>JAMFLB010000006.1:1200000-2400000 GCA_024611085.1 Exophiala sp. LBMH1013 | reverse complement strand
GAACACATGAAGAGTAAGGATGACTAAGCGCAAGGCTGAGCCAAGAACTCAAGCTGGCACGTGACCCCAAATAAACTTCCTCCACCAGCATCGATCACTTCTTGACAACAATTCATATCACAGACAGTGCATGGGATTGTCTCGCAAAAGAGGATCATTCGTTGTGTCATTAGTGGTAAGTTCCAAGGGTCTCAGGGAGAAAGAAGAAAAAGTATTGGTAGGGAAGAGCCAGCTATTGGTTCAGTCTTCACACAATGTGATATTGTCGCAGCATTATGATACCACACGGGTGTCAATGCTCCGCGGTCACCTACAAGAGGGCCGTATGATGGACGACTCCCCTGGCAGTCTTCCTGCTTCTTGATGCCCTGTTCACGTGCCCCATCAAATACGTACCCATCTGCTATGCCCTTTTGAATTCAATCTTGCCTTTACCATATATTCTACCGAATATTCTCACTGCCCCAGGCTCGCACACATATACAGTTATCTGGGCTGGCTCTCTCCGCCTCCGTCACTCGCCGCCATGGGTCTGGCATCTGATATTCTCTACTTTGGCCTTCATCCTAATCAGTTGAGGACGCTACTTCAATGGTGGGTACCCGACCTGTTATCAGGGCTTCATGCACACGCAGTGCGTGTATATGGTAGTGAAGCCTGCTGACCAGTGTTCGTTGCCCGTGAGCAGGAAACTGCAGCATAGACCTCTACACGCGAGAGACAGAGAGCATGAGTCTGCATCCGCCGAGATCTGCTTCCAGTTCCTAGATCAGACAGGTCGCAGCTACAGCTCGGTCGTCCAGGAGCTGCACCCTGAGCTACAGATGCCCGTGTGCGTGTTCTATCTGATACTGCGCGGCCTTGATACCATCGAGGACGACACCTCGATCCCTCTCGAGATTAAGGAGTCAGCACTTCGGGATTTCAAAGACCATCTAGAACAGGATGGCTGGACCTTTACCGGCAACCGCCCTGAAGAAAAGGACCGCGAGTTACTAGTGCAATTTGACAACGTTATTGCCGAGTACAAGACCATGAGACCAGCCTACCAAGCAATCGTTAAGGACGTTACTGACAAGATGGGAAACGGAATGGCCGATTTCATACGTAAGGCCCCATCGGGAGATACGGGCGTCAACACCATCGAAGAGTACGACCTGTATTGCTGGCACGTCGCCGGTATCGTCGGCGAGGGTCTAACTCGCCTCTTCGTCGAGGCCGGCCTAGGTAAGGCAACCCTAATCGATCATAACAATCTATACAAGTCGATGGGTTTATTACTGCAAAAGAACAACATTATCCGCGACGTCCGTGAAGATTATGACGATGGCCGCCGTTTCTGGCCGAAAGAGATCTGGTCCAAGCACGTCGACCGATTCGAAGACCTATTCGACCCAGATAATCTCGAGCTCGCTCTCAACTGCAGTTCCGAAATGGTCTTGAACGCTCTCAGCCATGCCACGGACTGCTTGTCGTACCTCACCGGTCTGCACGAGCAGAGTGTCTTCAACTTCTGTGCCATTCCCCAGTGCATGGCCATGGCCACGCTGGAGTTGTGTTTCCGGAACCCCGCCCTCTTCGATCGAAACATCAAAATCTCAAAAGGGGTCGCAATCCAGCTGATGGTCGAGTCTAGCCATAGTCTCAGGGGCGTGTGTGACATCTTTGTTCGTTATGTTCGGCGCATTAGGCTGAAGAACTGCCCTGACGATCCCAATTTCTCGAATATCAACATCGCATGCGAACAGGTCGGTAGAACTCTCATCTCCATACGGCGGCCACTGGTTTCTGCTGTGATTTGTTGTGCTTGCTGTGGTAGCTGACGTCTGTCTAGATTGAGAGCTTTGCTAAAACTCTGGCATCACAAAATCTGGAACTTGCCGCGAACAAGACCAACGAGGAGGAGAAGGCTGTGGCGACCGCAAAGCGGCGAGGGCAGCGTCATGGAACTTTCAATATCGAGAACCGGTCTACTACGGAACGAGTGCTTGCCGTTTCAGCAGTTGCCTCGGTCTTGCTAGGAGGGACCGCCTGGATTATGAAAGGCCGCTTTTCTTAATCATGCCTGACTTCTTCCAGGCCGGAGTCGGGCTCATGAGTGGGATTTGGCCCTGAGCTTTAGTACGGGACTTTCCGCGAATCAGGCGAGAAGCGGCCAACGCGACCATGATGTTTCAGGGACACGGAGTCATGGGGATGTGCAGAGTTTCTAGTCCTTTGAAGCCCAGATATCCATACGGTTTGGTTCGTTATGGTGGGATTCCCGCCACGCCGGGTATCAGGTATCATCGTTATATAGCTAGAACATCCATTTCCATCACACCTCATACACCGTATCCACAGTACGTACGCACGCCAGAAAAGAACCGCTCGTGGAACTACATGCATGCCCATTCCTTACTTAGACACTCATCTTCATCTTGATGCCCCCGTGCGGCTTGTAGCCCACGACTTCCAATTCCTCGAGTTTCCAACCATCCATTTCGCCGCTGCCTCGGTCATCACGCTTGATGTTCAATGTAAGGGAACTCCCTCGGTTCACGGAGTAATTGTTCCTTCAGCGCATCGATATGATCCAGATAGACGTGCGCGTCGCCCATAGTGTGAATCAACTCGCCGGGCACAAGGTCACAAGCGTGAGCCAACATATGCGTCAACAGTGCATAAGACGCAATATTGAACGGTACGCCTAATCCCATATCGCAGGACCGCTGGTACAATAGACAGGATAAATGTCCTTTTGGTTTTTGCCCGTTTGAGGCATTGCCCTGCTGCTGCTGCTGCTGCTGCTGTTGAAGCGCAGCTTCACCCCCTCGGCGCATCAGGAAAACTAACATAAAACTGTGCAAACATATGGCAAGGCGGCAAAGCCATTTTCGACAAATCCGCCACGTTCCAAGCACTGAGAATAATGCGTCGATCATAGGGATTCTGCTTCAACTTCCGCACCACTTCTTTGATCTGATCCACGCCCTTGCCCGTATAATCTGCATGACAATCGCGATACTCTGCTCCAAAATGGCGCCATTGGAACCCATACACGGGGCCGAGATCGCCTTCTTCGCGCTCCCTGAAACCCAGATTGTCGAGGAACTCGCGCGACCCGTTGCCGTCCCAGATGTGGATTCCGGCTTCGGAGAGCGGTTTAGACGACGTGCACCCGGACACGAACCATAGGAGTTCGGTCGTCACGGCGCGTAGGAATACTCGTTTCGTCGTCAGCAGTGGGAGGACGGGGATGCGCTGCCCACCGCCGCTGCTGCTCGTTGATGATGGGTCGGGTTTGGATAGACTGAATCGTAGTTGGGGCGGGGCGAAGAGCGATAGTGTCCCTGTGCCGGTTCGGTCGGGTCGATGTTCGCCGCGAGTTAAGATCTCTCGGATTAGGTCGAGGTATTGGTGTTCTTCGTGGCGGCGCGTTTCGCTTGCCGCGTTGTTTTGGGGTTCTGTCGCGGATGTGGTGGGAGAGCCGTTCGATGGGGAGGGATTGTTGAGGGATTTCGCGGTTTCTTTGAGGAACGACAAAGAGTCGCCTGGTGGTGAGATCGTGTTGGGTTCTACCGCTGAAGGCGCCATGTTTGGGGATTACGTAGGTCCTGAGTGGGTGAAGGTGGTGGTACAATGCAGTGCTATGCTGTGGTGGGAAGTTGCTGGCGGTTTGAAATTGATTAATTGAGAAACGCGAAACGCGAGACGCGACTTTGAACGCGCCGGAAATGAAATGATGTCATTTGAGATTCATATACCAAGTAGGTACCTATTTCTATCACCGTCGACACGACGTGGAAGGGGATTATGCATCTAATAAGTCATTGATAGCATGGATTTTGGATTAGTGAGTGTTTCAGAGGTTTCCTGGGCTTGTCTATCTCCCGTCCCTCTTTCTACCGTCTCCCACCCTCGCTCGTTCTGCGAGCGGCTGCCACAAGGGAGCAATGAACCAAAGCAGAGAACGATTACTGATGCGAAACCAGCTATTCGGAACATACCTAAGATACCCCAGATTCGGCCTTTGGACGCGTGTGGTCGATTCTCCTCCTTTCGGTCTCCTGTTTCCGGATTTCCATCTCTTCTTGTTGCATAGTGCAGCTACCCAAGCAGAAGGCCCTGGGGTGCAAACAAATCCGCCAGATCTGGAACAGGATTTTCAGCATACTCTGTCAGCAACTGTTGGGCTTCTACCCGAATATGTTCGGTTGAAGGTAGCAGTGGAAGGCCACTGCCGCAGCCTGCTGCTTTACGCTCACAGTCTTCCTTGAATTGACGCATCCAAGCGCCGCGAAATCTGATAGACTCCAAGACTGCCATATTCTGTGCCCAAAACGTCATGCGCCAGTGGTGAAAAATCGAGGACAGATGGAACCAGTCCTCGGTGGCTCCAGAAAGACCTACAAAGGCAATAGTCAGTCTTCCGGCAGACCAGCCGTTTCTCTCATTCCCACCTAAAATGGCGTCTGCTAAGTTGAAGGGATGCGCTGCTGCGAACGTCAAATCCAGTCTGGGCACAGTTGCGCGCGCACGCTTCCAGTCATCATAGGCTGGTGTCACTGTTGCCGTCATGGCGATGTCCGGATGTATCTGCTTGTTGGATCGCTGCTGCCCAGTGGTGTTAGGTGTTGGTATTTTGCTTGGTTGTAGCCGTCTCAGCCAGAATCGAGTCCTTGGTCATCTGCTCGGCCCTAGTGATGCCTGATCGTCAAAGCCTTCTTAACCTATGGAGATGCCCTGGGTCAAGGAGGGAGGATGTAAGTTTATGGTGCTGATTATAACAAAGGTCTCTTTGATGGCACAATGGTGCTACAACCAGAAAAGGGCGGCACAAAGAGTTTGACAAAGACACGACAGGTTGTTAACATCTTTAGCAAAGCAGCGGTGTTATTTACGGGGAGAAAGGGAATTGCACAGCAACTCAAACGGAACAGGCGAGTGCTTATCGGAAGAGTCGAGTCTATCCCCAAGGACTTAGACCTGCAACGTCATTGATGATGAGATTCGGATATTGCTTCAAACCTAGAGCTTAGACTCTAGTCGAATCTGTAAGTCGTGCCTGCTGAGATCTCTTATGCTTTTCTTCCCGACATTCCCAAGCATGTTATCTGTGTCTGCTAGCAGGCACCTGAGGACATGTTCAACCCCTTCCTGTCCACGAATGGCAAGCCCATACATAAACGGTCGACCGATACAGACGGCTTTTGCACCAAGTGCCAACGCCTTGAGCACATCACTGCCCGTACGAATGCCGCTGTCGAATATGAGGGTGAGCTTGGATTTCTGAACCTTTTCATCTGCGGCGATCTCGGCCAGCGCATCAAGTGATGCAATAGCTCCGTCACACTGTCGACCGCCATGATTGGAAATGATGATACCATCAATTCCATAATCGATGGCTCTGTGAGCATCTTCCACTGTTTGGATTCCTTTCAAAACAATCGGCCCGTCCCACAACTTTTTCAGGATTTCGAGGTGTTGCCATTCACGATATGTCCCGGAGTTCATCGCGTCCAGCCATACCCTGGATCTCTGCAGCACATGCACATTCATCAAAACCCGAGCGGCGCCGTAGATTGACCCTGGCCTCTTCAGCATTGTCCAAAGTTCTGCCAATTTCTCGCTAGTGCTTCTCGGGTCGCGTTTTTGCATTTCTTCATATCTCTTTTGGAACACGGGATCGGAATGGCCAATTTGACATCCATCACCCCAGATGAAAGGCAGGTAGGAACTGTCGAGATCCGTAGGTCTCCAAGCCAGGTTGAAGGTGTCCAATGTCACCACCAGGACTTTGTACCCGTTGGTCTTTGCCCGGTTCAACAGACTAACCGTGACCTCTTCCCACTGAGGTTTGGGCC
Source organism: Exophiala sp. LBMH1013 (assembly GCA_024611085.1). NCBI lineage: Eukaryota > Fungi > Ascomycota > Eurotiomycetes > Chaetothyriales > Herpotrichiellaceae > Exophiala > Exophiala sp. LBMH1013. The sequence continues at coordinate 2,394,154 of JAMFLB010000006.1, read as the reverse complement.
AGTATAGCTGATACCAACGGTCGCCCCCGCCGTTCGCTTCTGCCACTTGTTCAATTGTCCGCGTCGCGGCAGATGACAAGATCATGGGTACACCGACCTTTTGACATGCTCGGGCTGTGGCTTCCTCGGCGTCACGGTGCATGATGTTTTGAACACCAACTGGAGCCACGAGTAGCGGACTGCGATAACGGGTACCAAACAGCTCGACACTCAGATCCCGTCGAGTGGCATTGACGAGCATGTGTGGACGAAGCCGATAACGATCGAAAGCGGCGATGTTGGCTGTATGGGTCTGTCCACTGCTAGCCGAGCCAAAGACATAGCCGAAATTCGCGGCAGGGACTTTGGAGCGGGCTAATGCTTCCCACTCCGCAGGCTTGGTTGAGAATAATGGAGCTCGAAGGGATGAGTAGATTTCTCGCTGGTAAGCAGAGTAGCTATTGGGATCCGGGTCGGTATAAGGTCGATTCCATTGCTCAGCCTCGGCCACAGCCACAGCCTTGTGGATCATGACGAAGCTGGATTGGTGATACAGGTGAACTGTCGGACAACCGATACTTAGCTTTGTGGGCAAGAAACAGCCTGATGGAGAGGTATGGTTTAAGTTGGTTAAAGGGACGCCTCTGCTTGACCCAAGTCAGCCGGAAAGGGAGGAGGCACTACAGTTTAATGCCGAGGTTTGCGGTGTTGATATCGAACTGATGGTACGAGAGATCTGGCTCATTATTGGCTGCTTTGGCCAGTGGCACTAATCAAGATTAACATCGCTTATCGATGAACCCTATCATACTCTAACTATATTAAGACTAGACCTCATGTTAGCAACTGACCCGCCGATGACGTCGAGCTGTTTGGTTGTGGGCTGCGTCTGCATCATTTCATCTCGACATATTCCAAGTTTCAGGCCATTCTTTTGATGAAAGCTGAACCCTTCTAGCTATTGGAATATCTTTCTCTCCTTCCTACCACTGGTGGGCTGCTTCTTTCTCCCCTTTGAAGCCTTGAGCCGTGTCTGTATCAGATACCTTGACTTCTATCAGCATGGCGTCCAAAGTGTTGCAGACCAACTACGACGTTGACTATGTCATTACCTACCGAGTGCCAGAAGATGGTACGGCTAGAACTTCAGCTTCGGCTTCACCTAATTGCTAACACTCACTCAGACAAGGAGGCTGCAATAGCCCAATTCAAGAAGCTCGTCCGTGCCCTCGCCGAAACTGGTTTAACCACTGAAGTCCGCCGCGGCGACGAAACATCCCTCCTCATCTTCGTCAAAGTCTCGGATGAAAGCATCTTTGCCAATGTCGTGTACAGATCCCGGATCAAAGACTGGCTATACGGCGTTCGGCAGATTCAACCGAGGGGAGACCCAGCCCAGGCCCTGGGTGCCGAGCCCTTGACCGATGCCGAACGACATCGACATGTGCATTACATGATAACCTTTCCCCGTGAAGAGGGCGGAGCTGGAATCACACCCAAGCATGGAGAATGGAAGAACGTCGAAGCCGTCTTCCCGCTACACGATCACGCTCAGAACAAGAAGTGGATGACGGAATTCACCCGCAAGACATTCCTGAACCCCGAAGACCTGGATGAGATCAGAAACACTGTGGGAGAAAAGGTTGGTCATACATGCACAGAAGGTGATCAATTCCAGCTAACCGATATTCGCAGATCGGATACTACTATGCCTTCCTCCAAACCTATTTCTCGTTCTTGATTTTCCCCGCCGCGTTCGGCTTTTCTTGCTGGGTGTTATTGGGCAACTTTTCCGCCATCTACGCCGTTGTCAATGGACTCTGGTGTATCGTGTTCGTCGAATACTGGAAGCGTCAAGAACAGGAGCTGGCGATCAGGTGGGGTGTTAAGAATGTCTCCGCGATCGAAGCCAAGAGGAGAGAATTCGTGCCGGAGAAAGTCACTACCGACCCCATCACCGGCGAGAAGGTGGCATACTTCCCTTCAAAGAAACGCATTCTGAGACAGCTGCTGCAAATCCCCCTGGCACTACTTTGCATTGTGGCTCTTGGGACAGTCATCTGCACTTGCTACGCGATTGAAATTTTCATCTCCGAAGTATACAACGGCCCACTCAAGTCGATCCTCGTCTTCACACCTACCATCATCCTGACTTTGGCGGTTCCCACCATCAGCAATCACTTGACACAGTTTGCCGAAAAGTTGACCTTCTATGAGAACTATGAGACGCAAGAGGCACACGACAGGGCCATGATTTCCAAAGTCTTCGTCATCAACTTCATCACCTCTTACACAGCAATCTTCCTTACGTCGTTTGTCTATGTCCCGTTCGCCTCACTTCTCGTCCCGTACCTCGATATTTTCAGCATGACAGTCAGGCCATTCGCAGAGAACGAGAAGCAAGTGCAGACACCCGCACCCGCCTCATTCACCATAAACCCCAACCGGCTTCGGAACCAGATGATCTATTTTGCGGTGACAGCACAGATCGTCAACTTTGGCCTTGAGACTGTGATGCCTATCATTACGCAGAAAGGAACCAAGAAATATAAGGAGATGCAGTCGTCTCGAGCCGAGAAAAACGGCGGTACAGCTCCATCTGTATCCGCAAACGACCCGCCGGAGGAGAAGGACTTCCTCGCTCGGGTTCGTGAAGAGGCCGCCCTTCCCGAGTACGACGTCACCTCTGATCTGCGGGAAATGTGCATCCAATTCGGCTATCTGGCATTATTCTCCGTCATCTGGCCTCTCACACCAGTGTCATACTTTTTCAACAACTGGGTCGAACTGAGAGGCGACACGTTCAAGCTGACCGCCGAGTGTCGGAGACCCAATCCGGCTCGAGCCGATAGTATTGGACCCTGGCTGGACAGCCTGGAGTTCCTTACATGGATGGGCAGCATTACGAGCGCGGCGCTGGTGTACATGTTTAGCGGAGGCGACGGGCCAGATGGCAAGCCGCACACGATCAAGCTCTGGGCACTCCTGCTGAGCGTTTTTCTCAGCGAGCATATCTTCCTTGTTGTACGACTTCTCGTGCGCTCGGCATTGAGCAAACTTGACAGCGCGGCCATGCGCAAGGAACGCAGCGAGCGGTTCATGGTACGCAAGAAGTTCCTTGAAGAGGCGGGTCTCGGGGACGCGCTCAAACCGCTCACCACGGGCCTCAATAGCCCACTGCACGACCAGTCGGGAGCTCAGGCGTTTGCGGAGACCATCAGCAGGGAGAGTCTGGAAGACGATGCTCGCCGTGACAGTCTGTCCACTTCAGACCCCACAGACCGCTTCTGGAGACGCCAGCGTAACTGGACTGAGACTGAGAAGGTCGGGGTTGCTTTGATCGATCTGATGGAGGTCGGCAGTTCAAAGACCAAGAAGCAGCAGTAATACCGTTCCGGAAGTTCGGGCCGGCCGCCCTTGAAGCCGTGGTTTCGTAGCGATTGAGCTATGGGTTGTTGGTTCGTGAACACATGCGCCAAAGGGTATTGCCGTCAACGCACGGTGTATTGGAGCGACCTTACGGTGCTAGGTGGTGGCGGCCGTAAATGTGCTATTCCTCCAGATATGGCAGTTTCAAAAGCGTAACCGGGTGTAGGGGGTCTCCTGAGTTGAAAAGAGGAAGGTATACCAGCACCCTTGCAACCAGAGAGTTCTCGGGGAAATGATGAGCATGAGCATGACACAGAAGCACTAAGGAACCAGTACTGTCGTGGTAGACGATGAAAGGAACGAAGATTAGATTATCCATAACACCACATATTTGGTTAAGATGCTGATTTCGACTTTTGTCGACCTTGTCCCCACAACGTACCAACCAAGTCATTCATTCATTCATAAACATAGCATAAGCATATCTTAAGTACCTAGGTCCTAACGTAGGTGTTCGGCCGAGTCCACGCCGCGTCATCATCAATATAGTTCCCTCGTCCTCCTTCCGCCTCGGTACATACACCAGTCGCACTACACCGTTGTACGTTAGTTAGCTGGCGATTCTGTCAAGAAGCAAGAATGGTATGGTATGGATTCAGGGTAGGGTCAAGCAAGCATAAGGCTCTCCAAATCCCACCAAGTAAGCGGGCAGGCAGGCAGGCAAAAGGACCCCAAATGCAAACAAGCAGGTTAGGGAGGCAGGCAGGCAAGCAAGCAAGCAGACAAGACAGACAAAGACATACGATTTCCTCATCACAGCCCGTGTTGTGTAAGATGCAGTAACTGCTTTTGCATCGCTTGCATATCCGCGTGGAGATTGGGGCGCATAGACCGCACACGCGGCCGCATTCGAAACAGTCGCGCGTCACTGCTGCTTGGCCGTGCACGATTTTGATTTGTTGCTGTTGAACGCGAAAACGGGGAAGCGGAGCAAGTCAGCCCATGTTGTTACCAGTTTTAGGAGCAGTGGACAGATAGGGTGAGGATGGAGGGAAGGGATGGGAGGTGCTAGCTAGATGGAAGGATGGAGATGGAGGTGGGCGAATGAAGTGCGGGATAGAGCGGGGGAGCAGCCAGGGCGAGAAGGGAGGTCAAGTGAGGTTTGAGTAGCTGTCTACCATCCCCGTCTTTGACTTCGACGGTAGGCGGTGCTCGAGGAGTAGAGAAGGCGACACAAGTTTTGGCAGGTGTCCGGCGAAACGAGCCGCAGGGCAGGCTTTTTTCCCTTTCCTCCGAGCTTGTATTCGGTCTTTCTTTTTCTCTTTCTCTTTCGCGCTCTCTCTCTCCCCCCCAGCTCTTCCCTCCCTCCCCCTAGCTTAACCTTACTGGCTATCCCCACATGCCGCCACCGACAGCTCCAATCAGCCACGCACCGCCCAGGCAATGTTCAACGCAAACGTGATTAAATACCTTTATATGGTCGCCGCGGTCGCCGGCAGAACTGTTGCTAGTAGTGGTGGTGGCTCCATTATCAAGTTCCTCTCTTGAAGGTAGGTATGAGAGTCCAGCTGCACTTAGCCTTTCGAGATCGCTGAGTTTCTTCGAGGTTGTCGGATTATAACAGTCGGCACACCACCAGCGGTGACAGCTCTCGCAATGCCGATTGGTGAGACACCAGACGCAAGACACAATCAGACGCTGAGGAAGCCTTTCTCCATTCTCGTCGAACCGAGGCGGAGGACGGACGGCATCAACGACCCTCCCACTCGCCGGTGGTGGCCAGAGAAGCGGAAACTCCGACGGATCACTTTCGCCCCAGACCGGTGCTCCACGAGGAGCCCGACCACAGCCTGTGCAGCCGTTGGGTCCTAGAGCGATCGTGGCCAGCGGAGGGATCCCAGCTTTGATTTCCGTCAAGTAATCCCGAGATGCGACATGCAGGACCGGCGCCATGTCGGTGTGCATGTGGGTGCATAGCACGGCGTCGAAGCTGATGATACCTTTGCATGCTAGCAGCGTTTCTTCCCACGAACTGCGTTGGGCGTGACCTTGTGACAGGACACGCCCGGTCGGTGCATACCAAGGATCAACTGCGTTGGGGTCGCGTTTTGTCTTCGGGGGCAAGGGGCGGGGCTCGAAGCTTCTCGCATGGTGTGGCAGGAGTTGGGACACTAGCATAGCATACTCTGATCTTGGCTGTTCACCGGATTCGGGCGGCGTGAACACGTATACCCCTTGTAATCGCGGAGTGCCTTCCGGTCTGCTGGGCCGACAGATATGCCGTAGCAACTGCTGCAGTTTGGAGTGGTTGAGATTGAGGCATTGCCGAATACTTAGTAGTCGCACATTGTATTCGGCGCCGAGGACGATGTCGCTGATCAGATCGTGCGTGACAGACGCCAACTCATCCAGCACTAGTGTCTGGACATTCTGGAGAACTTTCATTCGACCTAGTTTCCACAAAACGCCTCGCAACGGTCCGGCGTAGAACTCATCCTCCGTCAGGTTCTCGTCCATTCGCTGCGCTCGCCACGATTGACCGCCGGAATCTATCCTGGCTAAGAGGTTGGGTGGGACGTATGACCCTCGACATTTCGACAGGTCTACGTAGTGAAATACACTGCTCGTGCGCAGGATTAGATCGCGCAAAGAGCGTGATGTCCTGGCGAGAGAGAGGATGGAGTATAAAGGTAAGTAGGATACAATGTTGTCAAGGACGATTGAATTCGATAGAACGTTGAAGAGTGACGGTGTCGAGTCGCATGACGGAGAGGAGCTGGCGCCTGACATCGCAGCCTGACAGGAAAACCTAATGACGAGGGCTCGATGCCGGCTGCAAGCGACGGTGGAGGAGGCAGGGTCGAGATTGAAGAGAAAGCAGAATCGGTAACATCGGAAGCTTGCCAAAAGGGACTGGGTGATGATGGGTGATGACTGATGGCTGATGAGGTCAAGTTAAGGACTCGGGGAGACGGTGGATGCCAAGGTTCCGCCACGTGTGGGACCAACTTCCGGGTCAGTAGGGAAACCCTGAAACTAGTACAAATGTAGTTTAGACTGTGGTTTCTATTCGGACCTCATCCGCTGCTCTGGCAATAACTATGTCACGTGCCAGCCCCGGCCTCAGCCTGCTTGCCGCTGGGACGAGTTTCTATACCTCCTTATTGCTTTTCTCCCTGTCAAATGCAGTCATTACAGCCATGTTCATGTCTCAGCTTCTCAGTGCATATGAGATGTCGGGCGGGGGCTTCATGTCGACACTCGTCTCGCGTCTGGGTTCAACATCTTTTTAAACCTTTGGAACGCTGGAAGCCCACGGTCAGTATAAGGTCTGACACGAGAACGGCCAAGTTGTAATAATGTCATCGATTATAAGTATAACTGACTGAAAACGATCCTCTTCCCCACAGGGAGACTCTAACCGTACGGAATCGTTGCAATTTGTACGAAGCCAAATTAACCCCGGCCATGCATAGACTCCAGGATAAATCATTCAGCCCGGCCCTCTGCATGCCTTCAAGCGGGCGAGGCTCTGTCAGTTGAGCAGACGCCAGCGCTGAATGCAGGAACCCTTGTGTACCCAAGTCATAAAACGCCTGCTAAATGAGACCTCACAGTTCTCTCCCGGTCAGGACTCTATTTGTCTGACCTGCGCCTGGTTGGCCTTGTTGCCATGCCATGCTTGACATGATGGCGAGTGTATCACCTGGATCCCCTCCCATAATGTCCATAGTGGTGAACCCACCAAAGTAGAAGCCCAAAACCACGACGAGATAGGTCAACACCAAGATACTTCCCTTGAAGTAGTTACTCTTGCCTTCCCCTGCAATGTAGCTCAACAAGAAGACGCAGAGAATGACCGTAACCATATCCCATTGCGGGAAGATGAGGTTAAATGTATGATCAAGCAGATCACGCGGATCGATGAACCGGCCGTGAACTGCTGAGAACAGAACAAGAGCTGGGATCTGGAGCAAGCAGACCTGCAACGCGTACGCCGAACCAATCTCCATGCTCAGCGCAATGTTGCCGTTCATGGCGAAAGAGATGGCGTTGAGAAATTCGGTGGTGTTGGGCACAAGTGCAAACAAGGTGATTCCCAGGAATTTCTCGTCAATCTCGATTGATTCGAGCACCACGTCAACAGTGTCTACCAGGATTTCCGCCACTATAGCGTACGCGACGGTCGCCGTCAGAAGAATAACCGAAGACTTCAGTCGGGACCAGTTTGGCGCATCGTGTCCCCCACCTTCTCCATGTACCGCTTGCTCCGCTGCGGGATTGACGTATGACTCTTCCGCCACAGTGCTACTGCGGGTCGGTGCAGGCCGAGCGCTCTTCACGGTGTCCGTTTTGTACGAATGTGTCGCCTGGTAGGACGCAGCTCGAGGGTTGTTTACTGCGTCCCGTGCCGCAACAGTTGCAGCAGTAGCTGCCATTTCGGCGACCTGGCGCACAAGGTTTTTGTTATCTTCCTCAGACAGGCCTGGGACAACAGGGGGCAGTGCTGAACTTGAAGCAAGATCAGAACCGTGGCTGGACTTGGGCGGCACAACGTGGGGTAGGTCGTGCTTATTCTGCTGATCAATGCCATGGATCTGAGAGCCGGCTTTGGACGCGAGAGCAGGTTCAGGCTCAGCATTACCATCACCATCGCCATCAGCGGCGAGGCCTGCCGACCGCAGAGATTGTCCAAGAATCCGCCTGTACAACTGTGATTCTCTGATGGCCGATTTAGGCACGTATCCATTGGGATTGTGCATCTGCTGAGAATTGGCCACACTCTGGTGTCGAGTATCCATTGGGCTCACATCAGCTGTGTTTGTCGGCTGCTGAGGTTTCTTTTCCTCAATTTCCGTGCTCCATATAATGGCAGCATGTGTTCGTAATGTGAACAGAAGGCCGATGATGTAGGAAGAGAACAGAAAGACAGCAGCGATCCAGCAGTACGGCCTGACGGCTTGAACAAAGAACTGGTCGGTGATTGCCGGGACCTGGCGGAAGTAGCATTGGCGGCAATCTCGCGGATTGTCCAGATCGGCCGCCGTGCATGTTTTGCAGATCAGCTCATGGCTTCCGTAGATCTTGTAGAATAGGGTCGGCCCGAAAGCTGCGATCACGGCAAAGAGCAACATGGTGGACGTCGCGCCAGCAGACTTGACATTGAATCGCTGCGTCTTGCGCCTGATCGCCCCAAAGCACATCGACAATCCGGGTAACAGAAGAATGCCAGCGAAGATGCTGCCAATAATGCTGCCCTCTACGAGAGGGCCTTTGCCTTCGTTAAGCGCAATGCAATACAGGTAGACTTCGACAATTGTGGAGAAAAAGGCATTGACTGCCGCTCCCATGCCCATGGAAGACTGCGCAGAGATCGAGGCCACCGCCTGCCCGATAAAGTAGGCCAATGGAACAATGGAGATCAATGCCAGCGTGAACATCAGCGCCGGACTGGTGAGCCAGATGGATAGACCCAGGGCTTGCTTGAGGATGAAATAATCAAGAATAACAAAGACGACAACAGCCAGGAAGTTGATCAGGAAGATGTTGGTGCCATCAACCGTGTACTTCCAATACTTGATACCCACAGCCCGGTAGGTACAGAGTAGGATGGAGGACGGTCTGGTTGAGCTTCTAGCTGCTGAGACGTCGCGGTGGAATGTCAGCGAAAGAGGTCTTTTCCTCAGATGATAGAACAAGATGAGCGTGACTCGGCCCATAGGAATCCAAAACACCATGAACCAGCAAATCATCGAAACCAGCAGCATGAGCGGAGCGACGTTGAAATAGAAGAAGACGAAGAAGATGACTCTCCCAAGGGTCCATTGGCCGCGGCCAAAAAGCCGTCGCTTAGATTTGAAGTGGATGGCAGAGTCTTCTCGGTCGCTTCTGCCACTTCGGGCGAGCAGGCTGTCCGTTTCGTTGACAGAGTCAATGCTGTTTCGATGGCGCCCAACGATGGAGCCGGAGTGACCAAGGGATGGTCCAAACATGAGGCGCCCATATTCCAGGTCACCACTCTGCCATCGTTCATACTCGCTAATGCTTCGACCCTCGCCTTCGTCCTCGTCGACGTAATTCTCGTCTTGCTCGAGTTTAACGAATTTTCCAAATGGCCAGAAAAGGTAGCTTGCGAGCCCCCAAAAAACTCTACCATATGCCGCCGCACTAGGGTCAAAGGCAAATAGGAAGCAGACCAGCGATGCTACGGCCGCAGCTGCCGCGAGCCACCAGCCGAAGAGAATCGTCCATAGGCAATTGAATGTCCAGAGCCACTTGCTGACGATCTGACTTGGAGAGGAATGAATGTCTTCTTCCGCTCCTTTCTCGACCGATCTATTCTTCTTGTAAAGCGCAGGTTTCCATATTCGTATACCAAAAGGATGTGTCTCATTGATGGCGAGCTGGCGATCTCTTAGAGTGAAGCTTTCAGTATCGCTCACATCTTCCTCTTCGGGGCCCTCTAATTCTTCATCCTGGAGCTCATCAACAGGCTCATCCACTGGCATCGCATCAAACTCTTCTTGCCGCAACCGCTCCGCCTCTTCTTCCGCCGAATCAACGCGGGATAGCTGAGGGACAGCGGCATGAGTACGCCGGCGCACAGTGGAATGTTGTCGGCTGGAGGAGGTGGGGAATACCGGTGCGGAAGGGGTTTGCGGCACGCGAGCTTCCACGATTTCGGAAAGATCGTCGTCGACCGAGAACTGTTCACCTCGATGAGGCAGCTGTCTCCGCGTGGAAGTCCTTCTTATGGTGGCAGGCTTCTTGGGCCTTGTAGATTGCGGCGACAAGGGTGTCATGCCGGAGAGGGCATCGGGCCCGTCTTCAGAACGATTGGCACTTCGTGGTCTCTGACCGCCTGTAGCTGGCGCATTATTGAGGGTTCCTGCTGTATATCAGACTTTTGCTCTCGATGTATGCTTTCACAATTACCATAGTCTCTCCGAAGCGACGTGTCTCGACCAGCCGACTCCTCAGTCTGTTCGGACTGGCCATCTTGCACTGTATCAGCACTTGGGTTGTCGTTGGACGACATTCTGGAGAAAGTGTTCAATGTTCATAGATGTTGGGGGAGTTCGTTCGAGGCCGCTGCACAGGGGTTATAGCCAACGGACTGGCAATGATCAGTATGGGTAGACGGGAGAAGTCGACATCCAGGCGAGACGATGCCTGGTGAGAGGTCGACCGGCGCATCAGATGGACATAGAATACAGGTCAGATGATGTCGAGGATCGGTAGGTAGAGGTATCAGGTGGGGAAGTGAAGGAAAGTTGTAGACGTATGCGGATTCTGGGGAACCAAGGCGATAACAAATGCACGAAGCAGGTGTGTGCTAACGACAGCACGTCAAAAATGGGTGCACGTGCAATTGATGACCAGCAAGTAGGAGAAGGAGCTGACGAGTGTGTGTGTACACAGAAACGCATGGGATGCTTCGGAAGGATAGAGGCTCGACGCGAGCTGATTGAGTGATGGTTGGTGTTGGTGTTGGTGTTGATTGTTGCGGATGCACTGCGGAAGAAGGTGGATGGATACCTTGCAGCTTTGGCAGGCTTAGGGGGCTCCTTAGGCCTCTGACAGGCTAAAGGAGGCTTGTTTATTCGCCCAGGCATCGTTTGTAGTGGATGCGCTTGATTAGCACATACCCCGTCAGTCAATGAAAGTTGGGGGCGTTGCAGGCTGCACTCAGATTTGTTAGGGGTTGGACCTCGCATACGTACTGTGCTGTTCCAACCGCTCCCGGGCCCCCGGGGAAGGAATCTATTAGGCGTCTTGGACAGAACGCCTCGCTGCTAAGTTTCAGGCCGATTCCTCAAATACCTAGCAACCCCATCTCGCTCTTCAAGCAAGCAAAGACAGGCTTCATGTCCCAGTGACGGGACAGATGAGACTAACCCGGTGATACTGTGTCGTAGAGGCAGATTACCTCCCTAGACTCATGGCTGAGTCTCTCCATACGGAAGTCAACAAAGTACCTACTACGTACGTACATACCTAGGTACCTAGGTGCCTACCTCCATGTACTTTGTTCTGAGGCAAAGCGGACGGGCCACTCTATCTCACACCAGCCACAGCGCCACAGCGCCACAGCGTCCGCGCCAGATCAGCCTAAGGGGCTGCGTGCCACTGCGCTTGTAGTCCTATCAGCCGCCGTAGACGCTTGCCGCCAGCCCTAAGGCCTTGATTACCTCAGCGTGAGGCAGCGATTCGGAGGCGCGTCGTTTGTCTTCTGTCTGTCCTCATTCCCCGGGCCATTCAACCTCACTCTACCCACAGCCGGATCTCGCTTTTCAAACTTGAAACTTTGCCTAAAGTCGTCGGTCCTCTCCTTGCGCATCATTTACGAGATACGACAGTCTCCTTCATTATGGCGCTCGACAACTTCTATCGCAATAAGATCGAATCGTTAAAGCTTGAGATCATCCAAGGTCAAGCTGTCCTCCGACGGTTAGAAGCACAACGAAATGACTACAATTCAAGAGTGCGACTACTACGGGAGGAGTTGGGCCTCCTCCAACAACCTGGATCCTACGTCGGCGAGGTGGTGAAAGTGATGAGTACAAAGAAGGTGTTGGTCAAGGTACACCCCGAAGGCAAATATGGTAAGCTTCAAAGGCATACAACTTCGTAAGCCCCAACTAATCGAGTGACAGTCGTCGACATTGCGGACAGCGTCGACATCAGCAAGCTGACAGTCGGCAAACGTGTGTCCCTTCTCTCCGACTCCTACAAACTCGAGAAAATGCTCCCTTCATCCGTCGATCCACTGGTGTCTCTCATGATGGTCGAAAAAGTCCCAGACAGCACATACGACATGATCGGTGGGCTGGATCAACAAATCAAAGAAATCAAAGAGGTTATCGAACTAGGCCTAAACCATCCCGAACTTTTCGAATCGTTAGGTATCGCCCAACCCAAAGGTGTCCTGCTGTACGGACCTCCTGGAACGGGAAAGACTCTCCTAGCTCGGGCCGTTGCTCACCACGCCGACTGCAAATTCATAAGGGTGTCTGGATCCGAGCTGGTGCAGAAATACATCGGTGAAGGGAGCCGAATGGTTCGAGAACTGTTCGTCATGGCAAGAGAACATGCGCCTAGCATCATTTTCATGGACGAAATCGACAGTATAGGCTCGAGCCGTGTGGAAGGGAGCAGTGGCGGAGATTCTGAGGTACAGCGGACGATGCTGGAGCTGCTCAACCAACTGGACGGTTTCGAGCCTACCAAGAACATCAAGGTCATCATGGCGACGAATCGTTTGGATATTCTGGACCCGGCTTTGCTCCGGCCAGGTCGCATTGACCGCAAGATCGAATTCCCTCCCCCAAGTGTCGAGGCCCGAGCAGACATTCTGAGAATCCATTCTCGCAGCATGAACTTGACCAGAGGGATCAATTTGAAGAAGATCGCGGAGAAGATGAATGGATGCTCCGGCGCCGAACTGAAAGGTGTATGCACCGAAGCCGGTATGTTCGCGCTGCGGGAGAGAAGAGTGCACGTCACCCAAGAAGACTTTGATCTGGCGACTGCAAAGGTATTAAACAAGCACGACGACAAGGAGGTCTCCCTGGGCAAACTCTGGAAGTAGAGGACACGGACCCGTATGCAGGTCCTCCTCTGGTCTTTGGCCTTTCATGTGTGGCCCCGGCTGTACTACGATTATTCAAACAATTGAAAGCGATAGAGATCGTGTATTCCAATACAAAGGATCAACCCTTCAGCTGCCGTCTGTTATCTGAATTGTAGATCCGATCATTTTCCTTCCGTCTATGCCTCTATCTTTTATGATATATCAGCGCCGGTTGCATTGCCAGTGGCCCCCTGGCCCAAAGGCCCTCATGCTTTTCGTACGTTGGTCCCAACTCGACTGATCTCCGAGCATGCGACCAGTTCGTGGAAATACCTATGCCTGCCCTACCCCGTATTCACGCAGCCTTTTTGCAACAGAAAAGCCGTCCTGCCACACGGCTTGGGCCTTTCCCAACTCGGCCTCCCTTCTAGTGAGCCCCCTCTAGCAGGTTAAGCCGCTCAATCATGGCCCTCCCTCCCACGGTGCATTCCTCAATGCTCATAAACCAAGGTCCCCTCCACATTCGACCAGAACTCCTCCACCAGCTCCTTCTGGCCAGCAGTGGCGCCCCGCACAGCCAGATACTTGCGATGATCAACAGGAATAGGGCGACCCCAATCCCCGGGATTCGCATCGACAACGACACCGCCCGCCTCAACAAGAACGACCCAGCCAGCACAGACATCCCAAGCCCAACAGCCGCCCTCCCAGTACAGATCGAGAGTGCCCTCCGCGACAGCACAGAGGTTGAGAGCAGCACTGCCCAACGCACGGGCGGAGTGGACCATAGCGCCACCCTCGTCTTTACTGCGTCCCAGACGGGCCCACGTATCGCATTTGGTCTTCCAGTTCGCGCCGGAGCGGTCGGAGCCGAACTCGATGACCACGACGCAGGAATCCAGTCCAGTGAGCGGCTCGGGGTCTTTCAAGGGCAGACGGTGCTCGCGGGGAGCCTTGGATGAAGCAGCCGCCACAGCAGCACCAGTCTGCTCGCCGCCTGCGCTCTGCACCTCTCTCAGGAAGCTGCCCTGCCCTCGGATCCCGTGGTACAGTTTCCCCGTGAACGGATTATACACGACGCCCACGGTCGGCACTTTGTCCACGGCGAACCCTAGACTCACGCTGACGTACGGATGGCGGTGCACGAAATTCGTAGTCCCGTCGATGGGATCGACTATGAACGTCGGCTCGGCCCCGAGTTTCTGGCCTGGCGTGTATGTCTCTTCGCCCATGAATGAGAAGGTCGGGTACAGCCGGTGCAGCTCTTTCGAGATGAATGCCTCGACTGCCTGGTCTGTTTCGGTCACAAGGTCGGCAGAGTTCTTCTTCGTCCCGGATGATGTCGTGCTGGGCTTGGCTGATGTGATTTTCGAGCCTGCTTGGAGCGCGATGCTGATTAGGTGGTTCCGGAGTGCGCGGAGGTCGATGCTCTCCGTCGTTGCCATTGCTGCTGAGTCGCTACCTATCGTTGTCTATGGTTGTTCGTTGTTTGCGTGTCGGTTGCTCTTCGCTGGGATCTACAGTTGTAGATTCGCCAGCAGTCGTAGATTGGCCAAGTAAGGTAGCTACGGTAGGCACAGCCGTTTGTTTGTTCGACGGCGTGGGATATTGACCTGTTTTGGCGGTGGTGTTGAATATATGGGAAATGCAGCCGTCAATAAGCTCAGCCTTGAGTTTATTGATTCCGCCTGTTATGGTTCCACAACATAAAAAGCAGATGTGTGCTGGTGTATGGATGCGATTGGAAGTGGTACGAACTTGGTGGCGTGTTGAACAATTAAATACTGTACATGTACATCCCCTGAAGCTGATGTCGAAGTCTCGGCGGATCATGGGCCGAAAAGCAGCAACATATGCACTTGTGTTTACGAGTTCCTCAACACAACCTTCATATACTGGAAGGAAACATATTTACATTTGAAGTCTGTCTGTGATGTGGATTATGTATATTCATTGTCACGACTTACCGCCCTGTCGCTCGCTCGAGACGCTCACATAACCCTAACCCTAACTACCTAATGGAAGAATCAGGTCGGGTTCAGTGAAACGTCCTCATATATGGTATCGAGGGATCCCCCTGAACTGTCACTTTCTGTCCTTCTATGTTCACCCATTGGAACGGCCATGCCAATCGCAGATAATCCGCTCGCTCCCACCCGAGTCGCATCCCAGGTTAGCGGCTTCCGTTTGATGTCCGGCCGTTGAGGTCTCTGGAAGCCGAAGGACAGTGGGCGCATCATTTGCTCTACGTCGCCGAGGCCCAGACCCATGCCCTTCTCTCTAGTTCCGAATGCAAGCACGGGATCGTCTAGTGCTCGTCTGTATGCACGACGCTCGAGCCTTTGTTGTCGCCAGGCTGTGTAGCGTCGGCGTAGTTGGTGACGGTACCGCCATAGGAAAAAGAGGATGACGATCAATGTGAGGACCGGCAGGACAACAGCCGCAGTTGTCTCGACCGGCGACAGGCGCCCAGAGGGGTGTGGATTGACTGATGATGAGCTAGGATCAGACCCAGTCCCAGACCCAGACTGGGAGTCGGGACCGTAACTGGAAGACGAGCTGGTAGGATTGCTGTTGCCAGTTGTCGTCGGTACTATGGAGACTGCTGTCTCACGAGGGGTTGCTGATGTGGTTCGTAGACTAGCGGAGTTCGCGGTGGTTGTTCCGAAGGAACCGGACGATGATGTTAATGTTGATGATGACAGCCTGCCACCGTCCGTTGATTGTGGGTTTGCTGTTGTTGACTGCTTAACGCTCTCTGGCAGAGCAGTAGAGGCTGCGGATGGTTGGGCAGACAGTCCCGAGCTCTGTACAGCTGATCCCCGCGTGCTGCCTCCTGAGAGAGGTGACGAATCTACCAGAGACGACGATGATGGCGATATTTGCGAAGAAATTGCTATCGTGTTTGCAGCCACTCCAGATCCAGTCAAGGCAGTTGGTATGCCAAATATCTCGCCGACCACGCTCTTCAGGGGATCGAAAGGGTTAAGCACATCTCGCTGCTGCAAAGGGATAGCATAGACAGCGAAATGAACGAGGTAAAGCATTAACACATAGTCCGGTCGGCACATCCTTGATTGGGAGGCACCCTTCCTTCTCTCAGTATGTCGATAAACGATGTCAGATAACAAGACCAAAGTCAACACCGCACTCGAAAACAGATGTTGCAAGCACCGAGATAAGGAAACCAAACACCATAAAGGAAGTGAATTCAAGCATAGCGGAAGAGCATTGGACAATGGCATTTGTGGGAACAGCCATCATATGCTAGAGAAGCGAAGGGAGACCTGGTGACTGCACTCGCCTTACCTGTGTGTATTGTGCATATCGACTCCATCCTCGGGGCTGAGTAGCCGCGAAGTCGAGAGCGCCCCCAGCGGCATCAAACGGTATTCGTTTCAGGTATTTTCGGCAAGGCAGAACACATTGGTGAAGCCGGGATTGATAGTCAATATCAAGCTTGTACCAATACAATGAGGACAATTGGAAACATCTCGAGTTCGTACTGTTCTCTGCAATATCTGCTCGGTACGCAGTGCCAATATTAGTTGAGGTTCGAGATCAAGTCCACCACAATCAGATTGACCGGGCGTATGGATTGGAGGGCCTGGTGGAGTGCATCCATGCCTACTCCAGCATTTTCTCCTGGGAAAAAGAGGACTCAGCAATGTTAGATCTGCGGTGATGGGTGCGTTGGGTGTCCAAGGGATGATCGATGAAGATGCTGAAATGTCTGGAGTCGGGGCCCTTGTGTATGTCGAGGTTGGGCCCATTCAAGAAACTGGAGGGCGCCGCTTTAACAACAGCCTTTGATGGTGGTGAGCAGACTGCATCCGCAGTCGAGCTTCAACTCCTCTCTTGAGTCTCTGCAAAGGTCTAGGTGAGTCGTGCCTTTCACCGTGCAGACAAGATGTGTGCGTCTGACTTTGTCTCCTAACAGGACTCAGGCGGCTCTTTGGGAACCAGTTGACGCTCCCAGGTCCAACAGCCGGAGCTGTGGCCGGGTGCTGCTGATTCACCACCGCTTTTGAGCATGACAAGCACGCGTCTCATCACAGTCCACGACTGAAAGAACAAATACTACACATTGAGGAATAGAGAAGAAAGGAAGAAAGAGAAGAGGAGGGGAGCTGACTTATATAGACTCGGCTGACTCCTTGATTCCGGTGTTCCAGTCGATCCCTCAAATTGAGTTTAACTTCCTGTGGTACGACGGACGCGATTACGTTGCTTTAGGGAATCGTGGGATTCAACAAAATCTTCTCGGGCCTAAAGCACATCGCAAGATGAGGGTATGGCTCAGAGAGGTTCTGCAAATTGTGAAAGAGAGATCGTAGTAGAACAAAGCATGAGGATAAAAGCGGCATAGGATACAAGGCGGTCCTTCAGGTGAACCTAGGCAGGATGGGATCTTTGGGCAACGAGCATTTCGACGTCTCTCTCGCACTGTATTCTTGATGCTGCGTCGTCGTGCCAGCAATGCTGCGCAGCCCCTCCACAACATGTCTGGTCATCCGACATAGTCGACCACACACTCATCATGCCATCCACAGCGTGATCAGACTCGCCATGATCGGTCGAAGCCGCATCCATCACACAGCCCCGCGAAGCATTTCCTTGTCCCCCACGGATCCCATTACCATCTCCAACAACAGGCAGGAAGTTACGTTTCTGTTGAAAGATGGAGGCTCCATCACGCAGAAGATCTCCCCAACACCGAAGGCCAAACTGGACAAGCTTGCCGGAGCTCTAGCCTCGTTACTCTCAACCCCTGCATTTGATGCCTCTGCGCCCGACCGCGGCCCATCCTTCGGGGCCCTTCAATGGGAACTGGATCCGCAAGGAGATGCCATTCACCGACATATAGCCCTCTCTTCTCCGGACGAGTGCGACACCGCGATCCAGCGAATCATGGCGGAAGCAGAAGAGATGAATCACCATCCACACATTGCTCGAGAGGATGGAGGGAGCTATTTCACGATTACCTGCACAACGCATAGTCCTCGAGGGTTGAGTGTTAGGGACACCCGACTCGCCCTCAAGGTGAACGAATTGTTGGCTGGTCTAGATGTGACAAGGCCGGCCCGCGTTTCCAATCCCAGTCTGGACTTGGAACAATTGCAGAAACAGATTGCTGAACAGCGTGACCGGATGATTGCACTCAATCGCCAGAAGATCGCAGACGCCCTGGAAAGCTGCGGTTGTAGCACGGCAAAGGCCCTCTAGGATATGGATCTAAAGTGCTTCAACACATTCGAAAAGTGCTTTAAGACCGTCATATCTACCCTGGATATTTGGCGGACAACGTCTGACAACGAGCGGAACCATGGGAAATGTCTGACAGCATTTGTGCACTGCCTGAGTACTTGTGACCCATGGTTGACAGGATATGGATAATCCTACACTAATCTAATAAGCGGCCTAGGAACCAAAAATCTTTCTGCTGTTCACATCCAAGGTTCACCAGTCTATCGCTTGCATACCAACGCCGCCCATGCCCAAGTCTATGCCGTCGCCGGCTCAATTGTCGCGTGTCTACGGATTCGACCGTATATGTACAGCGAAGGTGGTCGAAATCTCGCTGATCCAGAATTTGGGAGCTTGAAAGCACGGCTTACTGCTCCTTCTTCACCTCGGCCTCCACCTTCGGTACCTCACCGTCCACCTTCTTTGTTCTCTTGGCAGCGGCTGATACGCTTCCCGACTCGGTGTCCATCATCGCATCCCACCATCGGAAAGAGCTGGCGTAGTTTCCAAGGAACTTTTCGTGGTGCACGTCATGGTGGTCAGCTCCAGCCCAGAACGGCAGGAAATGATGCAGACTCCAAGGAAACTCGTAACCAGAATGAGCATCGATCGCCTGGAAAAGTCGGCCAATGATCCAGATATACATGGTGATAATATGTAGGTCCTTGGTGAACGCGCAGAAGACAATGGGAATGCCGACGGTACCGAAGGCCAGAATCATGGTTTCGAGTGGCGAAGCGTACTCTGCGGCCAGTCCGAATGGCGCACTGTACTGGTGGTGGAGCTTGTGAATCATCTTGTACAGGCGAGGAGTGTGGAGGGCTCGGTGAAACCAGTAGTGCCATGTGTCTTCGAGAACAAAGAAAAGGGCGATCTGCCACGCCATCTTGTACCACGGAGGGAATGGCACGCTTGTTGACAGGCCGAAGTATTGAGCCATCGGGTGAAACAGCCAGATTTGAGGGGAGTTCAACGGTGAAGTGCGACAACAGGACCAGTCTGGCGCATGCCCATTGTTCGGCGAGAGAGTGGGCATCTTTTGCTGTTGAGTGTTAGCTGCTTGTGCTGTTTTGGAAACGCAGGTAAACCCTACCCCTTGGATCTTGTATTTCCGGAAGTACGGAATCTTATCCATTATCATGAACGGCAAACAGCGCCCGAAGTACACCACTTCGTGCATGACAAAGGACATGATTCCGGTGGCCAGGACATCATTCTGCATGTAGGCGTACCAAGCAGCCCACGCCTTTTCAAAGATGTTTAGGTGGACATTGTACTGGGCGATATCGTGGAAGTAGTCGGTATAGGTGACCGGGGAGCTGTAGGTCGAATTCCTAGGGGCAAATGTCAGCAAACAGACTCGGTAGAATATGTCGTCCAACCCACATCTTGTACACGGCGATAAAGTCCACCTCCTTGAAAAATTGGTAGGGGGGTAGCAGAGGAGGATTGAGACAGCAAAGACAAACGCAGGCTCCGGTCTAAAAGAGAATGGGAGAAAAACGAAATCAACAATGATCAATGCGATGGATGAATTGCTGGAAAGGCCGGACTTTTCTTTGATTGGCGGTGGATTCTGGTGGGAGGGTTCTATTGGATTAAATATTATTGTAGGTCGAGTGGCATCACTCGGGAGGCTCAAGGGACTGTGGTGTTCCGGAGGCGAAGCTTGACCGATAGTGGTGACTATTACTGCTGCGTGATAGCTGCTAAGCACCTAGAGCTCCCAACTGGAGGTGTCATTCCAGCTCCTTTCCGAGCTGCCAGGGGGGTCAATCAGTCCACCAGTGGCGTGGATCATCAGGTTCAGGGTCTGTTTGAGGTCTGGTTCCTGCATAGCCGAATAACGCCACGAGCACGTGACAGGTATCAACAAATGCTGAAAAGATGCCAAGCTTCAATGCTGCTGTGCGGTAGTAATGCTCGACAGGAGTTGCTACGGTGGGCTATTCTGATTGAACCTCGAATATGTCGACGACTTGCGCTCTTCATCCTTCGTCGTATTGTCTGTCGTTGCCATTGCACGTGGGCATCCATGGCCATGTATTGGTCTCGCCATCCACAGCACTTCCCGTACGCTCATGGTCATTTGCCATCGGCGAATGCATGATGCATATGCCATGATCTCAGTGATGATGATGATGATGATCCGAACTGAGAGGAACGGACACTAATGTCGACCTCTCTATCAGTCGACTCCTTCGTCAAGATAGATCTGGCATTCTCACCCTGCGTTGGGGAAATCATTTCTGTCCACTGACCCAGATATTTAGGAAAGTTGATGCTTATTTCTTTGGAAATAGCGACCATGAATCCCATGTCTCTTGCTTACAATGGCAACCCCGCCTCCCCGCGGCCACCCAGCGTCTTCTCCGCCACCTCGATTGACACTCTTGTTGCCGATCAGAGCTATCGAGGGTTCGCTTCTCGGGAAGACTACATCACTTCTCTGAGGGAATGGGCAGAGTCCAAAATGTACTACGAGAGCAGAGAGCAATTGCGCGGATTCTATGGCACCAAAACGGTCGAGACTTACCTTACCCAGCCCGGCTCCAGGAGCGCGAAGAAGGTCGACAATAAAAGAAGAGCTACTGTGGCAAAGCTCCAAGCGGTGCCAGAGACCGAGTCCGCTCGTGTCGATCCGCCTGCTGAAGACAAGACTGATCAGAGGAAAGCCAGCAGATTGAAGAGCGTGTTCACAAGACGCAAGTCTGTCGTGTGACACATTCCATGTGCGCAATCGAACACAAACGACCATAAGATGTACGAAATCAGTTGCGGAGGGTGGCCATCAGGAGTTATACATACGACGAAGGAAGCCATCAAGGATATGCGAACAAGAATCTATCGTTGAACTGCCCTAAGTTCTAGAAGCTGACATTCACAGTTCTTGTGGAAGCCTTCACAGCCACTGTACTTTGTTCCGCAGATTGCGCTTCTCCGTCAATTGAGACACTTTTCACAGTTCGATTGACCACAGACACCTCCCAATCGCTTGCGAGCTTTCCTTTCGAAACTTCCACCGTGACTCCCTCCTTGCTACCCTTGACTCTCAAAGCCAAGGCTATCTCGCCTGGCTTGGTGTGGTCTGGGATCTCCACCAGTTTGTCAAGATCCTCAGTGTGGTTCACCAAGAGCTTCACCCCCTTGCTCCAATCATAAACAGTTTCTCCTTCGCCTTTACCGAGTGCAATGGCAGAACCCGGTCGCAGTAGCACAGGAAGAGAGAAGTAGTCGTGTTGCTCCGTGAAATATCGAGGGCCACGGCGAACCTTTCCATCGAGGAGGCCGTAGAACTCACCTTCTGGGACATAGTAAGTTACGGTGCCCTCGTTGTTGAAGACCGGCGCGACCAGCACGCTATCCCCCAGGAAGTACTGTGTATCAAGAGACCAAGAGGCAGGGTCGTCGGGGAATTCCAAGAACGTCGCTCGCAGCATGGGGACACCAGTCTCGTGGGTTTGAATTGCCTGCGAGAACAGGTATGGCATCAAGGATTGCTTGAAGCTGACAAACTTATGCAGCACCTTGTCAGCTTCGCCCGACTCGTCGATCAGCCAGGGTACTCTGAAGCTTCCGCTCCCGTGGAGGCGAGAATGGCTGGACAGTAAGCCAAAAGCGATCCATCTCTTGAAAAGACCTGGATCCGGCTTGCCCTCGAAACCGCCAATATCATGCGCCCAATATCCAAACCCGGAAAGGGCAAGGCTGAGACCACCTCGCAGCGTCTCTGCCATAGCCTCATACGTGCTGTATGGATCTCCACCCCAGTGGACAGGGAACTGCTGGCACCCGGCTGTGGCAGACCGAGCAAACACCGCCGCCTTGTTTTTCCCATAGTTCTGTTCAAGGACTTCGAACGTCGCCTTGTTGTACAGATAGGCGTAATAGTTGTGCATCCTTTCCGGATCCGATCCATCGAAGTAGAAGACATCGCCAGTAGGGATTCTTTCACCAAAATCGGTCTTGAAAGAGTCGACACCCATGTCGATCAACTTCTGAAGGTTGCCTTTCCACCACTTCACTGCTTCGGGGTTGGTGAAATCCACAAATGCCATCCCAGCCTGCCAAAAATCATACTGGAAGGGAGCTCCATCAGATTTCCGCTTGATGAAGTAGCCTTTACGAGCACCTTCATCGAATATCTTACTCTCTTGAGCAATATATGGATTGATCCAGACACAGATACGCTGGCCCCTTTCCTTGATGCGAGCGAGCTGCCCTCTGGCGTCGGGGAACATGTCCTTGTCGAATTCAAAGTCGCACCATTCAAAGCCTTTCATCCAGAAACAGTCGAAATGGAAGACGCCGACCGGAATGTCGCGTTCCTTCATTCCGTCCAGGAACGAGTTGACTGTTTTCTCATCATACTCTGTCGTGAAGCTTGTGCTGAGCCACAGACCGAACGACCATGTAGGAGGAAGGGCTGGCTTGCCAGTGATGAGGGCATACTTCTGCAGCACCGACTTCGGCTCGGGTCCATATATCAGGTAAATGCCCAGCTGCTCACCCCGGACAGCGATGTTGACTCTCGTCGTCCGCTCAGATTGCACTTCTAAGGAGACGAAAGCGGAGGTCGGGATGAAGACACCGTATCCGTGGGAGCTCAGGAAGAATGGGACATTTTTATATGTGAGTTCTGACCCAGTGCCGCCGTCGTCATTCCACAGTTCAATTGACTGACCGTTTTTCTGCAACGGACCGAACCTCTCGCCGAGACCATAGATTTTCTCCCCGACACTCAGTTGCAGCTGGTACGTCACCCATCTTTCGCCCTTGTTTGGGTCCGTGTAGTTGGCTTTGGGATGGAGAGCTGTCGTGTTGTGCTTGACATAGCCGACTGATCTCCATCCAAGCTTGGTCAGGAGTTTACCATCGGCATGGAAGTCAACATTGAACGATTTGGGTCTGGTGTCCACCGTTGCTTTGACTTTTCCAATCTCCAGTGACAGGCTCTCGCTATCCTTGGCAGTCTTTATTGATTGCGCATGCTTTGGCTGGTTTTGTCAGCAGCCAGCGCGGTATATTTGAGCATGAAAGCGACTTACCTTGCCGGCAGGGTACAATTCAAAGTGAGGTCCCTGACTGATAGCCTTGGCCCCCTTCCAGTGGGTTGAGGACATGTACAAGACATCATCAAGAGGAGACGATACCTCGTGCGTCAAGGTAGGATTGTTCAAGATATCTCCTCGAAAGTTGATCGGTTTTGAGGCCGATACGAAATGAAGATTATCCGCTCGTGCTTCAGCTTTGACGACTTCGACGGCCCAGTCTATCAAAGTATCTGGCGCCGGATGCCAGCAGCCATGTGAGAACTTGACCATGGTGGCAACCGATGAGCCTTGGAAAACTGGTCGTGGAAACTGTCCCAGCTCTCGACCACGAACGGATTCTTGGTTTCCTGTACCGGGCTATTATTGGTTTTATAGTGTTCCGTGCATCAAGTCGCCGAGCTCATCACAGGATACTCTCAATGGCACTACGATAGCGGAGCAGCAGTCTGTACACTGTATGTCATGGGTGGACTGTTTTTAAAAAAGAGTCTTTGGAAATAGCCGACCCAGCCTTGCGGCTCATATCAGAGACGAAATTACACAGCGCACCAGCGTCAGCACCGGCTTCAGGCACAGGACATTTAGCCTATTTGTCTGATGACCAAACTAGCGACTCTCCAGGTTGCGGGTACGTACATTGGGGAAAGGGGTGGATGTTGTAAGGCTAGCATGCAGAGAATGGGATCAGATGGACAAGTATGGAGTCCCCGAGCCTTGCACTTTCCAAGGCCATCGACAACGTTTCCGCAGGCGAGCGCGGAAGTATCCTTTTTGCCTGTTTGATTGATCGACTAACCACGGATCTATTTTATTAGGCATCATTCGACGGCCCGAGCAATCACGAGACGTGAAGAAGTTGTGGACTGTTGGCGGTACAAATGGCGACGGCGTCTCGCACCAGGCTGACTGTCAGCCTTACTATTTGTCTAGCGCGCATTGGCATCGCTGGGCCGTGCTTTTCTTGGCCTGTCAGATCCAGCAAACCTCGATTGGGCGGCGAGATCCATCCTCTTTCATGACTCGCAATCGCGAGCCGACACTCCGCGCACATGGCCTGGCAATACGTACGGCAAAAGCATACTGTTCTACTCCAAGGCCAGATCGAAGAAGCGTTCTAGACGACTACTACGCCTGAGGGTTGATTGATTGTCCGTCACCAGTCGGAAGTCCCTATACAGAGGCTCCCATACCGACAGCCCGGTTGCGACCCGCGATCAAGACGCACGTGTCTGCAAGGATGCCAAGTTCTCCGTCGTGGATACTCAGTTGAGCCCCAGTTCAGGGCACGCAAGCAACCCTCGACACGGGCGCCCATGCGATCCACACCCGCCCGAAGAGGCGGTCGGTCAGTTGTCTTTTTGAGATCCATATTGTCAACCGCGGCACAATCCAGCATGACTCGCAATTCCGGTTGCCATTCCGAGCGTTGCCCGAGCGTCGAGAATCTACCTTAGTCACCGTACAACGATCAGGAGGACAAAGAAGACCCTCTTCTCCATACCAGACATTGAACCAATCGTTGTCCTTACGGTTAAAAACGAATGTCGGGGATAAATTCTCTCCTCGATCTCCATATTGGGCCAAGAACGTGGGCTGGGCACCCCGTATGGGGACGTGGTGCTCAGGAGACCATGCTTGCCACGGTAGGCTGGACCGTTCCTCTGGGCCTTTTATAAGAAGCCTTGAAGAAGACATCGTCGAGACTGTCAGCAGAAGACACTGTTCTCGACAAGACACCTCGAGAAACATCACTCAGAACCAGCCATGTCGAAGCAATCAGTCAACCTCTACACCTGGGGGTGTGGCCTCTTCGCAGCGGTCAGTATCCAGGAACAAGGTACATCCCACAGTGCCAGAACGGAAATACTAATCTCTTTCATTAGGTCGGATCTCTTTTATACGGGATCGACTCTGGTATTGTATCAACGACAATCGCGCATGACAGCTTCCTCGAGTACTTCGCCCCATTCACGCCCAGCCTGAAAGGAGCCGTTGTAAGCACCTTCGGGGCTGGATCAGTCTTTGGTGTCTTCTTCGCCGGCTGGAGTGCCGACTACTACGGAAGAAAGAGGACCATTCTCATAGCCGCGGTGATTGCGTTGATTGCAGGCATCATCCAAGCCGCCTCCGTGCATATTGGCATGCTTATAGCCGGCCGCATCATTGGCGGCTTTGCGGTTGGTATGATGAACATGACCATCCCGATCTACAACAGCGAAATCGCACCGCCTCACAAGCGAGGCATGATCTCGGGTCTTCACGCGCAATTTGTTGGATTCGGTTTCGCCACAGCGAATTGGATCGGGTTCGCCTGTGGGTATGCGAAGAAGGGAGCCTTCCAATGGCGATTCCCACTTGCTTTCCGTACGTTGATCCCCATGGATATGTGAGATTTCATGTCTCAATACCGTTACTAACGAATGGCCGTGGCAGAATGTCTACCGGCCATCATTGTGATACTGGGCATCTTCTGGCTCCCCTATTCGCCCCGATGGCTTATGGAGCAAGAACGAGACGACGAAGCCTACGCAGTGATCAAACGACTCCATGGGACCATTGGGCACGACGAGACCTTCTTCCGCGCCGAGTTCAACCAGATGCGTGAACAACTACGCTACGAGAAGAGTGTCACCGTCAACAGTTGGAGCCAGCTGGTTTCCAAACCGAGCAATCGAAAACGTCTGCTACTGGCGGTGTGCGTGCAAGCATTCACGCAGCTTTCGGGCATCAATGTCATCAATTACTATCAAACCGATCTGTACAAAGGCCTGGGTATGACTGGACACATGGTGACACTGCTAGCTGGGTAAGTGTGTTGTAACAGACCGTTATGACTATGTCCCTTCTTCCGAAAAGAAAAGGCTAACAAATTGTGAAACCAGTTGCTACGGAATGGTCGGTCCAATCGCCAACATGATATGTCTCTATTTCGTTGATAGCTGGGGTCGTAAAAAAAGACTCTATGGATCACCGGCATCATCATGACCATTGACATTTCCTTGGTCATGGGCCTGACTGCCGGATACGCAAAATCGGACAACAAAGTCGGCCAGGGCTTCACTATTGCTTTTATCTTTTTGTTTTCCGTCATGTAAGTCATTGCCCGAACGAAGTCCTTTTCCCTCTTGACTAACATCTTTCTTTTCTCCCTCTAGTTATTCCCCTAGGCTACAACTCCATCCACTACATCTACGTACCGGAGATCATGACCATGGCGATCCGCGCCAAAGGCAGCGCCGTCTCCATCATCTGCAACGTCCTGATCAACATCGTCTTCAACCAGATCTCGCCCATCGCCTTCTCCGAAGTCGGCTATAAATACTACTCGCTTTTCATCGCCACCAATCTGACGGGCGCTATCGTCGTGTACTTCCTTTTCGTCGAGACGAAGGGCAAATCCCTCGAGGAAATCGCCGCCATCTTTGGCGACGAGGTCATTGTGCCGTCGTTGGCCGCCACGCAGGAGAAATTGGAGTTGATGACCGAGGAAAATGACGTGCATCATGTTGATCGGGTGGATGAGGTTGAGAAAGCGGTTGATGAAAGGGTGGAGAAGAAGTAATAGTAGTAGTAGTGAAGACTCGACACATACCTGATTCGTTTTGTCATCACATGAAGAAAGAGGTAGTTCAGACTCTTTTCATGTCTGTGTGGTGAGAACTGAGATATTAAAATGAGGATGGATCAGCTACAGTACCTTATTGAAGAAAAGGGATCGTAGTCGTTGAAATTAATAAGGTATCTATCTACCTGCCTTACATTACCTTACCTTACCTTACCAACCTCATCCAGCTCCACTGAGTAGTGTAGCTATCTGCGTCCAGTGACTCCTGTCTATATAGTACGCCATGAGATGAAAATACGAGGTTGGAGACGATGAGACGAAACTACGAAGTTGGAGATACACTGCACGTCTGTCCCGACTCCCTCTGTCTGTGTAGCTAGTTGATCGTCATGGGTGGGTGGTTACTCGCCCCATTCAAAGTGTCTATCTGGCATAACTTATAAAGTGTCTATAATATGTTTGATTGATAGTAGCATTAAGAAAAATCCAAGTCATCTATACACTGCGTAGCCAGATGAAGATCAAAATTTGCAAGTTGACAGATCAACAGATTAGTCTAAGATTGGACGGACTTGTAGGTAGGTACTTGACCGGAAGATTCTGAAGGTGCTGATGATGTTTTGAATTTTGGATCAGCTAAGTAATTAATTCATACCTTAGGCTCTATAAGACACCGGAAGTTGGAACTTGAAAGCTGTGCCGAGTATTGACGATGCTGTACAGATCCAACGATTGATTTTCTTGGGGATCGGGTATCGATGTGTATATATATGGATTCGTCACGGTAGTATGAAGGATCTCGTCACTGTAGTATGAAGGATCTTGTTATATGTATGGATTGATGTTGGCAAGTGTACGAGACTGTAACTGTGTTCAACACGGTCGGGAGTGGGGCATCTGACGAGGCTGAAGGTCAAGGAGGTGAAAGTGGAGGTAGGTGATGACAAGGCTGGCTGGCGACCACTACCTAGAATACTAAAGTAGGGCCTTTCCCTCTCCTTCTCTCTCTCTATTTCTCTCGATATGGAAGAATACCCGAGGCAGGGTCTGGCCCTCATTGGAAATGGACGGTAAAGGAAGGACATTTACTGTGGTGTTGGACATAATTTTCCACACACCCCCCCTTAACAAGCCTTACTATAAGTGTATTAGCGCAATATACTTTTCAGCCTTACCTAATATAGACTAGTCGATTACTTCTTAATACTTTTAGGAGCGCACCAGCGTCAAAATCATAGCCTGTTCTTAGGTACCAAAACGTAATCTACTAGTCTATATTAGGTAAGGCTGGAAGTTAAGCCACGCTAATACAATTATAGTAAGGCCTGTTACAGGGGGGGTGTGTGGAAAATCATGTCCAACACCACAGTATTCAGTGGGATCCAGCTTGCGGTAAAGTGCAAATTGCAAGGACAGTGGATTCCCGAGTCGTCAAGGGAAAGTAATATATGTCGGATTTGGTGTATATTGCTATCTACCATGTTCGTTTCATCCTCCTTTGAACCCCGAAGACGCTGTATTCAAACTCAGCTCAAAAAGGAGTGCACTGCGGTCCTTCTGCACTGTATGGTTTTAGCTACGGGATATGAGCTTGAGAGGGGTGTGCAGGATTCAATACCGAAATCTGAGGCTTATGGCTCGGACTGCCACCGAGTTCGGAAAAGAGCCACGCGCACGCGGCGCCGGAGTACCAGATTGGACGTACTTTACGACGTGATCTGCCCTATATACTCGAACTACAGGGTAGTCGAGTCAGATTGAAAGGGGTCCAGTGGCCTGGACCGAGCTCCCGTCTTTTAGGGATACGAGGAAAGCAGAGCCCGCAGTGACAAGACATTCTCCTCTCTGCGTACAATAGCATGGTCTTTTCATTCCCTTCCCTTCCCCAACCCCCCCGACACGTATCTCGGCCATACGAAGACCATGCCTGTCTTCAAACCACGTGAATACTAGTCTCCGCCGAACTCCACTTGCTGTAGATTGATCACTTCAGTTACTCCGTTGTGCTCTGGCAACCCGGCCAAGTCCTCGGAGCGTTCGCTGGTGAACATGTGTAGAAATAGGTAAAGGTCCGAGTTGCTACAATTCGATGAGGCTTTCCTCCACGGCGACAGGTTGAGGTTGGGACTGGTGCTGCTGCGACGGAGAGGACTGCGTTTGCTCGTATGGCGCATGTTGAGGTGCAGACGGAAACTGGTCTGCCGTGTATGTTGGATACTGCCCATAAGGGGTGGGTTGTTGCTGTTTCGCCTGTGGCGGGTATTGCTGTTGCGGTGCATAAGATTCGATCTGGGGTAGTGCTTGGGATGGTGGCTGTTGTGGGTATGGTTGTGCTGTTTGCTGCGGCGGGGCCTGGTATTGCAGTTGCGGAGTGGCAGTCTCAGGAAGCGTTTGTGGTACCTGGGAATACGGCGTTGGAGTCTGTTGAGGGTCAGGAGGGGCGATCTGGGGATACATCGATGGAGGTTGCGCTGATGGAGGTGGGTATTGCTGAGCAGGTTGATGTTGTAAGATCTGTGGAGAGGGTGGCTGGTTGAACTGAGTAGGCGGGGGCTGGCTTGAGTACTGATATGGCGAAGCTGGGGTTTCTCGCGGCTGGCTTGAATACGAGTATGATCGCTGAGGTTGTGTCTGTGGCTGCGGCATCGAGAGCTGTTGTGGAGGTTGAGCATAAGGGTCGACCGCCGCATTGTTAAAGTAGAAGTTCTCCGCGTCTCCTGGCCCGGTCGCTATTGATGGCGGCGGCCCAGATGCAGTCAGTGAGGGATATATGCCTGGGGCTTGTGGTACCGCCGACGCAGTCATGCCGTATGCCGCATAGCCGGGGTTTCGTTGATGGTACGTATTGTTCAACCTCTCCTCAAGCATTCGGTCGTAGTATCGCACCACCGTAGACAATTTGGCATGCAAATCCAGAAGCGCATCATGCTTCGACATAGTCTCCCCTAAAGTCCTGGCCAGCTTTGGTCGAAGCTTTCCAATGCTGTCGTACAACTCTTGGATCTGCGGTTCTCGGAGTATCGTCCCTGGAGGTTGATGTTGTAACCGGTCTACCAGAGTCGCAAATAGGTGGATATTCTCAGCCTCCATCATTGACAACTCATAATCGTTCTTGGGCATGATAAAAGGTTGACTCGAGCTTGCTCCGTCATGGGCAGACTTCTTCATCGACGCAGCATGCTTCTTCGCCTGTTCTTCTGCCTCCTTCAAGGATAGGGCTATCGCGGCCTTGAGGTCAGGATCATCCTCTTCCTCATTCGACGCACCATTTGCCTTTGCCGGTTCGGTCTTGGGTTGTGACTGTGGGACGTATCCCGAGCCTGACATTCCTTTTGCCTCCTCCAAGCTCATCTCCAGAGCTTTCTTCAGGTCCTCATCGAAACTGCTTGCTTCCACTCTTGCACTTCGCGGTTGCATAGCGGTGGGCTTGGGAGCAAAGGAGACCCGACGCTCCGAACTACCAGATTTCTTGGTCAACTTATCATAGCACCCATCATCAACGCGTACCGGCTGCATGATTCCTAGATGCGGCAGAGGGATAGATTTGGAGGAGCATTGTTGATCGAAGACATTGCCACAATTTCTACAATGGTGTTTCCTGTTGGTGAAGGTGAATGCTGTCCTGCACCTCATGCATACATCACTATCCGTCCACTCTGGAGGCGCACTGCTGTCCAACATGGTGCTGGATATCTCGACCTTTGGGGGAAACTTGAAGCCTTCCTTCTGCAGATTTTTGTAAACTTCGTTGATATAGGAAAGCTCGTAGCGACCTTGGGTAGCACTGGCCCAGCTTTGAATGAGCTCAAGAATGCGTTGTTTGACGTCCTCGTTAACGGCAGCCGGTCCGTACGCCTTCAACAGTGAGACCAGATTGTCCATGAATTCGCGTGAGGCAATCTCCGTCAGAAAATGGGATCCGCCATTCTTTACGCAGGTATCTGTCAGCCTTAAAGCTGAGATTTGGATGTTGGGGTTTTTGTGGCCTATCCGCCTCTTCAATGACCGCATGGCATCTTTGGGCTGCACTGTTTTGGATCTGATCAGGTCGGAAATCTCAAGGCTGGTGGCGATGTCTTCCAAGCTGGACGAAGTGGCCTTCTCGATCTGCTCGTCAAGAGCAGACGTTCCTGAGGAGAACCATCCAGCCATGGTTTGTCTATCCCGCGCGGGCGGGCGATGGGAGGAGTGCGGATGAAGGTCAGAAGAGGATTCCTGAATTGGCCGGCGAATAAGGAGGAAGATGCAGGTAGAGGAGTTTGTCGACGATAGCTAGGTATAGATAGACCCAGTCTCAAGGGGCGGGAAATTGTTTAATGGAGGCGAGAGATGTTGTATGCAGCGGTTGCGGCTACGGGAGTGAGGCTCGTAGTACTAGTAGTCAGTATGCAGTGGTAGATACGGGATGGTGTAATAATCCATCACGCTGCTTGCCACGGTCGACAGGCAGCCAGCATACAGTACACAGTCCACTGCCTCATTATTACTAAGGCGTGGCACTTTAGGCCCATTCTCCTCCCCGCAATCCATGTGCCAGTCAGTAAACGGGCGGCACTCCGGGCGCCTCTGTCACGCCCGCACAATTGTCGCCTGCCGCCCGCAAGATCGAGCGTTGCCATGCTCCTCCGTAACCTTGCGGAAGTCGGTTTAGTTAGCACTTGCTTGTCCTGTTGTCTGTGGCGCCGACGTCTTCATGAGCAGCATAGAACCACCTTGATACTCCTCTTGTCTCAATATTGACCGTCCAGCTAGACTCTGTCACCGGCTAGAACGTGTACTCTTTGTCTTTCACACTCTGCTGAACTCTGCCACCTGCGGTCATTCGACCGTTGCTCCGTCCTAAAGTCCTCCGTCAGCGGCCGTCCAAACCTCCCAGACGCACATGGGTTCGATCTGCGGGTCAATACTCGGACGGGATTGAGAGATCAAGCTCAAAGAGCGCAAACTCTCTGGAATCAATAGAACTTTGTTGCGCAATGATCCCTCGGTAATGTCATCCTGACTCCGCGATGGCGGCCTACGCATCATCCACGTCCAGTCATGCTACTTCCGCCTCCACGGCCGCAACCATTCTACCCTCCTCAAGAGACAATTGGATCGATTCAAAAGAGCCCAAGTCAGGGCCAGGCTCTGAAAGAGTCTATCCCCATATCAAGGACATTATCCAAGATGCCATAACTTCTGTCAAGGCGGACGGTTCGCTCACACAATGCTTGAACGAGGTGGAAACGTGTATTGCAACTGCGAGGAACTCTCTAGATTTCCTCCGCCGACCCGACCTGGCCTACAAGAACTATGTTCTCGCATACGAGATAGCGGTCAACTATATTCCTAAGCATAAGGAGTATGGCTTTTGGGATAACAATCATTCTTGGGCACTCAAGTACAAGGCGGCACGACGGAAGCTGAATGAGATGGAGAGTCAGATGACTCAAATCAAAGCGCTCATTGAAGAAAATAATGCACGCTACGGTACACAACCTCGAACGGTGTCAAGGAAGCCGGTTTACTCTACAGGGTTTGGAGTGCCGCCGCATACACTCCCACCTTCTTCCCGAGGCAGTGACTCTTCCACCTTCCATCAGACGGCCTCTCGTCCACCCTCTCAACTCCCGTCGCCGCTCCGAATAGAGCGTGCACGTCCATCCAGCAAGCCCAAGCCGGAAGGTCTCCATGGTCGACCCTTGACCGACACCTCTAATGACCTTAGCCAGAGGTTTGCCCGCCTTCGAGGGCTTGGGACCACATCCGAAGAACCCCCTTTACTGTCGATGCCACAGGCCAGTGACTTCCGAACTGCCGGTAGCCAGCAACGACCTCAGTCGTATGCTGCACAGGGATCTCAGGAAGTCAATGGATACTCAAGCCCGCGGCTCAATGGTCCAAGAGATATGCCCGGCACTGTGAAAAATGGACCCGATTTACCACCTAAAGTGCCTCTCGTCACATCAATTGCTCTGCCCAAACCACCCAGTCCGACATACAGTCCTATAACAATTACATCCGGTGGCACCCATGCAAACAGCAATCGACTTTCCGCTGAAGTCGGTCGGCCCCCTTCAGATAAGAGACAAACCTATTACAATCAGTCCCAGAATTCATCGTCCACTTCTCTACATCAGAGAACCCGCGATGAGATCCTCTCTCCGTACAGGCCGACAACCCCAAACGGAGTGAACTCTGCCATTGTGCCGAAAAGCAGTACCAGCGATCTTCCGCATAAAACATCCGTAGATGCTCCCACTTTACACGAATACATGAGGAAGTACAATGTACTTCTCATTGATGTGCGGGAGAGGGTGCTTTTCGATGATGGCCACATCATGTCCAGTTCGATCATCTGTATCGAACCGATCTCCTTGAAAGAAGGTGTCTCGGCGGAAGAGCTCGAAGACCGCCTGGTGTTGGCCCCTGATACAGAACAGGCACATTTCTCCCGCCGGAATGAATTTGATCTTGTTGTATACTATGACCAGGATACCAATGACCACTCTTACTTGGAAGGCCCTCCGAGTATGACCAAGGCTCCAGCGCTTCGGGCTCTTTACGACACTCTGTACGAGTTCAACGACACGAAGCCTCTGAAAGATGGTAGACCCCCGGCATTGTTGGCTGGCGGAATTGATGCTTGGGTCAATTATATGGGGGCTCAGTCCCTTGCCCGATCGAGGACTGCTGCCACTCTCGGGAGTACCCGTCAACGTGTCCCAGCTGGCCAAGGCAGACCTGTTGCACGCCAGCGTATGGTGTCTGCCAATTCACGGTATGAGGTCCGGAATAGGCGACTACGTGATCACAAGTTTCTTGATGAGAGCGAGCAGGAAGCTTGGCGGCAACAAGCACTGCAAGAAGCAGTTACACCGGCAGAGAGACTTGATCCCGCCAGCGACGAAGAATACTCCGGGACAGAAGCGGAGCAGATGCCTCAAACCCCCTTTATACCTGACTATGAAACATTTCTGCGCCGCTTTCCTTCCATCAAG
Organism: Exophiala sp. LBMH1013; assembly: GCA_024611085.1. NCBI lineage: Eukaryota > Fungi > Ascomycota > Eurotiomycetes > Chaetothyriales > Herpotrichiellaceae > Exophiala > Exophiala sp. LBMH1013. Next base: position 2,360,383 of record JAMFLB010000006.1, on the reverse strand, counting down.
CAGCAGGAATCCATGGTCATGCCCGCTCGGAGACCTCTCCCTTCACACCCGGCGGCTTACTTACCGCCGACAGCTCATGCCCAACCGCCAATTCCAGCAGTCCCGGCGAGGCCTCCTCCAGCAATACCCAGACCTAGCTATTCCGGCCAAGCGGACATCAATGCACCCCAGCCGGCACTGGCACGGGTTACTTCCGCCACTCGCCCTCCGCTATATTCTTCCATCACATCCATGCGAAATAGGAGGCTACCAAGGACCGGTCTCACCAACTTCGGTGTCACCTGCTACATGAACTCGACTCTTCAATGTTTGTCGGCGACCATCCCCTTATCTACCTTCTTCAACGAGCGGATATATGAAGGATACGTACAAAGGAATTGGAAAGGGAGCAACGGGATCATGCCCAAGCTGTACGCCAACCTGATCCAAGCAGTTTGGCAAGGAGATAACGACGTCATCAAGCCATCCACGTTCAGGAACTTCTGCGGGCGCATGAACCGGGAATGGGCTATAGACCGGCAGCAAGACGCCAAAGAATTCTTCGACTTCCTGGTCGATTGTCTGCATGAAGACTTGAATGTCAATTGGGAACGGAATCCCCTGCGGCCATTGACCACGGCCGAGGAAATGCAGAGGGGAGAGGATGGAGATTGCCCGCGCCAGCCCGATCGAGTGGAAGCGCTACGAACATCGAGACCACAGCTTCTTGTCCTCACTCTTTGCTGGCCAGCATGCCTCACGGCTACGATGCTTGACGTGCAAACGAACATCGACAACTTACGAAGCGTTTTACAGTATATCCATTGAGATCCCCCCGGTCCGGCACCGGCCACATCTACGATTGCTTGAACTCGTACTGTCGAGAAGAGAAATTGTCCGAGCTCTGGAGGTGTCCGTATTGCAAGTGTGAGCGTGAGGCCACCAAACAAATCATCTTAACACGCCTCCCACAATTCCTCGTCATCCACTTCAAACGATTCGCAGCCTCGAAACACGAAAAGGCAAAGAAGATCCATACCCCTATCGAGTTCCCGCTGTATGGTCTGGCCATGGACGACTTTGTCATCCCTCGTCCGCCGCCCGGGCCGGACCAAGACGGGCCCGTCGATATGGCAACCACCCCGCCGTACAGCTATGATGCGTATGGTGTGCTGAGGCATTTAGGAAATAGCGGCGATGGAGGACACTATATCAGTATTGTCAAGGATCAGGGCCGGGGATGTTGGAGGAAGTTTGATGATGAGAGACATGTCGATCTCGATCCGAATAAGTTGGGAGCAAGGGATCGGCTGCAGAATGGCGAAGCTTATATTGTCTTTTATCAGCGGTCTCAGGCGAGGTGAAAGCGCAATGCGGAAACGGGATTCCCTGTCGTTTTTTGTCTCTCTACCTTACGTTGGCGCCTGTCGTTTGTATGCTACTTAGCCTTTCTGGTCAATGTGGAATGAATCTTCTGATGGGCGAGCAAGCATGTGATCTCTTTGGAAAAGTCAAGTGCTTGTGCTGGTCAAGCTGGGTATGTTCACGCTCGATATCAGAGGCTCCTCAATCATGATCAGCATACAATATTCATGGCCAATTGTTTTTGATCTAGGTTTGATCTACAGAGCACTGTATTTCTCTTATTCCAACAGGCCAGCGGCAACAGTCTCTCCGTTCGCTCTCAGAACAACTCGAGACGGCGCCTCCAAAGGTACAGCCTGGTCCAACTGTACGACGACTCGGAGCACATTGCCCGGCTGAACGATCTTGGGCTTCTTCTTGATCACCTGACCTGTCGATTTATCCAGGATCCCCACAAGCTGACTGATTCGGCCAGGGACATGCAGGCGGCCTTTATGCACGTCGATATTCATGGGCGTCAGGTGGTCGAAAGCCAGCACCTTGGCTCTGAATTCCGTGATGTTCTGGATCGGGGGAGACAGCACTGCACAACACATCCCCTGTCTTCAAGTGGATAGGATCGATGTCTGTCAGATTCAGGACCACGTTCTGTCCGGCAACAGCCCAGTCCTGTGGTTCGTCGTCGACCTCGAGACTTCGGATCTGCGCCTTTTCGCCACTAGGCATGACGACGACCTGCTCGCCGACTTGCACAGTGCCCGCCTCGATCCGGCCGGACACTGACAGGGGGGTTCTGCATGCTGCCTCTGAAGACATCGTTGACGGTCATTCTCAGTGGCTTGTCGAGCGCAAAATTGGAAGGCTCTGACTGATCTAGTTCCTCAACTAGTGTCGACCCGGCGTACCATGATGCTTTTGGATTGGAAGACCTTGCTAGGATGTTCCCACCTTCCAGACCGGAGCAAGGAACAAAAGTTATGTTCCGTGGTTGGAACCCGGCACTTGTCAAGAACGCCGACATCTGTTGCTGGATCTCTTCAAATCTGTCTTTAGACCAGTCCACCGAGTCCATCTTGTTGACGGCGACTATAACTCGCTGCACTCCAATCGATCGGACCAGCAGGGCATGTTCCTTGGTCTGCCCTTTTAGTCCAGATTCGAAGTTGCCGGTCGAGGCATCAATAACAAGCACTGCAAAGTCTGCCTGGCTGGCTCCAGCAATCATGTTGGGCACGAAATCTCGGTGGCCCGGTGCATCTAGGATGGTGAAGCTCGTCTTCTCCGTCTCGAATTTATTGGTAGCAATGTCGATGGTCACCCCTCGTTCTCGTTCTTCCGTACCTTGATCTAAGACCCAGGCGAAGGCGAATGAACCCTTGCCGATGCGCTCCGCCTCCTTTCGATATTTGTCCATGGTTCGTTGATCGACAGCTTTCAAGTCGAATAAGAGTCTTCCCATTAGCGTACTCTTTCCAGCGTCGACATGGCCTTTGTGTGAAATTAGTATGATCGCCGCTGACGGGGGCGGACGGGGAGTTTACCAATGACAACAAAGTTCGCTGCATTTTTCCGTTTGACCTTCTTGTATTCTGCGAGTACATCTATGTTCTTGCTCTTGATCTTGGGAGTATCTTGGACGGATAGTTGTTGGACGCCATGGGCCAGGGTTGTCGATTTCGATTTGGACTTTACCGGTTCCTTCGGCTTCGCTTTGGCCGGTGTTGCGGCTGCATGGGCGACCAATGTTAGCCCATCTTTCTGATGAGTTAAAGTTAATGCCGACCTTTTGTATTCTGTGCTCTTGTTACGACATCATCCGGGCTTGGTTCTGCAAAGTCGAAGGATTTAGCAATGTCCTCAACAGCAAGCAGGTCAGGTGATGTTGAAAGACGGAGGTCAGCATCGTGGCTGGTCATGATGCTGGCAAAAGCTGATGGTCGACCTCTGATGCATGGCGCCACCGCAACTGATAAATCAGAAGCTGATGTTGTTTCTTGATGGCTGGACCTTTCGGCCGGACCCTGACTATCGGAATGTTCGGACGGGCTGGGTGTAGATTCTAGGCTTTTCGCTTCCTTCATTGGAGTATCCTCCTGGTTGCTGGTCTCGAGCTTTGCTCTGCTTCTTTCGCTAATGCGGAGCTTGCTTAAGCGGGCTGAATAATCATTCTGTGATTCGGAACCACCTGTAGCAGTCGACTCAGAGCGCTCACTCTCTTTTTGTCTGCGTTTGGCAGCCAAAGCAGCTAATTTGGACATTTTGCCACTGGTTGAAGCACCACCAAGCAACCCAAGGCGAGGATAGAGGGGCTCGATAAGGATTTCCGCCTTGCGATGTTCTGGTATACGCAGCCAAGGGCAGTCTTTGAAAAACTCTGCAGCAGAGAATGGAACTGAGGAGACGGGAGGGCTGATGAACTCTTGATGCCCATCAGCATCCTTATGAGGTATCGTCGTTTGCAAGCCATCATGACCACCACGACCTGAACGGAAAGCGCCAGGCAATACTGTGGAATAGTATGAACAGGAAAGCTTACTCTTTGGCTCATCCTTTTTGGTTTTCGCGGGTGTCGCTGCGTGCTTTTGTTTGTCTGTTTGAGTGAGTATATAAATGAGCCTCCAGACACAGGAAGACCATACTTTTCAGATAGGCGACAGTCTTGCCCACATCGTAGTAATAGTGCCAGAGAGCGTCGTGGATGTCTTTGTCGGCTGCTGGAAAATCGGAACCTAGAGCTTCTCGGACTTTCAGGGTACCTTGGCGCAACTGTTCTTTGTCTTCTGGCGAAAGACCTTCATCGCCGCCCTCTTCATAATCGTCGTCATAGGTGTCGTAGTCATCATAGTCGTCCTCGTCCACAGCTAACGATTTTACCCGACGGTTAGACATATTGGAATGGCTGGAACAAGCGTGTGCAACGAGACAGACTGGTACTCCGTATGGTCAGGCGATAGAGCCCTGGCTGGCATTTGAGGCCGGGCCGTGCGTGAGTGGTTGAGATCTCCCGCAAACACTCCTGTTGTGCAACCCGAAGAGCGGGGAATTGAGGTTGTGTCTTGCTGGGCTCGGCTGAGAGTGAGGTAGTCGACATCAAATTACTGCCACATTGTTGCAGGAAGACGGACAATAAAGAAGGACCAGAGAGAAAAAGATGGGTTGATATCTGTGATTGAGGTACATATCATTCTGATTGCTACATCCATCGATGAGAGAGGTCAAGCAAGCATCGGATAAGTTGTCCGTTGTCCGCAGCTGCGCCCTTGAAATGTCGTGACTTCAAATGTCTGACAAGCGAATTTCGATGCGGGCGCCAACTTGAACCGCAACCTCAATTGAACCTCAACTTGAGGCTCCCATTCACTCCATAACCGCCTAACTCACGACAGACTCTCAAACACCCTCCTCCACCTGGTTCAGATATCGATTATCTTCATGTCGTGATGTGAGATCAACATCTGCCGCGACATGACTGTCAACCTCATATCACAGCCATAGCGCGACATGTCGACATCCATCATGCATGCCCCTCTGGTCGGGAGAGCAGACTCGCCATCGAGCAAGTCGACTCTGACCCAGCAGTTTGAGAAGAATGACGGTGAACGCACTCCAAGATCGAAAGGTATCTCAGCAAGCTCGCCAAAACCTCGATCCCTCTCCGACGCCCCGAAACCGATCCTCTCCCCATCTCCAGCCATTCGAGAGCCTCTCCGACGAGTATCTAAGGACGACTCGAACATTGCAGGTTTATCGTCCCCTGTTCGACCTCCGCCTTTTCATATCCGGGGACTGTCGCTACATGTACCTGTGACAGATGCCTCAGACGGGCCAGCCGGAGCCAGTATTGCCCGGGTTCCTCTCTCGCCGAAGCTGGACAGCTCCCAGATTTATGGCTCCCCGTCGTCGATGCTTCCAAGAAGATCAAGAGGTCTGGATTATACAAGAGCTTGCACCAACCTTCATCATTCCACTCTGGCAGAATCTTCTCCGGATGCCTCACCAATAGCGGGGCGAGGTATCCAGATCCCGGCCAGAAGAAGCCTTGCTAACAATGTGCTGGACTCACCGAGCAATCAGTCTAATGCTTTGTGGACTTCTCTGTCGAATGAAAAGACAAACTTGTCTAGTTCTGTCAGCAGCGTCAATATGTTTGGGTCAGACTCTGATTCTGATTCTGATTCTTCCTCTGAAGACATGGCGGTTGATCGGGACATGGAGGACGCTATCCTAAATACACCGGCGGCATCTAGGATTAATGGAGGAGTGACGCCAGGACTCATGAACAGTCCGGGGCTTGAATGGATGAACAACCAACCTTCCCCTGCGCAAGCAAGCCTCATGAGTTTCCAGCCAAATCTGATGAGCTTTAGGAGGGCACGTACCCGCAAAGGGAAGAGTCAACACAGTTCCAGCAGCGTTAGCATGAAAAGTTCCAAGCCTTCGCCTGGCCCATTGTCACCTGGTGTTTTAAAGAGTGTGGAAAGTGCGGGAGGTGGCTACTTTGGGACTGGGCTGACCAAACAACAAGTTCAGTCTCGGCGTGAAAGTCTGAGCCTGGGCACAAACGACCTCCACCTCTCAGATAGCGAGGAAAGCAACACCAACAAACCAGCAACTGGACAATCTCTTTCCGACATGGATCGCTCTGGCAACGAAGGCCCTCGAGGTGTGATCCGCAGAGCGGTCACACGTCGTGCTAATCTGTTTCCAAAGACCAAAGGTTTCGCCCGCATCCGCGCCCAGCTCCTCGAAGAGTCTGCCCCGATCGAAAGTGAAGCTCGACGTGAAGCAGAGGTGATCCGGCAAGTCCAAGAGAATGATCCGACCGCTCCGCCTGCCCCATCGCCCACCCTTCAAGCCAGCAACGCGTTCACAGCCGAACCCGTGGAAGAATCCATCGAGGACATGGCTGTCGATACAGGAGCCGCGCTTCCACTTGAAAGTTTCAGTCGACAAGCCGAGAGAAACGCTGCCGGATCCGCCTTCTGGAATAATTTCGATGGACGCTACCGAACCCCTCCACCTGGTCTATTTCCGCGTGACAGTGTTTCCGCCGTCAGCGACGAGGCTATGGACACTCCAAACTCCTCTCTTGCGGACAACCTTGCTCTCCGAAACTTCAACCGGCGATCTCGATCCAGCACCCCGCTAGCTTCCTACCCGCCTACCGCCGGGGATGTTGCACGACGAGTCAACAACAAGCGACGACGCGAAGAGGACTTTGATGAAACCTACACCAAACGCCGCGCAGTGTCTCCTGGCATGAGCGTGCAGAGCAGTCCCATTCTATCTCAGAGCCCTCTCCTCACCAACGACAAAGCCTGGTCCAAACTGCCGCCAAAAGCAAATGGTCATGGCCATGGCCAGGGTCACGGAGATCGCAGTAACAGTGGAGGAAGCATGAGTAATGGAAGCAAGAAGGTCGGCATGCAAGGCATGATTGAGACCAGTGAAGGCATGATGAGCATGACCATTGATTAAGCTGCGGTAACCAGGAACTCACAGGAATTGATTGGGCAGCTCAGATTGATTTTGCAAGCTAGGATAGCGAGGGCGTTCATGGGGTTTGGCGGGCGATATGAGCAACAGCTCCACGACACGATTGGCTTCGATTCGGCTTTATGTATGATCTCTGGACTTCAGAAGCCTGAGGCGGCTTTGGCGCGGCTCACTTGGCCATAGTGACATAAATGAAATGCTTTGGCAGAAACGTTCTAAACATGGTCTTCCATGTTTGCGTAGAGCGAGGCTAAGCGAATGGGTTCGGATAGTCTCCCGCGCTGAGAGATCTGAGCTCCTGAACCTCCCTGTCCTTTCATTCCTCTACATCTCTTCCTCTCTCCTTTGTAAATATGACTGTCATCTGGTATCTGTGGTCATTGGCCATCGCCAACCAGACACGTAATCCCTAGAAGCTTGGTTGCGACAAGAGGCAAAGCAAGACCAAAGGATTACTGCTGTAGAGGGTTGCGTCCTCGTCTCAGCTCTGTGCAAGGGGATTGCTTCATGATAGAGACGGTGAAACAGGGGCGTAGGTGAGAGAGCAGCGTGGTTTGGATGAGGCTTATAGGTATTATTTACGTGACGTGCAGCGAAACCCCCCTATTAACTGAGCGGGGAGCCCATGCGCTGCTGTTTCCTCCAACATAGTAACTGGGACGAGAACGAGCCGACCACGACCACTGCACCCCGACACTCACGCCGAGTCCCCTTGAATCCTTCTCCAGAGCTTCGACGAGTTGTCCAACTGCAAAGATGGCTTCGACAGTGGACATTGCATCGTCGTTCATCCAAGGCGCGCCGCCGGGCGAGTTGCAGGAAGTGGTCAAAGACATCAAGACGCTCACGTCCGACAATGATCCGGCATTGATCGCCCAACTGAAGCCCGCTTTCGAACGCTACAACGAAGAGCAGCTGGTGACGGTGAAACTGCCGGGGTCGAGTGATTATGTACGTTCTGGCCATTCCGTTGAGCCCTTTAAGTGTCTATCCCATCTATCATGCAGCGGCAGAACGCAATGGCGTGTCCTGCTGCTGCTGCTGCTGCTGCAAGAGGAGGAGGAAGCGAACTGAAATCGCAATAGCAACTGCATTGCGATGCAGCCCCCACGTGGTTCTTTGATATGGGTCAAGCCGAAGCCGAGCTGACAAGCATCAACTCACAGGTCTTAATATCGAAATACAACAAACTCCCTTCCTCTTCCTCAAGTCGATACTACGACACGCAATCCTTGACGTCCTTCGAATTCGACCACACCACAGGCAAAGCCAGCGCAGCACAATCCTACACACACGAAACCCAACACAACACACTCATCCAATCTATACTAGACTCCCTAGCGCGCCATTTTGCCGACCACTACCCTCCCACGACGGCGGCGGCGTATACAGTCTGCGCAACACCAGAGGACGATACCCAGATCGCAGTGCTGGTGTCGACTACGAAAGCGTCGCCGAAGAACTTCCTTAGCGGGCGCTGGCGGAGCGTGTTCCTGTACGACACGTCGGCGGGGACTCTAGGCGGCGAGATCAAGGTCGATGTACATTACTACGAGGATGGGAATGTGGCGCTGTCGACGAGCAAGAAAGTCGACTCCGTGGCTGTGGGTAATGGGTCGGATGGCGCGGCGATCGTGCGCAAAATCGCCGCCATCGAGAACCAGTATCAGGAGGAAGTCAATCGGACGTTCGTGGCGATGAACGAGACCAGTTTCAAGCAGTTGCGTAGGCAGTTGCCCGTTACGAGACAGAAGGTCGAATGGGAGAAGGTCAAGGGATATGCGTTGGGAAGTGACTTGAAGGGAGAAGTGAAGCGATGAGAGAAATACATACCCCAAGAGGATCGACGGAGCAAAAGTACTCGGAACGGGTTTAACCAGCAAGGAATCTTTTGCAAGGAGAGGAAGTTTGTTGTGAAAGAAGCGTGCATAAGCATATGGACTAGCATATGGACTACCCCAGAGACATGCTCGAGCTGTGCATATAGACCACCATGGGAGACTGCAACTCATTGCAAGACATTCAATCGTTGTGAAGACCAAGAATAGCAACAATGTCCATGGATATTCGACGCATACCTAGGTCGACACTATGGCAAACGTGTACCGGCCCTCGTCGCCTGAGCGACTTGACTCTGGGTGGTGTCCTCTGCATATCTCCTATAAGCATCAATATACTGCTTCCGCTCGCTTAGCGTGTCCAACACACTCGGCCTCTCCTGGGTGGCCTTTGCCCATTTCCTCCAGCGCTGCCAGAGCTGCTCGTCCTCTCCTCCCTTACCTTCTTCCGGAATGCCCAGGCCACCCTTGTACACATCGAACAGGAACAACCTACACAGCCAGGGCGCAAGCATGACATCGACCATACTGAACTGCTCACCCAGGAAAAACGGGCCCTCTGGATCCGCCTCCTCGATGAAAGTCTTGATATGATGCACCAGCTCCCCGCGCGCTTCGTCCAGCGTATATGGTTTCGAGTCGGAATGCTGCATGAATCGGTAAAACGCAGGAACGATACGACCGCTGATATGGTCGATCCAGATCCGACATCGGGCTCGCTCGTACGCGTCGGCCGGGAATAACGACGGGCCGTGCTTGGCTGGGTCGGTATATACTTCGTCCAGGTATTCGCAGATGACGACGCTCTCGTAGAGCGGTTTCTGCTCTTTCCCGGCCTTGTCCACGGGGACGGCGAGCGTGGGGACAAGGCCGCGAGGGTTCAGTTTCAGCAATTCCGGGTCTTTCTTGTACGGGTTGATCTCGACATATTGGTGCGGAATGTTCTTCTCGTGCAGCGTGATCCATGTACGTTGCACGAATGGGCAGAACCAGCCGCCGTAGAGAATTAACGGGTGGGGAGAGGAGTGCGCTTTGGCGTATTCTGCTGCCCGCCCGCTTGTGTGAGGGTGCAGAGATGTGTCGACTGAACCCATTCTGAACGGAGTGCTGTGGTATTGTTTGGGGGAAGAAACAGCTCGGGATTGAGGGTGAATGAGTTGCTGCAGGGGACGGATTGTTTGGCTACTTCGACAGGTCAGGGAGAAGCAATTGAGCATTGCAGCACATAGTCAGTGAGGAGGAAACATGTTCATGGTCAGTCAGTAGTAATGGAATTGATTGCCCAGAGTGTTGATGTATAGTGCACATCATTATGATACGCAGGACTGTGATGCGGAGATGCTCTCCCGAACACAGCGGCATGATGACGTCTTCAGCTCGATGCGCATCTGCTTACATAATGGGTTCAGTCACGTGATACTTCGAACACTGCATGTGACAACTGTCCTGTGGCAACGATGAGGATGGCAAGCTGGACAATACTAGGTCCTGCTAGTCCTCTGAAGCAGTATGAAAACAGCAATCACTGTACACATCTTCGCCATTCGAGTGATAAAATAAACAAAGGTGATGCTAGAAAAGTCACAGTTTTCATGCCCATAGAAGGCTCTAGCAACTCCAAGACGGAGCAAAGAGGCCAGGCTGGCATTCAGGGGGCGTAACAAAGGGGGAAAAGGACACTTTTAACTGATGGCCAAGTGGGACTGCGGAGTCCAGTAGAAACACGTCTTGACCAAAGTACTGTGATATTTGCCCCTAAACACAGTAATGAGAACATAGTGGCCCTGGACGCAGGTACCTTTTAGTGACTGCGGGCGGCGATTCAAAGAGGACAGCGTATCGATAACTCAACTGACTGCTTTCCATAAATATTTCCCATCACCATCATTCTTCTCGTCCTTAACCACTTACCATTCTTTTCTTTCTCTCCCTCCCTCTCACCACTGCACGACATCCTCCAATATGGCGCGTCGAGCGTCCACGTCCAGATCGTCTTCTGCGTTTCAATGGACCACCATCTTCTATCTCCTCCTCATCTTCGTTTGTCCTCTCGCCTTGATCGGCTCTGTCCAGGCCAAAGACCAAGCACCTTTGAATGAATCCGATTCTAACTATGGCACCGTGATCGGTATCGATCTGGGTACCACCTATTCCTGCGTCGGTGTGATGCAGAACGGAAAGGTTGAAATCATTGTCAACGATCAAGGAAACCGAATCACACCCTCGTACGTCGCTTTCACCGATGAAGAGCGGTTAGTAGGCGACGCGGCGAAGAATCAATACGCCTCCAATCCTACGAGAACAATCTTTGACATCAAGTAAGTCTCGCGCTCTCCCGGTGACAATGTTCGCAGCAGCTCACTAACAATCAACCATAGGCGTTTGATCGGTCGCAAATTCTCCGACAAAGATGTTCAACGAGACATTAAACACTTCCCCTTCAAGGTTATCAACAAAGATGAGAAGCCTATGGTCAGCGTCGAGGTTGCCGGTCAACCTAAGATCTTCACTCCCGAGGAAATCTCCGCAATGGTGTTGGGCAAGATGAAGGAGGTCGCGGAAGCATACCTAGGCAAGAAAGTGACCCACGCTGTTGTGACCGTCCCGGCCTACTTCAACGACAACCAGCGACAAGCGACCAAAGATGCCGGGACAATCGCAGGCTTGACAGTTCTCCGTGTGGTCAACGAGCCCACCGCCGCCGCTATCGCGTACGGACTTGACAAGAAGGGCAAGGAGAGCCAGATCATTGTGTACGACTTGGGTGGTGGTACTTTTGATGTCTCCCTGCTGTCGATTGAAGACGGTGTTTTCGAAGTGCTGGCCACGGCCGGTGACACCCATCTTGGTGGTGAAGATTTCGATCAGCGAGTCATTGACCACTTCGTCAAGCTCTACAACAAGAAACATGATGTGGATATTCGAAAGGATCTCAAGACCATGGGCAAGTTGAAGCGCGAAGTGGAACGAGCCAAGCGCACCTTGTCTTCCCAGATGTCGACCCGTATCGAAATCGAGGCCTTCCACAATGGCAACGACTTCTCCGAGACTCTGACCCGAGCCAAATTCGAGGAATTGAACATGGATTTGTTCAAGAAGACCCTCAAGCCCGTCGAACAAGTCCTCAAGGATGCCAAGGTCAAGAAGGTCGACATCGACGACATCGTTCTCATTGGTGGTTCGACTCGTATCCCCAAGGTTCAATCTATGATCGAGGAATACTTTGGCAAGAAGGCTAGCAAGGGCATCAACCCTGACGAGGCTGTGGCCTATGGTGCGGCTGTTCAGGGTGGTGTTCTTTCCGGTGAGGCTGGCACTGAAGACCTCGTCCTTATGGACGTCAACCCTCTCACTCTGGGAATCGAGACCACCGGAGGCGTCATGACCAAGCTCATTCCTCGCAACACCGTTGTACCGACCAAGAAATCTCAAATCTTCTCGACAGCTGCCGACAACCAGCCAGTAGTTTTGATCCAGGTTTACGAGGGTGAACGATCTCTGACCAAGGACAACAACTTACTCGGCAAATTCGAACTTACCGGTATTCCTCCGGCGCCGCGCGGTGTCCCGCAGATTGAGGTTTCCTTCGAGCTGGATGCCAACGGTATTCTCAAGGTTTCGGCTGCCGACAAAGGTACTGGCAAATCTGAAGCCATTACTATCACCAACGACAAAGGCAGACTGACACCCGAGGAAATTGAGCGAATGGTGGCAGAAGCTGAACAATTTGCTGAAGAAGACAAAGCTGTTCGCGACAAGATTGAGGCCCGCAACAAACTGGAGAATTACGCAGTCTCACTCCGCAACCAGGCCAACGATGAAGAAGGCCTCGGTGGCAAGATTGACGAGGAGGACAAGGAAACTCTATTGGAAGCCGTCAAGGAGACCCAAGACTGGCTGAGCGAAAATGCCGACACGGCCGAAAAGGATGACTTTGATGAACAATACGAGAAGCTGTCGAACGTGGCTTACCCGATCTCCAGCAAGTTGTACGGCGGTGGCGGTGCAGGTGGCATGCCCGATTATGGAGATGATGATGAGCCTGCCGGACACGACGAGCTGTGATTACAGCCCAGGGTTTGCTTTGGTTGGGCATGACTTGTTTTTATGAGTTCGAGACTTGCATTTAGACTCTTCGACGGAGGGAAACGTCGAGGATGCGAGGCCAGGCGTTGACTTGTTTTTTTCAGCCCGTGGAGGCGGTGACTAGATACCACAAAAATCGATCAACGTTTTCAGTGTTGGACAGTATACGATGAAGTAGATGTAGGAATATGGCCAGTGTGATTCTATGTCCCTGCTGATGGTGCACGCAGCTGCACTATACTGCTGTGTACTACTACTGTACATTGAACCGTGAGTTTATCAGCTACATACCTAGAGATTTGTCGAGCAACAAGACATGCAGTGGATCGTCTTGACCGGTCCGCTCCGGTTCCGCCCCGGTTCCGCCCTCAAGTCACGGGCATCCATTCATTGTGCAACTCCCAAACCCTCGAATTATCTCATTCATCACTATATACAATACAAGAAACGTCTTATCTAGGGTTGTTTATATGCAGCACAGTGGGTGACAGAACTCCGTGAACAGGCAGTCTGACTTACACCTAATTTTGCCTGTAGCTAAACTTCTATCAACTACCACTTCCTCTATATCGCTATATATAGGTTAAAATTAGATTTAGTAGAAGCACGTAAGCCTAAATAGTTATACTAGAAAGTATTAGAGCTATTAAAGACGATTTAAGGTATATATAAAGACGATTTAAGGTATATACTAGGAGATTAGTTACTTTCTCTAAAAGTAACTGACCGTTTGACTGCCGCCTACTGTACGGTCAGACAGAATTTAGTGTTCACGGAGATCTGACACCCACTGTGGCAGAACTGCATAAGATATTCAAGCAAGGAAAATGGCAACTACAGCCTAGCCCCAGCGGCCACGCACATCCTATAATAACCACTACGAACGGGAGTACGGCTATGACCACGGCTACGACTACAACTACGACTACGACTAGGTATATAAACAGCTATATCAATCAGGACTAAACGCACGAGCAACCACAACCAACAAGCAGTCTACGAAAGGACAACACCTACATCTACACCAGTCCTGATACCAACATCAATATCAATATCAAATATCAATATTAATATCAACATTAACACAGATTATCAAAATGACCGCCCCCAGTACCAACACCACTACTCCTCCTCAGGCTCCCCTCAGTCAGGATCAAAATCAAGATCAAGATAAAGATCAAGATCCCGAACTCTACCAATTAACATTCTACGTCCCCCAAACCCATACCCAGCAATGCCTGGACGCCCTTTTCGCCATTGGAGCAGGGACATGGCCGAATCCAAAACGGAAACCTGATGATTCAGCTTCAGCTTCAGTTTCAGCTTCAATCCCCAGTTCAACTTCCACTTCCACTTCCGACACCAATTCAAGTCCAGACCTAAACTCAAGTCCAGACCTACCAAAATACATCAACACCTGCTTCATCACCGCCGGAACAGGCCAGTTCCAACCGACTCAGACCGCCAACCCGCATATCGGCACAACAGGCGGACAAATCGAGTATGTCAGGGAAGACCGCGTCGAGATGGTCATCTGGGGCAATAAAGGGGTTGTGAAGAGGGCGGTGGAGGCGTTGAGACGCGCCCATCCGTACGAGGTTGTTGCGTTGTTTGTGGTCAAGAGTGAGAGGCTGGGGTTCTTTTGAACAAGTTCAACAACAAGTTCAACAAGAGAAAGAAATGTAAAGATCCGTAAGGTAGAAGAATTGAGTCTGCTCGGCCTTTGGGGGTTTGGTTCTAGGTTCTAGGTTCTGGTTCCATCTTTACCGCATTCACTTGAGGTGAGCTTTCCAGATCTTCCAGACTCCAATTTCTTCCAGTGGATTCAGGTTTTATGCCTTTTAGTATGATTGCAAGAGTCGGGATTCAGGAAGCGGGTCTTCGAGGTATAGCCTGAATCTTGAAAGGGATCTGTTGGCAAAGCTGAGGGGAGGGCTTAAGGATATCGTGGGAAGGATTGAACTGACTTGAGGTGAGTTACGTGAGCTCAAAATCAGAGACAGGGAACAGAGAACAGAGAACAGCTTTGAAAGGTATGTATGATATGCTATAGGTAGCCTTGCGTGGGAATATCTCTTTTAGATATCCTGATAGCTGGGTACATCATATGCCTGTCACCATCATCATCCAGCAATCAATGTGAAGATGAAATCGCATCCCGAATCAGTCACAAACCAACAATACATCATCATCGTAGCTTTCATTCTCGACGTTCCAGTCTGTCAATCATCGAGATCGATCATCAATAATCGAAATTCTCATAAACAATAGCCTTGCCCGGCATCCAGTCCTGCACCATCTTGCGCATCGCCGGCGCCGTGCACAGATACCAATTCCCAACTTCGTCCTCTGCGCCCGTCAGATCCGTCTGCCGGATTCTCCTCCGCTCGATCGGAACACCTGTATCAAACAGCTTTTGTAGCTTCGTCTGTTGGTCGTGGTTCCCCGCCAACAGGCCCTCATCTCCAGTCAAGTAGATGGTCATCATCGATTTCAGCTCCGGGTACTGCGTGAGAATGTCAAGGGGCAATCCGACATCTCGGATCCCCACACTCCACCAGACCTTGAGACGGGTCAGGTCCAGAACACCAACTCCCATCTGGCCTAAGAGCGGCGTTATGCCAACACCGGCCGCCACAAACCCGGTCTTCTTCTTTCCCCCAGCATGATCTTGTGCAAAGGCGAACTCGCCGGCAAACCCGCGCACGCCGACCTCACACATCCCCGGACGCTGCCATTCTAGCCATTGCGTTACACGGCCGACTTTGCGGATTGTGATCTCGAATTCCTCGCCATGTTCGCCCAGCGAGTTGGGGGCGGACGATACGGTGAAAGAACGGATGAAATCGTCGTTCAGACTCGTGGGGTCGTCGTCCCTCATGTGCGAGTAGCCCATGTCTAGCTCGTCCGAGAAATCCATGGCCACGTACTGTCCGGGTTTCCAGGGGCCGAATGCCGTCGGGTCGGACAGGGCAAACCGATACCGCGTGATTGTCGGAGTAAGTCTGGTCTTCTGCACCATCTGCGCTGTCGTTGGGGCGCTTTGACTCGACGACCCGATTATTACGTCGGCTTGCTCGCTCGTCAAATACCGCACACGCGGGTTATACGGTGAACGACCCTGCGAGGCGTCGTCCATCAGGGTGCCGCGGAAAGGTAGGCCTTGTTGAACGAGTCTTGCTTCTATGACCTTCAGACGCACAACTAGTTTGCTTTTCGCCAGTACTTTGCTTGCTTCTGCGCCGACCAGTGTTTCCGTGTCGCCTGTCACATAGAGCACGTCGCCGGTTTCGAAGTCTGGGATGACGAGGCCTGCGCGAGGCGTTGTCTCCAGGTTGCCGAGGGTCTGATACAGGTTGTTCCCGCTGTACTCGGGCCAGACGATGGTTGTTCCTTCGTTAGGATCTTTCGGTTGCTGGACACGGATGAAGCCTGGCGGGCCACCTCGATGGTTCGCGTCCATGTCCTCGTGCTGATGTGCAGAGGCGACAAAAAGCATATCGGCTTGGTGGATGAGGTCAATGGCTCTCTGTACGAGATGCGGTGACGAGGATAGCAGTCGCGGCGCGGGAATTGCAGAGCTGATCTTCTTCCGGTTGAGGTATTTCGGACAGTTTGCTAGGCTTTGCTCAATCTTGACCACTAATTGCACCTCACCTGATTGCCCAGCTGGTAAGCTGTCGGGGTCCTTGGTTTGTTCGGCGGATGCCGAGTTGGTATTGAGAGCCCCAGCGATGATCTTGCCAGCCAGCTTGACTCGACCTCGCTCCTCCAGTTGAATACTCAGTCCAGCCATGATCTTCCCGCTGCCCTCCTGTCGCAACACCTCTCCGTCAGCTTTGCCTTTCCACACAGCTTGCACTACTGGGTCGAAACTGGCGTCGACTTTGGTGCGGATGCCAATGATACTTTGCCCTATTGGCTGCGCTAGAGGCGGTTCACCCGTGCCCCAGAGCGTGCACCATGGTCGGTCATTGTCATCTAGCGTTCCCAGAGCCATAAGCTGATATCGCTGTATTTGCTGAGCCCCGCGTGGAGTCAGGAATGGCGAGGTTGGGTTATCTTCATCGTAATGCACGTGTGTACGTTGATGAATCGCTTTTTCCCCTTCGTGCCACGGTGAAGATTGGAAGAATGCCATTTTGGCATCCACACAGGCAGTGGTCGGTGAAGTCTTACATGCGAGAGTGGATGGAATAGGATGGAGAGTGTTTCTCAGACCTCGCCCGATCCAGGGAAGAGAGTGTCAATACTTATATGGAGATTCATCCTTCTCGCAGATTCGAAGGTCATGGCGATTCGTGCGAACGAGAGCATGGCTTGTCGTGGTGACACGCTATAGGCAGCCCTTCCAGCCGAGATGGCCTCCATGTCAGCTGTGCAGAATGGCGCTCGTTGTTCAGATGCCGGTTCATCCATAAGGAGCATCGTGTCCGTGACACTTCGCGCTTCTTTTACAGTTCGACAAAAGCGGCGGGTGCATTTCTAGTAGTTTCAGAGAGATTCATCATGGGATTGGTCAACATGAGAACTGGTCTCGGGGCCACGCCGAACTGGCGGAGAGCCATTGGATGGTCAGTTTTCTACTTTTGTCTCGCTTATTCACTTACTGAATTGAACTCTGTCGGCCCTTGTACGTCTGGTGAGGCGGCGGGCAGATTCTGACCTGTGCCGGAAAAGAGGTAAAAATAAGGTGATGAGTGATGATTCAGCAACTAGATGTAAAACAGCGAGATTGCGCGTGTCAAGGCCGCAGGCGGAACTTCCCGACGCGGTCACGTGTAAAGTGGGAGAGTATTAAATTCTTTAGAAATACGTAAGTAGCGGCCAAGTTCTCTTCCAGGCTGCAAAGTAGGCAACCGAGATTGCTCTCTTTCCATCCTTTCAGCAGTTGATTCCTCTCCTCCGCCAGACTGATTCTAACTCGTTCAGAAATAGCAGTTCCTCCGAAGAATACATCCTCTGGAACCGTCGTTGCAGGTCGTTTCGGATCAGCACGACATCCTCAGGCCTCTCGACTGCATATCCGAAAATCAATGTCGGCCACGAACCCAGGTAACATCGTGACCACTCCTCAGTTGCTTGCGGACACCGCATAATCTCCAATGCCCTTCGAACCTGCCACGAGTTGCACGGAGGTGGAAGATGTGGCTCGGCCGTATATGAAACCCCATGGGACTTCGAAACCCAATCGAGAAGCAAAGAGGCTGCAAGAATATGAAGGCTCACTGAATGTTGGTGAAACACAGCTGCTCTCTCCGAAGGGGCAACCATAACATGGTCGTGACCCGCTTCCTTGATGCAGTGTCCATCTTCAAGAATGGTGCTCTCCCAATCTCTCATTTGACGCTCCAGTTCTGACAGTACGACCAGACTGGGCTCGCTTGGACTCTTGCAGAGTTGCACAATCTCGATAATGAATTTCTGCAGCCTCAAAGGGATCCCAATGACAGGGCTATTGTCAGCCGGCGAGGCTTCAGGAAACGTCAACGGTTGCAGAACGCGCTCTGCTCTGGCACAAAACTCGAAATCAGGCTGGAAGCCGACAGAAAAAGGCCGTCGGACCGTCTGTCGAAACATCTGGTAGAGGATACTCTCCCAGATGATGCGGTGTATTGGTCGGGCCATGGGCGGCTTCCGTGACTGAGCAGACCGCAGCTTGATGAGCTGAATAGCTCCCATCACATGTTGCGGTATGTCGTCGTTGGTGTCGACCGTAAACACCTGTTGAAGAACATGTCAGTGGCTTCAGAGCGGAAACTAATTGAGACATGGCAATCGTCCTGGACCGCTTACTCCATGGATGTACAAGAATGTGATTCCTAGCAGGACTGCAACGTTATAATCGTCCCGGCTCCAGTCGATGCTGTTCAGCGCTTGATTGACTTTGGACACGGCGCGAGAATAATATCTGAGTCCGGTTTCGTTCATCTGCGGACTGCCGGTAACAAGATGCATATGCGATGCACCACAAGCCAACGCCACATCTTTGAGTCCGTCAAACTGTAGCAGCATGTCAACTACCTCCGGGACGTAGGCGGAATAGAAGCCTGGATGTGCATTGGATAGAATGAGTAACGGCAGGAACCCGTCGAGAAAATGTCGCATACAATCGACCTCAAGGTCGGAGCTGAATACTGCCGAATTGAAGAGATCGGTGTTGAAGGAGATCTCGCGGCAAACATGAAACGGCCGGACATCGAGATCTGTTATTGACCTGGCGGCCACCGAAGGCCTTCTGCGAATACGCGAGGATTCAGGCGACTTGGATGGCGATCGAGGAGACTTGGATACACGGCGATGGCGCCGGTCGAAAAGATCATCCTCGACAGGCCACGAACACACTCGGTTGGACTTGAGGCATTTCTCGCAGCGTGGCTTCTGCTCGTTACACTTCTTTCGTCGAGCGCGGCCTAACCGAACACCTCAAATTAGCGAATGTCGCCAAGCGAGCAACAGGTCTGCACTGCGAGTGTCTCCTGTGAAGAGCTCGTGCCTGACCGATAGGCCTTGCAGAGCTGTCCTTTCCCGTGACAGACGAGTTGGAACATGAGGTTGGGGACTCACAGGTCAAGCAGGCCGTCTTGGTGCGAAGACTGGCGTGAGACTGCGCTACCATCACCTAGGCATACAAAGATTCGTTCGCGCGAGGAGGTGGTTTCGGCCCATATCGACGACAACGATATTAGCCAAGGCAACAAAGTTGCGCAAGGTTCGTAGGCAACACGAGAGCCTTATCAGTGCAGCGGGGCCTTGGTTTAGGATGGCCGTTGATATCGGCAACGCTTACCCCCCCGCACACCGATGGCAGCGATACGGATTAGGTGGATCCAAGTGGACCGATCCTCTACTTTGGCTTCGTCGGATGAATGAAGCCTTGGATCAAGAAATGTGCATGGCTGCGTGTGAGGGAATAACCCCTTCAAAAGTTTATCGATCTGTTTACCCGTTCCAGAGCCTATCAAAGATATTTCAGTCAGCAACTTGTTTCGAGCCCTGTCAAAGAACTACTAACGAAGAGATAGCAGTAACCTTTGTCGCTCACCTTAGCCATTGCCGTTCTCTTCTGAAATGCGAGGCTGACCTCAATAGAGAAGGCTGGTTGGTGGCTGTCTTTTGCAAACAGCTCAATAATGGCATTATACTGTCCAATGAAACAAACAACTCGAGGTCAGAACGCGACAGACCACCAGTGCATCGAAGAGAATGTCCTGACTTGGCCCTGGCATTCTTCCAGCATACTGAGTCGGAGACGGCAACTCGTTCTTTAGGTGGATGCTTGAGAATCCTGTAAAGAGTTGTTGTCGAGCAATCTCTTTGTGTGATGAAGTACATCTGGGTTGGGGCTAAATCCAGAGATACCCGTTCCAGTTATGAGCGAACAGCTTGAGGCGCATATAGCATAGGGCATACATGACTGTGTCATGTCTTTCTTGGATTAGCAGTAGTCGGCTTCCTTGGTCATTCGGTTCTTGTCTTCCCAAAAGGCCAGTTACAGCCATGGCGGAGAAGCATGGCAGCCCGTTGCGACCCAGTCAGTCTCAGAAACTGAAACACGTTAATCAGCTCCGCTCAAACATATGGAAAGCACCCTATTATAGCATGGTTGAGATCCGTAGCAGCAACAACATACCTATTGAGAACCAAAGAATTTTTAACAAGGCTGTATTAAGAAGGGCGAGGCTGCGCTAGTCCTAATAGGGAACTGGGGAGACGAAAAATTCAGAGCCTCGTCGAATATCAAACATCAAATGACTTCAGGTTGTTGACCAACCATTCATTTATCCTTATGTCACACGTTTGGATCTAAAGCTCTGCAATTCATAAGCAAGACTAGCTCCCGACAGACACGAACATGTCCAGTTAGGCCGTCCGAAGATCTTCAACACACCGCAACCCTTAAGGAATCTTACTAAGAGGGTTCAATATGCTGAACCTCTCGATTTCAACGTCCTTGTTCAGTTTCTGTACCATACGTCGCCCCAGCATATCAGTTTCCCGGCGCCCAGGTTGAGACCGGACACTCTATGCGATCTACGATCTTCAATCTTCTCCGCTCAATATTTCCTTCGACATCATATAATCCACTATCGAGAGTGCATCGATTTATTTCGACGACCAACCGAATCAGTCAAGCAGCGAGCTCAGCCAGACCGGCATCGACCTCCACAATGGACAGCATCATCCAGAACCGCCAACACCTGGCATCAATGCCCTACACGAACTGCAACACACAGATCGTCAGCCTAAAAGAGCTCGATCTCCCGGAACAAGCCTCCGACGAGGAATACCGGCAGATCTACGTACGGTACATCCAGCAGGCAGGGAGCAACCGCAACGCAGCACTTCTTCGAGACGCCATTGAATCGATCCGTCACGGGATCGCGCCGCCCGTCGCATTCCCGACCGAAACGGTCTATGGACTCGGCGCAGACGCGACCAACGAGGCCGCCATCTCCGGGATTTTCGCAGCAAAAGGCCGCCCCAGCGACAACCCACTTATCGTGCACGCCGCCTCAGTCGCCCACCTGGAGCGACTTACAGGAGACCCTCTACCTGAAATCTACCGGTCGTTGGCCCAGCAATTCTGGCCTGGTCCATTGACCATCTTGCTCCCTGTGCCGAAGAAGTCGAGGTTCGCGAGAAACGTGCACCCAGGCCAAGCGACGATCGGGTTCCGCATCCCTTCGTCCAAGTATGCGCGCTTCTTCATCGCTGCTTGCGACCGGCCTATTGCGGGCCCTTCGGCAAATTCGTCGGGGAAGCCATCGCCCACCACCGCGCAGCATGTATACGATGATTTGAAGGGCAAGATCAACTTCATTCTCGACGCGGGACATTGCGACGTCGGTGTCGAGAGTTCAGTGGTTGATGGCCTGCATGATCCGCCTCTGGTGCTGAGGCCAGGAGGCGTGTCGCAGTCCGATCTGATTGCGCATGGTCGCGAACATGGGAATCGCTTCGAATATACGGCTATCGGGTATAAACGGCACGAAGGGGCCAGCGGGCAGACCAACGAGGATAAATACGTCGTGGATGATGTCGATGCGGCTCCGCGCGCCCCGGGCATGAAATACAGACACTACGCGCCACGAGGACGACTGGTGTTATTCTCCGAGCGGGCTGTCGCAAACGGCAAAGTCGAGGCGAAATTCGATGAGTTGGTCCGCGGGTTTGCTGGCATTGAAGCAGGAGCCGAAGGCAAAGGCAATGGCAAAGGCAAAGTCGACGATAAAGACAATCCCAGATTGAACGTCGGCATCATCTCGTGCCACTGGCCGCCGTTCGCCGGACTGTCCGTGTCGCCGTCCTCAGCAGCTTTACCTTCTGTGCTCGCCGAGTCCATCTACGCTCCTATAACGTGTAGTGCAACATATACAGCCTCAACGTCCCCTCAAACGTCAGCGAACGGTCAGTGCCAGTGCGAGTCATCATCTGAAACTCAAGCTCAAGCTCAAGCTCAAGCTCAAGCTCAAGCTCAAGCTCAAGCTCAAGCCGAAGCCGAAGCCGAAGTCCAAGTCCAAGTCCAAGTCACGCTCTACAACGTCCATATCGGCCCTGACATCAAAAACCTCGCACACTCGTTATTCGGCGTGTTACGCCTATTCGACGACCTCGACTGTAACTTCATCTTCGCTGAAACTGTGAGACGCGGTGGCGCGGCGAAGAGGAACAACAGCAGCAGCAGCAGCCGCAACGACGCAGTGGTGGATGCAGATGCCAACATCAATGGAAACGTCAATCCAGCAGCCAACATCAATGGAAACGTCAATCCAGCAGCCAACGTCAGTCTCAATGCCAATGCGGATACGGGTATGAATAACAACAACGACAAGAACCATCTACAAAATCCACCACAACAAGCACCGCACCTCACCGAGTCAACGACGCGAGACATCGAAGACGCAGTCATCGATCGGATTGAAAAGGCTGCTGCTGAGAGAGTGGATTCCTAGTGAAGAATAGAATAGAATAGAATTCTGGAGTTCCACTAGATAGAGACGGAGACCAACCATAGTACAAGGCTGAAAACGACGGAGCTGAAAACGATGGAGCTGAAAACGACGGAGCTGAAATCTGATCAGGATCAGGCTCTCAAAAACGTTTCCCCCTTTACGTACAGTACCAGAACTCAAGCTCCCGTCTTGTCCAAGAAGAGTTCATGTACAGTACGTAGGAATGCATCTCGTCGGATGTCATGTCCATCCTTGTGTCATGATGCTTCTACCTCCCTTTCTTCCCTCCGCCGCCTTTGCCCTTACCGCCTTTCCCACCAGCACCAGCTTTCCCCTTTCCAGCAGCACTTCCACTCCCACCACCCAGAGCACCGGCCAGCCCGCCGCCTTGGACAATCCGACATCCCTTGACGGGAACATATCCAACGATCTCTTCGACGCGCCACTCCTTGAGCAAGTCAACCTCTCTCCGCCAGACACGTTCCTTATCCCGATTGGACTCATCGAGCACTTTAGGTCCCTTGGCGCCCAACGACGTCCAGAATCCTAGGATCTCTCTGATAGCTTTGCCTTTCTTGACATTCCCCGGCTGTAGCTTGACCTTGTATTTCTGCCGCGAGAGCGCTGTCCAAGGCGCACATACCGGGATCGCCGCGAGAAGCTCGTCGCCCGGTTCCGGCATAGGCACGAGCCGGTCGATGTCAAGCAGCTCCCGCCGCTCTTGTTCCAACTGTTCCCGGCTGAGTTCGTCATCTTCGTCGAGCTCAGGAGCCGCCGAAGACCCATCGGCTGCCGCCTTTTCGAGCCTCTCGAGGCGTTGACGTTCCCTTTCGGCGGCTTTGGCATGTTGCGCTTTACGCCGTTCTCGGTCTGCTTGGGCCTTCGCTTCGCGGGCTGCCTTTTCCGCTTCCAATTCATGTTTTCGTTCTTGGCCACGATTGGAGCCAAGCAGTTGCATGGCAAGAGCGCGGTCTTCTTCATCTTGGTTGGCGTACTTCTTTTGTGCTCGCTTGGCCTTTGTCCTTTTGCCGCGAGCCAGTTGGGACGGGTTGGGCTTAGATTGAGACTTCACTTGCGAAGACGCAGGGGTTGATGGTCGTGTTGATGACTCGCCGTCGGGCGTTACGCTGTCGACGTTGCCTTCCTCGCTCTCGTTTTCCGACCTGTCTGATTCTGCCTCGATTTCGACCTCGGGCTTGTCCTCGGCCTTATGGCTGGTGTCTTGCTGAAGACCGCTGCCGTTGAGCTGAAGAGGATTTGAAGGCTTCTCCTCGGCTTCAGAATCTGCAACCGAACTGTGGTGCTCATCGTCGCTGTCACTACCGTCTTCCGGCTCTTGCTCTTGTGCATTGTTCTCTATATTCGCTCCACGATCGTCTTCTTCCTTTTCCTCCTCCGCATGATTGGCGGCATCCTCAACGTCAGGTACTGCCCCACTCTGCCCATCTGCTTGATCTTGTTCATCCAAGGACAACCCCTTTGCATCATTTGCCAGCGCCTCTGCTTCTCCTGGCAGCATGCTTTCCGTCTTCTCCAGTCGATGTTTTCCATGATTAGCCTTGCTCTCTTCGCTGACCAGCCATAAAACACCAAAGCCCAGCAATAGCTGACTTGGAGGCAGTAGATTCTTGTGGCCTCTGATAACGAAGCCGCCCGTGGTGAGATACTCTCCAGTTGGTGCGGTTTTGCTGACTTGCTCGGCGTTTACCCACCATGCACCCATCAAGGCTTTGGAGTCCCATGCACTACTTGTGCAGACAGTTAAAGCACCTGCCTGTGAGAGTGTCGAGGGAGGGATTGGAGCATCAGGAGTTCGCGGATTGTTCTTCACAATCACACTCGACGCGCCCTGTAGATCTGCATGCACATAGACGTCGCCTTTCTTCAGGTATCGTCTGTAAAGCAGCTCGTTCTGCTGGGCATCCTTGCCTCCAATCACCAGATACCCATCACTGGAGATGAAGAACAAAAACTTCTCAAACCAGAATTGCTTCCTTGCCGGTCTCAAATTCGGTTTTTCCTGTTTGAGGCCCTTCTTCAGATCTGCTTCGATCTTCTTTTCTGCTGAACGAAGTGCCATCACGGAAGCTTCCTTCGTTTTCCACTCCTTGACGGCCGCACTCTTCTTCTGCTCGTAGTATTGTCTGGCATTTGCCCAAGGAGAGAGACCGAGGTCGATATCAATTGCCAGCCGTCTGTCTGCTAGGAGTTGGCTGGGGGGTTTCCGAGAATCTGCGTCAGAATCCTCTTCCTCATCCGTCTCATCCGCCTCGTCATCTTCATCTTCTTCGTCAAGTCCTGGCTCGTCCAGCAAAAGAGTCACGGTATTTTCTTCCAGTTTCAAAGGGAGCTTGATCATTTGTGCCACAACATTTCCTCGTTTCTGCTCGTTTTCGATCAGTTTTCCAATATCGACCCAGTCCATGCCTTGTGCAATCAAACCGTTGACTGCGGCACACGCCTCTTCAACGCGGTGTGTGTTTGCTTCAATCGATTGAGCCTTTCGAACATGGAGTTCCTGCACTTGCTTGAGTGCACCTATTCTCTTCTCCTGTTCTGCTCTTGCAGACTCCAACTTCTTTTTGGCGGCTTGCTCTCGTTCAGTGAGTCGAGACTCCAGCTTTTGGGACTCTATGGACGAGTAGAACTCATCGACTGTGCGATTAAATCCATCGAACTCTAGAATGCGTATATCGGGGTTGCCTTCGAACTGAGACGGCTTGAAAGGATGAAAGTCGTCGTAGAGAAGATTGTCTCGACCGGCAGATTCAGCATCCGTGGACGAGCTCGCAGGTGGTGTTTTCGTCTTTGCAATAATGTAACCCTTAGATTCACCAGTGCCCAAGGTCTGGAAGATATCTTGCGCGCGATCAAGCGCCTTCATAACCAGTTTCATAGAATCCTCGTTGCCAATGACATCTTCTGCCTTCGTGGCTGCGTCCAGGCCTGTCTCTTTGAAGACATGTTCCAACAGATGAGCAGGGAACTCCGGAAAGCCGGCGCTCAGAGCCTTTCTGAGATCATCTCCGCCTTTCGCCCTTTTGGCCTTCTTACCTCCAATCTCGTTTGCCGCCTTCGTTCTCTGCACGGCCTTCTCGAGAGTCTCCTTGACTCGCTCAGGCGTGATGGGAGGGATCCCGTGGAAGTTCTGCTTGGCTTCGAGGATATATTTCCCGCCCAGCTTAACATCGACGTCTTCATCGCCCTCGCTGACTTGCCGCAGCAATGCAAGGACGTTCAAATCTGCATCTGTGACTATGATGTTTCCCGCGGCGAAGAATTCCAGATACAGTCGATATTGTCCTTCGCTGAACGTTATCTCAATGACCCGATCTGTGCCGACTTGTGCCACATTTGTCACCCGCCGGCTCTTGAGGTACTTCCGTAGCCGACTGACAAAGGCCGAGGGCGCACTCGCAGCTGTTCGTGAGAACGATGTAAGATGACAGCGGAAACCCGAGTCGACGAGCAGCTGCTCTCGTCGGCCAGGTTTGGCGAACTTGAAAAGGAAGATGCGACTAGAGAGGTCGTAGATATTCGAGACACGCAGAGACGTCAGTGATATTGCTAGTTCAGCGGCAATAACCTGCGCAGTTACGCTCTAGTCAGTGGAGGATGGCATCGCGATGGGATTGGGAGCACACACCTTTACATCCAGGGAAGAAAAGCGCTGTTTCATGATGAGGAGGTTTTCAGGGGAGTACGGAGCGAAAATGTTAACAAAGCAAGGAAACAGGAGGCCGATCAGAGTATGATTTACACGGTGAGTTGGACGTAGTCATGCGAAGAGACGCGGAGATGCAATTGTAGGCACTTTTTGCATTCCCGCTACAAATGACGTCGGCTTACGATTCACCTATAAGGTACTGCCTAATTGTGGTGCTGAATATGTATCCTTCGAGTCGCAAGGCTGAACCGATCATTGGATATGGCCCGCCCCTTTCTACTTCACTAAATGAGCATCTTTCAGGCGGAACTTGAACGGCATGCTTCTATTCCATGCTATACAGGACAGCGTTCACCTATCATAACGCCCTGCCATGTTCCAAGCGCCTTTTGACCGAAGGCCGATAATAACTCTCCCATGTTACGGCATCATCCCAGACGCATAACGGTCATAAATTCCTCCGAACAAACTCCATACCTTGCTTCTTGCCAAACTCCCACAGATTTTGAATTCCTTGTTCGCTCAAGTCGATGTTCTTCATGTTTGGCGGGTCCTGCGCAGGGGCCTTGGTCACTCTGGATGCCACCATAACTGGGTCTGTTTCCAATACGATGCCGTCGTCCACGATCTCGTCAATGGCCAGTGTAATCAGGTCGTAGTTCTCCATGATCGCCCGCTTATCTGTCGAATTCCTACGATCGAGTCAGCAATCTGGCCTTCAAATCAGGGGCAGACAGAGCGTACCTGAGAAGAATGCTCAGGGTGTCCCGCAGCGCGAGCAGTACATTGTATAGCAGGATCTCGTTTTCTTCAGGACCTCCGACAACGTAAAGCATGACATCGCTTTCCATCTTAAACACTACCACTTTGTTGTCGTAAAGTATCACATCCGATGTCTGCTTGGCGGTCTTTTCTAGCAACCCCTTTTCAAATGCTCTCTGCTCTTTCAGTGTGGGATATGGTTGAGGAGGCGCAGGAAATGCAGGCGACGTATGTGGGGGAGAGTAGTATTTCGCGAACAATCGAGAGGACTCGGGGGATGTGTCTGTCGAAAGGATCAAGATCGCCGTCACGCTATGAAGCGACATACTGGGCGCCATATTGGTGTGTATTTTTATTCAAGCACAGGGCGCTCCTGGTTCCAGGATCATGTGCGAGAGTGGGATGCTGGTCTGATGTGGTCCTGGTTGTCACGAAGAGCCTTGTGGCCTCACGCGTTAAAGGACACTGAATGCATTGGATGCGGTGCTGTTGCAGTCTGAGTCCTACGAATTCACCGTATTATCTTGGCGCTATTTTGGGTGCCGACGAGGCTGAGAACGGCGGAACATATTGCAATTTTATATCTATACCACGCACTTTTCTCGCTGGATGAGGACGATAAATATCGCACTGCACCATACTCAAAGCCAACGATGGGGAAGTCATCCAAGGACAAAAGAGATGCCTATTACAGGCTTGCCAAGGAGCAGAACTGGCGGGCACGGTCAGCTTTCAAACTCATACAAATTGACGAGCAGTTTGATCTTTTCTCATATGCAGACCCATCCCAGTGTACAAGGGTTGTTGACCTGTGTGCAGCCCCAGGCAGCTGGAGTCAGGTGCTGTCGCGCGTTCTTATCAAAGGAGAAAGTTTTGGGCGGAGGGCATGGTTAGAAAAGATGGAAGGATTCCGACAGCGAGCGAGTGAACTGTCAGACCAGGGGCCGACGGACAACCTTGCAGCGGAAACGAGCTCGCTTGAAGTACCAACTCCCGGTACGGAGCTGAAGCCTCGCCCGAATGTCAAGATCGTGGCTATCGATCTGCAACCAATGGCTCCCCTGGATGGTATCATCCAACTAAAGGCTGATATTACCCATCCTTCCACGGTCCCGCTGCTTCTGAAAGCCATCGATCCGAACTTCGACCACCAGAACGAGACGCATAGAGTTGATTTGGTGATCAGCGACGGCGCTCCCGATGTCACCGGCCTTCACGATCTGGATATTTACGTACAATCCCAGCTACTGTACTCCGCGCTCACATTGGCGATGAAAGTGCTCCGGCCTGGCGGTAAATTTGTGGCCAAGATTTTCCGCGGGCGCAACGTGGATCTTATTTTTGCCCAACTGAAACTTGTCTTTGATAGGGTCCATATCGCCAAACCCAGGTCAAGTCGCGCGAGCAGCATCGAGGCTTTTGTTGTTTGCGAGGGCTATCGACCTGTCAAGGACTGGACCCCTGAGATCGGGGATGCCCTAAACATCCCGCGACCAACCGTTCAGCGACCTGTGTCTTCTGAGGCGGCGATAAGACGTTTACGTGAGGACGGCATTGTCGAACTCCATTTTGAAGACGAGGAGAATGACCCGCAAAGATGGATTGCTCCATTCCTCGCTTGTGGCGACTTATCTGCATGGGATGCTGACGCTACGTATAAATTACCTGAAGACCATGTCAGCCTCCCCTCCAGTGCAGCCACCCACTGCACCGCCGTACAAGCAAGCACTCGAGCGCAAAAGGGCCGGGGGTGGTGCATACGGCAGGACCAAGGATCGGTCACCTGCAGCAGATCATGATGGGACATGACTCTCTGCCTTCAAGGATTGAAATCTCGTCAACTATTGCACTTTTCACGAAAGCCGGAGGTCAAGACACCGTCTTCGCCTCTCCCCCTTTGCGAAGTTCGGACATCTGTCCGCGAATCAGCGAATTGCCAACATCATCGATGGAGAGTTGTACAAGACATTGTCATCCAGAGCTGCCGTCTTACAGCGGGCTGCTCTAGAGCTGATCTGATCAAGGCACCATCAATGTTCAATGTCCCTGGACAGGGGTTCAGGAATCACAATGTCGAGCGAGCTGGCCGCGGCACAATCGGCCGACATGACCTCGTCAAGGCGTATTGTTTTGAGTCCTCACCCGGGATCTATCAAAAGCTTGCCCATATGATCAGAGTGCCATGAGGAATATCAGGTCATAAACCAGGATCAGGCCCCTGTCGGCGCTCCCTTCTGAATGAGATGCACCGGCGCTAGCATAGTTAGGAGGCAGTATTATGCTGTCCTCGTCCTGTTGAGGCAACGGAGGCACGACGACAGGGCTCAACTTCGTCCAGCCGACAGGGGTGTCAACCGAGAGTATCCACAACTGCTACGTGCTCCATATTCGGCAGGGTTAAGAGAGCATATCAAAAGCAACGCCGCCAGGCATGCGACATGGTATACTGCTTCCTGATCACTCTACGCAAACGTTGCGGTACATTATACAGACAATCCTGTGCACCCCAAGAGTCTCGAGTCGCTATATATGAGGCGAATGCTCCTCCGTATCCACAATCGATGCTCAGCCTCACTCATACCTTTTACAGCCCCATTCACCCCACGGTGATCTTCATTTTCAACAGGCCGACATGCGAAGATCAGGCAGCACAGTCCCCTGCACTCTGCGGAACTTGTTGACCCTTGTTAACTGAGTCACCGCAAAAGCCAACCAGTCTGGACACGACCAATGAGTGCGGGATCACTTTAGGCATCACCACGCTACCTAGTAGTCTTATGCAGACCGATGGTTATGATGTGTTCAACCAGCCGCGTCTACCACTGTATTTTAGTGTGGTGAGTCATGCTACACAAATATTCTGCATTTGCCGGCCCCCTGGCCTGTTTGTCTAGGCTCTCCCACTAGGTGGTCACCTGTATAAAGTTCTGTCATACCCTACTCTTCAGTGTCGCCTCCTCTCCAACACACCGCCTACTTCCTTACTGCAGCTGATTCGCTCTGGCCTTGGTTGGGTTCTTGCAAGAATGGCGCCGGCGAGAAGCGGCCAGGCTGAGCTCAAGGAAGAGGAGGTGATGCTGACTGCCAGCCTTGAAGGTGAATTGCGCCGAAGCATAGTGAACATCAAGGACGAACAGACGAAGCCAAAAGAGACGGATGGGGAGAAAAAAGGTGAACACCGCAACGAGCCTGCCACTCCCATGGGCAGCATCGCTGAAACTAAACCCCTTTTCGCGCAGAGGGACAAGGACGGCAAAACTCAATGGGTTACCGAGGAACCAGAAGACATTGTCGACGCGGCCGAGAATGCGGAAACTGCCCGATATGCGCTCTTGATTCGCAAGAAAAAGAGCTACGACAGCCGCAAGAAATATGACATCGATTCCATCATTGTCCAGAGTCCGTGGCTCAAGCAGTCCTTAGGAGTCATCCTCGAGAATTATCCAGGAATAACCACCAACCTCGAACGTCTCGTCTTCCGGGCACCCCTTCACCCTTTCGTGCACCGCTGGACCAAGCTCGTCGAGTTGCTCCAGCAGAATGAGTTTGAGCAGCCAGTCGCCAGGGCGCATCTTCAACTCCTGCACGATGTTCTTTTTGAGGAGCTCAAGACTGCCATTGCCGCAAAAGTCGACCTGGTCAAAAACAAAGTAATAACATTCGAATACCTGTGGACCATATTTGAGCCCGACGCGCTGATTTACAGTATGTCCGAAGGAAAAGAGTGTGTATTCAAGCTCAGTTCGGCTCGGCTTGCAACTGATGGAAAGCGAGAACTGGATTACCTTGCAGTGATCGTTTGGGCGTGTGATTGGGATGGAAACCGATTTGGACGGAACTTCAACTTCGATCTGAGAAACTACGAGTTTTCAGGCACAACTCCAATAACATCCTTGCAAGCATATCCTCTTGAGTTCCATCCTGAGAAGGAAAGCCTCATCCAACGCTTGTTGCTCAGAGGGAAGCTTTTCGAAAGCTTTGCAGGCTATCACTACCAAGCATATCGCGGCGTTGCACTTGGGTACGGTCGGTGCGGGATGATTCGCCACAACCTCGAATCTCGGATCATCATCGACTGTGATGCTCACAATCGGTTCTTGCCCAACCAGGCTGTTTTATTCGGCCGGCTGACCGCCACCAAGGACGACCACCCCGCCGACTCGAGCTCTGTGGATGGCAGCGACTTGGACGAGGAAGACTACTCTTACGACGGATCTGATGCTGCCCCAACACCCGACTCCGGTGAGCAGGGGAGCACTTCCAGGCCAAAATATCGTGCCTTGACAAAGGAAGAGCTTCTGGTCTCGGTGCCGTATGTCAGGGGGTATGCGCTCAAAACGAAGACATGGCTTTGGTTTTACGTTGACCAGATTGAACCAATTCAGTTCGCAAGCAACGCATTTGCCTCGCTGGTTCTGCCCTCCGAACAGAAAACACTGATTCGAGCATTTGTGGAGTCTCAAGTCAAACACAAGGACGATTTCGACGACTTGATTGCTGGAAAGGGCCGCGGCATGATTATGCTGCTTGCCGGGCCGCCTGGGGTAGGCAAGACGCTGACAAGCGAGAGCGTCGCCGAAGACATGCGGGTCCCTCTGTATATGCTCAGCGCCGGAGATCTGGGGTCGGACCCTAGCGATATCGAAGAGTCCCTCAATCTCGTGTTGGACATGGTCAGCAAGTGGAACGCGGTGCTCCTGCTTGATGAAGCAGATGTGTTCCTTGAAGCAAGAAGCTCACATGACCTCGAGCGGAACAAGATGGTCTCGATCTTTCTAAGGGTTCTGGTGAGCTAGAGTGTCCCATCAACGTGTCGCCACATTGAGTAGCTAACAACGGCACCAGGAATATTATCAAGGGGTACTTTTCCTCACCACCAACCGCATCAAAAACATTGATGAAGCCTTCCACTCCAGGATCCACGTGACGATTAGCTATCCAAACTTGTCAGCTGATTCTCGGCGGAAGATATGGCACAGATTCCTCGGCTCTGAAACTGCGGTGACTGGCGACGAATTGGACAGACTTTCGCAAGTGGACCTCAATGGCCGACAGATCAAAAACATGCTCAAAACAGCTCAAATGCTGGCGCGGAGCGAGGAAACCACCAAGAATGGACCTCGGTGCAAGGTTGAAATGCGTCATATTGAGACTATTCTTGCGATCGAACGAGGTACCTCATGGGGGTGATTGGCCTGGAAGACGAAGGATGCAATGGGAGCGGCAGCCAGTCTGGGGACATAGAACTCATACGGGAACCCAGGGGCGCTCCAGTACCTGATCCAGGCAAGATGGACCAAATGGACCACACCGACCACTTTATGAGTCCCCTTTTATGCGCATGTCCCATCACGTGCCCACATGCCGAGGAAACCACTGCTTAGCTAATCACCAGAGACCCAACCGGGTTAGCGCAGGACTGTGTTCCAACCTCACCCATCTTTCCTGCCGAAGGTACGTACCACACTGCCATGGTGCGCAGGAGGTACCTACCAAGGTATCCAGTTCTTCTTTCCTATTTCCAGCCTCGAGTTTCCACGCTTCCTGTCTCACCAGTCTCTTGAGGCAGGTCGGAATGGAGTCTGAGTCCTTGCAGAGAGAGAAGCAGACTAGCAGACTAGCACTCCGGAGTTGCAGGGCGTTTCCCCTACCGACGTGGCGCCTTCTACGTTCTGGCGCACCATGTTCGGTTATGGGATGCCAGAGTGGACGACGCCTGCCTCATACCCCTTGAAGTCTGACGTGGTGACTTCCATGCAGTCGCCGAACGCAAGGGCCGGTCTTTCCTGTTCTCGCTGAGCTTGCTCACCCTACTTCTATAAAGAAGTCGTCTTTTCTCCCTCCTCTCAGTCTTCCTCTCTCTTCCACATCCACTGCAGGCCATCATCCCCAGCATTCATTCCTTCACAATCATTTGTAACAATTCCACTATCATCAAGATGCATTTCTTCAGTCTCGCTCTCTTTCTCGCTGGGGCCAGTGCCGCTGCCATCAAGGCCCGCGCTGGCAATGGTCGAAACAACGACATCGCCGCGCGGCAGGACAATGGTTCCGTCACTGCCACGGTACGTACTGCAGCTCTTGGCTTCCTGCAGGCATCCTGACTGACTTCAACCCAGACCATCACAGCAACCGTCACCGACTCGAACGGAGCCACAGGCACTGTCACGGCTACATTCTCCGAAACCGCTTCAGTGGAAACAACTACCACCACTACTACCGCCAGTGCTGTCGACAGCATCAGCACCACAACCGTCACCTCGACTGCCACTGAATCTATGATTGGCGTTGATCCGCCGACAGTCACCTCTACTGAAACCCAGCTTTCCACCGTTACTGAAACCTCGGCCGGCAGTGCAGGTCAAACGGTCACCTCTACCGAAACTCAGACTGTCACCAGCGGTGCCACTCAAACCGTCACCAGCGATCCTACGCAAACGGTCACCTCCACGCAGACGACCACTTCCACGCAGACGGCCACCCAGACAGTACGACGGCCGCTATTTACATTTCGACCTGGGGTCTTTGCAATCTAAGGCGCTTGGCAGCAACGCGCAGTGGTATGTTTTGGAAGCAAGTGGAGATGACAGCAAAAAACCAGCCAGTGTAGGGGTGGGTGGTGGTGTTGACTGACTTGGTGAACTAGCTGGTGATGGGGTTGTCCCTCTAAAAAGGAGATGGTGGAAGAGGGTTGGGGACCGTTTCCATAGAGAGGGTGGCCTGGTTGGCGTTGTCTGCTGCGGGACGAACAGTGGACGTATCCATAGGTAGCTTCGTACGTATTGTTAGGCAGCAAGCTCCCGGTTGTTGGCTTAGAATTATGGCTGCATCCCATGACCCCCAATGCAAAGACACTCGGGTGATGCCTTCTCAAGCAATGCTCCACGTCGCCATGCTCTTTATTGTGCCCTGCTCCGGTAGGTATTGAAAAAAAAAAACACCACCAAGGCGTCGACCCGCCTCTTGCCTTGCTCAGGAAATTTTTGTGGGTGGTGAGGATTCAACTACCAGCATCGACCACCTAGGCATTCGGAGCTTGTGAGGTATGCTGCCGAACGTTCATCTGTATAAGCGAGGCCAGTAACTCGGCTCACCAATAACGTTGATCTTGCTTAGACCAGCTAAACCCAACCTTGCGGAACAAGTTGGCCCCTGGATATCTCTTCCCGACAAAAGCTGCTGGGGCGGCTACGCTCTGCCGACAATTACCATTTCACTCCTGTCGGTGCAACTGTCGAAGCATTCTTTGAGTTCTGACCAACCCTGGCTGTCTGCTGACGACTTTTGTCGAACTCTCTGACAATTATCTCGCATTTGACCTCCCTACATAGTCGCTTTCTTCTCTCCGATGGCAGCTTCTCCCCAAATGTCAACCCACTCGCCCGTTCAACTGCTTCGACAGGGACCTCGAAATCGCCCAGACTTTTCTGATTGGGAATTTCGGAGTTGGGCAGGACAAAGGCACCCAATGCGACCTTGCCAATAGGACTATCAGCGGCCTCCTCGGCGAAGATGACTTTAAAAAAATGGGTGGGAACCGCCACATTCGGTGGGTTCCCGATAACCTCGTAAGAAACCCTCCATTTGCCATCTTTGTCGTCTCTTTTGGGCAAATACAGAGGTCCAGTGACCACTCTGACGCTCGGGTATTTCTTCACTAGCTCACGGCAAAAGTCCTCAAAATGCGCCCAGTAGTCTCGATTGAACCCCTCTCCGACCTGGGGGCACATGTTGCTCAAGACAAAAGTGGAATCCATCGCTTCTTGCGACCACTTTGCATCTGCTGCCGGCATTTGGTGGCCACGATCATACCCGCTTCGTGCATAATCCGCCAATTTTGCCCGAAACATTGGAGGCACCGTCAAGTCTTCGTGAAAGACGCTGTTTCTGCGAGAAGCGTTGTTCAATAGCAGCGATTGGGCCGTGAAATGTTCAGCTACCCAGTGAGGATTACGAGTCGCTCGGTTGAAGGCCGCGAGGAAGGACGGCGTGGATAGAGTGTCGGCGATCGGTCCGGGAAAGCCATAGCGCAGGATGCCGGACGGGTCGACGGGCGGGACGAGCGTGGTGGTAGGAGCAGGAGCAGCTGAGACGGCGACGGGGACTGGTACGGGCACTGGCACAGGAGCAGCAGGTATCGTGGGCGGCTCTTTCAATGTAGGTGATGGTTTCGGTGTGGAGGTGGAGAAAGGTTCATGGTGTTGTCGAGATCGGGAGAGGATGAGCGCAGTTACTGACGCCCCTGCGGCCGCGGAGGCCGCTGCCACGATGGCAAGGGACGTGTTGGGCATTGCGGTGACTTTCACTGCGAGGAATGTGTATGCATAGCGTGTCACCGTTGTAGTAAGGTAGGTTGATCAAGAAGGGTATTTTTTGTGATCGGGAAAAGAGCAGCGCGTGTGCAAAGTCCAATGGGACAAGGCTCCAAGCCCCATCATTGTGGTTCCAGCCAGGCCCCAGGCTGCCGCAGAGCCTTGCGCCTAGAGCCCAGGGGCATGGTCTGTGACTAAGCGACGAGGCTTTGGGGATGACCATTCTCGGCTATTTCTTTTGGGCGCTAGTACCGTTCGCGGAAGCCACTCGCAGCCCATGGATTTAAGGTCCTCTCACGAGAAGCAGCGTCATATGCTGGCTGCTTCTCTACCCGCTACGCTGCGCTTTCTGCGCCTGCGATCTCGACTCTATGACCTAGATTACAAAGTTGTGATCCCCATCCACTGCATCTCACCATATCCCGACACCGCAATGAATCATACATCTTGAATTGTATCTCACGCCCTGCAGAGATACTGTGTATTAGTTCCGTCGCACCAGTCGGTCAGAGCTTAACTGTACACTTTCCGCATACCTCGCCCCAGAGTCGGAGGTGGCATTAGCAAGATGCCTTTGGAAAATGATACTCGGGGATGGATTATGACATGTATCAGTGGAATCGGTGAGGAGCCCGCTTTGCATGACTATTTTACACTTAGGTTCACAGAACGGCTGCTAACATCCTCTGTAGCCTGTGTGCTCGGTGCTACCGTCATCTGTGTCGACATAGTGGCTCGTCTGTTTCCACGTTGGCGTGATTTTTCGATATCAGAGAGCGATGCCTTCCTCTCAGCATCGCTCAGTCTGAGCTTTGGTGTCATGGTAAGAGCGCGCTTCACACGGCTATGGATCGCGCTAACTACGATTCTAGTTGTTCTCTTCCCTGTATTCGATGCTTCCACAATCCAAGACCTACCTCAAGGATGCTGGGTACTCTCCCCGAGCCGCCTCTTATCTTCTGATCGGTCTGTTCCTAGCCGGCGTAGTTGGCATACGGGTTCTGTCAGCCGTCATTCATCGACTCTTGCCGTCGCATGTTGTGGACTGCGACCATACTCACGAAGATGAAGAGAGTTTAACGAAGCAGCGCGAAGTGATGGCAGAGCAACAACACGATGAAGAGTACACCAATGGACTTCCAATTTCAAAATCTTATTCTGCGCCGCCGACTCGAGAGGACGAAGAGACGCCGTTACTTGCACGCACGTCGAGCCTGAATCCTGTCAAGCCTCGCCGGCCGGGCAACGAAGTGCATGAACGCGGTCGCAACCAGTCATATGACACGGCACCCAGTATTCGAAAGTCTTCTGTGATACCTACTACGCTAACGAGGACTTTTTCCAAATACGTGGTTGGGCAAAAGGAAAACTGTGACGAAGATGGCCCTTGCATGGGATTTACAGATCCTTGTGGACAAGATTGCTTTAAGGTCGTACATCGACGAGGTTCGGCGCTGCCGGGTCACGGCCCTCTCGGCAGACATCAAACTTGGCGCAGTGCTACTAATGAAGGCCGTCTTGCGCCTCCCTTGGAAGGCGATGAAGACATTTCGCCCGAAACTAGGTGCGGGATGACTCGTTCCCATACCCACGACGGTTCGGAGACCACCAGACCAACTGCAGGGCGTCCGCGCTCTTCCACTCATCACACACATCACATCCATCATCCCGAGCATGAACATTCGGAGCCGAGCGATAGCCTGCGCCGGGTATCTCGAGGGTCTCACTCTCTGACCCGAGAACACCATCATCATGTCCCGACGAATGCCTTCATGTCAATAGGGCTTCAGACATCTCTAGCTATCGCACTACATAAAGCTCCTGAGGGATTCATCACGTATGCAACTAACCATGCCAATCCTCAGCTCGGGTTTTCTGTGTTCATGGCCCTCTTCATACACAACATCACGGAAGGGTTTGCCATGTCGTTGCCGCTCTATCTAGCACTGGACTCTCGGTTCAAGGCAATTGCATGGTCATCGTTCTTTGGAGGAGTCTCGCAGCCTATCGGGGCTGGGGTTGCCGCATTATGGTTCAAGTTGGCCAACAAGAGCAGCTTCGGCGCACCTACCGAAGGAGTATATGGGGGCATGTTCGCAGTGACCTCCGGCGTCATGACGAGTGTGGCACTGTCATTGTTCGCTGAGAGTCTGCAATTGACTCACAACAAGGGAACTTGTATTATCTTTGCATTTTTGGGCATGGGGATTTTGGGGTTTAGTTTTGCATTGACAGCGAGTTGAGCAAGAAGGATTGGTAAGCGCATCCTTGGTGAAGGCGTGCAGCGCCGCTATTGTTACAATGACATGATGACGGCTCAATTTGAGTGCAGCAAAGAGTGTGCAACACCTATTCCTTCGGGCCTTGTGTCCTGCATTCGCAAATAGAAGTCATTCCTATGGTCGAAGTACAGTTAGTAAAATAACCTCGAAGTGAACCATGACGAGGCCAAGCTTGGTTGGACTCGTTCATGCACGTGACAGACTTTGCGCTGCACTGGCATGCACATCATTCTGCGATGCGAGTCCGCGATACCTATACTACTTTGGCTCTCTGGAATACGAGTTTGATCAATTACTTAGCTGCGACAGTCGCTGGTCATTCATTGCTTGATCCCACAGTCTACACTACAGCGCGACGTTCGTTCACCCGAGATATATCGAGTCATAACAAGATCATGGGTCAGGTCTGTTTATTAGACTCGGACCGCCTGTCTGCACTCCTGCAGGACGCGCTGTCCTGGAGCGAAAACGTCTCCTCCCTCATGGTCTCAGCGACCAACGGCTCTATCCTGGCCTATGCCTACCGTGATAAGACGCCTTCTGTCAAAACCATGCGCACTCAGTCTACCACCATGACAGCCGCATACACCGTTGCATCGGAGGATACGTTGGTCTTCGAAGCGCAGAATACGGGCGCCATTTCTGTTATTACACCTATTGGCGACCATGTGCTCTTGGCGGTGACTGGTCCGGAGCCCAAGAAAGCAGAAGAACCGTTGCGAAATGGCGGTACGGAAGAGGGGGAACAACATGGGACGACCAATGGCGTGAATGGCACAAATGGGAACATGGAAGAAGATCAACAAGACGAGGAAGAGGACGAAGGTATCGGCCAATACCACGACAACGATGCCGAAGAAGATGAATATCATAGACAAATACGGACGGATCTCGAAGTCGTCAGTCAGGAACTTGGTAGCGTGCTGAGGAACGAACTGGCTACGATGAAATGGCCGGACGATATCTGATGGGTTGTAGTGAATTCCTCTGTTTGAGCTTCGTTCGCAGCGCCGGCGCAAATACTCTTTCTTCCAGCCTTGCATCGGGGGTTGTGTCTTGTCCTCGAGGACCTTGCACCCGGCTCGAGCGACACTAGGAAGCCTCGGAGCCACATTTCTCCGTACCTTGCCTAGGTAGCCGGAGTTGACATGGATCTTTGCTGCAGGAGTTTTACCCGTGTAGCACGGCGCAATTCTTGGCTGATCTTATTTCATAGTAACGCGATCGA
The DNA here is from genome assembly GCA_024611085.1 of Exophiala sp. LBMH1013. Taxonomy (NCBI): domain Eukaryota; kingdom Fungi; phylum Ascomycota; class Eurotiomycetes; order Chaetothyriales; family Herpotrichiellaceae; genus Exophiala; species Exophiala sp. LBMH1013. The sequence goes on along the minus strand of JAMFLB010000006.1, from coordinate 2,321,412 downwards.
GGTCAACAAGTGCTTCACATCTCATTGCGGCTGAATGCTCAGATAGCGGTGCATAGGTATGTCCGGATGGAGAACTTGAAGACAACCCCGCACTGGCTCTGGGCGACTCGTGGCACTCCGATCCACAGTGTAAGGCACCTACTGTACAGTAGGGACCACAAATGATACCGCTCCGGAGTATGTAGGTACGTCCCCATCGCCATCCATCAGCTTCACAGGAGACACTGTCGCACCCCTTCTTCAATGCACACGTATGCTGCAAGCCTCAGCCTCGACCTCGCAAAGTCCACATCCAGCCCTCGTCTTAAGATCTGTCACCGTCATCGCATTATTCGAGTCCAGCCTTGCCTGGCAGGTTTGGCCTCCTCCCGCACGGCGACTGCGCCCTTTATCCACAGTCACACTCTGTGAGCTCCAGCGATGTTGTATGTCACCTCCCCCCAACCATCATCCTAAGCCGTGCTGATAGTCTGCCAAAGTGCTATCCCTCCTCCTCCTCGATATCCTACAAACAGCGGCTTGATCACTGCAACGCTCGAGACCGCGAATACCTTGACCTTTCGTGAAGGCCCAGAGTATACATTTCAAGCTGGCGAAGGTGGGTGTGGAACGCTCAAGTTGCGCAACAGACCCATTGATACCAAAGACTAGGCACATACATCCTGCGGGACGACCTGCAACTGGCAACGCCCCCCTCCTCATCCATCCGAGGCCCCGGTCATCAATCCGAATCCATTGTCGACAAGCGTCGTTCCTCCGACCAGTGGTGTTAAACTGTCGCTGGTGTCGTTGAATCCGAAACAAATCAACCATGACCTGTACAAAGCTCCGACTGCCACGAGCAGTCTTTTGCGATGGAAATCGCTTGGGCTGACCAATATCAAGGAGGCGAAGGAGGTCAAGGAAACCAAGGAACCAGAGAAAGAGCCGAGGCTGTCCTTTGAGACTACCAGCGACACAAGTAATCCTGCAGCATCTGCGAACGGCAGCAACAGGTCAGGTACCGTTAAAGCATTTGGTGAGGGAAACGCAGCATTGTCGCCGGTTATCAGCAGAGGAGATGGCCTCAAGAGACGGAAACCCAAGAACAACATCATCAAGAGCAACTCTTCCTTTGTATCACGGGTCATTCCGCACGAAGGCCTGGCCAAGAAGCTGGCGGAGCGGGATCCAGGCGGTACGTTTGCATTTGCGAATATCAATCGAGCCTTTCAGTGGCTCGACCTATCTTCGAGCTCCAAGCAGGACCCGATGACAAAGATCCTCTTTACAAAGGCACACATGCTGTGCCATGATGTCAACCAACTAACGAAGCATCCCACGCATATGGACGTTGTGATGGGCTCTTCGGCCAGTGACATAATATGGTACGAGCCCATGTCACAGAAATATGCCCGCATCAACAAGAATGGCATGATCAACAACTCTGCGGTTGCAAAGATCAAGTGGATCCCAGGCTCGGAGAACCACTTCCTGGCAGCACATATGGATGGCACGTTGGTGGTGTATGACAAAGACAAAGAAGACGCACCGTTTATCTCGGAGGAAATGGTGGATGAAGCTATCAGCATCGAAGACGAAGACCAGTCGACGCTGGTTATCACTAAGAGTGTCAACTCATCGAACCAGAAAGCCAATCCCGTGGCGTGCTGGAAGATCTCGAACCAGGCAGTTACAGATTTTGCCTTCTCGCCGGACAGTAAGCATCTGGCCGTTGTAGGAGACGATGGATGCCTCCGAATAATCGACTACTTGCAAGAAAGGTATGCATTCCCATTCTGTCAACGTAGTGTTGTCGACAGAGGAGGCTGATTCGGATCCAGATTAACCGATGTATACTCATCGTACTACGGCGCCTTTACGTGTGTTTGCTGGTCACCGGACGGCGAATATGTGCTTACCGGCGGCCAGGATGACCTGGTCACAATCTGGTCACTTCACGAGCGACAAATTGTCGCCCGGTGTCCTGGGCATGATTCGTGGGTCACCGCGGTTGCATTCGATCCCTGGCGGTGTGATGATCGGAATTATCGTTTTGGCAGTGTTGGCGAAGATTGTAAGCTTTGCCTGTGGGATTTCAGTGTCGGAATGCTGCATCGACCCAAAGTAGCTGCTGTGAGAGCCAGAGGCAGCATCTCGACACAGTCAGTGTCACTGCTACGCCAGCGGACGGAGAGCGCCAGTGTGATCAACAGAATCAGGTCCGACTCGAATCGGACTGGCAGTATCCAGCAAGATATTGTCGACGAATCCGAATTCATCAATCATCCTGTGGAACCTCGGGCGCGGACTGCTCAGTTGCCTCCGGTCATGTCTAAGAAGATCGATGACCATCCACTAAGTGGTCTGGCTTTTGAGCAGGATTGTATCATTACGTCTTGTTTTGAAGGTATGCCTATTGTCCCTTTTTCTTTCCGCATTATCATCTGCTTGTAAAAGTGACCCCGGGGGCTGACAACCACCTCAGGACATGTGCGTACTTGGGACCGGCCTCGGGAAGGGGCAAATAACAGTCAGATCGATCTCTCTTATAAGCCGAGGCCCTGATTAACCATTTCTTATATCGGCCGTGCAGTACGTGCGCATGTGTCGGGCCAACGATTACCGACGAATGGCAAGCATCACGACAGCGTGTGCGCACGTGGCTCCTCTGTTTGACCAGCACATGCTAAGGGGGCTTTAGCGAATGTTCAGTTGGGAGGAAAAGCGGATGACGTCTCACTGGTCGTCGCGAGTCGCATAGGATGAGATACGAGATATACCATCCTGACCCACGACAGCGCAGCTTTACCGGTGCTGCTGGTGGAGGCAGTTTGGGGGATCATCGATGGTGGTCCCGTAGGCGATGAATGCCACGACTCGGCTCTCTTACCAGATATCTCATCTGACTCGACATCAGGGTAGCCATCTTCATCCTTGATTTCGCAACTTGATCATGCATGAAACTCGGCGCCATTAAACGAAGACGAAGAGTGGGCGCTCAAGATCGACCATGTCCATGACGAATCGGGGATTCGGGCCGACAAAGGTACACTTGATGCTTGCGGTGGTCAGACGACAAGGTCAGGGCACGTTCAGTGTAGCACCCAAAAGCCTGATGCAGATACATACTTATGGAAACACGGCGATCCATGTGCAGCATAGCCAGGTATGAACAACATTGCACAAAGTGGGATGCCTCCGTGTGAACACATTGGGACCTCGCGGGCCAGGTCCGGGTGGTGCAACTAGAAGCCGAATCGAGATCCTCGGCAATGGATATCGAACATTTAAGGATCAATTGTTCGGTACATACTCCAGGTACCTACTACGTAGTAGTTAGAAATGTGCCCGGGTTCCCTTGCTCCGCATCCAGTCAGGAGAGGGCGGCATTAGAGACGGCGGTTCTTCCGGGACCAAAGTGTCAGCTAGCTGGAACGCATCACAAGGGAAGGATATTTTGGCTATTCAGCCCGATGCACCGTGGGGACGCCTAAGATAGTTGGACTGATGAGTCTCCAGATGGAAGCAGCCCGTGGGGAAGAGGGTCGTCACACTGTTACTGCTGTCATATAAGGTAGTTTGATAAGAACGGCCTGCGGTTTGTAGCAGCATCCCAAAGTTGAGATTCGCTGCGCAGATGGCCCGAGGTACTACACCTGAAATACATAAAAACACCATGAGCGTTTGTCCCATACGGTGCAGATTGGTCACAGCCGCTGCGTCGTGATCCTTGAACATCTGCTTTCAGACCTTCAGCAGCAGCACTGACAGTAACAACGCTGGTGTCGGCACTCTTGAGCCAGCGCCAAAACCCCGCGGCCGTTGCCTGAATCCTGGGATACCAAGCCAGCATCTGTGACATCCGATTTCTCACAATTGAACGACCGACTCTTCGGCGTCGCTGAACTCAGAAACTTAAGCGTCCTTGACCACGTTGTGATTATTGTCCTCGAACTGCCCCGTGCCCCCGAAACCTTTGGTCATCAGGTTCGAGTCATCGGGACAAATCGCGGGACGGCAAAGGGGCGATAGTGGGTGGTCGCACAGACTGAGAACACGCTGGAACAGGAAAAGTGAATGACCGGCGAACCACGATGACGCTCGGAAGCCGTCGATCGCTGGAGAAGAGGGCAATATTGCGAGATCTGCCAGTGGGAAATGCTCTAGGGTCGTTGAAGAAGGGATCAAAGATAGGGGCAAAAGGCACTGCGATGACAACTGAAGTCACAGTGGAAAAGCAGCGACAAGACCACGAGTTGAACCACCGTCAGAAGCAGACATCATCGTCAGCAACAACATCCTCACCCACACAGTCGGCGTTGGTTCCGGAGGAAACACAAGCAGAGAGCATCACTGAATCCAACTGCAACTGCGGCTCCACCGAGACCAACACGAGCAGCAATGTCTGTGCCAGTCCCAATATCAATAATACAGCTACTATCACCACCTCACGGACTCCGACGCCAACCATCGGTATTATCAGCTGCAGCGATAACTTGAACGAGCATCCCTCAACGTCCAGACCTCCTCCGCCACGAGACGAACCAGAGGAAGAGGCAGACGCAGAGGAAGACCGAGAAACACATGCTGAAGAGCTAGAAACGCAGATAAAAGAAGGCTCCACAGGCGCCGCGTCGGTGTTGACGGCGCCGGGAAGAAGACGGTTGAACTGGTTGGCAGCGGGAGCGAAACCATCATCAGCAGCCCTGCCGCCGCCCAGAGCGCCTCGTATTCGTTCAGGCACAGGCACTGGCACAGGTACAATTCCGCCTCCGAGCCAGAGCAATAATCCATCGGCACCATCACCGCGTCGAGCATCCTCGCCAACTACTGCGGGTTCTACTTCTGCCTCTACCTCTGCTGCTGCTGCAACTGGAGTGGACCAGCGTCCGATAAGAACGACGGTATGTTTGCTGTCATTGATTTCCTTGTCATTGTTCCATCTTTATTTCCCTATTGCCGGCCCAATATCCAAAGCCCCCCGTGCCCCTCTATCAGGGATTATTATTAGGTATGTTAGGGGCTTCAGTAGCCCAAGACATGGCCCGATTCGGTATGCCGTACGGGCACTATAGGCCTGAAGAGTGGCTGCTCAGGCTGCGCTTTGCATCAGCACAGCACTGCGCTGCACCTGTGGCACCATTCTGATACCTGGCTCTCCCGGGCCTTTTCATTGATGCCATCCACCATGACATCGGCCAGCCCACCCTGCAAGCCTCACGCATCCCACCGATCCATCCATCGTCCATCATTCATCATCCCTCATCCTCCATCCATGTCATCCATTATCTTTTTTCTCGCGCAATAATCCACCTCAAATTTCCTCGTGCATTTCACGTCTCAACTGTCAAATGCTGCCTGCATCTGCATGCTCTACTGCATCCTTGCGGCCTTCCTTCGTTCCATCCATCCCCGTGACTTTCTTCTAATGCTATCTGCGTCCTCCAGCAGCTTCGGCCATTCCTTCACCTGAATCACAAGCATTCGCCGGAATGCCACTCCCGCCAACATGAGACAGTCTTACGTTCGTCACTGAGTCAACGACCTTCAAGTTCTTCTTCGACCCGTTCAGTGGACCGTCATCTGCTTCCTTCCGTCCCCCTCTCCAAGTCGCCAGCCATGGCCCTAAAGTTCCTCAGCGGCCACAGTTCGAACACCGGTTCCAGCAGCAGTGTCAAGTATTTCGATATCCGCCTTGACAATGACTACATTGTCTTCCGAGGCAGCGAGGATGAAGCCTCGAGCGCCCAGCTGTCAGGAACGGTTGTACTATGCCTCACAGAACCATTGACAGTATCGCACATCGACCTGACTTTGAGTGGAATCCTGCACATGTCGTAAGTATCCTCAGATATCTGGTGGCCGCGGGCCCCAAGCATGGCGGAATATGATACTAACCACCAGATGGGCAGATGGCAGACCACTTCCACTTCCTCCATGTCCGGCAGACGATCCGCATTCAAAGAGCGAACGTTCTTCGAGAAGAGTTGGACATTCCGAGATCCAGGGAAAGGAAAGACCGAGATTCTACAGCCAGATAACTACGAGTGGCCGTTTCAATGCATTTTAGAAGGCACCCTCCCTGAAAGCGTGGAAGGCTTGAAAGAAGCTTGGATCATATACCGTCTTAAGGCACAGATCACCCGCAAAAGAGGCCGAGACATTGTGGTCAGGAAACCGTTACGTATTGTCCGCACGCTCGACTCCAATGCACTGGAACTTTCTCACGCTATGGTATGTATTCCGAGCGACTCAATGTACGGGACATCTCAGAAACTAACCCCCATGAACAGTCCGTGGAGAATATCTGGCCGAACAAGATTGAGTACTCCATCAGTATACCAAATAAGGCCGTGGCATTTGGATCCTTTGTACAGGTCGACTTCAAATTGATTTCTCTTCTCAAAGGTCTGGTCATTGGAAACGTTTCCACCCAGGTCAAGGAAGAGCAGGAGTTTGTCGTCGATCCCGAATGGGGCGTTGCGGCCCTTGGCAACGGCCATATGAAAACCGAGAGGATCATCGCCGCTGACGTTTACCGGATCAATCCTGAGGTTGATGAACAGATCATTGACGAAGTCGCGGAGGGTTATCAGTTCTCTCGCTACTTGGAGTTGCCCAAATCGTTGAATCAATGCCTCCAGGACTGTAACGTCAAGGGCATCAAAGTCCGGCATAAGGTGAAATTCAACGTCCAGTTGCATAACCCTGATGGCCACATCTCAGAACTACGAGCCAATCTCCCGGTCACCTTTTACATCTCACCCAGCTTACCCATCAATGAGAATAACGACCTAATCGACCAAACGCCGCAAGCATCACGAGCTGCGGTCGCGAACGATTTGGCGAATTCAGCACCACCGGTATATGGCAAGCATACGCTGGATTTGTTGTATTCAGACGTGGACGGATATCGGACTCCGGGGACTGCTCTGTCAACACCAGGGACACCTTACTTGCACAGCCGACATGCATCATCCGAAAATCTGGCCAGCCTTGCCGCCATCACCAATGGGACGTACGTTTCCCCCATAGCTCTTCAGAATAGGCTTCAAGATCTACGTGGTCGCAACCTCGGTGTTAGCCTGGAAGATGAGAACGACCCATACCGGGCAGATCCGGCCGAACGCTCGCGGAGGAATTCTATTACTGCTCATCCGCACGAGGACTATTTTACGCCTCTTGATCCATCTTCTGGGACTCAACCCAGGGCTAGCCCTCACGATGTTGGATATCTGTCTGGACTTCAGTCAACGAACCCCAGCCAGCCAGGCAGCAACCTAATGTCCCGCAGGACTTCCGAAGATGAAGATGGTCACCAGTCTGGAGCCCGAACACCATTCCCTCAGTACGATCACATGGAAGATTTGGCCAAGGTTCCGTCGTATTCCACAGCAGTCAAGACGCCTGCCCCGAGAGGTGACCATTCGAACTCCCTTCCTACGTACGGAGCGGTAGTCCAGGGACAAAGTCCACCGGCTCTAACCGAACCGCCAACAGCTTATATCCGCAATCCTTCCAGAGTACCGGGAAGTCTAGCATCGAGTCCTCCAGATACGGGAATGAGCAATTCCCGATCGACTTCCCACCGGAACTTGAGCGCGATTCAAGATGAAGAACGAAGATTTAGGATGATGCAAATGCGAGGCCGGTGAAACTTTGGACTTGGTCGGGACCTTACGACACAGATTAACGAATGAATCATTTCGCGGAGCATTTTTACGTGGCGTTCAGAAACGATACCCGATTAGAAGCAATCGCGGCACAGAGAGAGAGCACGCATTCATCCTCAATTCCACTTATATTTTGGTTGGGCCGGGCGCAACAAGAGAACAAATTGGGTTAAGGATCACCAGCTACGGAGTTTTTGCGCATACGGAAGGATGACCACCCGATCTGATGGATACCTATGAGGCGATGAAATGGCAACGGGCATGGTTGTTGGGAACTTGCGTTGGAGAATGGAGCTAAGACGAGGTCTAAGCGGATGATATGGTGATTGGCCTGAATGCAGCTATACTGACTGTACTGAATCACGACATGGAAACCTGTCTGCGGAACCATGTATATCGAGATCAGAGTATGAAAAGGCGTTGGCAAGATCAGGTTGTTGAGGAATGAAGGTTACGAGACATATATGGCATGGCCTGTGATCTATCTTTGACGCCACAGTTTGCAACAAGTCAAGCAAGCATTCTATGCTTGATGTCTATAGAGGATTGGCTAGGCTGCTAGGGCGGGAAGGAAGAAAGAAAGAAGAAGCCTTGCAACGGCTACGAGGGAAGGCAGATATGCAAATACTGTTCAGGTACATACACTAGGCATATATATATATATATATATATATATATATATATATATATATATATATATATATATATACCTTATGTATTATGCCTGCTACTTCACAAAAGATACCCTCCTCAGACAAGGCAACCTGGATGACAGTAATAATAATTATGAGAACAGTCATAAACTTGGAAAAGACGTTCGGAGGAAGTATCACCTATCCGTAGGTATCGAGGCTGCCATTCTCCCACATGATCATAAGGTATGCTTGATGCCCGGGTACGAACACAAGTGAGATGTAGTGGGGCAGCGATGGCTGGTCGTGGGGCCGAAGATGGCACGTGACTTACGTCAGACTAGCCCGCTCGGAAAAAAAGAAACTATGTAATCTGAATGGGTGAAATTATGGTCAACAATTACGACAACAACTCGTAAGAGTCTTGTGTCCCCCGTGGCGCAATTGGCTAGCGCGTCTGACTGTTAAGCCTTGCAATCAGGAGGTTCGTGGTTCGAGCCCACGCGGAGGAGTTACTTCCTTTTCTTTTTCCTTTTTCCATTTTTTGCTTTTTTCCATCAATTTTTTGAACTGTAAGATGCGGAACTGGGGACGGTGTGAAGGTTGGTCGCCAAGGTTCACTCACCTCTTACATAGATTTCCTTCTCTCTTCCTCTCTTCCTCTCTTACACCTAGACACCTACCTAGGTAGGTAGGTACCTTAGGTAGCTAGCACTACAATACCATACTCGCCCCCAATGACACCTTTTTCCTTACAAAACGCTCTCGTCCCACAACGGATGATGGCGAAGCTTGACCCAGACTGACCAAATTTAGAGGGGAACTTTAGTGACTACCTACGTATAACGTCAACCAGAATCGGCTGCTAAGTTTGGGCCGAGGCGATGAATTGCCAACTACACAGTACACAGTATAGGCGGTGCCGGGAACAGGGCCCCCTGGCCCAGATATGGGCGCGATTGATCCGTGCTCAGTCTGAGGCCGAATTACACCATGCTCAGTACGTGCAGAAGCATCTCAGGTTGACAGCGAGGCTCAGGCCCCCGCTCAGGTCCAGAGATGGAAATGGAATGTCCTCGTATCGAGATTCCGACCTCGAAATGTCTGTTATACTGTGTAGTTCTTGTCTTCTAAGGTAAGGTAGTCGGGTCCAAGTGTGAAGATGCCGTGAGTACAACATGTCTTGTCTACCTGGCGCTAGAGCCAGAGCTGCTTATTCGCTCGTGTAGTAGCGCTCCAAGAGGGCAGTCAATCAAGTAATGTGATGTACAAGAGCCTCGAAGTACGACTACGACGAAAAGGTAGGTGTAGGTGTAGGTGTACCCCATCCACCCGTCCCAGAATACCTATGTATGGGCGGGCTCGCGTCTTCCGTCTTCGTGCTCAGGTTCCTGCTTCTGGTTCCCGGCGACACTCGGCCCTTTCCAAGTCCAGGTTCTTTCTGGGTCAACGGTGGTCAGCTCTTGTCTTGTCATGTGCGTGTCGTAGATGATTATAGCTAAGTATGCAACACATTGGAAGGTCCCTAGGAGTTCCTGTGGACTTGTAATCCCACTGCAGCCGGTGTGCATGTCGCTTGACCACGCTTTTGGATCGAAATCAAGAGTGAGAAAGTCGGATCCAAAGACTGGCTGAGATGAACTAAGTCAGAATGGGCCGACATAGTTGTAATTAATTAGACTGTGAAGGCTTGAACTAGAACAAGGCTCGTCATGGCGTTGACTTCTTGCTTCGCACCACTTCTGAGACCCGCCACACGTCGGTCGCGGCAACCACTGTCTCACCGAGTTGAAGTCAGCTTTGGAGCTAGATGAGATGGAGATTGAATAACTTGGGGTCGGTCCAGATCTGGGGGTACTGCTAGACGGATAAGGATTTGGTATGATGCGATGCGATGCGATGGAGAGAGCTTGGATTGGCGTTCCATCTGTTTCGCTCGGCGGGGAGGAGAGGCGTCCTGGATCCTGCAACGTACGGAGTTCGAACTCATCAAGTTCTCCTTTTCTTCTTTGGATTCTGTCGCCTCGTGGCACGCCAGTCTGACCTAAGCTGGCTGGGAAGACCCTATTCGAGGTAACAGTGTCTGCGCGGTGGGCCCTCCTAATGCCTTTGAAGTTGGAGTGCCAGACATGATGAAGGAGACGCTGTCCTCGGGAGTTCAGATTGGTGCATGCCTGACGAGCGATACCATCTTCTTCTCCTCAAATGGGGTCTGCCCGTTATTCCTCGACCACACTTTCTGGATCGGCATCGTCGAGCCCGCACATGCACCGTCGGTGGCAATACTGCTCATTTCATTGTTTGCATAATGTTGTACTCTCTCTGTAATCTTCAAATTCACCTAATGGATGAGTCGATTCATTGGTTGAATCCAAATTTCCGCATCTGTTATGTTCTGGCTACCAGTAACAGCCGTGGTCGGCCAAGAGTTGGCGGAACTGGCCGCCCATTGCGTCAATGACAATCTTCATATCCTTCTGTCTTTCCCTTCCTCCAAGGCCATTTCTTTTGCCCTGGCTTTGTTGCTTGTCTCCATCGTCGACGCGGATCCTCTCCCCCCTTGCCTCCTGGGAGCCGAATTGCACGAGTTTCTTACCGTCGACGTCTGTGGCACTCGCTTGTACCACTTCAGGGCTGCTTGCCGCGTTCACGGGGCCTTTTTGTGTCAATGGAGTGATGGGAGTGGCGTCGAGAAGAGCCTGCCAACGTGCCAAGAAAGCTCCAGGGCCTGGAGACGACGACACTTCTGGCGTTGGATCCTCGTCTCCATTTGAGCCGGTCAGAGTAGGGGTTGACGCGCTCCGTGGATCAATCTGCGGCGGAGGAGTTGAGGAGCGAGAAGGCGGGCGACTGGCGACGGAATTCCCAAAGATTTTTGCAATAGCAGGATGTTTGGACGGGGGAGATTTCAAGACGTTGGCTAGGCGGGAGGCAGACTGGGCATGCATTTTGTCCAGGTAGGCAGAGTGAGAATCGAGAACTGGGATGATCTGTGATTGTGTGTCTTCCGGCAGCGACCTGAATAGATCGTGAAGTGGTTTGGTGAGTTTCCCGGCTCCTTTGTGAGTCAGATAAGGGTCGTCAGGATTCGAATCAGGCTCAGCTTCTCGTTTAAAATGGGAAACCGCTTGTTTTGCCCAATCCAGGTACCAGCCTGTCAGTTCCTTGTCGTTTTTGCAACACTGGTGCAGGAAGACATGACCCGCTCTTTGGTGTTTACGCAGCAATTGCACAAAGTCTCCCACCGTCGGCACAATTGATTTGCCGGCGCTATTGGTATGAATCTTGGCCAGTTTGATCAAGTCCTTAAGGAAGTACTCAAAGTCGGACAGCGTGGATGAAAGGTCAATGGCCTTGTGCATTCGTCGTATGACTGGCTCGTAAGCCTCGATGACTTCCCTGACCGAAACGGTCAGGTGGTCGGGGGTCGCCTTGCAGAGGCACTGGATCAGTTGTTTCCGATCGCGGATGGAGAGATGGATGGCCAGGTACTCGAGGGCCTGTTGGTGATGGAAATCGGTCAACTCGGTTGACTGGCATTTGCTGTCCCGTAAGATAGCGGTGACGATCGAAATCGAATGCGATTGACTTTCCGTTCGTATCCGCTCCTGTTCCTGTTGGGGTTTAATCGTGTATTCCTTCAGAATACGGAGTTGCTCTCTGCCGAGTTTGGCTCGTTCTCGTTCGATCTTGGATGCGCGGGACTCGAGGTCTTTGATATCCCAGTTCAAGACGGTGGATATTATGCTAAAGTACGTCAGCCTTGCCACGAGCACAGTTGTGGGTGGCTCACGTCTGCATTAAATTCATGCCTTCATCTTGATGCTGCGTTAGACCCATCCAGTTAGTCACACTGGCGACGCTCATCTTGGCCAGGGCGATCTTGACAATGGCATTGATCATCGAAGCCACGTTTCCGATTTTCAGGGTTTGTTTGAGTACCATGTAAGGCACCAACTTGTTTGCATTCTCGACCAGCTTCAAAAGATACTGGCCCTTAGGGGATAAGATGAGGGTGTAGTGCATCAACGAGGCAAGGCTGAATGCAGGTCAGCAACTGTGGGAGGACCCAGGTAGCCAGACGGTGAAGGCTGACAGAGCGGCTCACTTGACCAGCATGAATTCGTGCACTGCTCTTGCTTGCGGCCCATGATCCTCCAGGTTGCCCGTTTCTGCTGTCTTCTGGACCAATTCCTCGAGGACGTTTCCATAGATGGCGTCGTTCAAAAAGTCGCGGAAAGCTCGGTTAAGATCATCGGCATTGTTAATATCGTAGTTTGTGTCATGGCCCTTGATCTCAGGAAAGCCACCGTATACACCGCGGACGGGATACTCGATCAAAGCGGAGATTGCAGTGGCCAAGGTTTTGCGACTCCCAATGACCCCTTTGTCGTAACTTTCGCTGAGATTGGCTTTTTCTAGGTTTTCGATGATATCGTGACACTGGACCTTCCACCACTTGTCTGGCAAGTTATTCAGCCCGGGTAAGTTCAGAATGAACCTTGAAACTAGTGTTTGTAATGCCGGAGCATTCGATGGTTGTTTAGGTTGGCTGGTAAAGGGCGGGCCATAATGGGCGAGGCTGCCGGGTCTCCTGAATTCGCGAATTTGCGCGTAGGTGTCATAGTGGGTGAGGATATCGAAAAGCGCAGCTGACTGGGAGGGGGAGAGAACCTCGGTCATGTCGCTGGCTGTGTCAATGTCGACGAGGTGAATTGTCGTCCAAAGGAAGATCGAGATGGTTGCGGCACGAAAGGTGGAAGATGCAGATGTTAGAGTGATTGCCTGCGTACCAGTATGACGTTTGCTGTATCATTCCATTACCTAGGTTAAGGTATAGAATTCACAAGGGCGGAGCGGGAGAGTTTCCCGATGCCGGAAGTAGTACAAACCCTCCCCTTAGCTCGCCTAATAATTGGTTAGGGGTGTGCTGCCTATCTCGCTGACTTTTAGCTCCACGTTTGCCCCGCGCGGCTGTTCTAATCGTCGCCTAACTGCTTCGATAGGCACCATGCTCCAGGCGACCTCACCAAAACCCCACTGACAGTCGAACCCCATTTATCTACAGTACCAGTACCTTACCTACATATAACTCGCCCTCCGCGTTTCCCATCGCTCGCTGTCCTGCTGAACCCATCTCCATCTCTCACCACTGCATGTACATATGTACAAGACCCATGGGACTTGTTTCTAGCATTGCGCTTGAGATGAGGTGAAATGATCCCCAGGCCGTCACTATTCTCAAGCCGAACACTCCTCCGCTGTCCTGTGCCCGCCGGGCGATTACAACGCGGCGTTATTCAATGCAAGCCTCTACCTGCCCGCTCGCCATTCTTGCCAAGGCCCTTGGATACGTTTCGACCGTATCAATCTCAGTTTCGCCCTCCTGACCCTCTGCTTTTAGGTCCATCACGAAAAGTGCGCTTCCTTAGATCTGTAATATGGACTTTCCTCTTCTTCACCCTGGGCACTCTCGCGGCCCTCCGGTACCAATTCGGGGCATACGCCCGCCAGAGCAAGGTGAGGGTGGATTCCAAGGCCGATAGACAGCTGGCAGAAGAGATATTGGATCAAATCAGCCAACATCCCGCCATTCAAGCTCTGAATGCAGATCCGGATTTCGAAGAGATATTCCCCCTGGCCACGCCTCCCGAGCTCACCAACGCCATACAGGCAAATGTACCAGGGCGGAGGGTCCATCATTTCATATACACCGCCCTTCGGGGGAGCAGGGGCGTCTTCCCCCGCGCGTTCTATTGTCCCTCACGCAATGTGTTGGTCATGGTGGTCGGTTTTGGATATGGCACCGCGGGCCCGCTGGGAGAACTTCACAACGGAGCCATAGCCACCATGGTTCAAGAGTCCATGGGACTTCTGGCACAGGCCTGGTTCCCTCCTGAGGTCGATTACGAACTGGCAGATCTCCATATGTACGTCGGCATCCCCCTCGTGGCAAATGGCATATATTGTATCAGTGTTATGCCAGCGTCCACTATTGCGAACCTCGAATCGGTCATCAACGAGCATCGCTCGAGGCAGCGTACGGACCCGACCAGATATGCGTTCAGCATCTGGCCGGACTCGTTCGATCCGCGAGATCGCCGCGGAAGTTTCAATACCATGATCGCCAGAGTTTCAATGTATGATGGTCATCCACTGGACAAGGCCAACACTACCATTGTGAATTGTGTCGGGAAGTTTGAGACCGAGCAATCCGATACCTGGCCTCCCCTCGAGCAACCACAAGAAGAGGATGCTGAGTATGACACATGAGAAATAGACATGGTCAAAGAAGAATGGACGGGACAGAGGCTGAACATACCCACCCTTACTGTTCACAGTGGCATGCTGTTCGAAGTCACCATGCAAAAATCATCAATATGGTATTACTATTATGGATATATCAAGCAGTGGCCTTGTCTTGCTCCAGTTACCCCAGCTCATGTTTCCCCCAGAAAACGCTCGGACGGGTTGGACCGGCCAAGGGGTACATCCGTGCAGCGCCCCCCATTCCTTGGTGAGTCTGCTGAAAGGGGGATGAAACGCCACAGAACCTTGTAGGTCATGGTGAGGCCCAGCAGTTTCGCAGGATGCTTCAAACGACTTTGTGGATTGGTCGCTCCTCTTACAGATACTATAGTCGCGGGATTTTGTTTCGGCTAAGCAACAATCTCAGCACGCTTGACTCACACGTGCTTCTCCTCGAGCATGCTCATTCAGGTCGACTCGTCTTCGCCGGCTCCTAGGTGAGAGCCCTGGCCTGCGGCAGCGATCACCATTTCTTTACCGACGTCGAGGCTTGTGACTTGACAGACCCAGCCTCTTTCTTTCAACCATTGACCATCTTCGCCTTCCCATAGACTCTCTGTCGCTTCATCCACTGTGACGCGCTTGACCCGCAACTTCTTCACGCTCAGACCACGGTCGTCTTTGGGCTCATCGTGCGCACTTATCCAACATCGCGCCATCAATGCTCGAGCAAGTTCGGCCCCACCCCGCACGCCGGTCATGATGTTGCCGCCAAGATACCACGGGTTCTGCGCGTGATCGAAGGAGTGGAAGAGCACAGTCAATGGAAGAGCGCCTGGTATTCGCACCAGGTAGTTTTGGATATACGGTTGAAGGTCGCTCAGAGGAAGGCCATGCGGTGAATATATGATCGAGATGGCTTTGGGTCGAGCTGGCGTCACTGGTGAGGAGCTTGACGTTGACGCGCGAGCGCCTACAAGATCTTGGATAGTTGGAGTCGGTTGTGCGGGCCGATCGCTCAGTGAATGCGCGGAACACGATGCGGTCGGGACAGTGGAAGAGGTCTCGCTCGAAGTCGCCGTCGTTGTGGCTGGAGAGTCAGGCGGCGTTGGCAACGTCTGTATGGACGTGAAAGGGGCAGACGCCAGTTTGAAGAGGGGTCGAGACTTGATGCGTGCTGAATGATTGGGAAGTGTTATGACTTGTTCCACGATTTCCCCAGTTTCTTGGTTTGAATCAACCCTGGGGACAGGTGCACCCAGGGCTTTCTGGTTTGAGGCCGTGGCCGCGTTCCAGCCTCCCGACAAGCGCGGCCTGTGTCCCCTGATCTGCGACAGTCGAGGGCTTAACACATTACCAGGATGACAAGCATATCCATCCGAGGACGTGGGCCTGGTCGCAGGAGGTGACATGAGAGGGGAAGGACTGGAAGGTGGCATCGTTGCTGGAGTCAAGGGCACATGGAAGTATCTTGTCGTTTTGGGCAAATCAACGATGGCAACTGGAGCAAATGCTTTGCTGTGCGTGGGAGGTTGATATGTGATCCCGAATGCATTATGCAATCCGGTCATGTAGGATTTGGCTGGAATGAATGCGATGTTGAGTTCGCCTGGAAACCCGACCGGTGAGAGTGGAGGGATCTGTAGTCGTAAACTTCGACCGGGCCTTGGATCATATTTGAGCACGGCACGGATCTTAGTTGGAGCGAAATGATTCCAACTCTTGATTGTCTTAGCAGCACCCGGCTCAGCCGCAATCATTGTCTTCCCATCAGGTCGGAGCTGGAGAAGTGTCTCCTTATGGCAATGGTCGGGTTTGTTTTGTGACACGACCACAACATCGGGTTCCTCTAACTCTGAGAGATGCTGGATGGCAATTGGTATGCTGTGCTCTGTCCTTGCAAACCACGGTGCTGTGATGATGGATGGCCCGGTGAGCCATGGGTCTATGAGTACTGAAAATGCTCCATTTGCAGATGTCAGGTCCGCTGGAAGAGGATCCTCTTTGGGAGAGAAGATGAGATGAAAGGTCGAGTCTGCATTGAGATGCTTCACCACGACGGACATGAGGTGTGACAGAAATCAACGTCCTCTAAATGCTTCAGTTTTGCACACTGCAACAAGCGTCAGCGTTGACAGTCAGCACGGGTCATCACACAAGATCATGGCTGATACTGCAGGAGCAAAGATGAAGGGACAACAGATGGCCAGACTGAAGAACCATTAAAAAGAGTGCTGACAATAGCTCCGGACCGTAGACATCCTGGAAAGAAAATCTGGAGATGCTCAAGGCAATAATGCTCAGTGCGGTTGGAGTTGAAGGTTGTCGAGGTGATTGTCACGAACTGTGCAAGAAGATGCGAGATTGGGGCCATGATGGCGACGCCGACGCCGGTGGCTGCGCAGGCGGGGGTTCATTAGGCTTGAATTGCCGCAGTCCGTAGAACTATCAGCACTGACAGCAAGCTACTCTTTCTCCATCTCGATAGCAACGGTACGTGCCTGGTTTCTGGCTGATCTTCACCACACATCTCACCTACACACCTCCTAGAGCCATCCTAGAGTTCTCGATCCACCATTGCCCCCCGAGTTTCGTTTTTAGTCCTCCGCCGCTGCCTGAATGCACCCCCCTACCGAACGCCGAATGTATATCCTCTCATCCCCTCGTCCAGAGCCCTACCTTTGTCCGCCAAACGTCGGACAGTCAACTTGTTTTAGTATGTGGACCGTCGATGGTAAATCGACTCAAGAGATGACTGATCTATAACAAGAATAACTGGTACAGTGTTGATTCACACGAACCAACCCATTACAGTCGGTTCGGAAACAAAGGTGCATTTCTTCCTCCTCGAAACAGTCTCAACATCTCGTCTCCCATCCATACCTTTCTGGAGGTCGCAATTCCATGTTCCACGTCCACGGCTCGACCTGCCTGGATCAGCAAACCTTTGCCATTGGCCTCCATCCCCAGGCCCATCAGATAGACCACATAAGCTGCGATTTCTGACGGGTCGTTGATCGGGACGCCTAGGGCCCTCATCCTCTCCGCCCAGTCTGACAGAGACTCCCCGGGCTGCCGCCCTGCGATGATGTCCGTCAACGTGATTCCTGGCGCGACTACTGAAATAGCAACTCCAAGTTTGGCGGTGTCGTTCTTCAGTGCTCGCATCAATCCCACAATGCCTGTAACCCCGAGTCAGTTGGTAAATGGGACCGAAGTCGCATCGGGGAGCCCACCATGTTTGGCAGCGCTGTACAGAGGAGCTCCAGCACTGGCCAAATAGCCTGCGAGGCTGGCAGTCATAACAATGGACCCCCATTTCTTCTTCTCAGGCCCCTTCCTCAAGTAGTAGATGGCCAATTTCGTTGTATCATTGGCCGCATGCATGTCAATATCCAACGTTCGTCGGTCAGGCTCCTTGAGGAGCCCATCCTCGTCGAATTCATTCTTGAAAAACTGGTCTTTATATTCGGCGACCCCCGCATTGACAAAGACGCCGTCAATCGAACCATATTTTCGAAATCCAGCCTCGAAAGCCGCCCTTTGGGACTTCCATGAGGTAATGTCGCACTTCTGATACAAGAATCGAGAGGACGAGGTCAGTGACTCTGGTGCAGATGCATGAGGCTCCGCGCGATCCAGCACAATCACATTGTTGCCGAGGCCGTGCAGAAGAACTGCTGTCTGCAATCCAATGCCGCTGCTCCCTCCAGTTATCAGGATGGTACTGCTCTTGGGCCCGGTCAATTCATCGCTGGACACGGTGAATGTTTCGGGAGCCATGGTGGCAGTTCTGAAAATAAAAACAGACAGTAAACCGTTCCTGCTGATTGCTGGAGGGACGTGATCATGGTGATGTTCTCGGTTCATCCCCCGCAATCTCTGGCCCCCGGATCTCGTAACTACCACATTTGCCTCGGATCTGGCCCAGCAAGTACAACAGCCGCCTTTGACCTTTTCTTCTGGAGAAGCACCCACAGCATCATATGTCGCGGCGAGCCTGAGCGTCACAGCCTACTTTTCCAAGAAGCGATGCTTGGCCTAACAGAGACCATAGGTGTGTTGCCTCTTCCGTTGACTCATGCCGGCAGGTCCCTACAAGGATGGATCAAAGACTCCTTAGACCTAGCGAACAGGTTGGCCATCTTCCATTCCCGCAATTAACGACGATTACCTGTTCAACCCACTGGACCACAGTCAACCAGAGTTCCTAGGTGATTTCTTCATTGGATCCATCATACCAGATCGATTGCTCTCGGATATCGTCTCGCAAATATATTCCCCGGCAGTCAGTAAGCTGACAGACTCCTTCAGCCCATGACAAAGTTGCCGTTCTTGGGAAATCTCACTTTCATTCTAGAAACAGATTCCAACTCACCTTCAGTGGGAGAGCAGAGAATATCTGTCAACAGGCATGAAGACCAAGACCATGTTTACGGAGAAATCAGCAGTCCTACTTGTGGCCCTTTTGCTCACGCGGATTCTCCTGTATGGCCCTGCGTTCACCCGGAACTGTCAATAGGTCTGGGTAAAGGAGGATGCAAGAAACACGGCTGAGCCTCGCGCGGCTCAATTTGCGGATGCATCCCTCGCTGTTACACGAGACTTGTCGGTGGCTTGTGTCGAAATTTCTATCCGTCTGATTGAGCAAATTCATATCCCTTCAGCAACGGCAGCTACAGGGGCTTGGTGGGATAACCTGTACTACACGCGGACGGCCGGCATGGCCATTTTGCTTGCAATGATTTGTGAATACATTACCGAGTCCATGGGCTGGTCTACATTGGCTGACAGCTGGAGTAAGTGCAAGGTTACTCTAACTGCTCTTCAGGTATTCAGCCCGACTGCAGTGCGATGCCTCCGGGCATATTTGAGTGACGGACAAAAGAATATGCCCAGCACAGAGCCGGATGGCTTCCATCGATTTAGTCCCACAAGAGGTGCGAGGAGCTTTATTCCCCAGGCGCTCGACGGTGGTGGAGATGCACATGCCGCCCCGAGTGCACAGTGGTCTTGGTGTTGGCCACTTCGACTGGCCAAAACAGCATCGAAGCTTCCATCCTCGACGACATAATCTCATTCGACCTATTCAACCAGTGGTGCTGATCCAAAGGAGGCCCAAAAGCAACACGTGAGACGCTTGCAATCCCAGGAATCCGGTATTCGGCAACGTTGAAGTCTCTGCTTGATGGCATGTTCGGACCCGATCAAGCTTCTATTACTACGCTCGAAAGAGGCCACCTGTACATATACTGGACTGAAACTCTCTGACAAATTCTCTTACAATCGAGGTCCGAGGCGGGACCCAATGGTGTTTTCTACCCAACCTCCATACCTTTGCAGTCCGAACTTACGGGGCTGGAGTAGCGATGCAAGACCAAGCAACCGCCAGTCTTGTGATTCTTGTTCCGAATAAAGGTCCTGAGAGAAGAGACTTCTCGCCGTTATTGGGCGGATCGAGCATGCATGCTAGCAAGCACGAGGTCGGTCTGCCAGCCAAGTACAAATACCAGCTCTCAAGTTGTCGATTTCCGGTTGAGAGGGAACCACTGAAGCAGCACCGTGGCCCTAATCCTGGTTTTCTATTCTCTGCAAGACCCAAGCTTGTACGGCTCACAACGCTTGGAGTATACAACTTGTCATGTACGAGAAA
The DNA here is from genome assembly GCA_024611085.1 of Exophiala sp. LBMH1013. Taxonomy (NCBI): domain Eukaryota; kingdom Fungi; phylum Ascomycota; class Eurotiomycetes; order Chaetothyriales; family Herpotrichiellaceae; genus Exophiala; species Exophiala sp. LBMH1013. Next base: position 2,301,223 of record JAMFLB010000006.1, on the reverse strand, counting down.
ACGTACGGCCTGTCTTCTCTTCGGAGCTGAAAACTGCGTCTGGTTCAGGCCCAAGTAAGATTACGTCGACATACACGTGGCAGATCTGCCACGTTATGTGTCGGGATTTGGCCCTGGGCCGAAACGTTCGAGCAATGTACATTGCCTCCAATCATCCGGTTGCTGATGCCTGTGTGAGGGCCATTCCTTGGATATGACACGGGCAGCGGACATGCAGCGAGCATCACTTGGGAGTTTATTCTTTGACCTGCCAGTGCCATGTCTCGCTGGGCGCCATCTAGCGTACGGACGTTGGCAGCCTGCATGCACCGTACCATGGCGATCCAGCTGAGGTTTACATACCCCGGCGCCTGTGGTTGGTACGGGGAAGAAGAAGCATTGGGCGCGCCGCTGGTACAACATGGGCCGTTACGACAATTGTACCACAACCCAGTAGAGCTTCTTGCTACCAAAGTCTTGGGGAATCTTGTAGTTGGGCACAAAGTCAAGACTCCTGCGACGGGAAGGATCGTGATACAATGCAATTGGCACCAATAGATGGCTGCTTGGGGCTTGGGTTGCCCTTGAAGAGACCTGACAGCCGTTAGCTACAGGCTAATAGGCCTAAAAGGAGGGCAACTGGGGGCTCTTAAAGAACATCTGGGGACCCCCGTTGGCACGGATGGGGTTCCCTAGGCAGTCCTCCGCGCCTAAGGATTTGTAAGGGCTAAGGCCTGTTTCTGCCATGATTATTTGGCGGTGGTCGACAAACCCCAACCTAGTCAGATTTATCTATCCGAACTTTTCGGATTCGCCTTTTTCTCGGTTCAGTTCATGCGCCCCAGCCAGCGTGAAGCTTGACAGGATCGGTTCTTACTCCTTTGGGTGGCAAACACGCAGATCCACGCTTCGAACAGATATCGGACGAGGAGGACGAGCAAATAATGCGCAACTACGTACAGCTCGTGCATAGGAGGGCAGGAAGAGGCGTCTTTGGACTGGGATGAACCTTGAAGGATGCCTTCTCAACTGGAACAAGCCGAGCCGAGAGAGCCTCCCTTTCCTCCCAGCCGAATTCTGAACCCATCCTGCATGATGCTGGTCACACTCACCGAAGAACACAAATTATCCACGTTGCCCTCGCTATCCATGGCACCCCACGAAGTCCAGCATGCGGCAATGTGGGCGCGATACCTGGATGAAATGCGTCTCGAATGCCAGCTACCGGCCCCTTCCCGTGTCCTCTCAGTTCCTTCGGGGCGTCCACGATTGGCCACTGATTTCCACAGGCTACGTGAAGCTGAACAACTGCACCAGGGAACCTGGTCAACTTTGACGTGATGTTTGACAGGTGCCAAGGGCAGGTTGACAAAACGGTGGCGCTGCTGGCTGTACGTAAAGAAGGGCTTACGAGGCTCCCTTGGAACATTAGGAAGCGAAGCCCGTGGGCCTTGTCCTGGCACTTTTGACGAGCTGCAGTGTTGGCTTGAAGAAAAGTGATGAAGAGCTGCAGGGATGACCCAACAAGAGGATTCAGCAGAGCTTGCTTCTGAACACGACTCAGGCACGAATCCGTCGCTAGACCCCTCTTTACAGAAGCTGAACCAGCCTTTAGCGAACGCCGCCTCCCCACCTGGATGGTGTCTGCTCTTTGGGCATTGGACGTGAACTCCGACGGCCAGTTCCAAAAGAGGTGATGAGAGACATACCTAACCGGCGACTACCTCTCCACGACAGCTTTCAGCCATCTTGCTGCAGCCAGCATGGAGGCATACAGAACCACTACTAGAACCGGCAGATCCCAGCACTACATGTGCGCTGTGCCTTTGGAACTTGCCATATATCTGGCGTGCTGGTCGTCCTCCCAGTCTCGGTCTGACGTCCACCCACTTCTGACCACGTTCGCCAGACAACCCAAATCGCTCTTCCATGATGGCCCGTCTTCTGCCCTCGTGGCTGCATTGGTACCAAAAGCCTTCCTATCGCGATCCCAAGACTTTCATACAGACAACGAATGCGGCGCTCGAGGATAGTAATGCCTCAAGACCGCCTTCTATCTCATCGCAAACCGATGCTTCTATTCCCCCGGATTTGTCGTTGGATCGCGTTCTGACCAACCGGACATGTAAGTTATCGGGATCCATGGTGGGCTCGTCGCATGCTTTTATTGACACGCTTGTTGCAGGCAGTCCTTTGTCCTTGTACGATTTCTACATGTACCTCAAGCATATAGAGCTTTCTCCGGAGAATCTGGAGTTCTACTTGTGGTGAGTGTATTTGTTAAGGAGCAGCTCTTGTCGGCCTTTTCTTCTTACCGTTTCTGCAGGTTTCGAGACTACGAGACCCGGTATCTCGCAAGCAAGGGAGCTGGTGTAGCCGATCATGCTACTCCGTTGCTGAAGCCCTCAGACGAGAAGACGGGAGTCTACACAAGCTATAGTGGTATCGTGCCTGGAGAGGAGTCCGATCTCGAGCGCAACAGTGAAGAAATCGGTACTGACATCTCAGCTTCCGTCCCATAACATGTGCTAACAGTATTCAGAGTTCCTGCGGTATATCGAGGGCCTGGTACCCACTCCTGAACTCGGCGTCTGGAAACGATGCCGCCCATTTTGGTCACGCCCATCGGAGGCATCGCAGAGCACGCTGACCAATGGCTCGACCATGGAAGAACTCCAACAAATGTCCAAGGTGTTCCTCGTCCCTGGGGCGCCCAAGGAACTCAACCTCCCCTCCAGCATGCGGAATCGGGCTCTGACCGCGATGCAAACGTCAGACTCGCCACAGAATCTGGCTCCCATCGCCGACCACGTGTATTATTTGCTCAAGAACTGCTCGCACCGCAATTTCATCCGACTCGGGGTCAAGAACGGGACGTTTGAGACACTATGCATGGTCACCATTGTCGGCATGCTGTTCACCACCTTAGGGCTGCTGACCATGCTTCTGATCGCCTTTGCGTCCCCCTCAATCCACCATTCAGTCCGATGGCGAGGCCTTGCCGCCGCCCCTTTCTGGTTCCTCGGCTTTTCATTCCTCTTGGCCGGCTGGCGTGGTTCCTGCTTTCTCTTGCTCCTGTTTTCTCGGCGCCAGGAACTACCTTGGGAGCGTGTCGACAGTCTCGAGAAGGGTGCCGCCCCTAAGCGGCCCAATGCGTTGGTTCGGTTCGCTAGAAAATTGATGCTCTTTGAGCGCAAGGTCAGAGTCAAGGATCAGGGGCTGCGCGTGTTGCAGAGGAAGATTGTTATTCAAAGTATGATTGGGGCGGTGATCGTTACGGCTGTTTTGGAAGTGGTGTTCCTCTGCCTGCCAATTTGGAAATGATTGCTCTATACGCAGGTGGTACTTGCTGCCGCCATGAAGGGAATAGTGCTTTGACACTCCTTTAGCTGAATTAATGCCGCTGGATGTGTCCGGACGGTAGTTCAATAGCTAGGAACCCAGCGCACATCTGTTTCTGCCGTAATTGATTAACTCTCAGCTTTTAGCGATTCGGCTTGAAAACAGAACAGAGGATGGAGTGCTCATCCTAAGCTTTCCTGATGGCGAGCAGCATGGTGGCTTAGGTGTGTTGTGGCACTATGTCATCGCTTCCTACGTACTTACTAAGCGGACTCACATAAAGCTTGGCAGATGGCGTCTGCGGCGCCAACATCTCATCGACATCATCCTTGTTGACAGGCGAAGCTCATGCCTTTCAAGTTGTGAGTCGAACATTATTGTTTGCTTCCCGAGCACCTCGTCCATATTCCCCGAGCTCGATATGGCTGTTTGACGAGTTATGTCCCGAAGGATACTGGCCGGACCGTATGGTCGGGTGGCCAAGTGCTGGTTCGGACTTCAGCCGGTCGGCGCGATCCTGCGTGTTGCGAAGCATTCACAACCACCTTTACATGTTCAGCATCCTGTCAGCAAGAGTGTATCGACGCGACTTTACACTGCGTCTCCCACCCTGTTGGAACGATCCGCCCCTCCTCCACCAGTCAAAGACCAAGAAGCCGACCAGGTCCTTTCCGATCCAGAAGATGCCAAAGAGTCCGACGAGCCTTCTTCCGAGCGGGAACCCACCGAATCCGAGCAACTTCTCAGAGAACCAGCAGCGATTGACTCGTCCAACGCGCCATCCGCAGCCAACGAGAAGATCTCGTGCATCTACTTCAGCAAATCCGACCCCTTGACATCGAAGTATGCCGAACTCTCCAAGACCCAGATAGCAGAACAATTTGACCTACGATACCGAGATCTGCGCGACATTGACTTACGCTCCGAATCAGTCACTCGAATCTTGGTGCGACCGGCAACCATCCTGGTTCAGTTTTTTGATTTGTGCATCATCATCCAGGCCGACGAAGCTCTACTTGTCAGCGGCATCACCAAAGAAACCGGTACGGGCACGAAATCGGCTAGTGTGCTCGAACATGATTTCAAACGGAGGTTAGTGGGGGTCAACTTCAACGAGGTACCGGCTCTCCCCTATGAATTGCGAGCCGTGGAAGCAGCGCTAGTCGCCACCCTATCGAGATTACGCGACGAGGTTATAGAAGCGCGGAGGGAAGCTGAGCACAGCGCGAGCCAGCTACGTTTAGAGTCCGGCCTTGGCTTTGCCGGGCTTGATTTATTGTTCGAGCGGTCACGACGACTAGGTCAAATTGAACAGAAAGCCCGATTAGTCCGTGAAACGATTCGCGAAGTCCTCGACACGGACGAAGATCTTGCGGCCATGTATCTGACCGACACGCGCGCCGGGAAGCCTCACGCTGTGAGCGATCATCAGGAAGCAGAGTATATGCTGGAAGCCTACCACAAGGCCGCAGACGCGCTGGTCGAGTCGGCCGAGGGGGCAATCAGCGTGATTCGCAAGAAGGAAAACACGTTCCGCTCGGCCCTGGCCGTGCAGAGGAACCAGATCATGTTTCTGGAGGCCAGGATTGCCATACATACTCTCGGACTGGCGGCGGGCACGCTACTTGCTGGCTTGTTCGGGATGAATCTGGTCAATTATGCCGAGGAGTCTCCATGGGGGTTTCCGGTCGTCACGGCCGGCTGTGTCATACTAAGTGCGTTGTTCTCGATCTACGGGGCACGTAGACTCCGCAGCATTCAGACTTTAAGGGAGATCCAGGGGTATAGAACGGATAAGCGGTAAGATCGAGAGTCCTCCGTGAGATGGAAGAATTCCGAGCGTGAAGAACGAAGGAGAGCAGTTCATAACGAGCAATCTCCTTCATGTGGTTGCAGGTAGGACTAGTCGGCAAACTGGACGCTGTGGGCTCTATATCACCCGCTCCGCTTATCTTCCTGGGCCGGGACAAGGATATCACTCACTCTCTGGGAAAACCTTGAGGTTCATTGTGACCTTTACAAGGCATACCAACCTGTCATGCCCCAGCAGTATCAGGCCCGTAGGGATGTTCAGCCTCGTGTTCTCATGCAATGACCATCCACCGCCGAGGCGCCTGATCTCATTGGTCTTCAACTGACGAGGCTGAGGTATGAAGTCATGCTCTATACGGCGAGCTGTGATTGGTCAACTCAACGGCGTGTGGCGTCTGACCAATCAGACATCAGAATACCTAATCGAGACGACTGACGTCAATGGCAACAATTCGAATTCTGCGAAGTTCAAGTTTGAACTTGTTTCTATCAGCATCAGCGACGAATTCCATGCCGGCACATCATCCGAACATTTCATGGCTAAAAGGCCCTTGCATGTCACCCTGGTATCTAGGTGTGGCGTGCCCTAGCAAATCTTTCTTCCCTTTTTCTCGTGTCAATATAAGATCCTACATTTCTCTACAAATTCAGTGATACCCGAAAAGCACGACTCAGGCCAAACCATACCACGTTTCAATCCATCAACATGTATCTCTTAGATCTCGTCCACCGCGCCGTCGACTACTGTCTGGCACAAGTGAAACTGGTCCAAAACCGGGAGATCGGATGGCAGACGGTAGACCGCAAATCCGGCAAACTCACGCGCGAGCAAATACCGATACTGAAGAAACTCAAATTGCTCATCCTCTTCAGTCGGGCAGTGGAATGGGTCGATGTGACCAAAGCCATGCGATTATGGATTCATGACAAAACCATCCGAGAAGGTGAGTACAAGACACTGAAACAGCACTCGGAGATCCCCCCACACGCCACCCCCAGTTCCCATATCTATCTTCACAGACAAGCTTCCAAAAGCCATGAACCTAAATCATCAGTGCGAATACTAACCCACAGTACCAGGCAAAGAAGAAGCGACGCACTCGTCGGCGTCACGGATCAAACCATTTGTCGACTTCTACCACATCGACATGACCCAGTTCGAACCATCCGACATATCAGCGTACGAGTCATTCGAAGCCTTCTTCGTGCGCAAACACGCACCGGGATCGCGGCCGATCTACGCGGCCAACGATCCCACCAAAGCCGTGGTCGTCGCCGATTGCCGCGTCGTCGTCTACCCGACCGTCAGCGAGACGCGACGCCTGTGGATCAAAGGGCATAACTTCACCATGGCGAATCTGATCCGCGACGCCGATCTCGCTCAAACATGGGCCGATGGCGCCGTCGCCAGTTTCCGTCTCAGCCCCCAGGATTACCACCGCTACCATTCGCCCGTCAAGGGCACGGTGAGCTGGTTCAAGCAGATCTCAGGCCAGTATTACCAGGTTGACCCTCTGTGTCTGCAGAGCGATGTGGACATTCTGACCGAGAATGCGCGGTGTGCGGTATGTTTCGACACCGAGGAATTCGGGAAAGTCTTGTTCGTGGCGATTGGCGCTACTAACGTCGGAACCGTCGATATCAATGAGAAGTGTCGCACCGTGGGCTCGCAGGTCGAGAAGGGCGAAGAGGTCGGCTTGTTCCAGTTTGGCGGCTCTAGTATCATTGTGGCTTTTGAAAAGGGGAGAATCGATTTCGACGAGGATCTGCTCGAGGTGAGTCGTCGACAGGTCATGATGGCTGTTGAGGTGGGAATGAGTTTGGGTACGGCCCGGAAGCCCGACTTGTCGTGAGGATATGGTTTCTTTTTCTCTCTCTCTGGTAGGGATAAATAAAATGTTTGGTTCAAGAAGATTTGATCTGTCAGACTGGACGTAGATGCTACGTATGACCGTAACGTTTGCTGGCCACGTTCATCTTTCCTTCTAGATTTAACATGCATGCCTTTAATATGACGAATTAATAGATGATAGATAGGTTTGAGTGTGACTGTGATCAGGCCCGTACAGGTAAGGTAAATCCTAACGCCTTGACTTTCCTAGTACACCGATACTTGGAAAGTGAACTTTCCGTATGCCTGTTCTCGTTCTATAGAATATAGAAGAGGAAGAGGACGAGGACGAGTATGGGGCTAGCAAGTCTATATTCGTGCAAGGACTGCAAGAACTATCTTGAATGTACCTTACATACCTATTAGGCATCTAGCCTAGCCTACCTTACCTAGAGCATAGCCTTGTGTTGCAACTTGCTTATGATGCCTCCTATTCCCTGTATGGCTCTATCGTCCCTGTCTTCCCTGTCTTCCCTGTCTTCCCTGTCTTCCCTGTCTTCCCTGTCTTCCCTGTCTTCCCTGTCTTCCCTGTCTTCCCTGTCTTCCCTGTCTTCCCTGTCTTCCCTGTCTTCCCTGTCTTCCCTGTCTTCCCTGTCTTCCCTGTCTTCCCTGTCTTCCCTGTCTTCCCTGTCTTCCCTGTCTTCCCTGTCTTCCCTGTCTTCCCTGTCTTCCCTGTCTTCCCTGTCTTCCCTGTCTTCCCTGTCTTCCCTGTCTTCCCTGTCTTCCCTGTCTTCCCTGTCTTCCCTGTCTTCCCTGTCTTCCCTGTCTTCCCTGTCTTCCCTGTCTTCCCTGTCTTCCCTGTCTTCCCTGTCTTCCCTGTCTTCCCTGTCTTCCCTGTCTTCCCTGTCTTCCCTGTCTTCCCTGTCTTCCCTGTCTTCCCTGTCTTCCCTGTCTTCCCTGTCTTCCCTGTCTTCCCTGTCTAAGGTCTTCCCTGTCTTCCCTCACAGTACCTACCATTTTACGATACCTACAGGTACCTACCTGCGTATCTATTATCCCTTCAAAACTAGCTTCCTATTGCGGCAGGGAATTGCGGAAGGGAGTTTCGCTAATATACTCTAGTGAGCCGCAACCACAACCTGTAAAGAACAAGAAAGAGAGAAAAAGAGAAAGCTACCTATCGTCTTATCATATAACAGGTATATAGTCCCACTTCAGTAATTGACATGCATAGGATTCCTGATAGATGGGGCGGCTAAGTCCCCGGTCAACGGTCAACCATATCAGTAGAGTAGAGACAGATGACTTGAAGGTGCGAGTGTCAAATCAAATCAGACCAGCCAGCCAGTCAGTCAGTTTGAGACTCTCAATTTCCGTCAACGGCCATGAAACTCATTGGATGCCCTGGCTTCGAGATGATCGGCGATCAAGATGGTCATTGGCAAGGCCGACAAGGGCTCGGGTATAAGTGATGAGAGGGCAGAAACCATGCGGTGAAACATAAGGCAAGGTAGCCGCCATTTACCATGGGCAGGTCTGAACAGAACAGAACAGAACAGAGGAAAGGGTATTTCGGTTCTGATGATATCGGTTGCTGTGGACTTGGACAGTAGTGGGAGAAGGAGGCTGTGGAAAGATTCCCTGCAAACCATAAACCCCAAGTCAACAAATAATAAGCCAAACTTGATGGAGTTGAAGTCAGACCAGTCGTAGGATGATTGGAACAGGTGAAGCCAGAGCTGGAGGCCCTGTACGTTATTTCAAACACAAGGTACAGGAGAGGGAGATGGATAACAAGACACCACATCTCCAATAGGCAACCTGGTTCATGCATCCGTCCTTGCCATGCACATGGCACATGGCACATAGAAATGTCATGCTTTCTGCCGCCATATGTCCTCGTGGAGGTACCCGAGGCCGCTGGCTATCAATATCTAGCCTTCGTGCAACCGTCTCGTCTCAACCCAAAAGAAAAGTGACAGGTGCCGTGTGACAAGGGAGTCCGGGGTATGCAGAGCAACATGGCTTGTGCAAGACGTGCAATATGACATGTTTCCTGCATTTGTGGATGTTTGTTTTGCAAGACACCAAGCAAAATGACAGAGTGCAACAAGTGTGCATGGCCAGAGTCCAACTGAGTGTCAAGGACAACTCAACAACCTGGCATCATGGCTGACTGACACCAAAGTTGAAGTCCGCGAGGTGCCAGTACATTCTTCGCCCTCGTCAGGGTGTCACTGCCTTGCTTCAGTAGTAGTGACTCCTCCTTTCCAAGTCTCGGAAGTCATCGATTTGGGCGAGGAGGTGGCGGCATCGAACTGAGATCCGACTTGTGCTGGCAATCTTCAGTAAGGTTTGTCTGGCATCCGATACAATGTATATACCCAAGTCAGCACCTATGAGGCCTTGAGGAGGCTTCTTGGTGGCTTCCTTTGCAGATTGACCTGTATTTCCTGCATTTGGCCCCTTGCTGGAACTCGTGCGTGCTTGACGGCTGGAAGCAGGATAGAGACCCATGATCATCAGTATGAAGGTGGGCTCGACTCGAGTGGAGATGAGGGATAGGAGAGAAATTGGCAGTCAGGCTACACCAAATGATTGAATTCGACGAACCTAAGAACTCGTCTTACTTTGCTCGATGGAAGGGATTGAATGACCTTTATACCACCTCCAAGGGCGTAAAGGTCGACATGTAAAGCTGACAGTGTTCAAATGAATCATCTGCGACCTCATCTGCTCTAGCTTTGCATCCCATGGTCAGAGCCGTGCCACAGTATGATGTGTCGTATCCTGTAAGATAGAGGATCGAGCCGGACTGGCGGAGATTGCAACATCCGCTGTGTCTGGACGCATAAAGAACGGCCGATGCAGGACGCAGAGGACCAACAAGCGAGATCATGGCCTCATACTGATCGCTTCCGAGTATCTGGTAGACTCTGCCGTGGACAAAGTCACAGAGGAAGGGAGCAGTCTGGCATCGCACTAGCATAGATATGGTTGGTACTTCGAAACCCCTGACAATTCGCATATCAGTTGGGTATAGGGCAATTCCACGGCGCCGATGGGCAGTGCCAGCACCACGTCATGAAGCTTGTGGCAATCGCCGTACTAAACTCATGAAGTATACTCCCACTTACAGGCTCAACCCTGCATACTCTACATCATGCAGGCATCATGTTGAATAACCGGAAGGGCGGGTAGTGTTCGAGCAGGTGCAAGTGACGGTGTGCAGGGTGCTGCTGTATTTCTTCACTGCTGCCGCCAATCCCATGTTGGGCATCCTGCTGGATGCTTTAGTCCGAGGGTGGCCCCCCGGGCAGTGTCCGGCCGGGGTATTTCGCAAAGGCATTATGGATAGGCCCTGAGGAGTCTGAGGGCACGCTAAGAAGAGAGGGCTATAGGACATCTGCCCCATTGCTGTGACCGTACTTATCTCTGAATTTTCTCTTTCGTTCCCCGGGGAAGCAAATTAGTGTCCGCTTAAGGTTCAGGGATGTAGAACCTCGGATGTCGACTTTATCCCAGTGTACACTGAGGGCCGCCGACCTTGCCTCCACGGCGCAATACCCCGGCTCCACAATGCAACGGGCCCGATCAAGCGGTCCTGCGCCATATTGTGCTGGAGCAAGGCTTCCACTAGGCGTCCGATGTCGTCTTTTAGTGCCCGACTGACAATGCTCCGGAAGGGGCAGTTTTCGTTAGTGTATCAACTTTTTGTTAGTGTAGCAACTCTCATCGTCGACGCCAGCCATGCGGTTCTCGTCCAAGGAGGTCGGAGGTACATCTGTGTCAACCGGAGGTTGCCCGATGGGTTGCCCGATGGGCCAATAACGGGCCCAAACTTGACAGCACGGTTTCCTTGAGCCCCTGTCACACATTCAGGTATGTTTGGCCTCCTACATGTCGGCTGTTGCACTGTTCCCACCTACAAGATTGACAGGTTGTAAGTCTGATGGAGGCTGCGAACCCTGCTTGGCTGCGTGCAGGCTGCGTATTTGGAAAGAATATAACTCTCTCTGACGACAGCATCGCAGGAGTCGCAACCTTGTGACCGCGCGGCAGACCCATGAATCTAAAATGACCCGGTCTAGAAGTCTGTAGGCACAGGTATTCGGGTGCGAGAACACCGTGATTGCCATCAGTTCCGCGCAGCCTTTTCCAGAGGTACTGATGTGATGCGTTACACAAGGGACCTTGCATGGCATAGAAGCATGGGCGCGTGGGCCAAAGAGTGTTGTACCACCATCGCGGCAGGAGTTTGCCAGCACAGGACTTTGTAGTGAGGACTATCGTGCCAGCCTGCTTTCCGACGCCAGCCGCAGTCTGTCTTTCTGTTTCTTCATGGCAAGAGGATACCAGTCTGATAAAAACCCCACTCTGATGTATGACAGCGAGGGTGTATTTGGATTTTTCTGCTGCGTCGGGAGCATCTGGAAGTGTTTTCTGCATATTGTCACACCCACCCCGATGTGGCAGGATTCGTCATGAATCATTGACATCCTGTTGTGGGACCTGCTCCAACCAGGGGGTTGTAGCAGCTTTTGACTGCGTCGGAGGTCTTAACTTCGGAAGAGACAAGAGAGGAGGAGTATTGAAAGGTCGGAACGGAGGCCATATTTGCAAAGCTGCATCTAAGGCGGCCACAGACTTCGGCTTCTGAGTGCCTGGATGTAACGTCGACCGTACTTGTTTGTAGCACACTGAAATGGACACAGCCATTTGTTGTGAACAGGCCTGCGCTACCAATCTGCCAGCCTCAAGGACATGAGAGCTTGACCGTCTCTAGGCGAGATTGTCCAAGGTATCCTTGAAGCGTCATCGGCCCAGGCTCGTGCGTGGAACAGGATACAGAGTGTAGACACGGGAAACAGAGAGTTTGGTCCATTGAGACACTGCACCGATGAATAGACGACTTGCCATTCCTAGTAAGTCTCCCGTATATGAGAAATTATGTTTCGGTGAATCGTCCGCAACCAGGTCCGATCATGCTAGCTTCCATAGTGCCCCGTATACCAATACGCCCTACTGTACCTAGGTCAGTAAATACCTAGGGGTTATGGGCACCATAATAGGTAGGTATGTGCTTAAGGGAAGGGATGCAGTAGCCAATATCAGGTCCGAGGTCCTCAGACATACCTAGGTTAGGTAGGTGGCAGACTCGCAGTACTGATCAGTACCCAGTTACCTAGTACAATGACACTATTACTTGGTTGATACTTGCCTCTAGAAGCTACCTTCTCAGGTTAAAGTAATAATGAGATTTAGAAAATCTAGTATCTGATAGCACCAAATATCGGACAAATGAAACCCGGCGCCCTTGGCCGTTTACCCCGCAGTGAGGCTACCTTCCCACTCGGCCAAAACCATCCCCCATCCCTGCCAGGTGCCTGCTTCCTACCAAAACCTGCCGTCCCGTCGTACAGATCGCTTCAAAGCTCGATGGCCCACGAACGATGACAGAAGCAAGTCATGGAGCAGTGACCAACGGTGTAACTTGGGAAGACACCTATGCTCGACGGCATCACCGACTCCTCCTCCCCCTGCCACCAATCAGCCCGCCCTCAAACGCCGTGGATCTCGCATGTCGCTAGGGAGGTGAACCCGCGGCTTCCGGTCCACTCTAACCCGCAGCCCAAGCACTGTAGTCCAAACCCATTTTTGACAGCATCAATGTGCCTCGCCGCCAGCGGCGCTGTAAGAAAATGACAAAATAGAAAGAGAAAGGGATACGATCTTTGTTCCACCCATGGAAACTTTCCGGACCTGCGGGCGGCGGACCCCAGTTAAGGTGTTATGGTATGCAGCTGACGGTACGCAACACGCCTTGCTTTCTGGCGGCCCGCGCCGAGGTGAGGCTGCCAATGCACCACAGTTCCTGGCCACATCGATAGACGCCATATGCAGACGCTCTACCGATACGAGCGTAGCTGCTGATGTGGCGCGCGGGGTCATTGGACTATATGACGCATTATTCTTCAGCGAACTGCGCTCCAACAAAAACTGCAAGTCATCAGTCTGAAACATTCTTACCGCAGTCGGTGGCGGGACCTTACGAAGGATATGCTCTTGAAACGAGCCCTGATCTTGAAGATTGTGAAGTGAAGCTGGATCGCTGTCGACCCCGATGTCTGACTCCACGAGTCTTTCTTCGACCGAGCCGGGAAATACACGGCCCAGAATGCTGTCAATAAGTATGTTCATAAGCGCCTGTATGTGATGCGTGCGATAAGAGTTGTGCATCCCCAGACGCAACAGATCCATGGAATCCTGGGTCCGGAGAAATCGTCTGAGGACAACGGAATTTGCAGAGAGTCTTGGGCGCGTTTCTCCAGCTCTCGGGACGAGTGGGGAGTATGTCCTCCCAGACCGACGCGGTCCTGGTCTTTGGGAAGGCATAGCAGTTTAGATCGGTGAGCAAGGTTTGGGAAACTGTAAAGAAGCTGAAATTTTTTGATGAAGGGCAAGCATGAGTTGAGAAGAAGAAATTTCCAGCACAGAGGATGCTAGAACATTGCAATATAAAGCATTCTCAGGGAGAAGAAGTAAGCCATCGAGTCTGCAGTGCAAGGAACAAGCCAGGGACGGCTCTTGACCGAGAAGCAAGAAGCGGTGAACTGGAATCGTTTGGCCATCGAATGAGCCACGTCCCGAAACTCCTGGTGTGCATTGCCCACGAGCGTATGATGCCCAAAGGGCGGAATCGAAGGATCCGCAAGACCCGCAAAACCGTATGCTAGGCTCTCGATTTGAGTGGTAGAACCACCGCTTTTACTCGACATGGCCTCGCGAGCTTGGAGCAGAGGCATGAACCATAATGTCATGAAGATCTGTGAGCAAGGAACATGATGGCGGATGGCTGCAGAAGCATGCCACTCTTAGGTTCCCGGGACGTCAGTGAGGCAATGACATGTCGGATCCAGGCACTAACGAAGCTAGGGGGAAGAGCATTTGCGCCCTACAAACCCGAAAATCTGGCGCAGCGGAAGAAGCTTGCATGGCCGTCCGTCGCTCTGGCGGTGAACGCGGCTGCTAGAGCAAATGACCCCTTTTGGAGACAGAGTCACAGGAATAGGAACGTAGCCCTCGCCTTACTGGCGGCGCTTGCTGAAGTGGCGAGAGCCACCAAAAAGGCACGCCTTCATAAGACGTGTCGCGGACTTTATCCTTGAAGTAAATGGGTTCTAGAGTCTGTCCCAGGGGGTGTAATAAGAAGCTGGAGCAGGAGGGGAGCAGGAGAGCTGTGGCCCGTGCATTGCCTTCTGCTTTCCATGGCGGGCTGGGCCGCTGAGTTGGCCATGCTGCCGGACCTTCTGGCTGCTGGTTGAGGACTAGGCGGTTCCCTTTTTTCAGGCCTTCCCGCCATCGTTTGCCAGAGCTTTATGTTTTTGGTTCGAGGATAGCTCAATATGCTAGTGAGCAATTCCAGAGATATGTCTTCCAGCGCCGGCGTTCGTGTGGGAGACGCCCACATGCAAGTCAGACGCACGCGGGATTGCGGAGGCGCCAGTGATGCGAGTCGCAGTAAAGGAGTAGTGCGAACGGGGTTCGGTACCGTGGGATAGATTTCCATTTGCCAACCACCTCCCAGAGCGGCTTCGGGCGAGTGAACGAGAAGAGAGGACGTGTACCCGGTGAGTCAAGGCGAATGCCACCTACTCGTTCCCATGTTAGCTGATACTAGTGATTACTACCAACCAGGGTGTCAGGTCTGTCTGTCGCTTAGAGACTGAAAACGCAATGGAGGGAGACACCGGTTGCTCGGCCAGCAAGCTAGAGGTACCTGGAGCAGGGCTGAGTGGTTCGAGTCAACCGATGGAGAGTCCTACATCTGGACTGGCTTGTGACGCAGATTCCAACGACTGTCGTGTCGTATATGCTAGCAGATCCTCGGAGTTTCCCAGTATCGTAGGCAAGTGACCGGTAGCGAGAAAGAGGGAGGCGTCCGAAAGCCTGGTCATGATAGCTTGGCGACTGCATGCTGGCTAGTTCCCGGCACATAGAGTTCCTGCGGCTAACAAGCACAATATGCAGCGTGCGAGGGCAAAGGAAGCAATTCCAACCAGGTGTGAACCAGTTCCTGCCTTTTCGTGCTTGCGTTGCACGCACCCCGAGCAAGTCAGTCGGTGGTTTTGACCGAGTTGCTCGGCACAAGGGAAGCGTGGGAAGCCAGGCGTTGCAAGTGCAGAGACAGTTGGCCGTTCCGCATCCCTTGAAGGGCCTCACTGCCCACCATGGTCAGCGGCAGCAGGGCAACTTGTACTAAGCCCTAGGGGCCACCATTGCACCTGTGAGCCTCATGCTCTTAAAAATGCTTAACCTTCGCCAGCATCTCTATTGGCAACTGGTCTTCTGCATTGATCAAAAACAACACCTGACAAGTAGTGCCCTTCAACAACACAGACTCTGTGTGTATCCAAAAGATATAGGTACTACTACTAGGTACCTCTAGGTAGGTAGGAGGCTAGGTGCCAGGGAATGTAAATTAAAAGATGTGCGATGTGCCAGTGTGGACACCGCAGGTCAATTTTAAAGCCCGTCACGCTGCTAGATTGTCGATAACCGAGCATGCGGGGGTTGGCGTAAGATGACAGAAATTCAATCACTTTTATTAGATTGATCCATCACACATCATGGCTCTTGCAATAGGTACGTACATACATTTGCTCTATATCTTCATCATTGTTGTTATTGTTGCTCTCGGCTATCCTAGCTTATGGACCTAATTACCATCCCCAGACCTCCCTCCCGTCCCGTATGTTTCAGGGGCCTCTGCCCTGACGCTGTTGTGCTTTTGACAGTGGCAGACATCTTTGATTGACGAGATATACAAAGCAAACGTGCACGGTCGGTCCTGTCCGGAACGCGGATATTCCAAACAATTGCGATGTTTCCCGCGTCTGCCTCGCCTCCGAGATGGTACATTGAGAGTTGCTCCTGGTTCAAAAGCAAGAATTGCCCATGCTTCCTCGCCTTGAGCCGAGTTTGGTAACAACTGAAAGGTGAGCAAGGTAAGAAATGGAAGCAAGTAAGCAGCAAGGGACGCCGCAGTCCAAGTGCAGTGTAGGGGCCGCATGGTGGAAGCTCCAACACGCCTTCCGTCCCCCAGACTGATGACAATGGTCAATAGAGCTGTCAGACATGTGTTGTTCAGAACACTTACTTCACACCTACGACTATCCTGCCTAGGGGATTCTACTCTTTAAACCCTGCGCAATCCGGTTCCAGCATGCTTTCGAGCACATTTCCCATTTGATATTGTTGCATCCTACGCGCAGCCTTCTCCCTGCGATTCTCCCTCAATGGACCCCGTTACCGATCAGGATGACCGACCATCACAGACGAAGGCCTGTGATGCTTGTACCAATCTCCTACATTCAAAGCAGGTGGTCTTCGGGACCAGGCCGGGACAAAATAGTGACTGGAGCCATACGCCTTCCGAGAGAACCTGCGGCAGTCTCATGGAGGAATTCAGCGACGTAGTTCGCAAGCTGTTACAGCATATTGTTTTTGTGTCTATACTCACTCTGAGGCTGTACATGCTCCCTTTGCTGTACCTATCCCACAAGCTTGCCATGAAGGGAGATTCGTGGTACCTGGCGACCAGGCATTTTGTGCCGTATTCCGGTCGAGTGCTCACTCACTGTGATCGATGTTGTGAAAGAGGTGGAAGTGTGACATTACGTCGGACGTGGACGAATGCCCGTGAAGGCATCTACGCCACTTTCAAAATAATGAAGACACTCTACAATCTTGGAAAGGCCATTGGCGACGATCCCAATACTCTGCAGCCTGAGCCTGTGCTTCTGCTTGATCCACCCGATAGTGCCATAGACGTTCAGAGCGAGCGAGAAAGAGACTCTAAAATCTTCGACGGGGACCACATGGAGTCTCAGCCAGAGTCATCGGCGAAGGCGTCGCAGATATACCATGCTGCACTCATCAACGGCAATACTCTGGACGACATCCTCGCGGCCTTCGAAAGAAATAAGAGAAATGCAGCGACTCGGAACGACCACATTGTGGTACTTGATGGTCATGTCAACACGAATGAAGGCCATAGCAACGACCAGCGTACCCGAGTCCAACAGCCCGGTGGCCATGGTTACCACAATTCCAGTATCCAGACCACTCCAGAAAGAATGTTATCGCCTACAGAGGACCGGGAATCATCTCTATGCTCCGTGCCAAAACAGGGAAAAGACGAAAAAGATGAAGCACTCCAGCCGCCAGTCAACGGCGCACGGAGCGTCCAGGAGAAGGCTAAGGTCGACTTCGACAACGGAAACAGTGCGACCGAGAGCAGTGAACACGTTTCCGGCTCGCAAGCCTGGGACCACCGATCGGCAAGGCAGAGTGGCGAAAGGCGCGTCAGTTCTACTACCCTAAAACGTTGTCCAACATTTGTCCGGAGGCAGAACCAAGCTCATGTTCCTGAGAGGCATGTCGACATTGAGAAACGATCCTTGGCTATGTTACAAGAAAGGGCTACGAGGTCAACACCAGCACTCGCCTTGGGTTCGCCCACAAAGCGAGCCAAACTCCAGCGCAAAGTCAGAGTATACCAGGATCCTAACAAACCATGAAATCCATAAACGAATAGAAGCGGCCCCTGAGTTCGTAGACCGCTGAGTGGGTGACGTCTGAACTTTTCTTTCTCGAGCCGAGAGACGAAGGCACGGCATGGTCGTGGCCTCGGGCTGATTGTATTCATACCTTTCAGTTGATACGGCGTTGGGTGCCGGGTGTACTTATAACTATTGGTCCTTGGGAACGATCAGAGAGTTCTCTCATAGCTTCTCCGTTGACCCCGTACTGCGACAAGACATAGGCCAGCGTACTGTAGTCCGCCATTACGATTATTGCGGCAGAATGGATGCTCCCGATGATGATTCGGGACACTGACCGGAAATGCTACAATTAATAACGGCGGTTATTGTACGATCACTGTTCACCTGAGAAGAGAGTTGATTACATGCCGTCGAGGGAGCCCAGTCGTAGCACCTTGTCAAAGAGCATGGGGGAAGTCCAGACGACAGCCCTACTGCTACAATCCATAAAAGTACCTAGGCAGGAGAGCCTGCTCCGAAAGCGCCACCACTGCAGCAATGAAATGGAAGACGCGCCAAGGCTGCGTTCTTTCGCGTGGCGCGACGACGTGTGATCGCCGTCCAAGTTCATTTCACATCTCCAGTAAAGGCACCCGTTTGTCATTAGTTAGGCACTCAAGTTTTCCAATTCCATTAACGCTCGCGCTCTAGTTCGCCTCTAATTGACCTTTACCGATTCAAGCCTTTCTTCGTACCCCAGTACTGAGGAGCATCTGAGGAGCATCTGCGACATCGGGTTCGACTATCCTGCAAATATTTACTGCGGCCCTCGGTGCTGCGTCGCAAACCATGTTAGTCCTACTTTGAGCCAGCGAGAACGCATTACTAACTGCGCTTCCAGGGAGACCTTTGAAAACATCTACCTTGATCTGTCGAAACAGCCCGGACGGTGTAGACTCGCAGAAAGTGGTTTAGGGTGGAAACCCAGCGGCGGCAATGAGCCTTTCATGCTCGACAGTAACCAGATCAGTGCGGCTCAGTGGAGCAGAGCGTCAAAAGGATACGAAATCAAAATCATCACCCGAGATGCTGCCGTGATTCAGCTAGACGGGTTCGAACAGGAAGACTATGACCGCGCGGCCAAAGCGTTCAAGATCTTTTACGGCATCAACCTCGAACACAAAGAGCATGCACTGCGAGGATGGAATTGGGGCAAGGCAGAATTTGGCCGAGCAGAATTAGCCTTCAATGTCCAAAACAGACCTGCATTCGAAATCCCCTACTCAGAGATCTCCAACACGAATCTGGCTGGAAAGAACGAGATCGCCGTGGAATTCAATCTTGACTCAGACTCCAACCAAAATGGCACGAATGGCCAAAAAGCAGGGAGCACAAAGAACCGAGGCCGCAAGGCCGCAGCTGGACGGGATGAACTGGTTGAGATGCGATTCTATATCCCAGGAACGGTATCCAAAAAAGAAGTCAATGGAGGCGAAGGCAGCGGCGCAGAAGAGGACGAGGAAGAAGAGCAGAATGCCGCCAACTTGTTTTATGAGACCTTGATGGACAAGGCAGAGATTGGAGAAGTTGCCGGTGCTACATTTGCCACTTTCCAGGACATATTGCATCTTACACCCAGGTACGTTCTCATTGTTCTTGGGCGGTCCCTGAGGGCCGTAAACATACTAACCGTGGCATGCAGAGGACGTTTCGATATCGACATGTACGAAAACTCGTTTCGCTTACGCGGTAAGACATATGATTACAAGATTCAGTATCAGTCGATCAAGAAGTTCTTCATCCTACCGAAGAACGACGAAATGCACACTCTGATCACGCTGGGGCTCGACCCGCCACTTCGGCAAGGGCAAACGAGATATCCGTTTATTGTGATGCAGCTAAAACTCGATGATGAGGTTAACTTGGATCTCAACATGACGGACGAACTGCTGGAGACCAAGTACAAGGACAAGCTTGAGCCGCATTACGAAGCACCCATCCATCATGTCATCGCCAAAGTATTCAAGGGTCTATCCGGAAAGAAGATAATCATGCCCTCGAAGGACTTTGTCAGTCATCACAACATGAACGGGGTTAAGTGCTCCATCAAGGCCAATGAAGGATTGCTCTTCTGCTTAGACAAGAGCTTCATCTTCGTGCCCAAGCCCGCCACCTACGTGCCGATCGACTCGATACAGAGTATCACCATGTCGAGAGTCGGAGGAGCTCTGGCAGCCAGCCGTACTTTCGACATCACCATGACCCTCAAAGGTGGCCAAGGAGAGCATCAATTCAGCAACATCAACCGTGAAGAGCAACAACCACTGGAAGCGTTCTTTCAAGTAAGCCACTTCTACTACCGAAGTATTGCATTTTCTAACTTCGTTTCCAGGCCAAAGGTATTCGCTTCAAGAACGAGATGCTCGATGATTCGTCTACGCTGTTGAAGGCGGCCCTGGAGGACCAAGATCTGGCGTCCTCGGACGAGGACGACAACGCCGGCGCCAATCGGGGTTCGGCCGATGAGGACGACGAGTCACCCGATGAAGATTTTGAAGCCGACTCCGAGAGCGATGTGGCTGAAGAGTATGACTCGGCGCACGAAAGCAGTGGCAGTGATGCGGGAAGTGATGCTGAGATGGCTGACGCCGCGGGTGACGACGATGAAGACGGGGCCAGTGAGGAGGAGGATCGACGGCCCAAGAAGAAGGCGAAGAAGTAGCCAGGTTGACGCTCTCATACAGGAGCAGATAATAGTCAAGTCACCTTCGATGCCGATTTCCTTCAATTGCCTTGTCATGACTGTGCTGGGGTGCACAACACAACGCCGTTACTTGAGTAGGAAGAAAGAAAACAGATACCTAAAGTACACCTACCTACCATGGTAGGTAGGTAAGGTAGGTTTGTGTAGTATTGGGAGGGCGCTGAGCCGAGCCCTCTGTCTCTCGGCAGCGCGGAAAAGAGGCATAAATATCTGCTTTGAGTGCACGTTCACTCTCCTTCTTCTTCTTAATTATTACTCACTCATAATTCACGATGGTCAATTTTTCAAGCCCGCTGAGCAACAGTCCATCTGGATCCTTTATTTGTATATACATACATGTCTTTCAGCAAAGCGGAAGCTGTGAAAGGAACGTTAGCTTGGCGGCACTTCGGCACCGGACTATTGTTAATCCCGCCTTCCGGCACCGGATCAACAATAGTCCGGTGCCGAAACTGCACGTCGTCTGACTTTCCTTTCACAGCTTCAGCTTTTGCAGGGAGACCCAACCCAAACCAACTCGAGAAGATGGCGCCCAAGGCCAGCAAGCCCAAGGCGACCGGCGTGGCGACGCCACGCAGCCGGACAGGTTGCCAAACCTGTCGAAGCCGAAAGCTCAAGTGCGATGAGGTGAGTAAGATCCGTCAGCTTGAGATGCGCTCAGTTTGAGATCCGTTGTTGACCAGACACGTCCAGGCGAGGCCGATCTGCGGGCAATGCCTGAAATCCCACCGGGAGTGCGTGCGCTCAGAAGGTAAGTCCCAATTCGATGAGATGACCGAGACTTCATTTGGCTGATTCGTGGTAGGAGTCACGTTCAGACACCACCAGAATGCTGCCATTGCCAGAGATGGGCAAGACCACGCCCTCGACAGCTTCTACAAGTACGCGCAGACGTACACACCCGAAGAACTGCGCACTTTCCTGCCGGTGCCAGCGAATCGTGAGTACCAGTATACTTGATCTTCTCTCTTCGGAATCTCACCAAGCGCAGTGACCTGGGTTTACGTGACGGACCCGACCGCGGAAGATTCGACCACACCACCACCGCAGCCGCAAACCCCATCTGACTCGTACCAGCAAGTCGCAGCACACACTCTCGAAGCCCTGTCCACGGCCGCTGCAGATCACATCTCATACCCCCCGCAGGCAACGGCGTACTACACAACAGTGACTTCGCAGGAAGCGCACCCTGACTATGCATTTGTTAGAGCAGATGCTGGAAACGGAGTTGGCGACCAGGGCAACCACATCAATCTCCTACTGAACCCTCAAGGACAAACCCCTTCTTCTCTAATCGATCCCAATCTTGAGGCCACTGTGGCCCAAGCCGCTGAACAAGCAGTTGGCATGAAAGTTGACTCGAGAACGGCCGAAGACTTCGCATCTCATCATCCAGACGACTCACACGAACAACATGAACACCAAGAGGAAGCCATAGGCGACTCTGATATTGCAATGCTCCAGAAATACAACGAAACTCCAGCCTAACGACGGCCAGGGTTGCATACACATGCAGTCATGGATGATGATACCTTGCATATGGGATGGGCATGGATTAGGCGTATGGCGAAGTTTTCCATCGGAGTCAAGATACCAGAGCTTGTTTTCACGGAGAGGGATTATGATGGTCATGAGATGGATGGTCATCCTGCTTTCAACTGGCACAAATGCGACATCCCCTGTACAAATACTTGGTTTTTCTTTCATACCGAGAATTGCTGGCTTTTGCGAGAGTCAAGCTGAGCCTGATCAGAGGCCGAATCTCACATTGCTCTCAAAACAAAGAATATTAGCTCTTTTCGTTTCTCTGTCCCTTTCTATCATTATGGCTTCCTCGCCCAAAACAGTGGCTGACCTGTTGACGCTGCCAATGGCTAACCTGCAGGGGGTAGACATACAAGCTGCATACCTAGGTAGGTACCTAGGTAGGCGAACAACGTTTTCTTCAAGATATAGACGCGAAATGTTTACTAAGCCTGACAATTCTTAGCGGAGATCCACCAAAGTCTCAGCCGTGGATCCCGAATGCACGCCAAAGCCCATGGAAAGACACTGGAGCACAGAACACATGCATGTTTCGCCGGCCAGCGCCGAACCACCAACGGCTGCCGGTGCAGCACCTAAAACAGTCCTGTCTGGGCTCTTCTTCGGTTACACAGCTGGGGATCGATTCGGATGTCCTCGCAGCCAAGTGACTCGTTCGTCCGGCCCAGATCTCTGTACGCTAGCAGCAAGAAGCAATTCAGAAGACATCAGCATAGATCTGATGACAACAGTAGTCGGGCGGCGTTGATCGTTCGTTGTATGAGACGGGGATCGTTTACGAAGCCACTGTAGTGGAAGGGGCAGCAATTCTTTGGAAAGCGGTAGATCCGGCACTCCGAATTAAGCGGCCGGCTAGAACGATGTTCACCCTGGACGGCTTCCATGGACACGCCCTAAAGGCCGAATGTGCTGTTCGCTTACCGGGCACCTAAGGTACCTAAGCTACCTTACCTAGGTAGGTAGGTGTACCTACCGCAGCAGTAGCACAGGTAGGGATT
Source organism: Exophiala sp. LBMH1013 (assembly GCA_024611085.1). Classification (NCBI taxonomy): domain Eukaryota; kingdom Fungi; phylum Ascomycota; class Eurotiomycetes; order Chaetothyriales; family Herpotrichiellaceae; genus Exophiala; species Exophiala sp. LBMH1013. The sequence goes on along the minus strand of JAMFLB010000006.1, from coordinate 2,278,405 downwards.
GTCTGCTGCCGTACCTTAGGTTAGTAAAGTACCTACCTTAGGTACTCTTGTACCTACGATGAAATCATGGCTTCCTGCACCTGCGGTTAGATGGTGCCAGGGCAGTGGATGAGAGGCTTCGACACCCTGCAACTCTGTGACTTGTGCCAACATGCGACCCGCCGTCAAGAACCAAGAGACGTCAGCGGGTTCGGTTGATTGCGTCTCCATCTCTTGATTTGGATGCCGCCAATCTCTGCCCTCAAGTCTCTAGTGCTACGCCTACGTTGCCGGTAGCAGATTCATAGGATATGTTTCTCATATCGATCAAATTGATGTTGTTACTTTACTTGGCTGTAGATTAGCCCGCATCTCCATTTAGTCTATGACGGGCGAGAAAGTAGATACCGTCACTAGCAGTACCTACTACGTGCCAAGCATGCCTGCGAGCCTCAGGAAATTCTTTGCTACACGCCACGCCGATCTGCTATTCCAGCGGATCGGAGGGTGTATGGTGCGGCTGTCTGGCGGCCTGGCGACTCGGCAGACGACAGACGACAGTGCTCAAGTTAGGTAGTAACATTTACCTTAGGTAACGTATCCCTTCTGCGTGAATCTGGTATCCGCACCCGCATGTCGTAGTAGTAGTGCGGTGCCACCGCCAGCGCCGCCCGTGGCGGTAGCAGTCGTGGTGCGTGGTGTGGTGGTGGTGGTGGCTCCGCCCTCTTTCCTGCGCCGTGGATGGGCACAGAACAAGAGGACCACACTACTCCTACGTACTACTACAACCACTTCTGATGTGAAGGCAATACCGTAGGACCACCCGCTTGGTTTCCTTCTCTTATGTCGTTGTTGATCCAAACAGTGGCCGCACTTTTCCTTTCTCTGGTCTTGCCTACTGAACCTTGTCGCTGTTCACTACATTCATTGACGACCGACACCAATTGAGAGCACCAGTCCTCTACCTCACGCCCTGCGCGGGACTCTGGAAACAAACCCGTTCCCTTTCCCAGACAATCATTCTGTCATCTCTCATGGCCGACTGGTAATAAGGTTGTTGACGAGTCAGGCGGGTCTGCCGTGTGGTTGTCGCATTCACCGTGAAGAGCAAACCGTTCGTTCCTGACTCTTTTCACCGTGTCCGGGCGCCGACACCGCAGGTGCCGGTCAAATTGTGACAAGCACAACAATGGGCCGACTACGAAACTTGTCCGAGAGCTTCAAGGCTGCCGCGTTTCACTCCTCTAATAACTCAACATCGTCGCTTTCAAGAGGTGGCCCCAATGGCCAGGCACAAGTAGTCGACAAAGACTCACAATCTCCGTCCGCATATGCCCCTGTTGCGCCGTACGCCGACACTCCTGCACCGATCTCTCGGCCAGATCGGCCAGCCTCTCGTCCCGCGTCCATGGTCTATACACCTCCGTCGGCGGATCTGGGGAAGGACAATCACATTGAAGAGCTGGCACCCGTTTTTACGTCAGTATTAATACGAGAAGAAGACTTGCTTGTTCCGTGGGCTGACCATACCTCTAGTTTCCTTTCGAGCCATGCCAATAAGCTCTACCAAGAAGGTATTGATGGCCGTCTTACCCGCGTCACAAGTATACTGATTAGATGTGGTAGGCTATTTCCTCAAGCTCAACGACCTTGACACACGTAAGTTCTGAACAGTCTCATTGATGCGCAATGATATCCTCTAACTCAGCCATGGCAGACGGGCGCCCCTACCCCGATCGGAATTGGACCGAATGCTTCGCTCAGTTGGTTGGAACGGTGTTGTCACTCTGGGATGCTGCGGCTCTTGATGCAGCCGGTCAGGATGGGGAGGTCGCGCCTACGTTTATCAACCTGGCGGATGCTTCCATCAAGATGGTAGGCCAGGCGTCCACCGCCATGAGTTTGGAAGAGCGGTATACTGAATATTAAAACAGATCGAAACCCTCCCGACGCGAAATCCCGATGTACAGCCTCTTCAAAACGTCCTCTCTATTTCCACCGCAGGAAAAAATCGCTATTTGCTACACTTCAACTCCCTGCATTCCCTGACTCAATGGACAGCCGGCATTCGTCTGGCAATGTTCGAGCATGCATCCCTGCAAGAATTGTATACAGGATCTTTGATCGCGGGCAAGGGCAAGTATTTGAACAATATCCGAATGATCATGGAGAGAACAAAACACAAAACGGAAGACTGGGCCCGCGTACGGTTCGGCGCCGGAACACCCTGGAGACGCTGTTGGTGTGTGATCGAGCCACCGGACGAGAAAGAATGGCAGAAATCCAAGAAGTCCCTGAAGAAGAAATCTGCGTATGAGAGACCGTCGCTGCCCAAGGGAGACATCAAATTCTATGATACTAAGAAGACCAAAAAGGCCACGCCTATAGCGACCATCACGGACGCCTTCGCCGCCTACGCTATCTACCCCCAGTCGAAGCCATTAATCGACCAGTCGACCCTTGTGAAGGTGGAAGGCAAAATCACGATACATTCTAAGCCAGAGTCCAAGACGGAAGGGTTCGTGTTCGTGATGCCTGAATTGCATCCCGCGGTGTCCGGATTCGAGATGTTGCTGCGTTGGTTGTTCCCCGTCTTCGACGTTTTCCATCTGTACGGACGGCCACAACGACTGATTGCTGACACCTTGGATACTCGCGGACTCATGTTCGCCATGCCAAAGGAGCGAAGATATGGGTATTTGGATATCATAGATGTTGCCGCACTCATCCATACACAGGGAAGTGACAGATGGAGCGAGCGCGAGTGGCGTAAACAGATGAAAGATATGACCTCCAAGAGAATGGCGATGACAGCGCAAAGCCGGTCAAGCAGCACTTTGGAAGGTAGGAGGACAGGTCGGACCGTTTCAGATCCCAGGCAGGGCGTTCACTACGACGACACGGCATCCATCCGCTCGACGCCGTCGCGAAACCAGCAGAATCAGTCAAGTGATGCTGTGTTTGCATCGCCGAAAAAGGCCACCACGGCTCCCCCAAATGCAGGCTATCTTGCTCCGGCTCAAAATCAGCACTCAAGGTCTGTATCGGAATCCGTCACCTACGTCTCCCCTACCAAAACACGCCGACAAAAGGACGGGTACAATTCGTCCAGATTGTCCAATGAATACACTGACATGGAGACGATCCAACCTCCACCGGCGCCTCCAGGTCATCTGTATCAATACAAGAACAACGGCATCGCCAGTGAACTGGAAGCATCTGACAGCCGGTACAGTTCCGACAGCGAGAATCAAGGCCCGCGGACGCATGCAGAAGACATTCAAGAGGATGTGCGAGGCTCAACACCGCCAGCGCCTGTCGCGGCCCCTCCGCACTTCCAGCATCAGGCTGGACAAGTGCCGCGGAAACGGCCCGAAGTGAGACCAGACCTGAGGCGCGAAAAGAGCCGCATGTCAAATGCAACTTTGTCTCAGATGGCCGATGTGAACAAGATGACCGGCGGTGGGGCGGCGGGGCAGGCTGCGATGATGGCGTGGAATACCGGCAGGCAGGGGGGAACCGGAAGATCAGGGGCTCCGAGGGGTAAATACTGAGGCCCCCTCACGACGAAAGAAAAACGTTTGCTAATCAACATGTCTCTGAAGCGGTGGTAGTGGATGGTGCTGATACATTCGGCCCTGCTTATCTCGCTCCAGAAGACACTCGACCGCCTAGTGAACACTCGATTCGTCGAATGCCGATTTCTCGCAAGCCGGTTGCAGTCACGGTCCCGGCCTCCAACACATTACTTCATCCACCACTTCAGCGATCTCGATCTCCCGGCACGATGTCCCGATATTCGGCCTCCAATTATGACAACGAATCAACCGGAAGCCCAGACTATGACAGCCTTCCCGAGGATGCAAACTCCGACACCAACCCACGAAGGGGGCGAACTGGTGTGCTTAAGACGGTGGGAGATCCAACACTGGGGCATTCTGGCAATGCCTCGCAGGCGTCTTTGGGGGTGGAAATACCGGAGGTGGACTTTGGCACGACGATCATTCCAAGCTTGACGCCAGGCCACAGTCGGCCTACGACGGCGAGCGGTATTACAGGCCGGCAGTCTCCCTTTGATCGACCTCTTACGGCCCCTGGGAGTCCGCTGACGAGGTCTCCTCAGGATGAGGGAGCATCATTGCAAGGACAGAACCCCAACGGTGACAGAAGGCAGTCGTACCTGGCTCGTACAAGTCCACAACCCAACCATGCTCGTTCTCGTAGCTACGTCTGGCAACCTGGCGGCACATCAGGTAGGCAAAGTCCTAGCAGAGGCTTGACTGCGGAAGAGTTTGTCCAACAACGCGCCGCAGCTGCACGGCTGCCGAATGGTTACGTTCCGCACCGAAGCTTCTCGTCGAGCCAAGTCGAGCGGTCCCCGAGCAAACCCCTCAGAAAGAGAGAGTCCTTGGCTCGACCAAGCTCGAGAAACTCCCTCCTGTTGGACTATTCGTCTCATCTGTCCGCGCGGGAACAAGAACATGTGGCACGAATGACTGGCGGCCCGTTGATCCATGTGGGCGAGAGGAGTAAGACGCCTGATCCATCTATTGGGTTGATTGGCGCCATCGAAGCGCGGGAGCAGGAGAAAAGGAATATCAAAGAAGGGGTAGCGGGCCATATGGTACAAGAGGCCATTGCGCAGAGACAGGCAGCGGAGCGAACATATGGTTTTCAGCAGCATCCTGGGTATCAATCGATGGCAGGTGCTCGACAGACTGGGCAGTGGACAAACGCACAGACTCCTGTTCCGTGGGGTGGCGCTGTGCTTGCACCTGGACTTGGGGCTGGGCCTGGTCAATTGTCACAGTTACAGTTCCCGCAGCAGCAGCAGCAGCAGCATCCAGGGTACAATCCCGCATACGCTGCACATCATGCTCCCTATCCAGGGAGTTATGTGATGAGGTAGATGACGACAACGAGGCAATGTACAAAATCAGCATGCTAGGCGTTTTGGGAGCAATCTGCATCTGAGAGCATTACCGGTTGATGTTGCATTCTCACTTCCAAAATGGACACCCAAAAGGGACATCAGGACGGATCAAAGCGATCTCACTGGGAGTGCAATAGGTTATGATATTGAATACGAGGTACAGCTGAGCAGGCTGAGGGTGATGATAGAAGCCCAACGTACCTTCTAATGATCAATCAGTACGGATGACTTGAACTTGTTAATTAAAGGGTCCATTGGCATGTTAAGGGAATACTGTATACTAGTATTTCGTCGTGGTAGTAGTATAAGAGGTAGCAGTGTGTCAATTATGCACTTCCACGGCGGATGGGGTGATGGTTGTACGTACCTACGATCTCACACACGGACGCGGACAGACCGATGGCCAGAATCTTGGATTTCTAGACCGTTTTGCAAGGTTCCATCCAGCTGGGGGATTATTTTGAAGTGAATCAGCCTCCACTGCGACTACGAACGAGGAACCACTCTACTCTCACTCTGACTCTCACTCTCACTCTCACTCTCACTCCCTCCTCTCCCTCAGCCTTCTTCTCGATTGATTGATCAATCAATCATCCTTCAAATCAGTCAATCATTTTGCCTCTGACCGATCTTCCAAAACTACCTCCACAACTGCCTCACCTACATCGCGCGCGTCCTTTCCAACCCTCCGTTCACGCTCTCTCCCGCCTTTATGCTCCTCGTCTTCGCTTGCTTCAATGTCCCTGCGGCCAGTCAACATTGATACCCCGTCTTCAAGTCGCAGCTGGCCTGCGGACTGAGAGATTCTGGACCGCCAGCCTGAGCCGTACATGTCCCTTCGCTCTCCTTTGTACCAGGAGACGCACGGCCGCGATACTATCTACGAACCTCACCTCGCGAAACTCGGTCTCGACATGGTCTGAACCATACAATCCCTCCCCTCTTGACCTCCGACCATGCCATTGAGAACTCTTCTCTCCAAGGCTGGCCCTCGTGCCACTCATCGTCGACACAGTAGCATCATCGAAGAAGCCACCGAAGACTCTGACAGCAACCGTTCCCCGGCCCGCAGCCGAGGGAATTCGATGAGGAGACTAAGCTTGGGTTTATCTCGTACCAATGAAGATACCTTCCATTCATTCTTCGCGCAGGATCGAGGGGAGATACTATCACAACTCAATGCCGTTCAGGCTGATGAGGCTTCGGAGTCTTTGAGACCACCCAAAAGTGCAAATCCCCCCGCTGCGGCCTCCACCAAACCGGTCGAAGAAGATTCGCAACCACCCAGAACAAGTGAGGGATTGGATGGTGGTGGCACTTTACCAAGACCACAGAGGTTTTCGCTGTTGGGAGTAAGACATGCCTCAGACCCGCAGCTGTCCATGAGGTTTAGAAAACAAGAACATGTGGTTCCGCAAGATGCTGCTGCTCGTAAGTGAAGCTGCTGATGTACCTGCTATGGGCTCCGACTAACAGACTACCTTTAGCCCCCAGAATTATCACAACAGCGCCTACTCATGACTTTGAAGACGTCGTCCAGAAGAGACCGAAACGCAAGTTGTTTACCCGATCCCCCAGCCCTTTCCGCAAGACCCCTACTGGAGATCAGTCGCAGAAAGCCACCGGCGCTGAGAATACTTCGAAGGACCATGGTACACCTGCGAATGGTGGACTGGCACAGGAACGGAGCTCTTACGAACGGTTGCCTCGACCCAAAGCAGTCAGCCTAGCGACCGCACCTCCTGCATACGGTGACGAATCCTCTTCATCGCTAGCCATTCCCGTGGCGCGACTTTCTGACTCCTCTCGCTCCGATGACAGTTCTGGAGATCACCATGTTTATGCCAAAACCACCACAACGCACACCATCTCGACCACCACTACCTTTTTCAAACTGAAAAGGCGGAACAAGAACAAGGGGCCACTGTTTCCGCTCCCAGAGAGGTTCGCGACCTCGGCGCTGGGGCGGACCAGCCAGTCCCATACACCTCAGGAGTCTAGCAACGGCCGCAAGTCCATGTCCCCTAGCCGGAAATCCACCAATACCGTCCGGTTTGATACTGCTCCCAGTCGCCAGGACTCGGCAGAGCCTTCGCCCACCCACTCGACGACTGCGCTTACAAACGCACCGTTCGGGTCGCCCGGTCCCACCATCATGCGTCAAGATTCGACGTGGTCCACCCATTCTGGTCACTCGACTCCCTCTGTGACCTTGGTCCCTCCGAGTGGAAGAGGACGGTCGTCGACCCTAAGCTCGTTCGGAAGAAGATCAGCAGAGAGACTACCTGAGGCAATACCCCAGACGGGATCTGCAAGAACTTCAACATCGACTAGTGGAAGGAGAAGCTTTGGTGATCTTTTAGGGCTGCCTCATCGGCTTCGCCAGAATTCCGCCCCTCCGCCTCGGCATGGGGCGGGCGGCTCGATTCCAGGCACGCCAGGCTCCAAGTCCAATTCCCTGCAGATCCCCCGAGAACCGGAACCAGAACGGGTTTATCCCAAACGGGAAGATGGCGATACTCCGGCAAGCTACGTGGAAAAGCTTGAAGCCGCCGTTCCGAGAGGTGCAATGGCAACAATTCTTTGCAAGAGCGCCGACGATTTCTCCAAGACATGCTTGCGCAAGTACATGCGGGGATTTTCATATTTTGGTGATTCGATTGACATGGCTATTCGGAAGATGTTGATGGAAGTTGAATTGCCCAAAGAGACCCAGCAGATCGACCGGCTGCTGGCCGGTTTTGCCGACCGGTACTACGAGTGCAACCCGGGAATCTTCTCGTCGACAGACGAAACTGCATTTGTCGCATTCTCCATTCTTCTCCTCCATTCAGATACGCACAACAAGAACAATAAGCGGAAGATGCAGAAGCCCGATTACGTCAAGAATACCCAGCAGGGCCCGGTGCATATCTCGAGCGATATCCTAGAGTGTTTTTATGACAACGTGTGCTACACTCCTTTCATTCATTTCGAGGACGAAATCGCCATCAATAGTCACCGCCTGGCTGCTCCCCGACCGAAAAAGAGCTTGATTCGAACCAGGAGCTTGGAAAGCCTGCGTGGGCCGGTCGACCCGTACATTTTGATTCTGGATAACAAGCTGGATGTGTTGCGACCGTCTCTCAAGGATGTGATGGACACCGAAGACTGCTACAGCTCGACTGGAACAATCAGCACCCTCGAGACCAGTGAGATCCAAAAGGCCTTTTTCAACTCGGCGGTGTTGCAAATTGTGTCTGCGCGGTCCCGGCCTGATGCATTCTCCACCCAGGCTACCATCAGTAATCCTGGGGAAGCTCAAGCTGGGTTGGTGAGTATCAAGGTGGCCAAAGTTGGGTTGCTGTGGCGGAAAGACCCGAAGAAGAAAAAGGCGAAGCGACCCTGGCAAGAATGGGGAGCCATCCTGACGGACTCCAAGTTGTACTTCTTCAAGGACGTGGGCTGGGTCAAGAAGCTGATCAGTCAATATGATGCTCACTCCAAGTCGGCCGGCAAATCCGGTCCTTTGGTCTTCAAGCCACCACTATCGTCGTTCGAACCGGATGCGCTCATGTCTATGGACGACGCTGTGGCTTTGCTTGATACAAGTTACAAGAAGCATAAGAACGCGTTCGTATTCATCAAGCACGGCGGGTTCGAGGAGGTTTTCCTTGCCAATACCGAGTCGGAAATGAATGACTGGATTGGCAAGTTGAACTATGCTGCTGCGTTTCGAACCGCGGGCGTGCGGATGCGTGGGCTCCTCAACCCTGCCTACGAAGGACGTCACGTGGTTCGCAAAGGTTCGGAGCTTTCGACCAAAAGCGAGCAGTCTGAACAGAAAGACCGGAGGGTAGACCCTCAAGTGGCTTGGGAAATCATGTTCTACCGCCAGCAACTCATTTGTGAGAGGATCAGCGATTTCGACGACAAGATTGCGGTCGCGCAGAAAGAATTAGACAATCTCCTTCGAAATGCCCGGCATCTACTTATCCTGCTGCCAATCCAGCAAAAGACACGAGAAGCTGTGGTCCTCGCGGCTGGCCGCATGTCGGCCAAGCTGAAGTGGACCAGAGTTGAGCTGTGGCGAGCGAGGACTCATCGGGACATTCTGGCCAAAGACCTGGAACAGGAAGGAGTTACCGCTTTTCCGGTGCCTGGGACGTCGTCAGTCTCGACTCCCCAGAAGCCTACTCCTCTGAAGACCGCCCCAGGAATGATAGCACGCAACATGACCGACACTTCTCATCTTACGTTGTCGCCGACCAGTGCGATCTCGCCCAAGCCTTCCAATGTCATTGAACGACTGAAGACCTCGGAGAGCGAGGGCAACCGATCTGAGCCGAGTGCGCATGATCTCTCGTCGGCCGCGAGCCCTACTGTGTCTGAGCACGTCTTGTCCACACAGGAAAGCAACCCCGAGTCGCGCTCACTCGTTCACCGAGCGTCCATGACAAGCTCTCGTCATAGCCGAGACAAAGACCGGCCAAGGGGAAACGCGGAGGATGGCGAAGAACAGGTGTTGCGCGAAGCGGGTCTGTTTGGCGCCGACGGCCAGGTTTCGAAAGAGAAGCGGCCAGACACAAGCGAGTCCGACCGAGATCGTGTGGCTACCATTACCACTCCTCTGGACGGTTCCAAAGTGGGTAGTGTTCGAAGGAGCCTTCATCGGAGTTTGCGGGATAGCCACCATCATACTCCGAGTATTCATCGACACCGAAAAGGGAGAGAGTCGGGATCCAGTTTCACTGGGACGGACGATGGAGCAAAATCGGTGCAGAGTGAGGTGGAAGAACTCAAGCGAGGTGCTGGGAGTTTTATCCTGCATGGCAAGAAGGCTAGCGTTATTACCATGTCTTCAGAGTGGCAGAGCATGTCGAACGAGGACCGACTGAAATTGAGGAAAGGCATGCAGTACGATGGCAATGGGAGAGAGCATCAGCCATCTTCGGCGATGCATGACGACGACGAAGACGCAGTTGAGACGGTCAGCAACATTTCGAAACACACCGACGATATGTACGGATCGTTGAATACCAGTCGTAAACCGAGCATAGCGACTACTACGACAGGAGAACAATTCGTCGATGCTGAAACGGGGGATGCTTGAGAGCGGTTGACATGGAGTGAAATGGTCTGGAAGGCAGAAGATACCACTTGTGTGCTTGACATTTTGCTTTCCTTGCGAGGAGTTTGGGAGGGGTGGTGCACAAAAAGAAATTGGGGGTTGGGAGGCACATTGATGATCATGATCACGACATGACGGATGAATAAAAGAATGAACTGAATTGAACTGGACCGAGTTTGAAGAACAAAGAATGCCGAACCGGCTAGACGTTGCTAGGAAGATGGAAAGGAATGGAGATCTGACATTGCCGCGCCAGATGGCCATGGACATATTGATACCTAGGAATTCTAGTAGATAGATAGAGACAGGCAGTTATTCTTTTCGTGGCACCGTCCTGTGTCTGTGCTGAGAATATAGACTCTTGCAACAAGGCTTCTCTTCGTTTCGCTTTGGTGCTTATGGCCAGTCTCACCGTTGAAAGAACATGCGCAAATAATGTCCAAATCTGATGAAGCACAGCAGGGCGACTGATGATGAGATTCGGAGTGGAACATAGAACGCGGAGTATGGGGTAAATTTCCATACGCGAGGGAACAGTAAAATAAACGTACGTATGATGACAGGTACTGCACTCCACAGTGCCTCTTGCGGCGTCCATGACGTCTCGAGTTTCGGGAGAACATTGACACTGCACAATTAGGTACGTATCTTCCTCCTCGCCACTCCAATCAAGACAAGAGACCGTCATAAATATCTGTCATCAGAGCTGGAACTATTTTCCGAAGCGTGTAGTTCTCCCTCGATTGGTCATATATTAAACTCCCGAATCAAGACGGGAGGTACGTAGTAGTCGAGAACACTTTGGCTGCATTTCGTCACAGCACAGCACAAGACAAGACGTAAACACATACTTATTTATCCTCCTTGTATTTTAAATGAGAGTAATAAATAAATGCTGCTCCGCTTCTGCCGTAAGGTAGGATTATTACTTCCAGTTCCGCCATCGACTCTGCTTTACTGTTGAAGTGAGAGATCCCTTCGGTAGTCTTTGATTCTCCTTCCATGTCTACCCGGACACTATATCAGCGACTTCATTCCATATTACCCTTGGGCTCAACGACTCGACAGCTTGCAAAGAGCACCGATCTGTTCAGCTGCACTAGACCATTATCTTTTGCTACAGCGAAATCTATCCCGTCATCATCGTCCTCGTCCTCGTCGTCGTCGCCGTCGCCGTCGCCGTTGTTGTCGCCGCCATCCAGACCATCAATCCCTGCGACTCGACAATTCACCACCAGCACGATGAAGTTCACGACTCCCTCGTCGGACCCCCCGAAGCATGAAATGGCTTATTTCCCGCAAATGACGACGTCATTGCCCAGCGAGTCCGGGGACTTTCGCCGAGTCCTATGGACGGGACTATATAGCCAGTTGGTACTCATGACAGTGCCTGTAGATGGAGAGATTGGTGACGAGGTATGTGGGGATAGAATATGCTGAATGTCACGGAAGGGAAACAAAGAGGCCGCATACCGCAGTTGCTGTCCGCCATGAAAGATGTTTTTGCTGACGACGCATGTTTGTAGAAACATACGGTCGATCAGATCCTGACATTCACATCCGGAAAAGGCAAGGCCACTATCGCGGGGGTTGACCAGGATGTTCAGGCGGGCGATCTGATTATCGTCCCGGCCGGCACGCAGCACCAGTTCATCAATACCGGGCCTACGCCGCTCATCTTGTATACCGTTTATTCTCCGGCCGAACATAAACCGACCAGTGTGCATAAGGACAAGGCGCAGGGTGATCGCGAAGAGGAAGAGGGTATCGATGTCCCGCCCGAGTGGAGTCAGCGGAGTAAGAAGGAGAATGAGGCGTTGGGGCTTGTCGAGCCTGAGGACCATTGAACATTTCATTCAATTGTTCATTGTTGATATGGAGAGCTGCATTCGATGGCAAAGACTTGATACGTTCGCGAGGCGGTCGTCGTTTTCGTCGAGCCGGGTGCTGCACTACTACTGTACAGAAGAATCGAGTCGTAAATAGATCTCAAGTGTTGTGGCATGCCATCTCGGTCTGTTGCGTCGTGTACTTTTTCTGTGTTGAGCGAGGACTGTCGCATTCACCCCTGAACGTCTGCCTCATCTCTTCTTTTTTGCCCACGACCTTGGTGAACCCATCTTCATCCACCTCAGGCTCGAGCTTCTGTCTGGGTCTGCTGGTGTCGACCAGGGGCGGCGCATCGTCCATATCGACGTCCGCTCGATCCGCAAAACCATTCCACTCTTCCTCTCCATCTTCAGGATCATCTTCATCCCAGTCCGTCTCGTCTGCGTCTTTGTCTTCGCCTCGGACGGCCACGACCTGTGTGGCGGCCCCCTCTCTTCTGCTTGTCCTGCCACTTGACATACAAATCATTCAGCTCCGTCACGTCGCCGCTCTTCAATTTCGTCATGCCCGTCCAGATCTGCCGCGCCGTCTGTTCGGCACTGTCGTCGTCGACCACCACCTCGAACTCGTCGAGCATCACTTGGAGCAGCACTTCTTCCAGGTCCGCCACGTCCGACACTTGCGGCGGACTAGATGTCAGGAGTTCCGACACTGCACCGGCAAACCAGTCGCGCTTGTCGGCTGAAATCTCGGGAGAGCCGCCCCAGGCGTTTTGGATCGCCAGAGTCAATGCGGGCCATGCCCACAGGTGTAGGGATACCAGTAGGTCGATTTGCGACGATAGTTGCGTCGGCGTCGATTGTGGCTCGGAGCCGTTGACTTGTGCCATTGTCGTCGAATTCCCTAGATTCGGTACCTGCGGTGGTGGGTTTGAGGAAGTTGAACGGCAAAAAGATGAGATGGCGTCCTCCCTTACTGTGAAATCGTGAAATACGTGGTTTTCGTCTGGCAAAGTCATAATTATTTTTAAAAATTTCAGGGCCGCAACGCAACGGGCCAACATCCGCCGACCGGAGAAACACACCCGCGAATCAAGATCCACTAAAAGGCCGCGATATGTAGGTATGATGTCTGATAGAACCACATTGATTTATTCCCGAGTGCTCCTCTTCCCTTTTTGTCTTGCTATCCTCCCACAGTGTGCACACAGTATACTACTGGTAGACAAACAATGACAGTCATCCAAGAGCCAGCGTCCTTGTAAGCTGGGACGCCGAATGGTTTCATGCCATCTGCTCCTCGATCTGACTTGATCAACCGACCTTCATCCCACACCGCTTGCAAAGGCAAGGTTGATTCCGATGCTGATCAAATCCCCCAAGAGTTCCACTTTACGTGTACCAAGGACACAGGCCTCACCGAATCTGGGGCGGAAGACTCCCCTCTTCATATCTATAGATCTCATATCTCCCGAGTGTCACTCCTAGTCGTTCTACGAATGCGAGTCTTTCGAGGAGACGTTCCCAAGAGACCACCAATACAAAGGGACTGAACCGTCGACTTCTGCCCACGATGGGAGACTCAACGACCACTTCTCCTCCTCAGCCAGCGGCTCCCCAGGCGTCTGACGACGAACGGGCAGCACTCGCATCTCGAACCATACCCACCATGAGCCTCTCTACAGCAGACAACCCGCTCACAGCGCCGCTGCCACCAGTAACCTCGACATCGGCCGCCGAACGAGCATCAGCGCGATTTCGCGTCGAAGGAAATGCCATACTCACCGGCGGCGCAGGCACCCTAGCACTAGCATCAGCTCGCGCGTTGCTTGAACACGGCCTCTCCAGCCTGACGTTGATGGACCTCCGCTCCACCATCGACAGTTCAAAGTCCGACATCACCAAACTACAATCCGAGTTTCCCCAGGCCGCCATCCACACCGTTCACGTGGACGTGACTTCCGAAAGCGAAGTCAAGCAGGCATTCCAACAAGCCCGAGATCTGATGGGCAGCATCGACATCTTGTGCTGTTTCGCCGGAATTGTCGGCTGCGTACACTCTCTCTCCGCGCCGGCCAGCCAGTTCCGCAAAGTCGTCGACGTCAATCTGACCGGTTCGTTCCTCTGTGCCCAAGCCGCGGCCAGGTACATGGTTGAAGCGAAGAGCGCGGGGTCGATCCTTTTCACAGCGTCCATTTCCGCGCATTCGACAAACTACCCTCAACCCCAGGCGGCGTATAATGTCAGCAAGGCCGGCGTGGCGCACATGACGCGCAACCTGGCCGCCGAGTGGGCTGTCCATGGAATCCGCGTCAATTGCCTGTCGCCTGGATACATGGACACCGTGCTCAATGCCGGCGACAATCTGAAGCCCGTCCGTGATGTCTGGGCGAGCAGGTGTCCTATGGGTCGGATGGGCCATGTCGAGGAGATCACGGGGCCTGTTGTGCTTTTATCCAGTAAGAGGGCCGGGAGGTATATTACCGGTGCCGATCTGGTAGTCGATGGCGGCGCACTATGCTTCTAAACCTTTGCAGCATCGTTGGCCCCCTTTCTCTACGGCTTGGGTCAAGTCGCTTTGTAATTCCGTCTTGTCAACCCTAATCCCCTCCGAAGGACTTGCGAAGTATGAGATTGGTTTTACTCTTCTGTTCCATTGCGGTCTGTCCAGTACATGGATGACATCTCTTTGGTGGGACTTGTAGCCTTCAGAAGAAAGACTGCACACAAAGTCCCTACAAGTGCACGTCGTTTGCCATGGAATGACCTTGTATATCGGTCCTGGAGCCCGGTGATGCGGCCGAATGAGGTCGTTGGGAGATAAATATAGAGGTAGCATGTGAAGCCGATGAAGACAGAACATATAGAACGGAAAGAAGGATACTAAAATGGAAAGGAGAACAGGAGATGTTTGGAATTCGATATTGTGACGGAGAAGAATAGATGCTCTTGTAGAAAGATTTAGGACTGTCCCCGCAAGCGGAGGATCCCAAGGTAGAGATAAAATACACATTGCGTAGGTAACTCAGATGTGCCAACCGGATATCTAAATCTGCTCTAGTTTCGACAGTGGACGCATCGCAAGTAAAGAACCCGGTTCCAGGCCGTTGTTTCAAGACAGTCACCAAGACCGTCCACCGATCGATATCCTGACGCTTCTGGCAGTAGCACTTGTCAGATTCTCGATGCGTCGTGATCTAGACAAGATCGACTCCTCATGGACCCATTTCAGATGGGGACAATACCACAACTTCCAGGCCGTCCGCCGAACAGCACACCACGAGGATACCACTGCCCCTGAGTCCATCGGAGTATGATCTTAGTTCCTCAATATATTCCCCCCTCATTCGCGGCCAGGATGTTCGCCGTTTTCCACTACATATAGATCCCTCCTCCTCCTGTCCGTTGTTTCGCCGTCCACGCCCGGATAAGCACGTACGTCAATCTCGTAGTGCCTTGACCCAACGAAATGATTTCTACCTCGGCTTCATATTGAGATGCGCATTTTGCGCGCTTGCTCTGGAAGGTGTCCTTTCCCATGCGTATTGGGCTGTTTCCCTCTTTTCGGCAGCATAATAATACGTGCTTTTGCTTGGGCTTTGCTATTGTCGTTGTTGTTTGATTTAAGTCGATGACTGTGGTTGATTTATTTCCCGCCCCTCTTCTGCTCCAGGAATAACACCTGTCTCTTCACCACGGGGTCGTACTTAAGCATGCTCAAAGGTCGGGATGCGCGGGGCCGCACAAGCGTTCGGTAGTAGCCTGTCATAGCCATGCTGATAAGCCGGACGGCGATGGTTCTTGATTTGGCTGCACAAAAATGACATATGTTAATGATTTTCGCAACAAAAAGAGAAGAGAACGTGCAGCTCAATGCGAAAGGATCGACACATGGTGTTTGGTGGGAACCGGGTATCAGGCTCGCGTTCAGCACCAGAGCGATTGGATTCTTCAACAGGAAGGCGAGGCAGGGTTTCATGTGATATGGGAAATGATGAGAGCTGCGTATCTGGCTTTGTTCTTGCAGCCCGCTATTATGTGGGATGTAGTATCTAGCGCATGGGGTTGCCGAACGTACCTTTTTTGGCCATTGGGGAAGTCTTCTAGGGACAAAGATAGACGCAAGCGGCACAACTGCAGGACCTCAGTCTCACTAGGCTACCAGCTCGACTATATGGATTTAAACTGCCGTTTCGGTGGAGTGCAGCTTGCTGTCGACGGGGAGGAGGGAGGATCAACGCCCGGACCGTAGTATGGTTGTCCGGGATGAATAGACGAAACCGGCACCGACCGTGCAGGATTCGAAGTCGGTGTGGGAGTAAACAGGTCGGAGGTTCGCTGAGAGAGTGGTCACGTCTGCAGGTGACCGTTCGAGAATACAGTGATGCTAGAGTCGCAAGGTTGTCGACGCCGATGGTCAAACATTGAAGCTCTGCGAGCAACTTGAAAGAGGCGGACTTGGCGCCAAGATTACTTGTTTGTTCTATGTGATCCGCAGTAGTAGAGGCGGCGCCGATTTTGACCCCTTTGCTTTACAGCCTCGTACATTGTAGCGACTACCTATGTATTCAAGTCTTATAAGTTGGTTAGACACTTTCCTGACTTCCTTGGTCTGTATTTGATCTCTGACTGCAGAGCCACACAGAAACACTACAGATTTGAGCAGCCGTGAGAGAAACCGGGCATGTGAACCTTTAGTCCAAAGACGATATCAGTCTACTCCAAAAGTCAAAGAAACAGCACCAAGTCTAGCAATTGAAGAGGAATATAGCCAAAGATGTTAAACCGGCTGCTTCATAGTGAACCGCGTAAACATATCGCTATTGATAAGCTTACCAAACGGTCGAGGATTGACCAGGGCCATGCGTACACATGTCTCAACCGCACGCGACAGTTGGCCAGCGCTTTCGTCAGGACCCTTCTGCTTCGGACCGACGCTCTGCTTTTCTCTACCCTGTCATTGCATGTTATGCATTGAGTTGAATAACAAAACAAAGCAGACTCGAAAGAGCCGATCCATGCTAAACCCGCACAATACGCCCAGTGTTGGCCATTTCAAGCAAGGGAGATAGCGATGAAGCCCGCCACGATCACTGTAGCAATGGATCCTAGAAATAGTTAGCAAGAACTGGCCAGCCTCTACGTGAGCTTGAGTAATACTTACCCTGAAGTGCTTCTGGAAATTGTTTTGCTTCTCCAACTTGGCTTGGTAGCGGTTTTGTGCGCGCTGTGCTTGCTGTCGAGTTCGGATTTCTTGAGACCGCACGTCTCTTCGCTGTTGACTGGTTGCGCCCAACATTCCAGCCTCGCCACGTCTCATGAGACTGTTTCGAGGCGGTGTCGCTGGAGGCATCTCGATGTCTTCCATATCCGCATCCGAACTTCCCTCCTCGATAAGTCTTTGAGCTCGTTCCATTCTTTCTGCCGCTGTGGGGTACGAATGCAGGTTTTGCCGGTAGTATTTCCGCAGGCTGCGGTGGCCGGCCACACGACCGCTTGGCAGATACATCTCGTGTTCATTGTAGAATGCTGCGTGATTGTGCTGATGTGCATGAGAATGGAAGCCATCGGGATTTCGGTGAGGTCTTGGGTCGGTGTTTGAGTGATGTCGGTGCATGGGCAGACGCTGATATGACGATGTTCGGTCGTCGTTGGGCACAGAAGCAAGATCATTCGTATCAAGCGAGGAAAACGAGGAATCTGTCTCCCAACCATCCTCTCCCTCGCCACTTTCACCATTGAGCTGGACACCGCCGTTCTGTTTCGTTTTCGGTTCTTCATCTGAGTCATAAGCCTCATCATCCGAGTACGTGCTTGAAAAGTCGTAGAACTGTCCAACTTCAATCATCTCCTCTTCGGCCTCAAACGCAATCTTGCAATGACCTTTATCCCGCATGTGAGTCTGGACGCCTTCGGCATTACCACGCAGTTTGTGGCAATACAAACACTCGAAGTTCTCGTAGACTTTTGCTTGCATATATCTCAAAAGACCCTCTGCATCAACCAGGTAGTTCTGTTCAGGGATAAAAAGGCCGTGAATTTTGGTCATGTGAGAAACATTCAGTTTCACACTAGGTGATTCGTAATTGCAGAAAAGACATCTCGACAGAGGTATGGAGGCTGCGATTGAGGTTTCTTGGTATCCGGATGACATTGGATGATCTCCTCGTGGTTCTGCATCTGGCGGGGGTGTCGACAGTCTTCGTGTTGCCACAGGAACTTCTCGTATCGAAGTATCTCTCAGACCGGCCACTACCTTTGCAAACTCAGCTTCGGCCTCTGGATCTCGTGGGTCCGAATCCGCAGTAGAATCAACCGCTGATGTTATCGAGCCAACCGTCGAATGTCTGTCTCCTCTTGAACTTCTATTGCCCCCTAATTCTCTTGCTCTGTGTGCTTTGCTAACGAGGTGGTTCTGGTACGCATTCTCACTGTAGTAAGTCTTCTGACAGATGGGACATGATTTCGAAAAGGCGGCTTGGGCGGCGGCGGCTTTGTTCGTCGCTTGTGCGGCAAGGACCTTTTCATTGTAGTCTTCCGAAGACACTGCAGGCAACTCTGCTAATCTCCGTTTCAAGTTGTATCTATGCCAATCACTTCGCATATGAGTCCGTTGAGCGTCGCTATTACGGAAGGCGACAGCGCAGGAATTGCAGGTGTAAGGATGAGTCTGCGCGATGTCACCAGAAGTAACGGTCGCCATGATGAGGGTTCGGAGGATGCGTAGGGGCGTGAAGATAGGGAGAGAGGAAAGAGAGGTTGAAAAGGAAAGGCCTCGAGTGAGAGAACCGGCAGCAGTAGTACTGGAGTAGTACTTTAGTTAATTTGGTGGCCACGAGTCTTGTCTTTCGAAGTGGGATGGACAGTGTTTGAGGGCGCGGCTGTGGCGCTTTTTACGGGCATCGGAGGTCGGCACCAAAAACACTGCGAAAGGCTTTAAAAAGTGACGTTCAACCGTCCGTCGACTTTTTCATGCTCCACCAAAATCTAACAGCGTCGGATGGTGAAGGGTTTAATAATTAATGCTTGACGATCACCAAGTCTCGTATCGATCCGCCGTACCTTAGTCAGCAGTTGTCGTACAGCCTGGTCTATTTTCAACTGTAAGGTCGGATAGGGCTATGAAAAAGTGTGCATCACCGGTGTAGCCAGGGCATCTGTGAAGAGCCTGATCATCGTTAACGATAATCAATATCTCAGTCGACAAGCTCTACCATAGTCTCCTCAGCCAATGCATTATTTGGATGGAGTATTATTATTAGGCATATCGAGACTTATCGAAAGCCTCCCGCTCTATTGGGTATCACGGTCATCAGTCATAATCGGCTTGCCACAGTCTTGACCCTCAAACTGCCCATAAAGCCCAAACCTGTGAGAATTCCTCTGAACGCCACGTATGACCTGGTACAAGCAGATCTTGTACGCTGACAAATGCGGTCAATCCAACCGGATCAAATCAGAACCAGCCCGACCAATAGCCCCGAGATCATTGCTAAACAGCTTGCAGCGTGACTTGCTGTCGCGAAATTCACTGCTGGCGGTATCCCTGTAGATGTGGGTAAACCCGATTGAGACTGCGTTCTGCTAGGACTGCTAGACGTCCTCAAGGTCGTGATCTGCTCTGACGGCACCGCGGTGCTGGTGGATTGGCTTTGGGTTGCCGGGGTTGGAACAACTGAACTTAGTGTGGTATGGGCGGTTGCACTGTTGAGAGATATGGCAGTGGCAGACGTAGTGGGCGCGGTAAGTGAAGTTCCGCTTACTTGCGTGGTACCGCTTTCAGTAGTGCTCGACGGAGTAATATCTGAGCCTGTGAAAGTAAGGCCTCCACTATTCGCCGATTCCAAAGTTGAGCTGCGCATGGTGACTGATTGGGCTTGAGCGGAATTGATTGTGCGAGATTCCGTACCGCTCGACGTTGCACCACCAGTGTTCTGAGTGATTGTCCCTCCCGTCGTTCCAACAGCGGAACTTGGGCCAAAGGTTTGTGCTTCGGTTGAGGTCGTTTCGGGTGGGGCTGATATGGTAATATATCCACTCTCTGCAGCACCAGTCGGCGTTCCTAGCTCTGTGGTTGTGGATGAAGCAAGAGACTCTGGGGCATACAGGCTGGTAATAAGAAAGCCTTGGCTATCGTAACTTTTCACAGTTGGTGCTGCGGGGTTGATGGTGACAATCGTTGGGAAGCCCTGGCCATTGTAAGATGTGATCACTTCAAGTGAAGCCGATTCCGAGGCCAACGAGGACGCTTGCGCAGACAAAGAGAAATGGGACTGAGGCTAGAAGCAAGTTAGTCGACGTGAGAAAATAACTGAGCTGGAGCAGAGGAAGTACTGACTTGTCAGCCCAGGTGTTGAGGCGCTTACTATTGTTACGGCCGTCGCAGTCGCAGTTCCCGACCATGGCCACCCTGTCCGAGTTGCGGTAACAGAAGCAGTGTTGTCGCCGTTACCAAAGGCTAGCGGAGCGCTGTTGGAGACGTGAGAGGTTACTGCCGGCGCTTCGACAGTTGATACGGGTGTGCTGTCGCCTTCGCCATTGATCTGGCCACCGTCGGATACGATCGATTCCCACGTGCCATTGGTGCCGGAGTATGAATACTGGGATCCGGTCGAGTAATCGGTAACATGGACGGACTTGACGTACATGGTGAAAGGACCAGCTGAATAGTCCGTCACACCGCCAGCCCAGTTGATTGTGCCTTGGGGATTAGATGGGTCTCCCCCGGCCCAAGCCCCCAGCTTGACATACATCGGCGTCTGCGGATACTGGCCAGATTCGGCTTGTTCCTGAGTCATGGCTCGCACGGTGGTCCCGTCAATAGACCACACAATCTGATCGGCCGTCCAGTCAATACTGTATGTGTGGAAAGTGTCATGGTTGTCGTCTGCAGCGTGAAAAGCTCCTCGATTGTAGCCGGTAGTGGTAATCCCTTTCCCGAAATAATTACTTTGAGCTTGAGTATTGTCACCACCTAACCACTCCCAGTCGATTTCATCCAAACAGTCCGACTGAAGAACAGCTGCGCTCACGATGCCGGTTCCAGGAGCTGCCTTGATCACGTAGTCGACATGACCGAACATTATGTACCAATTGGATGAAATGGACGGGGCATCCCCTGATTTTGAGATGGTGAAAGCTGCGCCATTGGAATCGTAGGTAGGATCGCCGGAGGCCGTGAATTCGCTCGAGGAGCCGGATGTGAAGTCAATGTCGACACTTTTCCCAAGCGCAGTATCCGCTGGACATCCACCTGTTCGAGGTCAGTGAGTTTGTCAGTTGCTCATGATGGCTATGGATACTTACTTTGGACTAAAGGATTGCAAGAGGAGTACGTCTGTGCCCTCGCTGCTTCGAACAGTGTGGAGATGATCAATGCTTTGAGTAACGAGGCTGCAACGATGGAATACATGTTTGGCATAGGACGAAAGGCTTCAACTCCGGAAAATGCAAGATGGCAAACAGCAAGATGAATGCAAAGAACCAGAACAAGTATCTACAAGGTGGACAACGGGCCTGCAGAGTGATGCGGCAAGCAAGTTAAGGGTAATAGCAGAAAAGCAGACCTT
Source organism: Exophiala sp. LBMH1013 (assembly GCA_024611085.1). Lineage (NCBI taxonomy): Eukaryota > Fungi > Ascomycota > Eurotiomycetes > Chaetothyriales > Herpotrichiellaceae > Exophiala > Exophiala sp. LBMH1013. The sequence goes on along the minus strand of JAMFLB010000006.1, from coordinate 2,256,985 downwards.
GAAGGTGAGAAGGGTTTGAGGGAGGCTGGCAAACAGCGCATCATCAGCGCATGAGGTCGATGGCTTGGGACGCTCGATTCTGGATTGAGTGGACCAGGAAACAGTGACTCGGGATGAGACAGGGACCAATTATTATGACCACGAGCAGGGATTCACAGATGAATCACATAGATGCCTGAATTCTAGAAGGATATTGGATGAAAGTCTGAAGGCTGGAGGCTGGTATTGAACTTGAAGTCCAAAGTCACCATTTAGGTATTTACGGTTCTCTGCTTCCGGTGGCTGGTATCGCGCTAAGCCACAGCCACTAAACTTGAAACATTCAAAGTTCCCACGTTCAAATTCCCACTGACAGCGATCCGATGACGGGGCGCCAGTCACGCTGCCAGTCACGCGTCTCGGCAACGGTCACTGCAAGCCACTGTGGATTGTTCGTGGCTGTTTAGTGCCTGACTTAGTCAGCAGCCCGCCTCAATGTTGTCCTCGAGTCTCTTCGATCATTCTCAGTTCACCTGTTCTACCGGGCTCCTCGTCGCTCTGTAGACTGTTATGATCGATATTCGACGGCTTCTATAGACGGTACCTCCCTCATCGTTGAGCCAGTTCCGGACTGACTCGTCTGACGGAGGACGTCCTGCTTCTTTGGATAGGTCGCCTGATTCGGCCCCCATCTCTTCAATCTTTGAATCAAGTGACCCAGTATAGCTACCTCTGTTGAGAGCGAAAGGCTCCTCATGCCAGAGTCTTGATACCGCCCTCGAATTGAGACACGTCATATTCACTCGGGTACTTCTCAATCAGCTCCTTCAGCTCCTTCATTTGAGAACGAAGCTCTGGCGTAACCTCTTCGTAAACATCCTCGAAAAGGGATCGTAAAGGTGGCTTCGTAAGTTTCTCCGCGGCCGAAAATTCCCGGAGCACTTCTTTCCGGATAGACGCCCTGGCCTCTTTCTCTTGGTCTTCATCCCAAATGCCTTTCTTCTCCATCCATTTGCGTAGGCGAGTAATGGGATTGTCTCTTCGCTTCCACTCTTCCACCTCACGCTTGGCTCGATATGCAAAGCTGTCGTCGCTGGTGCTGTGGTGGCTGACTCGGTAGCTCATGGCTTCCACCAGAACAGGTTTGCAATCTCCCTCCAGGGCTCGTCTCCTCGCCTCCTTCATGACTTCGCGCACTGCAAAAATGTCGTTGCCATCAACTCGGATGGTCTCGATACCGTAACCCAAGCCGCGACTGGCAATCCCATCACCTTTATACTGTTCAATGCTCGCAGTAGAGATCGAAAAGCCATTATTGCGGCATATGAACACAACTGGGCATGATTTTGTCGCCGCAATGTTCAATGCCGCATGAAAATCTCCCTCACTAGCCGCACCTTCTCCGAAATAGCAAGCCGCGATCCGGGGAGGGATGTTGGGATTCATGAGCCGTTGCAGCTTCAAAGCATATGCTGCCCCCGATGCGTGAGGAATCTGCGTCGCCAACGTACTCGACACCGTATAAATGTTGAGTTTGTCACTGCCATAATGTACTGGCATATTGCGGCCTCTGCCGTAGTCATCCTTGTTGGCGAAAAGTTGGTTCATCATTTCCTTCAAGGTAAGCCCACGTTGTAGCAGCGCGCCCTGCTCACGATACTGTAAAAAGCAAACATCGTCCGGGGATAGTGCAGCGGCGGACCCGACCGCAATTCCCTCCTCACCTGCAGAGACTATATAAAAGCTGGTCCGGCCCTGACGTTGAGCATCGAACATGATCACATCCAGAATGCTGGTGGTCAGCATGTTCCGGTACCATTGTATGATTTCTTCGTCGGGAATTGAAGCAATGTCTTTGCTCTCATCGACAACATTCCCGTCTGCGTCAATTATTCTATACGTGGGCATGGCCGTTTCCTCGGTGGGATTCTGGAACTTCATTGTAGCGGTGAATCTGCTTTTCAGAGCGCCTGGGAAATGGACACTATGATGCGGCATCAGCGTGGCAAAGACTCCCACCACATTCCTGCAGATACATACCTGTCCGCAGCAGCACTCTGCAAAGGGCCAGAGGCCGGAATATCGCTTGCGCATCTTATCCCGGGCCTGCGTAACAGAGCCCCGGAAGTATATCTGCACGATGAAGCCAAAGGCCGTAACACGCTTCCCCTTTTCATGATGCTGGCGACACAAAACGGCCTCTCTGGGGACTAACTGACAAAACTTGTCCCGTGTTATCGACAGTGCAGGACGAGATGACAGGAAGAGAGAGGCATCGGAACGAGAGGTGTCTCTTCTTCTATGTACCTGAAGGAGGCGCGGTTATCCTCGGTCAACAGTTGATTCCGGATCTCCAAGAGCTAAACCCTTTCTGGCAGAGAGCGCGGAGACGGGAACGGCGCTGCAAAAAGTTCCAATGTTCGACATCATGGGCATTGTGTCTCATTCCACGCGTTGTCTGTCGCAGTCATGTTTCGCTCGATAGCTCGTCCTCGTCCGGCTTTTCGTAACTGCCATGGCAGTACCAGAGCTTCACAAAGAGCATTTGCGACTAGTCCCTTGAGGCTGCAGCAACTTCCTGGTCAAGATGAGCGAACCACTCATTTCGGTTTCGAGACGGTCCCGGAAGGACAAAAGGAGGCCAAAGGCAGGTGTGATTCCCCCCAATGTCGTTGCAACTGCTGACCAGCTTCAGTTGGCGCGGTATTCTCGTCGGTGGCATCGTCCTACGATACCATGAACGACCTGATGTCCTTGGGAATTCACCGTCTTTGGAAGGACTATTTCGTCCGCAGCTTGAACCCCGGCAGCCGAAATAGTAAAGAAGGCTGGAATATACTCGATGTAGCTGGAGGAACAGGCGACATCGCCTTCCGGATACTTGATCACGCCACTAATGTGAACCTCGATTTGAAAACAAAAGTCACAATCGCCGACATCAACCCAGACATGCTGGCCGAGGGCCGCCGACGGGCGCTCGAGACTCCGTATGGAAACACCGAAAGACTGTCATTCATGCAAGCCAATGCAGAGTCTATGCCTTCAATCGAATCGAACTCGGTTGATCTTTACACCGTGGCGTTTGGCATCCGCAACTTCACGAACAAAGACGCTGCCATCCGCGAAGCGTTTCGTATCTTGAAGCCTGGTGGCGTGTTCGCCTGCCTTGAGTTCAGCCACGTTAATAGCGCATTATTCAACGCGGTATACAAGAGGTGGAGCTTCGGCGCAATCCCTTTGATCGGTCAGCTTGTTGCTGGGGATCGGGACAGCTATCAATATCTTGTGGAAAGTATTGAACGATTTCCCACTCAGGAGGAGTTCAAAGCCATGATTGAAGATGCCGGATTTGCTACTCCTGGAGATGGGTACGAGAACCTGACTGGTGGCATTGCCAGCATTCATCGAGGCGTCAAGCCTGTATAGCCATGATCCACATTCGCACTGCCAAGTTTGTACTTGGCTTCCTCGACAAATCCGCTGGCTCCTCGAGTTGAGTGTGCATTGATCAATCAAACCTCTATTCTGCCAGCATGAAGCCCTCCAGTGATGGCAATGTCGGCGCCCGTGGTATACGAAGCAGCGTCACTCAGCAGATAGATGGCTGCGCCCGTCAGATCGTTTCGATTTCCGATCCTTTTCAAGGGGGGTTCACTGTGCATCAACTTCACTAGATGAGGGTGTTGTTCTCGCAAGGATTTGGTCATATCTGTCTCGATGTACCCTGGCGAAATAGTGTTGCACCGGATACCTTGGGGTGCCAATTCAACGCTCAGCGCCGTGCTCAGCATTTTGACGGCGCCTTTGGAGGCATGGTATGCGGAGAGTCGATGTCCAGGAATGGCACAGTGGGCGCAAACTGAGGCAATAAGGACAAGGCTCCCACCAGTGCCTTGCTTCTCCATCTGTTTTGTGGCCAATTGAGCCGCAAAAAATGTACCAGTAACCTGTACAATATCATCAGGATGGTTCTGTCGAAGGCTACCTCCTTGCACTCACATTAACATCCTGGACTCTAGAGACCTCCTCCCACGTTTGCTCTACGAATGGCTTGTCCAGCGCAATACCTGCCGCTGTTACACTTCATCACACTGTCAGCGATGCCCGATGAACAGTATTCTTGCCCTACCATCCCTCGAGAGATCCGAGTTCATCCATAGATTGTTCAAAGGCCTGGTTCAAGGAGCGCCCATCTGTCACGTCGGCTCGGATGTATCTAGCCTTGATGCCGAAGTCCCCTTCCAGTGTGCCGAAGTCCCCTTCCAGTGTGCCGAAGTCCCCTTCCAGTGTGCCAAAGTCTTTGACTGGGGCATCGAGGATATCAAGAACAGCAACGTTGCCTCCCATCTCTGCAATTGCCCTGGTAATTGCGTATCCTATACCTCGCACGCCACCTGTGATGATGTAGTTGCGACCTTTCAAGTCGAACATGGGCCGGACCGGCCGAAGATCACCATCGTGCAGTCGGCGGTATTGAATATAGCTGCCAGATACTAGACTACTAGTAGGTGGTGTGCGTGCCAACCGATCTGCCTTGCGGAGGGTTCTCGTAGTGAGCAGACTCTTGGGGGATAACATTCTGGCTGTCCGACAATGAATCATGGTGTGAACTGTTCAACAAGGCTGACAACATCGGTCTAATATATAAGACCAGAGTTGTTAGTAGTCATCGATGAAAGGGTCGCTTGATACATCGGCCATTCACCCACTATGGCATGACAGACTCGTGTACCACAGGCACTGTTTACCCCGCAGTCTGACTTCGAAAACGCAGTCTGTTCTTGCCATCCTTCAGCCCGCGACAGTGTTGCCACAGAGCCCAGGGGAGCCGTCAGTCAAGGAAAAGTATGGAGGGATTCGAACAGTGGCGGCGCGGAGAACAAGCGCCATGGAGCTGGACGGTTACACCCAGGCAGACTGCCCCTACAAGAAAATCATCTTCCTAGACACCTACCCTAGGTGCTATCTACGGATAGAAAGATGGCGTACTCTTTGCTATGCGGGCCACTGCTAATGATGCCTCCAGAATTCTCAAACCAGCCCCTCGAACTTGAACCCCGGATTCTGCCTCGGCGTGACACGAACAGGATGTCAGGGCCATGCTTTGCGCCTCCAACTCCACAACGGTAGGCGGTAGCGGACACCCACAGCTGTCAGTCGACCGTCCCAGAGTCCTGCCACCCACGAGTCATCGGTCCACTACGTTTCCCCAAATCTGACCGGCTGATGAGGTTCTATTCTTGGAGGGGAAATTACCCGACATGCTGAGGCTGGCTCGTCAGGAATCGTCGAGCACGCAACAAAAAATTGATCCTATACCCCCTTTCTCGATATTTGTTCCTACGGCCATTGACCTGTTCCGTCAAACAGCAGCCGTGCGCACTGAAGTCGGAAAGTTGGGGCTGGCATTTCCAGGAGACGTTGCGCTCGCATCCTTCGGAGATATCGGTAACCCATGACTGGTCTCATGACAACATTTGTGCTGCTTGTCTGATGCCCTCTTGAACACAACTCTCATGAAGCATTACTAGATCCCTCTGACCTCCAACCATCTTGCGCATCGTCAACTGAATGAATCATGGGTTGTGGATGCTCCAGCTTGAAGGGCGACGATGTGCCCGCCGTAAACAATGCGCCAACGACTGAGCCGGCCATGGAGCCCGCCAAACGAATAAATACCAATTTCTCCGCGATCGACTATGAACAAGATTCCCACGGCAGACGGATGACGGAGTACGCGCCCGACGAAATCTCCAGACCCAAACCCAGCCGCGACTCAACCACTGATCAGCATCCTCCGGAACCCGGACGTGGTGCGGATGGAGCAGGCTCACCCGCAAGCGACAGCAATACAGCAGTCAATAGCGATGCGCCAGCCCGAGCGACAGGACACCATCACGACGCTTCAGAGGACCACCACCAACTAAAGCCATATCAGACCCTCGACGGTGGCGATTGGGATGCCTCCGCGACCGAGACACCACCGCACATCAACGGCGACCAGGGAGATACCCTAGACCCTACATCGTCGCTCGCCAAAGATGACTTTGCAGAATCCAATGATCCGGCAGATCCGGCGAACCAGGAATCCAAGCGCCAACATCATCGCCACCAGCACCAGCATCAGGACCGCCTGTCCGACAATGGCAGCGGCAACAACGGTGACGCCTCAAATGGGCGTAAACAGTCCTGGCTTGGCCAGAAATATGCCGCGTTTCAGCAGGTCAAGCAGGGCCGAGGTGTGCAGCTCTCAGACGAAGAGCTGAAGAAGTATACGGGAAGAGACCGTGCCGAGCTCAAAGAATGGGCCGAGACCCAGCCAGGCGTCGCTGGGAATCAGGGCGCTGGCAGGATTGGGACGGATTCGGCTTTGGCGGGTAGTGCGCCCTATGCTGTTGCATAGGGATCTAGTGACGCTGCCTCCCGGCCCTGGCAGCAACTGAAATCGCATCATGGAAGTTATCACATCAGGAGCAACTTTGTCCGTTTGTCGTGGAGGACACCTGGCACCCAGCCTAGATGAGAAGGGAAGAGGATGGCATGCTGACTACTAACCGCTTGATGGTCCTGGCATATCCCTCTACAAATCATGGGTCTTGCCCCCGGTGTCATTGTTCGTTCTTTGTATATTGATGACCAGATCTTCAAGGTATTTATGTGAATGTTGGTCCTTATACCATTGAGTACGGAATGTGAGTCCTCAAATCACACTACAGAGGCACGAGGTTGTACACAATACTGCACAAACGTACCTAGGTATAGATGAATGCACAGTCACTTTTGAACCATGGCCTTGATCTCGGATTATCCAAAGGCTGATGGTCATGAGATGACCGCCGTTATCTAGTCGCGTATGGGATGTAGCCTGCCTCTTCTTTCCCGCCCTTGTTGGGACCTCAACTAGTACAATATGTGTCTCATGTCGTGCACTGTCTATGTCCAAGAGTTGCACTCCACGCACATTCAGCTATTCGTCCGGCACTCTTAAAATTCAAACCCGAGGGCGCAGAGACGATCCCAAAGTCACTGACGTCCCATTCAACTCCGGACACAGTAAAGCTCTGGCCGCGCAACAAAAAACATGTCCCAGCTGGGATTTATCCATTCGCCAAGGCAGTAATATCCCAACAAATAGTACGCAGTGGTGGGCATGTACGCGACATGAAATCTTTGTCGCTATCTTTAATGCCACAGTTACTCCCTCTTTAGGACTGGGTACGGGTGGACAACTTTTGGTAGCTTTGAATGTTTTCTTTCAGCACCTGCAGCATGTACCAACCTTGTCGGCAGTCACCGCATAGAGTGCGGTGGAGAGGCCGGTGAGAAGTATCTGGTGAAACTCATCCTGACAATCAGGGAAGGAGCTTAGGCGGTTGCTTCGACTTCTTTATCTTTGCCTTTCTCGTTTTCAGGGCGGACGGAGGGATTACTGGCGGAGGGGCGGTGCTCATCTCGGTATAGGTGGTTTTGCTCGATATACTCTACCACTGGCGCTGGGATGAGGTACTGTACACTCATGCCTCTTCGTAAAAATAACCTGATCTTGGTGCTGCTGACGTCGTTCTGGATCAATTGCTGGATCACATGTATGTTCTCGCGATAATTATGTAGGCTTGCCAGAGCCTCGTCGATGTCGGTTCCGGATCGTTCAATAATGAAAACACCGTAGCGTCCAAGGATATGGTCCAAGTCTTTCTCGCTCCACACTCCAGGGGTCGACATAGTTTGGATCAAGTCTGCGCCAGCAAGCAAGGATATCTTGACAGGCTTCCGCGTCCCGTCGCCAGCGTCAATGCCTTTTCTCAAAGTGTTTATTTCGTAGTCAAAGTGGTCCAGCACTTTGGCTGTGGGTTGATAGTCTTTCTTCTCAGCTTCCCAGCTGTCAACCATGAGCCAATTGGACGCTTTGTCGATGGCAAGCTGACACATTGCTACTCTAGTTGGAGGATTAGCTCTCTGAATTCTGTAAGAACCGGGATACAGTCGCCCACCTGTGTTCTGCCGGGGCCAGGCCCTGTTTCTTGTAAGCGTCGGACACAGGCGACAAGTAGCCTCCGATAATCTCGAAACTGGTGTTGTGTTTGACATAGTCCGCGGCCATAACGAACATGCGCAGGTGTAGGAAGGTGATGGGGGAGAAGGAGCCACAGGCTACAAGCAGAAGTGGCGTTTTGGACGGGTCATCCATCTTCTTCTTAAGCCGGTTGTCCGGAAATTTGTATTCGTCCATTTCGTCGGCGTCACCGGTTATCGCTTGTAGCACAGTCCACCTTCTCTGGCCGGCGATCGGAAGTTTTGAGGTCTTGAGAGGACAAGACGACCGCCAGTAGGGCCACCGGGTGACTGGGGTATTCGTTGATTTGTCACGGGCAGATGTGAGCGTCGAGAGGGTCGATGAGTCGGATGGCGGGGTGGTAGAGCCTCTCAGCAGGAAATTGCTTCCTGCGACGCAGGGAGGCGAAGGCAGACGTCTGTGAAGTGCGCTGGCCGGTTTTGACTGAGAGTGGGAGAAGAGAAGCAAGAGAGAGGAACGACTCAGCATCTCAGGGCTTCATAGCCCGAGTTGAGTAGTGGGTGGAATGGGGTTGACAGGATGGCCGGGTCGGTCGTGTGGAGGATGAAGAGGCGCAAGCTGGAGGTTTTTAGAGTTGTTATTAGCCAGCAGTTAATGACCCCGTTGGAGAGAAATAGATCTCCGACTGTCGGAAGATGGGAGTCAGTGCAGCCTTTTCCCACCTTCTAGTGTTGATTAGTATCGCCTAGCGACGCCTGAAGTCTTTGCAACGTCCTCGGTTGATGCCATTCAGGACTAGTGAGCAAGATAGGGCGTGAGCGGGGTGAAGGAGGAGTTTGCTGATGGGAGCCTGCTGTGTCTATTAATGTGATTTATGGATGGAGAGAGCAGCAATAGAGATTGATTAATAATGACATTCAGAGAGGTAAAGCATGTAGGTTAATACCTAGGTAGGTAGAACACAGGTTATGGATGACCTTCCTGCTGTTTCTTTTACCTTTGCTAGGTACCAGGTATCTTAATGTGCCGGCGTTCAGCGTCATACTGTGGTCACGCACCAGCTATTATTCTATCTGCCGAACAATAGTATTTGGCCCATCTCTTTTCTTTTTTTTTTTTTGGATCGGACTATTACAGCAACTGGCAGATCAATATCTTACTTGTCCGGCTGATTGTTGATCCAAGCAGAGACGGTTGGGAGATGATATACTAGTATTAGGTGCCTAGGTAGGTAGGTAGTTATGTACTGCGACTCCTATCCTGCTATTCCTATCTCTTATACCATCGCAACTGATTTCTTTCGTCGGCCCTATCTGCCTAATACCACCAAGACACAATAATGCATCATAGTTATGTCGTGACCCTGCAGGGAATCAAATTCATCGTGATTCAGTCTTGGTGGTCTCGATCGCAGTTTGAGATGTAGTTCGTCGGGCTGCTCGCTTGTGTGCGGTAGTTTTGCATTGAGAGACTTGTAGTTTGAAGGATTAACGAGTGCATGCTTCGAAAACACTTGCGAGCGGCCTGTAAAGCGTAATAAGCACTCGAACGCTGTGAGCACACAAGTTGGTCCAGCCTCCAGCGTGATCAGTAGGAGGTGCATATTGGTGTATAGCAGCCCTTAAGGCCATTCATGATCAATCCAGAAGAAGATGAGAATGATGAATACTGCACCATCCAAGAGCGAGACGATCAAAGGACCAGCTGCTGTACCACAGTATCTCACATTAGGTACCAGTAGGTAGGTAGGAGGTAGCAAATATACGGACTCGAGGAGAAACGATCTGGTTCCAGGGATGAATCAGCCAGGTTCCAATGGGCGGGTGGCTGAATACGGGATGGCGTTCTGGTCTTCACTGTCCACTCAACCCGCCCCGGCGGACTTCACTAGAGTCTTGCCTGCGCCGCCGCCATCTTGCGACTGTGACTGGTAACATACATGTCAAGCGGTTGTGTTGCCGACGTCTTCATTCTCGTCCTCCATCGCATACAACTACTACCAGACTGCCCTTCACAGGACTGTTTATTGTTCTCTCTGGGACATCTCACTCTCATCTTCATTCTCTATCTTTGCATCTACAGGAAATTGTGATCACTCTATCTGTAACCCGTCCCCAGTCTATCCTCTGCGGCCGCCCTTCGATGGCGGGTTAACATGGCAAATCTGCCCGCACGCTCGCCTTCAAACTTGCAACTCACAAACCAGCGTGCATCAGGCACACTTGCCTCCGGTCATTCACCCTCTTCCTCACCGACATCCTCACGCAGACCAAGGTAATTCTCACTTCACTGCTTGTGAGCGTTAAGTTTCCTGCACTGCACCGCAGACCGCACCCTATGCTTGGCCCTTCCACCTGCCTCGCTTGACCTCTTCTTTTCAACCCCCCTCCCACTGCTTCAGATCCCATCCTACCATCTGAGCTTTGTCAGCTCTGGCACTGCTCTTGTGTCCCCCGCCTCCCTCGCACTCTTTGATCAGATATTTCAGCATACATGTTTGTGAATGAGAGCCATTGCTCATGTCTCGCAGAGTCACTCGTTCATCCGCGAGGCTCGCTGCAGAGTCTGGCGTTGCCTCCACCTCCACATCCTCTGCCGATCTGAGCCAATCATCCAACCATCCTCCAGCCTCGTCGAAGAAGCGAAAAGCCTCGAGTCGTCGGACTTCAAGTCCTGAACAGTCAGAAGAGACGAGCCCCTCTCCTACTCGGCTCGGAAAGAGACAAAAGGTAGCTGAGCCGCCGCAACAATCTCGACCATCACCCGGACCACCGGTTCCTCGAACTAGCCGAAGGAGAAGTGCAGCCAACGATTCGGCAATGTCTAATAATGGGTGGGTGAAGAAGAATCTCGGTGGTACAATGGCAAAGGCTAAAGATACTAGTTCATCTTCAAAATTTACAGACGAGTCCACGAGACAGATACCTTCGAAGTCCGGCTCCAAGCGTCCACCGAGTAGGAGCAGCAAGATAACGCCCTCAGGTACGTCTTCGATCTCGGCTGAAGACTTCAAAGCTCTAACATCTGTGCTAGACGTTTCGCCTTCAACCCAAACCCCGACTTCACGCCGCCCGAAGAAACGTGCAAGTAAGAAGGACCAAGATGTGTTGATGAAAGAGGACGACGAGATCGAGGACGAGAAACCTGTGAAAGGAGAGAAACCCACTCTGCCGTCTTCCCATCAATCCAACCCTAGCGATAGCGACGACGCGGACGATCAAAGTGAAATGGATGATGACGAGGGGCCCGATCCTTTCGCCGCGGCGTTGTTTGGCACTGGCCGTGGCGCACCTTCTGGACTATCGAGTACACTCCGAGCCTTGAGTGGGATGATGAGCGGCATGTCATCGAGACTGAGAGACATCTTGAACAATCTTCGACAAGCAGACAATCCCACGATGCAAATGATAGCCTTGGAGGAATTGTCAAACTTGCTTTTGGTGTCCAACGAAGACAATCTATCAGGCCAGTTTTCTCCAGATCCTTATGTCAAGGAGCTCGTGGCTCTCATGCAACCAAACCCTATCACAGCCGAGGAAAACCCGGAAATCATGCTCTTGGCTTGCCGTTGCATTGCCAACCTGATGGAGGCTCTGCGAGGGTCCGTCGCCAACGTGGTATACGGTGGTGCCGTCCCGGTCCTGTGTCAGAAGTTGCTTGACATACAGTACATCGATGTTGCCGAGCAAGCCTTGAGCACATTGTCCAAGATTTCGGTCGACTTTCCTGGAGCAATCGTTCGGGAGGGCGGCCTAACTGCCTGTCTACAATTCCTTGACTTCTTCGCCACGAGTACACAGCGGACCGCCGTCACGACTGCCGCAAACTGTTGCCGTAACATACCGCACGATTCTTTCCCAGTCATCCGCGACGTCATGCCGATTCTACTGAATGTCCTATCAAGCCACGATCAGAAGGTTGTCGAGCAAGGCTGTCTCTGTGTTACTCGAGTCATCAATAGTTTCAAGCACAGTCCAGACAAGCTTGAGCAGCTGGTAGATGTGCCACTTCTGCGAGCGATCCTGGGACTCCTTCTCCCAGGCACTACAAATCTGATCGGAGCAAACATACATACCGAGTTTCTACGTGTGCTTGCGATCGTCGCTCGAGCGAGCCCGAAGCTGTCTGCCGAATTGTTGAAGATGGATGTCGTCGACACCCTGTACCAGATCCTTACTGGCGTCTCCCCGCCCACCGAGACTGCTGATGCCGCCTCAAAGATTGATAGCGTGGTCATCATGCAGGCTTTGATTCACAGACCTCGCGAGCAGGTTTACGAGACTCTGAATGTCATTTGTGAACTCCTGCCTCCCCCAAAGCTCACCAGTGATATGGATAGCGGCATCTATGCCGATTTGGGCGAGAGTTTCTCCCATGATGATAGCTCTTCCGCCGCTTCATCAAAAGCTGAAAAGAGACGACAATTGCTGGAGGATTGCAAACAAGAGACCCGCCGATTTGCAATGATTCTCCTTCCGACGCTTACAGACGCCTACTCCAGTACCGTGAACCTGAGCGTTCGACAAAAGGTTCTCATCGCGCAACTGAAAATCCTGTCCAATCTTGAAACCTCAGTGATCGAAGAGGCACTTAGACCTGTACCATATGCATCGTTCCTCGCATCGATACTCTCTCAAGAGGATCATCCGAGTCTCGTTATGTTTGCTCTCCAAGCTTCAGAATTACTTTTCGAGAGACTGGAAGACATCTACCAGTATCAATTCCATCGTGAGGGGGTCATCGGCGAGATTAAGAAGCTTGCCGATAGACCCTTGCCACAAAGTCACAAGTCTTCCAGCACCATGGTTAGTGACCGCAACGACAGCGTCGAGGGTACTCATGAAGCTACTGGTGATATCGCTAAAGCCGACAGTGTGACAAGTACACGTACCGGGGACCAACATGGCCCTCATGGCGAGGATGACGAAAGCCAGGAGGATGATGAGGATGACGACGGAGATCCAGAAGACGAAGATAACGAAGACGACCAAGACGACCAAGACGAAGACGACAATGCCGCCAGACATGATCACGATCTGGATGAGTCACGTAGCTCTGATTCCTCTGATGACGAGGAAATGCCATCTCCACTCGCCATTGATGGGATCTCCGACCTGGTTGTGGTGCGTGCAAAGAAGTTTTTGGAAAAATATGACACAACAAAGGGTCGGGAACTCAAAGAGAAAGCTTCTGAGATTCGCACCAATCTTCACAAGCTAGCAAACGATATTGAAGCATTCTACAGCGAGCCAAGACAGGTTGAAAGCAGCAATCAGTTGTTTGCCCGTCTCGCCAGTTACTTCGATGGAGACGCTCTGGAAAGCATAACGAGTTCAGAGTTGTTGGACTCGGGAATAATCCGAGTCCTGGTGCAAGTTTTGTCTGAAGATGTCTCTGCCGCACACGGTACTGCCAGGGTGCACTTTGTATCGGCATTCATGGAATCAACCAACCAGAGCAAGCTTAGGTCAACTTCAGCACAGCCTACGGTCACCCCGTTCAGTGTCCTCATCCAGAAACTTCAGGACTTGTTGAGCCGTGCTGAGCACTTTGAGGTTCTCACTGTCAACAACAATGCGTCTGAGAATAACCGGAGCAGCTCTACGTCTATGCTTTCACGCCAGCTACGGCTGAGACTTTCAGCTGATGCTGAAAGCGATATCCCTCCGGCCTATCGGGAGATGATTGTCTCCATCCATGCTATCGCTACGTTCAAAGCTCTTGATGACTATCTTCGGCCTCGATTCAGTGCATCTGAACGTCCTGCTTCGGCTCACCGACGTCGAGACATGTTGCAGCAACTGGCAAATGCTCGGCTTGCTCAACTCTCAGGCGCAGCAGAGTCCGGCCTCTTCTCCCCCTTTGGGCAAGAGATTGGCACTCCGGCTGCCCTAGCAAATGCAGAGGCTCTATCCACGCTGCGACTCTCAACTCGGTCCAAGATGTCATCTGATGAGAGGGGAACTGCTGCAGAGAAGAAGCCTGCGGAATCGACAGGGCGGAAGCGGTCAGCTCGACAGAACCAAGCGTCCTCGTCAAACTTGCCGCCTGCGTCGGCCCCCGAACCCAGTTCTGAGGCCGCAGGCAACAATCTTGAATGTGCAGACGAGAGGGTATTGAAAGATGACGATGCTGCTGATGCTGAAGCCGACGGCGCTCTTGAAGCTTTCGTGGAAGGCCTTGAGGAAGATCTGACCGATGATGACGCGCCTGAACCCGGGGCAGTCAACATGGAAATCGGTTCTTCTGGCAAGGTGACGGCTCGTCAAGAGGATGGAACGAGGGTATTCACTCCCCAACCAGGCACACCGATCCCAGCAGCCACTAGGCCGCCATCCTCAGGCCAATCTCCTGGGCCATCCCCTGCCAATGGAGCCGGTCGTCCTTCGTATGCCGCAGCACTAGCGAGCACCCCGCAAGATTGGCATATCGAATTCAGCATTGACGGGAAGGTTATTCCGGACAACACTACCATCTACCGAGCCGTCCACCACAATCGTGATCAACCTCATGATCAGCTTTCCCGAAGCATCTGGTCAGGGATTCACACCGTCAAGTTTCGAAAGGTCCGCGGTCCACCGCCCAACGTGTCAAGTCTGCCAGCTTGGGGTGCGTCACCCAAGCAAGGCTCCGACGATGGTTTGCCGACCTCACTTGACGGCCATCCGATCACATCATCAATACTGTCTTTGCTGCGAATTCTTCACGAGCTCAACGCAAATTTGGACGAGATTGGAGACTTGATTAGCCAGCCAGGTCCGAAGCTTTACAAAGAGTCTCTGGCGTCTTTCATCAACACCAAGTTGACCGCCAAGATGAATCGCCAGCTTGAAGAGCCCCTGATCGTTGCCAGCAACTGCATACCAGAGTGGAGCGAAGATCTTGCCCGGTCTTTCCCATTCTTGTTTCCGTTCGAGACCCGGCATTTGTTCCTGCAGTCCACATCGTTCGGCTATTCCCGATCCATGATTCGATGGCAGAACAATCAGTCAGAGAACGACGACCGTCGTGATCGTCGGAGAGATGACAGACCCTTGCTTGGCCGACCTCAGCGCCAAAAGGTTCGTATTTCGCGTCACCGCATTCTCGAGTCCGCGATGAAGGTCATGGACATGTACGGCGCTTCTCCGAGCGTCCTGGAAGTCGAGTATTTCGAAGAAGTCGGTACAGGTCTAGGGCCCACTCTTGAATTCTACTCGTCAGTGTCCAAGGAATTTTCCAAGAAGAAACTCAAAATGTGGCGTGAGAACGACTCTGCTCAGCACGACCAATTTGCGTTTGGCAAGAATGGGCTGTTTCCTGCACCGATGAGCGAGGCCGACACTCATGGAGAGGCCGGGAAGAAGCTGTTGCTTCTCTTCAAAATCCTCGGGAAGTTCGTCGCTCGATCCATGCTCGACTCCCGCATCATCGACATTTCCTTCAGTCCGACATTCTTCAGGGTCGGAGGAGCATCATCCTCTGTGCCCTCAATTGGTTTATTGCGCACCATCGATCGGGATCTGGCCAATTCTCTTGCTCAACTGCAGCAATTCGTCAAAGCTAAGACGAAGATCGAGCTCGACTCTTCATTGACCGAGACGGAGAAAGCGCACGCGATTGAAACCATCACGATTCAGGATGCCAGAGTTGAGGATCTGGCGCTGGATTTCACCCTTCCCGGCTACCCTGGAATCGAGCTGATTGAAGGCGGCTCCAATGTCGCAGTCACCATTGACAATGTGCAGAAATACATCGACCGGGTGCTTGATTTGAGTCTAGGCAGTGGAGTCCGTGCGCAAATCGAGGCTTTCCAGACAGGATTCTCTCAAGTGTTTTCGTATTCCAGTCTGAAAGCATTCACACCTGACGAGCTCGTCATGTTATTCGGTCGTGTTCAAGAAGACTGGTCAATGGAAACGCTCATGGATTCGGTCAAGGCGGATCACGGTTACAACATGGACAGCAAGAGCGTCAAGAACCTGTTGCAGACCATGTCAGAGCTCACCCCTGCTCAGCGTCGGGACTTTCTGCAATTTGTCACTGGAAGCCCCAAACTTCCCATAGGAGGCTTCAAGAGTCTCACGCCGATGTTTACCGTGGTCTGCAAACCTAGTGAACCTCCTTACTCGTCGGATGACTACCTTCCGAGTGTCATGACCTGTGTCAACTATCTCAAGCTGCCAGACTACTCTTCGCAAGAAGTACTGAAGGCGCGTTTGTTTGTCGCAATCCGGGAAGGACAAGGAGCATTCCACTTATCGTAGGGATGGCCATCCGCTCTCGGATCAGGTGCACGGAGCGAAAAGGGATTGAAGGTGTCAGCGAATGTTGCTGTGTGCTTCATGGTGAGCAAGGGGAGCCGTGAGCTGTGGCGGGAGCAGTGGAGAATGAATACATGGGCGTGGCACCCGGGAGGTAGACAGGAGTCTTTATGACCCGCGAAAACCTTTAACGGCCGGCAACGAAATTGCATGGAAAATGGGCATAGAAAGGACGCAGGCGGTACGGAAAGGCGTTTGTGCGGCATTCAAACGAGGAGTTTGAATGGATATGGGATCGATTATCAATGCAATTGCCATGGCTTATCCAACCTGCTAGCTGGAAACATATCAACACGGTGAGCATGGGAGGCAGGCAACCTGGCTATCGACAAGGAATTCAAAGGGCACATCGTCACCGGGAGAGGTTGACGAAACTTGTAGCAAGCGCAAAAGGTGACTGGAAAGCGTGAGATAATCAGTCTCTTCCGTTCAAGACCAAACTACATAGTTCCCCAATGACACCGACGAAGACAACACAGAAGTAATTGACATGTATTGCAAGTGAAGCAGTAGATATGGGAATGCATCCATCAGCCGACCAAGAGACCAGTGGGTGAAGCTTGAACAGTAGATGCAAATTCCAGCCCAAGTGAAACAGCCCATTAGGCAAGTTCCAAAGAAGACGGGCGACCCAGTCTATCAGCAGATTGTACGGAAAGCTTCATGGCCCATTTCATGGTGCCCAAGGCATAGGATCAAGACGGTTCATTCAGCGATGAGGACGGCCAGGATGGCTCTGCTCTGGTGGGCAGATGGACGACACAGACTCCTGTTGCCACTCTTGAAAAGGCGCCTCTGTCGCAGAGCCCAGACTGGAGCCGTGCCGGGAGCCATGACCACGTCGACTCCTATGAGACTTTCTCTGACGATTGTCATCTCTCCCGTACTGGGCGAGCTTCTCGTGCTGCAGCTGCTTGACAAGCATGTATCGTCTTAACCCACGGAAAGTGTCAAGAAGCAATGTGAAATGAATGGCCCAGAGCAAGGTGCCGAGAACAAGACCTCCGATTTGCAGGTTGCCAATGGAATAGAGAACCGGTTCGCACTCGCGTGCAAAGACGTTCAGCATATTACACACAAGAATGCCGGACTGTGTGCGCACTGCGGGCCGCCAGACGCGAAATAGGGAGCCGTAGCCTGCAAGAATCAAAGCGGGCAGAAGGCTGAGCAACACCAAGACAAAGACCGTGGTGTGCATGATGATTGAGCGAGGGGATGGCGAGGAGGTCGGGTCCGAATGTCGAACGCTACGGATCCCAGCGCGGGTGATGACGGTCGCATGGTAGAGGAAGGCAAAGGACAAAGGGCCCAACGGCATGCCATCTGTCCAGTCACCGGATGTTGGGCCGGTGTTGTGAAAGAAGTTGGCATTCCATTTCGGGATCGCGGCCGAAAACAATGCAATGGCGATCAAACTACTAAGTAGCCCTGCGAGATGCAGGGCAGCGACAAGGCGTTGGCGCAAGCGGTGATGATGGCTCGAATTGGGCGCTGAAAAGTCGGCCGGGTACGTTGATGGTAGGATGAGAGTCTTTGTATGCAACATTTTCCTTAGCTGCAGCAAGCGTTGCGAGGCCTGACCGGTGCGTTGCGTGCGTAAAGCGTAAAGCGTATCAATGCAGTAATGTAGCTGTGAAAGTAATGCGAAAATGAAGGGCGACCTTGCCAGCAAGATCTATTGAACTGAACAGAATACCACAACGAAAATGAGAGTCGTCAACTACACCGTGAGCGAAAGGAAGAAAAAGGTGGACAGGAGAAAGGGACAAACATGAGTTAAGGGAACAGACCTACGTATTCGTAACCTGACGGCAGAGGAGACGTGAAGCATGTTCGACGTCGACCTGCGACGCTTGTTGAAGGAGTTGTGGTCGGTTGCGAGGCGAGGATCGAATGAAGTCAAGGGCAAAGTTGGTGAGGCGCGCGAACATGAAACCGTCAATGGTTTCGAAGCCAGTGTCAAGGACAAAGCTGTCGCAAGCTCAAGTATGGCATGTGATTGGCGGCCAGGGGCCAACATCCGCTGCATGTCTTGATTCAATCGGAGAATAGCTGGACGGCGCCGATACGGTCAGTTCAAGCCACCTGTAGCTCGTAGCCTCCTTTGGGCCTCGCAGCCTCTTTGGGTTTCTTAGGCTTGCACATCCGCCGGTTTCCACCGCCTCACGCGGACGAGGACGTCCAAGAAGGTATGCTAGCAGCTGCCGGTAAAGCCGCTTACGGATAGTTGATGAACTCTTCCTGGTTGCTTGGCTGATTGCGGTGGAACGTAGCCCAATTGCAGTCGAGTAGGCTACCGCTAGGAACAAGTAAATCAAGAGATATGCATAAGTGGGTGATCAGTGCAGTAGGCCACAATTGACGAGTATAGCATCACCTACTCGACGTTGAGGGGTGACCATAATGGACGGTGTCGACTCTGGAGTTCTGTGAGAGGAGAGCGAGGTTTGTAAATGTGATGGTGAGTCCTGGCCACTCTATACTCGCAAGGCTTGTCTGTCACTCTCTGTTTCTGGTCCATCCCATTCCATCCTGTCGCATTGAGAGCGTTTGCAACTGGGTAGGAGCGACATGAGTACGCCGCCCATCAGGTTGCGAGACTCCCCGTCTCAGGTACAAGAGAAACTTGGCCTCAATAATCGGCAGTTCGATAACTTCAAGAACTTTGCCCGCCGGGTGCATAACGAGTACTGTGCTGCTCATCCCAACTCTAGCTGGGCGGATGTCCAGGTCAGCTGGACCGCTCTACCGGAGGGCGAGAGGCTCCATGTAATCCGGCTCATGTATAGCTTGTGTCTCGAATCCAGCCTGTTCCCTGCGACCACCCAGCGGTCAACGATAGAGGCGGGTATTGAGCAGAGACTGCATCAGGTCCGGCGCACATGGCAGCAGACATCGAGAACGAGGATGAGGCCTGCTGCACAGGGAACAGCTGGAGAGAATGGACGCACGGGACCCTCAGCATGACAAGCCACTTCGACGATACCGGCCGGGACTTTCAGACGGTCGCTCTAAGCGGAGACGCGCATTGTCGAGCATCCAGCCGTGCCGCCGCCGGCCGGATCCAACTATTGTTGAAGGCTCCTTCCTGGCAGCGGTAGCCCGTCAGAAATCCACGCCGCCCGACAGTTCGTCCAAAGTTGATGGGGACCGTTTGCGGCAAGAGCAAGAGAGGGTCCGTTGCTATACTTATGGTCGCCGTCCTAAGACCCCTGAAAGCCCTGCTCTTCAGTCCAACACATGCTTGGTGAAGTCATGCTTCAGGATGGAAATGGAACAACAATCGTAACTCTGCTCGGAGAAAGCAAGTGGAAAATCGAAGGTAGGATCAGTCCAAAGGTTGGTGGACTAGGCCGTATTGCCTAATGGCAGAATGCCCAGGCAGAAGGCTGCGTGAATTGACGCCAGCTCACAGTCTCAGCCCAAGAAACTCAGCGACAGTTGCAAGATGCGGCCACGAAGGATTCTTGTCAATCACTTGAGCTTATATCTGTCCTGATGAGGCTGGCTCCCTCCATGACTGACATGCTGCACCTGGCTGCAGCACCGTTGGACCGGAGTCATGCGACCAATCTATCGTCCGCCTCCTGCTCTTTGGAACCACGGTAGTAAGGAAAGCCATTAAGAACACCTACCTATCGAGGTATGGACAAGGGTAAAGAGCGAAGCGTATGGGTCGGCGTCAGCAGGTCAACCACAGGAGACTGAACTCGCAGAGACGGTTTGCGAGAAAGATGTCTTTTTAAGGCTCCTTCCTGCCAAATTTCCTCGCCGGTGTCGGGGTGCAAGGGCAAAGAAAGGCCAAATCCTTGCAATGAATGTCTGTGATGGGATACGTTCGATGTCTGCTTCGGCCACATCAAGCACAAATGCTCCACCATCTTCAGGGACCGAAGGAGGGAACGCAGTGGATGGAGTAGGGTGCCCTCGGGGCCGAAGGAAGTGTGGCTTGTATGCGGAACTCGATTTTGGGTAATATTTGATGGCTGGGAAGTCAAAAAAAAACTATGCTGGCTTGGGCTCTGTACTCGGCCGATCGTGACAAACAGTCTTTGGTGGTCTCGAGCAAGCGTCAAGCAGCGTCAACCAGGCTCATGTATAGTAGACACATACCAGGTGTCTAGGTAAGGTGGTTGGCGAGAAGGATGGAAATGGACGGATGAATCCCAAGGAAAGCCACAGAGTAGTGCCACAAGGAGACCTAATAATAAGCAATAATAAGCCACAGGCCCCCAACTGACAGGTACCTGGTAGGTGACAGGAAGCCCAGACAGGTCCTCTACCGGGCTCCCGCATGCCTATAAGGTTAGCTTCTAGGATAATAAATCGGGGCCTAGGAACAAAAGCCTTGCCGACGGCGGGTCGCCCGGGAGGCTGCGCTCCCGAAAGCAAATCGTTATGCAGCTGCATTCATTATGACGCAACTTGAAGAATGAGAAAAAGCCATGTACAAGCAGGTGACAAGTATACTTTTAGGTACCTTTAACACTGTAACTGTTGCTCACTGCCACATGCCAGATGCCCTCCTGTAAAGCCGATCCTGCTAGTACCTGACTGGCAGGTTGTTTTTCTGTCTGAAACCAAAGTTTTGAAGAATCTTCCACCGCTCATCAAGTACATCTATATGTCTTATACTTGCCTTGAATACCATACGCCCCGATCAAGCAAAGACGCCTACAACCTCTATCCTTCCAGCCGAATGTGTTCACGACATTGCATACTCCTACACTACCGCATACCATGACTGAAACGTATCCTTCCTCCTGAAACCGACGACCTCGCACCGCCAGACGCAGAACAAGTCGGCCTTTAGATGGCAAACAACCTCACTCGGACCGCATCGGCCCCTGTCGATGGGCAGTCCACCCCTACCATCGAACTTCCCGATACCTCCATTTCCTTACCAAAAACGCAACCGGCAGAGGAAGCCCCAAGAATTGAGTCGGATGCTACACTTTATGATGACACAAGACTGCCGATAGAGTCGGCCCCGGGGGCTCCAGAGCCTCAGGCCGTAGAGAATGGAACGATAGAAAGACCTGCTCTCGCTGCTCGCAAGTTCGATACTGAACTTGCTCGCCCGGTCGCTCAGAGACTGCCAGCTCCAGCGAGACGGCACCAATCGAATATCGATACTCCGGCCTACCGCACGGATTCTACGTCACATAGCGAGACGGAGGGCTACTCCACGTCCGAGGAGGAATACCACCGCAAACGACGAAAGTCATGGACGCAGCCAGACCAGCATCTCTTATCCATATCACATCTCAATCGTGTCCGCACCCGGCTGAAGCGGCCGGAGCTCAAAGTCGGGAACGAATTCTTCCAGTCACATTGCGGGTTGGCTAGAGATGGCAGATTAAACATCTCCGTGAACGAAACAGCCAACACTGGATACCTAGCAAAGGCTCTTGGTGCGACTCTTCAGCGTCATCTGGGTTCGGAGTCCCGCCACGCTCAAGAAGTACGCGATGCAGAAAAGGCCAAGGCGGATTTTCTGCAAGCCAAGCCGCATTTGCAAATCCCGCGGATGAATATAGTCATCATGGTGATTGGAAGCCGCGGAGACATCCAGCCGTTCCTCAAGATTGGCAAGATCCTTAGGGACAAATATAATCACCGGGTCAGGATTGCCTCCCACCCTACGTTCAAGAAATTCGTTGAAGAAGAGATCGGTCTCGAGTTCTTCTCTGTTGGCGGTGATCCTTCGGAGCTGATGGCCTTCATGGTGAAGAATCCTGGTTTGATACCAACTCTGGAGACTCTGAAGACTGGCGAGGTCGGGAGGAGACGCGAGTCGATGTACCAAATGTTCCAAGGATTTTGGAGGGCTTGTATCGATGCGACCGACGATGAGACGGATGCTGCGAATCTGAAGCTGATGGGAAGCAAGCCTCCGTTTGTTGCCGATGCGATCATTGCAAATCCGCCTTCATTCGCCCACTACCATTGTGCAGAAAGACTCTCGATACCTTTACATCTGGTCTTCACGTTCCCCTACACTCCCACCCAGGCCTTCCCTCACCCTCTAGCCAATATCAAAACGACCAACGTCGATCAGAGCTACAGCAACTTCATGAGTTATCCCTTGGTTGATCTCATGACCTGGCAGGGCTTGGGCGACCTCGTCAACCGCTTCCGCGTGTACACACTGGGATTGGATCCAGTGTCAACTCTGTGGGCTCCTGGTCAACTTTCGCGTCTGAAAGTGCCGACTACGTACCTTTGGTCGCCAGGTCTGGTCCCCAAGCCTCCTGACTGGGGCCCCGAGATTGACATCGCTGGTTATGTCTTTCTCGATCTGGCGTCCTCCTACAAACCCCCCCGCTGACCTGTGTAAGTTCCTCGAGAGGTCGGATGATGATCGGCCAATAGTATACATTGGATTCGGGTCCATTGCCGGTATAGATGATCCCGTGGCGTTCACAAAGCTGATCTTCGATGGCGTGGCGAAAGCCGGCGTTCGCGCGGTAATCAGCCGAGGTTGGGGAGGCATGGGGGATGGCATGGAAAAGCCAGACGGCGTCTTCTTGGTTGATAACATTCCTCACGACTGGTTGTTCCCCAAGGTGGACGCCGTGGTCCATCACGGGGGGGGGCAGGCACCACTGCAGCCGGCCTCCGGTTCGGCAAGCCAACTATGATTGTTCCCTTCTTTGGCGACCAACCATTCTGGAGTGCCATGGTCGCGAAGGCTGGCGCGGGTGCGAAGATGGCTCTTCCATGGAAGAAGCTCACCAGTGATACTTTTGCCGAAGGGATTCGTCAGTGTCTGGAGCCGGACGCCAAAGCGAAAGCACAAGAGATTGCCAAAAGCATTGAGAGAGAAGGCGACGGGGCGGAGAATGCTGTCGATTCGTTCCATCACGCCTTGGATCTGGACGCAATGCGCTGCCGCATCTTTGCTGATCGTGTGGGAGTCTGGAAGCTGAAACGTCAAGACATCCAGATGTCGGCGCTGGCAGCTGATTTATTGGTGGAGAATAAAGAACTGCACTGGTCAGATTTAGAACTGAACAAGATTCGAGAATGGACTGATTTCCAAGGCCCTGGAGAGCCCATCACCGGAGCTGGCGGAGTGTTGGTGCAGACTTTTCAAGAGGCCTTTCACGGGTTAGCCACGATTCACGAAACCACCAAAAAAGACATCCAACGTTTTGAAAGACACCGACGGAAGCACAAGAAGAAATCCACGGCGAACGCACTAGTCTTACCTGGGCGTATTGCGTACGCAGTTCGAGGCAACGGTGTGGGATCGCAAAGGAAAGAACAAGCTCACCTCCAAAATCAATCAGATCTTCAGGGCGATGGCCAATCCGCCAAGCTACCTTCTGCTCCGTCTGACCTTTCCGACAAGGATGCCATCGCGGGTAACGGCACGTTGACGCGGACCGCAACAGACATGTCCGACCACCCTGCTGCGGTCGTGGTAATCTTGAAGGACGTTGGACGAGGTATTGGGCACTCGAGTCGCGCGATCGCCACCTTGCCATTGCAATTGTGGAACGCCTTGGCTCTAGGATTCCACAATGCACCGCGATTATATGGTGACAAGACAGTGCGGCCATCGCCCTCTCGTATCATGGGGTTTCGAGACGGGGTCAAAGCAGCCGGGACGGAGTTCTGCCTGGGTTTCTACGACGGGGTCACCGGCATCGTTCGCATCCCATATCTCGAGGTGCATGACGAAGGCATCATCGGCTTGCCCAAAGGTATGGCAATAGGCCTTGGCGGGCTGGTTCTGAAACCTATCTCTGGCATACTTGGACTGGGGGCATACACCTTCAAAGGCGTCCATCACAGTCTCCGGCGACGGGTGCGAGATACGGAGAAAACGGATCGCTGGATTCGACGGGCGCGCATCGCCCAGGGACAACGAGAGATCGAAGAATTCAAGGAGAAAAAGGCTAATGACGCGAGATCGCCCAGACCGTATCTGCGACCGACACCCGAGTTTGAAGAGGTTCGCAACCAAGCTCTTCGTCTGTGGGCGACCTTGGAGAAGGAGTTGCTCTTGGCTGAGCCGCCACAGAAGGGCCATCGGTTCTTGCTTCTGAGAAAATCACAACATGATGGTCATGGTCTAGGGGATGGTGTTACTAAATCTACCCGGGCGCGGACGACGTGAAGATACCCCTTGGTTGCCCTTTTTGCTATTGTTGTATTAATGTACCACATCGGTATAAGATAACACATACCCGATAAATCATAGTGCCCTATCCCAGCTGCAATTTGCATTTAGACTCAACTGACCATACGTGTTTCAAATCATAGTCTTTTCCTGCAACGTGTTGATGATTGATGGTCATGTAGACTTTAGTAGATGCTACATCAAGGCCACCTGACCCGAGGTACGCAAAAGGGAAGAGCAAGCATGAGTGGATTACACTCCAAAAGCTGGTCTAGAGCCTCGGATGACCACGTGACTATTCACATATGGTTGCCAAAAATCACGTGCTTTGGCCGCTACCGGAATCTGCCTCTTGCGCACGGTCCCACGCACTTTGTGCCTGACTCGATAATAGCCGCATTCTCCTACCGTAGGAGCAGAAAGAACTCCGCGGCCAGCGCACTCTGTCGCTCGTGGCCCTTTTTACAACTTAGCAATCCTTACACTGAAGAGAAATGCCGGCCAGCACAGAATCAGCAGTAAACCAGTAATTATTGTGTGGGAGCAAAAGGAAACCACTCATCGGGCAAGGGTTGGCTTGCATAGCGCATCTCCGATGCATGTTTCCGCTCCGGCCCCCTGGGCTCTTGGTTTTGCCTTATCGTCGTATTGCGATTGGTCAATCTGGTTTAGCTCACTAAACGAAATGACCATCTCAAGCGGCCACAAAGAAGCCGAGTCACTCTTGGATTTAGAGGTACAGCCGAATCGAATGCCTGATAAAGTTGAAGTTGAGTCAACCTCCAGAGGCAACAACGACTCCAAAGAAGCAAATAGTGCAGACGGGAGTGGTATAGCGGCAGGGAATACAGGTAATTATCTGGGGGATTCAAGTAAACCATGAGATCTGGGTTGGTCGCTCTCCGGGCCACTGAGTCGGGTTGATGATACTGCGAGCAGTTCGCCTAAAAAACCGACCCCAAGAATAATCAAGTCAACACCGAGACGTGTAGAGATGCTGGCCATGCCAGTGTTAGGTACATCTTGAACTTCATAGTCTATAACCCTGTCGGCATTATACAACTACAGTGACAAGTCCTCCACCGAACGAAGCCAGCAATGTTTCTTACCAGATATGCGCTGGGACTCGAGCTGCAGTTTACTTCCTTCTTGCCCTCGTCGTTTTAAGGCTGACTACCGCACCCTTCAAAGGACAGGTTGAACAGGGGATCTCGTTCATTGATGCCTCGAAGATGAGACCCGGTCTGTTTTCTTATCGCGCAGTCGGTGCAATTCGCCGACTGCTAAGTGGTCAAGACCTGTGGATGGATGGTGGGGGAACCTACAGTAGGAGGGGCGAGATAGCGGGCAGAGTCCAGGGTTGGGACCTCGAATTCCAAGCCCAGCAGCGGTCGTGGGTGCCCCGGCGGTAGAAAGAGGGGACACTGTACAATATATTGGCCACTGAAGTGCCCATTAATCCCGCCTAGGAGTCCGATCGGACTTTTACCCATTGGCCGCCGGTGGATGTTCTGGGCTTCCCACTGTTGTCGGAGGGGGAGCCGAAGATTCACGAGGCAATCGATAGAGGCACGAACTGGGTATTTGTATAGAAGGCATAGCTTATAAGTGGCTGCCACCGGTGGAGAAGTTCATACACCAGGTGGTGGGTGATATGCGTGGCATGGCTATTAGTGTTTGGTGCCACAGTGAGTGAGCGAGCCTGGACAGGGGGAAAGGCCCCCAAGATGCTGAGGACTAGTAGGGTTGGGTTGGTGGGAGGGCGATACTAAGCAAGTGTAGGTAGTGGGCGCAGGCCACTGACCACTGGCAACGGGCTAGCCCCGACTGACCTGCGCTGAGCTACACTATTATCTCGTGTGTCGGAGCTCTGTTGGCCTCCCGCGCTGGGTGCTGGCACGGCTGCTTTCAGATCCCATTTATTTATTCTTTGCTTCTTCCACTCCGTTATCGTCTTCCCATCTTCACATTCCTCCAACTACCCTCTGACCTTTTGTCTTTCAAAAGTCAGTCTCTTTATTCCCCAAACCACGACTCTTCTTGGTCGTGTGTCCTTCGTCTACCTCCGCTTCATTTCCCCCTCCACAGGATCCCCTCCATCCACTGCCCATCATGGTGAGTCTTGAGCTGCTCCAGCAGCCTTCGGGCGTAAAAACGACCATGCTGACCATTTGCCTAGGCTGGCGTCGGCGAATCCGTCTACGTTTCCAATGCTGCCAACGTGAGTCTACCCGGCGTCCTGCGCCTGTCCTACATCCTCCTGCGACGACGATCTGACTTGATTATCAGTTGTCCAAATACATGAAATTGGACCAGAAGGGCAAGGTTCTGGCCGAATACATCTGGATTGATGGCAGCAACGGCCTGCGCAACAAGACAAAGGTGAGCACTAGACATTTGCAAGATCTCACTCATCCCCGACTCTGCACCTGCGCTCCGAGACACACTTGGCATGGTTTGCCAGGCCGGGCATCTGCCTTCAGCGATCGTCCCAACGAAGATTTAGGCCCCACTGGTGACAATCGTCGGGCTTCTGCTGGGTGCAGGGGTCCTACGTTGGGAATCATGGTCTCTGCGGCGTCATGCCCGAATGGTGTGGCTCGGTCTTCTAAGGGCGCGGGCGCAGCCCACTTTTGGTGTTCTGCTACCCCGAATCTACCGGTCTCGGCAGTCGGGAGGCAAGACCAATGTGGCCTGCGCCCGCACTATTAATGGCCATCCATCGCGGTCCAGCGGCGAATTGACACATCCAAATTGTCCTGACTTGCAGAACATGTGAGCGCTGACTTGGCCGTTCCTAGACCCTGAACAAGGCTCCCACGAGCGTCGACGATCTCCCAGAGTGGAATTTCGATGGCTCCTCCACCGCCCAAGCGCCAGGCGACAACTCCGATGTCTACATCCGACCCGTGGCAATGTACCCTGATCCCATTAGACTAGGCGAGAACGTCCTTGTCATGTGCGAGACCTACGATCCCGATGGAACCCCCAACAAGTTCAACTACCGACATGAAGCCGCCAGACTGATGGAAGCCAACGCCAAGCATGAAGTCTGGTTCGGGCTTGAACAGGAATACACTCTCCTCGGACCTGATGGTTGGCCATATGGCTGGCCGAAGGGTGGATTTCCCGGCCCCCAAGGTCCATACTACTGCGGTGTCGGTACAGGCCGTGTCTTCTGCCGTGATATCGTCGAGGCACACCACAAGGCTTGCATGTACGCAGGTATCGAGATATCGGGCACCAACGCTGAAGTCATGCCTGCTCAATGGGAATACCAAGTAGGACCTTGCGCTGGTATCGACTGTACGTATCACCACAGCCTTTTCCACCCCCAGATTGGGACTAATAATACCTCTTAGTGGGCGATCAACTCTGGGTTTCCCGATGGCTCCTCCACCGTGTCGCCGAAGAATTCGGCGCTGTCGTATCCTTCAACCCCAAGCCAATTCCAGGTGACTGGAACGGTGCTGGCCTGCACACTAACGTCTCGTCGAAGGAGATGCGCCAGGATGGTGGCATGAAATATATTGAGGAGGCCATGAAGAAGCTGGAGAAGCGCCATCTCGAACACATCAAGGTCTACGGTGAAGGCAACGAGCTCCGTATGACTGGTGCACACGAGACTTCAAGCATTGATAAGTTCACCTGGGGTGTTGCCAACCGTGGCTCCTCGGTGCGTATCCCGCGTGCTTGTGCCCGCGAAGGAAAGGGCTACTTCGAGGACCGACGACCTGCATCTAACGCAGACCCATACCGTAAGTTGCCGGTGTTTTCGCCAGTAGCGAAGGAAGGTGGCTAACCTGTTCGATAGGGATTACTGGTATTATCGTCGAGACCATCTACGGCTCTCTGCCTGAGGAAAAGTGATTTCAAGAGCTACACACAAATCAAGAACCGAGCAGCGGGATAGAGAGACAGAAAGAACGAGATGATGAGAATTGCGCAGGCGTTCACGATAGCGATGCCGATGAGATCGGTTAGTCAAGATGGACTGCTGGTGATGGCGGTGGCGCTGTTTGGCTGTAGAAGATTTGCTAGCACTGCAGTTCTTGCATAGAGTCCAGCTGAATGAATTGTCTTGATTCCCATCAACCCTGTACGATGCCTTGGATCAGAAACATGTTGACCGCTATCGTGGTTACATTCCTCCTGTCTAATACTCTGGGATCGACCCTTTACATCCCGTAGGCTACTGTAGTGTCAGGTGTGCAAAGCTCCTGCTCTGTGCTGGTTCTGGCCTGTCGCCCTTCCTCTTCCCCTCCCTTGACTGCGGCCAGCTACCACTGCGTTTTTGAATGCTTCAGCCTCTGACATTGCTTGTGTCGCTCAGGATCTCTACTGACTGCCAATTACGCCAGCCATGCCTCTTACCTCGGTCCTTCGGGTTGTTACCGTCAAAGTCATGAGACTGAAATCAAGAGGAACAAAAGAAACACGACAGGACAAAAGCAATCACGAAGAGAAATTGACGAGCAAAAAGCAACAACCCACCAAGGCCGACAGGATCCACGCATCGCCCTCATCAGCCCGAATAAACAGGAGACCAGTAGACCAGTAGACCGGGATCAATGAGGCTTCCGTATGCTGCAAGAAAAACGCCCACAAACCCCAGTCTGAAGGGCCGCCTACCCCGGACAGAATACCCCAGACTTCCGGCACTATGTCAGCAATGGAAGGACAGGAGAACCGTGGCTGATGGCGACAGCTGAGAGGAAAGCCTTAGCAGTGGAGGTAGATGAGTGGCGCCCGGTGATACGCTGACCCAGGTCGCAAGGCTTGGTGGCGCATGAAAAGAGAACGGTCATCGGGCTCGAGCTCGACGTCCGCCATCGACTGAACGAAGCTCGAGCTTCTACACTTGTCCAGTAGCTAGTCGGCCGCTGGCGTGAGGCTCTGTCTCACGCAGTCGACTCCATACCCAAGGAAAGGATGTCATCGTCTCAGCTCGCGTATGTTCGGAAGAGGTCATCCATCATTGTGGAGCACATCATATGTTCAAGCCGACTCACAGAGCTGGTAGTCAAGCATCTGACCTCGCAGACCACCTGCTCAAACCCTTGCCAGTCAACTAGGCTCAGCACACCTCATCTCCTGTGGACGGGCAAGGCATGTCCGTTGTCATGCAACAGAGACAAGGGGGCGGGAAATGGGCAGCAAAATTGCCCTCCCTGTGGGATCAGCTGTTGCTCCAAGAACAAGGGGAGTAATGTGATCTTCGCACTGTTGACATCACAGGCAGGAGCTCATATCAGGGAGGGCTGGGTGGATGACACGGCAGTCATGCAAAAGAAAAGAAAGAGCTGTGTGTCAAGATAAGAAGCAAAAAAAAATGACCACCGGCAAGATTGACCTGACCGTTCAGCCCCTGGACGGGCTTATCTTGCAGCATTCCTTTTGCTAGACTTCATAGTCTTGGGAGCTCCTGTCAGTCGTCTTTGCGAGTGCGGGATCCAGAATAACGTGCATGCTGTTTCGGAACAGCAGATTGGTGCTGGACAAGGCATGTCGTCGTCAATTTGCAAAGGCATGGCAAGATAGTAACACGGGACAAGATGCAGACTTTCAGCGGATTGACAAGTTGATACGTGCACGCATGGGGAAGCTTCAGATCTCGATATCTTTTCCCCAGAGACTTATTATGAGACAGCGAGCTCATTCGGTCGAATCAACAGCGTCAGATAGCATGACCTCTTCAATGCTGGATCCCATGGGTGCCGCATATCAGTCGATCTGGGGCCGAACTTGAGTGGACGGGTACTCAACGTGTTGGGGGCATCGACAACTACGTACGACCAGCTTCGGGCCGGAGGGAGTTAGGAGGGACTCGAGCAGAAAGAAGCGACTCGACTTGGCGGACGAGGGTTTAAACTCACATCCCACTAGCAAGGGTCTCTACGGCTGGCGTTCTGTCGGCGGCGTCGCAGACCCCGGTGACAGGATGTGCCTTGCAGCCGAGTTGGGGTCCCTTGTCGCATCCTCTACAAGGGGGTCAGAGATAAGGCTCCGACCCCTGATTGGTGCGAACGAGCCAGATTCTGCTCTGCTCGTCCATGAAATGAGTAAAAGGGCCAGGCCGATGGGATACATTGGGCACAGAGACAAAAGCAATCCCAGCGCCCTCGACAGCCGCCCTTGGCATTACGAGAGACAAATCTATTTCTACGATCCTGCCCGAAGCCTCGGAAGCCAGTTCGAACTGTGCTCACTCCCAAACTCGCAGGTCGAATTGCAGCAGCGGTGGTCGGCCTGTCCTGCGCACTGGTTGCCCAGAGATTCGGGACTAGGCTACGAAGTCGGATGCCAGACATCGAGACCATGGATGCTCAAGCTTCACAGACAAGTCCCCCTTTGCCCGCCTGGTGGAGAACAGATCTGCCCCGGAGTTCTTGCTTCTGTTGGTTTGTCCGGCTGGGTTGCAGCGGTACATGACCCAAGGCCAAGGCCAAGGCTCTTGGGGGTAACTTGAACGGCATACTAAGGATCAGGTGCCCAGAAGAAAAGGAGGGCGAAACCATTCTCGATAACAGTGTTCTCAGCCAGTCACGAGCAGGACATGTACCTATGAACTCATCACCTCAACCCGACAGAACAACGGGCCTTGGATCGATGACACTGTTTGAGGCGTAACGTACTGATGGCCCGGTCTAACGAAACACCCAACAGACCCCACAACAGACAGCAGCTTTGCTTCGGCCACAGACTCAACGTGACGTGGGTTCCACTGATGCACGCCACTGGACACCTTGCTGGCGATTCGAATTTCTGGACTTGTTCCCTAGCTTGTTACCCTTGTTGGACCATGACGCTCATCCGACTTCGCCCAGCGAGCATGCAGTGAGAAATCTTCAAATGAAGCTCAAGTATACAGTATACTACTACTACCTTCAGACTCCTATTCACTTTGCTTTTGCCGGCGTCGTAAGATAGCTGGAAAGACACACCACCAAAGCGGTCGACCTATATATGCCTCATTTTTCGTGACACCGTTTCGCTGCTTGTCCTCCAACAACCTCATACGCTCTTCACGTGCCGGCACGCCTCCGAAGTGTCCGTTGGTCCTCTCACCAATTGACCCTTTGAAGTCCTCTCCACCGGACTTGAACGTCTTCCTAGCTGGATCACTTTCTCCCGTTCAACATCGAGCTGCTTTGAGACAAGTCAGCTTCTCTCAAACGCCTTCAAGGCGCATCCTCCGTCTATCGGTCATTCGACCGTGACCGGGCGACATGTCAGGGGTCACTAATTACATTCCTGAATATGCCTCGTACAACTGGACTGGTGCTCCGTCCGATTATTCACTCGCCACGAACCCCAACACTGGCGGTGATTCGCGTGAGTAACGGGTCTTTGAGCAGAAACGAACTTGGATTTTAACTTGTCGGCCAGGGCACGAAAACTTGAACAAATGGTATCAATCGGGCGATACTGCATATATCATCCTCTCGTCATGTTTGGTCCTAATCATGGTACCCGGTCTGGGGTTTCTCTATTCGGGACTCGCTCGGAGAAAATCCGCGCTGTCCATGATGTGGGCATGTATGGCTGCTGGGACCGTGATCAACTTTCAATGGTATTTCTGGGGTTATTCGCTCACCTTCTCCCCGACCGCAACGAACGGCTTTATCGGTGACCTCGTTCATTTTGGTCTGAAACGAGTCTTGGGGAATCCCAGCCCGGGCTCTCCTCTGGTTTCGACTCTGCTGTATTCGTTCTACCAGGTATGGCGCCTCTTCCACCATATATCCGCCAATCCCGAAGTATCAGACTAACTTTGGATGCAGATGCAATTCTGTGCTGTAACCGCTGCGATTGTTGCAGGAGCCGTTGCCGAACGTGGCCGCCTGGCTCCGTTCTTGGTTTGGATTTTCCTATGGGCCACGCTGGTCTACAACCCTATCGCCTGCTGGGCGTGGAACGTCAATGGATGGGGGTTCAAGTACGGGGTGATGGATTATGCTGGTGGAGGGCCCGTCGAGATTGGCTCAGGAATGTCGGCGCTGGCATATTCCATGGTCCTGGGCAAACGACAGGAGAAAATGATGCTCAACTTCCGCCCGCACAACGTCTCCTTCATCCTTCTCGGAACAATCTTGCTTTGGTTTGGGTGGCTCGGATTCAACGGCGGCTCTTCCTTTGGAGCAAACCTACGGGCCGTCATGGCATGTTGGAACTCGAATTTGACGGCCACGATGGCAGCCGTGACGTGGGTGCTTCTCGATTACCGACTGGCTCGCAAATTGTCCATGGTCGGATGGTGTTCGGGTACCATTTCCGGTCTGGTAGCAGCCACTCCAGCCTCCGGCTACATCGATACCTGGGGCAGTGTGGCTTTGGGAGTGACGACCGGCGTTATCTGCAATTTTTCGACCAAGAGTGAGTCACATCCCCGTTTTCGTCGTGCAAGATCACATGGGTTTTGGGTCATCTGGGTTCAGCGACACTAATCATCTAGTATAGTCAAGTATTGGATCCGCATCGACGACTCGATGGATGTGTTTGCCGAACACGGCGTGGCCGGCATGATCGGCCTGATCTTCAACGCTCTCCTGGGCGTCGACTACGTTGTCGGCCTGGACGGCGTCAACACGGGCGGCAGTAACCCTGAAACCGGCACCGGCATCGGAGGCTGGCCCATCGGCAACTACCGACAACTATATATCCAAGTAGCCTACGTCGTGGCCTGCACGGGCTATGCCTTCGTCATGAGCGCGCTGCTGGCCTACATCGTCAATTTCATACCCGGCCTACACCTTCGCGCGTCCGACGAGGCTGAACTGTTGGGCATGGACGACGACCAGCTCGGCGAGTTCGCCTACGACTATGTCGAAGTCCGACGTGATTATCTCGCTTGGACACCCACCAGGGCCGACCAGAACGCCGTCGACCCCGAAGTCCCGCAGGAGCATCGTCACGGCATCGAAGGCCATGTGAAGATGCTGCAGAACCATGAACTTTCCAGTTCTGCCTCTGGTTCTGGCTCTGGCACTGGCTCCGGCCATCAGGCCTTGCCCGCCCAGGGTGATCGCCATGGCGTTGCGGCTGAGGACGCGGAGAAAGAGAAGCGCGTGCATGACCCTGAATAAAACTGCAGCGGCATCTAAGTCGTGAATTTGATCCGCACTGGATGTGGATGGATCTGGATCTAGATCTAAAACTTGCCTTCTTGGTATTGTAGCGTTTGGCCCGGGAAAATGTTTTCTGGTGATATATATATTTATATTTGGGATATACGTCGTCTTCTTGGCATCATTGAGCGGGTGCAGGGCAGGCCGAATATACTTGTATACGTAGGTATGTATACCTATATGTATGCCCAGCTTCCAGGCAGATATAACACCCTGTTTCATCCATGATATGCCTAGTCCTTATTGTAATTACCATGTCCTAGCAATGTGAGTTCCTGAGCTCGTGGATGCGGTGTGCGTGGGTCTTTCAACGATTATTACTTGGTGACATTGAATATATACTGCCTAGCGTAGGTATATTATAATGCTATGGCATCACAGAGACCTTCTTGTTCGCTACTTAGAAACAGACACTGTTCGGATCTTGCTGGACAGCCAGATGGTATTTGACCATGGTAAACATCATATTGTCATCTGTCCTGTCTTGTACCCATATTGTACCTCTTCATCTAGACCCATGTTCGAATGAGACATAGCAAGTCGTACCTTCTCAGACTTCGTTCTTTTTCGCACAGCTTGTCCATTGATCGGTCCCGTCGGTCAAACTCATCACGTTTCCACCAAGTGTTCACCGCACTCTGTTGTAAGATAGGACGCTCCCACTCAAACAACGCCGACGACCCTCTCAGCTGATCAACAGCCCCCTATGAATACCAGCTTTTCAACCTCCTCATTGACCACCATCGTCTATTTCCTCCATATTCCATCAAGACCTCCATGGTCTACGCCGCAAACCGAGTAGTATACTTATCCTGCCTAGAACCCCTTCTGGCCGGCTTTGATGTCCGTTGACTTCTGCCCGGAGCTGGCGCATTCGTTCCTACGACACTGCTGCTCTTCCGAGAACCTAGAGCCACCCTTGGGGCAGTCTGTTGCCCAGACTGAGGCTTTGGGGTCGAGCCACGCGGAGGTCTAATATCCAGATTGGCAGGTCTTCGTTTGAGCCGTCTGGCTTGCCCCTGGTACTCATCCTTGTCCTCGTCGTACTCCACTCGTCTTTTGGCTGCAGAATTCGGCTGGTACCGTTCTCGCATGATCGCAGGTGTGGCGTCTCGGCGGGTACGAGGTTCCGGAGGTGAATCTGGGAACGGTGTCGATTCACGCCTTTGTGTTCGGGGACCACTTGTCAAGCCGTTCGGACTTCGGATCGGCATCGCCACGCTTTCGGCCCACCGCAAGGTATCGTCGCCGTCATTGTTTACAAGTCTGTGGTCGCGATCGCCGTCGGCGTGGGACGCCATGTGTGAATGATTGTCCAGCTGAGAGCTCTGTTGCGTTACCTGGTCCAACAGCATTTGGTCGTTCAGTGACCCATACGAGCTGGAAGGGGTGCGACCCATGACTTGAAGATGGCTTTGGGCTATGCTGTCCGTCTCCCCCGGGGTGTTCTGCGATTGCTTCTGAGCTTGTCTGGTCGCAGGTTTCTTCCTGACAAGGTTGTTGCCATCATGTTCAAGGTCTGAGCCATGGCTGGTGTACTCGCTCAATTCCGAAGTAGAGTCCTCTCTGTTCGGAGACTCTTGGGCTACAGAGGCACCAACCTCGCCTTCACCTTCCTGCAGAGGGTCTAGTTGTGTCTCTGGAACAACACTTAG
Source organism: Exophiala sp. LBMH1013 (assembly GCA_024611085.1). Lineage (NCBI taxonomy): Eukaryota > Fungi > Ascomycota > Eurotiomycetes > Chaetothyriales > Herpotrichiellaceae > Exophiala > Exophiala sp. LBMH1013. Next base: position 2,221,775 of record JAMFLB010000006.1, on the reverse strand, counting down.
CTGGTGCGGGAGGACGACAAGATCTGCCTGGTAACAGAAACCTAGAGGCTGCCCCCTTTCAACGCCAGATCCCTGGAGCAGAGCATTGCTGGGAAAGCCTATCGCGCCGCCAGATCGATCGGCCGCTCTTCTAGGGTTCTCGTCTGGGCCAAATTGCCGGTCAAGATGAGCATTTGACAGAGCGTCTTCCAGTTCCAGGATTTGTTTTTGAAGAGTCGCATTCTCCTCTTCTTTACGCCGTAAGCCTTCTTTGACACCTTTGACCTCATCGGTGAGTGCTTCGGATGCTTGGAGCTTCTCTTTCAGTAGCGCAATTTCACTCTCTCCCGCTTGTACGGTCCCCCTTAGGGCAACAAGTTGCGCATTTTCTCTTCGAGCGCCTTCAAGGTCAGATGTAAGGGAAGCAATCTGTTCTTTAAGCGAAGCATTTTGTCCTTGCAGTTCATGCGCTTCTGCTGCCGCCTTCTGTACAGTGCCGAGCTTGGATTGTAGGTCGGCAACACGTTCATTTTGTTGCTCAAGTTCGTTCTTCAAACCGACCATGTCGCTGAGCTCTTGCCGGGTTGCCGCTATTTGCTGTTCCAAGACCTTCCTCTCTTCCGCCGACCTTTGTTGCTCGTGTACCTGCTCTTCAACTTGTGCCAATCTATGCTGTAACTGTTGCACCTGTTCGGAGGATGACCGAATCTCCGCGTCCTTTTCATTGAGCCCTCGTTGCTGTGCGACAAACTCTTTCTTCAAATCATCGTAACCTTGGAGACAGCGCCTCAGGTGGTTGATTTCGGCAGTTCTCTCTTCCAGACATTTGTTTGCTTGTTTCAGACTATCCTTGTTCTGCTCAGCCAAAGCCAGTTGTTCTTCCAAACCAGTTGCCGTAATCTGCAGCGCTTGAAGTCCGGCAACAGCGGCGTGCCTCTCAGATTCACACTTCTCGAGACGGTGCTGTATTTCGCAATGTGAGCTCCTCAGACGCCCAACTTCTTTCTCTGTCACCTTTTGTTTCTCTTGCTCACAATTCAATTCGCCTTGCAACTGCTGCAGCTGAAGCTCCATGCGGTCCGCCTAATCTCGTTAGAACTCATGACCTCTGGGGACTGCTGGTACCATACCTCGTCTTTTCTCATCCGTTCCGAGTGTTGTTGCGCCTCCTTCACCTCTTTTTTGCTCTTCTCAAGTTCTTGGTGGAGCATCTGCTGATTCTTCTCTCCCTCGACCAGCTCTAACTTCATCTCTCTGATTTCTCGAAGCTTCTCTTCGTTCTGTTGCTTGCATTCTGCCAACTGAGAACAAGCGGATTGCCATTTCATCAAAAGTGCACTAAGCCTGTTCTCAAAGTCGACAGTTTGCTTTTCCGCAGCCTCTTTGCTATCCCCAAGAGCAGCCATGAGCCTTTCGGTAGTGGAGTGCATATACTGTTCGCGGCTTTCTGCAACACTCTTTCCATCACGCAAAACTTCAAGAAATTTGTCGGTTTGCTCCGACTTTGTGCGCAAAGAAGCAATCTCTTCTCTTGCTTGGATGAGTTCTTTGTTTCCTGATTGCACCTGCGAGATTAATGTAGCTACCTGTGCCGATGTCTGCTGCTGTAGATGTTCCTTAAGAGCATCAATGGCCGCCTGAAAGTTCGCGGAGGTAGAATTTGCTTGCGCATTGAGATGGTCGTGCAGCGCACGAGAAGCATCTTTCAGTGCTCCCATGTTCGAATCGGTAGACAATCCTTTGTCAAGGAGTGCCTGGAACATTTTCTGGCACTCCATGAGCTGGCCTTCTCGAGTGGTTTCCTCATCTTTCCTGTCTGAAAGAGCCGCTAACCGAGTGGATATACCCTGTAGAGCCTCATTGAGCTCTTGATTCTGACTATGTTGTTTAGAATCTTTTTTGTTGCGCTCATGTTCGATATGGACTATGTGCGATTCCAACTTGCGACACTTTTGCTTTTCGCTTCGCAGGTGTTCTGCCTGAGCCAGAAGCAGTCCATCCATCCGGTCAATAGTAGAAACGGTTGTCTGGGCCACAACGTTGAGGTCACGAATTTCAGATCGTATATTGTGCATTTGTCTTGATGACTGGCCGGAAGCTGCCTGGGCATGTCTCAACTGAGCACGCACCTGATCTCTATCCTTGATCAAATCATCGAGTGACGCTCTGAAGGCCATGGCCTTTGTCTGCAACATCTCACAATCTTTGTTAGCCTCAAGTGCCCACTTCTTCAGCTTGTAATACTTGTCTTTGAATCCTTCCAGGTTTTGGGCGAGGATCTCCTGTTGTTGCGCTTGTTCATCTTGCGCGGTCACAGCTTCCTCGAGTGCCCGGCCTCGAAGCTCATTTTCCCTAGCAAGGCGGCTGTTTTGTTCTTCAAGTTCTGACAACCTATCCAGGGCTGCGGCCGTCTCTCTTGCACGTGACATCAACATGTACAGCAAATCTTCCTCAGAGGGTTGTCGTGAATTGCCTGGATTAGTATCGGCATGTGATGGCCGAGCCCTATATCGCATCGGTGGAGGTCTGTGCCGTGCTGGTGTCTTGCATACCCTTGATGAATGGAGGGGTGCCCGACCCACAGCTTTCGGCCGGTGCCTAATATCGCTGGGCGATGAGGGAGTATGTGTCTTGATACGACGGTGCCGGGGTGTCACACCCGCGGGATCTTCATCAGGTCCTCTCACAGCTGAGCCTCCTTGCACAGGTAGCCCAGGTCCTGTGCCTTGATCAAAGTTGGATTGATTCGGCTCATTATCCACGTCGACTTTGGTTGCTGACGTTGAAGCCGTCTCTTGGTCTTGACCGTTTGACGGATCTGTTTTTCCAGCTCCTATGTCGTTCTCTTCTGGCGATGGGTGATCTTTGCTGGTATCCGGTAGCTTCTTAGTTTGCGTGATAGGTGGAGCTGCAAAAGCAGCCTCAGACTCAACATTCTTAATGCCAGTTGATGATCCATTGCCACATTGAGACTTTATAGGGACTCGGGCAAGGTGACCGTCATCGGTTGGCACAGGGGTAGAACAGGATGGCCTCCTGGACGTCCTTTGTTAGCTTGAACAAGAGCATCGGACATGACCTAGGGGTCCTTACGACCTTGCAGACGAAATAGACTCTGGAGCAGTGAGACGACGGCCACCATCCTCGCTCCGTTGTGGGTATGTTTCAATTGCGGAGTGTCTTTGACTTTGCGGTCGTGTGGAGACTGCTTTCAGATTCGCAGGCATGAAAGAAAACCCTACTCGTCCAATCTCGCTCTTTATGGTTTGTGCATTGTGAAGCCAGTTGGGGGCGGCGGGTGAAAGCTGGGTTGAGCTACTTAGGCCCGCTCGGTCATGAGCCAGCATCTTGGATACTGGTGTCTCATCGACTGAGAACGAAACTGAGGTTGCTGAAGGTGTTTCCGGATCGGTTAAATCGTAGGGAAGGCTTTCAGGGCCAGCCCCAGAGACAGAGTGGTCGTCATCATCTTGGACGGAAAGGACCGAAGCACAGCCATGCAAGGACTGTGCAGTTTCATCGATAGCAACCTCAGGAGGGATTGTAGACGCTTCGGCCATGGTTCTGGAAGCCAAAAGAGTGAACGAACAGAACAGTACTGGGTCAATACCACGCAGTCCAGAAGGACAACTTGAGAAGATGGTGAGATCAGCAGTGTATGTGACTTCCGTGCAATTTCCACACCCAGATCGTCGGCATGCAACAGGCCTTCAATGCTCTGCACACCAACCGAGGACAGCGGCAGCTGGACGAAGGGAGATGACTGTCAAGAGGCAGAACGGTGATGGAAAATTACCAAGAGCTAGAGAAGCAAGGCGGCGGCCTTACGTCTGCACTGTCTCTTTGCACCTTCCTTCCACAAACGCTCGCTGGACTGCAAAGATCACCAACAATTAATGGAATTCATGCACCTACTTCAACCGAGAGTCGGTAGCCATGGTAGAAGAAGGTTTAAAAACATGTCACATTAAGCAGGGTCCTCTGGCGGCCATTGAAGGTCCGGCGCAGACGAGCTTCCGTGCACTGAATGCAAGGCAAGCTTGATCTCCATGCGTTCAAGCAATTTGTTCGTGTCAGTGACCCCCCCCCAATCCTCCATATGAGGAGTCTGCAATACTTATGATTAAGTTCTTTTGTGACGCCTTCCTGTGTGCCAATGCTTGAACACCTTTCCCAACACCAAGTAGGCCATTTCCCTTGAAAACCAAACGAACGTGGTACAAGTCTCCTGTGGACGAGAAGGGAGCTGATCTGCCGTAAAAGGACAGCTGGTGATTAGTTGTAGACACTGCAGAGGAGAGAAGCCACAAAACAACACATAGGTAGAGGCGGCTCACTGCTTCCCCAGGCAATAGAGGCTTCAGACCAAACATGCTTCGGGAGATATGTCAACGAACGAAACGTGACTTCAAGACTTAGCTGCTGTAGATTCCATGAGTATGAAGATTACCTGGACGTATGCATTGCTGGCAGACTAGAGATATACCAAATGTCTCAGAGAGGTGATTGCATTGCAGGGACTGAAAGAATTTTGAAGAGATGAACAACAAAGTTGAAGTCGATGACTCGAGTTGTTGGAGCATTTTCGAAAATAGGCATAGCGTAGAATGACATCATGCAAAAATGGCTGTTTGAGGTTAGCTCGTCATGTTTGCTTACTCAGCAGCTATCGAGTTGAACTGGCTATACGCAGCCTCGTCCGCAGCCCAAGTATAAGGGCATACACCACCATATGTGAGTAGTAAAATGGGATGGGTAGTACGACCATATATCTCATGTCTCTCTCACGCCATGATCCCCCCTCCTCATCGCTCGTCCTCCTATCCTTCACCATCCTTTCTTCAAGGCTCATCTTCCAAACACCTTCTTCCAGACGGGTGTTTTCGGACTATCCATCTCAAATGACGACGACGGGATCTCAACTTTCGGCGGCTTTGGCTTGCGCTTCTGCCCTGACCCATCCTCTCTCCGACTCTGACTCGGATCCTGGCTTTGAACACTATCCGTGTCGATCGTACTCTCCACCCCGACTGTCGAGACAGGCACGCCTTTCTCAACATCATGGCTCCGACTCCCTCTACCACTATTACTCAGCGGTGTGCGTGAATCTTGACCACCATTGATGCTTGCAGGGTATCTATGCTTCGCGGTCCGCGGAAAACTCATGTTCTTCGGCGTAAGGGGTGTGGCGACGGCTTTGACGGCGCTCCCCACTCTGCGCACAGATCGACGCAGTCCTTCTTTGACTTTCCATTGTCGCTTCTTCGCGAGGAAATATAGGACTGCAAGAGTGACTGGAAGCCCCGAAAAGAGAGTGCGGCATATCGTCAGCAAATGACTATACATGTATGTAGACAATGTCATCATTATGGGCAAAAAGACGGGCAAACTCACTTCCCAACACGACCACGATACTGACAATCACCGCAATTGCTATTGTTGCCCCTCGACTGAGATTCACGGAGCCGGTATCCGGTCCTGCGGCTCCTGCGTCCGTCGAGCCTTGAGTATCGGTGCCGGATCCGATGTCACCGGGTTGCACGCCTGAAGCGGCACCTCCATCGTCGGTTTGGGCCAAGGCCGAGCCTGCAAACAGATAGACGCAGAATAGAAATTTGAGTGATGGTAGAGGTGTAAGCGAAACTGGCCGAGCCATAATGATAGCTGGACGAACTCTGAGGCTGGATAAGGGCCTTCCCTGGCAGAGAGAGAGATCTCTGCCGGTCGATTGCTCAAGACTCCAAACAAGCAACAATTGTACCAGGTGCGATGGTGCGACGAAGAGATAGGATTGTGTCGTAGAGTAATGTAGGGCAATGTAGTGCAGGCGATGGGGTTATACAGAGAAGAACATGGATACAGTCTGTTGCATGACGGCTCCCACTTACCTTATGTTCAACGACCAGGGGAGTCATGGAATCATGGTTGCCCTTCTGACCTCCCAAGAGCGAAACACATGCACTGCCATGGCCCAACGGCCTCCAAGGCTATCTTTAGGCCAGAAGAGAAAGGATAAAGACGGTGTGATGTCTGCTATTGGGAGAGACCACGATGGTGAAACGGGTGAAGAATGTGTGAAACATTTGGTGACGCCCATTGTAGCCGCCCGGCGTGACCAATCAAATCGGCATATTGGCCCAATATCACAACGACATCTACGTCTGGTTGGGAAGCTGAATTCTAGGCTCGCCCAAGCGCTGGATCAATGGTCAGCAGTATGATGGCTTCTAGTGTGTTGCTAAAGAGCATGGTCTACTCCACGCTATGTACTGGTTGACTGGAATACACTATGTATGGCTGCCGCCAATCTGCTCGTGACGCCTCGTTATCACTTTCTGTGTTCTTTTACTCCTTCAGGGCATCTGCCTGTGTTGACTCTATGGTGAGCCACTTTCGATCAATCACAACGTCTCCCACCCGCCAGCGTTGACCTCACTTTCAAGTTTCCGAGCTATCGTACTCCATACGCTACCATTCGTCATCAACCAGGTATCTCTCAGAAGCTTGTCGTATCTCTTTTGGTTGAGGATCAACTGGTGCTTCGACCGTAGCCCGGAATCCGTTTCTCCATGCTTGGTCAAGTATGGTGCTGGAAAGAATGACCCATGACTCAAGGTCAGAGATCCTGGAGGCAGTGCTTGGGCACCACGCCCGGTCCTCTCACGATCATACTCGACCATCCGAGGGTCCTTGACAACATGTAATAGAGCCACATGGCACTTCCGGATGAAGAGGAACATACCGATTGGACTCGAGCATTTGTCGACATGAGCATTGCACCCTCCACGCATCTCTTTGGTGAGGCAGCATACAGTCTGGGAACAGAATATCTCACCGCAGAAGAGGCACAGAGCCGGGTCTGATACCTCTTTACCCGTGGTAGGACATCTGCGACGATGAGATTCTTCCATGAGAACGTCGAAATATTTCGGCAGTCCGATCAACTCGAGGGGTGCCGGGTGGAGCAGCCTGATGCCCAGAGGCGTTACACGGAAATTGTCAAGCTGTGTTGAGGGAGGATTGCTCTGCCCATGTCCAATGCAGTCCGTAATCCAAAGAGCTGCGTGACTCTTCAACACGCCAGAGCTGGAGAATTCATCAAACGACGCTAATAGATCGCTGATATTTGGCAACTGAAAGAAGTGCAAAAGGCGATCAAGTTCGGGGAGACTGGCTTCTGAGCCAACCGTGGTCGGAAAGTCAATGCCATGTGCAACATGGAAGAAAATGGCCGCCTTTCGCAGGAAGGCAAGTGCATACACCTTGCAGAGCCTGAAAAGTGCACTAGCTTCGCTGACAGACATACGCTGCATTGTGTCTTGCAGCTGGTCAGCTAATGAACTGGTCTCCGGGGCAACTTGCTGGATGTGATGACTGATCCATGCCACGACACTCTGGATACTGTGTATCTCCTCTGCACTGGTGTTCAATGGTGCCGCATGTCGGATCTGGTTATGCAACAGCTTCTCAGTGGCTTTGAAAAATGCCTCGGACCCGAGCACGAATGCCAGTACAACCCGTAGCAGCTCCGTGGTCAGCATTAGTTGTAGCATATGGCGAAGATCAAACTTCCATATGGGACATAACAACATGGTTGCTTGAACAAGCACCTGGAAGGCATCCGTCTGCAGTAGAGGCGAGACTAACCCAGTGTTGTTCGTTTTGAACTTCTGTTGTGTCAGTGTCCCGGCGAGTTGGCATTCGACCCGGTTGCAAAGTTCCTTGTACTGCATTTCTCCGGATCCCCGTACAGTCAATGCTGCGGTTGCGGTGTATGCTCGCATGGTGGATGAAAGCGTCTGCAGGTGACTGAGTGTTGCTTGAGGCACGCTCGTCAAGACCGACGTACCGAACTCGGCCTCTCGACCTCGGTGTCCAATCTCCACTGCGGCAATAGTATTGGCCAGGGTATTGACAAGAAGCTCAACATGATTTACAGGAGTGTCTCGCCCCGCAGGCATTGGCTGGATCATCCAAGCGACAATTGACAGCGATTCTCGGAGGCGCGCATATATGGTGGCGAGCTCAGCAAATGCGGCCATTCCAGGTCTCTCTTCCCATGCTTGGCTGGTAGGACTGATGGTCAGCTCTCCTGCTTGCCATCGAGCCATGGCCGGCGTAAGAAAAGCGTTGGAAAAGGTTGACAGCGTTTCCGCGTACATGTGCGAGGCCAAGGTGTCGAAAGTGCCGTCTTCAGTTGGGCTTGATGAGCCATTCATGCACGACAAATCCTGATCAAGGAACGTGTCGAAATCCTGGGATACGGCCAACGAGCCCGGGTATGATTGTTTTGAGTGTTTCCAGACGATGGGCAAAAACGTATTCGCTAGAGCTTTGCACAGTGGGCAGACAAACTCCTTCAGGGCGATCCGCTCCGGATGGTTTCTGGCAACCTGCTGTGAATGCCTCCTGGTAATCGACTGGTAGTAGTTCTCGAAGCAGTTAAAGTGCATGATGTGGCCGCAGCTTGTAGAAACCGGTCCTTTCATGGTGCAGTTCTTCGGCCAACCTTTGCCTAGGCCCTGATAATCGACCGTAACTTCTTGACCTTCTGCTGTCAGGCGCTTCACCTGTGCATGATTGGAACCGGCAACTCCAAAAGGGCGTATAGACTCGGCGGAGCGATCCAGGTTTTCCGGAACAGCGAAAATCTCACCAACGAAATCCTCATCTGAAACATCTGTCTCTCGCAAGACGTGAGCGTCGCTGACCATAGCAAATGTGCCGTACAAACGCGAGTCTGAAGTGTCTTCTCGGCATTGGATGCATAGTCCAGAAGGATATTTCCAGTGTCGGGTCTCGGTACTCCTAGGCAATTCTTCTTCCGGGGAATCCAAATCGTCGTCTCCCCAGTCGATCACTCCTTGTTTGTCCATGAAGTTTTGTTGTTGCTGCTGAAACTGTGCCATTACCCGCGCTTTTCGTTCCATGGCCTGTTTCTTTTTGGCTTCAATCTCATTTTCTACATTGGCCGGGGACGCGGTGTCAAACCTGCCCGAAGGGAACTCGAGATACTGGGTGGCAGCAGCAAACTCATGAGGTCGCTTTTGGTTGAAGAGCTTTAGAACATGTCTGATCTTGCTTCTGCAAGCGGTGAAATCTTCCATCAGCCATATCTTGTGCAGTACCCGAACAATTGTTCGATCCGATCCATTGGGAGAACGGAATTGCCGGGCCACCGCATTATGAACAAAGGAGAGTGAATCGGTGTCATCTTCAGCTGAGCGGTCCTCTAAAGTGGCGATGAGCACCAGCTGAAAGACCATCTGGAAGAATGCCTCCGCGCGGGTTGCCGAAACTCCCGTCTTCAGCTTGTGGCCGTCCGCGACGTACAGCAAGGATTTGTGAATCACATCCGCAAATAAAGAGGTGTGTACGACAGCGCAAAGATTGCTGTAAGCCTCGCAACGGATAGGATGCAGCTTTGGTTCGAGCACAATGTCCTCGGCTGACTTGTTTAGTTTCTTGGCCATCCACTCCTTGTATATGTTTTCAGCTTCGTCTCGTTGGTTCTTGGAAAAGTGAGAGTTGTACGGGTCCAATTCCTGGAGGTATTCTTCCTTGAGCTCGAACAAGCCAGAGTCATGCAGGCCCTCTGGTGGGCGATATTTTGTCATTTGTTCAAGAACCTCCTGCAACTGCTCATGATCCTGGGTTCGCTCCGTCAAGCGGGCACATAAATCGGAGTACGACAGCGGCTTGAAACACAGTGTGTGTGCAATATCCTTGCGCACAGCCACAAGCTGAGATTCTGGATCATCTCGGTCAGAAATCAGCGCATCCCGGTCCGAAAGCAGGTTGATCAGGAGATACATGAAATCCTCGGCCAGGTCTAGCATTTGACCATCGTCGCAAATGTCCAGCGAGACAAAGTTGTTCCTCATCCATTCAGTCAGCCCAAACCTATCAATCATGGAAGCAAGGACGCGACCGGGATCGCAGGCCACGAGCGCCGTTTGCAGAAGGAACAAGTCTCGATGATGACCAACGTCGCGGTGAGCCACGCCCTTATACTGGAGCATCTGATGTCGCAGGCTCATGCCGTTGCGGACCCACAAGTTTGCTTTCATTTGCGCCAGCCACGCGCACACTCGCAGAGGGAAATCAAACATAGCTAGGAGAGCATCGTCAACGGTGGTGAGCGTTGACTTGATTGTGCTATCCCGCGGACCGAGAGGTAGATCGTGCAGATGCGAGAGAAAGGTACGCGCAGCATCACGGAGTGCTGTTATGGAATGTTTTGTCTCCTTTCCACCTTCGAGTAGCCAAGATAGGGTGTAATGAAGTGGGTGGTGGAAACTCAATGCCCCCCTCTCAACGACAAAATCAACCACCTTGTAGGTGTCGCCGGTTGGTATCTCTCCAAAAGGGCCTATAGTGTGAAACCGCACAAGTTCTTTGATCTCAGCTTGATCGAACCGGCGCCGCTCTAGGCCCACGGAGTTGATGATGGCAATACCGGCCGCATGTGAAATGGCTTCGCATGTTGCTCGGAAGGCAGACGGACTGCTGTTTTTGGACACGTAGTACGCCTCCGCAAACTGGCGGCACAGTTTATTGATGTCCCGAGTCAAAAGCGAGGCACTGATCCATGCATCTGTTTCGTACTCGACGTGTTCACCAACTGCTCTAATGTTCGGACAGATGCCTTGCGAGAGCTTTGCCAGATCAAGGAACTGGAAAAGGTAATGTGGTTCGCTGCGCGCCTTCGCTTGCACGAAAGGGGAGGCAAGAAAATATCTCAAATCGGAGAAAAAGTGATAGAGCCGACGATTGGCGACCGAGCCAGCATCGAACCCGAGGGTGGCTCCGGGGTCGAGGTCTTTCGGAAAGCCAACTTGCCTAGTCGTCAGGAAAGTGTACAGGATTGCCATTAAGTTCGTCAGAAAATTGCCTCGCTCAATCACTTCCTCTGTGATGGAGGGGGTAGTGAGTAACTGCAGAGAGAGGTTGATGATGGAATGATCGGGCTCTCTGTCCGCCACAAGATAAAGTTGGGCGAGCGTTGTGTAGAGTCCCGAGAAACGAAGACCGAGGATACGCTTAAACTGGGGAATGTTGACCAACGTGCTGATAAACAGGTCTCGTACGTTGGTCCTTGCAACTTTCCACAGCCGGAGATCAAACAGTATCATGGAGTCGACCCGGATGTTTTTGGCCAAGTCTTCGTAGACAGGAACATTGTGGTTTGGCGCAGATTGACCTGGTGGTAAAAACTTCCAATGGTTCGGTGGAGTCGATTGTAGGCGCTCTGCACGTCCAGAGGCAGCAGGGGTTCGCGGAACATTGAGGTAATTGGCATTTCTGTCGGTGCCGACTGGAGACGCGCGCTGTTCATCATGAGCACCGCTGGCAGCTTCTCCGGTATCCTGTGTATGCGGAACCTGGGGTGGCGGAGGTGATGTGCCATCCATATCCATTCTATCGGCAACACCGAGTAGATTGCCATTGCCGTCGCTAGTGGTGGCGTCGCCGTCCGTGTCCATGTCCTCCGCATCATCGGTCACGTCTGGTTCACCCGAGTGCTCAGTTAAAGCATGGTCGGTGTCGTGGTCTCCTTCGTCAACATCAAAGACGGTGGCTCTGAGGATGAAGTCAGTCATGTCCCGATCAGCCTCCTCGTCGCCAGCTTCGTCATCTTCGTCGTCATCGTCGTCCCCATCGCCGTCGCCAAGGTCATCGCTGAGAACTTCTTCCTCTTCTAAAGTCTCAGCGGCCATTGCCCTTTGCATGGCAAAATGGATGGGGTCAAAAAACCTCAGCCTGGCTCTCCTCCGGAAATAGCGATCGTCCTCCTGGCCATGGTCGTCGAGGTCGTCTCTTCCCACCTTGGCGTTCCATGCCTCGCTACCGACGTGCCATATCTGGAGCATTTCTTCACAGATCGTACGGCGTAAGATGTGACTGTCACCGGCGATACTACACCCAGCGATGTCCGCAAGCCACTCGATGATGGTGCCGCACATCTGTTCTCGGAAGGTATCTCGGGAAGACCTGATGGTAGCAGTGACTTTGATTTCCTCGATGATCTTGGCCATCTTCGTAAGCTCCGGTAGATCGCGTGAGTGCCTAACAACACTTCTACCGATGTCGTTTGCCTCCTCGGCTTTTGCCAGACCGAACGATTCGCGGGCATGGCAGGCTCGGGCGACTTGCGATTGCACTTCACGAACAGTGTGTTTCTCATCATTCCAGACGATCAAGCAGAACTCAGGGTTTGTTTCAATTTCGTCCCCAGACACGTAGTGCTCGGCGGTGAGTCGACTTTTCACTTCATCCTGGGTCACTGACTCCACCGTCTTTGGCATCCGTAGGTTTTCCGGAGAGCAGGATATCACATCACAGAAGTAGTCCAACACTGTGCCGACAGTAGTGCGGATGGATGTTTGCAGATCGGCTGGCAAGGGGGAAACGTTCTCGTCGGTGGAAGTCCAGTCATCACTTGCTGTGTGAATGGCGCATTTCACTGGCCGCTTCCAAGCCTCGTCATCGCCACAGTCGCAGCAACCGCTGTTCCCTGCGCTGAGGCCAATGGTATACTGATGTCCTTCGTGGTCGCTAGAAACAAAGCATCGTGAGCAGAGCACAGCAGTTGTGTCGTCAGTGCATGTACTGCAATGATAGCTTGCCTCTCCCGCTTTGAAGATATGCCCGCAGGGATGACCTTTGGCTGCAGCCGTGTATTCGGCGTTCTCTTGTACCCCTTGTGCATCTTGTAGCCTGCAGGATGTCGGAAATCCGTCTGGGAAGAGGTCGCGGAAATAGTCTAATCGATCGTTCGTGAGGGATCGAAAAAGGCCCTCCAAGAGGCTACTTCTTGCCTTTTCTGAATAGCGGTACGCATGCTGTCGTGGATGATCACATAGAGCCTGGCGGAGTTGGCGTTCTAGGTTGGACATTGATGTAGTCATCTCGGAGGAGGGGAAAGTGTTTGTGGTCTGCATTTGATCAATAACCGCTCTGGGATTCGTCGCGAGCCAGTCGCAGGTACGGAAAACGCAGGGGAGACAATGCGTCAAGCGCTCCTGAAAAGATGATGTGGCGCTGAGAGTATCAGAGCCAGTTTTATGGGTGCGATGGCGTGGTCGTCGTGAATGTGTGATACAGCAAATACTTGTAGTTTTAAACAGCCTCAACCTTTACTAATACGTAGAAGTAGTGACCCGGGGCGGCCTCCGACGCAAGTGCTCCTCCCAAATTTTGAACAATATCACATCCGTTGTTTGACACCCAAGTCTAACCAGATGAGATGCCAGTGACAATAAGGTACATACTATGCAGGCTTCCACATGTCGCCCACTGCGATGATGTAGATGCTACCCTGAAATCCCTATTCGGGGTAAAGATGTTGCCGCTTTGACTGGGAGACTATTACCCTGGGGCCAATGTTATCCTCAAATGCATAGTTGACTACCTAGGTATCCATGTAGTGGTGGTGTACGAGCTTCTCTTCACGGGAGTATAGAGCATGTTGGCGTCTCGACTGTGTTAAGGGCGACCGTGCGAGATTCCTTAGAACCCAGAGCTGGGCGCCGGGACCAGAATAACCCCAGTCAGACAAAGAAGAGCCAACCCCTGCACGACTTCTTCATCTGCCTCTGTCACTGAGTCTTTCATTTGATGTTAGTACGTATCAGCATTAGTCGTCGCTCCGCATGTCCTACTGCACAAGAAGTAAAATATAGGTGCGCCTCCGCCAGAGTCACAGGGCCAAACACCACGCAGGAACCCTGTGCGCTGATCGCTTGCCAGCGCATCCAGGTAACGATCGGTACGCAGATGTGCAATGTAAACGACGGATAGTAATCGCAATCTCTTGTTTGTCTGAACTCTGGATCTGATCGGTGGATTCGACCATATAGTAGGAAGAGGATTTCAAATAGGTATATTGTCGTCCCTTTCCTCGCTTATGTACAGAGACTTGTGGCTGCTCTCGTACGGGCGTTTCCGATAGTGCATCATTCCGCTCCTTTCGACCTGTCCCCCATGCCCGATGTTTTATGTCGCAAGTTCAATTACTCTTCTTCATCCTCGCTGGCCTGCATGAATTTGTGCTTGATATCTTTCCATTGCCGCTGTATCTCAAGTCAGAGCTGTTCCACCGTTACGGGCGGACATTGTTGGCGCAAACATACCCCTTGATTCCAGGTGTCCCATAACTTGTCCGTAGCTGTGTCAAATCCTCTGCAAGGTCAAGTCAGTCGCTATTTGTTCGGAGTATTCGGGGAGCGCACATTTCGAAGAAGAAGGCACCGGCAAAGACGCTCGTAAGGAAGACGGCGTTTCTGCGGAAGACGGTGCTGGAGGAGTGTTAGCAAAGACGACCAGTCTTGTCCGGGCCATGGAGGTTTCGTACTTGAAGAGAGTCTCCGATATCCGCGCCTATGATAGTCAGCACAGCTTGAGACAAATCGCGCATTGCAGCAACATACTAGGGCCGGCATTTTGACGTAGCGAAGTGTTGATTCGAGGGCAAAGTCGGTGGTGAAGTCGTCGGGAGGCAGTTCTTCAATAGCTTGCAGTGGATTGGACGAACAACTTCAGGTTCTACAGAGGAATCGAAGCTCAGAGCTGGCGCCAAGTGGCTAACCATTCTGGGAAAATATGATGCCGCTCTACCAGCACAGCCTCGTGCACTGACGTCCCTTGAACGGCTGAACCCCCTTTACTCTCCATCTCGGACGATACCTTACCTGCAGTCACATTTCAATGAGACATTTAATATACATGCCGTGTTACCTGAATGCTTAGGTGTCCCAACATAGAAGCGTCTCGGGAGGAAGGGATTTCTCAGGGTTTGAACTAGGACGTGCCAGGGCATATCATGGTCGGCCTTCATAGGACTACTTGAGCTGGAGAGAAAGCGCTGTAGTAGAAATTGCCGAATGATCCATTCTGCTTATAGATATCCATGTCTGCATTCTGCAACCCACTCGTCAACAGCCTAGAATGTTGGGAGATAGCACTTTCGAGGGAATGACTCCGTCGCTGCCGAGATGCGTGAGTATACGTGTGGTGGTCTGGCATATGGGAGGACATATCCCATAAGACCTCGTGCTTGAGCACTCTCGGTTTCTTTGGCTCGAATGTTGGATCCGCCTTCCGAACGAATGCCCTTCCTTGTGCCAAGCTAAGTATTCTGACTCGACGGTAGCAGATGTATCAGGTAGACCGGCGTCTGAGGTCTCCCTGGTCTCCTGAGTATGCAGCCTCGTGCTGTGAAGAGGTGCCCATTTCCGAACCTGGGAAGAATATGTAAGCCGATTTTGAGTGATATGAAACTTGCTTTCGTGATGATTCACCCTCATCACTCGAGATCCCTCTCCCGTCCTGTTATACTCGAGCAGCATCTCCTCGTCTCGTGAACGGAATAAATTCTCCTGGCCGGAATATCATGGCATAAACGGCCCAAGCAGCGACCAGACCCACAATGATAGCCAGCACTGCAATGAGGATTGCAATTCCCGTTCCCATTGTTCAGTAAGGGCCAGAAAGCAGAGTAAAAACGTCCAAAGGTATATATAATGTCTCGTATTTGTGGAAGTTTGTCGATGAGATCCGACGCGGTGTGCAGCTGTCGTCTTTATAGATAGACGGTGCTAGTGCTCGACAAGACTCAGAAACAATCGCCGCGGCGACGACACCCTCTGTTTGCCACGGTCACATCTGCTTTGGTCAGTCATAGCACCGCGCTGTAGCTGCAATTGTTATTCAACAAAAAGAGTCCGATTGTCACCGATTCAAACAAACCAGACAACGAATCTCCCACACAGACCGACCTTTCTCTGTTGACTGCCCTTCCACTCTGAGCGTTCCAGATACACTGATTTCTTCCTGCCACTACCACCGTTATCCTTCTCCCTCTCCAGAACCCGTTTGCTCTCGCCCAGCTCCGTCTCGCCACCCGAAGACTCATTTCCAAAGGTTCCAACATGAGCACTCGTAGGGCGAGACCCCGAGGACGCGGATCTGGCCTACCTTCAAGAATAACCCGCGCCGAAAATGTGACCGCCATAGTTTCGAAAAGCCAGGACAAACTCATAGACGTCGTCTGTGATAGGGACGTTGAGATCGGCGAAACCATCTATCGTGAGAAAGCTCTCTTTCTGAAGCTGGATAGCGTGTTTCAGCGTCGATGGCCAGGTCCACAGCTTCTTGGGAAAGAGATGTGCGGGGAATACATCAGAACAATCGCAAAGTTCATGAAAAAGGTCCAACAAATGGTCGATGGAGATCGAGCGACTATCCCTCCCAGGAGACGAGCAGGAGTTATTGAGCGATTATTTCTTTCGCCCAGAAAACGTCGAGGACGACGTCGAGGAGGCCGATTTCTCCAAAGAGTACATTTTGGAGGTGCTCTTCGGCTTGGGGCCACCTTACAAACCAACAAGAGAACAAGAAGAAATGGTTTTCCTTGTGAAGCGTTTCTTGTGCGATGCCCTGGGTCTGGTTCTGGACAAGTCCCGAGGCCGCATGTTCGCATATGGGACATATTCCTGCATCCTCAATCATTCCTGTCGTCCGAACGCGATTGCAATCCCCCCAAATCCTTTCATCAGCTGAAGGATCGGAAGTTCACTCTGGTGCCCTGTACGTCCGTGCCATCCGGCCACTCCAGAAAGGCGAAGAGGTCACCATCGCGTATCCACGCGGTTTGGACTCTAGCCGGGAACGACAGCGGCGTGCAATTAAGTTTGATTTCTATTTCGACTGCGACTGTGATGCATGCGCATTGGAAGAGCATGATCCGAAGGCGCGAGACCTAAAGGATGTGGTGTATGGTCTCTACGCCGAGCTGGAGAGATACCATGGGATGATTGACGACGCTCCAGCACCACAACTGTACCGTAAAGCTGCTGTGGTCCTCGACGGTTTCGACGCTCTCGGGATTGCTCACCTACCGGTCAGATGGGTTTACGAGATATGTGCAATCAAGGCTGTGAAAGTTGCGGATTTACTGCGCTGCCATTTCTTCCTTAGCAAAGTGCTAGAGTGGCTGTCCACCGCTTATGGCGACGTACCATGCTCAGATATCGACAACGTCAAGGAGCAGATCCGAAAATGTCGTTTGCGCATGACCGAGATAGACGACAAATCTGCTTTTAGCTATTCCACTTACCAGGAGTACGACATCAACCAGGACATGCTGGAGGACATGATGTTCATGATGAACCACGGCCACAACGATACAGTGTACCACTGCCTGCAGGTCGTCAATGGGAAGGTGGAAGAGATCCCCGCCGCTGCCAATGACAAGCGTATCAAGGAAATGCTGCAAAAGCAGCAAGAGAAAAGGGCCCAGCAGCAGAAGCTGCAGGAGAACCAGCACGCGCGCAGTATCGACGACACTGCCAGAGAAATAGAGGCAATGGGCGAGCCCGAGCCCAAGAAGGTCTCCAAGAAGGGCAAGAAGAGGGCCAAGAAGGCTCTAGAGAGAGCAGAGAGGGGGGAGGCGGCGGCCCCAGACGGCAACGGAGACGAGACGTTGCCTGAGCCCGGTCCTGCTCGTTTGACAGACGAGGAACCTTTTGTCTGTTTCTTTGCTGCCACGGACGGCGTCTCGAAGCAAGCCTGGCTGCGCGATCAAGAGAGCAAGGAGGCCTTGCGTTTCGAGCCACGAGACGTGGCACACCTGCTCGCCGCCAAAGACGGCATGAGTACGGACCAAGAACGGTTCGTGCTCGGTTCTCGTCGGGATTCGATCTCTGGTCGGATCCAGGGGGAGAAGGAGTTCGTGGAGCTGTCCGGTCGGTTGAGCCGAAGAGCCAGGGCCCACTCATTTGGGAATGATGGGTCGAAGAAGGACCTGCTGAAAGAGGCAGAGGTTCGAGAGAGCAAGTGCTGGTAGTGGTGGTGGTGGTGGTGGTGGTGATGCTGGGGGCGTTGGCCCGCGTTTCTGTGCCCTTTTTGGGCTAATTGTGAGGCCATGGATACTGTAATAGTAGTTAAAAGAGACGCGCGAGCCTTGCCAATGATGACGGCAAGGAAATACACCTGTTTGAGACAGTAGTTCCAGTATTTTGCGTGGTTATTTCACTGACGAGGCTGTAAACAGTAGATATTGCTCAGGGGTCGTTGTCGTCGGATATTCGGTCGGAAAAACAATGTTCCGCTTAGGGCAGCTTTGCCGACTGAGGTCACGTGCAAAGGACTTGGAGGCAACCAATCATATCTTCCGTCTTAGGTAATGAGGCTGGCATCTTTTCCGCCGTCAACACCCTCTTCGTCAGTCCCTGTGTGCGCGATGTGAATGGGATGCTCACTATTATGAACGCACTCCTCTGTTCATGAGCACAGTCGTCTTCCACAAGGTATTCTCTCTTTTGGCTTCCTCTGAACAAGGTACCCTCCATTCACCTAACTTCCGCTTCCTAGACTCTTGAAGAGCGAATCCTCCTACCAGGTAAACTAATATCCTGTTATCCCTGTATCTGGTAGTCTTCAAAGAGGCCAATATCCTGTTATTCTCTTGGCGATGGTGTCCTTCTTCTTAATGATCTACTCTCCCGCCATCATACAATTTGAGAGTATACTGTCAGCATCATTCCTCTCTGATCTCTGGACCCAGCACTCCCCCGAGTCACAGCTTTGATATAACAAAGCCCTGCCTGACATCAACTCATCGCTAGTCACTTCAACTCAGCGTCTCCCCAAGAGTCATTCTTCGTCTCTAAGACAACACGCTCCCAGAGGACCCTACGTGCAAAGGAGAACCACCATCATCCACCTCCACTACGTCTCTACGTCTGCTGCCGCCCCAACACCTTGAATCAATCACCGACAATCCAATACACTTCGTTAGACCACTCACCATACAGCCATGTCTCGGACCACGTCCTTCTTCACATCTCACGAGCGATCAATCCTCCGGTCCAGCTGGGGCAGCCAATCGACGCGGCTGTCCCGCGAGTCGTTCCTCCCATTCGGTTATTGTCGACTATGTCTCGGCCCAGCCAAAAGTCCCGTAGCATGTACGGATGGAAGCGAAGCCGGAAGCAGGAAAGTCCACCTCTTCTGCCGCGAATGCGCATTGAACGACCTGATGGCTCAAAGGAAGGAAATCAAGCGTCTCGAACGGGAATCGGAGCTGCGCGTCCAAGAGGAGCGAGAAGCCCAAATCCGAGAAGAAGAAGAACGTCGACGCCGCGACCTGGAGGGATTCGAACGCTATGAAATGGGGTTCGAAGATTCTAGTGCTACTTCTACTTCTGCAAATGCTTCTACTAGACCGGGGATCAAACGGAAACGTGAAGCAGAGGAGATGCATGCCCACTCAACTACTGGCCAAGACCAAACCCAGAAAAAAGCAAAGTCGGCGTCGGAATCGAGTTTCTGGATTCCCGGCTCAGATTCGCTCACCACGTCGGCGAAAAGCGCAAAGTCGGCCTCGGGAAAGATCAAATTCCATCCAATCTGTCCCGCCTCGACGCCGGACAGTAAACACACGTACTCCTTGAAATCTCTAGTCACGGTCAACTTCACAGAAAGTGATAGCGGTAGCGGTAGGGATTCCAGCAATACGGATGAACCGGTCCCGATCTGTCCGAGCTGTAAGAAGGCATTGACGAATTCGTCGCGGCCCATGCTCGGCACCGCTGAGGGGTGTGGACATGTCGTTTGTGGCACGTGTGCTGATTTGTTTCTGAAGAATGAGACTGGCAATGTCTCCGCAAATACAGGGTCGAAAAGGCCAGAGACATCTGCCAAATCCTCAAAGACTGGCGCAGGGGACACGGCTTTGACTGCCAAAGGGGAGAACAGCACAAATGGACCACGGATCAACTGCTATGTATGCGAGGCAGACCTGAGCGGCAATAACGCAGTGATGGGCGAGGAGGTGGAAGACAAGGGGGCGAAGAAGGATAAGAAGGAAAAGCATAAAAGGAACAAGGACGGAAAATCGGCAGGCAGACAGGTCGAAATCAGTTGCGAGGGGACAGGGTTTGCTGGCGGAGGAACTAATGTCACGAAACGAGATGGTGTCGCTTTCCAATGTTGAAGCGGACTGCTTGATGCGGAAGCAAGTTGGCCACAATGGCTGGGGGCTAGACGCTATCATCTACTGCCTGGCGATGCTGGTAGCGGGATGTGTCATGGGGACGGTATTAGTTTTGATGTTCAGCTGGCAATATGCCCGACGATTTGAACCGGTGAAGCACCCAGACGGGAAGTTGTCAGGCAAGCACAGAACGCCACCGCTTGGTTTTGCTATAACTCTCGGGTATCTATCGTGCAACATCCCAGAAAGTGATTCATCGCAGCATGCAGAAAGACTACCAGCATGAGACCCCGATCCTGTCGGTGCTCGTCACCAATCCAAGAGATCATCCAGACCACATCTTCCGCCGTCAAGAATCCAGAGCTCGAGGCCAAGTCATGTCTCAAGCAGTCCTGAACACACGCAGTCCTGAACACACTCTTCGCTGTATCCAAGCAGGAGCATATCGCCATGGAAACCACAGGCGAGGTCAAAGAGCACTCTAGAGGTGCTGGCGGCGAAACAACATCCCGACTCAAGAACATTAGAAAGTCTCGTGCACATCGTAGCCCTCTCGTACATTATCCAATTGACGCGAAGGCGGCCTCATATCACCCACGCCATCGGCACGAGTGAAACCGGAACTCTGCCGCCTGGCAAGACCGGGTAATTTCGCCGAGGCACCGCCGATACTGGTCCGTTTCGTGGGACTAGGAATGGCTGAGCCGACATCACTGGTGCGCTTCACAAACGTTGTCCGACGCGGCGTCGGGGTGACTGCATCCCTGAAGTCGCTCGCGCCAGGCGCAAGATTTTGCTCTTCATCAAGTGCGCCATCATAACCGTAGTTGCTGAGACTGCTTTGTGGTCGGACTCGGTCTGTTGAAGCATTCGGAACGCGGTTCGAACTGACGCCGCTTCCCAGGGCAAGCCGGAGACCAGACACGCTCGCCCGACTGCCTGGACGACTGTGGCCTGGCGCGAAAGACGACCGGGCAGAAATCCCGCTCGCTCTGGATGCTGGCCTGAGGGGTGGAGGTGCGGCCATCCCACCTCTTGTCGGAGAGGGAGGCTGTTGACTTAGTGAGGGCCGACTGGCTCTCGGTTTGACAGACGGGGTATCGGTCCCCTTGTCAGGCAACGAGTCAATTCCGCTGATGGTGCTTCCGCCTGTGCGCTTGCGGGTTCGAACCGTAACAGATGCCGGAATGTGGTTGCCCAGTGCCGATCCACTTCTAGGGGATGCCTTGGGCGGCGTATGCACAGGGGCAGGGAGCTTTGAACGTGCATTTTGCACACGTTGCTCTAGCTTCTGCATTTTCCCACGCAAATCCCTGAGGTGGATGATAGATGTCGACTGGGGCAAGCCAGCCGGCCGAGAAGCCATCGGTCCGGTTCTCGACAAGCTTTGTCTGAACGTCGATGAAGGCCCGGTTCGAGACAATGCAGCAATTGATGTGCCACGCGTGTGGCCGTAGGGTCGAGTAGATGCGGTGTGGTTGGTGGTTGTTGCGGTGGAGCTCGCGGTGGAGGGTCGTTGTATCGCAGCTGTGCCACTTATGGATGGTCGAACCTTGGGAAGTCGTGGTGTCACAAATGGCTTCGATACATTGGCCGATCCGTCGGATACTGGCGGTGAAGGAGGAGTGGGAGCGTCGGAGAGGCCAGAGGATGAGGGTGCTTTCGCGGGAGGAGTGTCGAAGGTCGGAGAAGACGCGCTGGTCGTTGTGGGAGACATCTCTGAGCGGGGCGAGGACGACGATATTGCAATAGGGTGAAGAGTCATAGCCTTCTCCCGTCGTGCCAGGGTCTCCATCGCTTTGCGCAGCTTTTCCTTCGTGATGTCGGCTTCGATCTTCAAGTCGGACAGTTCATCTCGCAGTCTCTGTGCTTCGATCCGTAAGCTCTCTCGCTCTTGTTCTCCAGTACGCATTTCCTCCTCCAGTAAGACGCTTCTCTCAAGTGCCTGATTGTATTTCGATTCCATGTCCTCCAATGACGACTCTGTGTTGCGTTGCCTTCTTTCGAAATCATCGTTGGCGACCTCGATATCACGCAACCGCATCTGGAGGGTCCGGTTTGCATCTCGAAGTTCGGTGATTTCCTTTTGCAGGGTGTTTTGAGCGTTGGAGGCTTCGGTTTTGGATTGTCTGTATTTTGTCTTCCATTCCTCCACTTCATACTGTAGATTGGCAGCCTTCTCCTTCAATTGGCGTTCGCGCTTTTCCGAGGCCTCAATATCCTTTTCTAGTTCGGCCTCGAGATCTTTGCTGGATGCTTGGAAGTCGGCAAGTTCGGCCTCGAGTGACTCGTATTGCGCCTTGTAGTATTTCAGAGATTCCTCGAGAGATGAGCCGGGGCCTGGGGGCGAAGATGGAATACCGTCGGAAAGGGGCATGTTTGGGCGCGCGGAGGTCGCTTGAGTCGTCGCAGCGTGGTCCACTGGCACGCGTCGCTATCCCCTGCAATGATGTTGTTGACGCGCGGGAGTTAGAGTGCCTAGAATCTGGTCCCAATGGGAATTGGTCTCTCTTGGTGGTTTGTTGATGCGGTTTCGGGGCGATCGTGGAGACTGGGAATGGGCGTTATGAAGACAATTGGGAGGTCGTCGGCGAGTGAGATGAGGTCGAGGTCAAGGTCGTATGCTGCTGCTATGGTTAGTATCACTATCGCCCGCGTGCGAGCGGAGGCGTCGAGCCCTAATTGTCGTTTACAGAATGTGAGCAGGCATCATGGTGCAGTCGGTGTACATACAATAATAAGGTGTGTATGTCATGTCCATCAATCGTGTCAACACGCCTAAACAAAAGCGGCGTCACAGGCGGCGCAGCAACAGCCTCAGCCTTCCGCGGAATACTTAAAGCGGCATGGGCGGAGTTACAATACAAGTATAGTGCACCCCAGGCATGGAGGCACCTCCATATTTACTACTACTACACCACATTACCTACCTACTAGGTACCTAGTACTACTGTTCCACATTCTGCCTCAGGTACCAACCTCCCTTAGGTGCTATCTATGGTAGAGCAGAGTGCGCTCAACTCCCGGCGCCATCAGCCGCCAAGTCCATCAGGTACCGGAGCCATTCACACTCTGCCTTAAGGTGGCTACTTCAGGTGGTAGGTAGGTCCGTTTCAACTGTGCAGTTGTGGTCAAGTGGTGTGAGAATATCGGGCTTTTAAGGTATCATTCTATGATCTACCTGCTTAGAACTTCGCACCCTGCTCAGTGGGTCCATGCCATTCCACCTTTGGTTCGAACGACAATGTTTCAAGACTATCTTATGGACCGATCTTCCCAGTCTGTCCGGTCAAGTCGCAGATGAACCAAGTGACAGCCTGAGTGCCACCAAACGGGCCAAGACTGCGCCTCCTATTGGCCACGCCTAGCAGGTCAGAACGGACTTCAACTTGGATCGTGCTGATCACGGGCAGAGGCAGAGTTCAGACTTACCTGGTACGGCCAATGAACTGAGAGGTACGGTGTCGCCAAGGAGATCGACGGCCGAGTTGTCCTGGAGCGCGTTCCCAGGGTGTGAGTCATAGTCCGGAGCATCGAGTATAAAGAGCCTCGAGCTAGAAGGACAAGGAAGTCAGCCTCATGGTCCGCGTCTTCATCATTGTCCTTTGACTCAGAGATCCTTCGGAGCAATCATTGACTGAGTGGGGTTCGAACCCACCTGTATTTGCAGTATGCAAACCGTTGTTTGAAAATGATGAGCTGCTGACGGCATCTCATGCCAACCGGTATGCCTGATTCAAACACGAGTATAAAGACTCTTGAGCTGGAAGAAAAAGGAAATCAGCCTCTTTTTGCTGGTCTTCATCACTGTCCCTTGACTCAGAGATCCTTCGCAATTCTCTTCGGCTGAGTGGGATTCGAACCCACCTATATTTGCAGTATACAACCCGTTGTTTGAAAATGATGAACTGCTGATGGCATCTCATGCTCAACCGGTATATCTGATTCAAACACGGGTACGCAGCCTCTTGCAGATGGAAAGTGTATGAAGAAGGAAACACTGTCCGCATGACTGGCCTCGAGTTCGTGGATCGCTTCAGGGGGCTACCCTTCCGAACTGTCAGCCACAACAGAGTATCCATGGAGAGGACAGCGTTACCTTCTCGATGAGCAGAGTATCCCTGGTGCTTGATACATGAGTTGGGTGAAACCTCGCAGTAATAGCATTGCTGGTATACTGCTCAAGTGGCATGAGGGAAGCAACATCGGCAGACTCGATACCGGAACGAACAGAGACTAGAGAGGAGAGGAAACAGAGCCGCCCCCTTGGTATGAAGGATGAGAGAGAAGTCTGAAGGATGTGCGGGAGCAGACCGACTTTAATACATTGCGAGAGTCTTGTTCAACGGAAGGCATCATGGTGCACCGGCAGGTACGTACAACTCCTTTGGCATGGACGACTACTACGTCGAGATCGAATCATCGCATCTACACAGGATTCACTGCCGTCGGTCAAGGCAAGAGGACCGATGGAGAAGATTCTGAGGCGAAGTCCTTACGAGAATGTGGCAGCGCCGACTTGGTCTCCGTGGCCATCTGACAAGAGCCAGCCCTTGCGCCCTAACTGGCATCGTACTGATGAGATGCAAGCGCTGGCGGTTGTCACGGCATACTGCAAGTACATGCAACTCTTGGGCATGGTAGCTACTACTACCACTACTACTACTTACACGTCACGGTACCAACGTTGAGCGATGTATCCGCCTCATTATGGCAGCTGCAACCACAACGGTGACGACACCTTTGACAGGAATGCGCTGCCGCGGCGGAAACAATGTTAACGGCAGCATCACGTGCAGTGTGTTTGCTTGGAAAAAGCCTCGACTGCTCTTGGTCCAGCCGTCCTTGTGATGCTGAGCAGACCCGAGCGGCGACACCTATATCTGTGCAGTCTTTGACATCTAATGCTGAGAGAGTCCCTTTCCTGATCAACTACATGCTACCCTGGAATTCCAATATCTTGTCTATTACTCGACGACGGAAAGTCCTTGCATCCTTCTGTATATACATCATCTGCGGATGCGGTCCGAGCCTTAGGTCTTCTGCTGTAGCGAAAAGAGTACTAGAGATGGGAAAGGGGTATTCACGGATCACAAAAGCGGCAGGATAGAATGTGAATCTCAAATAAAGCGGCGTCACTGTCACCATTCCTTTATCCTGCTTATCGCATGTACTGTGTATTCTTATCAATACCTAGGTAGGGCTGCTACCATGTACATGTTCAGCCTTGTTAGTCAAGGCTTCTGTCGCGATATTTGCCGTGCGCATTTCTCCGAAGGCCTTGCTACGACTTTTATCGATCAGCCCTATAGAAGTGCTGCTTTTCGCTTCTCGCACTCAATCCAAGATTTACTGGTCTATTGATTACTGCAAGGACCGATAGCTCATCGCAAACAATCCATTCAATCTTGGGTATTATAATCAGGGAATATCCTAACATCAATGCGGCGAGATATGAGCGGCCGACAGATCGCCGCCAATCCTTACAACTGGCCCCATGACGCTTCATTCGGTTGTGAGACCACGGCGCTCGTCATCATCGACATGCAGCGCGACTGTAAGCATGCGAGCCGAGAGAGCCTCTTTTTGGGAAGTGACTGATGTAGAACAGTCTGTGAAGTTGGCGGATATTTCGACTGTCAAGGCTACGACGTAGAGAGCGCTCGAGCACTCATCCCGACACTCCAAACCCTTCTTTCTGCCGCTCGAAAGGCTAACTTCCCAGTCTTCTTCACCCGAGAAGGTGCGTAAAATGGCCAGTCTGAGTGTGGCCCTTGACGCTGACAGCCCATTGCTAGGCCACAGACCCGACCTTTCCACATTGTCGAGTCGAGAACGGTTCCGCTCGAGGAACAATCCCCGCCATCTAGGTATTGGCGATAGAGGTCCGTTGGGCAGATTTCTAATCCGTGGGGAGGCTGGACATGATGTGATCCCCGAGCTGCAGCCGCTTCCGGAAGAGCTTATCATCGACAAGCCAGGACGGGGAGCTTTCGCGCACACCGATTTTGAGCATCTTTTGCGACTTCGGGGCATCAAAAATCTCATTCTGACGGGCGTGACGACTGATGTCTGTGTCTCCACGACGATGCGGGAGGCAAATGACCGCGGATTTGATTGCATTGTCCTTGAGGATGCGACGGCGGCAGCGACGCCGGAACTATGCCATTTTGCCCTCGAGTCTGTCACAATGGAGGGTGGAATCTTTGGCGCTGTCACACGCTCCACCCCTGTGATTGAAGCGCTTGATCTCCACTCAACAAGGCAAATGAGAGAAACATAGGAAGGCCGGCGCATATCCTTCACCCGGTCCAATTTGATGCAGCTGGCTGGCTCGGAAAAGTGGCGCCTTTGAAGGTTGTCAAAGTGCGGAGGGTTCAACGGTCTCCCATCCTAGTGGTAATGGCTCACATGCGTCGGAACGTGTTTCCAGAAGCGCTCCTTCGGTCTTGATATCGGCTGGACTTATTTGAGCCGGTTTCATTTCTTTCTGCTGGTTTGGATTTCCTGTTGCTTGGTTCAAACGTGATCACCTTATCGCCCACAGCACTACCAAAGCCAGTGGCCCGCTTCGTCCGCTGGACAGGCTGCATGTTCTGGGCCTGAGATCCGAAAGAGCGATCGTACTGTGTTTTCGGGCCTGCCTTTGATCCCGACGAGGTAACACGAACTTGCATCTGATCTCGTCTCCTTTCTTGCTTGCTGGGTCGCCGTTTGTAGTCGGCCGTTGACACACGATCTGTAGTCTTATAGCGGTTTGGTGCCGCTGCTTCGTCACCCGAGCTATCCTCATCGCTTGACCGAGGCACCTCATCAAGAAGCTCCTCTTCGACAGCGGTAAGTCCTTTCTCGTGGTCGAGGTTAGATGCCGGGGCGACTTTTGTCGAGGCATTGAGCTGTTGGAACTCTCTTGAAGTTTCGTCCACGGCAAAGTCTTCGTCTCGGAAGAGTTTCGCAAAACGAGAGTCTGCGAGCAGACCCTTCTCCTCGGCTTGGGCAGTTCCGGCTTGAGCGGCCTCCAGCGCGGCGCGCTCGTCACCACCTTGGGCCAGAACCCGTTGCGCTCGTCTTCGCTCATTCTTCTCCTCTCGTTCAAGGATTCTTTCCACCAGCTTGCGGTTGACTTTGGCCGTGATCTTCTTCTTGCCTCTGATCCGGCTTTCCCGCTCTTTGTCGATCTTTTCTTGGACGCGCTTCGCCCGTTCCTCCTCCCAACTAGTGGGGTTTGCGATGAGCCTGGCTTCTTCGTAAAGCCCCTGCGCGACGAAGAAACCGTGCATGTAGGGGCGTAGAAGGTTAGTCTTTCCAACAAGATGATCCAAGTTGAGCATGCGAAGCTGAGCCGGAGTAAGGAACTTGTAGTTGTCGTAGACTTCGCCAACCTTGGACTTGGAGAACGCGTACGGGTCGTTGGGGTCGTCGGCCATTTCTTCAACAACATTGTCGAGGAATGAACACCATCTTGGCGCAGGACCAAGCTGGGGGATGAAGAAAGCATGTTGGTGCCGACCCTCGTTGGCTGTCAGGAACATTCCGCTGTCCTTGCACCAAGCTACGCAGTTGATATCAACAGCCGGCTCCACAGACGTCCACGGTGTGCCGTCTCGCTCATCCCAAAGCTTTAGAATTCGCCGATCAGCAGAAGCCACCTTGGGCTCGGAAGTGGAAGCTCGAGTCGTGCTTGACTGAGTCAAGTACTGGACATAGTGGATAGGATAACCGTAGCCTTGGTCCTTCTTCAACGTAGGGACAGGAGACCGAAGATCGTAAAGGTAGATGAGGCCGGTGGAGGTTCCAACCGCATTGCTGATGCCTGATCGATGAAAATCAAGTGCTGTGACTTCAGGGCGCCCTTCGTATTCGCTGGGTAAAGCCAGAGTAGCCACCCGAGCCCTAGACCTGGTGTCCCAATATTCCACAGTGCCTAGCGAAGTTCCGAAAGCCAAAAGGTTATGGCTGGCTTCGGCCACTGTTGCAACGTTCACACTGCCAGCCCCAATGCCTCCTTGCAAGGCGCCGCCACCGACAGAGTGCATGTCATCACCTCCAACATCGACCTCAAATGCACTCATAAAGCGACCCTGCTCAAGATTGATTCTGAATACTTCCCCCATACCGTTAGAATTGACTCCGACTGTCGGAACCAGTAGCTCGGTGCTGCTCCTGTCATAGGCTAAGTCGCGACCATATCGCGGAATTCGGAGAGAGTCATGACAGCCTCCCGGGGTATGGAACTCTATGGAGCGATCCTCCTGGAGATGAACGCTCTTTGAATAATCGGAAGACAGGAATAAGAATGTCCTGTTGAGGGTATTTGTATGTCTGGCCCATGAAAGTGCCAGGTTCGGGAGGTAGTGTGTATGAATTTGTGGCTTGTAGGTGCCGGTGCTCATGACCCATTCACCATCTTCGCTGATGCGAACACATTGGCTGGCTTCTTCGAATTCGAAATCCTGTAACAGCTCGACTCGGTTCGCATATTCGGGATCCTTCTTTCGCTTTTGTTTTTCCGGTAGCCAGTCCGGTAGGCTTCGTGAGGTTGCTGAGCCCGCGACCGTATAGACGGGCACTGTGCTGTTGGTGATCCTCATGCTGGACTGTCTTTAAAGGAGTAGGTGGCAGCGCATGATTGGAGAGTAAATCTAGGGTTCTCAAACAAGAGAAAATGCAGGCCTGCACCGGGTCAGCACCTTTTGTTAGTGGAGAAGAAGTCGAGGTAAATGGCCATCACATACCTGGCGAGAACCAACATGAACGTCCAGACTGCGGCGAGAGAAATTTTTGGCGGGCGCAGGCAAATTCCGGCCAGGGGACTGGTCACGTGACAGGGCCGTTCACTGCAGTGGCAGGTGCAGTTGCAGTGGGCAGGTGCGATACGTGATATCTACCTGCCAGTGGTCAATCATCAACCCACTACATCGTCAGACTGCTTCTTCTTCAATCTCTTCCTCTACAGCTGCCATTGGATTATATCAGAGCTGGCCTCTGTCATACTGTTTACCCATACTCGCACCGGCCCTTATCGTGTAAGTTCACCGGTCGACAGTAGCCTTGCTGGTCATACGAAACGGTCGAAACTACCACCCGGACGCCCTGGTCCAGTTCTCTAATGGCATCCATGGTCTGAACTGGTTTCGAGCATCAGTTAGAACGGACGTGCAATGCGCCTCAAAGGCTGTCAATTTCCTTTATCGTGCTTCTTTTGGCACTTGATCGAGCTTCTGCCGAACGGCTGACACCATGTCTGCCTCTCTCGATTTCCCCAACAACTGCTCTACCAATGTCTATATCCTTGTCCGTCTGGCCGGCCCGATTGTCCTTGCTATTAACTAACAATCTTGTAGAACGATTTCGGCGAGATTGCATATATCGTTTGTACTGTGGCCACACCACCGGGACAAGACTCTGCCGCATCCAGTCCCAATTCAGAGGCGATTCTTGCTCGACTTCAGAGGACGGAGCGACAATTCCGCGAGGCTTCCATTCTTGCGGCGCTGGATGCTGACACCAATCAACTCTTTACCTTCTACAAGAAGATGGACATCGCCAACGCCAAGGACCAGAAGACCTTGCTGAGCAAATTTGGCTTTGTCCTTCGTAGCAACTCCTGCACTATAGCCTATAAGACCGCTGCAAGACTACCAGATCTGATCAAAAGCGAGAACGATAGGTTATACCGTCTGTTTACCATTGCGGTTCTTTCAAGCATCAAGTTTCTTCCTAATGGCGATTCTGCTCTTCAGCCTGTCGGAGCTAATCTGTACTTGGTGGAGCGAGCGACATCAGATGGGCTGGATAGATTCGAATCCATCAGAAGATGGGACCTCTATCGCATTAACCTCCAAATCGTCCCCCACGGCCATGTTATCTTGTCGGTTGCGAAGGACCCGGGATTGTCCTTCCTTCGGATGCTGGAACTTGGCCAAGATCCTGGCAGGCTTCAACGCCTGACAGACCGGCATGTATCGGTATATCTTGCACCAGTGGGGCGAACTGTAAGGTTAGTTCGACATGGCGTTGAATCCAAAAGCGAAGTCTCTACGGACAAGCCGGGGCAAGTGCGTGACGAGGATGAAACTTCAAATATGTGGAAAGGTTTATGGAAAGAGCTACTTCCGCCCTGGCTGAAGGAGCACATGAACATGGCCATCGATGTAGAAAATGAGTCATGGATCGAGGCTGAAGTACCTCTTCAGGAGGTAAGAGACGATACGGACTCCATGCTCGGCTCTTCCTCACCAAGCGAATACTCGGACCCACCCGTGGTGAAGAAGCCACTCTTTTGGCCTGCGAGGCTTTGCTTTGTCCTAGACAATGAAAAACCCGAGGTTTTCAGCACGGCCAACCCCGACGAAGATCCCATGCATTTCATACAAGATTGGCTGATCAGCGCCGGACGACTGTCTGGGTCTGCCATCAAAGGCGGCCGTTCACATCAAGAAGCCGTGGAAGATGACGACGAACCTCTTTTCGCCGAAGATACCACGTTTGATGATCCAGAGCACTTCCACCCATTTGGGCCTCCGGCTTTTCCCAACAGCCAGACAGTCTACCCTACACCCCCTGATGTCCTGATGACACAGCCCACTCCTGGGCTTTCGTCAATAGATGGGATTATGATGACACCTGCTAATCTTGCTCGGAGGCCATCTGGAATGGCGCAACAAGAAGATATAGAAATGCAAGACTCCGAGGAAATACAGAGGCCTGGTCGACTCTCTGAATTTTATGGTGAAGATCTTTTCGAAGAGATGCCGGATGATACTTTTGGTCCAGAAGCTAATGGCGAGGAGCCCAACTGGGATTTCTTTGATCGGCCCGGTGTTGATAGGAAGCCGACCCCCGTGGCAACTTCAACCAAAGGCGAGGTGTCCACATTCTCGACCGAGCCGCGGAATGAAGCAGACGACGTAAACGGCAGACCGTTTCACGACGATAGCCGAATGCACTTGGAAAATCTAAGCGGCAATGACGAGGTAGCGGCATCGGCAAGTACAATTCCAAGGCCGCAAGAGACGGAAGAGGACCGAGCACATATGTTCAATACAGAGGGAGAGGGCGCTTCTCAGACAATTGGCATGGGGGATAGCCAAACGTCTCGACATACAGCGCCTCCAGCACCAGATCACAATATCATCAAACCCCCATCTCAAGGATTCGGCCATAGTCGTCGCTCGAGCATTTACGAGGGTGTACGCCCTGCATCAATGATTTCTAGTCGGGACAGCAAATATGCGGCGGACGGAGATTATTGGTTTGATCCGACTCCCGCAATGCGACCGTCTACGCACCGCTCTACGCTGGCAACCATCTTTCAGAGGCCTTCATCGAGTTCCTCCGACAGTGGGAGTTCTACTTCTAGTCTCAGCCCTTCATCGGCTGCCGAGCCCTCCGGAAAGGAGCCTCCTGCTCTCCCGCGGCAGTGGATTGAATATCAACCATCGTCACCTAATGCGAAACATAATGCAACTAAAGCTAAGATGTCAGCCGAGCATGAGATCCAGCAGATGCTCGCCTTACTCAAGCCTATTCTTATGGAGCCCCCATCCATGCTATATTTTGAAGTCAGTGGCGAGCAGCAGATGCCCTCGGACGTGCGCGACGAGGACCGTTTGCAGGTCGCTCAATTACTTGTTGATCAGATGTCTCAAACGTCTCTGAGGGTGGTTGGACTGCATGTTGACGGGCGGCCGGAAAGTTGTGAAGACCACCTAGCCGTCAATGTTGATATCAGCGGCATCAACACATCCACGCATACTTCGACTGTGTCGCAACTGGTCAGTCTCAAGACGGATAGCAATAGCTCCAACAGTCCTGGGAAAGTCGTCAAGCTCGCCGCCAGCCAAATATGCATACGACGTGCGGATCAGCCACTTTTCGCATCGACCTCTATCTTGGAATTTTGGGATACCTTGAACCTGCAGCCCGAAAGTGGTCCAAAGGATATCACTGCTTTTTGCATCCACGCAAATGCTCGACATGTTGCGGATGGCTGTTCGAATCTCCTCCAGCGAATGACGGATACTTACAACAGCTGCGCACTTGGACAGCACTCGACAGGGCATATACCTGGTGTCGCCGAAGATGGATTGGTGATGTGGGATGCGCACAGTTCTAACCAGGGCGACCTCGATCAAACCTGTCGAAAGTTTGGCAGTGCCCTTGCCGCGACTTCCAACATCAAGGGCACTGTGCTCGTGTACATGATCAGCGAGAATAAAAGTGCAGAGGCTTATCTCCAGGTATGTCAGGCATTTTGTGGCCTTTTCGAATCATACAGTCAGGCACTAGATGATCGGCAAGATGTCTTTGACGTTGCGCTGCAGGTCATACCAAAAGACTTCGTTGCCTGCCCCGAGACACTGGTGATCCCTCCTCAAAGTGCATACATCAAGTTGGCGATAGAAGTATACAATCGCCTGCCACCCTCTGATCTTTCAGGGCCACCGGCAGCCAGCGGGGCGGCGATCATGCTGGCCAAGGCAGACAACTCGGTCCACTTTCGACTCTCCCCAACGTTTACCTCGCCACTATCCAAGGATGGACCGTGCCTGCACCTTGCGTACTCCGTCAGTGCGAACGGGCGGTGGATTACTGCCGCCTGGACGGATGAACTTGGCCGAATCGCCCTGACCGTGGCGTATTGTGTTCGCATCCCTAATGCAAGGTGCGAGATAGCGAGGTCAGGCATTTTGCAAGAAATGTGGGAGGTGTCAAACGATATAATGGGCAAGAGCCACAGTTCGTGGCGTCTGGCGGTTGTGAAGGAAGGACTCTATGACTCTAATGAAGCCCTGGACTGGCTGGAGATTATTCAGACCTCGAGGACGCCGCACAGCCCATGTGTGACGATGCTCGCCTCTGTTCAACTCGAGCCAGCCTTGAAGGTCTTTCCCCCACATGTGCAGACGAAGTTGGGGCAACCAGGCTTGCAAAACACCTACGGGACCCCGGCTTCCACGCCACAAGCCAGTATTACGTCGCCAGATCAAGTGGTTGCTGCCACTCCTACGCCTGGTGGGAGCTCTATGATGAATGCGCCAACTCCATCTGAACCAGGGTTCGATCCAAACCTTGAGGGCGATCTCACGCTCGTAGACCCGACCGAGGAGAGTTGGGCCATCATTCTTCCATACGGAGTCAACCAAGCGACAAGCATGGTTAAGCACCAGCCTGCCGCGGCCACGGCGTTGCTGATGAAGCGTAAAGGCTCAAAGAATGAAGACGGATGCGTCGCTATCGAAGTTAGTCTTGTGAACGCTTGGAGGACGGCAAGCGACGGCGCAGCCAAAAGCATATCGGAGGAAGTGATGATGGATGAGCTGATGGCACAGTATCGTGGCCTTGTCACTTTGGCTACCACGCGAGGATGCATTGATCCGCCGAGCGAATGTGTACCGTGGCACATTGCAACTGCAGTAAAAGGCTCGCGTGTCCTCGGCGAAGTCTTATAACCTGCGAACTTCTGACGACTCCGGCGCGGTCTAGTGGCTGAGGCAACGGAACACATCCTGAGTAGTCTCGTGCTCTGTATGGATTGCACCGAAATGAGCTAGTACCCAATAAAGGATGTATCTGGTTTGGAAGAACTCTGCCCCTGGTCCAGAACCTGAGCTGTTTTCGAGTTGAGGTCCGGGCAACAGAGACCGGAGGGAAACTCTTGTGTCCCAGGAGCCTCGTCGCAGAAAGGATCAAGGGTCATGGAATCTGATTAGATGTGCGATGGAGGCAGGTTCCACAAATCCGTCGGGACTGCCATCAACTATGATGATGCCCAGCACCGGCATTCACTGGTATGTCGTTCGGAAAGCCCAACATGCAGTGGTGATCGGAGCTACCAACCCGAAATCGATGATGTCGCCCGAGAATCCAAAGGCTCGGCAAGGGAAAAGAATCTGCTCAAGGTTTCTGGGCAGCGACCAAGTTCGAGTTGAGTCGATAATTCCAAGCCTTTTTCCAAGCCTTGGGTCGCTTTGGGTCGCTTTTGATACCCACCGGCTACTGGGAAAAAATCTGCATCAGATAAGATAAGAGCCAATGGTGATGGAGTATCAACGCCATCCTTTACCACAGTTGATGTCTTCCCCCATACGAGTTGCGCTCCTGGGGTCTGGGCTGCCATCATGCGATCGTCTATGTGCTCTACCGTCGTATACCGGTGCCAAAGCTGCGCGGCAGACTCCATTCAACAGCGTCTCTCACGTAACGGGTTGCTCCTAGGCTATTCTCTTCTCTCTATACCAAGGCGCTTCTGCCATGGGGTCTCCAACGCAGCCACCATGTAGGTGGGCCAGCAGGTTCTATCCTCAAAGCATAAGAGGAGCGAGTGTCCCATCCGTCTGCGTTGACAATTCCTCACCTTCCTTCGTTACAGCCATTCACCGAGGACGATGGGTTACGAACAAGGACACACGCGGGCATCCAACATGTCTTTCTCCGAGGAAGCGCATGCGAAAGAACACGGCACCCAAAACGGGCTGGGCCTCCCTGCCGAGAATGGCGCACAGCCGTCTGGCCGGCGAAACTCGATCCTCATCGACGGCAAGTCGCCTGGTGTTGCACGGATTGAGGCAATGAACCAAGTCATGACCAGGACCGACCGAGTGTTTCTGTTCATCGGCGTCTTTCTCATTGCCTACGCCTACGGTCTTGATGGAACTGTCCGCTACACCTACCAAACCTACGCAACGGCGTCATTCGAGTCCCATTCTCTTCTGGCTACCATCAACGTCGTGCGTTCGGTTATTGCAGCCGCGGCACAACCTACAGCAGCCAAGATTGCCGACGTGTTTGGTCGTCTGGAATTGGTCTTTGTCAGTGTTGTCTTCTATGTGGTTGGAACCATCATTGAAACCTGCGCAACCAATGTCGATACCTTCGCCGGAGGCTCAGTCCTCTACCAGATTGGCTACACTTGTGTCATCCTTCTGGTGGAGGTCATCATTGCCGACATAACCTCCCTGCGAGCCAGGCTGCTCTTCAGCTATATTCCTGCCCTGCCTTTCATCATTAACACCTGGGTCAGTGGCGACATCACTGAGGCGGTCTTAGCGGCAACTACGTGGAAATGGGGCATCGGAATGTGGTGCATCATCTACACAGTCTGCGCGATGCCGCTCATGATCTCCTTGTGGATTGTGGCTCGTCGTGCTCGGAAAGCCGGCGTCTTGGACAACTACAAATCTCCTTATCAGATGCTAGGAGCGAGGAAGTTGGCCGTGGAACTCTTCTGGGCATTGGACGTGGTTGGCATCATCTTGCTGATTGCTGTCTTCGCCCTCATCCTTGTTCCTTTGACCATTGCAGGCGGGATTGCATCCAAATGGCGGACTGCTCATGTCATTGCACCACTCGTTGTCGGCATTCTATGCATCCCGGCCTTCATCTTATGGGAACTCAGGGCCACCCGTCCTCTTGTGCCATTCTACCTGTTGAGAGACCGAGCCGTTTGGGGAGCTCTGGGAATTGCCTGCACCCTTAATTTCGCATGGTATATGCAAGGCGACTACCTCTTCACGGTCCTGCGGGTGGCCTTCAATTTCAGCGTCAAGGCAGCCACCAGAGTCAGTTCTCTCTACAGCTTCGTTTCGGTCATCACTGGCTTCTTTCTGGGCTTGGTTGTCTACAAGGTCAGACGCCTGAAATGGTTCATCGTGGCAGGTACCTGCTTGTTCATGGTCGCCTTTGGCCTCCTCATTCACTACCGTGGGTCACCGACGTCGGCTGGAAAGTCCGGGGTGATTGGTGCGCAGGTGTTGCTCGGTTTCGCGGGAGGCTTGTTCCCCTACACGGCGCAGGCATCGATCCAAGCAGCTTCCAAGCATGAACATGTCGCCGTGATTACCGGCCTTTATCTTGCCACCTACAACATTGGCTCTGCGTTTGGAGGTGCTGTTTCCGGAGCGATCTGGACACAGATCCTACCATCTCAGCTTGAAGAGCGTCTTGCTCCGCTTGGGAACTCAACTCTGGCTGCCTCAACATACGCCGATCCATTTACGGTGATTGCTGAATATCCAATCGGCACTCCGGCGCGGACGGCCATCATTGCGGCCTACCAGCATGCTCAACGACTGCTTTGCATCACGGGGATTTGTCTTTGCGTGTTGTTGATTGGCTTTTCATTCTGTCTGCGGAACCCCAGATTGGGCAACGAGCAGAGTTTGCCAGAAGTTGAGGAAAAGGTTGTGGGCTGAATATGGACGGTGGGTTATGTTGAAGCCGTACATAGGCATATCAGGGAAGCGGATGAAGGCGTTGGTGGTGAGGGAGAAGGAATGTACTGCGTAGAGAAGATGTTGTATTCACAAACTATGAATTGTATAACACACATTACAGCTAGTAAAGTTGGACGTTGGCTGGGTATAGGACGCACCTCAGGATGCACTCCCTCTCGGGTGTAGGTCACGCGTTGTTGACGACGCGATAAATCACGAATAATCATGTTCTACGTAGTACTATGCGCGGTATTCCAGGGGGCGGTTCCACTGCCATTCGTCCACGTCAACACGGAAAAGTATCGTTGACGTTGACGGGCAAAGGTCACTTGAGCAAGACCAAACACCAATTAATTGGCGTCGGTGACCCTCTCGGGAAACTCATCTCTCTTCCTACATCCGAGAACGGATCCTTTCAGTCCTTGTGCTTGCTTGCTCTTGTTCAGCTCCATCACTTGCAAGCATTCCAAGGGCAAGTGCCACGCTTCGTCTCCAGGTAACTCGCTTGTTTCT
The DNA here is from genome assembly GCA_024611085.1 of Exophiala sp. LBMH1013. Lineage (NCBI taxonomy): Eukaryota > Fungi > Ascomycota > Eurotiomycetes > Chaetothyriales > Herpotrichiellaceae > Exophiala > Exophiala sp. LBMH1013. The sequence continues at coordinate 2,185,067 of JAMFLB010000006.1, read as the reverse complement.
TTTGTCTCTACCCCATCGCCAGCCCTTGTGACGCACAATCAGCCTAGGGTTTCCACAGACTCATCATCTATATGTGTCTCTCTACCAGCTAACCGGCATGGCAGGATCGTAGTACGATACTCCTCCCCCAAGATACACCGCCGTCATGGCTCCCCCAAAGCTTCCTACCAGGACGAAGACGGCCATTGATTCTGATGATGAACCCATTCCAGACGGTGATCCGTCGAACACCTCGTCTCTCCTCCTGGAACGCTTGCAGGCATGGAAACATATGTGCGGATACTTGGAGAGCTATATCTCTGCCGTCGCCAAAGACCAGGCAGGTCGGGCGAAAGATCAAGAGAAAGTCCTGAAGACATTGTCAAGTCCTCTCAAGGAAGGCCATCATTTTGAGACGGCTCTCGGCGGTATCGCGGGTCTTTTTGAAAACCTGCGCGCCAACACTCAAGCGCAGAGCACTCTGTACACCGAAACGTCCAAGAACTTGACGGGCTCAGTCCTCCCCATCCTCGAGCGGCTACATACCGAAATCAAGAACAAGCACAAGGAGATCACAGGCGGAGCAGGCAAAGGCGCGAAGGCGGTCGAGCAAGCCCGCATAGCGTCGCAAAAGCACATTGATCTGCTGAGCCAGCAGGCCGCTCACTTTGACTCGACGGGTGGCAGGGTCACTGCGCACCATGACCCCTATGTCATTAGACGAGAAGTCTTACACCATCTGAACAAGCAGCTGCTGGAAGAGAACAACAACAGACAAGACCTGATTGCGGTGCAGAACTCATTTGCCCAGTTCGAGGCTCACATCGTCACGACGGTGCAGACGGCCTTGACTTCGTACAATCAATACATGAGCGGCCAAGCCGATCGATTGAAAGCAATGTACGGTGATATCGCGGCCACAGCGAGCAACATCCCGCTGGACTTCGAATGGAATGGCTTCGTCAGGCGGAACCAGCATCTTCTCGTCAATCCTAATGCGCCGGCGAGGACAATTGACAGCGCCACTTTCCCCAATCAAGATCATCGCTCCACCAAACCACTAATTGAAGGTTCTCTCGAGCGCAAACATCGCGGTATGAGCGCCCTCAAGGGTTACAGCAGTGGGTACTACGTAGTCACGCCAGCCGGATATCTGCACGAGTATAAAGACAATGACAACTTCCACAAGGAACCCGTGCCTGAGGTGTCGTTGTATCTTCCAGATTGCGTTGTCGGAGCCGTGGATGGGCAGAAGTTCACGATTAAAGGCAAGGACACATCTGGAGGCAAGCTGGGCCAGAAGATGGCCATGAGTTCAGAGTTCCAATTCAAGGCTCATACCAATTCGGATGCACAGCAATGGCAATCAGTCATTGCCAGCTTTTCGCAATCATCCAATAGCCTACCCACGAGTCCGATCGAGAGTCGAAACATCACTCCCATCACCACTAATATTGATGAACAGACTCAGGGAGTGACGAGCGGACCTAGCAGCGGCCGGTCGCCGGAAAATGCATATGCGCCGACGTCAGCTACATCTGCGGCGCCAACTTCTGCTGGACCGTACTATACTGGCCCGGCTTCGAATGCGTTGGAAGAGCGAAAGTTTGTTGAGAAGTAAGGGAATTAGTCGGCTAGTTGGAGCAAGAGATGAATGAGGGTGGCAGATTCGACATGATGAACATTTCCTTTGTTTTGTCGTACCTGTATTGGGGCAAGTGATATGATGGGATACCCGACTCTGTCAACAGCTGGTTGTTTTTCGACTCTAGGCCCAGTGGGCGAACCATAATCCCACTCCTGACCTGACTGTCTTCCAGCTCTGTGGTACTTTTTAGTCCTGATGAATGATCACACAGTAATGAAAATCCTCAGCTCTGCTACCATGTCTCATCACTAACACGATGTCTAAGCAATAGTTTCAGCTTTCAACCATCCAAGTAGCGTAACCTGTCTGACTATATGTTTGCCCTCACATGCACATGTCTGGTGGAACTATCGAACGACAAGACTGACCTGTCCCTCTCCAGAGCAGGTATGGGTATCATCTCCATCTCCATCATCATCAACTCCATCATCAAACCCCATGAACCCAACAAGCCCACTCCTCGGCGGACTAAACTGCCTCAACTCGACCCCCGCGTCCCTGAGAACCGCTCGACTCGCCTCATCCATATTATACCCCTGGGAATACACGACCTCGCGCACCCCGACCTGCGCAATCTTGACACTACACGTCAAACACGGACAAGTATCGCAATACAAGATGGTGCCGTCGCGGATCCGTTCGCGGCCGGCTTCCAGCAGCGCGTTCTCCTCAGCATGCAGACACAGACAGGTCGACAGCGCGGCGCCGCCGCCACTGGCGCTGTTGCAGCGCAAGCAGCCGCCTTCGTTGCAGTTGGGCAGGTTGCGCGGCGTGCCGTTGTACCCCGTCGAAATTATGCGTGAGTTGTGCACTAGCACGCAGCCGACGCGGCGTTTCATGCAGTTCGACCGCTGGGAGGCTAGGGAGGCTAGGGTCATGAAGTAGGCGTCCCATGTTGGTCTCAGGCGCGTGGGCGATGGGAGGTCCAGTGTTGAGAGGAGAGAGTGGTATTGTTGGAGAGAGGGGGTCGCGTTGAGGATTTGCAGGTGCGAATGCGAGGTTAGGTGGGCTATTCCTTTTAGTGTTGGTGTTGGTTTTAGTGGTGGTGTTGGGTTTGTTGTTGACGTTGGGTTTGGGGTTGAGTTTGGGTTCTTTGGGTTGGTTGTTGGGTTTGGTCCTGCTGGCGGTCTTGATGGTGTTGTTGTGCTTCTTCCTGTTGCGGTTCTAGGTCCTGGTGGTGGTCCTGGTGGTGTCGTTGTGCTTGTCCCTGTGCTTGTCCCTGTTGCTGTTCCTGGTGGTGGGGGGTCTGAGAAGGCTTGCGATTGGATTCGCTGTGGTTGGGCTTGATATTCGGACGGGTAGAACGATGATCGGGACCCGTAGAGCTGTAGGTCGTTGTAGTAGATGAAGTCGGATAGGGGCATGGGTGATAGGTTGCGGGCGCGGCATCTAGTTGGGGAAAAGAGGGTTAGTATATCCTTTCTGCATGATGAAGTTCCTTGATTGGGTAGTATGAACAGCGAGCTTCAGGTTGGTTGATAGACATGTTATTGGATGCGCCACTGTTGGTAGGCTGGACTTGTATATTCCTCCCCGTGACAGCAGTGCGGTAGAGAATTTGGAACGGAATGGCACAGGATATGGACTTGTTTTCTCGTGGTGAGGGAAGGGATAGCTAGGCCAGACCCAGCTATCAACAGGATCGAATAATAACAAGGGCGTGTTCCCAAATGGACGCAAAGCAGGACTTTGATGTTGGTGATACGTACCGTTCACTGAATCTGGCATACCGCACACCGACAGGAGCATCAACGTTGAGTAATAAGAAGAAAGGCCGTCTCAGCAACGCCTCGAGTGTCGCCTCGTCGTAAATGTCCGTCAAGACCCAGTGCTCGCGCCATCGCCTGGTCACAAATTCAAGGAGGCTCTCCACGTCCGGGAAGGTCAGGCCTCGTGTGCCTTTTTGATCGGTCACGCTGGGGAGCAGGCGAGCGATAGTTTCGGAGGCTGATGCGGAAACAGACGAGGTCGACTTTAGCGGTCTTTGTGGGTGGGTAGAGATGTCTTGAGATTTGTGGTCATCGTGGCTGTGGCCATTATGGATGCCGTTGTGGCCGTGGTTGTGGTTGGGGTTTGTCGACGATGGCGGTGGTGCTGGCTGGAAATGTGAGGGAGTCGGCAGATGTAGTCTCAGAAAGCTGTGATGCTGGACCAGGTACTCGGCTGTGCTGTGCTTGCCGGCACAGATGGGGCCAATGATACCTATCAACATGATTTGAAAGGACACCGGTGGTTGTAGCGTGGTGTGGTGTAGTGAGCAAGGCTGTGGTGGTGAGGCTGATAATCGTGTCAGCCTTCGTTGAAGAAAGGAAATCCCGTTTTCGCCCAGGCAACCCTCTGTCAGGCAACCCCCTGTCTTAAGTTAGATTGGACTCGGACTACTTGGCCTCTTCTTTGTTGTTGAAGGGCGATGCTGCTGCCAGAATCCTCACAATATGATCAGGAGATTCGGTATATTGATGTGTGGTTCAAAAGGCAGACGCGTAAAGTGGTTTTGTGACACGGACGCGTGATGCGAGATAGCCAATGAACGTTGTCGTGCGGAATTCCACCTCCGAGCCTCGTATCAAGTCACGTTCCACTCCGACTTCCACTTCCGCCTCCTTCGCTTCCTCCGCCCGCTTACAACCTCATCACAACAATTCCCATCACATAAACATGCTCGCAGCTACCGATTGATGACAAACCCGAGACTGATATCTAGATACAGCCTGGACGGCAGATCTACGACTTTTACCACCATATACTCCCATCTACCGTTCTCGACTTATCAGAGTAGCGTGCTGCGAGGCTGATCTGACGGACCTCACATCCGCGCAGCAATAGCCCTGCCTGCAGTGTCTTTCCCAGTCACGGCGCTTCTGCCTGGACTCGCAGCCTTGTCTGCATATGATATACATTGACCTGACCATCTCATATTCCACCACGGACCACTAATCATGCAGTACGTCCCCTTCGCCTCAGACATCGAGATCCCCTTCTATGCGGCATTAGCATCCCACAAGATCAACCGTGACAAGTTGGACGACTCAGCCCGGAAACTGCTGGGCTTATATGAGATCCGTCCGGGCGATGCGAAGGAGCAGTCATGTCGGATGCAAATCCGAGCCAATGCCCTCACCAGCGACGAGGTACCTGCTGGCTGTTATCGCGCCGAGGGCATGATCAAGAACTTCAACACCATCGAAGACTACCGGAACACCGACAAACTCTCCATGATCAAACAAGCCGGCAAGACCATCTGGGACGCCATCAACGACGGCACCATCTACTCATGCCCGTCGCTATTGGTGTCGTTCCTCGTCCTCTCGTTTGCCGACCTCAAGAAATACAAGTTCTATTACTGGTTCGCCTTCCCTGCCTTGGTCATGGATCCGCCTTGGGCCCCGGTAGGCGACCATCCACCGTCGCAAGCAGGAGGAGTACCGTACAAGAAACTTAATGCCATTGAAAGCACCACTCTGGTGGATAGTGTCATGACCTGGAAATACGGCGTCGATCCTAGACAACACGGCTTCTTTCTCGCGAAGAAGCTCCGAATTTCCGGTCTCGAGCAAACAAACCCGATGGACGAGGAATTTGGACCGACGTCACCGCAGTCACCACTGACACCTACGGCCGGCCTCGCATTTGACTGGCAAGTCAGCGCCCTGTCAAGCTATGAGACCGGCTTCTTCGACGGCGTAGATTCCGAGGATCGCTACGTCTGCTTCGCCGATCCCTCTAATTACGGAGAACCCGGTCCAGTTGCGCCCGGCTGGATGCTGCGCAACCTTTTAGTGCTCATCCGCCAAAGATGGAAACTCAGCAGAGTCCAAATCCTATGCTACCGCGAGACACAGATGCGGAGGGACGCCGCCCGCAGCATCATCTTTGACATGCAGGTGCCATTGCCGAAAGACCCTTACCAACACCAACAACAACAAGGCCAAGATGTTCCGTCGGTACCCAAAATGCCAAAGGTCGTAGGCTGGGAGCACAACGCCGCCAACAAGCTGGGTGGCCGCATGGCCGATTTGACCGAATACATGGACCCGAAGAAACTAGCGGACTCGAGCGTCGACCTGAATCTCAAACTGATGAAATGGCGCATCAGCCCGACTCTAGATCTGGAAAAGATCAAGGAAACCAGGTGTCTGCTCCTCGGCGCCGGCACGCTAGGCAGCTACGTCTCGCGCAACCTGCTAGGCTGGGGCGTGCGGAAAATCACTTTCGTCGACAACGGGTCCGTGTCCTTCTCCAACCCGGTGCGCCAGCCGCTGTTCACCTTCGCCGATTGTCTCGAGGGCGGCAAGAAGAAGGCCGTCGCCGCCGCAGAAGCCCTGCGCCACATCTACCCTGGCGTCGAGACGGAGGGGCATGTCTTATCTGTGCCTATGGCTGGCCACCCCGTCACGGACGAGCAGAGGTCCAAAGCCGACTACGACAAACTCAAACAGTTGGTGGCCGAGCATGATGTGGTTTTCTTGCTCATGGATACCAGGGAAGCCAGGTGGCTGCCTACCGTCATGGGTAAGGCTGCAGGGAAAATCGTCATGAATGCCGCTTTAGGATTCGATACCTATATGGTTATGAGACATGGTGCGAGAATCAACGGTAGCACTGCCACTGATGACAAGGGCAATAGCATTGAAGATAAAGGACAAAGAGGCCTATCAGAGTTGGGATGCTATTTCTGCAACGACGTCGTCGCGCCCGCAGACTCGATGAAGGATCTGACACTGGACCAACAATGCACTGTCACCAGGCCCGGCATCGCCGCCATTGCCTCGGCTTTACTCGTTGAACTTCTCGTCTCGGTCCTACAGCACCCTGCTGGACCGGCGGCCCCGGCTTCGACTTCTCCATCAGACGATCGTGGTGACCACCCGTTAGGTCTGGTTCCGCATCAGATCCGCGGGTTCTTGTCGACCTTCACCAGCATGAATATCGCTGGTCGAGCCTATGATTGCTGCAGTGCATGTTCAGAAAAAGTGCTGACTGCATATGAGAGCGATGGGTGGGAATTTGTGCGAAAGGCATTGAACGACAAGGATTATGTCGAGGAACTGAGCGGGTTGAAGGAGGTCCAGCGCATTGCGGAAGCGGCCGCCGCAGATATCGAGTTCAGTGAAGAGGATGAGATTGCCGAGGACGACGAAGGAGAGGTGGTCTAAACTGTTTGTCACCTTTGCATCGCGGTGCTCGGTTTGTCCTTTTGCTCTCGAGTGTCGGTAAGGGGCGGGTATGGGATAAGACCGGCGGCAGCCCGCCGTTCAATGCGTGCACATTGGGTTGAGCCAGGAGCCATGTAGAATAGCCGCAAGGAAACCGGCAGCGTACGGTTCAGTTAATCGCCATGCTGGGCTATGGCCATGTCACGCAAGAGGTGGTCAAGCATGAGACCATGATTAGCATTACCCTATCATTCCGCAAAGACCGCATCTTTATCGACCTTGGCCAGCCTCTTGATACCCACGAAATATGCCTCTCTCGACTCACTGCGCGAGCTCTCGGGCTTTTCGCGGTGCACTTTGTGGAACATAGCCTTCAGACTCTTCTCCAGAGCCTTGTCCTCGGCACCCTGGTAGAATTTGCAGACAAAGTGTCCGCCCACTTTGAGTGTGTCGTAGCTGAATCGGAGAGCGGCTCGGCAGAGATCCTGAGGAAACAAAATGGACTGTCAGTATGACGGATTGCCTTCAGGATAGGACTGTCCGGTACTACGTACCATACTTCCGGCGTGATCTCGAAACGCATTGCCGCTAGTGTTCATCAACCTGTAATACGGGTTACTGATGCTCCTTTTATATAGCCCGTCCAGCGGGTCCCAGGGTTCGGACATATCGCTCAGCACCACGTCGACAGGCCTGTCGAGGTGCTGTGTTTCTGATGCATTCTCTTCTCCTTTTGATGCTCCCGTACTACCACCAGACTCCTCCTCTGCAGTGTCGCGTCTCTCACGTTCGACGTACCCGGTGTCGGCGTCCAGTAGCAAGCCTTGGTCGATATGCCCGTCATCAAGGGTCACCGTGTTGTCGGTAGGGAGGAGTGGACGCCGCAATCGGCCTCGGTCCGGGTCGCGGAGAAACGACTTGATCTCGGCTTGTACGTCTGGGGATAAGAAATCGCCCTGAATGGTGGATACGCCTTTCGGTGGCTGCACCGGTAACAGGTCGACACCGAGTACTCGACCGCGCGGTTTGGTTAAGTCGGCTGCTACCTATCAACATGCCACCGTATTGTTAGTAGAGGGACGAGCGAAGGAAACCATCAATTCAGGCCTTGGTTTGGGAAATAGGTATCTCGTGCCCGCAGATGACCGGATAGCATGTGTAATCTCATTCAAATACAGTTGCCATTTTTCGACACCTGCACGGCACCGCGTTCCACCTTTTAAAGAGTGCTTGTATATATTCGTCTTACCTGGCTCCAACTCCCTGGCGCAAAACCCAAATCAACCACCGTCATGCCCGGCTTGAACAGCCTATACCGATCGTTGATTTGCAACAACTTGAACGCCGCACGACTCTTCAGCCCTTGTACCTTGGCCGCCCGGGCAAACTGGTCTCCGCGCTGCCTATCATTCCAGCGCCGCGAACTCTTTGCGCTCGAACTGCCGCAACGTCGCCCGCTCGGGACCGCCCAGTGTAAGCAGGGTGAAGGTGAGGTGGAAACTGAGCATGTAGCTCCAACATGCGATGAGGTATAGCTTGGCGAGAGGTGACATGATAGGCGTGCCCGAGGGCGCCCCGGCTGTAGCTGTTGAACTGCGGTGTGCAGAGAAGACCGGATTGTGTTCGATGGTGGTAGTTGTTGAAGTATGCTTTGGGAAAAGCGGCCGCGAAGTCGTGGGTTACATGGTCGCATTTAGCCTATGGAGTGATGAGGAAAGAAGACGGTACAGAGCCGGGGTTTCGCGTTTGTCTCCTGTTGACGTCGCTGGGCCTAAAGATACAAGGACAGTATATCTCACTGTGGTATATTTCTTCTTGGACTTTTACAGACGGCATCTGCAAGTCTCCGGTCATTCTCCCCTCATGCTAGGGCGGCATGATATGGTTGCCTTTGCCAGCGATACACTCACGCCGCTTCACCCATACACTGTCCAACGTTACAACAACTCATCAAGCACTTCTATTATTACAACCGAGATTGAACAAGACGCTTGAGAAGCTGTCGGGTATCGGACTGTGGATCCTCGTACACATTAATATCAACTGAAGGGAAGTGTCATGATATCTCCGATCCTCTTCTCCTATGCATATCTCCTGCCTCCTTGCCGTGTATGCTTGCTAAAACGCTACCAGCTTGCGGCTCAAACATGGATTCGATCATAGCTCAAAGAACGCTGGCAGCCCTTTGGGCCCTCTTAAGGGGTGAGAACTCTGCCAGTGCTTTACCTTTGCCGGCCGGTTTGGCTTTCAGATTGATCTTTGCAAGCGCTCCTCCACGCCCGAGACTCCTTACTTTCGGAGCTGACGAGTTGTCCTCTTCGTCAAAGATGGTTGTTCGCTTAAAGACTTTCTCCTTTGTCGTCTCTATAGTGTCGTGAGTCGCTGTGTCGCCCTGGGCCGGTTGCCCTTCGTTCTCCTTGTCCCGGCTGTCATTGCCGTCTTGTTGCTCGTTCTCCATATCCGAATCTTCTTCAATGAGCTTGGCCAGCTGCGGTTTCTTCATTGTCGTATTTGCTTTTGAGCTAGTGGTCTCTTTGAGTGGTCGAGAGATCTTCACCTTTGTAATTGACGCGCTGGATTTCTTGGCTGCAGCTGGCTTGCTTGGCTTCTTGCTGGGTTGTTCGGATTCGGATGCAGTGTCTATATCCTCGACAGCTCCATCGAGCTGCTGGTTTCTTGACTTATTAGGCTTCTTCACCGGCTCTTCTTCCTCCTCGGTTGGCGTTTCGGGAAGCATGCTCATTGTCCGATTCAAGAACGGTGTGATGGAGAAGGTGGATTTGTCGCCCACATTGACTGAGGCTCGTTGTTTCTTCGCAGCTGGACCACCTTGACCCGGCGTTCCAATTGTCATGTCAGGGTCAAACCTTGCAACGCCTCTCTTCCTAGGATTGGCTGTTGCAGGCCCGCCTAATCTTGCCTTGGTCATCTCTGCGGACAGAGCCATCTTAGTAGCTTGCAGTTGCTCGATTTCGTCCTGCGCCTCCTTGAGTTGATCCTTTGTGGTGCGAAGCTTGTTGCGGAACGCATCGAGTTTACCCTCTAGTATCTCCTTCTCATTCTCCCATTGTGTTATCTTCTTTCTGTTGTCGCGTTCACTCATCTGTGCTTCACGCTGTGCCTTTGCAAGTTCTTTCTTGAGATCTTCAATCTCGGAGTTGTCGACACGCTCATTCTTCTGCGCGTTCCGCTGCGCCTTGCTGAGCTCGTTCTTGAGCTCTTCAATTTCGACCATGTTCGATCGTTCCCTCTTTTGGGCGTCGCGCTGGGTTCGGGCGAGTTCTTTCTTGAGTTCCTCGATTTCCAAGGCCTGCTCGTCATCCTTTCTCTGAGAGTCGCGTTGTGTCTTGGCAAGATCTCTCTTGAGCTGCTCGATTTCGGCGGTCAAGGCTGAGTCTTCACGAGCTGCCAACTTCTCTTGAGCTTTGACCCGCTGTACCGTTCTTCTTTCTGTCTCTAGCTCAACCTGGAGCGAGCTCAACTCTCTCTGCAGTGCCAACTTCTCGGCGAGAAGATTTTGCTGCATAGAGGCCTGTGACCTGAGATGTTCCAGTTCTGGTTTCATCGCGTTGAGTTCTCTGGCCAATGCCAGCTTCTCGGACAGCAGCTTCGTAGCATCCGCACTCGCTGAGTTGAGCGCATTGACTTCCGCTCTGAGGTGTTCCGCATCTCTGTTTCGTGTTTTCAACTCCATCTGTGTCCGCTGCAGGTCAGCCTGGAGTTCACTAAACTGAGCCTGCAATTCTCCATTTGTCTCCTCTAGACGACTTTGTTGATCCTCATTTTGTAGAGCTTGATCCTGGAGCTCTCCATTGTCGTCCTCCAGCAAGAGTAGCTGCACTCGGAGAGCACGCACCCGTTCTTCTTCGTAGATGCGTTCGGCGTGTCGCAAAGCGCGTTCATAGATTAGTTCGAGTTGCGTTGACTTGATGGATTGCGCTATCTCAGGTGTAGTCATGTAGGATATTTCTGCTTCCATGTTAAGATGCTTCGAGCACAACGCGATAATTTTGTAGGATACAGTGTAGGGCATCAGATGTCAGAACCAAAAGAAGCCAAAATGCAGTCTGCGTGGACAGTTTGGCGCGAAGATGTCGTTGTTTACAACGTCCGAATGGGGAACTAGTGCCATTAGCTTTGCTCGGCGGCTCGTTAGTCCGACCCGAGCCCAGCAATCTCACAAGCCGTATGCTCCGCCGTAATGAACCAGTAAAGCTACGGCGGTCTACCTGTATCCGTGCACTCCAAGCAACTCGGCCGGTTCGGATATGTGGGAACAATTGGAGCATGAAACGCAACAGCCTCGTCAAGCTTCAACTCCTGATCGAAGAGTGGTATGCTGTCGCGTTCGCCCAACTGCGATACGCTTCTAAGAAGCCTAGCATCACCGTCGTCCGTTAACTAGCACAGTCGCCGTTCTGCCCCCTCCGTGAAACGCAGGTACAGCATATAATATGGCTGGGATTAGTGGAGTTCGATTTATTGCCCGACGTCGTTGACCACTTCCGACTTACTTGCGATGCTAACGTGATGCCTATGTTAGTACCACTGAGGGGAGCAACGCCGACGCCAATTGATGCTGCAGGGCATCGGGCCAGCCGGGCTCAAATGTCTCTGTGCGGCTCGCCTCTCCAGATCAACAACGCCAGAACTCTCTGGACTCTGGACGTGGAGGCCGCCGACGAACAAACGATCATCCTTTGGATCAGCGCCATTCCCAGCCACTCAATCCAGCAGCTCAACAAGATAGCAATCCTTCTGGAATAAACTAACCTCACGAATAAGCTTCTAGACCGGAGCTTATCTCGACGCTTATCTGGATCCTTGGCTCATAATACCGGAGGCTAAGTCAATTAAGCTCAAGCTCCAAGCATGGCGTTTCCCGAACGGTGCTTAGCGTGGACCCGTGGAACCTTGAAAAAATGCTACCAAAGATACGGAATACCACCTCGTTGTGGCGGTCGTCACCCTCCGAAAAACGGCTGATTCTTTTATTATATTCTTCTTTCCCCGCATCGCACAATATTGCACACGCCCACGAGAGCTTCTCTTTTCCTCCTTGTCTTCCGTCGTTGTGCGGTGGTAGGACCCGGGCTACTGTCAGACAACCTCCTATACATCTTGTACACATCGATCGATGTCCACCATGGCTTCCAGCACTTTTGACCCTGAAAAGGGCAGTGGGAAGCTGGGCACAGATCTGAGTTACGACAAGACCGAGCTCGCCGATGTCTCGATCGATCAGGAATCAGGGCCCGAAGTATACAACAATACCACTGTCAGGCAAGACAATGGAATCCTCTCTCGACTACGTCGTCTCGAAGCTCGCATGGACACGAAGCTAGGGATCGAATCTGAAGCGATCGACCGCAAACGGGCCGAAGACAAGCGACCCGTGCGCTGGCACGAAGAGCTGACTATGGCTCTACTGTGGGCATCCGGGACGATGAACACATCATGTTTTGCTACCGGCTTCCTAGGCTGGGAGTTTGGATTAAGCCTAAAACAATCGATCCTAATCACCATTTTTGCATCGATCCTCGGCGGCGCTGTGACGGGATACTGCGCGACATTCGGCGCGGCGATGGGACTGCGGCAGATTTCGGTATCCCGCTACAGTTTCGGGTGGTGGCCCAACAAGATCATCGCGGCGCTCAACGCAGTGCAACAGATCGGCTGGGCAGCGGTGTCCTGTATCACGGGCGGCCTAGCACTGACAGCTGTGGCCGACGGCCATGTGTCGCTGGTGGTAGGCATCGTGATCATCGCGGTGGTTGCGCTGGTCATCAGCTTCGTCGGGCTCAACGCGATTCTGATCTACGAGCGATACGCCTGGCTGATCTACTTTGTCATCTTCATGATCATTTTTGGCGAGACAGGCAAATACGCCGACAACTCGACTCCGGCCTCGGTCAAGGGCGCCACCCTGTCCGGCACAGTCCTGTCGTTACTGGCCATTGTCTACGGCAGTTCCGCGTCCTGGTGCACCATGGCCTCCGACTACTACGTGCACTACCCGGCCACCGTGTCACGCACCAAGGTCTTTCTCATGACGACCTTTGGCATCGCCATCCCCACCAGCATCGGCATGATCGCCGGCTGTGTCGTCGCCAGCGCACTCAATGTCCGCTCCGACTGGAACCAGGCATATACCGACCAGGGCCTTGGGTTTCTGATCCAGGACATGCTCCACCCGCGCGGCTTCGCCAAGCTGCTGTTGACGCTGCTGGTCCTGAGCGGCATCAACACCAACATCATCAGTATCTATTCCGCCGCCATCTCGTGCCAGCAGTTCAGCCGGCCGTGCGCCCGCATCCCGCGCTTCATCTGGACCTTCCTCTGTTTCGCCGCCATTCTCGGTCTGGCCGTCGGCGGTCGTGAGAAACTCAACACTTATCTCTCCAATTTCCTCTCTCTGCTGGGTTACTGGTGCACATCGTATTTCGTCATTTTGCTCACCGAACACGTCGTCTTCCGCAAGCGTGACTTTGCAAACTATGATCTCGAGGGCTGGAACGACCCGGCTCGTTTGCCCTTGGGCTTGGCTGCTCTTACGGCGTTCGGCCTCGGTGTGGTCGCCTGGTGTATGGGCATGGTCGAGACCTGGTATGTTGGCCCACTTGGAAAGCTGATCGGTGACTATGGTGGCGATGTCGCCAATGAGTTTGCTTTTGTGGTCACCGCTCTCACTTATGCTCCTGCTCGATATTTGGAGCTGAAGTACTTTGGGAGATAAACCTCGGCAGGAGGAGTGTTTCTTGAAAGAATCGCAGATGCAATCGAATATAAATATACTTCTCAATATCTCGCCTGGAATGGCATAGCTATTGGTTTCAACCGTCATTCTTCCCGCAAACGCTATACTCAATACTTTTCCGCGTATCTTGCATTGCAGGAGAGGCTTTTTGTGCTCGCTTTCCAAGACAGTGGGTCATACCTTCAAAGGAAAAGCACTTCACTACATACGCTGGTATCCCGGGGATTTGACGCACCCAAGCAGTTGAAAGTATCCCGGTACTATCGGTGGTGAGATTGACCAAAGTAACAGGAACGGGCCGCTCAGTAAGCCCATATCCTGCTCTCTCCCTTTGCACCTCGGGATCCCACCCTGTTCATCCTGCCATACCACAACCTCAAACTCGCAGCCACGGCAGCGACAAAGAAGCTGCATGCCGCACAGACGAAATTGCCAGTAGGGTAGCCATCTTTAGCCTCCTCAGCCCTCCAGATCCATTGCGCGATAATCTGCCCAATGCCGGCGCTGGAGTTGTGCAAGGCCACCGCGAACGGAATGGTCAGAAAACTCGGCGTGTTGCAAGAAACCCAGTTCGTCATGGAAGGAGCACAAGGGAACGCGCCACAAGCCGCAAGACATAAGCAGCCGTAGCGCTTCACATATGCATCAGCAGGAAGAAGACCGGCCGTCAACCAGCCGAGGCCCCCGACGATGGAGGCGCCAGTGATGTGCCAGCCTCTGGCATTGAACCGATCGGCAGAGTAGGAGAGGGTAATGGCCACGAAGAAGCCAATCACCCAAGGCGGGACTGTCAGCAGTTGTGCGTGGATCGACTTATATCCTAAACCGGTGACGATGGTGGGTGTGAAGAAAGTGAACGAGCCTTGCGGTACCACGTCGGCGACCTTTAGTACCTAGTCAGCACAGATCACCGGAGCTATTGTAGTCCGAACGCTCACGTATGCGATGTAATGCGCCAGCATGCGTGGAGAGCAAAATGTCCCCCAGAGTTCTTTCCGACTCGCGTGCTCTTGATTGTACCCGCCACCCCGTTCCCTGAGACGAGAGACCGCGAATTGCTTGTCGTCCTCACTCAGCCAGCGGGCGCGGGCAGGGTAATCGGGCAGGAAAAAGAACAGGAGGATGGAACTGAGCATAGTAATGATGCCTTCGATGATGAACAACCACCGGAAGGCTTCCAACCCGGCTGCACGGTTGATGTGCCCGACGCCGTAGGCGATAGCTCCGCCAAAGGCACCTGCAAGGTTACAAAAAGCGACGACACAGGCGATGCGGAGTGCGCGCTCGTTGTAGCGATACCAGATAGTGATGAAGTAGACGATACCTATTCAAACTATCGGCTTGTTTCCTGGCGCATATGAGAGGACAAGGACTCACCGGGGAAGAAGCCAGCCTCAAATACCCCGATCAGGAACCGCAAGACAACAACAGTGGCGTAATTTTGTACGCCGGCGAAGCCAATAGTCAGAGCACCCCAGCACACGAGAAGTATGCCCAGCCAGAGTGATGGCCGTATGTAGTGCTTCATGATCCAATTCGACGGCACTTCGAACAGAGCATATGCGAGCGAGAAGAGTGTCACCGTAAGGGCATATCCATTGGTCGTCATATGAGTTCTCTGAAGCAGATCATCCCCGGTTTCTTGGTTCAGGACCTTCGAGTTACCGATGTTTCCTCGATCCAAGAAGTTGAGCAAGTACACCCAGCAGCATAGTGGCAGGATACGTAGGTCCAAGCGACGGTTGAGTTGCTTGTTGCGCTTCTCCAGCTCGCTATCATACTCTTGTTCTTGCTCGACTGGTGAAGTGACAGGGGAGATTTCCAGCTCCCGACTGCCTTCTTCAACGTGCTCTGGATGCGTTGCCTTCTCCATGACGGCCTAGGCGGTACAACTGCAGTGTTGGTGTCCCTGACGACGGAGATCATCAAGATGGGATAACACACTCGGACACGGATTCATTCTTATGGAATTGCAGGGGAGACCGGGTATTGCCCGACGGCAGCCGTAGCGGTGTCGCCGTTTCCGTCAAAGAGGCACCATCAACCACATATGCAATGCTCACTCACATTCTCATTGGTCTTCAAACCGTTGCGATCAGCATTGCCGCCTGTCAAGTCTGCGGGGGAATGCCCATCCCGCCAAGGAGCAGGCCATTGACTCGCTGTGAACCTTGGAAGGATATAACTCCTCATCGGCAATTGCCCGCGTCTCGTGAGGCATGCGGGCAGCTTAAGGGGTCAAGTCCGTAGGTGTGAGCAACAGCAAACGAAACCGGCTGACGCTTCCAGCCAGAGCCATACAGCTTAATCTTGACGATTGGATCAAGATATCCCTGCACTCCGAGCAATTCGGTCGGTGGTTTTCAAATATCTACCGTGTATACTGCAAAAGGTTCATGTTGTAATAACCTTTTTGACGTATCGGAACATTGTATTATCCGGTCTTGGCATTGCGGCGGAGTATTCGAACCTCCAACAACACGGTCGCCATCAAGGGGCAATTTGAACATCAAGTCCAACACGTTGATTGTGGTCTGGAGGGGTTGATACCTACCTTGGGTAGGTTCTGGGAGACACGACGGCATCGTTGGCTTGGCCTCTACATGCGAATACGATGTTGGGTGCTTATGCAAAAAAGGATTGTCAATCGACGTAAGAGAGGACTCGATGGTGTTTAGCCGCGTTAGACATGACTTCTGATAGCAGGCAAGGCTACGGCACCAGCTACGGTCTACCCAGAGACGACTGTCTACACTTAGTGGGAAAAGATGCTGATATACCTATCGTGACTTGCAGCCATCAGCCCCTGACAGACATATCAAGGACCAACTTCCCACCCACCCCGGAGTGGTAGTCCTCGACCAGTTCATTGAGCTTGGAGAAAGGATACGGCCTGATCTTCGCCTTCACACCGTGCTGGACGCAGAAGTCAAGCATGTCCCTCATGGCTCGGTTGGACCCGATCAGACTGCCTTCTACCCGGATCCGGCGGAAGACGAGGTCGTTAGCCAAGACATAAAACCCTTCTGGTGGAAACGAGATGACTTCGACGAGGCCACCATTTCTCACCAGATTTATTCCATAGTCAAAGGATTTCTGGCTCTCAGGCAAGATCAAAACAGCATCCAGACCCATCTCAGCAATATTTTCCCTCCCATCCTCAACGCCTATTCTCGCTCTGACATCTTCCGGCTTCTCAGTTGAAGCATCGATGATGGTTGCGCCAGTGTTCAATTCTCTTGCGAGCGTCAGTGCTTCTGGGGCCACATCGACACCTATTGTCTTCAGGTGCATCTTTGTTGCGAACTGGAGCCCTAGATGGCCGAGTCCACCGCCACATCCAATGATACCAACTCTTTGTCCAGGTTGAAGCTGGCACTTCCTGAGGGCCGCGTAGATCGTAAGTCCGGCGCACATCAGCGGTGCCACTTCCACAGCAGTCAGACTCTGGGGAACCAAGGCCACCTGTCTCGAATCTACCAGGGCGAACTCTTGGAATCCGCCAGGCTTGCCGACTCCGAGGCCGCCACCAGCATAGGGGCAGTAGACCGAGTACCCGGGCTCATCAGGGTCCGGACCGGAAGGGTTGCGGCATTCAATGCACTTCCCACACACGTGGTGGCCTCGGCCTGGAACTGCGACACGATCGCCGACTTTGAGGTTGTGGTGCGATCCCCTGTCTGGAGATACGGCAACGACAGTTCCAGCAAACTCATGGCAGCCAATCTGTGGCAGCGGCAGAGGATGCATTGAGCCAGCCGCAAGGACGGCGTCCGTGTGACAGTAAGACGCCGCATCCACACGAATGAGCACGTCGTAAGGGTCTGCAACCTCAGGCACAGGAAGATCTCTGAGCACGTATGGCGAGTTGAACTTTTCAATCAACCAGGCTTTCATCTTTGGTGGCACAACTTGGCTGGATATGTTGACCAGGCCTGTTCGTCCAGCAATACCGCACCAGACAGCACAGGAGACTGATTGCAAATGAAAATAGGTGTTATACAGTGCATACAAGACCGCGGCTACCAAATGCAGCAATGTGGGGAAATGGAGATCCTACCATGGGGTTGACTCGTCTCCCCGGTCAGTCTCCGGTGCCACCACACCGGCTCATGCTTTCTCCATGTGGGTTCCATCTTTGATATCGAGGAGATGCGTATCAGCGCAGACCAATATTAACATGGTGCCATCTCTTTCGTGTGTGCACTGTGTAGGCATCACAGCCAGTGCTACAACACGGTCATCTCGTGCAGATACTTACTTCGTGGCTGCAGATGCTTGATACCAGATCCAGTGTTTCAGACTTGAAGAACAAGCGGCAGGTTTCCACAGTACTTAGAAACTGGTTTCCGTCCAAAATGCCTGATGGACGTCGAACAGCCTGGCTCTAGGTAAGTATAAACGCAGCCCATTTGTCCAAATATGGGCATTTCACAGCCTTGCCCATTCCTTGGAGGAGAGACCTCGGCCATGACGTTAGGTATGTATTTGGTTACGAGTCTCGCCAGAACCATTTGACAGCAAACACAACAACCTTTTCAGACGTCGTCATCCCTTTGCCGATATTCTAGTCTTTAACCTGCAGGCTGTCATCTGTCCAGGAAAAGACGTTGTCATTAGGTACTTCAGGCACTTCCGCTGAAGCCCAATTGACAGGAACGAACCTATGTCACTGAAACCGTCCGCATGGGATATGGTGCATTGATTTTCCAGGAAGGTCATCCAAAAGATAGCAGGTAGATGTAGTACGGGTTGGGTCATACAAGAGTAGCTGCTGGAGTCGCTGATCCCGAGGCATGTTGCAAAATTGTCGGAAATGATAGCCCCATACCTAGTAGGCCAGCTGCTGGTACAAGTTTGAGATGACATATCTCCTTGTGCAGTAGGTGCGAAAGCCGATGGTGCAGAAGCCATTATCTTCAATAAGGCAGAGAGGCCACGGGTCCAGACTGTCATCAGAATGGGAGGATATTGCAGCAACACTCTTCTCTTCCGTACGGCGCTCATGGTCAGCGAAACAGGTTCAGAAGGCTGAGACATATTCGTCCCAAATAGATGTCTTGAAAGATATGTGTTGAATCCGCCAGGCTTTTCTTCATCACTTCGTCACCTCTGGAACCGCCGAAGCAGTTGATTGCTAACTTGAACCCATCGACGAGCAACTGATACACATGGTCCAGCTTCCCACACTCTCACCGACATCGAGGGCTTGCCCCCTCGAGAACAGGATAGAAAACAATAGGCGTCTTGAGAACGCAGAAAGAATGGAGATATACCCCGGGTGAGAAAGCTGTGCCTGGCATTTACCTAGAAAGTTGCCGACGGTCTCCTCTTCCACAGCCTCGTCAATACTGTCAATGAATAAAACGTTGCTAAACAAGGAAGGTAGCAGTGATCGTGGATCTCTCCCAGTCGCCCACTTGAACCGAATCATGGCTGAGTGGAATCTTGAAGCAGCTTGTAACCAATGGGCACAGAAGGAAGTGTGAAGTGGTGGATGCCAGCAGACGTCGAGGACCAAATCACGCCATTTCCGCTCGCGATGATGTTGCCGGCGCTTCTTCCCATTTGCTCGGGACCCTGGTATCTTCGACATCAATGACAACGGCGAGATTCGAAATATGCATCTATGCATCATTCCTTCATGTCGCAATATCGACAGCAAGGTAGGCAAGGTAAGGTGTTATACTGTACGCCCAAGGATACATATATACATAGAGGAAAGTGATTCGTCCTGTCTGTCATGTTCGAATCGCTGTTGTTGTCGGCCGTTTCCCTCCCATTTTGGTCCCTGCTCTACTACTACTGAAAGGCTTATAGAAAAGAAGAGGCAACCCGTGCTGGGCTGTTCATTCGAGTCTTAGTCTATCGAGGTATAGAACTTGGAAGAGCCTTCCGGATCATACTGTCTCTAGGGATATCCATACTATTACCCGATCACCCACTGCATCATGGCATCACCCAGTGAAAAAGAAATCCATACCACCCCCGAAGTGCCTAGTATTGAACCATCAGGCAGTCCTAATATCGACAAAGAGATCCCTGTCGAAGGCATCAACGAACGAGCTCTCGTGCGCAAACTCGACCTTACCCTCCTCCCAGCCTTGACGCTATTATACCTTCTTTCATTCCTGGACCGAAGCAATGTCGGCAACGCCCGGATCGAAGGCCTAGCCAAAGACCTGCACATGACGGGCGACGAATACCTGACTGGCCTGACGCTCTATTTCATCGGCTACGTGCTCTTCGAAGTGCCGTGCAATATCGTGCTGAAGCTATGGACGCCGCGGGCCTGGCTCCCGACCCTGACCCTCGCATGGGGAGTCGTCTCGACATTGATGGGCGTGACACAATCCCGCGACGGCTTCTTCGTCGTCCGGTTCTTCCTGGGCGTCGCCGAGGCCGGACTGTTCCCCGGAATCGTGTTCTATCTGTCGATGTGGTATAAGCGGAACGAACGGCACTTTCGCGTCGCATTGTTCTTCAGTGCTGCGTCGCTGGCTGGTGCGTTTGGCGGTATTCTCGCATGGGGTATTGCCCATATGCGAGGTGTCGGCGGGTATAGTGGATGGAGATGGATCTTTATTCTGGTAAGTGATACATGAATGAACGAATGAACGATTCCTTCTGGCCAAAGGAAGACGAGGCCAAAGGAAGACGAGGACATACCATACTGACCATACCTGCTGTTTCGCTGGCATATAGGAAGGCCTGCTTACCGTGGTTGTGTCCGCGGCATCGTATTTCTTCATCTACAATTACCCCAGCACGGCGAAATTCCTGACGGAGCCTGAACGCGATTTCATCCAGCACCGCCTCAAAGCAGACAGCGACGCCACGCAAGACGAGGGCTTCGCATGGAGAAACGTGCGCAAGGCCTTCACCGACGTCAAGGTCTACTTGTACGCTCTGGGCTTCCACACCCTCTCACTCCCACTGTACACGCTGTCGCTGTTTCTGCCATCCATCATCACCTCGCTGGGATATACTTCTGCACAAGCCCAGCTGATGACGATCCCACCTTACGCCATTGCATTCATCCTGACTCTATCGCTCGCCATTCTCTCGGAGCGGTATCGTCGCCGAGCCCCCTTCGTTCTGGGATCGTCTTCTCTGGCCGTGATCGGATATATCTTGCTCTTGACCGACCATCGGCCTGGCGTGTCGTACTTGGGCACCATCTTTGCCGCGGCAGGCATCTATCCTGCTGTGGCTTTGACGCTGGCCTGGCCGGCCAACAATGTGAGCGGTCAGACGAAGCGCGCCATCGCCAACGCTCTTCAGATCAGTATTGGTAACCTTGGCGCCGTGTTGGGAACGCAGCTCTACCGCACTGAGACGGCCCCGCGGTATTACCTTGGCCACTCCTTTGCGTTGGCTTATCTGGTGGCCAACATTCTGGTGACGACGACGTTATGGTGGGTTCTGAAGAGGGAGAATGCGCGGAAAGATGCCACTGATCATAACCTCGCTCTTGATGAGCCATGGCAGGGAGACGAGGATCCGCGATGGAGGTTCCATTTGTAGCCTTTGTACCATAGCAGTTGTTGCAGAAGTGTCCAATGTCTAATACTGTGCTTGAGCTTTGGGATTTGTCTGGCAGAGTCTGAGCAGGAAGAGAAGGGTTTCGTAAGTGATGAATGGAACTCCTTGCAGTAATGGTCCCAACCTGTCATGCCTACGAGTATATGAGGTTGACTCAGCTGCAGAAATGACTGGATCTAATTTCACTGTCAAGTTTCTTCTGATGGTAGTCAAGCCACCTGACCATGAATGGGAGTATGATGCATTGGAATAATGCTGCCATATATGCTTGACGTTTTTGCCAGGGACGATTTCGATTTCTTATTACTTCTCCTGCATCAAAAGCACTGCTGAAATGTGCCCTGTCGTCTGGTCGATCACTTGTACACTTTTTAGAACACGATCCAGCCCCCCGAGCGGTCTGTCATATTGCCTTGTTCGCTCTGTGTCGTCATCGTCATCAGCAACACCGTGGAGATAGCACCTTCTACTACGCCCCAGACAAACGCTTGAAGCTTAGACCCACTGTATGTGTCTCAAGCCGACTGAGTTCGCTCAAAACGCGGTTCTTCAAGGTGCAAGACACCGTTCTGGCCACTTTGCCCCGATCGCTGGTATCTGCAAGGATCTGACATAGCGAGGTAAATTGCATGTTTCGTATGGTTGAGAACAGAACATCTAGAGGCATGTCAACCGCCGAGGGTGTGACATTTCGATAAAGGCCCACGGAAGTCAACAGCTGGGTTAGATTGCCGAAAACCAGGGCGTCACAATTGGGGTGCTTGGTACATTTTGGTCTGCCATTTTCATAAATGATCAGCAAAGACCTGAAGAAGTTGAGGCATCTGGTGATCAGTATTTGTCGACGCAATGCGATCTTGTCTGTAAGTCGATTAGCCCGACAGTGGTGTTTCTACTGCTGGCGAACTTACTCATGATGAGAGATAGTGTAGGCAGATCCAGCCCTTGGAAAGGTAAACGACGCAGGGCTATCTCGGTGTAACGGGTGAACTCAGCCTCTTTCCTCAGAACCCAGGAGATGTAGATAAACTCGGACAAATCACCATCCGTCAGCTTCCCTGGGGCTGCTGTAGCCCACTCGTTGAACCACGTGCCCGTATACACTTCGGTGACTTCGTGGAATTCGTATTTGTCAATCAGAATCACAATTTGTAAACCCAATTGCTTGTCCACTTTGCGGGGTACCCTTCTTGTCAGTCCATGGGCAACTGCCAGTATTACCAACATGGCATCAGCATGATCTTCTGGAAGTGGAACTTTGGTCAGTTTCTCGGATCCTGGCTGGACTCTTTCAGAGAAATTGCCGTCAAACATGATCCGAAAGACCCGAGACGCCAGAGCAAGGTGTCTCGATGATACCCTCACCTCAAGAATGTCCTCCTGGAGACGCGGGTCCTCCACGGTCAATGCGCCAGGAGAATCATCGGACTGTTCATTGTTGGCCTTGTCTTCATCAGCTTCTCCAGTTGGGCTTTGTGGACGGTCTACGTTTTCTTCTGCGGCCGGTTCCATGCTCTTCATCAGCAGCAGCAGGACATCGCCCGAAGGGTCGAAGACGATGTCCTTCTCTGGCGGCATTGTGTCCCCAAATAAAGTGACGATGGAATCCATCGTAGTGCAAGATACCGGAGGAGAAGCGCTTTTGGCAGCTGTGTCGATGTCAATGCGGTGCGCTGACGTTGAATCTGGAGAATGTATTAGCCTAAGATGGATTAGGCGGTCTGGGCAACGTTTACTGCAACGTCCGCCCCAAAAAGCTTCTACACTGCCAGTATATTGACAGCTGGTATCATTGATTCGCATCGATGGGACAAGTAATCTTGTGGGCAGTGACCTACATTCGAGATGCTCGATCCAACGGCTAGGATCTGGCTGATCTCTGCACCTCTTGATGCTGTTTCTCTGTAGTACTGATGAATCGGCGCCTGCAGGCCTAAGGATGCACCTTTCGATCTGAGGATTGCAACGAATGCGGCAATGAATGCAGCGTCGTGTACTGGTATTGTGTGGCTGTTGTCGCAAGTTATGAGGGACAAGAGGAGGTGAACAGGAATGAAGAGTTGAAAGGGCGATCTTGATCAGCACTGATATAGTGCAAGGTACGCCTCACTTCACAGGTTGGTGGCGATCCGAAGCGCGTACTGTGATCGCGAAGGCAGGCATGTGAATATATCTGCTGCTTCACTCTTGGCTTCCCCCCAAACAACGCAGGTCACGGGGTGTTCGAATCCCATACTATGCAAAAAAAGAATACCACCTTTTTTGGGACGAAAAGACAAAAACTCTAATCCGATGCCCTATCACTCGCTGGGTGATAGGAGCCGGATCGAGGGAAACCCCCCAGTCGCGGAGGGGGATTCTTTTATACCGGGGTAAGCGTCAGGCTGCAACCTCTGGTTTGCGCGGTCCTCCGCTAGGCAGGTAAGGGAGAATCCAGAGAACCAAACCCGACTACACACTGCTATCAGCCTACAGTGGCCAACTATCAAGCAGCCGACGGACAGTGTGTAGCCTTGCATTGGGCATCTTAGCGGAAGCTGTTAGGCGACCCTTTAAGACTTTGTTGCAGAACTGCCCCTGGGTGGGCGTTTTGGTCTTGTCCTGACCACACCACAGGGGAATTGTTACCAAAATTTGGAGATTAAAATCATAAACCTTTATTATTCTGGAAGTGCTTGGCGAACAATGTGGTGTTGAGGTCTTGGAGGCCGCCTTTGCATTCAATCAGATGTCTGGAGTGCGATGCTTTGGTACCCATGCTGGATTGCAACGGTTCGTCAGCCCATGCCTGCGTATTTCGACTCGGTTGCAGTCAGTCTATCGATCGAGCAGACCATGCTAATCTTCTATACATGTACTTCAGAGATCCAGCGAGGCGATGGGCGAGACGCGAGAATAGTTCTACTTTGATACCTAGCGGGTAAGGCTCCGGAATGCGACTACCTTAGGGAATTGCAGTCCTACCTCCACGTAACAGGAGCCACTTAGAATTACTAGAGTTCCGGGGTCTGCGATCGTCACAGTCATCACCGTCGTCTACAAAAGGGTGTCGTCTTCGACCTGCAAGGCTGCAGGGCCTGATACTACGTAGCGTATGGTTCTCCTGTGCTCCACCCTATATCAAACTGTGATCCACCGTAGCTCTCTTGCAACTGCAATAAGGCCACGCTGGATCAGCAACCCATTGAATTCACCTCGTTTGGGACAACTACACCAGCTTCAGCATCGGGCATGCGTTTTCTTAAGTTTTTGGCGCTTACAGCGCTGTCGTGGACGGCGGTTACGGCCAAGAAAGCAACTACCAATAAATTTGATACCTATTTCGCCAAACAAGCTGCATCCGCACCCTTTGAATTGGACGAGAAAGGATACAATGAACTAACTGCGACTCCTCGCGACTACTCCCTAGCTGTACTTCTCACGGCTCGCGACGCCAGATATGCCTGTGGCGTATGCCGAGAATTCGAGCCGGAATGGAGCATACTGGGCCGCAGCTGGCAGAAGGGCGACCGTAATGGAGAACATAGACTGCTCCTGAGCACCGTCGACTTCGACAATGGACGGAATATCTTCATGAAGGTTTGTTGATAGCTGTGGTTTGTAAAGAAGGACCCCTGCTAAGATCTCTACAGCTCCAACTCCAAACGGCGCCTGTACTTCTCTTCTTCCCCCCTACCGTTGGACCCGACGCGAAGCCGGATGGCCAGCCTGCCCGCCTCGACTTCCTTGGTCCCCAAACCGCCGAGGGCATCCACAGCTGGCTTTTACGACACCTTCCCGTCGGTGACTATCCTCAGATCTCCCGTCCTATCAACTATGCAAGAATTGGAGCTTCGATCACAATCCTTCTGGGAGCGTTCACATTCATCACGGTGGCATATCCATATGTGTTGCCCGTCATACAAAACCGAAATCTATGGGCCGGCATTAGCTTGATCTTGATCCTCCTCTTCACCAGTGGACATATGTTCAATCACATTCGGAAAGTACCCTACGTTGCCGGCAATGGGCGTGGCGGGATCACATATTTCGCTCCTGGGTTCCAAAATCAATACGGCATGGAAACCCAGATTGTTGCGGCTATATGTAAGTCTACTCTTGAGCTTGGCTATTGGAGTCACGCTAATGCTCAACAGATGCCTTGCTTTCGTTCGCAACCATCAATTTAGCCCTCAGAGTACCGCGTATCAAAGACTCTCGCACTCAACAAGTTGCAGTCATTGTCTGGGCAACGGTGCTGTTCGGGATGTACAGCTTCCTGCTGAGCGTTTTCAGAGTCAAGAATGGCGGCTATCCTTTCTGGCTGCCACCGTTTTAGGGATGAGACCAGGCGTCAAGATATTACCGCCGAGTTTTGTATGGTCATACGGAAATAAGTCAGAAAAGTATACTTGGGCTGGGACAATCTGTCTTGGGAAGAAGATCAACGAGCAGGTAAAACAAAATGAAAAAGCGATTTCTCAACAGTGTGTCTGGCTCTGAGCCTGCTTCCCATTTTGCTTTGAGGAATGTTCTATTCTGACAACCAAGATATCCACTCCCTATTAAGACTGACACCATTCATCAGGCACAGCCGTTGACCATCGCCTGAGGATTTTGAATTCTCCACAACAAATCTATCAAAGCGCCATTCTATCTTCAAATCTCGTTGACCTCATAACCGAGACCTCACGTCCGGGGTTGAATCCGACTTCAATCTGAAATCGTCCAGACTAACAGTCGGAGCCTTCCCCTGCAACACCTCGGCCATGACAAACCCGGTGGCCAAGGACAAAGTGATGCCCCACGGACCATGGCCAGAGGCGACGTACAACCCCCCACCAGTCTTGGTCTTGATACCATCCACCGGGCAAATAATAGGCAGACCACTTTCAGAAACCGGTCTGAAGCAGAGCCCTTCCCTCACAATCTCCAGATCATCGTCTCCAGCCTGATTGCCCACCAGCTTGACAGCCGTCCTTTTCAGGTCTTCCATCAAAGGCTTCTCCATCATATCTTTCGACCCACCCGCAAGCTCAGGCAGAGGGTGAGCTTCATTGTTCAGCCCAGCGACGTATACCTCGGGTTTCCCGTCCCTTGTCTGTCGCGCCATGGCCTCAGGGGAATACGACCAATCCGGCCCCGGAGGATAGAAGATCGAATGACTAGTTTCGACCTGTTGTTCAACGCCATCTGATCCTGCTTCCCCCTCGGCCTCGAGTATAGGCCTATTGTATCTCGGCGATCTGACGACGATACTATACCCGGGCAGCGGACGGATACCGATACTCATCTTCTTGCCCACCAGATCTCGGAAGATGCGAGGCGTCCAGCATCCAGCGGAAATGACCACATCCCTACACTGCAGGATCTGCTGACCGGTTGCCTTCTGGACCTGAAGCCCAACGATACTTCCATGACTGTCTCTCGCCAACGCGACAGGCTTGGTCCCCAGATGGACTTCCACGCCTTTCTCCAAGCAACGCTGTAAAAGCCACTCACACAACTGACGCGGCTCGACCTGCGCACATCCCGAAGGACTCGAGATCTTCTCAAGCACTCCCCCCGTCGGGATATTAGCCCACACAGGAGACCCGTCTTCGGCTCTGAGCAAAGGGTCCCGCTGGACGTTGTTTTTGTTGTTGCCCTGACCAGCCAGCGACCGCGACACATATTCCCTCGCCACATCGGCCCGACTGGTTCCATGTAAAAGCCAGTCTTCGCCGCGGACCTTCTTCCCGCCTTCGACCCCGCTGTCCATGACCAGACTGTACCCTATGCTGGGCGTATATCCCCATTTGGCGCGTCCGTCGTGAAGCCGGGCCAGTTCGCGGTGTAGTTGGAACGACAGCTCTGCCAGGGGCAACACGCTGGGACTGAACCAGTCGCGGACGATGAAGCCGCCGGAGAAGCCGGACGCTGAGAGAAAGAGCTCTTTCTCCGAGTCGACGAGGATGATTTTGCGGGTCGGGTCTGTCAGCGTCACGTAGTAGGCGATGGAGAGGCCGACGATTCCTCCTCCGACGATGATCAGCGACATTGTGTATATTGTATTGTACTGCGGTGCGCTGCGTGGGGAATGGATGTATTGCGTCTCTGTCTTCTGTCGTGTGGTGTTGCCTCGTCTCGTCTCGTCTCGTCTCGTTGTGGTTGTGCTTGTCGAGTTGAGTTGATTTGCAGGTTGCCTCGTCCTGGTAATTGAGCCGAAGTTGACTCGTTCGAGGCGTTCTCACAAGACGATGGGATAGGATAGGATTGAAGATCAAATGCGACCCAGCTGGACTCAAGTATATCTGCGATATTGACGGGGTCTAGACTTCTATGATTGACCCTACCCTACACTAGACTATATTTCTGGGGGTCGCGGTCGGGGTCTTGAGAGCTTATATATAATATCTATACCCGTACCCATATCTATATCCTACCACATTCCACGTCAATCAATAATGTCTGGAAGGCTGGTCTCTGAGGTGGTCGACCGATACGAAAACTGTAATTGCGGAAACGAGCCCGGTCCGGCCTTCAAGGCGAAGTGGGTCGCCATTGAATCGAATCGAATGGTTGTGGTTCTGGTCTTTTCATGTCCTGATCACAAGGCGGAGGCGGATTTGTACGTGCCCCAGTACGTACGTAGTATGTCTAAATACAATGTCCACGACCATACCATACCTTAGATTACGAAGCCATCATCACTTACGGAATACTACAAAGAACTCATCTGGTTGGCGAGGCGAGAGTCGAACGGCAGACGTTGCGAGGGCCACAAAGATCAATAAGGAAGTGAATGGGTCTTTCTCTCGCCCATTCCACGAGATATCATTGGGCGAACAAGTATCTGATCCGCCGAAACATACGAGGACAGTAATTCTACGTAACGATGGATTATTACCGCAACGCTCTGTCTTGTTTATCTCGGCTACCAGACTCCACTGCACTGGTGAATCGTACATATGGTAAGTTCGGTGAGAATCAAGGTTTTTATTTGCCATGCGGTGTGCTCGACATCTGCGGCAGATTCACTCGGCTAGGGAACCAGGGAGGGAACACAAAGCGCACTCTGGTATCTTGTATGGTGAAGGTGAAATGGTCCCCACTTTTGCCGATACAGCCAATCAGAATGGTCTCTATCTTGCCGATATGCAGGACACAGCCTTGCCGAGATACGTACACTTGATGAGTCAATATTGATGAACCAGGCAGGTTCTTTCGCCGGACTACATAGTATTGCCGCTCGACTTTGGGCATGTTCTCGGCTTCAAATATCGGTAGGCTCTGGCGGGGATTTGGGCGATTAGGAGGTGGCATGACTGTCCGTGAAATAACGGTCGAAGCGTGTCTAGGGAATGGATGGCCAGCGTAGATAGTAGACACATACATGAGTACACGTTGCGTTCCTAGCTTTCTGCTACATGCTGCGGTCCACGGATAAGTAGGCTCTCAGCCAAGTGACGATGCTAGGATTGCTGAACGTACTGGTAGACCATGATAGCCACCCAACAGATTTCCTGGTCAGGCGCTGCAGCACTGGCAAAGGACGAAACGGTCACTACCAAACCCTCCCAATCAAAATCTCCAAAAAGGCCCGATCCTCCTGGTGCTCGTCAGTCTCTTACTTCGGTTAGATGATTGGGCCTGACCAACCTCACAGCTCAATGTTCGATTTCCGGCTGGAAATTACCTAGGCAACACTGTGTGCGAGCAATCCCGCTTCTGAGAAGGAAGAAAGGGCATAACCCCCTTTTCAATCCTGACAAATGTCTCTGTGGGGTGGTATTCTGATATGCCACGCTACCTGCCCAGGTTTTGCAGGTATAACGGTTGCATGTAGGTCATTTCTTCCATTTCTTCCATGGGCGAGCGAGACGGCTGTCGCCCCGGCTCTGCCTGATAAGAGGAACTTTCTATAGCCAACGGCCAGCTTCTGGCTGTACCTTGTGTTGGTGTATTTTCTTCTCTTCGCGGGCTGATGAACGTGTTGTGCCTATAGACAGGGAGATTGTCGCTTCGTTGCGAATGCGAATGCGAATGCGAATGCGAATGCGAATGCGAATGCCAACATTCGTGGCAGTCTCGTGATAAATGGCATTGGGAAAACTTCTCACATCGTCCTTGGAAGACTGGAAGCTGTTCTTTCTTGTCTTGGATTGGCGTAACTGCAGCTTATGTTCTGGTTTTGATAGTATCCTTGCCAGAATCCCTCAACAACAACGTCTTTTCAACGACAAGTGAACCGCCATCGCACTATACAAAGCAAGACGGGTATTTCGGCTGACGACGGACTCGTCCTGCGCCAGGCAATCGATGCGTCGCTCTATCGTCAGTTGTGGCTGTTGTCTCTGCATACCTTCACTGTCCAATGGCAGCTCCATTGACGGTCAGACACACACTTGCCAGACGACGCTAATTGACACTGTGCGACAGTTTAGCACGACCATAGAGTTCGGCTTTTGAAATCTGAGAAACACCCTACTTCAAATGCGCTGGGCGCTAGGTGCTGCTCGACTGGTCTTGTTAATGTTGACCTCGAGCCTTGCGAGCTCCTCTTGCCTCTTCATGATAAACGAAGAACTTGACGTCTGTGGTCGGAATGACGCTGGTATATATCCCCACTGACCGGGCAGGATGTCTGGCCGGTCTATGTTTGGACGCAGTGTTCGCTGGCCATATTGCACTGTCTCCAGACCCATGGTTGTTGTTTCATGGCTTCTAGCACAGAGCTCCGCTCATGACAAGATGCAATCTGTCCTAAGGCTGAGGTTCTGGCAGTAGATGTCCTGTGAAGTGAGGAAGATTGTAGGCAAGGAAAATATTGTCAGGCGGCTGCGCCTCGGTCAGGTACTGGGGTGGTATGGCAGGGTACGGGACTAGGCTTCCTGCGCGAGCCAACTGAGCGCGAATCCAATCCCGGTGGATAGAATCGCGTGTCTTGAGTAATGCGATGGTGAGAGACCATAAACACCTGTAGATGAGCTTCGGATTTTCCGCTAGTAGCTTATGCGCCATGTCCAGCAGATCGGCCAGGACGCCATCAAGAGGTTGGGTGTCTGGCGGTTCCAGGCAGGAATGCAGGATCTTGATACCATGGTATTCCATGACCGCAAAGTATATCGTATAGACGACTCGTCGACCACCGGAAGATTTAAGGACCCGAGCCATGGCTATCAGGTCGCAGAATTCCTGTTCCTGATCAGCAGTTGCGAAACATGGGGGACTTAAGTTTGGAATGATCTCTTGCAGTCGTACCTGGCCTAAACTTCGGATTTGAGCCCCGAGCAACTTCACCACATTGGCATCGATGGGCCCATTTTTGGAGGAAATCCCAAGACTCAAGATACTGAGTTTGAGTCTTTGACACTTTTGTGTCAGGCTCAGTGCTCGGTAATTCTCGATGTCGTCCATGAACTCCTCCACCGGATACGCCGATCCGTAGATCTTGGGTAAGCACACCCTTGATTCTTCAAAGAGCTGGTGGTGGGAGAGTTGCGAAGTGCTGGGCGCTGTAAACAGATCAAGTGCTAACTGGCCTGCATTTACGTTGCTCATTGCAAGAGTGATATCGTGGAAGCTGGGACCGAGGGTTAGCATAGTCAAGCCACGGAGGGGCCGTTTCCTGACCTTGTAAGGTGTAGAAGTTGCTGCGAAGCTGGAGGCAAAATCAATCCGCGGCCCGACCCTTCTGCCGGGGATATCTTCGAGAGGAATGAGCGAATCCCGTTAAGGTGCACGTGGGAAATCTTGGTCAGGTCCGCCTCGTAGCGCTCAAAGGTCAAAATTAGGTACCACATTGAGAATAGAGCGTCTATGTCGGTATCAGTTCGGTCATCGCTGGCAGCGCGATTCAACAGGGAGGAGAGGTCTTTAAGTGCAAGGCGGTAATAGCCCAGCCCCATACGTCTCAACTGTAATCTCCTGGTCCGAGAACTGTCGCTTTCGATCTCATCGCCGCCTGAAGGAGAGTGGAGAGAACTCATCTCCATCGAAGCCACGGCAATGAAAGCTCGCATAACGCCTCTCTCCTGTCTCGCAATGGTTGAATGAATGTAGTAGAGCATACTCCATCTCCAAGGCTTTCCCACATAGAGCGACAAGACTGAACTTGGAATGTAGTTGAAACACTCCCAGGATTGATGGTCGAGAACAAGCGAATTCGATAAGGAAATATGGGACGTAGATAGTGCTGGCCATAAAGGGTCAGCCTCAGAGTAGGAATATCGTGAAACTCCTGGGCGGCCACGCGGAATCTCAATGACTAGATCATCGCTATCGTGGGATTGATCTGATCTGGGGGAATCTTCGACAGGCTCTTGACTTGCCGGCGCAAGTTGGCGGATGCAGGTGGCCGCAACTCCGGCGTTGCCCTGCCTCGATGTTGATTGCTTGGTCGTGCGGCGAGGCTTCGGAGGTTGATCCCACTCGCACTTGATGTGAACCTTGGCACAGCGCGAGCAGAGTGGACGCCGCTCGTCACATTTGACCTTACGAGTGCGACAAGTGGTACAGCCTGAATAAGATTCGAGGTCTTAGCAGCTGATCATCTATTGGCCTACATCAGGGTTGAAGACTCACCGCGCCTAGATCGAGGTCCGTGACGACCGAACTGAGGCGTCATCGCTGATTGTGCCAATAGGGTTGAACGATGAAGTGTTCATTGACCACGCCCCTGAGTTGCACAGTGGGCGAGCATGAGCAACTCTTGACTTTCAATCATCCTTGATTCTTGTTTTTGGAGATGCTCCACAGGGTTTGCGGCGTTGTTGAAGCGAGATAACGAAGAGTTTCTATATCATGCGATCACAATATGCTTTACGGTCCTCAGCCAATCAAACATGAACGACGTCAAAAGAAGGTGATAAGGCTGTAGCTAGACGCCGCCTTTATAAACCATAACCCGGACGGAATATTGTTGTAAAAGCGGCGTCAACTGCTACTGTGATAAGAGTCCGGCCACCCCAACCATATCACTTCGGCGCTGTACGCGAGGCGAGTATAAACAATCCGCTTGAAGCAAACAGCTAGATGCTCCCCAAGCATCGTGGGAGTATTTTAAGGTTGGCTTCGAGGGTTCTTGAGCATTTAAAGAACGTGACAAGAGGGTTCCCTATACCACACCTGCCAACTGCCAACTGGGATGATATCATTATTATTATTACTTATACAAACTACATAGTAGTATGTTACTTCGGATCACTGCACTTCATCTATTACCTTTTGTGTATCTCATGGCTGCAACCCCTGGTGCCCTGTATAATTTTGTTCAATACCACTAGTAACGATTATATTTGATTGAGTGTACTCTCTATTAGGTATTCACCTGAGAAAGTACCCAGGCTCGGACTTTGTAGGTCGCGGAATGGAAGACTTTTCGCAATCACGCGGCGAGGACGACCTCTTCGACGACGAAATCGTGCCTTTCGATGACCCTCCCTCTCCTGAGAGAGTTGCAGCGCAGTTCCAGCAAGTCTCGCTTCAAGAAACACCCGACGCCTCTCCAGCGATTCCAGTAGACGACAGGCCAGCAAACCAGAGTGTGTCGGAATCTAAAGAGACGACAATCCCTGAATTCAAGTCAAGATCGAGAACAAGAGGCGGACATGCACCCAACCGAGAAGGAACAAGAAACAAAGGTGGACTAGCAGACTCAAAATGGGCATCGAAACCTTCGCGACCTCGAAATACGAAGCCCTCTGTGCCAGAGGCCGACGTGAAAGCACCGCCCAAGGTGGCAGAATCTGCTCCAGAGCCTACAAAAGCAGCCCCGGAACCAGTTACGCAAGAAGGACAGGCCGCAGCAGCAGTGCCAGAAGAAGGAGAATCTACCAGCGCTCTCTCGAACCCCCTGACTGGTTCTGACAATGCACCTGCGATCGCTCGTCCCCCGGCCGTACGAGGCGACCGGACGGCGACAGGCGTACGCAAGCCCAAACTCACCGAAGAAGAGTTGAGTGCGAAACTCGCCGCGGCCAAGGAACGATCGCAGAATCTATCAGCAGCTTACGCCCGGGCACAAGCAGACGCAGCTATATTTGAAGAACGAGAGCGTGTAGCAAATGAGATGCGGGAGAAAGACCGCGCCGAGCGGAGAGCGATGGACAAGGAGCGAGAAAAGAACCGACAACGTAAGATGGCCGTTATGGGCGGGCGTGAATGGGATGCCAATAAGAACGAGGAGGATTTCAAGGTCACCCAAAATGGCCGTGGTGCGCCACGGAGGTTCCAGAGTGGTATGACTCCTGAGACACAGTATCAGGCCGAACAGGATGATCTTCGGATGTATGAGTGGCATGACGACAGGGGCCGCGGGAGAGGGAGAGGTAGAGGCAGAGGTGGGCGCGGGAGGGGACGAGACGGGGGCGGAAGGGGTGGCGGATCTGGTTATGACAACAATCGGTCTACTCAACAGCAACAGTCGTGGTCTGCCAATGAAGATTTCCCCGCTCTACCTGGTTCGACCTCAAAGCACAAAGAAACAGCCAGCGATGCCCCTGTTTCGACACCCAGTCCGCAAACACTGGATTCCGTATCGGGCGATGCCGGGGGAAGTTGGGCGGAGCAGGTCGAATCCAGTGAGGCAGCACAGAATCAAAGCAAACCGGAGAACTCTTGATGAAACATAAGGCCAGGCGGGAGTAGTGGCGAAATCATTTTTGTTTCTGGAAAAGCATTTTGCACCTGAAGAGCGTTCAAGCGGCAGTGGCATCTTTTTATGGGTATGGCCTGTTACCAACGCCATTGGGTATCTCAAACGTGTCTTTCCATGTGGGACTCTGAGCAAATGCAAAGAAACCAGACAACCAGACCCATAGACAAGCTGCAAACGCCATTTTCCCATGCATACATAATCTCCCAAAGGAAACAACCCCTTTTACCATCTTCCTCGGCCCCGTCCACGATAGCTTCCTCCTCCCCTATATCCACCACGGCCCCCATATCCTCCGCGGCCACCCCAGCCGCCTCCACCGTCGCCGTAACCGCCATCGTCGTAACCTCGAGGGCCGCCAGGGCCGCTCTCGTCTTGTCTCATCGGCGGAGGTCGGCCCTTCAATTCCTTCTGCAATTGTTCGTACGTCCGGCGCATCTGCGCGTACCCTAGATGCATTTTTCCATAGAAGTGGTCGGCCAAACGCCTGTCATTGTCCAACCGCGACAAGTATGCGCCACAGACATCGCAGACCTGCAGTTTCTGATGGCCTGAAGGGCCACTTGTGTCGGAGAGCGCTTTGAGATCCCGCTCAGCCTGCTCCTTTGCCAGCTTGGCCGTGCGCACCTTGTGGAATTCCGAGCACGCCAAAGACACCGATCCCATCTCCGCGAGGCAGTTAACCTCCAGTAGTCCGGTGTTGATAGTCTTTGCAAGATCAGAGATCGTCCTCAGCAGGTTATTGGTCTGTCTGATTTCGTCCGGTGTCTTCTCCAACCGTCGCTGCGCCTGGTCGATTCTGCGATTGCAGTCGTCGATATATTTCTGCATGTCCCGCATGTAGTCGTATTCGAAGCCGTATTTCGCCTTCTCCGCAGGACTAAGGTTATCATATTCGATCTTCAGGTTCTCGGGATGCGCTTTCGGACACGGGCCTAAATCCTGTTTTGTATTGGTGAAGAGATCGTGCGGACATGTGCCGACCAGGTATGAGCGGCATACAGTGGGAGAGGTAAGGGTCAGGTTCGCGCTTCCGGAGGAGCTGCCCGTGCCCATGAACTGGTTGCCCATGAGCTGCTCGAGCAGCTTACGCTGTTCGGCGGCCATGTTGGCGGCACCTCGCTCTTATTTGCTCGGGGTTTGGCGCTGGACTGCTGGATCGAGGTAGATAGGTGCTCCTAGTCAGAGCTGCTGTGACGAGGTCTAGGAACCGGAGTGAATGGCAGGTCGTGGAGGATTGGTTGCTGTGCTTGTACATACAAAAGTGTTGTCTGTTCCTCCGCAAATGCAAAGCGAGAATAGGCGGAGGCGAGGCTTTCCCGGTAGAACCACGGCAAAATCAACGGCGCGAGTTCAACCAACGTGTTGTCTTCGACAAGTCCCATTTTCATAACGAAACAGAATAACTGTCTTTTGGACGACGTCTAAACGTGACATGTCCCGCAGAGCCTGTTTGGGATGATGCCGGGATGTCCCTGTCTTCTTTACATCTCCTGGCTATCGTCCTCTTCGCCTTGAGCGCCGCCGCATCCGATTACTTCGAGAGACTCACCCTCACACCCCTTCCGCTAGGCTCGCTTCTTGCGTCCTTCGATTTCCGGGCCAACGAGACCCTAGCAGATTATGAGTCGCAGAATTACAGATACTTTCCGCGGTCTTTAGGACAGGCTCTGAGCCATGCAGACACGAGAGAACTTCATCTAAGATTCACAACTGGGCGATGGGATCCAGAGACCTGGGGTGCGCGACCATGGAATGGTACGAAAGAGGGCGGCACCGGGGTTGAGCTGTGGGCATGGATTGAGGCCACATCAGAAGAAGAGGCTTTTAGCAAATGGACGACTCTGACCCAGTCCCTTTCGGGTCTGTTCTGCGCGTCTTTAAATTTTATCGATTCGACGAGGACAACCAAACCAGCCTTGTCCTTCCAGCCGTTAGGCACATACGGTGATGATGGTCAGAATCTCCATCTTCTGCATGGAGTGCTTCCGGGCGAAGTGGTCTGTACCGAGAATTTGACTCCCTTTCTCAAGCTCCTTCCCTGCAAAGGAAAGGCGGGCATATCGAGTCTGCTGGACGGTCACAAAGTGTTCGACGCCTCCTGGCAGAGCATGGCTATCGATGTCAGACCAAAGTGTACGTCGGGGGATAAAGAATGTCAGATGGAGATCAGCCAGACAATTGATGTGGTCCTCGACATCGAACGGTCGAAACGTCCGCGCGACAATCCAATCCCAAGACCGGTCCCGGTTGAGCAGCTTGTGTGCGACGAGAGCAAGCCTTATCATTCTCAGGACGTCTGTTATCCTCGAGACATGGTGGACGAAATGCCATGGTCTCTGAAAGAGGTCTTCGGTCGGACAATGGCCGGGGCATGTCCGTTGGTAGAGTCGGAAGGTCCCGAGGCAAAGTCTGTATGCTTGAACGTGCCGCATGAGCGCATGGTATTGATTGGCGTCAGTGGATTCGAGGTCAAATCGAATCCAGGGCAGCCGGAGTCAAGGTGTTACCAGTTGATGCCTTTTGAGGAGTTTGACCTCGAACTGCCTCAGCAGACTCTCAACAGCAAAGCAGATCTCGGCCACGAGGTGCTCAGGGCAGAGAGGACCATTACCGGTCGTGGAGCTGCCCGAGGCGGGATGCGCACCATCTTCACGAACCCTTCGCCGACGAAGCCTGTCAAGTTCGTTTACTTTGAAAGTCTACCTTGGTTTATGCGGCCGTTCATGCACACACTGCAAGCCCAGATCACGCAGACCGAGTTCCCATTTGAATGGCAGACCATCACCGACATGTATTACCGTCCTGCTGTTGACCGGAAACGAGGCACCCAGCTTGAACTGGTCATGTCCGTGCCTCCAGCCAGTACAGTCATGCTCACGTACGACTTCGAAAAGGCCATCTTACGTTATACCGAGTATCCTCCGGATGCAAACCGAGGGTTCAACGTTGCTCCCGCAGTGATACGGATTCTGAACGACACTGAGACAGATGAGTCCCTACACGACGTGTATATCAGGACAACAAGCCTGTTGTTACCGTTGCCTACACCGGACTTCAGCATGCCGTACAATGTCATCATTTTGACCAGTACAGTGATGGCCCTCGCATTTGGAAGCATATACAATCTGCTCGTCCGGCGTTTCGTGGCCGCTGACGAGGTAGGAGACACCAAGATCCGAGGTCTTGTCAAGAAAATACGGGGCGTTATTGTTGCATTGAAGGACAAGGTCGCAGGGAAGACACAGAAAGTAGAATAGAACAGTGATGCTTGTAATGTGCCAAACGATGTCCGCATTATATCTGACAAGGCTGAGCCGCGAGGTCAGCTGATCGAGCCTTTCGCAGAAGGACAGAGTGACTGATTCAACGTAGAATGAGTCCACTGGCACATATAACGGTGACACCTGGAGTGAATGAAGGAAGTTCGCCCTGCCACCACTGTTGCTCAAGTAATATAGTGTTGTTTTGTGGCAGATCGTCCATCAAGCAAAACTTCCGGATCGAGGTTCGGAAGACCAGAATCCCAATAACTCTTCGCCAGGATGATCGAACCCGCAGGACTGATTTCTGCCCACGAGCACCAAGTGCCAGGCAGACTTCTCGTGACAGAACTGCTGTTTGACGTCCCTCTCGACCACGCGCAGCCACAAGGAGAACATATAAAAGTATTTTGCCGAAGCGCCCGGAAGTTCGAGAAGCCAGCCGTGGAAAAGTCGAAACCCAACGGCGAACAGTTACCATGGTTTGTCTACATTCCCGGGGGCCCAGGATTCGGATGTCCTCCGCCGCAAAACATGATGGATCTCACCAACGAGATCCTCGGTCGGGGATACAAGGTAATAAGACATATTTTCTGCTTCCTTAGGGCCTCATACCTAATGACTGACCCGGACATACAGCTCCTCTGCTTCGATCATCGTGGAATGGGTCTTTCCACTCCAGCCACGGCAGCCACCGTGACCGCAAAAGGCTCGCCTGAGCAGCAGGCCGACTATCTGAGACATTTCCGAGCCGAAAACGCCGTGCGAGATCTCGAGGCAATCCGCAAATGCTTGACGGCTGGCTACCCTGAAGACAAGAAGAAATGGAGTATCATGGGCACCAGCTACGGCGGCTTCGTGTGTCTCAACTATCTCAGTTTCCACCCTGAAGGACTTCGCGAAGCGTTTCCTGTGGCTGGCATGGCTCCCATCACGCAGACGACGCCAGACGAGCCGATCCGCCGACTATTCAAGAAAGTCAAGGAGAGGAACCAAAAGTATTATGCAAAGTACCCCGAGGACAAGGCAAGGGTCCGGAAAGTCGTCCGTCTTATCTGCGGTAATCGCCAGAACTACATCCGTCTGCCTTCGGGAGATCAATTGACTGTCGGACGGTTCCTGGAGATGGGGCTCTTTTTCGGCTTCCATGGAGGTCTGGACCGAGTGCATGATGTTGTCCTCCGGGCTGCCACTGATATTGATACCTTTGGATACTTGACGCGGCCTACTCTGTCTGAAATCGAGAGTATGTCCTGGTTCAGTGATCAACCGCTCTACGCCGTTTTGCATGGCTCCATCTACGCTCAGGGCCGGGCGCCAGACTGGGCTTTCGACAGAGTCCTGGCAGAGTTTCCCGAGTTTGGGGTGAATCTGGA
Source organism: Exophiala sp. LBMH1013 (assembly GCA_024611085.1). Lineage (NCBI taxonomy): Eukaryota > Fungi > Ascomycota > Eurotiomycetes > Chaetothyriales > Herpotrichiellaceae > Exophiala > Exophiala sp. LBMH1013. The sequence continues at coordinate 2,146,727 of JAMFLB010000006.1, read as the reverse complement.
CGGTCAATCTGAGGACGACGAGGTTTTGTTCACAGGCGAGATGGTGTTTTTGCGGGCATTCCACGACTACGATGAGCTTGACAAGCTGAGGGCCGCCACGGCCTTGCTCGAAGCGAAACATGACTGGGACGAGCTGTATGATGTGGAGCAACTGCGGCGGAATCAAGTCCCGGTTTATGCGGCCGTCTATGTGGACGACATGTACGTCGACTATGATTTCTCGATGGAGACGGCTTCGATCGTCAAGGGGTGCAAAACCTTTGTAACGAACATGTTGTACCACGATGCTGTACGTGCGAAGAATGGGGAAGTGATGAAAGCTCTCTTCGCTCTGAGGGATGACACTATAGATTAGATTGATAGAAGAAGGTCTGAACGGCCAGCGGAATGGATTTGAGGGAGTTTCCTGGCTTTCAGCGCCGTCGTGCCGCTGCACTGTCGGTACCGCGGTCAGCCATACTGATCACCTCTCCAATGCCTGCTGCTTCTTGTTCGTCCTCCAGGTTGCGGATCTCCTCTCTGCAGTCCCACCATCTCTCCTCGGCTTGCTCGAACGCTGCTTTGCGAAGTTCTTTCACCGACTGCTCCGCGGCAGCTCTAGTCTTTTTGGACTCGAGCACGATTCTTTGCCAATCCTCAGAAGTCCGGGCGTAGAAGTCCCGCAAGCTCTCGAACGGGCGTGGGAAAGGCCGCGAGTCCTGCTCTGCGCTCGTCTCGGGTTCGGTCTCGGTGGCCGTCTCCGCTTCTGTGGGAGGCACCGTCACTTCTGTTGGTGCAGTCGATGGTGCATCGACAGACATGGTGTCGTTGTCTTCCTCATCGCTGTCCATGTCCGAGTCATCCTCCTCGTCGTCTTCATCGGCCATCTCGTCGTCGCTGTCTTGACTCGTCACGTTCCAATTGACAGGCTCGGCATAGTACAGTTCCTTGACACCGTCAAGCTTGCCCAGATCCACGGCATAGAAGTCTGAAAAGGTGATCTCCACATCCTTCTTTTCGAAAGTCCCGCCGAATATGTACAGCATATCGTCCTGGACGCAGAGTTGGGCGTTGAACCGAGGGTGCGGCATCTCAAACCGCACAGGCACCTCCTTCTTCGGGGGTTCAGGTTCATCGTTGCGAGGGACTGGTTCTACATTGATCTCATCGGCATCCGCAATTGATCCCTTGGTCTGCAATGCCGCTAGGTTGCGCAGTAGTTCCTCCTCGTCGGCCTTGCCTCGATCCCGTCCTCGCGGGGCTTGGACCTGTTTCTTGCCTCCGGCCTTGGGCCGCCTCAGTGTGAGCGGAAAGAAGCGGTTGCGGTCGATATTCCAGATAAACAGGTCATTGAAGAACTCGCTTTCGATACCCTCCTCGCTCTCTTCCACATCGTGGACACCGCCAAAAGCCACGCCCCGACCTTTATGGTAGGACATTGTGACACCAGCGCGCGGTGGGTTCGGCGAGTTTGCGGGCCTCTTGCGCCGTTCCCAACGCAGTGTTGGTGGCGTGCCGCTCGGAGCCTCGGCGGGAGGAGGAGTGATGCGCAGAAACCAGGTATCCTGGTGTACTAGCGGCTTGAGGATGTTGCGCACCAGCGGCCCGGTGCCTTTCCCCTGCTTCCCGCTTGTGGAGGTTGCCTTCACGCGCGAGTAGCCTCCGTACAGAACAGCGCCGGTTTCGTGCGGGAGGAAACTGAAGGAAGAGCGTGGATCGGGTTTCTGTGACGCAGGTGGAAGCTTCATTTCGTGCCATGTGTTCTCCTTGCAATCGTAAATCCAGGTGTCGTTGAGATATCGCGTTTGTTGCGATGTATCCTGAAACCCGCCAAACAGCACAATATAGTTTTTGAAGTAAGTCATTCGGTGGCCGCTGCGAGCGGGCGGATTCTTGCCTTTTCCGCGCGGCTCCAGCTTCGTCCATTCCCGTGTCTCGGTATCTAAATGCCAGAAATCATGGTAGTGGTAGAACTGGTTTTGCTTGGGCGACGAGAATTCGCCGCCAGAGATATAAATGCCGCCTGTATTGCCGCCCCGGCAGGCGGCATGGCCACTTCGAGGTAACGGACTGTTCCCCGAAGAGACTTTGTGCCATTCGCCTCTGTCGATAAGGTAGACAAATAAGTCGTTGTAGAACGACGCTGTGCTTCCGTCGTGGTACTCGCCACCAAATAGGAAGAGCTCGTTCCTGTTCGACGGCGATGCCACTAGAGTGCTGGACGACCTGGGGGTTGGAGGTCCGCACGGCTCTTCTGTCACTTTTAAGAACTTGGCCTGCTCTTCGGCATAAGCGGCCAAAACGGCATCGAGGTCGACATCGTCGTCCGCATCCGAGTCGGCGTTCAGAGCGGCCACTTTCGCTTTGCTTTTCTTCTCGCCCTTGGCCGCCTTTTTGCTCTGCTTTGCTTGGAGCCTGGCTTTTGCCTCGGCACTTTTGGCCTTTTTGTTCTTTGCCATGGCGCCTTGATAGCCTTTGCGCCTGGAAAGCGGCCTCTGGAAATCCTCTACGACTGCTTCGTGCAGCGGGAAAGGCCACCGATAATCAAATCTGTAAAGCGACTTGGATCATGGCGTGCCGAGCAGATATCCTCCGATACTTGCTCCCTTCAATGTGGAGGAGCACTCTGAATCAGCCTACCTTGGCTTAGAGGGGAGCTTGTAGTCATGGGAGACTATAAAAGTACTGGTCGAGTACGGACCGTCATGTACCTGCTGCCAGGACTAGACTTTTTGCGGTCTCTCCGCAAAGCGTTTTTTCAGCCTGTGCTTCACTGTAGAACATCGCCCCCTTTTCTACGGCGTCGGCTAGATGCGCAAGTGACATTCCCCCTTCTGATCAGAGTTGAAAGTCAGCAATTATGTAAGCCACAATTTGCCAGTCCGGCGCGTCTTGAATAACGACGCGTTAAGCGGATCCTGACTCGAGCAGAGCAACAGCCACAACTGCGGAGGCGCCAAACAAGTTTGTCCACGACTCTAGGTCTAACTACTGTTGACTGATAGAATTCCTCTCTCGCCGACACCGACTGAAGCAAGATGCGCCGTACCTATGACCAAGAACAATCTTAGCCGCAGTCTCGCATGGCTACTGCAGAATCCACACTCGTTTGGTTCTCTGACGCATGTATCTGCGGTCTCTGATGCAGGTATTGGAGAGAACGATGATCCAATTCAAACAGATGATGAGATGGCAAGATTGCAGCTTGCGCCCCAGATTCCACCACGGACGAAGCTACTTTCACAATTGAACCACACCACCGGCTTGCCAACTCCAGACCCGTCCCGAGCCTCAGCAACGGTCGAGCCGACCCCAAGGAGGGTCAGGCAGAATCTCTTCAACGCACCCGATGCTCGACCTAGCCCACGTCTACGAACACCAGTGACAACTTTCGACGACATTAAATTTGACGATTCCCATGACATCCTTGACATCGACGAAATCGACCTTAGCGGAGACGACCCTACCACGTCCTCCTTTGGTGACTTCGGCCCGCCGACTCGACTATGGAGAGAAGATTCCGCAACTCGGGTGGAACCATTGCCCAAAAAGAAGGGGGAAGAAGAGGAAGAGCGAAGAATTCCAGGAGGATCTCTTCTCCCCTAGATCTACTCAAAGTACGAAGAAGCGAATAGATAAAAGAAGCACCCCAGCAGCATATCCTTTCCGTGCAAGCCAAACCAAAGCTGAAGACTACGCCGGAACCAAAAAGTCCTCTGATTCAATCTCCGACTCGGTCTCCGCGGAAGGCTCTGAAGCAGGAAAGCAGCCATGTTGGATATGACATTGGATATCCTCCCAAGAGTACAACCTCTGCACGTACGATTTCCGTCATTTCTGATGAGCCTCTAGCTCACGCGTCCTCCGTACGAAACCACACACCGAGACGCCGGAACATAGTTCAGGATTCTGACGAGGAGGACGAAGATGTTGAATTTGAGGACGAAAAGTTGAAGCCTAAGTCGGGACAGGTGGAAAATAACTACTGGGATTCCCATGTTGCTGCACTGCCGCAGACATTGTCAAATGGTTTATTCAACTCACCGCCCTCATCTGGACAGGGAAAGGTGCGAGGCACCTCTCTATCGCCGCGGAAACAGTCTTCAAGGGGACCCGAGGCTCTGCTGCCTGGCCAGTCCAGCCCGAAACGCGAGGAGACGGTTCAGGGGACCTGCTCCAGTACCGACTCAACTGGTCCTCTGTTGCAGCCGCAGAAACGTGTCATCAATAATTTCGTTGTCAATGGACGCGAACAGTGCAAGGGACTATTAGAACGTCTTGAAAAGTCGAAGAAAACCGTGAACCGCCAAATGATGGACGAGATATGCGAATTCAAGGTCGCGTCTGATTCCCTAAAGGAGAAGAGAAAGACGATTGAAGGCAAGATTACCGCAATCACACAATTGCTGGAGGAGCACTCTGCGATAACCAAACTTCGGGACCAGCGAAAGCGTATGCTTGAACGACGTGACGAATTGGAAGAAGCTGGTCATGAGATCAATCCGGATGACCCCGAGAACGTGCTGGCATCGCTCTGCATGGACATCAATCGCCTTAAGCACGAGATCGAAGCTCGAGAGCTGATGGCGTTCAAGCTGCTGCAACAGGCTGGCGTGTCCACGTCAGGAGGCTTGAAGGAGCAGGCCCTTTCGCAATCACACGATTCAAACACTCCCCACGGTGACCTATGTGCTCAACAAGTCCTTGTCGCTTCAACACCGAAAGTGCCTCAGCAGGCCTCTCCTAACTCAAAGGGTCTGGCCCATCTGTCAACACAGTCCGTTGTCCAGACACCGTTTGCAAAGCACTCTGGCACCGCCGAGGTCAACATGCGAGCTTTACCGAGCTACTCGCCAGCTTATTCTCCGAGGCCAACTGTGCAACCCGGAATGCCGCCGCCGAGTGTGAGACCTCTTCACCCAACTGCCAAGGTCCCAGAATCCCCGAACCGGAATGAAAACATGCTCTATGAAGATGACCTTAGTGAACCTGAAGGTTTCACCAGGACCATGGGAAGTCCAGGAGATCTCTCCTTCGAGGATGATTTTGAGGACGACATGGACGATGAAGAGATGTATAAAGCGGTGGAAGAGTTTGAACAGAACATGCCGACGATCAAGTCGACCACTGTCCACCGAACTGATCGTGCCGCCCTCAGTGAAGTCAGCGACAATCTTCGTCGAGTCTCCCCAAAGAAGCCTGCTGTCATGCAAGGTGCTTTCTCGAATTCAGCCCTGATGCAACATCCATGGTCAAAAGATGTCGCCTCAGCCCTGAAGAAAAGATTTCACCTCCACGGCTTTCGGCACAATCAGCTCGAAGCCATTAATGCCACCTTGAGCGGCAAGGATGCCTTCGTTCTAATGCCTACCGGTGGCGGCAAGTCATTGTGCTATCAACTTCCGTCTATCGTCCACAGCGGCCACACACGCGGGGTAACTATAGTGATTTCCCCCTTGCTCAGCCTGATGCAGGACCAGGTTGACCACCTGAATAAGCTGTGCATACAAGCTGTCTTGATCAACGGCGAGACTAGCACAGAACAACGAGGGTTTATCCTCCAGAAACTCAAGAGCCGCAACGCACACGAGTTCATCCAACTCCTATACGTGACCCCGGAGATGGTGGACAAAAGTAATGCCATGATCAACGCCTTCAAGGACTTGCACAGACGACATTTACTGGCCCGTATTGTGATTGACGAGGCCCATTGTGTCAGCCAGTGGGGGCACGACTTTCGACCAGACTATAAAGCACTTGGGGAATTCCGCAAGCAGTTTCAGGACGTTCCAGTTATGGCTCTTACGGCCACAGCCACCGAGAACGTCAAATTTGATGTTATGCAGTGCCTGGGGATGGAAAAGTGTGAGGTATTCACCCAAAGTTTCAACCGACCGAATCTCACATACGAGGTACGACCGAAGGGCAAGGGGAAGGCCGTGCTTGATAGCATAGCTGAAATCATCAATACCCTATACAGTGGACAAGCTGGAATAGTCTATTGCCTGTCCCGGAAGAATTGCGAACAAGTGGCTGAGAAGCTGAGGACAGAGTATGACATCGAGGCGCATCACTACCACGCCGGCGTGCCCTCTCCCGAGAGGATCGCCATCCAGAAAATGTGGCAGGCTGGGCATTTCAAAGTGATTGTAGCGACAATCGCGTTCGGAATGGGCATAGACAAGCCCGATGTCCGCTTCGTCATCCATCACACCATTCCGAAGAGTCTGGAGGGTTACTATCAGGAGACTGGGCGGGCAGGTCGAGATGGCAACAGATCCGGGTGTTATCTGTTTTATGGCTATGGCGACACTGCTTCTCTGAAACATATGATCGACAAGGGCGATGGCAGCCCCCAGCAGAAGGAGCACCAAAAGATGCTTCTGCGAAGTGTGGTTCAATTCTGTGAGAACCGCAGTGACTGCCGTAGGATGCAGGTTCTCAACTACTTTAACGAACGATTTGACCCCAGGGAATGCCGGAACGGGTGCGACAACTGCGCGTCCACCAGTACTTTCGAGACGCATGATTTCTCAGAACATGCTCGAAATGCGATACGGCTTGTCATGCAGGTGTATCGCGATGAGGTTACAGTGTTGCATTGTGCCGATGTGTATCGCGGTGCCAAACCAAACAAGAAAATGCTCCTTTGTGGACACGACAACCTGCCAGAATACGGCTTGGGCGCTCACCTGGCGAGAGGGGACGTCGAGCGCCTCTTCTACCGGCTCATTAGTGAAGATGCTTTGGCACAGTATAACAAGAAAAACCATGCTGGCTTTGCTACACAATACGTCAAACCTGGGCCAAATAGCGACCTGTTAGAAGGACGGCGACCACTGAAAATCCAGGTTCTGGTCTCCCCACGCGGCCAGGCAAAAATCACAGGGCCTGCACAGAAGAGCCGAAGCAAAGCGCATGGGAAAGGCAAGGCCCCTGTAGATGACATTCCAGCTTCTACCAACGTCTCCTCGCCTTTGCAGCCTCGGTCGCGCAGGAAACTGGTCCGGCGCAATCAGCTGGAAGATTCGTCAGAAGAAGAATTTGCTGGTGATGATAGTGAGGAAGAAGAGGCCTTCGCGCCATATTGCGGCGACAACAGGTCTAGAATGGGCCCGCCGATCATCAACGACGATGACATAGGCTCCCTCAACGAGATCCATCAGCATATCTTGGGAGATTTTGTGGAGAAAGCGAAAAGAGAGGTCGAACGACTGATCATTGCCAAAGGCCTCCGACAGAAGCCTGTAACCGACCGAATCCTACGACAGATTGCTGTCCAATTTCCGCAAAGCGAAGAGGAGCTTCAGCAACTGACTGGGCTGAACCCCGAAATGTTCCGGCTATTGGGACCGCCGTTGTTTCGACTGATCACCGCGGCTTACGACAATTACGAAGCAATGATGCGAGCCCAGGAAGGCCGACCCGACGATCCAAACCACCGGACTGTGGTAGAAATCAGCGATGACGATGGCTTCGAAGCAGGCTTGTCCCAGAGCGAAATGGACATGGACGCAGATATGTCTGAGAACAGTCACTACTTCAGCGTCCCTGACGAAGTCCGCGAATTCAATGAGCAAAGTAAGCCTGGCTTACTGTACCATTTCGTGGTTGCTTGACTGACAGATGTACAGTGTCTCAATTACCCACCTTCAGCAATAAGGCTGCGCAGGAGAAGCCGGAGAAGCCGGAGAAGCCGGAGAAGGCCAGAAAGCCTCCAGCGCAACAGAAACTGGGTTCGTGGACTAGGCGTGGATCTCGCGGATCAAAACGCGGTGGCGGCAGTTTCAAATCCAAGGGGAAAGGGAGTGGCCCCATCTCGAGGAAGAAGAAGAGCACTTCCAGTGCTCGCTCGAGTACGAGCACGGCAGGGCTGAGCAGCTTTGTATATAAGGGAAACAAAAGTGAACGCGGTGGAGGAGGGATTGGGATGATGCCGACATGAGTCAAGACTACACATATTTTGGAGGGCATGAAGGAAAGTATTGTCAGGCTTAACGAGGATTCCACATGCATATCATCATCACGGTTGGTAACCCTTTTTTCTTTTTCCCTCTTCAGGTCATAAAGTGTTCAGCCTCGTGCGTTCAGCCTCGTGGAGTCGCCCCGTTCCTTCCCAGCCTGATGGATGCCAAGCGTCGTCACTGGCACCGTCCCGTCGTGCCTTCCTGCTCGGTCCAGCCGCAGAACTTGAACTGCTACTGACAGCATTTGCTTCTTGCCTTCGTTGACCCTCAATTTTTTCAAACACCGCCCTTCTCTCTTCTCTTGCGCTTGCAATCCAGCGTCTCCCCCGTTTCCTTGGAGACTCGAGGAGTTCTACAACCCTCATTCGACTTCCTCCTTTCCACCGGCATGGATGTTACCAGTCCGTAATGCCTCTCGAAGAGATACATCCCAATGTGCAGAGGAATGTCTCGTCCACCGATTCCAAAACCGACAATGTCGCCCCGGCCCCCCCGACTTCCTCCCTCCGTTCCACCGCCGTTCAAAGCATGCTGAAGACCACCACGGAGCTGGGTGATAGCGGTCCATTTGCTGTCCGACCGTCTCGGATTCCTCGCGTCGGCTCTCGAGTACAATCGACCAGGCGCAGGTCAGGCTCCTTTGATACCTCCTTCGCATCTCAGTTACGTCATCAGAGATCTCCACGGAAAAGACGCTCTCACCGACGCCATGGCCCAAGGCCTGTTCCATCCTTCTCAGGATTGTCAGGGCGAGAGACTATACACTCTAACGCGACTTCTCAACACTCGGGCCTGAGAACTAAAAGAGCTGGTCACCGCCACCGACCTCCTGGCCTCCAAGGTCTTGCTGGTGCCCCTGTTGGGCCCCATGGTCTCTATACTCACAGGTCCCTTATCACTCTACGGAGCCAGAGGGATTTTCATAGTCTCCGTTCAAGCTCGCCAATGGTACATGCTGGGCCCTCGCGAAGGAACGGCCATCGGGCATCCTCACCCGCCTTCAGTGAGATACAACCATATCGGTACGCACGGAGACGTGGTCATCCCCGAACGGGAAGCATCGGGACGGTGGCCTCCTCGCCAGTCTCCATGTTCCCGATGCGCGCTGGGGTGCCCGGGTATCGTCCTGAACTGAATAGCTCCTATTCTTCATTCGTTCGCTTGCCTTCTCCAGCAGTATCTTCCATCAACCAGGCAGGTTCCTCCGCGTACCCATTGTACAGGACAACCACGCCAATGTCGAACTCGCTTCAGAATTTCCGCGGGCCCTGGAGCAACAGTGCCAACTCTTTCAGGGGCCTACCGAAGTCCCCGACAGAGTCCACCACGCCTCACTACTATGATTACTCCGAGTCCTTTTGGGAAGAAGATAGCATCCGCCAAGAGCTGGATCCTTCGCCGGCCGATCTGCCTTTCGCTCGAGATCCGCTTGACTTGGAGAATGAGCCACTTCCAGACCGCCGCCAGGCACAATCCCCATTCGGGATCATGCGAGGTTCAAGTTTCCAACCCGCTGAACTGCCCACCACCCACAATCGTCGGTCAAGTGAACAGTCGAAATATAGCTATACTGGCGTGATCCCTAGACGGGTATCCAGCTTAGCTGCTGCAACGACTCCTATGAGAAGTAACAGTGTAATGGAAACGGTCAGTATCCAGTCACTTCCTGGGGTCGCGTGCTGACTGATCTAGAAGAGCATTAACATGGCAAGGATGCCTCAAGAGGAGCTTCCGAGCAGAACGTCAAGAGAGGACAAGGACAATCCTCGCACTTCTACAGCCTCCCGCAGAACCTGTGGGTCGACACATTCGAGCGCATTCTTCCCAAATACCAGCCGAAGTCCACGCGACCTCAGGTCCCTTGCTGCACGCGTACACTCGCCAGTCTCTGAACAGCGAGCTCCTGACCCATCCATCTCGCAGCTAATGGAATACGCCCATGATTACGATCATGCGCATGAACCGGATATTCAAGAAAGTGCAAAGGGAGATGGCAGACGGACTTCATCTCAATGGGAACTGCCATTGTTCACCTTTAGGCCACTTTCTTTCGTCTCTAACGGCGCTGTTACCAGAGATCGGCCAAAGACTTCTTCTGGAGGCCTCCCATCCAAAGACACACTCAAGATATTGTCACCAATGCCTCAACGTCCGATGTCTTCACAGAGCCAAAAGAGGTTCAGCCGCATACTCGAGATTCCAGACACTTACTCTGGAGAGCACACTATTCCGTCGTTCCAAGGGCAGAGCCCGTCGAAACTCAACGCCGTGGAAGAGCAACCAGACGTACAGGATCCCAAAGCAGTGTCAGAGCAGCGATCAGAAGTTGAACTCACCGGTGATCAACCTATTACACTGCAGCAGAGAGACTTGGGCATCACCCATGCCTATTCGGAAACCAATCTTGGAAACAGTCATATTACCATACACGACAAGTCGACCGTTGAGTCACTCCTAGACCGACATATTGAATGCCTTGGTCTGGATGATGATGACTTCAGCCGGACTGAGACGCAGAGCGACTCGGGACGCTCCCATGCCGCGGGTTGCAGCAGCGCAGAAAGCACAGTGAAAATATCCACTATTGTCAGAGAACTGCACTCGCAATCCAGGCTGAGACCCGCGACCTCGAGCTCGTATCGTCATTCAAGTCTCGCCAGTTCGGAGAGGCGTAGGCTCATGCCACGACGTCTGTTTGCTAGCATGGACTCGAGGATGTCGCCGGTAGGAAACCATGAAAACGTCAGTGACTTGCTGGGAGGAGATATATCATCCTCAGCTATGACTGGAAGATTACTCTCTTCGGGGTGGCAAACACTTCCTTCCACAAGCGAGCTGACGTCGGTCCGGTCGGCAACCAAAGCTTCCTTAACGTCGGGCGACATGGGAGACATTGATTCGGACCCTCCCCAGACAAGGTTCAAGATCAGACGTCTTTCAGAACTCGGAGCAAGCCTGTCCGAACCTAGCAAGGTCTTGCCCGAGGGTGACACTCCGCGGCCGCCTGGTCATATGTATATCACACACAGCAGGTCGAAGAGTGATGTCATGGCCAGACAAGCATCTCATCAAAGACGACGCATGAGGATAATGTTGAAAGCCAAACGAAGGTCGACCAGCCTTGGTCAGCTCCCGAACATCAATCATAATGAGCAGTGGGTGCAAAATGCCGGACGCGACGATGATTGGACGACCGAGGACTCGCCTGAAGAGGTGAGCTTGAAGTCGCCCGTGGCTGGTTTCGTGGAATTGAGCGCCGAGTCGACTGTTGTGAGCCCTCCTACTACAGTCGTGTCGGCGAGTGTAGCGGCTTCCAATCCGGTTCCCAGAAGATGGACCAGTATGCTAGCTGCCATGCCTCCACCTGTCAAAAGGGGAATTGATATCGTTCGCAAGGCATCCGTACGCACCGTACGTTCTCATCGAAGCAATGTTAGCGTGATTGAGCCTTTGAACAGCACGCGGATGAGCTCTCAGACGCCTCGACTGGGCCCAGTCCCACAGCTTGCACCTCCTGAGTTGGGCCCACCGCTAACAACCTCCGAGCTCAATCTCAGCCTTCAGTTCCCAGAAGCCCCGCAGGCATCCCGGCCGCCGTTGCGACACGTACAAAGCTTCTTTTCTGATGACAGCTCGGCTCGGACATCGAGATTCCAGGGCAGGAAACGATTCGACCTGCACAGCTTCCGAAGCGGATTTACGAAGTCGTCAGGAACATTGGGAGCCAAGCATGATGGTAGACAACATATCGACGGTCTGAAGCTTAGCCACTCGTGTCAGATAAAAGGTCATAGGTCTTTTGAAGAACCTCACTCCCCCTTAGGGGACACTATTCCCATGACGGATTTCGCGTACAAAAAGCGCAAGGTGATGGACAGGGTCAAGGATTGGTGGAAGAGACAGTGCATGCAGAAAACCCTGTCGTTGATGAGGAAGAAGAACAGCAGGACTGCGCGCAATGGAGCTGTTGTATAGAAGACGATCTCTTGGCCCATGGGATGGATTGTCTATATTTGCTGCATAAAAAGGTGGTTCGTCGGTGGAGGCAGTGCTTGACGAGGGTGTAAGTGGTATGAGGATGTCCAGTATGCAGAGTTTCTGTGCTAATAATATATGATGGGTACAATGATATGACCTAGGACATAACTTACAAGATAGTCCATGATCTTCTCCTTCTCCATGGGCCTGCACAAGGCAATTCCTCATGATGAAAAAAAAAAGCAACGACAACAGGAATTGGCCTGAAGCGTGGAGCAAAGATGGAAGTCAATTCTGACGGACTAAACAATGCCAATCCCCACGGGATGTGTCTTGACACAACCAGAGCATACGGTTCAGGCTGCCTCCTAGTCACCAAGTTCGAGTCCAGACGTATCAACTCATGGAAGAGATATCTCCTCCATTTGTAAGTTGATAGACGGATTCAAGTGAGGATCATAGGAGACCAGCCCAGTAGCTGTGGCAGGTTAAAACGACATCAGCAGAGTTGATGGACCTGCTCATTTCAGAATAGCATGTCTTGTCCAGTTTGTATGTAGCGGAGACTCTAATGGAGTGCCCGACCAGACCATGATGTGGTAGAATGAGATGGATAGGTCACCCGGATAAGAATGACGTGGATGGTTCTGATGGAAAGTTCACTCCAAGCAATACCCCAAGATGGCTTGTAGGGGATGGAGGAGACGATCCATGTTTGTTTGTTGCGTTTCCGCAGGTTTGAGTTTTTTTCTGATACACTTGGGACCCGTTGTTCCGCGTCGTTGACTGTTTCGACAGGGTACATTGTACCTGTTCGTGTTCTGATGGTGTACTTCGAGGCTGGATGAGCGCCGGAGACAGGTCAGATTGATGATTTGGGAACCAGACTCGGTGATAATGAGATTGATTGTCGTCAACGGGTCCGCTTGGTCTTGATGAGTTGTGTAGTGGTATCAGATTTGGTTGCATGTCAATGCGATGCAGCAAGTTTTTTCAACAGGTATATCCCGGATAGTTTGCTTGCACGTCAACGCGTTGCAAGTTTTCAAAATGTATATCCCGTGCCTCTTGCACGACAATGCGATGCAAGTTTGTTTTTCAACAGGCGCAGCAGTCCTTGCCTCCCATCCGACTTTCAGAACCAAACATACTCTTGTCTTCCTGGCGTTGCGCGCAAGCGTCCTAAGCCTGGAATCGCAAAAGTGATTTTGTCAAAGTCCGGTCTGAAAGCGGTAGAGGTGGCCTGCCACTTTGGGGTTGTTTTTTAGGCTCAGCAACGGATCTTAGCCTTGCGGTAAGAAAGGTGTCCTCCGAAGCTAGCGTGGTTGCTCCACGACACTGCAGTATCAAGTGGGCTTTTCATGCTTTGCCCTGCAGGTGCAAGCAGTTTATCTCAATTCAATAGCCCGAGCCGCGCTGATCAGGCACTCTAAGCTCGGGGTTTCTTTGTCTCTGCCGGTTTCGGCACCAAGGTCCAGTGCCGTCTCAGCCACAAGTAAAGTCGGCATTCGAGCTCCCAGCTGGCTGTCCCCTGGTGTCGCCGAGCAGGATATTCATCATCCGAACCGGTAGCGGATCAGGCTCACCAGGTCCGGGGTTCTCAATACTCTGCCACTGTCTCGTCAGATGTGGCAGGCACGTAATCTTGTGTCTCTGTGCTTCTGTGCACTACGACATTGTTCATGGATATCAGGAGATTCTCCTCCCCTCTCTGGCTCCGAGCCGGACCTGTGACCACGTTCCTGCACCAACTGGCTACAGTGTCCCATGCTTTCAATGCCGTGGAAAGGTTTGCGGAGAGAACACGGGGCAAGACGCACAGAGTGTTCTCTGATATAGCCAATCCGTGACTGAACCCCTCATCCTAGCGATGAAAGCCATGGTACCTTGAAGCCAGTAGTTCGATGAGGGTACGCAAACACATCTTCGGCGGTGGGCTGCGGATGCCAAAAAGAGTCGAGAACCTCCCAGTAATAGGCAAGAGCGTATCTTTGCCATGGAATAATTGCGAAGGACCTTTATCAATTGATGTGCATATCCCCCCCTAGGGCAGCTCCCATGGAGGCGGCAGCACCAATGATCTTAATGAAACGAGCGAAGACTCCCCGCGCTCCTGCGCGGGCCAGGCAGGCCGGTCATGTCTTCTGGGAACTCGTCGGTCATCGTGTTTCTTTGCGTCGGGCCGTGCTCGGCCATGGTAAAACCTGTAACCAAAAGCGCGCTAGTCGTCGATCACTCTTCTCCAGTGACCGAAGACCAGCGCACTTTGCTGTCACAGGCCTACGCAAGCGCTCGTGGGCCACATGCGTAAACGAAGCTCCCGTACCTGCACGAAGGCAAAGTACGGCACAACCCCATCTACCCCCGAGCCTTCGGCCGTCTGCGACATTCTAGTGGAGAGCATTCGAGCTCCACATGGAGGTGGTCGCTGTTGTCAACAACGGTTCTTCATGACGCAGTGGACCAGCTACCATTTAAAGGAGAGGACATGCAATCACTGCCAAACTGCCGACCCACTTGCGACATCTCACACTGCCATGTGTTCCAAAGCTCGGCATCGTCCTTGGGACACCTATGGGGGTGTGTAGCATATTCTTCTCCTGATGCGGGCGTGCCTGGGCCAACGTCCGCGTAGATTTGCAATAACTTGGGAACTCGTGCAATGCTCAAGGCCTGTGCATTCCGGAGGGCTCCTTGGAACTGTGCACCTGCTCAGCCTCTTCCCAAGGGTATGGGGTTGCTCGATACTTCCGATAGCCAGTTCTCTCGGACTTGTGACACCCCGTATATGACGAACTATGGTATCGGCCGCGTCGTCACCCCGGGACTTTAGGCGAAGGGGATGGCAGGGAACAGGATGGATGGAGAGAAGGTGCGAGAAAATCGGGTGAGAGACCAAAGGAAAAAAGTCAACGAAAACAGCGAGGACGTGCTTGGGGACCGGCTCATAACCTGTGGAAGAGGGAAACATGTTGGAGTTGAAAGCTGGGGGGTCGTGAGGTTGATATAAATGACCTGAAGTGCATCGAAGTGGCTGGTCGGCGCCAAGATCACGCGCGTCTTGGGTGTCGCAGTACGGGGTCAGTCACGCCGCGTACTAGAGTACTTAGGCATGTACTAGGCCCGTTATAGGCCTGTTGGCTTCACTACGCATGTATTGTGTACTAATAAGGCACATAGTAAGTAGATTGACTCGCTTCAGCATGGTAATGGAAACATTCCTGGATGATATGACTCGTACCACACCAGTTCTGGCTACCTTGAAACAAAAAGTGTTGCACTGATGCAAATAACATACCATTATCGACTCTACACATCCTGTATATGGGTATCAATCCTCGCCTCAGCCGAACACCACAATCAAAAGACCGCGAAATGGAAGGTCATTCCCAGTCCTCCTCATCACTTTCATCTATCTTATCCGCCGGTTTGACAGCCTCATCCTTGGGAGTGCCTGGAGCGCGGCTTGTGGCTCCACTGACAAGGTCGTAGCTCGCATCGCTGTCTGCCACCGACTTCTCGTCGTGTGATCTCCGGCCAGGAGTCTCTGGTTTGAGAGAACTTGGATCTTTGTCAGCTGAAGCCTGATGCACTGTGGTCGAAGAATCATTTGTGTTTTGCGCCACCAGCACTTTCGGTGGCGGGGCCTGGGATTGCTGGACATTTGGCGTGGCTGCAGATCCTTGCTCGTCCTCAGAATCCTCATCCCAACCGACTTCCTCTGTCTCGTTGGCCGACGCTGTTGAAACAGTGTTAGCATCTGATCGGCGCAAATGGAGGAGATATTCCCTAGAGCACGAACCTCGAAGTAACTCTTTCCTCTTTTCTTCCTGAACCTCGACAACATGTCTCAGGAAGTAATACCGCGTCCAGAAGTCTTTGTAGTCCACCTCTTCGGGAACAACCTTTTCCATCGAACTTCTCAGCTCGCTGTATTTGTCCAAATCCTCAGCGATCCGCGATGTCATTGTGTCAATGTCGAAACCTTTCTTGAAGTCGTCCCACTGTCCGCCTGCTCCGCTGGGGTCTTGGGTAAAGCTTGCCAAGGTGGTGTGGATGACGTGCAGTTGGGCGTCGAATCTGCTGGTGTGGATGACCCTCTTCCCAGAGTTGGGGTCTTTGCTTTCGAAAAGCACCTCGCCGGGCTGACCATGACCGACCTCGCCTTCATCCGGTGCACTCACCGCTACTGCATCCCGCAGAAAATTTCTGATATTCGTTCCGAATCGTAAGAGGGCTTCGTCAGCTGCATCTTCGGCCTTCTGCACGTCTTTCAATCGCTTTGCTGCTTCGCTTTTGAAACGTGTGAGAAATGTTTCTGTCTCCTGAAGATCCTTATCCTCTTTCTCCTCCGGATGACCCTCGGTTGACTCTGTACTGCGCTCCTCGGCCGAACCCCCCTCCGTCTTGGTCTTGTCCTTGCCAAATCCAAGGCCCAAAAGACCCTTTGTCCTCAACGCCTCAACTTCACTCGCCACATCGGCTGCCTCCTTCTTTGCTTCTTCCAAGTAAGTCTCGCCTTGCTTTCTGACGTTGCCCCAGAGGCCGCCTAGCTTCGCGCCCCAGGGTGAATTGGAGAAAGCTCGGAATGTCTCTTGTAGCTCGGTCTGAAGATTCTCTCTGCCCGCAGCGGAACTAGCTCGTGGAGTAGCGGCATCATTCTCGCCCGAGGCAGCGGGATCTGATGTTGCAGGTGTTGGTGTAGTGGCCCGGTCGCCGGGAATGAATGTCTCTTCGGCTATGTGGTCATATGCGAGATCCATCTTGTCAGCCGGATGAGACGGGATGGTGTAGAATGTTAACAAGGCAAGTAACGTGTATCTGAGCCACCGCGGCAAGTGCCTCGTGGCCTCAACTGTGGACGGTGTGTGAAGGATCAGGATTAATCGGCCGCAAAGGAAGACATGGGATGATGTTTGGAGTTGTGGTTAATCAGGGGGGCACGTCACTTTAGATTCAGTTCAGATTAGCGTCAGGCAGCATCCGGGGTCACAGCACGTGATCACTATTTCTCCAGTTTCCCTTCTATAGGTACCTACCTTACCGTGGGTAAACCCACCTTCTCTCTTGACACATGCTCTAAGATGAACAGTTTTTCACCACCCCAGCTCAAGATCTAGGCTCGGGAAGGCCAGTTTACCGCTATAGGTGGGAGATTGATGCCCTATGGTGGTGCTCCCTTCGTTATACATACTACTCTAATGCGGAAGTCTTGTCCTCTGCTCAACCCCTGAGTAGACCGGTGTATGCTTATTGAAATGCACATTAGCATATCTGGTGGCCGCCGCGCGCCATCACGGCGGAGCTTCATTATCCACTGCTGCCGTAGTCCTCTCTAGTTCCCGTCCGCCAGCCCTGATACTAGAGTCGGCCAAAGCTAGTACTCGAAATCATCATCAACGCCGCCCTTGCTCTTTGCTTCCTTCGCAACGACCTCCTGCTTGCGATACATCTCGGCTATAGCCTTCGTCGTGGTCGCCTCCTCAGGTTTCTTGTCCTCTCTTTTTTGAATGAAACGTGGGAAGCGCAGGCTGATTCCGTTCTTGCCTCCCATTTCGTCGATAGCTGCACGGTACCGAGGGCTCAGAGTCAAGTCCGCCGTTTTGACTTCCCAGACATGACGGGCTTCAAACCATACATCTGGCTGATCGTTCTTGACGGTGGAGTGAGAGTAAAAGGGCTTTGGCCCGTCGATAACGATTTCAGACAGATCTTTGTGGAGCTCTTCGAGAATCGCTTCGGAAAATCCGGTCCCAATATTGCATACTGTCTCAAAGGTCTGCGTATTCTCATTATACGCACCAAGGAGGAAGGCACCATACCAGGATGTGCGTTTCCCCTTTCCGTAGTACGCCCCCAGGACGACGAGGTCCAAACTGTCGCCAATGCCAGCAAGATAATCTTTCTTGACTTTGAGCCAATTGCGTGATCGTTTGCTAGGCTCGTAGCCCGACTCTTCTGTGTCGAGCATCTTCACCATCAACCCCTCGCAAGAGGCTTTGACAGATTCATCCAAGAGGTGCTGTATCTCCTCTGTGTCTTTCGCGTCGCCATATTGGGCAAAAGAGAATTCTCCCTCGACTGGTGTAAAGGCGTTGTGGAGAGTCTGACGTCTCTGGCGCAGGCTCTGTTTCACAAGAGGTTCGCCGTTGTAGAAGAGCAGGTCAAACGCGAAGACGCACACTTTGACCGTAACATCCGATGTCTTTACATCCTTCCTTTTCCGAGTCATCAGTTGTTGGAAAGGCAGAACCTTTCTGTTCTGAGGATCCCACGCCACGGTCTCGCAGTCCAGAACGAAGCTTTTGGTGGACGGCTTTATCCAGGTATCTAACTTTTCCAGGATGTCCGGATACTTTTTGGAAAGGTCTTCCGAGTTCCTTGAGAAGATGGCGGCAAGCCCTTTGAGATGTTTCGGGTCTTTGGTCAAGACGTTCTCTGCTGCAGGGAACTCGGACTTCGCTTCGGGAGCGACATAATGTATCTGTGCCCGCTCTCCATCGTATTTGTACTCACAGGTGAAATCTTTTCCTTCAAATCGATCAAGGACTTCTGTTATCGATTTGGTCGGTTTGGCGAGCATGGGCTTCAGGGGAACTCCTGGTTGCAGTTTGCAGGTCTCGTGCAGGTTGAAGATACCATGCTCAAGCATGGCTGGAATGATGACCTCATATGAGGGTAACTCGCTGTAGACGGTCTTCAAAACGGCTTCTCCTTTCGCCAGCTGATCGGTACTTGGCACCTTTCCTTTCTTTGCGGCTTCATGAGTCACCACAGCCTGGGCCAGTGCCACGATGACAGTCTTCTCGGCTAAACCAAGTCGCAGCTTTCCTTCTAGAAAGCGCACCAAGAATTTTGCTTCCGATGGCCCCCCCTTATCCTTAGTAATGTCCACTCCCTTGCTGGCAGATGACACATCAGCAGAAGCCATCAGCCGGTTGATAGCTCTGACTTTTTGATCTTGAGAGCCCTGCCCTTCCATTTTGGCAATTTCAAGCAATCCTTGATGAACACCTCGGACAGTGAGTGGCTTTGGTTTGAACATCTGCGCCTGTTTGGATTTACTTTTAGCCGCGACAAGACCCAGGTCGCCGATTTTGTGGTGGTCCGCTTTGATCACTGACAGCGAGCGACCAGAGCTCTCTCCTATGGCCTTCATGATCAATGATTCCCCTATTCCGAGTTCAATACCGGCATAGTCAGCTGCCAGCTTGTTTAACATGAGCTGTATAGTCGGCAGGAGATCCTGTGGCGTCAAGCGAAGAACCTGCTGTAGGAAGGCAGAGCAATAGGCTGTGATTTGGAGACGTTTCGTGGTGAGCTCGATTAAGGAGAACGTGGTACACAAAGCAGCGTAAGGGACAGGCTCCCCAGCTTTCCAGTCCGGATATGGGTCCTTGCCGGATGCCTTGACGGTGGCCTGAATCTTAGCAACTTGCTTCTTATCGACCTTTGGGGTTTCTTCGTCGCTGGGAGAGGCTTCATCCCCAGATACAGATATCTCGTGTTCCTCGTCTGATGACAGCGATTCCTCGCGTGTGTGTCTGTTTGGAGTTGACCCTTTTGGCGCGGGACGAGGCGATGACCCTCTTCCACCACTAACACCGTTTGACGAGGAACCGTGCGACTTGACGGGGGCGGTAGACCTCGATGTAGATGTCCGTCTTCTTCTCTTTACCACAGGCTGGTCGTCGGAGTCACTTTGGCCATTGTCGCTCTCAACACTGTTTCTCTTATGTTTCCTTTCTGAGGCGGCATCGCCTTCTTTAATGCCTGCTTCGGAAGAAATATCCTTTCCTTCCGCGATTGATTTCTCGACGTCCTCTCGGGGATATGATTCGTTGGTTGACGCCTTCTGCTGGAACGACAGAGTCGATTGAGATTTAGGCTTGGTCCCATTTTCCTTCTGGCCAAGGAATTTGCTGTTCTTGTCAGCTCGAGCGAGGTGGGCTGACGATGAGAAGTGCAACATACCCAAGGGTTGACTGTCTTCCCTGCGGCATGATTAGGTCGCTTTTCCGCCGGCGATAATGATGCCGGACCTGCAACGACTGATACTTCCGATGAAATCGGGTTGGGCTGAGAAGCGAAAGACGTCTTTGCAAGCCGAGTGATCGGGATGAAAGACCTTTGATGACGCCAGGAAATAATCGTGGCCGCAGGGCAGAGCAAACAGACGTAAATGTAGTCTGCACTGCAGTAAGACTAGGTTGGCGCAGCAGGTGCATTCGAATGTGACGGTGTGCGCGAAAGCAACTTGTGGTTGTTGCCTATCGTTCGACGTTCTTCAATATCGCGAAAAGTCGCGTCAAGACGCGTGGGGTTAAATGAGTGGATGACGTGTGGAGATGCCGATGCGTAGCAGGCTGACCAACACAACCACAGCTTCGTACTGGTAGGGCAAGAAACTCGGCCACCACAATATACCTTAGGTACCTAGGTAGGCAGCCTTGTTCGACGAAACTGACCACAGGTATTTCAGCTACCAAGGTGGATGCTTATTTCCAGTGTTCCTTCACATCCCCGCCTTATCACGTATACAAGTTAGATATGATTGAGGCCGTATCAAGCATCTCGAGCCGCCGTATATCGCACTGAACACGCTTCAGCCCAACACGCATACAAGAGTACCCTAGTCTGCTGACGCCACCTCAGGGAGTATTGTCCCAGGAAATGCAATATCAGCCTCGTTTTAATACTCAAGAAGCGGGCACTCTTGATCTGCAAGCTGCGGTTTGGAAGCGAATACATAGTCAACCCCGATTGGACGATCAGTCGGATCCTTCGGAAAGGCCGCGAGGCTAATTAGATGTCCAGGACTAGAGAAGTCATGGGGAGATCAATGACAGCATTGGTGTTAATCAACTTCGTTTTGTTTTCGTCAAGCTCTGTGATTAGCTATCAGCCTGTAACGAGGCCTATTACAGCAAAGGCACTATGCGCTTGCTACCGGTATTCTTCAGTTATCCGTAAAGCCGTAAAAGCATCAGCAGGCACCTTGCAATGATCATACTCAAGCCAATCGTGTTGAAATTTCCGTTCGCCGATTGTCCCTTTGTCCCGCTTGAATGCCATGATGCAAAACCGCGCCGCTGAACCTGGGTATCAACATGATTTGAAACAAATTCGAAAAAGCTCGTTCCGGCCTCTCACCCTTCCGCATCTCGTTAGAGGCCTCCTTTCACAACATCAAGATGGCGGCAAGCCCAGCCACTCCAGCGAGGCCGTTGGCAGCCATGGTCACCATTGGCATCGCAGCATTTCCTGAGGATGAAGCAGTGGCAGTACCGGCTGCGGACGAGGCAGAAGATCCGGCAGCACCTGCGGAACTGGTGGCACTGGCTAGTCGCGAGGAGGCTGAGCTGGCCACAGACGCTGCAGAACTTGAAGCGGACACAGCGGCGCCAGAAGCAGCGGATGAAGCTGATGCGGCTTCGGACGAGAGAGACGAGGCGAGGGAGGAAGCTGAGGAGCTTGCACCAGAAGCGACGGACGATGCACTTGAAGAAGCAGCAGAAGCAGCAGAAGAGGCACCCGAAGAGACACCGGAGGCCGCAGACGAAGCGCCAGAGGTGCCAGAACCCTGAGATAAGTCAGCATTGAATGTCGGCCAACCAGGATTTGGGGACTCACCACTACACCACCAGCTGCGCCGAGGATGGTCGAGGTACCAACCGCGCTTGTGATTGTGCTGCCGTCGGTGGTGAAGGTAGAGAACAAAGTCTCGGTGGAAACAGGAGTGGAAGAACCAGCGCTACCGGTAGCGGTCGCAGCGGTCGCAGCGGCACTGACATCGGGTACACCTGAAGCAGACCCAGCAGGGCCGGTGGCAGTTCCAGCAGCAGTCAACGCCGATGTGGCAGCAAGGGTTCCCACGCTCGATTTACCAGAAGCCGCTGGAACCAGTCAATGGATGCTGGTAAGAGGTGTGCAGGGCAGGAACTCACCAGCTTGACAGTATGCCACACCAAAGGCGACAATGGCGCTAGTGTCCGTGCCAGCAGGGCAGGACTCGACCGCACAATCACGAATGCCGAAACCAAAATCGGAGCTTTTGCAGAGGCAGATGGTGTCAGGTTGGCCATTGACATCGGGGCAACCAAGAGGTACACCTTGGCCTAGCATGTTGTTGATGCAAGTTTGCTAGGCGACATGGTCAGTGTTTGCCCCTTCGAATACACAGAATCTCTTGTCACTCACACCGCATGCCGGCAGGTCAGAGAGGGATTGTGCGAAAGCAACGCCGACAAGGGCGGCTATAGCGAGGACGGTCTTCATGACTGCGAGAGGGCGAGTGGACAAGGTGAGAGGGGAGGTGAGGTCTCGTGGATGGATTGAGAGTTACGCGTCGTAAAGGGTGTTGGTGGTAAGAGGATGCACGGTACGTGGCGGCGTGAGTAACTCTTTTAAGAGAGACGACGATCCAAGCGGAGTGTGAAGAAGTGATGAAAGAGAGCGGCGGAAGCGCTGCACGAGGCTTTATGAGGATTTGACAGGGCGATCAGAGGGAAGTCGGGATGGGGAAGTCAAAGTCAGGATCGATGTTGGTGTTTGGTAGTGCGTACAGTAGTTTAGTTGGAAGGAGGGGGGTGGAGAGGGCGCAGGCAAGTGAGAGCAGGGCAATAATTCAAACGAAGCAATCACAGTCCACCGCCAGTTCTTGTTGCGTCAGTACTATGCCAGTGGTACACTTGCACCAGGAACAGATCCCTCCAGGCACGAGGCAGCATACTTGCACAGCAAGGAAATGGGAGGCTGGTAGTTGCTCCTGGAACACTGCGATTCCATGATTGAAATTGCAGCACCCCGTTCTCGTCCAGGGACGAACCATCACTCGGTCCTGCCATCTCCTGTCGCATGTCTACGTACTTTACTCTGTTGTAAAGTTCAAGTGTAATGCAGTGCGCAGTTCCGCAATGTCGGACAACATTTTGGTGGAGAAAGCACGGTCCACCAACCAATCCACCTTAATCGACTGCTAATCTTCATGATCCATGTCAGCTCCGGGCACTAAATCGTCCAGCCCTTGCTGCACATCCATCTGAGAGGCGGGGACCGACGTACCACGCGCGTGCCCCAGCCATCACTAACCTCAGGTACCTTAGCACGGTTCGATGCGAGCTGAATGTCCTCCAGGTTTCCAGTATCGAGGCCCAATCGACGGCCTACCTGCACATGCCCGAATCCTGCTTCGATTGTCCAGCAATCAAGGTCACCCAGTCTTGCTACCGGGCCCTGACCAGGTGTGTACAAGTACAATGTTCGCAGGATGCAAACGTCCAAGCACAATGGTGACACGTTATTGTGAGCCTGACAGCGGACAGTCCGCATTCCAGGGGTTTCGACACCACCAGACCTTGAGTCATAGCCGCACAGCGGGCGGCCTGCACGACGGACAGCCTTGGACCTTCATGATACCTCTGGTCACCACCTCTGCCCCTGTCGCGATGTCCTCCCCTACAAGGCAGACCTACGTCAAAAAGTGGGAAATTGGCGCGAAGACAAGCCCACACTGTGGCCCAGTGCTGCAACGGCGCAGAAGCCTCGCTTACTTAGGTGGACACTCTAGGTACAGAAGACCGGGACTTGTGTGGGGTATATATCCTGGATCCTTCCAGAGGCGCTGGTGATGCAATGAAGCCGTGAAGCTGAGGAAACCATCTCAAGCGGCCATCTTAACCCTCCTGCCCTCTGGAAGAAACTGTCATGCTTCAAAAGGAGTCGGACAAGAAGCAAAGTGCGCGCGTCCCTGTTGGCCGATGGACGCGGCCAAGTGCAGCTAATCCTCCAGCCAAAAACCGGGAAGCAGCAGAGCAAAGAAACTAGCCTTCAGCCAGTCGACGTCAAGCTGCCAAATTCTCGAGTGGCGTACCCCTTGCCTGTGTCGGTCCGTGGGTTGCCCCTGGCGGGCCCTCGGGCCTTACCACACTTAAGCAGTTTCGGAGGACCTCTCCTTTACTCCCTCGAGACGACGGCTACTAGTTTGAAAAGAGCTAAAGAGCTCGCAAGCCTGGGAACTCATCGGCAAAGCTCTACAGTGTATTACATACGGGGTCAAAGCACCCTGAAACGTTCAAAAAGACATTTGCCAACTCAAAATGACCTTGCTGCAGCGTCAACGATCGATGCTAGCAATCTCTTTGTGTTTGAACATCGAGGTTGATGTCGCTTCACCCCGGCTCCAGAGCACCTGTATTCTGCCTTCAACATGGCTGGGTTCTTTGTCCCCGGTTCAAATCTCCCCAACTGATCAGGCGCTCGGCAGACCAGCCTCTTCCACAATGCCTATAAGGTACCTGGTATGCTAGGCACAAACGGCAGCGTCTGCCACACCAAATAGATGGCCTGGCGCCTGGTGGCCGCTGTACCGCACCCCTTCAATTTCCCGCGTGACAGAATACCACACGTTTTACTGCTCGTCTATCTGCAAGCAGTATAATTCATCGATCTAGCAAGGCCGTCCTCGAGTGCCATTGGGTGGACCTGGGAAATCTGCAACGAACCATGCTTGGCTGGATCCTGAATTGCGGTTTGGTATGTTCCTGGATTCGGACCGTTCGATGAGACCTGGTATGTACCAGGCACCATGACGTGGGAGCGGACACTGCACCTTGCAGCGATCTTCTCGGTACCCACCGAAGTCCTTCAGCTCGATCGATCACGTTGGAGTTGTCCGTGCTGAGCTGAGACTCCCGATCAGCTGCCCTGATGATATCAGTGATGCACCTGTGCGCCGTGGCAGCCGTTCATTTGCGTACCCTTCACTAAGGTATCGACTCCGCTGATAATCAACCAGTAATACTAGCACATTTGATAGGGCATTATTAGACTATAGTACTGTGTGCAGATACATCCCATACACATACCACAGTATTTGGCCTGATACTTCAATAAATGTACCGTGCAGCTATCTCCCTTCAACTTGAAGCAATCTATAGAAGTACGGTGGAGCAGCCATGCAACATTGGCTCCTTGTTCACTGCAGCCGACGACATCGCCACATCTTGGCGTGACGCCACTTTCAAGTTGTGGCTGTGCGGATCTTGCAACCACCAAATTTCCACAGACATCGATCACTGCAAGTGTTGCAGCCTTGTCCCGGCTACCGCCTTTTTCAGACTGGCAATGTCCCTAACAATGATCAATCCGTGCTGCGGTGAGATCAGGCAACTCCAGCTGATTACAGCAGAGCAACCATGAATCAGTCACGCCAACAGGCTTTCCAACGGGTACTGCTCTATGCCCAGGTCTCTCTGGTCTGCATATACACGGCTAACACTTAGCTACTAGTTGCGTCCGCCATGCGTTGAACTCAGCTCTACTGTCCTCCGGTACAAAGCTAACCAAGTCTCTCCAAAAGCTGTGCTCCTGGCCTTGGAACCAGTCCACGATGTCCTGCAGTCGCTGGGCAGTGGGAATTTACTTGACGAGAAACTTGCCGAGTATGCCTTCTTCCCACTCACACACATTTTCAACCAATCTCGGCGGCTGCCCTCCCACGTCTTGGAAGTGGCTGTCAGATGCGTGGAAATTCTAGTCTCGCAAGGATGGCGAGACAAAATCTTGCCGGAGATGGCAAGGCAGCTTCTGATTCTTATGGGACTGTTGGTCTCACCGAACCCTAATCCCGAGCCACAAAGTGAGCCAGCTACGGATGACCTGAAGCGCGCTTCTTTTGATTGTATTCGTGCCATCATAGCACAGATTCAGCGTGGTTCATCGAGCATCCTCGACCAGGTCGGTGATACCAATATCGTGGATCAACTCGTGTATCAGCTCCTTCAAGCAATAGCAGAATCCGGCTCGGAGAGCGTCCAACTGAGCGCCGCGCAAGCCCTCCAAGGCTTAATCTCAGCGATCGCCAGTTGGACCCTTCTTGCTAGTTTGTTGCCTCGTACTGTTTCAACCTTGGTGAAGGTGTTGCGGCCTAGCACTCAAGCCCGCCGTACGCGAAAAGTCCTGGTGGCCTACCTGGAACTTTTGGAAACAGTGCTCAGGAAGACACTTTCTGACGAAGTTGTTGACCGGAATGTCCAAAAAAGCGATAAGGGGGTGGCAAAATCCCAACACCAGCAAGCTACTCCCATCTTGGACAAACCGTGGCTTGATGCTACAACAGCACAAATCGACCTGGCCTTGGTTCAGGTGGTCAAGCTCCGAACACATGAAGGGTCGGACCTTGCTCGGGCGCTGCTCGATCTCTGCCTGTTGATTATCGAGGATTGCTCACAGACTCTTGCACGTTCCGTGCCGCTAATGATCGAAACCATGGTTGTCCTCTGTCGGTCTTCTGAGCCATCGAGGGCTGAGGCAATCTTGAGACACCTCGTCACATCGCGACCCGAGATAGCGGACATTCTCAGTGGGAAATTCTATGACTGGGCCCAAGCGCTACCGCGTGTAATGCAAGGTCATGATGACCGACCAAAGCAGCAAATGCTTGGTCAAATGGCTACGACGTTCGTGGCATTGGCAGAATCTTGGAATGCCAGTGATGACTTGATTTCGAGAATAGCAGCTACCCTTGTGGACAGCGTCACAGCGGCCATTGAAGCCGGTTCCCAGAAGACGACGCTGGTTGATGATGCGCCTTACACAGGCCCACTTGATCCCGCGGAAGGATCCATGCAGTTGGAACGAGAGTTCAAGCCTGTACTATTGAGCCATCAGAGTCAACAGTCTTCAACAAAACAATTGATGGAATTTGTGGGCTATGTCAAGTCTAGGCCTTCTAGTCGAGCTATCGCACGGAACATCATCAACCAAGCACTGGATCCCGACAAGAATAGGAGACTGGCTGCCACTTGGCTGTCCCTGGCCTTTCTCCGGTCTTCTGAGCATGAAATGCTTGACATCGACGATCTAGTTGAAGACCATGTTCCGGAACCAACTCTACAACTTTCGCGACCTTTCCTTATCTCGGATTTGTATGCTCTGACCTTACCAAATCTACTCCAATATTCGGACCTCAAGGCTGAAGGCAATGCAGACTGGAGGTTAGTGGCACTGTCGTTGGAATCCCTGACGCTGCAAGCCTCGCAGCTTTCCCAATCCTATCGGCCAGAATTGATGGAGACTCTTTTTCCTCTATTGGCGCTTTTCAGTGATGAGAATGCCATGCTTCAACGGCACGCGATGACCGCGCTGAATGTCCTGGCCACTGCATGTGAATATGATTCGGCAGCTCAAATGCTAGTGGACAACATCGACTATCTTGTCAATGCTGTCGCTCTCCGCTTGAATGCCTTTGATGTATCTCGTGACAGCCTGCAGGTTCTCGCCATGATGATCAAACTATGCGGTGCCAGGTTGCTGCCACATCTGGATGACCTTATTGGCAGCATGTTCGGCGCTCTCGATAATTTCCATGGCTATCCGACCCTTGTCGAGCATCTATTCGCCATTCTGAAGATGATGGTTGAGGAGAGTTCTAAAACTCCTGAAGTCCTTGCAATCGAGTCAGAGCAGAGACATGAGCCAAACAACTGTGTGGCGCCGCGTGTCTCTGGTGTGGAGGACATCTTGAATGACCTGAGAGCACGCAAGGACAGGCAAATTAAAACGGATGAAGAGCACGAGGCAATCACCAAAGCTCCCGCTAGGCCCTGGACCAGGGCTCTCGATGGGCCAGGCGATGATGCGCAAGATGAGTCATCAAAGGTTGAAGAGATGCAAGAGGATCAGAGACCACTGGAACATGCAAACGAGGACAAAGAGCCGGCGTTGTCGAAATCTCATCAGCTGCTTCTCAATATCGCCCAGGCAGCAGTCCCGCATATGTCGTCCCCGTCTCCTAAGGTACGGCTGACATTGCTTCAATTGCTGCAGGACGTATGTCGGTTGTTGGGGCGACACGAGAATTCCTTCTTGCCTCTGGTGAACTCTGTGTGGCCTGCCATTGTTCCAAGGCTTTTGACCAAAGAAGAAGATTCTTCATCTGACCTACCGTACACCATTCAAGCGGCGGCCGATACGGTATCTTCCATGTGTGAAGCGGCAGGCAACTTTATGGCCGGTCGTATCGAAGATATATTTTCGGACCTGGAAGCGCTTTTCAGAAGGGTTTATACAGAGGTTACGACGACGTCGCGAAGACCTCAGCAGATGCGTTCGACGATGAATTCCACCATGCCTGGAAATAATCTCGTCATCTCTCATGATGGACAGAACATGCCGCCAAAGCAGGGTACAGAATCAAAGGGCTTCTTTGCATTGAGCCAATACAGCGGAGCCACAAGTACGTCGAATCGTCGTGTCCTAGACTCCCTTGTGGCTCTATTCGTCTGTATCCTGCGCAATGTTCGAATGTCGGAGGACAACGTTGACAGACTCTTCGAGATGCTTGCACCGCTGATGCACATGCCTGGAAAGGAAGAAGTGAGGGCGGCATTGAAAGCGTACAACGAAGACGCTGTTTGGCTGATCGAGCATGTGAACAACTAGACGCACTGGCTTGGACCGGCGGCAGTACTTTTGTGAGCTCGAAGAAGGAGGTCAGACAGACCGCAGACTCCAGTAGAGCTTGGTCATCATGGGTGAACAGATGAAAGCAGGATGCCCGAAGAAGCTGTGAGATCCTAGAGCTGGCGTAATACGGGTTTGGTTAGCTGCAGAGGATTCTCACAGTAGCATTGGAGCAGTTAGATGGCATAGTAATCCTTGCATCGTATTCTACCGCTCACAGAGGAGATGCCTTATTGATATGCAGGGAAGGTCCCGATAGTCCATAATAGTGGTGGCAGCCTTGCGTCGGTGGCCTTGGAGATCACGTGGAGAATATATTTGTTACAATCTCGAAATAAAACAGTCTCTCTCTGTTCCTTTCTACTTCCAGCCGGCCCTCCGCCCTAGCCTCAGGCAGGACCAATTCAAAGATCCTGCAAATATCGCGGTTCGCCATCCTCACACCATTCTCCCACTCTGATGGTATAGAGATGACCGCAAGTGCATGTTGTGGTCGGTGCTGAGATCGCCTCCCAATCGCACGTGCCATGCACTATCAGCCTGAGGAAAGCTCAGCAACAACTTCAATAACCATTCTTCCGCCCGCTGTTCTTCTCTCTACGTCTGTCCTATTCATCGATAGTCAGTCGTGATGGCCGACTTCACCTCGTTGACTCACAAATTCCGTGCCAATCTATCCAGTCTCCCATCCGGAGGTCACAAGGTCAGCAAACGAAACCGGCAGCCTCTATCATGCGTGCCCTGCCGGGTGAAAAAGCTCAAATGCGACCGAGGCCATCCATGCGAGACATGTTTCAAAAGGGGAGACCAAGACAGTTGCACGTATGGAAAGATTCCACCAGGCGCTGCGCCAACTAGACCTGAACCCGGTAGCGACAGTGCCGGCGTCAATGGGGGCGTGCCGAGTCGTGGCAAGGCGCAAGAACGGCTACGGCATCTGGAGCAACTCGTGATGCGCATGGTAGATAGTTCGACCTCTGGACCAACACCATCCACAATCCCCGTACAAGCCGAGAGAGCCAGCACTCTCACAGGTTCTGCCGCTTCGAGCATCCCCGATGAAGGGAATTTACAGAGCGGACCGTCCGAGTCGCAATATGTCCGCTCCACGCACTGGTCGGCCATCCTGGAGAACATACAGGAGCTCAAGACCGCTTTGGGCGTCGACTACCCTTCCAGCACGGAGCCGGACGATTCAGAGGACTCGGAAGCTCAAGAGTCTGAAGACTTGTTCGCAAGCAGTGATGACCTCTCGCTGGCGCAGATCCTGGCCCATTCTCTCCCACCCCGAGTCCAAGTCGACCGGCGGCTATCAACATATTTCAACGCACGGTACATGGTCGTCCCCTTCATCCACGCACCTCATTTCCAGAGACAGTATGAACAATTCTGGCAGACGCCGCTCGAAACGTCTCCGCTGTGGGTCTCGATCCTCTTCTGCATCTGCTGTATATCTGCCACGCTCGGCGAAATCGTGGGCTCGGAGAGTTCAACGCCAGAGGATGAGCGCAGTACGCCCAGGGCCTTCCTCGCCGCGGCCGGTCAATGTCTTCAACTCGGCGGATACGTCCGACCCAAACGCTATGCTGTCGAAGCATTGGTCCTCTACGCCCGATGCAAGTACATGGTTATGATGGACCCGTCGCGGGAAGCCGGTACACTCATGGCCATCGTCGTGCGTCTGGCATATCGAAGCGGGTACCACCGTGACCCTTCGCACTTCCCGCACTTGAGCGTCTTTGAAGGGGAGCTACGCCGGCGTACTTGGCTCATGTGTCAACAATGCGACTTGATGGTCGCGTTTCAGATGGGACTGCCGAATCTGATCCCTCCGGACACCTGGGATACGCGGCCCCCACGGAACTTGCTCGACACCGATTTCGATGAACACACCACGATTCTGCCGCCTTCGCGCCCCGAGGAGGAACCTACCGAGCTGGTTTATTTCATTGCGAAGTCCCGGCTCATGACGGCGTTTGCCAAGATCTGCATCCATGCCCTCTCTTTCCGCGAAAGTAGCCAGCAGGAAGTCATGGCATTGGACGCCGAGATGCGTGCCGTCCACGGGACCATGCCGAATGTCCTGCGTATTCGACCCATGGCACAGTCGTTTGCAGATCCGTCATACTTGATAATGCTGCGGCTGAACTGCGAGTTTTTGTTTCAGAAGTCCCTGTGCGTGCTGCACCGTAAGTATCTGACGCAGGGCGCCGGGAAGAAGTACGCGGAAAGCAGAAAGGCATGCTTAGACGCTGCTACCGCCATCATTAAGCATATGCTTGATATGCACAAAGAATTTCAGCCTGGCGGGCAGCTGTATGCTGACCGTTGGATGCTAAACAGTTTTACCATGAACGACTTTTATCTGGCATGCATGATTTTGTGTCTCGGGTTATCGACATGGAAGAAGGCAAATCCGGGCAAGCTTGTCAGTCAGGATGACGGGATGAAGAACGTGTTAGAGCTGCTCCAAGCATCTCTGGTCATTACCGAGGAACGCAGTCCGACCAGTCATGAGGCCAGGCGTGTTACTGCTGTGTTGAGAGTTGCTTTGGGACAAACAGGATCATGCTTGATAACGTCAACGCCGCCTTCTCAGCCACAGCATCAAGATGGCCAACAACAACAGCAGCAGCAGCAGTCCTCCACCATCCCGACGCGGTCTTTACAATCTGGCTCGGTCCCTGCCCAGGACTTCTTTGCTTGGCAGTACAATTACAGCCTGGCGCCATTGACCCTAAACGAGGAGAGCGCATCGGATATGTCTTCGTCGGTGCGCGACTTGCGCAACACACAACCGCAGACCGAGGCTATTGCACGCTCAGATAGAGGCGGCGCGAGTACCGGCTTCCTGGAACTCCAAAGCGCGCAGTCCAATCCCCACCGACCGTACAGCCCGAATCCTTTGACCTCGTTCCTTCAGTTCCCGACCGACAATTACCAAACCGCACGCCCAGTTGGAAAGGCCAACCAGATCACCAACCTGAATGGGAATCCGAGCTCGAATTCCGGCACAAACACAAGCACACCCTACAGTGCCCAAGATGTCCATAGTTCCTCCAACCCATCATACGCCAATGGCTCGATGGCCAATTCAACATCTAACGGGTATTCCAACCGTGGTACAGATCTAACTGCAAACATGGGTATGAACACGAACCCCAACTTTGGCATGGACGTGGACGTGACCGCGAACCCAAGCGCCAACCCGTCCTCATTCGATATAGACTGGGCTTTCCTGGATCAATGGATGAACTCACCCGGCACGGATTCCATCATGCCGTTAACAGATGATAATTTGCCCTTTGGAAGTCCATCCATGCTTATGCCGATGCCACTGGAGATGGACATGGAGATGGGAATTGGTCCGCAGAATGATGCTCAAAGGGCGCAAGCCACCCATTCTGACGTGAATGGACGCGCAGGTGCAGATGTAACTGTAAGTACAGCCGGAAATGGAAATGGAAACGGCAATGGGAGTGGGAGTGGAAGCCCAGATGGACCGGCTCTCAATCACGGAAATGCCACTGTCACTGCGGCTACCACTGCAAACCACTCAACCGTCGATTCGGGTGCGACAATCTTCGGCGCAGCGCATCCGTTTGGACTCCAGAATGCGCATGGGCCAGGTATCAATGACAATGGCACCGGAGTCGGACAGTATGTCTCCTATTGAAACCACGGGGCCAGGGGGTGTCAAGCCACCGAGGAAGCGATCACCTCGATGGATGGCCTTGACCATGGCCGCGACGCAATGCAGATACAGGTAGAGAGAGAGAGACAGAGGGAGGGAGGGAAAGACAGACAAATGGATAAAGATATTAAGGGTAGGGTGGGATCTAGCATGCAGTGGAGGACCACAGGACCGATCGATGATTTTTCACGTCTTAACGTTATACCCTCTACATATATACTAGAAACGGATCATTGACGAATTGACATGAATACAAAACAATACAATGCGATACGATACGATACGTTGCGACGTGCCGACTCCAACAGTCTTTCTTCACGTACGGGCATTTTGGAACCCCCGGCAGTTCAAGAAAGAAGTTGAAAATGCATCCCAGACACCATGCTACGTACCTAGTTATTGGGATCCTGCAGGAATGAAACAGCTGTCCTTATCAGCTACGCTACCGGGGGGTATCTCATCAGACTCTCCAAAGAAGACTCGTACTCTTTCAATACTATCCCTATCCCTGCCCCGGTCTCAGTCCCAATCCCAAAGCCGAAGTCACGCCCCAAGAGCCCATGTTATCATTCTAGGCTTTCCATCCTTGCGCCGCCAGCTCCGTCGCGTTTTCCCATTTCCCTATCGCTAATTGCCCGTCGCCCGTTGTCCATTGTCCAATGCGTCTGTCAACGCAGTCAAGCGGATATTCGTATTTCGATTGAATTCCATGAATTCAACGGCCTCAACTAGAACATGAATCAATTCCATGATTTCAGAGGCCTCGGCCAGACTCAAATGTGCGCTTTCAGGAGGAGTAATAATATCCCCTTGGACCAATTACTGTCTGACTTCCAACCGCCTTTACCGGCGCAGGGTTTGCGAGTCTTCCGAGACCGTAATGCGTGATATCCGCCTAGGAGGCTCCTGCGAGTAGGTTTCGACAGTACACGTATTCCGTCGCGGTTGCTGTTCGCAACAGGAATATTGAGACACCCAGTCATATGGGTTCCATCAAGTTGAAAGTGAAGTAAGCGGCTTGATATAAATCTTCTCGTGCTTCGCTCATCCATGCTTTGGCCACGGTTGAACCGGGTGGGCACGCTTGGCGGCCTCTCTCTTCTTCTGTTCGGAAGCTCTGAATTTCCACGCCTTCCGAATTTCATCGGCATGGGCCAACAAATCTTCCTCGGTGACATGATCGTTGATGGATTCAATAACACTTTGATACGTAGTGATATGGTTAGCTTCGAATTTGTCGTCTCGGAAACGGTAGAAGCGCCATCGTCGAAGATGCTCTGTGCCGTTGGACCCGTTGTGAAATCCGTTGGAGCCTTGCTGACCGTGCGCAGGTTTATTACTGATATCCTCTTGGAAACACTCGACGATGGTATCTTGAAGTGGTCGATTCATGGCCTTCCACGTCTCCCATTCCTCGGGTTCCACGTACAGATCGCCCACCGGTGCATACTGGCCGTCGTTGCCGCAGTTGATGAATAGACCGAATGACTCCGGAAAGGCGAAGTAGTCGTCCTGCGGTGTCTGATCTGGGTCATCTGGGTCGGGCTCGGTCTTGGTCCATGTGATGTGCAGCAGGAAATCCACCGTATTATCGTTGGGAGGCTTCCATTTAAGAATATGGTCATCCGTGCCTGTTTTGTAAGGGGAATTCTTGCATGTGAAGATCAATCCGTCGTTCCCATGAAGTCGCTTTACTTTGGGGATGACTTCTTTGAACATCTTCTCCAACGCGTAACTGAACTCGGTCGCCTTGTCTTCCACCACAAAGGGTCGGGCAATCTCGGGGTTCTTCTTGAACATATCTCTGTAGGGCTGAAGGACGTGGGATTTGAAATATGCAAGGCGCTTGTCAAGAGGTCGTTGCATGAGCATGGTACCGTCTAATATCAGACAGTCGAAGACCAGGAATTTGATCTCCGAAGGCCGATCTGGATATCTGTCCTCAACCAATTCCCCATCCAGGATTGTATTCGTATGGTATTTGTGGAACGTCGGATCCTCGTGGTGCGGGAAGTGTAGGCCTGGGATATAGTAATAGTCGTTCTTCCGGTCGATGAGGTAGTGGATATCTCTTCCGCCATCTTCGGTGAGATACATCAAATATCGAATGCCATCCGTCTTCTCGCAAACATAGTAGTCTTCTTTCTTGAGCTCGTCGATGTGTCGTGCGGCAAAGGAGACAGGTTGCGCGCCTGGAAAGGAACGTTGTCTTCGTCCAAGCAAGTCGGCCACTTCTTTTTGAAAGTCCCGCTGCAGGTCCACACCTGCCCATTGCCCACCAACACGTGCGATCAGGGAATTTGGGTCGGTGTAGGGATCCATGGTAGCAGACTTCGGACGGAGTCGCAGACAAGGCTGAATGGGAGAGATCGTAGTTTGGTGCTACGACATGACAGAGGACAGGGCGGCCGTTGTTAGTCGTTGGCCTTTGGGGTCTCTTTGAAAGACGGACTCGCTGGAGATACCTGCGCCCTTGCCCCTTAGGCAAAGTAAAGATGTATCTCTAGCTGCAACGGCAGATGGCTTCACGGTCGTTGCTGCCGTAAGCAAACATATCAATAACCAGAAGCCGAAATGCGGTTCCAGTTGCGCTTGGATGTAATCTGCTCCCCTGTAGGCTTGGCATCTGAGGCTTTGGGACTCGATGCGGCAGACGGAGCCCCGATAAGACATCACAGGGTCTATCACTCACATCAACAATTAAGCGGGATGTAAGACACGACAATGACGACGGCAACCCTCTCCTGAGTTGACGGTTTGATGTCACGTCTAAATCCGTGTGTGAGCCTCGTAGCTCATTGCCCAAGATCGGAGTGAGCGCCTCGGCGGACTTCGACCATGGCGATCGATGGGGCGCAAGGTGAATGAATACCATTAACATCATGCTGGATGGGAGTTGACCGTTTCCGCAGCCTCATCCAAGGGTGGAAATTCCGATAGCCTTGTCAGCGCCTCTGGCTACAAGTTCAAAAAGGCCGACAAGAAGCCCATCAAGTTGAAACTGAAACTACCGGTCCAAGTGAAGAAAGAGAACGGTGCAAAGGGTATTATTGCCAACGACTCTCAGTTGAACCGCGGGTCTAACATGGAGCTACCAGGTGTTCAAGATGGCGGCGCCTCGGCGGCCCTCACGCCCGTCCTACCAGAGTTCGACGAAGACACCATGGCCAACTTCCCTGAGGGCAAGCAAGAGGAGCTCGACACTCTCGTTTGTAAACACTGCAAGAAGATGGTGTTGAAGCGGACTGCCAAGGAACATATTGCGCTTTGTATCAAATCGAAACAAGACAAGGCGCGAAAGAAAAAGGAGGCGCGTGAAGCGGCGCAACGCGCCAAAGAACGAGCAGAAAAGGGCGATGACGATGACGACGATGACGACGATGATGTACGTGGCCGGGTCGCCAGAAAGAACGCTGCCGACGGCGAAGCGGACGACGCTACGAAAAAGGGCAAAAAGCGCAAGGCCGATGCCGAGGACGACAAGGACCCGAAAAAGAAGAAGAAAAAGGAAGAGCCAAAGAAGGTCGCAAAACCCAAAGGACCGGTGGATGTTGAGAAGCAGTGCGGTGTCGCTTTACCCAACGGCATGCTGTGTGCAAGGAGTTTGACATGCAAGAGCCATAGTATGGGTGCCAAAAGGGCAGTGCCCGGAAGGAGTTTGCCCTATGATATGCTACTTGCTGCGTATCAGAAGAGGAACCAAGCACGGCAGCAGAGTGAGTGAGGTCCGAGGATGTTGACGGGTGCTTGATACTAATGCATGGCGATTTACAGAGGCGGCGAT
This sequence comes from Exophiala sp. LBMH1013, assembly GCA_024611085.1. Lineage (NCBI taxonomy): Eukaryota > Fungi > Ascomycota > Eurotiomycetes > Chaetothyriales > Herpotrichiellaceae > Exophiala > Exophiala sp. LBMH1013. The sequence goes on along the minus strand of JAMFLB010000006.1, from coordinate 2,110,861 downwards.
TGATGCCAACGCACCAGCTCTCGTGGACGAGGATCTCGATCCCACTCTGACTGGACCGGTCGATTCTGATGAGGAACGGGATTCCATCATGACAGCCATATCCAGAAGCATGTCACGGCCTCAACCGCTGATCACCCGAACTCTGGTACCGACCAAACGGAAATACCAGCTCGTCCGGATGAAGGAGATGCTCTCCAACGCCCTCAGCGGCAACCGCAGTGGAGGGCTATTCAGTGTGCCTCTGGAGAGTGTTCGGAACACTGTTAGTGGTTCGGAAGCATATCCTCAGACAGTGGCTGCTTCACCTGCGCCTACAGGAGGAGGTTCCGTTCCATCTGGGGTCAAAGCCCCGATGAGAAAGAGATCCATCGACGTGACCTGATATCAAAGGCGCGGCCAAGGAATACCTCCGAACCATACCGTCGAGTTAAAGATCCTTGGATCCTTGAAAGCCCATATTGGGAGATTCGCCGGCTGCCACCGTCGAGTCCAGCCACCTATCCTTAGGCTCTTGTAGCAGATGCATCCATTGCATCAGCGAAGCAGTACGTTCAGTGCGGTTCAGTCTCTAAGGCACGTCGAGGTGTGCTACTCGCACTTCTTGAAACAGAGACTTGCATTGGTACCGCCAAACCCGAAGCTGTTGGAGACGGCAACGCGAACCGGTGCTTGCTGGGCAGTGTTTGCCACATAATTGCAATCGAAATCCCCAGTGACAGAATGAAGGTTGATGGTAGGAGGCAAGACATTCTAAGGGGAATGTTAGCTTCCGGGATTTCCCAGAGATCGCTCGTACTCATGCACATGCAAAATCACATACCTCATGTATCGCCAAGATACTGAAGATGGCCTCGATGGCACCAGCAGCGCCGAGCAAATGACCCAGGGCACCCTTGGTGCTACTGACATTGACTTGCGAAGCCTGTCTCTTGCCCTGTAGACCCAACATTAGGGCCTTGATGGCTTGATTCTCAGCCGCATCTCCCAGCGGAGTCGAGGTGGCGTGGGCGTTGATATAGTCAACCGCCGCGGGAGGGATTTGAGCGAGTTTCAGAGCTTTCTTCATAGCCAAGTATGCTCCGGTGCCGTCCTCGCGGGGCGCCGTCAAGTGGTATGCATCTGCCGAGTTGCCGTATCCTACTAGCTCGGCGTAGATTCTGGCGCCTCTGTTCTTTGCGTGCTCGAATTCCTAGGTTCGCCAGGTATTAGAGCGCGTCCGTGTCCGCCCAGTTGTCTGGAGGAGGTGTCGTCCCCTTACCTCTAATACTATGCACGCTGCACCTTCACTGATGACAAAGCCTGCTCGGGCACTGTCAAATGGTCTAGATGCTGACTTTGGATCCTCGTTGAACTGGGTCGCGAGGCTGCGAGATCGGGCGAATCCCCCAATGGCCAGAGGATGGATACAGGATTCGGCACCTCCCGCAATCATGACATCTGCTTCTCCAGACTGGATGAATCGCGATGCATCGCCCAACGAGTGTGCGCCTGTAGTGCAGGCCGTGGTGACGGCGTGGTTTGGGCCCTGGTAATCCCGCCCAAGATTGTGTGAGCTCGCTTTCGTCTAGGGGGGAGGTGATCCAGGAGCATTGACGGGGATCGCAGGCCTACCTACCCTTAACCCATATCTCATGGAAATATGTCCTGCTCCGAGGTTGATGAGGAGGCGAGGGACAAACAGCGGGTGGATCTTGTGGTAGTTTTTCTACAGAAGAGGAGAGAAGTGAGTCTTCTTAGCATGGATAGCCATCAAGATGGGACGGATGGAAGATCTGGAGTGGCTTACTGCTTGATGATAGGCGATTGACGTGGCGTAGAGTTCTTCGAGGTTGCCGATGCCAGAACCTAGACAGACGCCCTGATACCGTTGTTAGAATTGAGAAGCCTCCTCATCGTCTTTGATCAGAGCATCCGATCCGAGGAAGAAAGGCGGCTTTCTCTTACTGTCATTTCAGGATCTAGGCCTGTGCCTTTGTCGAATCCTGCATCCTCCAACGCCTCAGCTGCCGCGGCCAGACCATATTGTGCGAACTTGGCTGTTTGTCTCAGCTCCTGGCGGACTTGAATGTCAGCCCACTCATTCAAGAATAAAGAGATCTTCCAACCGTCGTTCGTGGGCACTTACTGTGGGTGAAACATGGTCTTGGGCCCTCCATACGCCCGCCTCGACATCGACATCTTCATGAGATGGACTTCCTGTGACGGGGACGGAGACTGGAACAAGACCGGCGACTTGGCTGGGGAGAGCAGCAAACTCGGGACCTAAATGTCGGGTCGAGACAATCCCGCTGTCACCGTTGAGGAGTCTTTGCCAGGTGCGTCGGATTCCTGGGACGGAGACGACGTTAGTAGGCTGGAATCGCAGCACACCACCACACAGACAAATCGACAAACAGTAGAGAGATATCAGAGGACTGGACCAGGGCACGCACCAACTCCAAGGGGCGTTACAGCTCCCAACCCAGTCACGACCACTCTGCGCATATCATCGCCGGGCGGGATGGTAGAGGTGGAAGAAGGATGGACAGGACACCCACCAGTCACAAGATAGCAGGAATAGTAATAGTACCTGACTAGTCAGTAGTCAGTAGTCAGTAGTAGCAGCAGTCACTCTCGTCTGCGCAGAAAAGGATATCAATCAGATCATTCATACAGTAATAAGAAATTGCCATAGTAAAAAGACGAACCACGCACCCGGACATTCCCGCCAGTCCGCAGCTCGCTGACTCTTGCTGTCAATTTCGGCGCGGTAAATCAAGGTGATGGATATACATACTCACGCCCTCTGTGTGTGTGTGTGCGTGTGAGTGTTACTGTAGCTACTCTTTCTAATCAAGCTACAGCTGGACGTCGACTCCAAAGCAAAGGTCTGCTAATCCCTTCAATTGACTTCATCGGCGCTGTGGTGCGTTCACAGTCTGACGGTAGCAATGCTCGCCTCACTCCCACTATCACTGCTCTTCCTTCTGCCTTTGACGCAGGCATCGTTCTATGATAACCCGGAATTCGACCTGCCGCCTGAGTCGGGGACTCCGTTGGACGAGCTGCAAGCGAAATATGGCACTGATGTAAGTTCCCTTATTCTTCCCTGATAGCCTCGTGGGGGAGCTGCTCTCCTATTCAATTCTCCCTGTGGCGGGCCATTGGCGATGCAATATTGAGTCAAGAAGAACCATGGATGTTAAACAACGGCACATGTAGTGGGGATTCTCAGGGATATCGACCTTTGCACACCTCCGACATGTCAAGTGCCTGACGACGCCATATGAGCCGTTTGACATTGGCATCATCGGCGCGCCATTCGACACGGCAGTCAGCTATCGTCCTGGTAAGCAAGCAACCGAACCAAACCAAACCAAACCAAACCCCATATCCATTCAGATCCAGACAGGGCAGCAGAGCACAGAGTCTGACACTGACACTGACACATTTACTTCGGTCTCCCAGGCGCGAGATTTGGACCCCGAGCAATCCGCGCAGCATCATCACGACAGACATCGTTCCGCGGCTTCAACCACCGCGCCGGCATCAACCCATACACATCGTGGCCCTTGGTGCTAGATTGTGGCGACATCCCCATCACACCATTCGACAACGCATTGGCTCTGCACCAAATGACAAGCGCATACTTGGAACTAGTATCGCGACGACCGCTATCCTACACCAACCCACCATCGCACAAACACCCGAAACTCATCACTCTAGGCGGCGACCACAGCATTGCGCTCCCCGCGCTACGAGCGCTCGAGAAGATCTACGAGCAGCCCATCGCCGTTCTCCATTTCGACGCCCACCTCGACACATGGCACCCAGCGTCCTACCCGTCCGCATGGGCCGACAGTCCGACGCAAGCGGATTTCACGCACGGCACCATGTTCTGGGTCGCAAGCGAGGAAGGACTGATTGCGAACGGATCCAGCGTCCACGCCGGCCTACGCACGCGCCTAGGCGGTGCTGACTGGGCCGACTACGAGAACGACGAGAACCAGGGGTTCCTGCGCATCGAGGCCGACGACATCGACGCCGTCGGCGTCTCGGGCATCATCGACGCCATCATGACCCGCATGGGTACCGAACGGCCCGTTTATCTGTCCGTCGATATCGATGTCATTGATCCCGGTCTGGCTCCTGGCACCGGCACCCCGGAGCCCGGCGGCTGGACCACTCGCGAATTGATTGCCATTCTGCGCGGCGTCGAGGGCTTGAATCTCGTCGGTGCCGATATCGTCGAAGTCGCTCCCGCTTATGACGGAAATGGTGAGGCGACTGCCTTGGCCGGGGCGCAGGTCGCGTACGAGCTCATCACCAATATGGTCAAGCGGGGGCTCAAGGACAGAGGCGAAGAGGTCGTTCTGCCCAAGCCGGGGAAACAGGTCGGTGCTTTGGCAAAGGCTAAGGCTAAGGCTAAAGCCGCTGCAGACGCCCTGAGGGATGAGTTGTAGATGTTGGCTTCAGGACAGCAACGAGCGAGAAAGAGTGGCATGCTAGAGAGCCCGACCCACGGATAATACGGATCAGTTGTGTGAGGGTCGCGGCTGCACATGACCAGGCTTGCGAAGAGGAGTTGGTGAGTCACGACTGTGTAGCGACCTGAGATCGGAGGCGGGTTTGGAGGAAGATCAGAAAGTCATGCACCGCATACCTATGAATGCGAGGATCTGGCGCAACAGGGCCCGTTGGGACGAGTTGAGCGGGTGTGACGCTTTATATGGTTCGAATACAAATTGAGCATGTACATCAGGTAGATGAGTAGGAGCCAGTTATAGAGATACTTCAAGATGAGCCACAAGAATCTATTGTAAATACTATGCTTTACATCAGCTGGTGATTCTGATGCTCAACGAAATGAAGTCACTGACCCGGCTCACGCAGTTGATTTTCCTCATCTCTGCTCATCCCTGCCCATCCATCTTTGATCAAATACAAAGGCAGCTTCAAAGCGATTTTAGCAACACCACCGGCATCAGAGCAACCTCGGAAATGATTGCCAGCAAACCCCAGCCAGCGCTTTTGAAAAGCCTCAGCACAACAGAATCAAGCAAGCAGATTCAGCCACCGCCCTTCTGACCCGCTGGAAGCAAAAGCAGAACAACCGCAAAGCCACCGCTCCATGCCCCTGAACCTGCAAACGCCATGCTTTGTATGCTCGACCACCGTTTTCCGCATTCCCTTGTCCTCTATTACCCCGTACGCCAGCCATCACCACCTTAAGCACCCCCTGCGCTGCCATTGATGATCAAAAGGTATATCTTGTACCCTGTCTCGTAGCCGGTTTGCCCTGGCGATTCAGAACAGGCGCAGCCGCCGGTGCAGTCTTGCCAGTCGACACTTCATCACGAACCGCATTCTTCTTGCCTCTTCCGCGAGGCTTCAGCGGAGGATCGATATGTCGATGGCCCAACTCCTTGACCGCCATGGTATTCTTCCATCGTAGACATCGACGAGTCTTGTCACTGACGTGTGTTTTGGTGCGGGTCGACATTCTCGTCGAGGGCTCTTCCGACTTTTCCCGCGGTGCCAGATACGCCGCCCGTTTCTCCATCTGCTTGATGATGACATCGCGTAGCAAGTTGAGCTCTTTCTTGAGTCTCAACTCCCTCGAGCCGCGCGCCTCGAGCCAGCCTATAAGCATGTCGAGCTCTTCCGCCGTGTCGTAGAAACCCCATTGATTTGCTGAGTCGAGATTGGTCGGCCCTTCCTCCAGCTTCTTACGCTCTTCTGGGGTCATTTGAAATAGGCGATAGTATGCCTTTTTGTCCGCTTCATCGACCTCGATGAATCCCTGACGCTCCATGTCATCAGGGCCTTGGACCCAGATCCGGCCATTAGTATACTCGGCGTCGGCTGTTGAACTGTCTGGCAGGCCTCCATATGGCATCGCATTTCTTTCAAACCACCAATATCGGTTGCAGAATCGGTCCTTGCCGAGCACCCGCGTCCGAGGACAATCGGCTTCACGAAGATCGTTGTCGACAATCATGATCTGCTCTTCGGCTGCCTCGATCTTGTCGCGCTCCTTCTCAATCAGCTTGAGCACCTTCTGATACTCCTTGCTGCCTTTGTTCTGCTTCGCTTCCGCCGCCTTTTCTCTTCTCTCTTGTTCCTCCTCTCGTTTCCGTTTGCGCTCCGCCGCTCGGTCACTGCCACGCCGCAGAGAGCGGGTGACCATGGGTTCTTCATCCTCCGAATCAGGAATCGACACGTCGTTCTCGTCAATGGTCTTTTCTGCTTCTTCCAGTTCTGCCATCGGCGAGGGAGACTTCTCCGGTTCGGGAGCTAGTTGTCTCTTTTCGACCTGGAGCTCCTTCAGCCTCGCCAGAGCTTCTTTTCGGGCGCGCTGATGTTCAATCTTCGTTTTTCGATACTGAGTCATGATGTTACTGGACTCTTCCAAGAAGTCCCTCACAGCTTTTGTTTCAAGGAACAGTCGACAGATGATTTGCAGCGCCTCGGCTCGCAGGTTAATGTCCATGGTACTGTATTGTATTCGGGCAGTGTCGATGGTGGGATCGGCATCCAGAGGTGCGAGATGGGCAAGGATTTTGTTGCATGCCTCTGTGAGCCTGGGTCTTCCACTCAGTCGATGAAGTAGACCCACCATCACCAACTCCCAACCACCGTTTCTGAGATCCCGCTTCCGGAGTCTGTCAACCCAGCCATATTCATCAAACATCTCTGCCGCACGATGTGGAACAACATCAGCCTCTTCCTCCTCCTTGGGCTGCTCATCAACGAATTGAACCTTGTTAAGACTACTGCGTGTCCGCTTGGCTGGATACTCAGGCTCGGGGGTAGGCGTAGGTGGTTTTGTTTCTTCTTCCTCGGATTCTTCTTCATCTTCGTCGTCATCCGGAAGGTCCGGAAGAGAGATCTGAATTGCGCCCTCATTGTCATTCTCTGCATTCACGAGCTGCTTGAGTAGCGCGCAATGAACTTCTACAAACAACTCGCAGTCCACCTCTGCTGCAGAAAACAGCATCGCTTCGACAAAGTCATCGAAAGTGAACGAATCTAGCTTCAGCACCTGGCAATATACGTTGAGCGTGTTCCAGGTCTCCAGGAGGAGGCCAGTAGTCTCTGGTTTGAGGCCTGGCACGATATCTTTCATCGCCTTGTCGTCCTGGCACTGCTCTTCGGCCACGAATTTCAGTGCCGGCCGATGCGTGCCATCTCTGACAGGCTCGACGTCGAGATCTTCGATGGGGTACTTGATGGGTGGTGGGGATGGAGGTGGCTCTTCAACTATCTGCTTGGGTGGCGGCATCTGTTCCGCAGGCTGGGCATAGTAGTGACCATTGGGTGGCATGTAATGAGGAGCATAGCCCTGTGAATAAGGGTCAAACTCTGGCGGTGGCGGAGGGGGCGGCTGCATGTGACCCCAGGATCGAGGCATCAGTCCAGGGTCAGACGTAACACCCTGCCGGTAATCGTGATAATAAGCGGGCGCATTCGGCTCCATTTGTTGCTGTTGTAGCTGGGCAAGCTGGTTCTTCTTCCCCTTCGGAGCAGGCTTCAACTCGGGCAGTTTGGGAGGTTGCAAGACTCCGAACAAAGACTCCGGCTCGACGTTGACGGTTTTCTTCTCCGCCTTCTTTGCCGCTGCCTTCATGCTGTATTGTAGATGAGGAGGGACATTGGTATCAATACGGAAACGTGCGGCAATTTCTGGCTTGACAAGCCAAGGAGCCCCAGTCCAACCCTCACGAGTCACCGTGTTCTTGATGAAGGAGCGGAGCATCTGCTTGGTAAAAGCCTTCCGATCTCTGGCAATATGATTGTCGTCAACCAAGGCTTCCTCGTCGGGGCGATCAATGAGTCGGACAAAGTAGCGAGAGAAACCCTCCCTGACCACGACCCCATCGGGTCGCCTGATCTCGGCGAACTTCGCCTTGTCTCTGACGCGGCCATATAGTCTGGTAGAATCGTCCAAGATCACCGTGACCAGTTCACCCGGGTAGAAGTCATTCTTGAACTCATTGTATACCTCCTCCACCAGATTATCCAGCCGAGAGGTCGTGGAAAATTGGACGCGTCGCAAGACGGGCTCGCGGAGGGCTTGAGGAAATGCTTCGTCAATTTCTCGTGATCCCGCCTGTTCGCTGCGGAGAGCGTCGAAGAAGGTCAAACCGGAGCGACCTGTGACTTCGCACGAGAATCGTTTCGATTTGAAAAAGTCCATGCGCTCCAGATATGCATCGTACGACGTGAAGACTTCATTGGACTCCGGAATAACCCATACGTCGCATTCCTGATCATCAACATGCGGGTGTGGGAGGTACCTCACAGGCTTTCTCTTGAACAAAACCATGCTGGCGGAAACAAATGTCGGGAAGACTCGAGCTGCGTAAGGCGGGGTGTCGACGGCAGGGGTTTGTCGCAACAACCGATTGAAGGGCACCACGACCTATATTCCACCCACTACCAGTCGCGTGAACGTGTCGGGCTGAAACTCGGGGTAGGGCGCGGTAGGTGTGGGCTTTGCGACAGCCGGGTGGACGTACTTATGGCAACGAAAACGCGTCATGGAGGAAGGCCGCTGGACGGTAATCGGAGGGGAGGAGATGGTTGTTGAATATGAGACGGGACGGGAGTGCGTTTGCTGTGTGGTGTTGAAGAATAAAGAGGAGAAAAGATGCAGAGCAACAAAGAATTCCACATGACGGAGGAGGAGGAACCAGCGGGAGGAGAGCAACACAATAATGCAGAGAAAGGCACTGGCACGACTGGAGTATGCGGCGAGGCGAGAGGGAGGGAGCCAGGAGTCTGTTCAGTTGTGAGTGGCCGCAGCGGATGCCGGGTGTGGAGCCTTGGTCCGCAATCGATATGAGAGTGAAGATGGCCGAGTACGGGATCCAGGAGCATTGATTGACAGCCTCAGAGGTGATGGTCTATAAGCTATCTGTCCCTATGATAGCAGAACATCACAGCATACTCCCAGGCAACCTTCAGCGACGCAATCCGTGTATGAAATGGGTGTTCAAGGTCAGTATATTCAACGTCGGATCTGCATACTTTGTTTTTAGCCGCGTCTTTTGCTCCGGAACACGTCGCCTAACCTTCCTCTTCCAGTGCCGAGCCTGATCGTGGCTTTCACGCTATGTCCGCTCTCACCCAATCACTTCCCCCCTTGACTCGTCGACTAGCTGTGCTCACTCTTCAATTCCCTCACCAGCTGCTTTTCATGGGCATATGGGTACTCGTTCGAATCCTCTCATCACGCTGGGTCCGGATCAACCATCTACAATATCTGCAGATGTCGGTGAGAGGATCTAGAGTGCATTATCAACATCTTCTTCTCATCAGTCCCGTTGTCCCCTGCCTTGCCCAACCATCGACTGCTCACAGTTGGGCGGAAAACCGACAGGAATATCGCCCGTCACACCGTACCACCGTCTGGTGAGAATAGAACAGTACTCCAGGAGAAATAGTCTATACAGTGAAGATCAAGGAAGCTCAGTAATGCATACTTTAGAGATTTCAAGTATCCGTCTGGGGTTGCCAGGCGCTGGATGGTGATGTCTGAGACGCCAATTTTAATCTAGATCTGTACCGGACCCCCTCTATCCCGCCTTCACTGGGACAAGTAACAAACCATGAAGCCTAGCCACGAACAGAGTACCCCGACCGCCGAATAGGTGCTGATAAACATGAGCGGGAGGAATTCATACTTGTCCCCAAACACAATTTTATGCAACAGCGAACAATAAACCATCAAAGGCACCGATATGGCCATGTAAAGTAGCGCGAATCGATCCAACAGAAATACTCTTCTCCTTGATGGGGCTGGAGCCAATTGGTCAAAGGCGTACAGAAAGATGATTAGCCAGGAGACCGTGTACGCCACCTTTATGGGGAATTCTGCAGGCGTAAAGATCAAGGGAAACAAGGATACGTGACCCGCGACCGCAAGAGGACGGAAACTCGCCAGGTAGGACCGATCCTTGACCGCCAATAGACTGAAGGGAATAATGACCAAGAGAATCGCTTTTTCGTGAACGTGCCATCCAAAAAGGAACGAGGCATATCCACAGAGCGTGATAGCTCCCACAAATGCTTCCCAAGTAGGAGTGAGCCAGAGTTTCGTCAAGGCAATGAGTTGAAAGGCTAATGTGAGCCCGAAGCATTGACGAGCCGTGATTTCCGGTAGGACGGCAAAAGATGTGTCTCCCACCAGGCCTCGGGTGACACTGTTCACGGCATTCTGGTTGATGTGGAGCCCGAGATAAGGGGCCGCAAATATCAGGATGCGATCCAGGAAGGAATATATAGCCCAAGCGTTGGGTGCCCAATATGCGTGGCATAGACCTCGGGAGAAGGGAAATAGCCGACTCATGAGCTGCTCAAGCTGACCCCAAGCGGCAAAGGGACCAAACGTCAAGCCAAAAACCCCGATGATGCTTGCTCCAAGTTTGAATGCATTGGAGATTTGTGGTCGGAAGGGAATCTCCCGATCGAGACAGTACACTCGTAGAAGGTAAACGAAGTAAGCAGGTGCCAGGTAGAGGTATATGTGCTTGAGGCACAACAACAAGGCAAACACTATGCCACTGTACAGTAGAGTGGACTCTTTCCTTGCAAGGACAATCGACAGCAAGAGCACTCCGTAAAGAAATCCGTTGTACTGAAAATGAATATGATCGATGATGAGGAGCCCCGGGGAGAGCAGAATGGACAGAGCCACAGCATGGCTTTGCCGCCGAGTTGAAGGAGGTGAACTTTGCGTATATCTACCATAATCAGACGTGTCCTGCATCCAACACCATTCGGCTTACCTGTGCAATGCGTAGACCAGTACCAGTTCCGTCAAAATCACCGAACTCCTCTGGAAACAGACGGTGGCCCACGAGTCGTAGTTCAAGTTCTCGATTTGTACCATGGCAGGATCAATCAGGCTGGCGGGATAGGATAACAGCCACTCGAATGCCGCAAAGGCAGGAGGGTAGTCGAGGGTCCATTCTGATGTGGCCTGGCTGGATGATCAGCGTTGTTGGTCGAGATGCTTGCTTTTCCCGCTCGACTGACCTCGTAATACCAGCGCTTGACGGGCAAAGAGTGCGTGATAGCCAACCAGTTTCGATGAACCTCGAAGTCTGTAGACTTATAGGCCGGGAATATTAGAATCTTGAGAGCAGTGGCCACAACTGTCGTCTGGAGTAGAGAAGGCCATTGATCACTCTCGGGGTCTCTCGCTTTTCTCGGCTTCCCCCGCTCCTTTGCTCGTCAGCAGCTAGAGCTTCAGGAGAGAAAAGGGTGCAAGGCTGAGGTCTTACTGCGATTATGTCTCTTTTGTCACGGAATTGGCTTGGGGCGGCCGAGACAGCTGAAGCCATGATGGCTTAGAGTACCGTCCTGCGCTTAGGCTGTACTGGATGTACGTATATGCCTGGCCTGCAAGGAACAGTCTTCAGTGTCCGGTAAATTGTTGCGATAGAAGTGGTCGAATGCCTCTAAAAACACGCCAGTTTAGCACGGGAAGATGAGCCAATAGCATTGCGTCCCAGCAGCACTAGAACGCATCATCATTCTCTCGGAAATCTGGCCCTTTTAAGAAGATCATGATGGGATCTGAGCACGATTAATTGGGTGCGTATACTAGTACCTAAGGTTTCCAGCGAACACCTCAAGCATGCCGTGTCACCCTGCAGTTTGCGGCCATTCCTTCGGCTCCCCTCTCCATCGACCCAGTATTTGAATGGACGGACTCGAAGGAATCACACACAATGTCGCTTTCAAGAGTTTGAATATTAGACATCTTGTTGAGCCATCGCCTGTCACGCTTGATCTTGTCCGCGAGTTGCGTTACTGCGTCATTACTGTCTGCATCACTTGGGCCACTGTATCAATATTCCGTACTTGGGTCACCCACAAGAGAGATTCTCCTTGAACACCAGTTTTGACCTGCGTCTCGTGTGATTGCTCATACCAAGTTAGTACGGGGTCGTACTTTAGTATCTGCCCTCATGCTAACCTCGACACAGAAGTCTGCTTTCAAAAATAACCACCATGTTGTACCTCCTCTCTGCCTGTCTGTCCCTTCTCTGGGCCACTGCTGCCCTAACCCAGAATATTGTCGAAGAAGTATCCTTTGGTCATAAACAGGGCATATCACCCAATTCCTTCGCCATACCTGGCTGGGCCATGTTGGGCGAGGGACACGTGCCTCAACTCCTCTCCGATAAAGTCATTTTGACTCCCCCATACGGCGCACACAAGCGAGGGGCGTTATGGTCGGAACACAAGAATACTTTGCAAGAATGGACGGCGGATCTCAAGTTCAGAGCTGGCGCAGTTGACCGAGGGACGGGCCATCTGCAGTTGTGGTACGCGAACAACGGAGAGAAAAGCGTAAGCACATCTAGCATTTACACAGTCGGAAAATGGGAAGGGCTAGCAATTGTTGTCGATGCGGTGGGAGGGGTTCAGAAAATCCGCGGATTCTTGAACGACGGCTCCATCGAATACAAGACCCATCCGAACGTCGACAGTCTGGCATTCGGCAATTGTGACTATGTTTACCGCAATCTGGGTCGACCATCGCACATCAACGTGAAATCTTCCCGGACTGGACTGGAGGTCAGGGTGGATGGCAGGATATGTTTCGCTACGGATAAAGTCGCCCTTCCAGCAGACTACAACTTCGGCTTGACTGCTGCCTCGGCCGACCCGCCGGACTCGTTCGAGGTCTTCGCATTCACTCTTTCCTCCGTCTCGCCAACTCCTTTAGGCCAAGGATCTCTTGCCGCCCAGCAACAACCGCCACCTGTCCAAATGAACCCTGACGAGGGTCTGCCGCAAATGGACGACAACCCAGCCTCGTATTATACAACCTCCGAGGCCCAATTCGCCGATCTGCACAATAGACTCAACCTTCTTTCGAAGTCCATCACGAATCTATTTGGCGAAATCACGCGACACACTGCCGCCGAAGAGGCCCGATACAAGGAGATTCTGGGCCGCATGCCGAACGGGCAGATGATTTCGTCGCTTGACGCCCGCGTCGCCAATCTCGACCGGGTCGTTGGAAACCTGGAGCGGGAGCTCAAGTCATCCGACCATAAGACGCAGTTCGCCAAAATATCCGAACAGATCGCTCAGACGCACATCGGCGTGACGGAGCAGGTGCCCCAGCGTCTCCGCGAGTATGTGCAGGCGCACACGCCCCGGATCGGCTTTATTCTCTACAGTTTCATGGCATTTCAGACCTGTTGTATTGGGGCATTTGTGTGGTATAAATGGCGGAAGAGCACAATGCCTAAAAAGTATCTCTAAAAAGAGGTGATTAGGTTTCTGAATAGCGTCGCCCTTTTGGTTAGTCGCATCGAGCGGTCAAGACCCTAATGGTGTACTTCGTCGCCGTGCCTGGCCACCAAAAGCTGCACCGCGGGAAGTGATCTGTCACATTTCTGTACCACTAGGATTGAGCAATGGCATGTATACGGGTTAGATGCTTGGTCATTCTATCTATCAGCGTGCTTCTTGTTTTCTGATCTTCAATCATACATGGTTCATCAGCTACTGGAATCATTGTGTTTCACAAAACAAGTCTGTCCAACCAGTATTATTTCGTTCAGGATGTTGACCTGCTCCATCATAACCTGGTCAACCGAGACTTGAATCCGCTGTGCTGCGAGATTTGGCTGACACTTGTCGGTGAGGGCCGCTCTGGCTACTGCCACAGGCTCGACGGCTCAAGGAGTGCATCTGTACGCAAAACGCGGGTAGAGCGCGCACTCCCTCACAGTCCAGCGACCGCACATCCAGGCGAGAAAGCGTTCGAGACCAAGCCCATAACCACCGTGCGGAGAGGTACCATAGCTAGATGATAGAAAAGTTAGCCCGGACATCCTTGCATGGTGTGAAAAGAAGCCATGTGATACTGGCATTTTCCAGATGCAGCGAGGGGGGTTCAAACGTACCGTCTCTGATCCGTGTACCAGTAGTACGGGGCAGGATCGATGCCTTCACGCTTATAGGCAGCCATAAGCTCCTCGTAGTCATCCATACGCATGCTGCCACCGACAATCTCACCGACACCGGGCATAAGGGCGTCGACACTCTCGGTGACTCTCCTATCGCTATCGTCCTTCTTCATGTAGAAAGCCTTGATTTCGACAGGGAAATGGGTCAGGAAAATCGGCACGTTGAGCTCGTCTGTCATTTTGCGCTCGGCGGCTTCGGCAATGTCGTCGCCGAACTTGTGCGGTTGGCCCTCTTCGTTGGGGACGTTATGCTCGACAAGCCATTCGATGGCCTCGGCATACTTCATGCGGCGGAAGGGCCGGCTGGGAGGAGTGAATTTCGGGTTAAGTTCCTTGACGTAACCGGCGATGACGGGGTCGGCGAGTGTGAGTTCGATCACTCGGCAAATGACGTGCTCGAGGTGCGAGAGCAGGTCGTCGAAGGTGATGAAGTCCAGTTCGGCTTCGATGTGTGTATACTCGGACAGATGGCGGCGGGTGAGAGACTTCTCGGCCCGGAAGGATGGGCAGATACAAAAGACATCGCCGAGAGAGGGCAGACATGTTTCTAGATACAGCTGCGAGGATTGGGTCAGGTAGGCCTTTTCGCCGTAGTAGTCGAATTCGAATAATGTTGCGCCACCCTCAACCTGGGTCTGTACCATCGCTGGCGGCGTGACTTCTGTAAGTCGTGTTTCGACATATGTCTGGCGGAATGCTCGTGTCACGGCTGCGCGAACTTTCATGACAGCCGACGCGTTGTCCCCGCGCAGAACTAGATGGCGGTTGTCCAGGAGTGTCTGCGGGTCGGCGTCCTGGGTGACCTTGTTGGTGATGGCTTCCTTGTCACCCACGGCGGCGCCGATCACAGTGAAATAGTCGGCGTGGAGTTCGCGGTCGAGGGGCGCATGAGCTTTGGGTGGCAACGCTCTTAGCTCACCGTGTATGGCAAGCGAGGTTTCCAGAGTCAGGGTCATGGCCGCATATGTTTTGATCAGGTTGCCGCTAAAGACGCATTGCATATGACCGTAACCATCCTTGAGAGTCACAAAGATGATGTCCTTCTGCGAGCGGAGATGGTGGACTCTCCCGAGCACACGGACACGGGTGCCTGGGCTGTTTGAGGTGCCCAATTTGATCTTTGCCGGGTCTGTTTCGTCGAGTCGGATTCTGACAGGTGCTGGCAGACTTGCGTCTTCTTCGAGAACGACTTTCTTGGCCTCTTCTAGCACTTGTTGCCGTCTCATGGCTTCGGCGTTCTCGCGGATGGCCAGTTCGGATGCTTTCGCCTGCTTTTTTTTATATTGCTCGTACAGGTTGGTAGCTTTCTTCACGGCGGATTTGGCCGGTGCTTTCCATTCCAGACGAGCATCCGGGCCAGCGTCAGCATCGACAGCGCCAGTGACCGATTTCCGCACCTGGTATGTTGCGGTTCCAGGAGGGTGCTTAATCATGGCATGGAGAAGAGTCTTGTAAGGGGCAGTTTCAGTCCCAACGGCAGATTCGTTGTCGCGACCGACATCCTCGTCAATGTAAATCGGGGAAGCCATTCTCTCAAGCCGTGAGATGCGTTATGTCGTAGATAGCTGAGCTGATGAGTTGTCTTAGAGATGTGAGTCGGTTTAAAAGCCACACATGTGAGTCACCGGTTTGTGACGTAGACCGGCGATGGGCACTGAGATGTGCAGAGACAACGCGCAGCTAGATGCTGGACTCAGGGACCGATATCACAGTTCGATCAAGGATGTCTAGAACAGCAGTTCTGTTCACGAAGGTGCGAAGACTTGCTGAAGCCAAGTGTGGATGACCGATATTGAGAGGCTGTGGACTGATAAGCTGGCGCCCTTAACAATAATTTTTGTATGGGCGTTGACAGTGCGCGGATCGGCGGCAGAAGAACAAATAGAAGCTGCAGCGTTAGCGGCCATGGCGTCTATCGCGGTTATGAGGCTCCAAGGCAGTTAATTTGGCGTCAGGAACGCCTCCGTAATGGAGCAGCCGCAGCGAAGCTTAGTGGTCCAATCACGGGCTTGCCATGAACAGCAATCAAAACCGACGCCACATTTGGAACTTGCAGAGCGGCCCGGCGCCTTCTCTTCTCTTCTGTGCCATTGAAATCTGGCCTTCGAACGCTGTATGAAGGGCACCTAACGGGCTGGCGTATCGAGTCCGGCGCGGATGTGTCGATGGTGTTACCGGCATGGCAAGGAAGTAACTCGCACCTACAGTTAGGTACCTGCTACCTAAACCATCTAGTACGTGGGCGTTGTCCATGCCTAGCATCCACGCAGGTCCCCAGTAGTCGATCCGTATAGGTGGTTCTTCCTTTAAGACTGGCCCCGTTACTAAACAGCCCTGCAGCTTGCAAATTGATCACCCACCACTGCAGCCACAAACCCCCGGCGTGCATCTATCTGCAGGCTGATCTCAACTTACAGCGACCTACGGCTACCCCGTGTATCACCTTGCCCCTGGCCCCGAAGCACGTCTGTATCAGAACATTTCATCTAGACCAAACCTAGGTAGCTGCTCCTGGAGATTCACAAAAGGAATGCAGATGAATATTCCAATGGACGAGAAACCGATTGACTTTAACCCTGAGCCGTGTCCATGGATGGCGGTGCGGTGCCACAACCCGCGTGTGTCCTCTTCCCCTGCAATCGGATCCCATTCTTGCCCCTAATTCGCTGCTATGAGACCATCCACTTTGGGCACTCTCGCTCTCCTTGTTAGCAGACAAGCAAGCAACCCAAACTCCATTCTTTACCTCTCTTCCTTGGGCTTGTTGCTTGCTCCATCCTTCTTCTACTTTACTCTCGCTCCCTGTTCCTCACTCTCTACTTGTTCGCTCGCTGCTCTACCTTCCTTTCATTCCATTCCATCGTTATTCTTTCATTCCATTCCATTCGCTCGTTTCATTCCAACAGTCGCTACACTACTCCTATTCTCTGGATTTCCACCATAGACTCCTATTATTACAGTTCATTACAAGCAGCCACTTCTGTTTTTGTACAGAACCGACCTTGAAGACGGAAGCCTCGAGATCATAATCCCTCCCCGACCAATCCTTCGTGGCTCCAGTGGCCTGGAGCATCGACCGAGCCCTGCCCTTACTGTACAAGAAAACATACAAACAACCACTTTTGCCGTCCTTGGAACCGGTTCAGGGCGCATCACGAGTCAAGACTCACTTATGCTGGCCGCAATGCAAAGTCAAGACGTGTTTGGAGGCTTTGGGAATCGTCTTGCATCTTCCAAGTTTGGGACAGACAATACTGGCTTCAGCCATGGTGCATACAATTCCAACTACGGGCCCTATCAAGGATTCGGCGACCGCAACATGCGCAGACCTAACGTTCCTTCAATTCCTATTGCGCCTAAAGAACAACAACCTACGTATAATGCTAACGAGCAGACGCCCGGTACCGCCTTTGACATGAATTTCACTCCACTGTTGCCTTCTCAACTCCTTCTCGGCAGTCCCTTTCAACCAGGCTCTCCTGGGGCTTTCGCTTCGCCGCAGTTTCCAAGCTTCAGTCGTGTTCCTCAGGCCACAAATGCTCTGCATCATCAGAGTCAGCAATATCAGCAGAACCAACAAACACAAGCCCAACTGGGAAGTCCTGTCCAACATAATGCCAATCTTTTATCGTCTCAAGGATATCAACCATTTATGTCTCCCGAAGGCTACACGGCACAATCTCCCACAGGCTTCTCGGGCCTAGCCGGCGCGGCTTTTGGCCATTACCAGCCAATGATGGGGATGAACAACACATGGATGCCTGGTACAAGTCGTACAGTCTACCTGGGGAACATACCAGCCGACACTTCTGCCGAAGAAATCTTGAGTCATGTTCGGAGTGGCCAGATCGAGTCTGTCCGGCTTCTGCCCGAAAAGAACTGCGCGTTCATTTCATTTCTCGACAGCAGCTCAGCCACTCATTTCCACTCCGATGCGATCTTGAAGAAGCTCTCGATCAAGGGCCATGACATCAAAATCGGTTGGGGCAAGCCATCTGCGGTGCCCACTTCTGTCGCTCTTGCTGTCCAACAGTCAGGGGCATCCAGGAATGTCTACTTGGGAAACCTTCCTGAAGACATCACGGAGCAGGAGATACGTGAAGATCTGGGCAAGTTTGGCCCCATCGACACCGTCAAAATGGTCCGGGAGAAGTCGATCGGCTTTGTCCATTTTCTTTCTATTGGCAACGCCATCAAAGCCGTGGCACAACTCCCTCAGGATCCCAAGTGGGGTCCACCGCGTCGTGTGTACTATGGCAAGGATAGATGTGCGTACGTCTCCAAAACTCAGCAGCAGAATGCCGCACAGTACTTGGGAATCGCTCCTGGTTATGCCCATGTCCTCAACGGTGCCGATCGTGACCTGATCTCTAATGCCCTGGCACAACAATCCGTCGCTGCTGCTGCGGTGGCCACTACTGCAGGGGGCGTCAACAATCTGGGCAATCGGACAGTTTATCTCGGCAACATCCATCCAGAGACCACCATTGAAGAAATATGTAATGTGGTTCGAGGGGGCCTTCTCCACCACATCAGATATATCCCAGATAAACATATCTGTTTTGTGACTTTCATCGATCCCACGTCAGCAGCCTCATTTTACGCATTGAGCAATCTTCAAGGTCTCATGATCCACAACCGCCGACTGAAGATTGGCTGGGGTAAGCACTCCGGTGCCCTACCTCCTGCCATCGCCCTGGCCGTCAGTGGTGGAGCCTCTCGAAATGTGTATATTGGTAATCTCGATGAGAGTTGGAGCGAGGAGCGTCTACGACAAGACTTCTCCGAGTATGGCGAAATTGAGCTTGTTAACACGCTACGAGAAAAAAGCTGTGCCTTTGTCAATTTCACCAACATCGCCAACGCCATCAAAGCCATTGAAGCTGTTCGACAGAAGGACGAGTACAAACGATTCAAAATCAACTTCGGCAAGGACCGATGCGGCAATCCGCCACGTCTCAATAATGCCAATGGCAGCAACACTCGACTGCAAGGACCGCTGGAAGGAGCAGGTTCTCCAGGCACAATGAATGGATTTGACCACCCACCGTCACAATCGGGTAGCAGTCCGACAAGACCCCCAGTTCCAGTTGGACCCAAAGCTGCGCTGGGCGGACAGCTTCAGCACAATCCACGTCAACATCAACACCTACAATCCAACGTTGCCGCTCCCACCCCTTCGGCTATTTTGAACGCCGGAAATCACAATCCTTTGACCATGTACTTATCACACGTGTCTCAACAACAAGCTCAAGTGGAGCAAGATTTGCGAGATGATAATCTGTCATTCATTACCTTGCAACAACAACAGAATCAGGCTTTGACAAACCAGCAGGCCACGCTATATGGCGACATGCCGAACGGCCACAGTGGACTTGACAGCACCACTCCGTCTCATGTACCACGACAAAGCAGTATCAGCGGAGGCTTCGGGTCGAACCCTGCTACCAATGGCACTTCTACGACGATTGGTGGCCTCCTGGCTCCCACAAACACAGGTCCAGGAGCGACCCGAAGCGCACACTCGCGGGCTGTTTCTCTTCCTGCATTTTCACAAGAAATCTTTGGCGGGCAACAATCCAGCCAGCAAGGGCCCTCCTCGTCCCGCGGTTTCGGAGGACACGCCCCTCAAGGCAGTTTCGGCGGCTTTGGATCTGCCTTTGGCACTGGCTTCGGCACCAGTGGTTTTAACGGGCTCGGATTGACCGCCGACACCCGTGGAGCCCTCTCCGGCTGGGCTGAGGAGGAACTCGGAGCAAAATAAGCGCATTTAATCACTATTTTCTTTTGTTTCTGTCGGAATGGGATCTGGATTGCGAATCTTTTGAACGAAGGCCGGGTCACTGGCATATATCCTTGTTTTAATATCTTCTGCTTTACAAGAAGCTACACTTTGTTTCTTTTTCCAAGGGCTCCTTTCGTCTTCGGGTGCAGCTAAGGACTGCATATTATTGTCTTACTACTGTGGTATCTCTTGTGAGGGACCCTCGACAGACGACGTCCGCATTTGCCCGGTCACAGTCCATGTCATGGAAATGTACATATATGCGGTATAGGGAAGGGTGGCTGAAGTCAGGGGCTGAAGCATGCCATGATGTACGGTTGCGACGAGAGGATCGATGGGGGCTATAAGGAATTTGGTATGGCAGTGAACTCAGCCAGGTGATGAGATGTGTAATAAGACTAGAAACATCTCAATCTGCTCGAAGAGGCACCTTCTGTTCGCTTTTAGGCTAATGTACTGACTGACATGACGCGGAATAGGGGTAAAAGTAAGGTTTAGGTGGACGGCGTGAATACGAGGAGGCTCGACATGAAACGGCAAGTACGCATGATATGACGCGTCTGATGAGGGAAAAGTGATAGATCTGGCTCAAGGGTTTGGTAGCGAATGAGACTCGCAGTTGAAAGTTCATGGATGCTTTGAGAAACAAGCCAGCGTTAGCTGTGCATCTATATCGTTCCAGTCAACGATGAATAGCATCCAACTAAAGGGGTATTATTTGAAAATCGAGCAACAGGATTACGGGCCAAACATCAGTTGCGCGCTTTGACCGGAGAAGCAGAGGCTCGGGGCCAGTAACGAGATGATGCCAGTCGACGCCCTTTTTCCGCCCAGGCTGTTTCGTGTTTACACCATGCCAGATCGAGGTACAAGCAAAGCCACCAGAGCCGCCAGACAGACAAGGCCTTGCTTGTTTGGTACAAGTGAAAAGGGTCCGTATGGCAGATGGTTGGAAAAAAGGGACGGCCGATGGTGTGGAGGAAGGGGTTCAAGGATGAAGAAAAGAGACCGCAAGACTCAAGCAAGATCCCTGCGAGAAGTACTCAGGGTGTCGGTGGTGAGAAGAGAAGAGAGAGTGGAATATGGTGATGGTGAGTGGTGGGTGAGGAGTGAGAGAAGTGAGAAGTGAGAGGTGAGAAGCGGCCTAGACTGCGCCCACGAATCTTCTCCGGCATCTGCTGCCCTGCCCGATTCCCTCTCTGTCTGCCTGCGGTCTCTTGCCTGCGCCTGCAGTGGTCCACCGCTGCACCCACCAAACTGCTCGTGCTCAGCGGCACTACACAACTGCTACCGCTATACCACTACAACAGCCGCGCTATACTGTGAGTATCTAACACCACCTTGTTAGTTGCAATTGTACTCTTCAACGTCCTTTATAGCTACTACACTGTCTGCCATCGCTATCGCCATCACCATCGCCGTCACCACCGCGACTCCGACTGACTCCCTGGCTGGTTGTTATTGTTCTCCCCATCTGCGGCTCTATCTACTTTCCATCTCAGCCCTTCACACATCTTAGGTCTACTATCTTTCCGATCCTGGCTCCTCCTCCCTGAGTCCCATTATCCAACTCTTTTCACCTCTGACATTTCCGGTAAATGCCTGTCCTCGCTTTTCACGACTAGACTCTTTCCCAGAGGAAGGATTGCATTGGACATATCCATCCTTGTCCTGCTGGTCAGATCTTCACATACTGCGAAGTCTGGGACCGTTGACCGCCCGCCCTGTTCGAGCCGCAGTCTACGCCCGTTTTATCCTACCTTCGCTTCAGCGACCGTCGACTGTGAGTCCAGCTGAATTCAATGCGCAAAGAGAAAAAGACGGAATTGACAGAATACAAGCAGTGTTGCGGTCCGACTTTCGCTGCTACTCGAGAAACACAAGCGAACCTTTTCTGCCTGACCCTATTCATCTACGCTGCATTCGGCCGCTCTGAACCGGAAGTAGAACACAAGAAGGCAGTCCACCGCTTCACTTGCACGTGGGTATAAAAGTTTCACGCGCGCGGCGCTCTTCCTTCACTTGTACCACCTCTTTTGGTAAGCCCAACACCATGTTGTCCCAACTCAAGACCTTCATGAAGAAACGCAAACTAAAGGTTTCGGTCCTTAGACCAACAAGACCTGCTCGTATCCGACACCTCGACGACGCTACTTACCGAACGGACGAGGACGGGATGGTTGTCGCCACGATCAAGTGAGTTGAGCACCAGCCGATCTATCACAACTTTGGGCCCAGCCTCGGTTGGGACAACTAACACTGCCTCTATAGGTGTGTGGTTGTCGGCGATGGTGCAGTCGGCAAGACTTGCTTGCTTATCTCCTACACCACCAACAAGTTTCCTTCCGAATATGTGCCCACAGTCTTTGACAACTATGCGGTTACGGTGATGTAAGTCTATACCTGGAATCTTGAGTTTTGGCTGGCTACAAAAGCCCATTGTTTGAGATGGGCAAGACCTCTGAACTTTGCGGACGACAAGGCTTGTGCCCGATCTCAACCATGATCCGTAACACTTCTGCCGGGCACGTGCACTAACGAGACGGTCCAGGATCGGTGATGAACCATACACTCTGGGTTTATTTGATACAGCCGGACAGGAAGATTACGACCGACTTCGACCTTTGTCATACCCACAGACCGATGTCTTCCTTGTTTGCTTCTCCGTCACTTCCCCAGCTTCATTCGAGAACGTCCGAGAGAAATGGTTCCCAGAAGTTCACCACCACTGTCCCGGTGTCCCATGTCTGATTGTTGGAACTCAAACCGATCTTCGAGATGATCCTCAAGTCCGTGAGAAGCTCGCCAAGCAGAAGATGCAACCAGTTCGCAAGGAGGACGGCGAGAGAATGGCCAAGGAACTAGGTGCTGTCAAATATGTCGAATGCAGTGCCCTGACTCAGTACAAGCTCAAAGACGTGTTTGACGAGGCGATCGTGGCTGCTCTGGAACCTCCACCGAAGAAGAGTAGTAAGAAGTGTACGATTCTTTGATGGAAACCTGTTGAGGGATTCATTCAATGAGTCGGGGGTTTCCAAGGTTTGTCCAGCGAATCTACCATGACAGGATCTATCCTTCTTCTAACACCTTGTCAGATTTTGGGGGCCTTTCTTACCACTCACTTACTGGAGGAGGTTGGAGTTGTATTGGACAGAGATACAATTCTACCATTGGCCACGACAGGCAAGGAAGGACTTGATTTTTGCCGACATGGCAGGAGTAGACATCACAGATATTTGCTCAAACGATCGACGGGAGTTTGGACTGAATTCAACATGGGCGTTTGATATTGCCGATTGGAATGGACGGATGTCAATCAATCGAGCAGGGCTTCTTTCCCCTTCCCTCTTTTCCCCCCTTTTCAGCTGTTACGGAGAGGCGAGTGGCGTCAAGAGATTCGGATTCGGATTCGGATTCGGAATCGGAATCAGAAACGAATTCAACGGTCGCTGTTCTTCTGCGACATGCAAGACAAGATCGAACTCGGAGTCGGATCTGGCCAGAGCTGTGGATTGAGCCCTAGCGGAGAGAATACCAAAGGAAATTCCGATTTTCTTCTTGTTCCTGTTCGGGTGCCCTGCATAGATTTTTTTTGTGAATTCTGCACTTTTCCTCTTATCGAATCCTGGATGGTGACTGTTGGCTTTGCGATGAAGACTGGAGGAAGAGTCGATCGGCGACACAGTAGTCCATTTTTGCATGGGTTCCAGCTCCTTGCCCGCACGCGCACGGTACATTAGGAATAGGAATGGATAGAAGGTTCACTATGTAAGGTGAGTAGGTAAGTAGGTAGGTAGGTAAGTACTAGGTAATTAGGTAGGCTAGAAAGAATCAGGTAGGATTGGATTTTGGGTTGGCAAACAGCACGGCAGGGCAGGGCACGGTATAGCATGGCATGGCATGGCAAAAGCGCGCAAAGAAACAGCGAAGAGAAACAGAGAAGAGAAACAGAAATAGAATCCCTCGCGTAACGAACGACCTGATGTGATGATCTTCAATTCAAGACCCGACCAGTCCAGTCCATCCCATTCCATATGGCTATGGTTATTTATACACAGACACAACGCGCACACATACATACATTCCTGTCTTCCTGCACCTGCGCCTGCAACTGGACCGGCACCTGAATTTGGCCCGCTCAGGATGATGTCGAGTCAAGACGATAATAAAGCACGAGCACGAGCACAGGCTTCATATGAAGCGCTGCTTCTCCTCCATGGAAGAACGACCAAGAAAGGACCAGGACCAGAACGATATCCTCTGTTCTCTTTTCCTTTCCTTTCCTTCCCTTTCCTTTCCTTTCCTCCACTCTCAGTGACCACTCGATCCAAGACCACTAGGATAAACTGGATAAGATGGACAGGATACCATCACCTCTGCTCAAGTAATGGTCTCCATGTCATCTTCTTCATCTCCTTCATCCTCTTCTTCGTCGTCGTCTTCATCCTCGTCACTCACCCTGCCATCTCCGTTCGCCTCGTAGTCTTCATAAGGATACTTTTTGGTGGTTGTGGTTGTGGCGGTAGTAGTAGTAGTAGCAGTAGGAGTTGCATTCGTGGCCGTGTCACCATTGACCATCTTGCCTTTGTTGCTATTATTCACCGTCAAATCCGCTTGATGCCCCCCATGGCCATTCAGACCAGTTTCGCTGCTGCTGTTCTCCTCTGACGCCACAGCCCCGGCGTGACTCAACACAGACAATCTCTGGTTGATGAGTTGTTGCAGTTGAAGCAGTCGATCCATTTCCGACTGTTGCATGGCTTCCACCACTTCAGGAGGAGCTTCACTAACCAGCTGATTCGTCAGGTCGGCCAACGCATCGACCGATTGACCATCGATCCTCTTTTGAGACAATTCGGCCAGATGCAATACCGTTTGTTGTTCTTTCAGCGATCGGCGACGGAGCGCCGCATTGGCCTTGGCCGTTTCCGCAATGGCGAGGGCAGTAGCTCCAGTCCAGAGGTCGGGTTGTCGTACCTCGACAATAGTCTCCTCGGGTGGATGATAAAGCACCGCACCATCAGGTCGGTATTTCTCAGTGCGGATTCTCTTGGGAGCATTCAAGAGTCTGGGGAAGGATTGATCTTCATACCAGCTCTTCTTGACTCGATCGATGAAATCCAATCGGATACCTTTCTCGGGGATGCGATGGATTTTGCCAAACATATTGACCTCTTTGGTCTTGTCGTATTCCGGTTCATCCTTCATCAGTTCCACCTCGATGATTCCGTTGTTTCTGAACCCTCGCGTCACCGGCACATCCACCGGGACGGCATTCTTGGGCTTGCGTAGTTTGGGAATCCGACCCAGATCGCCGGGCGCTGCCTCAGCTTGACGACCGACAGCGATCAAGTCGTGGTCGACATGAAGCGGACATCGCCAGGTTGCACCAGGCTTGTCACCGGCACGACGTCGTGGTGGAACAGCAAGCGGTGGGTCAATACAGTCCAAATGCCACTTTGCAGGACAATAGTCACACGGAATGATGTCGCGACCGTTCGAGGTTTGACCACAACGATAACAGAGGATCAGGTTGCCCTTGTTGTCGCGCGTTTCCTTGTAGTTGGGCTCCTCGATAAAGCCCGCTCGGTTCATCTTGACCGTGTTGTTTTGGGTTCGCGGCAGACCGACTTCTTCATACTCGCCTTCCTCGCCCGTGCGAACCCCTTCAAAGTATTCTCGTATGTCGACGGGGAGCGCATAGGCCTTGGGGATGATATCTTCAACCCGGCGAATGGCCAATCCCAGCAGACCAGCCGGGGACGGCACTTGTTTCGAACGTCGAGCAACGCATTGTGGACAGTACCATTCGCCTTCCACTTCTTGATCGGGATTCAATGGCGGCTCCAGGCAGTCATGATGGAACGAGTTGGGACAGCCATCACAACACAGTAACTTGCCTTCGCCACCGCACGAAGCACAAAACTCGTCGTTATCCTGACAGACGGTGTTAGTCGCCGATGATGAGAGGAACATCAATTGCGGGAGGGTGACAATCGAGACAGAAGAGGAGCCTGGGGAAAGGGAGGTTGACGGAGACTAGGGGGGGATGCAAAACAGGTGATAAGAATTCCGGCGTGAAAAGGGTAGAGGTCGGCCAAATCATGGCAAGACCAAAAAGTCCGGCGGAAACAAGGAGTTGCTTACCTCTGCGCCTGAATTTGCCCCATAGCCGATGCCAGTGTCACGCCCGGGCCCCGCCCGAGAAATCCCTGCCGTGATTCCGCCATTCTTCGGCTTGTTGGGCCTGTTGATGAACATGTCAGTTAAGCTTCCTAGATCAGAGACGCGTAGCTGGAGTTTGGGGTTATTCAAAGCCATCCTCCCAAGCCATTTGGATGTGACACCAGTTGGGCATGCAAATTGGCCGTGATCGGGCAGCTTCATCCGCATCAACCCGGATATAAGAATGCAGAGAAAGGGAATGTCAACAAGAAGAAAGAGGGAACACTTACGAGACCAGGACACGTGCAGATCTGCGTGTTTTCGTCGTAGGGGGAAGTCTGGTGGCTCTGGGTGTTGCACCTCGTGATGTAGCGCTTGTCGCACCCGCCGGTGCTGGAGGCCCAGGCAATGGCCCCGGTGATGCCGACTCAGGAGTAATAACATCAAGTTCATCCGCTTCAACTTCATCAAACGTTCGCTTGCGGGCCGCACCGTTGAAGGTGGCCTGGTCTTGCGGCGCCTGAGTGCTCACCGGCGACGACAATTCGGGATGAGAGGCCATGAGACGATTGGGATGAATCACCGGCTTCGGTGGTCTCTCGCTGGGTTCTGAACGAACAGGATGACCATGGACAGGCTCACGTTCGTTGCTCTCCGGCCGCGGGATGGTATTGTAGTCATGAAAACTCTCGTCCAAAAAGTGCCTTTTCCGCTTCGCCAGCTCATCAATGTCAAAATCCGAATCCGCCTCGCGTGGCCGCTTCAAGTTCTTGGTAGTCGACTTGGAGACAGACACCGTGTCAGACTCTGTAGGTTTGGAGGATGAAGGATGCGTGGTGGCCGTGGCACTGGCGCTGGCAGCTGAACGCAATCTGTTCGAGTTCCCAGCCGCCGTTCGCTTTGTGGCTTGGCGCTGCCCAGCGGTTCGCGATCGCCCACTGCCTGTTCGCCCTTCACCCTGCTGCTCACGGTCGGGAGCTGCGCCAAATTCGTCAGGAAGAGGAAGTGACTTGGCTGACGACAGGGATGATGAGCTGGACACGCTTCTTCTACGTTTGCGCTTTTGTGGCGATGAGGTGGCGGCCTGTTGGGATGGTCTCTCGGTTGAATTCACAACTGCCATCGTGTGTGACGGCGCCGAGGGCGAGACTGGCGGCTCGACAGGTCTGTCAGAACCTCGAATCTGTGAGCCGTTGATGAAAAGGGAGATTTGCCGCCGATGTTGTTGGTCAGGCGATCCGGTCGAGTCCATACTAGGGTAGGGTTGATAATCACGAGGAGTGAAGTCACCAAAGTGTTGAGGGGACGATAAGTAAGGGCTAGCAGAGAATTGACTCGATCTGCGATGGCTTTTGATGCCGTGTTTGATGTATCTCTTGAACGTTTTGACCTGGTCGGCCGAGGGGGAGTTTTGCACCACGGCTTCCAAGACATTCCACAACTCGGGATTCACTCGCGCATCCTCGCGTAGGTGTTGCAAACCCACCGCCAGATCTGGCTTGCCGTTCTGCTGAGCTTCTAGCACGGCGCGGTCAACGTGGGTTCGGAGCCGATCTTGCCTGAGATGCTCCTGAATGGACACCGGTTTCGATGAAATTTGACTGGTAGGGGTAAAGGCCGTTTTGACCGGGGACGGCGACACCGTTGCTGCCTGCGACATCTCACCAACCTCTCTCCGTGGCGGACGGCCACGCGGAGGACTGGAAATCATGATGGTTTCAGATGGAAGAGGCTGTTCAGGAGGATGATCTGACAATATCTCCGACTCCATGGGCGAGGCCAAATCCATCTTTTCAGGTCCAACAGCCGGCGTGACTGACTCCTCTGGTCGCGCGGGAGTGGCGCGTGGTGAAGGACGCACGTAATTCAATTTCAACTTGTGTAGAAGTCTTGACGATGGCGCCGTCCCCAGGGGCTGCATGTTTTCTAACACACCCGCCCTCTCCAGACCTCTTGTATCTTCAAAACTCGGCACCGCAGATCGCACGGTCGGTTCAATCCATGCATCCAGACTGGTCTGTTGGCCATTTCTCGTCAAGGGAGCCTCGGCGGGCTTGGCCACGGCCTCTTTTTCACCAAACGTCGCTGGACTCGACAGGCGGCTCGACCTGTGCCGCAACGATCTGGTCGACATCCTGCTCTTTCTTCTCCGCGCCACACGCGCCGACTGCCAGCAGGTTAAAATCAGACACACATCAGAAAACAGGAGAGAGTCACTTACAGTAGCCCAATGTGCGGCTCAGCGGGCAGAGAGCGCAGACAGGGAGAGGGTGGGAGAAGAAGGGGAAGTCAACTTGGTATGAGAGTGTGCTTTGTGCTAGTTATTTAGCAGTAGTTTATCGATGCAGGATTCGGGGCAAGGGGCCGGCCGGGCTTCAAGCACCGCAGCCTACAGCCACAGCCTTTAACCGTCACTAACCCTCCTAGCCTCCTATCTGTAATAACTGCACTATAGGTGCACACTCCCCCCAAGGCTGAACATGATGCTTCTCTCCCTTTTTCTCCCGACTACCACCACCAACGCATCTCTGCTTGTGCTGATTACTTCATCCGCAACCACTATATGATGGGTTTGGGCGATAGAACAATCATACTCATACCTCTAATGAGGTCTCCCTTGCTTGCTTATCTCTCGGATTCATCATATGCAGGCAGTAATTGTGTTATTGTGGTGACGTGGCGAGATTCAGGGGATGGCCTGCTTGCCCCTTCTGTAACTAGGTGAGGTACCTAGCTAGCAAAACAACAAATACAACGAGATACGGTGATGTTTAAGAACCCACACATGGGTTCATGTAGATCTTTTATTTTTTTCTAGCTCGCGGCCTGTTTTGCCTTCGTACTTTCTGCACATCTCCGGCCCCTCGGCGAGTGCACGGAGTGGTTGTTCTCGCTCGGCAAATACTGACATGAAACAGACATCCCAATGGTTTGAACATGGGTTGCCTAAGCTGCCTCAGGTACTACCAGGTCGGGAATGTGTCGTGTCAATGATTTCCGAGGTCTTTCGCCGAGGAGAAGCCATGCAACCCTTCTGAGGTCCAAGACTTGGCCGCAGTCCGTGGAGTGGTCATAGTAGAGCCGGTCATTCTTCGTCGCTAGAGTCTTCGGACTCCTCTTCTTCCGCCGCGGCGGCCTTCTTTGCTGGCTTCTTCTTCTTCTTCTTGTTCTTGCTCTTGGAGCCTGTAGACTTGCTGATTGGCTGCTCCAAGATCTTCAATATCTCTTCGTCTTCGATTTTCTTGTCCGACTTGATCGATTCCAGATCCAGAGGAGGCGGAGCTGCCAGGCGGGTCAGACCATTCTTTGTGATAGCTACAGCCCGAGTTAGTCGTTATACCGCTAAATATGAATCCTTAGACTTACCAATGGTGGTGAACAGTCTCGAAACAGGGGACCCGTCCGCCTCAGCAGCAGGTTTGTATTCACGAAGAACACCAGATCGGATGCATTCAACAACACCAACCTTGCCAGCTCTCTCGTCATCCAATTGCCGGAGACTGAAAGGGAAGGTGCCGAATTTCTTGACAATTTCCGACAGGACCTGCCTTGAGCTTGGTCGTTTAAGGCCATATGTCGTGGTGGTTCGCCTCAAAAGGGTCGAACGTTTGTCCAGCTCCTTGACCTTGCCCGATCCAAGACTGAGACCGACTTCAACACCCCAGACCTCGCCCACTTCAGCCGAACCTTCACCCTTGGCGCCGTCCGCCGGAGCAAGAATGATTTTCTTCTTGCCCTCGATCTCGTTGCGCTCAAATTGCCAAGAGGTGGTATGCTGGACGACATGTACATCGTATGCTTTGGCGACCTTCTCGACAAGTGCGCTGATCTTGGATTGGGGGAGGGGTTTCTCAGCGGCGGCCTTCTTTTTCTCCTCCTCTGTGCCGGTCGCCAGCAGTCCAGGAGGGACCATTAGTCTCAGCAAGAGTTCATTGGCGTAGTGTGTCGCCAGCAGCAGATCTGCCACCCGGCCAGTGATCTCGGCCTTCTTTCCCTTTTCTTCCGGCACCACGATGGTGTTGCCAACAATGGCACCGTAGCCGTCAATTTGAGCACCCAGCTGGATCTTGACTACTTCGCCGGCTTTGATCGTTATGGCCGCATCTTCGGTATCCGAGACTAGAGGTGTGAAGGGAGTGACATGGGAACTCGGCGAAACCGTGCATGGAGTAGCGACACCTTTGCTGATCTTCTTGTTGTTCTTGTAGACTTGCGCAAGCTCTGCATCCAGTAGTGCATCGCCCTTTTGGCACAGCTCAACGATTTTGGCATCAGGCACACACCATCCTGCAAGTAGTGGTCAGCTGTGGTCTGGGTAGCATACCCACCGCAACGTACCTGAAACTTCCTCCAGGACCTTCTGCGCAATTCCTGCAGCAGTCTTGTACTATAGTCTAGTCAGCAGTGTTCCGGGGCGCGCTCTGCGAGGTACGGACCTTGGTCAGGACATCGGGGTTGCTGATGGTTTCTAGGCTCACAAACAGATGTTAGATGCCGTGTGTCTGAAGCGAAAGGACCCTGGTGGGTATATGGAAAGGGATAGGGACGCATGAAGAACAGAAGAACGGTGAGGCTCACCGATATCAACCGTGGTTTCCGCCATCTTGAGCAACGGATTGGCAAATACAAGCTGGTGTGGTGGTATTGTAGAAGGTTGTCGGAGGGATCAATTGAGAATTTCGACTTCTACACCGCAGTAAACGACAGACGACGTGGTGGGCTGAATTCCCCGCATGTCAAACTGCATTTCATACGGTGCGTTCGAAGCAAAATACTTACCTATGATCGCATTCCAACCCACTCAGGCTGTCACTGAAATGCTGCTTGGCAAAGCTCCAGTTCTCCTGCAGTGTAATACGAACTGGCGACTCCCTCAGTATTTTCCTAATAATGAATATCTCTACAGGCGTATAAGACTTTTTGTATGTGCCCTCGAGGAAGAGGTCTTGGTTGTCTCGCCAGAAGCGTGTCTACGAAAATCCAAATCGCAGAAAATAACTATTTTCACCTTCAGATCTTTGATATGTCTTTCCAAGCATCCATCCACATGCGCGGTCCGCTGGAGGCATGTTAACTCTGCAAAGCTTTCACTTCCACCACACCGTACGGTATATGGCGCTACGAACCTCATTTCTTGCCCAGTCGTTCATCCACATTTGCCCGGTGGATACGATTCCTCAGATGCGCCTCGAAATTCTCCGCGCTTGGCATGTAACTTTTGCCGGGAGGACAGTCAAGGCATCGTATCCGTGGAACATACTTGTGCGGGAGGGATCTGTTCGCCTCGTTTGCCGGAACAAGTTTTTGAGTCTTGGGGTCCACTGCCGTGTGTTTCATAAAGCCTTCGAACCGGTCGTCAGGATAGATCTTCCGAAGCCGGTCCAAGTTTTGAGCGAGCCATTCCGGCGGCGGAGGCTGAGGCAAAGTTGTTAGCAGATAACCTCACCCTGACATCAACAATGGGCATGAACTTACAGCAGGATGTGCGGAACTGGGAGGGTGATGCGTGGCATCCACAGCCCCTGGAATGTCGGCAGGAGCCGGTACGGGTGAAGGAGGCGGCGGCATCGCAGCCAGGTTCAGTGGCGCGGCCGAGACAGACCGTGAATGACTTCCAGGACGGGGGCTGCCCTGATTTGATGTGTTGGACACAAAGGCTGCCCGGTCTTTAACTCGTTGGGCCCGCGTCCATTCACGAAGCTTTGCCCTTCCCACCTTCAAGGCCACGATTAGCTTCTCCGGGCCAGACTCGTCATCGCTTTCTTCCTTGTAGTCCTTTCTCTTGACAGACGCCCGGCCTTCATGGTGGGAAGGTGCGATCGAGTCTGGCGTTGCAGACCTGACGGAAGCGAATCCGCTGAGATTGGAGCGGATGCCTGCAGTTGCACTCAAAGCTGCGTTGCGAATTCCTCTCGTTCGAACCGTTCCCTGTTGTAGCAGATGCGTGGGAATGGCCGGGGAGTCTGGTCCCGAATCCTCGCTGTCCGATTCGTCAGAGTCTTCAAGCCCATCTCGCTGAGCGGCGCCGCGAGCAGATCTTCGTGCAGCCTTGGTAATGCGGAAAATTCGGCTTTCCTCCAGACTCAGCGCACCTCCAGGAATGACAGAAGAGACCACCAGCGATCGAATGGTCCGCTGGCGATCCTTAAGATCTGGCAGGGCAGGCCCACCCCTTCGGTTGGTGGATCTCTTTTGTCTCCTCTGTTCTCGGGAGATGGACAGCTCTGTCCGTTCCAAGTCTGCTTCATTGAGCTCGTATAGGTAGGGCGTGTAGTCTTTGGCCGCCTGGTAGGGTCGAAAGGTGGTGGGTAGAGGAGATGGTAGGAAGTTTTCACGCAGATCGGGATCCTCCACGGGTCTACCATCGAAAGGATAACCGGTTATGTGCAAAGATTTCGAAAACAACTGGCACTGTTCGCGGATGGAATGGGCAATAGCCGTGGTGAACTCTCCTGCAAGAGACAAATCATTGGTCATTTGACGCGCGAATTCCTCCGGCGAATTGAACGGGTTGTTGATCTCCCATTCGAACTGATCGATGAGCGTATTCTGGCCGATGGTGATGTTCAGCTTGATCAAGATTCGCATTTCGTCGTTCTTGTATGCAAAATAAGGCAGTGAGGGATCCAGAGGCTCTTCGTCGGAAAATATGTGCGGGCAGTAATCGATGATCTGTTCACGGATACTGGCTGCGACGGCTTGAACAAGCGGACGACAAGCTGCCACTTCGAGCCCAAAGTCTTCGACCAGCTTTTCGGCGAAATAATCCACAGACGTCGTGCGATCATGGAGATTCCAGGTAAATGTATCGCGCAACCTGATCTCACCCCAATCGATGTCTAGCCGGATTGGGATCAAGTCTTCGCCTTGTTCAGCTTGTAGGATCTGTTCTTTACGAGAGACACGTGGAGGCAGCGTCTTCCGCTTTCCCGGCCGCCTCTGCCGTGGATATACAATGGGGTCCCGGATGTTCTTTTCATCGGTCCTCGGATTGCCGAACCCTTCATAGCCATATCCAAAGATCGAACCCGGATCATGTTCGCGCCTCGGTCGCAGACTTTGATAGAAGGCAAGCTCTTGTTTCTTTTGCTGCAACAGTGTTGGGTGATTGAGCTGTTCAGCCAGCAGGGCTTTATAATGATATTCGCGCTGGACGTACTCATCGGCCTGAATTCGGTCGAGGGGGGGGTTTCGCGTTTGCGCTTACGGTTTGCGCTATGGTTGGGATCGTGGATGACCGGGTTAGTATGGCCATCATTCCTTGCTAAGTCGATACCGGATGCTGCTAGGACTTCTTTGGCCTTTTCCTTGCCTTGCGCGATAGATTCAGCATTGTTGGGGGGTGGTGACCGAAGGAGAGCCTGTAGGCGCGGCTACCGCAGTCGCACCGTCTGGAGTATTGCTCATGGCGAAGACATATCACAGATTCTTTGAGTAGGTACAGGCTGGAAGGCCAATCGCGATGTGACGCGTTTCTATTGATGGAGTTAGCCATCTGGACAAATCTTGCAACGGGAGTTTGGCACAGGAGACCAAACCAGGCACGACAAGGGAGACGAGTCCATCACCACGACAGACGGCCATCACCGATTCCCATGATCCCAGGACGACAATATTCAATGGAAGGGATACATACCAGATCCGCCTCGGCTGCAGTCGATGCGCACAAACGTGTCTGGGATGGATCAATTCTCGACTCAATTGCGGCAGTTTCGCGTTTGGGACAACCAATCGCCCAATCGGGTTTAGCCCAGAGGTTGGAGCAGCGCCCAACCTCGCGTGCTGTCTTCTAGTTGCGGCACCGCATCCGACTCTGCCGTGGAGGATGTTGGATGAGATTTTATTGATACCAGGTCTCGTTGGGGATTGTTGGCTACAGATCTAGTTTACACGGCAGGAAACAGTGTTGAACGGGCTTGTTGATGGGATTGAGGTCCAACAAGCGAGCCGCGAAGTTTTCTTGCCGAGACACCATCAACCAGAGCGTACTACTATCTTGATATCGCTGCCCGCCCACATGCTACGGCTGTTACAGAGATTCAATGCCTTAAGAGGTTGCCAATGGAAGGCTTCACAGCCTGAAACTACTTTATTGACACTGGTCTTTGTATAAGATTCACCGAGACTCAATTCACTACCTACCTTAGGTACCTTTATCACTTCAGAAACAGCTGTGACGGCACAGAAGGCTCACCGTATGCTGAGTCAGCGGCTTATTCTTCTACTAGTAGTACTGAATGGCATCCAGTGTCTGGTCGATTGGAAAACCGGGATCGACGACTCGTTGATCTACACGTTCACTACTGGATACCGAGCACTCAGTGCCCCGGTTGATACCTAGGTATCCTCCTAGAATACAATCATGTCTTGTCGAACAATGGCTGTCCTCTCCTGTTCACCGCTTTTCCTCCGCTGGCCAGGAATCTCCTACACGTGACTGAGTCCCGGTCGTACTGCAGATTGACGTCATTAGCGGGCATCTTGCCTGCGTTGTTGCGGTCTTAAGAGACTGCGGATGTGATACTCTCTACAACACGCTTCATCCATCCCGCCTTCCACTCTTACGACGCTGTCGGTGCCCGACACTCAGCTGCATTTCTACTCCCCGGTTGTGGACAGTGTCCTTGGACTTGTATTGGAGCCACATGTCGTGAATAGCCCCGGTTCCGCGCCCATTCTTACGCTTTTTATCCTGATATAAATGGCATGTCGGTTTAGTATTTTTGCATCCTCATCTCTTTTCTGTGTCTAGGGTATCGTTCATTTTGAGTACCATCCTTCCAGGGGCAACCGAAAGGCGTGGTCTTCGAAATCTGCCCTGCCTGTTTCCCTGTCTGCGAGTCACTTCTTCAGCATCACTAAGGCTTGAACCGACATTCTCCCATTTCTCCCAATATTCGAAGAAAAGCCGCCATGGGTGATGCATCGTCTCCTCCGAGGGCACCTTGCCAGGCGCCTTCACATGCGAACTCGGGCACATACCTTCTCCCCTTGCGGATCATCACCCACAATATTCGCTTTGCAAACACTAGTCCGGAGAAACATGAACGTCTGTGGGAAGATCGATTCCCACACCTGTCAAGCCATTTCAAGTATCACACTCGCCCACACTTCGCCCCGCAATCAACACTGGTCTGCATGCAAGAAGTCCTGCACCGACAGTTGCAGGATCTAATCCGATCTACGTTCAATACCTCCGACTCCGGGACCGTAACCATGGATACTACCGACCAAGGTAGCATTAATATGGAGGCAAGTGACTGGTCCTTTGTCGGCGTCGGCCGAGACGATGGCAAGACGAAAGGAGAGTATAGTCCTATTTTCTTCAGGAAATCAGCGTGGAAACTCGTCCATTTCGAGACGGTGTGGTTGAATGAGACCGGAGAGGTGGGCAAAAAGGGATGGGACGCCTCGAGCATCCGTATCCTGACCTGCGCTGTCCTGGAGTCAACTCTCCCTTGCTCGACGTCGGGCAACCAGCAGACATCCCATCCTTCAGAAGGTGGCCCAGTCATCCTTGCACTCAACACTCACCTTGACGATCAAGGTGCAGTATCGCGACGAGAGGCTACCAAGCTGATTCTCAGGGTGGCCTCACGGCTGAAGTCAAAATACTCGCCGTACTTCACATTTCTAGCAGGAGACTTGAACAGTCGCCCAGATGACGATGCGTACCAACTTCTGAATACTCCGGGTTCCAGCTTTGTGGACACACGCCGGCTCATTGACGATGACCGAAATGTAGAAGGAAAACTATACGCGTACGGCAACGAACGTACCTTCACCGGGTTTGCAGGGGATGCAGGAGCAGGAGGCAGGCACAGAATTGACTTCATTCACCTTGGGATTTCGGAAGGGTCTCACGACGAGGCGGAAGTAAACAGACTGAAGGAGATGGTCCAGGCCTATGGCGTCCTCCCAAGTCGCTTTGACGACCAAGTTTGGATGAGCGATCATCGTGCTGTAGTTGTGGATCTGCTGATGGAGCTTGGGCGCCATTGATCCTACGGTGTTGCGAGAGGTGGCGTGCACCGTATGGCATGTTTCGGGTCACGTTTGAGGTACCCTGGCGGCAGATGAGTGGCCATGGAAGATGCCAGGACGATCTGTGACATTTTGAATAAAATTATATCTTCCACCCCCCCCCTCTTTTTTATATCCTGCTACATCCCGCCAGCATCTGGTTTAATGCTTCATTGAGCCGATAGGGAGAGTTGGAACAGTATTGAGGGATACCCGTGTTGTAATTTGTCTTCTGCAACATCTCAAAGGCGAGGTCTAGCAGTAATCATGATACCTGCGGTGAATCATCTTCTATACGATGACCGTATATCGTATTCATGCACCCAGTGGAGGGAGGGACACTAGGCTGTTTTCGGTCAACATCGCGAGGCTATGTTGTGTGGACACTCCTATTGGTTCGCAAGGGACACCCTCATCAGGACGAGATATCGACGAAGCGGAATTGTGCATGTCTGACGAAGCATATTCTTTCCAGTTACAGCAAATGCTACGCCGAGGCAGGCAGCCATGTATATCGTCAGACGATAATTCTGAGAGTTCACCACCTCGATTGACGACAGCATCTCAGCCATCATTCCATCTGTCTTCTCCGGGAGTTATAACTTTTGATTTCTGCCTGTTCTTGACCAGGCGCCTTGTTCCTTGTCACGGGCTGAAGGTGTATATTATCACTCTCTCAGGTTTTGCTTCAGTAATGGTTCTTGTCTCGGTGGTTCTCTTCACTTACTGCTAGATCCCAAGTGCCTCCTGCATACCGACGACCTAGGCGAGAGTCGGAACAGTCGGCTTTCATACCCTCAGTACAAGATGACTTTCAGACTTCCCGAGTTCCTCAGCACCTATCGGTTTTGGATCACTTCCTCACTATTATCCGCGAGTCTGCTCGTCAGATACGTCCCCGAATACTCCATCCGACGCTCATACACGTGGACTACCGCGGTGGCCTTTCTCGTGTGTTGGCTCATCTACGGGACATACACCATCGTCATCTATCCTCGCTTCGTGAGCCCTCTACGCCACGTGCCCTCTGTACCGGGCGGGTCATTCTTCAACGGACAGTGGCATGTGCTGGTCAAAGAGCCGTCCGGCGTCCCTCTCCGACGATGGGCGAATGAAATCCCCAATGACGGACTGCTTCGATACTTCCATCTTTTCAACCGTGAGCGGCTGCTCATCACCAGTCCGAAAGCGCTTGCCGAAGTGCTGACCACGAAGAACTATGACTTCATCAAACCCGAGCTGGTCCGCGCTGGCCTCTCCCAGGTGTTGGGCGTCGGCGTCCTTCTCGCAGAAGGTGAGGAGCATAAAGCGCAGCGCAAGAATCTCATGCCTGCCTTCCATTTCCGCCACATCAAGGAACTATATCCCATTTTCTGGTCCAAGTCGATGGAAATGGTGGACTGCATTCGAGCCGAACTGAAACAGTCGACCGACCCCGACGCCTTCGTTGAGATCGGCGACTGGGCCAGCCGCGCCACGCTCGACATTATCGGCACAGCAGGCATGGGACAAGAACTCAACGCGCTGCGCGACCCGACGAACGAACTCAATCGCGTCTACCGCGCCGCCTTCCAGCCTGATCGCACAGCCCAACTTCTAGCACTACTACAATTCCTCCTGCCGAGATTTATCCTACGCAATCTTCCCCTGGCGCGCAACAGAACAGTCCAGGCAGCGGCCAAAGTTGCACGCGACACATGTCGACGACTAGTGGAGCAGAAGAAGCAACAGATGGCCAACAAAGAACCGACGCAGCCAGACATCACGTCTGTGGCCCTCGAGTCCGGCGGCTTCACGGACGAAGAGCTAGTAGATAACATGATGACCTTTCTAGCAGCGGGCCACGAAACCACCGCCGCAGCATTTACTTGGGCGGTATACATGCTATGCCAGCACCCTGAGATCCAGACGCGATTGCGCCAGGAAATCCACGAACACATCCCCGACCCGACCACGCAGGCCATCACCCACGATCTTATCGACAACATGCCCTTCCTGCACGCCGTGTGTCAGGAGACATTACGTCTATGGGGCCCAGTGCCCCTAACACTGCGCTATACGGCCACCGACACCACGATCCAAGGCCAGTTCGTGCCCAAGGACACCATGATCATCCTCTCGCCTTGGGCCGTCAACGCCAATTTCGACCTGTGGGGTCGGGATGCCGACAAGTTCAATCCGGACCGCTGGATGGCGCCCGGCCAGGCCAACGCCGGCGGTGCAGTCAGCAATTATGCTTTCCTGACCTTCTTGCATGGGCCTAGGAGCTGTATCGGTATGAAGTTCGCTCAGGCCGAGTTCGCCTGTTTGCTGGCTGCCTTTGTCGGTTCATACGAGATGCGCATGCTGGACCCCGATGAGGAGATCGACATCAAGAGCGGTATCACCGCCAGGCCGAAGAATGGTCTTCGCGTTTGTTTAAAGAGTGCGTCGTGGGGGAGTTGAGAGGGAAAGCCAGACGTGACAGGATACGAGGGTAGGGCAAGGCCTCGATTCAAGTCCCGGCATCTCTTTAAAAACTTGAGCCACTTCCGCGACCTCTGTCAAGAAGA
Organism: Exophiala sp. LBMH1013; assembly: GCA_024611085.1. NCBI lineage: Eukaryota > Fungi > Ascomycota > Eurotiomycetes > Chaetothyriales > Herpotrichiellaceae > Exophiala > Exophiala sp. LBMH1013. The sequence continues at coordinate 2,072,357 of JAMFLB010000006.1, read as the reverse complement.
TCGGGATCCTGCGTGGTGTAAAGAAAGCTCTCTGCCTCGGTGATGCCTTGTGCTCACATACATCTAGATGAGGCTGGGACGTACGGTGTGCTACGCTCTGAATAGATTGTTTATATGTAAGGTAGGTACATTCTGCATTTACTAAGCGGCATATCTGGCTTGGGGGTCAACAAGACGTTTTTAAGATTCCGCATTTCAAGAGCAGCGTAACAAGTAGCTACACTCGTGAACATGATTATACAGTTCTTATACAGCCTCGCTTGACAGAGCAGAGCACAATATACCACTGCCTGTGAATACTATGATACAACACTTTTGTTGGAGAGCACACAGTCGTAGAGTCGTGACACAATATCAATCAATCAACAAGATCTTCGTCTTCGCTCAATTCGCTCAGTTCACTCAACGCGCTTTCGTCGTCAGTCTCGGCAAGTCCACTTTTGTTCTCCTTCTGGTCGGCCTTGCCATTGACCTTTCCAAACGCCAGAGTCGTCTGGCCTTTCTCCTTGACCAGCTTCTTGGCCAGCTTGGTCCGCTCCTTTTCGACTTTCTTGTCGAACTGCGCCTGCATTTGCTCTCTTTCCGTCTTCCCCCTCTCACTCAACTCCCTTTCGAGGCGGGTAAACGTGTCACTTTCGGGGTCCATGCCAATCAGGCTCTCGAGCAACTTGATCTCAGTAGCCCAGATCGACTTGTCGTCGATCATCTTCTTTCGCTTGGGGTCGTCGGGGTCGGGTCTTTCGCAAGGCGTCTCCAAGATCAACGGCAGGCCCTGGAACCGCGGCTCATTCATGACATTGTGGAACGCGCGCAGCCCGAGAAACCCCAGGCCAATGTTCTGATGTAAATCCCTATGACTGTTGAAGGGGGGCCTTTGAGTCGTTGAGATGCAGTGCTTTCAGATACTTGATCCCGACAGTCTCGTCGAATTCATCCAAGGTCTTCTTAAACGCTTCAGGCGTTCGGAGATCATAGCCCGCGGCAAAGGCATGGCATGTATCGATACACACACACCAATTCGGGACTGATATTCAGGTTTGATCTGGGCGATCACGTCGCGGAGATCCGAGAACCGTCCGCCAATCAAGGTCCCGTGGCCCGCCATGTTTTCTAGTAATGGCACCACAGTGTGTGTCTCGGACAGAGCACGGTTGAGATTGTGAGCAAGTCGTTTCACGGCTTCGTCGAACGGACCTTGACCAGCGCCGCCGGGGTGGAAGTTGTAGTATCGAATACCTAGGGCCTCGCACCTGTGTAGGTCGTCGATAAATGTCTCGTAAGATTGTTGCGCCTTGTCTTTGTCTTCTGTGGCTAGATTCACTAGATAGGAACCGTGCGGCACAATATGCTTTCCGCCGTCGTATTGGTGCTCTATCAACCCCTTGAGGAAGGCGTCGCGGTTCTCGTCTTTTAATGGCGGATTCTCCCATTTCCGTTGCGACTTGAGGAAACACGCGAACGCATTGCCGCCGACATGGACACAGTTCGTGATGGCGTTTTCCAGGCCTTTGGCTATGCTGGTATGCGCACCAACGAACATGTTCAAGCCCACGGCGCGTGCAGCAAGCGGGATTGCTTCGGCTTCTTTCTCTTCTTTGGTTTTGCGCTTTCGTTTCTGCTTTTTCACTTCTATTTCCTGTTCCGAGACATCTCGTTCCGAGTCTCCCTGTTCGCCATTTGACTTGGCTGTTCTGCCAGAGCCCCTTTTCTTGCGTGCGCTGGTCTTCTGAACTGTGGTTTCTGTCTCTTCCACTTTGATGTCTGTCTCTTCTTCCACAGTTACTGCGCCGTTGACGGATGCTGTGACAGTGGTTTTGCTCTCTTCTTCCACTTTCAGATTGACCTTTGTGCGCTGACTGCGCGGAGTGCGAGGGCTAGCAGCAGCAGCAGCAGCTGGCGGTGGTTGTTCATCCTTCGTCTTTGCAGGCCCTCTCCTCCTCGGACTCGATTGACTGGCCGTCTCCTTGTCGGCAGGGCCTAAACCACCTCGCTTCCGTTTCCTGCTGTTGGTCGTATCTGTAATTGTAGGAGTAGAGGCAGGGGCAGACGTGGCCATACTGGCCTTGCGGGTTGCAGGCATTCTGACCAGGCGCAGGATGAGGGCAGTTTCGAACCTGGGTAGGCCGCGGATTCCCATCACATGGTGGATCGAGTCGATTATTCAATGACGACCCAAAACGCGGTCTTGATTTGGAGACGCGTTAAGCGGTTGAACTGCTCGGCTTACTTGCCTCCATTGCACAGACGAGGCTGAACATCGCCCGCAACACATTTCAGTGATTCAGTCGCATCCACGATGCGTAGACGCCGGTTCTTCTTGAAGTTTGCCCTCAATTCGTCTGAATCGATCGCTTAATCATGGCGGACTACAATGCTACGGACGACACCCCCAAACTCTCCGATACCGATGCCGCTTCCAGCGAAGATGAGGCCGAGGAAGAGCAGGTCGAGACTCTGGTAGCAGGCCGAGAGCGCCGAAAGACTGCTGGGAACCGCTATGACAGGGACCTGCTCCTAGAAGAGGCGGCGGCCGAGGAGGAGCCCGACGAAGTCACTCTTCTATTCGCCGACAATGAAGAAGACGAGGATGAAGAGTTCAAGAGCAGCGACGAAGAGGATGATGCCGACATGTCTTCTAGTGATGACGACGACCAGGGCCCAAATGTCGCCCCGGATGATCTAGAAGGGGAGAAGGAAATACAAAAGCAAGCGAAACAGGAACGAGCGAAGAAACGTCGAGCGGACCTAGCCCTCACGAGTGTGGCTGGGTTACGGAAGAAATTGAAGACGGATCCGACGCGCCCATCTACATTGTCTACCCAGGCCAAACCGTCCAAGAAGAAGGAAAGGGTCACATGGGTTCACGATCCGGATTCAGGTCGAAGTTCCCTGCGGAAGCAGACGATCGCTCATCGAGCTGAGACCATTGCCCGCCTGAAGGAAAGCGAAGCGCAAAGTAAGAAGCTGAAGGCACTCAAAGAACAACGGGACCGAGAACGCGCCAAAGACGCTCCCAAAGAACTCACCCAGGCTGACCGGTTAGCCGAGGCCGCCCGGGTAGAGAGACAGAATGCTAAGAGTCTCAACCGCTGGGAAACCATGGAGAAGAAAAGACAGGAAGAGCAAGCTGCAAAGCTTGCTGCTTTAAAGAATAGAAAACTTGACGGTCCGGTAATAAGTTGGTGGAGTGCTCGGGCGGAGTGGGTAGGACCGAAGCTCAGCAAGATTGGGACCAAAGACGCGGGGGATGTGATTGAAGGCGGTGCAGAGCCGAAAAAGCGTGGGAGGAAGTCAAAGGCGTTTCTTGAACAGCAAGCTGCTGCCAAAGAGGCGGAGGCGGGGACACCACTCCCTGAAAAGTTGGGTATAGAGGCGCCAACACCGGCACCGACAGCGACAACAGCACCAGCTACCGCACCAGCAACAGCACCACCACCACCACCACCACCAGCAACAGCAGCAACAGCAGCAACAGCAACAGCACCAGCACCAGCTACAGAACCAGCTACAGCACCACATACAGCACCAAATACATCACCAAATACAGCACCACCACCAGCGCCATTGACGCCATCCATGACCGAGCCTCAAGCTGAAAGGCCTCCTCCAGACAAGGTTATAGATCCCGCAACTGTCCCCAAGACGGAGCAGTCTGAAGCCACGCTCCCCGCTGCGGAAGAAGATGCATTTTTGAAAGGGATTCACGAGTATGCCACAATGGATGGAGACAACACTGTCGCGGGCAAGGAAATTCAGGCTCCTGCTGTCCGTGAACCAAATGTACAGCAACCGAGCGAACAGAAACTAGACAAGGAGCCGAACACAATGGACATGTCGAACAATATTGATCCTCAAACTACTGAGACGCAGCAAAGCGAACAAGAGCAAGGTCCATCGCCTCCGGATGTTGTCTCGAAGCCAGAAGACCCCGGCCTTTCAGCGATGCCAGGAACAGAACAGCCAGGAACGGAACAACCTGTAACGACGGCTCCAAATGCCGATACCACTCCCTCGGTAGCAGGACGTTTGCCAGTGATTGAACCTTCATCAGCAGCGCAACCTCCCTCGGTCGCAGAACCTCTATCCGTTACTGAGCCTGGCCCAGCGCCAGAAGTCCCGTCGGCTGCTGGGCCAGAACCAGCAATCGAAAACTCCACACGGAATCTCGTGATATTGGAAAAGTTCGAAGAGCTCTCCAATGAGTCGCGGCAAGAATATTCCTTCTTCTTCAACACCCGCAAGGCAGTCAAGCCCGTAAAGCATATTCAAGAACTATGTCCCATCACGGCCCTGCCTGTTCGATATCGAGACCCTTCTACCGGAATAGGTTATGCCAACATGATCGGATACAAGAAACTCCAGGAATTAAAGCAACATCAGTTCGTGTGGAGTAGCATGCTTGGGTGCTATGTTGGTCGAGATGGGGGAGCCGTTGCGCGTGGAGTACCAGAAGGCTTCGTGGACAAATGAATCAAGGGCAGGTAGACGATATAATGGTGAGGGTACGAAAGGTCACCTGGTGGTCTGAGTGCCCAATAGCTTCAGCGAGGCTGGCCCATGATCAAACGGTATCAGGGTCTGGCCACAAATCCCCAATAGGGATCTACGATAGTTAATGAAATGACGAATTGTACCAATGTCGATCGAATGTCTGTTCTTCACGCTCTTATCTCTCTGCTCTTAATGAATGGAATTGGAATTGGAATCATGGATGCAGGACAAAGGGGCTGCAGGGCTGCAGGGCTGCAAGGCTGTGAAGGACCAGGGGAGACGATGACCGGGGAACGGGGATGTGAGTGCTCGGGTCAGCGCCCGAGGGGCCTCCAAAGTATTATTGTTTCAAGCATTCTAGACCCCTGGAGCAGTTGGCGAAAATGGGGTATGAGCATCATCACGGGCGCCTCAAAAGTGCAATTGGGCGACCAGCAGGCTTCCGTCCCCATTATAGATTTGCAGTTATTATCCGGTCTAGATGTGCAGGAAGCGGGCACCCAGAGCATTAGCTGAGTCGAGGCCCTACGATAAGAGGTGTAACCACCTCGTACGTACCAAGTACAGTGTACCTAGATACCTTATCCAATATTGGGCGATGGCGGCGCCTAACGAATGAGGTATGAACGGACCAGGCAGCATGCCAGACCTTATCTATAGGGCACTTTGTACCTTAGAAGTTCTTTATTATATCATTGACGAATCGACCGACTAGGGCTGGAATGCGGTGAGCATCTACCCTGCAACCGTCGATATCCTGACCGCTCTCACCGTCCCTCCTATTTCTTGCATCTTCTCCTCCCATACATATACTCCCAATCCTAACACACAGGTTGCAATGGGAGAAACTTCTTCTTCCACAGGCGCCAAATCCTTTGCAAATGGCAGATCTCCAGGCCGCAAAGCCAGCCGTCCCAAGCCATTGAAGCGTCGCAGCATGCATGGTAGCGGGAGCGGTGACTCGACTCCACGCATCTTGAGCCCGACCGACAACAAACCCAAAGAGAAGGAGATGGCAGCCAGTTTCTTGCAATACTGGTGAGACTTGTCTTTTCTTCTAGGCGGGATACTGCTCACTTGCTAACGTACCAATGTGCATCAGCGCCATGTGCGAGAAACAGATCATGACGCCGTGCAATTCGATCCTCTACTGCAGCGAAGCGTGAGTCAACCCGCAACCACAACACAACCACCCCAGCATCGTTGGATCCAAGCACAAGAGTAATATACTAAACAGCCAGACAGATGCCGTCGCAAAGACTCTGCGAAACCTCTCTCAGCATCATCAATCGCTTCAGCAGCCTCAGCGGCCTCATCGCCGCCGGCTCCTACGACGCTACCTATACGCATTTCATCAAGTGCATCACCTCCGTCTTCCTACTCCCCGCCCACCCGGATACCCAGCGAGATCCACGACGGCAAATCAGATCTCGACCCGACAGAATGGAAGCCGAAATTACAACATCGCGCACAATCCGAGGCGTTTCGCTACCTGTCGCGCTTTCACCAGACCATGAACGCATCCGCATCGGAATTCGAACATCACCGTGTCCAACAACACCCTCCGCAGCGCCCAACCGTGACGCGACATCGAAGCAACTTGAGCACGAGCATGAGCATGAGCATGAGCACAGGAACGAGTGTGACCAACATGACGACGCCGAGTCTAGGCAACACCCCGACCACAACGGCGTCCAGTTTCGACAGCATCTATTACGACTTCAACCTGCGTCCGCTCCCGCCCCGCCAGAACCCGATGTACTCGACCAGCGCGGGCACCTTTAAAGGCATTGACTTGGTCACGCCGCATATCCCTCCTCCCGTGGATGTGGATGCAGACGTTTCTTCTGGTTCCGTATCAGTTGGCGCCACCGACACCGTCGACTTCTGGGGCAAGAAGACCGTCGTTCCGGGGTCCACTCCGCGACGTGATGGCCTTGGAGCCCTTTTCCGCCAGGACAAATAGGGAACGAAGACATGCTCATGCCGTTATTTGGTTTCACCAATATTGCGACCATGGACGCGTCGCATCATGCACAGACTTATATTAAGTGGCTTCGAGCTTCTGCCAACCTGTATCAAGGGAGATATGTTATTTGGGGGACCACAAAGATCCATGCATCGCCTCCTGGCTGGCTGGTCGATGATTTTCCTTACTGATAAAAGCTGTTATGCTATTTGCGTTTCTTCGGAACGTACTGGAATGTCGTTTAAATCTCATGCGCAACACACACATACACACACACACGGATAGACACAAATACACGGATGAGATGACAGGCGGGTGGGGAGGCCCTGATAGATTTATAGAGAGATACCAAAGGTTGAAGCAGACCTCCTCCTCCTCCTCTGCTGGCGGGAATACAAATAAGCGTATTCATACGACATTTGTCACGAGGTATTCTGAATCATGTTCAAGTTCCTTGTTTCTCTTATCTCATGTTCAAGAAAGACACGCTTCATTCATTCAGTTGATTGTGCTAGTTCTCCTGCAGGCCAGTCGACTTGACCTTGCAGAGAGAGGGTCTTTACAACGTTACATAAAGTGAGCTACCTCCTTGTAGCTGCTGCGCTTTGATCTGATTTGGTCTCTTTGGTCGCGATGGACCTGGACCTGGACCTGGACCTGGATCTCAACCTAGACGTACCGGACCCCAGCAACATTTGTGACTCCGTCTCATCTCATCACATCGTATCACAATGGCGAATGCATGTGCTGGTGCTCCTGGCAGACCATATCCCTTCTCGATAAGTAGTTGGTTAACCAGGACATCTCAGCCTGGAGCAGCGTGAAACGCGACAAGACTGACAAGGACACCTCGATTACAGCAAATGCCAATACCATGCCGTCCTGTTCCCCAAGCACAAGCACAAGCACGAACACCAACCCCACCAACAATGCGGCATGGTCGGGATTTACTCATCCCTTTCCTTCCCATTTCAACTCGAGGCCCTCGCAGTAAGCATTTCGCCATACCGGCCCCTCTCTCTCGTGGTATCATAGGCACTCAGAATCCTCGTCTGCTGACCAGCCTCGTCGGCCGCAGAGAAGGCATATCCGCGCTGTTTCCTCATTCTCTGGACCTGGCGGACCTTCCTCACTGCTTTCTGGAACTGTTCCATGCGCGGCCGGTAGTCTTGGACATTATATTTCTGAATCTCCTGGACATGATGGTACGCCTGGGGATAATACATGCGTTTGGCGTATTTCCAAGCGAAATCGCGCAACAGACACGCCGGCGGCAGGAGGAGACACATGGCGTAAAATACGGGCGAAGTAAACATGACCGGAATAATGCCGTCCAGCTCGGTCGAGAAGCCCGAGCCGATATTCGGGGCGGCGTACGAATACGCAGGGATGAAGGCGAGCCAGATCACAAAGGAGCCTGGGATCGCGAGAACCGTATATTTCGTCCATACGTTGGTGATGAGTGCCGCTTTGCCCAGCACCACTAGTAAAATGGCGGTGTAGGTCGAGGTGCCCCAGAGCCAATGGCCGCCGATCTTGCCGTTGGACAGAACCAAGTCGTCATAGAACAGGTACGATGAGAAGATGTATGCGAGGATCGAGTGGTAGAAGCCGTTGGCCACCCACGACCAGAACGAGTGCATGCGGAAAAAGAGCCCTTTCTGCGTCAATTGGTACAGTTGTGGGTAGCGGTCGAGAAGGCGCGCAGAGATGAATTGGTCGAAAATGCCCATAGCGAAGGGCGGCAGAACGGTGAAGAGGACATTGTAGAATGATAGCGTCCAGGATTCGTAGATGACTTGCCCGGAGAAGGCATTTTGGAAGGAGTACTGCAAGTGTTAGTACAGGAGGTTGGGACCAAAGGAACAGGCATGCGGTTGGCAGGGGATCGTCAGTGTAGGCAGGGTGGCTGTTCGGGATGCCCGTTGGTTCCATTCCACTTACCCAAAATTGTGTCATGAACATGGCAATGTTTTTGTAGAACGAATACAGAATGACTTTGCTGATGCGCTGGTAACTCCACGCTCCGTGTACCAGGAGAAGTTTTCGGAGGAATCGAAACTGTCCGATTGCCACGTCGGCGCTGCGTGCTGCTTGTAGACCTTCAACACCGCTGATACCGACACCGACGTGGGCAGCCTGGATCATCGACACATCGTTGGCTCCATCTCCAACAGCCAACAGAAGAGCCTTGAGATGTCGCTTCACGAGTTTGACGACCAACGCTTTCTGTAGTGGAGACACTCTGCAGCATATAACGGCTTTGCACATCACTGCGAGGTCGAGGAATAACTTCTCCATGTCCTTTTCAAGAGCATACAACAGCGATTTCCCATCAATCACCAGAGCAAGCGTGTCATATTCGCCAGTCGCGGCTTGACTGCGCACGGCATCGTATTTCTTTTGTAGACTGTCCCGGGTTGCTGTGGAGCTCTCTTCATTGATGATGAGCAGGGTCATGTCTTCGCTAATCAGTTTGCAACTCATGCCGATATTGATGGCTGTTTCCTGTCGGTCACCGGTTAGAACCCACACTTTGATACCCGCGGTCTGCAAGGTGTGGATGGTTTCAGGCACTCCGTCTTGTAGTCGGTCTTCAATGGCGGTCGCACCCAGCAGGTACAGGTCATGTTCGATGATCTCTGCAGCCTTGTCGAGTTCTTCGGCCCGATTGCCTCCGACAGTCGTGGCAGCCTTGTCGAAGATTTGTTTCCATTCTTGATATTCTTCCTCTGGGACCTCTCGCATGGCAAGACAGAGCGTCCGTAGACCATCTGTGGCATAGTCTTCTAGATGCTGCAATGTCGCGTCCACAATGGGATTCTCTTTGGCCAATCGCTCCAAGATGACAGTATCGGCTCCTTTACAATACACTCTGATCTTGCCGTCAGGGCATCGAAAGATGGTTGACATACGCTTCCGGGTCGAATTGAATTCGCAAACTGCAAGAAGCTCATACTCCAGTTCTGCTCCGTCCACTTGGATGATCACCGCGCGCGGCTTGCGAGCCACGAATTTGTACCCAAGCATAACAGCTCCTTCGACCAGAGCTCCCTCATCGGGAGAAGCAGCCTGATATTTGATTTCAGACTTTTCATCCTTGCGTTCGGGAATGACGGTGTGACAAGTTGCCAAGAGGCTGAGAAAGTGATGGATGGCAGACCTGCTGGGGTGCGATTTGAGATTCTCTTGCAACCGATTGAAGTCATGAATTCCGTTAGTGTCATCAGGGCCGGTAGCTCTTCTGTCTTCAGGCACAATGCCCGCGTACTGAATGCCACCGATACTGCATTGCCTGAATTCCATGACATTGCAGGTCAAAGTACCAGTTTTGTCGGAGAAAATGTACTCGATCTGACCCAACTCTTCGACAAGCGACGAGGTACGACAGACTGTAGGGGTATCGGTGTCGGGATAATAGATATCGAGATCGTTGTTGATAAGAAAAGCTTGGTAGTATTTTACCAGCTCAATTGTCACAAACAGTGAAATCGGGACCAAGTTGGAATAGAGGACCCAGTACGTGAAAATGTCCAAGAAGAATTGGGAGGCGGCGTTGAAACTGCCGTAGTACAAGTACGTCAGCTTCTTGCCGGCGGTAGATCGCACGATGATGTCGCCGATTGTGCTGATGGCACTCAACACCAGCAGGATGGCGACGAGCATGAGGATCTGCTTGTTTAGCATTCGTTCCACGTTGGTACGTTTGATGGGTGTCGCCGTCGCATTTCGCATCAATTTTGTTTCATGGCCGGTGAATACAACCACTCCATGCACCCAAGGAGTATTCCGGAGAGTGGCTCCACGGAGAAGAAGTTGGTCCGGGGTCAGAGGAAGCTCCTTTTCACGTCGCCCGCCGGTCATGGTCAAAGTGGCTTCATAGGTGTACAGACTGCTGTTCGGCTGTTCCGACCGAACACGTCCAGCAAGCTGTCCAAGATCCGCCGGACTGATGAGATGGGCGGTTTCTGGAATGGCTTGTTTGATCTTCAGGTTCGTCTCGCCATCCAGGTTGGCTGTTTCAATGTAGCAGAGGCCTTCTGGCTCCGAACTGGCCAGAAGCACCAAATCGGCCGGGAACGGTTCTTCTGACTCGACTCGAACAATATCACCCACCGCGACGTTAATCCATTTCGTTTCCACGAATTGGGAACCTTTCAAAACCCGAGCTTTCGAGTCATTCAAGGCTGTGTCTGATGCTTTTCGCTTGTAGTCCTCCACGAGTTCTTTGATGGCAGAGACCAAAAGCACGATAACCAAAGGAGCAATGGTTGTGTATCGGTTCGTCGGAGAAACGTTGGGTATCTGCTGGAGGACGGCGGTGAACAGGAAGAACAAGTTGGCGTATTTGGAGAATTGTTCCAATAGGAACTTTGGGACAAAGGTCGCGACATTGTATTTGGCGGTGGAGATGTGATTGTCAACCCATCTATTTGCACCGTTCACTGCCGGGTTGTTGAGATGGATGATCCTGGGCCCTAGTGTCGACGGATCAACCTTCTTTCGTCCAAACATCGCTTTCACATCGTCCAAAGAGAAAGCCCTCTTCTCCCGGGCTTGGTTGTTTGTCTCTTCTGTCGCGGCAGTGTCAATTGTTTCATTTTGCAGACCGGCTTCTGTCAAAGGTAGGTTCATGTCGGAGTAGTGGCTGTCTCGCATTCCAAGCATTCCTCTGGCCCTATCCACCATCCCAGACATGGACATGAGACTGGTTCGATTTCGCCCGTGATGGTTCCCAACCACTTTGACGCCTCCGCCGGGTATGTTGTCATCTGACGGACCTCCATTGTCATAGTATTTGTAGCCGCCATCATCTTCACCGAAGTCCTCTCCGTCTCCATATTCGGCGTAGTTGTGCAGGTCGGAAGTCTGGGAGTAGTTTCGTGTGGCATCAGTCATGTATGGCGCGGGAATTGGCCGCAGATGTGAGGCTGAGGGTGGTGGTTGTGTACGGCCATGATCATCATGAGGTGCTCCTCCCCTGCCTCCGCCAACGAAGTCATCGTAACTTATTGACGGTCTAGGCACGGCTTGGAATTCATCGGAGTCGTCAATGTTGTATCTTTGTAGCAATTGTGAATCATCCACTGGAGGTCGTTGTCCTGTGTTGTAGATCGGCGTTGCACCTCCCAGATCCAGCAGGTTGTTGTTGTGATCCGAAGCTTCAGGCGCATCCGGCCGCCTGGCCATATCTTTCTGGCGGCGCCAAACTGATTTATGGGGTTGGGGTGAACGGCATTACCAATGCACAGGAGTTGTCTGCGCACGTCACAGTCATTCAGAGATGTCGTCGGTGTGTGGGAGGGAGAGGAGGTCAGGCAGGGTAGTTGGACGCGAATGCGAATGCGATGGTTGAGCGGGCGCAGGCGGAGCAGATGTGAAGCAGTCAGTTCAACACAGCAGCAAAGACGTCGTTGACCAGTGACAATGGAGTGACAACTTAGAATCGAATCCTAGCATCGGCACTGCAGCTGGTACAAAGTTATGGCGTTGACAGGCAGCGGGCAGCTTGGGCCAGCAACCGAGACACCATTCTGCACTACTGTTACAGCTGCAGTGAGATTCCACAATTTCGAAGCAGCCCGAGCGGAGCAGAGTTGAACCCTGAAGATACAACACTGCATGCGTTTTTGTCCTAATGCTGTTGCTACTACACCGACCTTGTTCAACATGAGCATGCATCGTGAAATCTGTCTCCAGTGCATCTTTATCTCCTCTACACATGGAAATCTATCATCCCGAGACTCATACAGATCCACTACGAGGCATCTCGCTCGGCGGCGGTTGGGGCAATGCACAAGGCATCAAACATAGGGTACTATTTGTGGTATCTTGAGACCAACACTGCCACAACGGCCCTTTAGCCAGAGGGTATCACCAATATATTCAGTTGAGCCACCAAGTCTTGCGTGTCCACCACGATATTCGGCCCTCTAGAAAGTCATCTACACCGGTCATCTCTCGTTCTCAGCGCGTAGTTCAGCGATCAGGCCACCGACATCACGTCTGGTCGCATCCTCCGCCAACTTCTTGGCCACGAAGGCGTTGATTTCTTTCCCCCTGGCTAGAGCTGCGGTCGTACATTTCAGCAAGACCAATGCATCAATTGCACTCCCTCCCAACTTTGCGACTTGACATAATTCAAAGTCGTTGACCGTGAGAACCATTTCGGCCTCCCGCACTTGTTCTTCACTATGCGTCGCATCCAACAGGACAGTCTCTCCGTCATGATAAAAGCTGAAGGTGATGCACACGGGATTGTGCATCATACTTAAAGGAACAGGTACTCGTTCTGCCATGGTGTAGACGGTCACCACCTCCCCATCAACCGACACATCAGGTCTTCGAAAGTGTCGCAATGCTGCCACAATGGCAATGCAAGATGCATCGATCACACCGCCATCAGAATCAAGGACGTGAACGTCTGCTCGGACAGACCAGCACTTGGCCCCCGCAATAATACATAATGATTCCGTATCGAGGGCGTTAGATCTGCGTATGGCCTTTTCGAGGATGCGAGAGAGGATTATCTCCTGCTCCGTCTGCCTGTAGATGGCGCATTAGCGGACGACTTGAGCCCAAGCGGAGGGTGACGGACCTGCCGACCTCATAAGCCGGAGAGGCAATGGGACTGAGTTCGGTCACAATAGTGAAAATACCCTCGAACTTGCGCTCTTCCAGAGGCTTCGTCACTTCGGCCGAGATTTGGACATGGACTCTGGACAGCAATTCAGCATCAGACAGCCAAAGTATTTGAATCACCGGCACACCCACCTTGTCTTGCCTAGTCGTAATGTGGCTGTTCCATACTCGGCGCCAAATTCGAGGTCAAGATCTCGGAATTGATCGAATCGCCGCCCGTCCACCCGAATATTCTGTTCAAGTGCTTCAAGGATGAAGTTTCGCTCAATGTTTGATATATCAACCTCACGAGGCATTGTGCTGTGACACCATGAGGCTTTGGCGATGATTTAGGCTGGGACCATCAGCAATGGCTCAAAAATGCGTCAGTTTGCCGCACACTTTCCGCCCATGTATGGATCTCAGGCACGGATGCTCAATGGTTTCTCTCTTGGCAAGTACCTAGGGAAATCAAGAGACACATGTATAGCGCAGTAGAAGTGTCAATCTTTCAATCGCAAACTTCAGAGTCTGGAACTTTGTGCCAAGAGGGAAATCGGCCCGGCCCCACATGCACCCAATTGGGAATATGAGTGATGCCGCTCTATTCTTACCCCAGGTTTCGCCGGATAAAGATCATTGGCCACGTCTTTGTTACGTTACCGGTCTTTCATCCTGAGCCTGGCATGATGAGACTTTCCGTCTGCCATTGTATGCTTGTATGTATTTCTATCTTCCCTTCTGCAGATATGCTCTGGGCTATACTGGACGTGTTAACCAAACTCCCGCCCGCTTACTATTCTGTCAGACCAGGAAGAGATTAGTATTCTCCAGCACAATCCCTCTTCGGATTCGCAATCCGGCCCTTGGCCCCGGGGTCAAAGCTGTGTGGAATGAAGAATGACACACCTCGAGGCCGAAGAAACCTTCCAGCTCATCTCGAGAGGCCTCCGTCTTCCATCTGATATGGAACACGAAAAGCACAAAAGCTGGATGAACCCTTTGCATTGCCCTCCCTAGTCTATCACTGCAATTTGCCTTGTACCAGCTTCAACTCGACGAGATGCCACGGAACGACAAAGACAGCATAGTAGTCCTTCAGAGCATCAATACATCCCTTGAGCGTCGGCGACTCGTCAAAGTTCTTCGGGTGTGCCTAGTCTGGGTGTCAGCCAAAATACCTTTCCGCGCGAGGCTCTCCCATCAGAACACTAATTTAGTACTCACGTCGACCGACTTCCAATTGATCAAAAGCAGCTGGTCTTCAGGGTTTTCAACCAGCGGACTGAGAAAATACCCGTCACAACCGGCCTCGGCATCCAGAATAGGGCCGACGATATTTCGAAACTGCGAATAATAGCCTGCAACGCCTCCTTCGACGACCTTTGTCAAAGCAACTTCGATGGCGGGCGACTCTAATATCCTAGATAGATGCGACATGTCGTCTAGTCCTGTAGTCCCGATCAAGACGTGAGTGTGCCAATCGACTCGCCTCCCGTCCACGGCGGGCTGGATGAGTCGGTGGAATTCGGTATATTGGGCGCTGGTGAAGAAGGCGTGGCTCGCGGCGAGGCTCTCCCATAGTAATAACGCGACTTGGGTGTGAGGCTCTTCGTGGTTTTTCCCTCTCCATAGAGCTTGTAGTCCTTTTGCTCTGTTTCGTCGTATGTCAAGTTAGCTGTGGGAAGTAGATGTGAAGGGGTCATTCAGGGGGGGGGTGTCGCAGCGCTGCTGCTGTCGTCTTGTCCTTACTTTTGTAAGATCTGAAACGAAGGAGTCAGGCCTCGGTTCATGTCATTGTCATCGTCGCTGTTTGCAGGTCGGTGAGGTATAGTGATGAGTTGCAAGGTCTGGGTCGGAGATGCCATCGTGATGCGGTGCTGGTACTTTGAGCGTCTGACCACCTTCCTCAAGGGACGCTCACACACGCGTTGTATAGGGTTCGGTTGGTGGATTCGCTCCCTTGCGAGTTTCCTCGAGAAGATGGATGGATAATGGATAGGGTATGAGAGGCACGGTTCAGTTCAGGTCGACAGTAGTGTTCTCCAGGGGTAGTACTGGAATCAATCCATCCGGGAAGGATATCTATCATCCGTTCCGAGAGCTCATTCTGCGAGCTTGCCGAATGGATCCCACTCAACAAATAACGTCCAGTGGTATGGACCTCGGCTGTGATACTCAACAGTCGCCGTCTGGAGAATGGAAGGCTGCTTCTCTCCTTGTGTTGATCTACAATGCGCTGCAGGTCAGGGGTTACCAGACCGTCGACCGTCATCGAAGATTAGGTCAAAGATACTCTTTAAATCGATTTGATCGCCCGAGACCTGAAGACTGCAATTTGACGCACACAAGTTCTGCAGCTGAATCTATCACAGTGCCTGACTGCTGCAATCCTTCCAGTGACCTTGTAAAGCTAGTTCGAGGGTCTTGACTTGTCCATAGTTATTCCTGCGGTAAAGTTGTACCATTCCAGTCCGAGATTATACCTCAATCTTGTACGTACTGGGATCATAGTTCTTCGGCCAGACACCATTCTTTCCCGGGGCCAGAATGCCTTTGGGATCCAAAGCGTTCTTGATTGTTTCATTCAGCCGCATCATCGAGTTGTTGTTGAAATTGTATGTGTTTGCGATCTGGTCCATCAGCGTGAGATGAGTCCGATACTCGCCCCAACCCTGTGCAGCAGCATCGTCAATCAAGACTTTGATCAGCTGATGGGCTCGTCGGCGACTATCGGGATCCTTCCTATCAAAGACTATACACACGATGTGATGCATCTCTCTCATGCCAACGACAAAAGTCCCGATAAAGTCGAACCCAAATTCCTCGCTTCGGCGGCGTGATAATTCGTACTGCGCCACAGCGTCCTCACCGGTTACCTTTGCAATGGGGCTGAAGAAGAGATGCGCACCGTTGGGGAGCCAGTCAACCCATTTCAGCTCGGTGGTGGTAGGAATCCCCTGGAGCGTAAGGTTGCGAGTTTGCAGCACGACGTTATCGGGCATGTCTTCTGGAAAGAAAAACTTGACGCCCTCGATCGAGGAGAAGGATGCCTTTATTACCTGCCACATGGCGGCTCGGACCGGCTCTGGTCCGTAAAGCGCGCCGTAAAAGTTCCAGCGACCGAGACCAAGAGAAGCTGCAATGGCGTCGAGTTCGGCGTCATTGAGTGGGCGGTCCTCGTTGGTGTAACTTTTGCGATCTCCCTAGATATGGTTAGGGCCGCCTGCGTGATGCAAGGAGAAAAGGCAAGATTACCATCACGGCAGCATCCAGAAGGATGTGTCGCAGAGTAGGGACATTCTGCAGGACCATCCCTACGCGAAGAGGGCGGATGATCTCGATGGCTTGATGCAAATCCTGATCGCGCGGAATGGTGATCAAATAAGACTGGTACCCGCCAGGATTAGCCATCAGCCACATGCCCATCTTAACAACAATTCCTTTTCGCATAATTAGTATTTGCCCCTTTCTTTTCAGCTTTGCGACAAGATAGCCTACCGAGGGACGACTGGGAGAAGATGCCATCGTTGTAAGGCCCAAACCCATAGTTGAAGAGCTGCCAGCACTTGTTCGGTGGCTGTTCATGTGGAGGTAGAGAAGGGTCCTCGTCTGGAGAGGGCAAAGCGCCCATCCCGGTTCGAATCAAGGTCCCGTCTGGAAGGACCACCTCCATCCCGCAATGCATCATCCAATGATCGCCATAGGGAGTGTACCCGACGCCTCTCTCAATAGTGTTTCCAATAACAGAGCCGCCACCGAGATCTGGGACGTCCATCCAAAGTTTATCCCGGAGGTTGTTGGCCACGAGGTATTCGTGCAGGGCGGAAAACGTCACTCCCGGCTCAAGGAGAGCGTATGCTCCCTCCACATTTACTTCGAGAATCTTGTTCATGTGCCGACCAAGGTCAAGACCTATACTGCCTGGAACCCTAGGAGCTGCACCCCCATACCCAACATTACGGCCAATAGAAAAGGGCCATACAGGGACCTCGAACGTGTTGCAAATCTTCATGATTGCCTGGACATCGGGGACATTGCGCGGTGCGACGACTGCCGAGCTGATGAGGCTGGTCTTGTCGACAATATGGTACATGTCGTGGGCTTTCCCCGGGTCGAGGTAGTTGTCATGATAAAGCTCCGCCTCGTCAGAAATCACCGTGACATTCTCTCTGCCCGTGGCAGTGGCAATCTCCTCAATAAAACTTTGGAACCTGTCGTTGTCTATGCCCGGAGGCAAGACTAACGGCCGTTTGGCGGACTGCGACTCTCGTGGCCTGCTGCCCTCGGGCGGCCGATACGCCAGCGGCTCATTTGCTACAGCAGAGGTTGCCATGACCATATATGTGCGCTCAGATAGAGCTAATCTTCAAAGAATTTTGAGAATGAGAACCTTTTGCAATTTTTCCGGGGTCCCCGGACTCTAGGGAGTTCGAAGTTGCGGTGTATATACTCCTGGAGGGGCTGAGTGTAGCGCTTCCTCCAACCAGGGTAGGGAGACCGCCCATATATAGGTATCTGAGTACTCGTCAATACCATCATACAAAGCTTGAGCGGAGGGCAATACGGCAATACCCCATGCGGGTCGGATGCGGGCCCCCACATTCTCCAAAGCAAGCGATCCTCAGGCCATCATACCGCAGCACGCTTGAAGGGTTGGTGACCAGTCCGGACTACCGGGTCGGCTGTTGACTACGGGACGAGTGATGTTCCCAATAGAATCGTTCAGGATTCAAATCTTGGCATTTAGGAGCAAAACTCAGCCGGTCTCAGAGCAGTCGCCTGTATGGCAACTGCGGAAAGGCGAAATAACAATGGTCCGGAAAGGCGTGGGCAGATCCATCAAGTACCTCCCGGTACAGAAATGCCTTGTCGCCGTGCGTGTTCCAATAGTAGTGCTTTACCTTGAAAGTGCAACCCACACCCGTAAAGACACTGGACGGACTCTGAACCTAGCACATCTGACTTGCCCGGGGAAGTGGGGGTGGGGGCGGGGGGCTGCTAGACCATATTTCTGGGGCCATCACGAGGACATGTTTGTGCAGTTGTTTCAGGAACAGCGTCTGTATCTCCGGGTATCATTGGGCTCCCGTGTTGTCTTGTTCGGGTGGTTGACAGAAATCGAGTCGAGGCTGCGAAGGAAAGAGAAGGCGATCTGGAAATCTGCCAAACATAGAGATGCAGGACTCACTTTCGACATATAAAGTCCATGTCAAGGAAGTTTAATGACCGTTTTTCAGTTCGGAGACCCCGTTTTGTGTTTCTCTGGGCCCTTGGACATCTTGATTACGGTCTTCTCGTCTAGGTAGAATCGACACCCTTAGGAGGCCTGACATCCTGTCATGACTTTCTTCCAAGAAAAGTGGACGAAAAGGCGAAAGACGATAGTCTAGGAGATATCGGGTTACCGTGGACCCTCAATCCAAAGCCTTGGAATAGTAGAACAAGAAGAGTGTAGAGCGAAGAGAAGTGAAGTCGAGGGCCAGATTACAGTGTGGTTGTGGTGTTGGCTCAGGGTCCAGGTGCGCCGCTTTACCATCTCTAAGCGCTAAGCAAAAGATAAGATAGTGGATTACTATTATTATTGTCTATCCACCTCGAAGATCTCGCTCTGGGAACTTTAGCTAAGCTTCGTTCTTTTGTCTAACAGACCTTGAATTCAACCTTCTGCGCTCTCGCCTCTTCCGCAACACTTTGGATCTTCGTTAATTTGGTATAGCTTTGTCGGCTGCGACTATACCATCAATATGACAACAGGTAAATAAGATATGGGCAAATGTGCACCCAACCTCTCAGGCTGACCTTGCATCCAGCGCATCGACCAACGTTCGACCCTGCACGCGGCAAAGAAGCTCAAAGAGGCGTCGCATATCACCAGCGACTCCTGCCGGCATATACCTATCTCAAAGTCCGGTAAGTTCTGTCTGCCTCGTTGGCGCCGATAGAAGCCTAACATTAGCAGACAACCAGGACAAGGTGGAGCAGCAGAAGCAGAGAAGCGAGATCTACGGGCGGAATTACTCGCGGCAGAAGCAGCGCATTTTGCCAAAGTCAAAGGAACCACGCCCGAAGCTCGAAGCAGTTCCCCCCAGACCTCGAAACGCGAGCTCGAGGCTCCCCCGAGCGATGACGAGAACGAAGCTCCAGAAGCCAAACGAAGAAGGATTTTAGAAGAGACTCGGGAGATTGATGCAGACTCCGATGGGGGCGACAGCGACAGTAGTGAGGAGGAAAGCGACGAAGAGGACGAAACAGCCGAGCTAATGCGCGAACTGGAGAAGATCAAACGAGAACGAGCCGAGCAAAAAGCACGGGAAGAAGCTGAACAGGCCAAACAAGCACAAGAGAGGCGGGAGGAAGACATTGCACTGGGCAACCCGTTGCTCAACCCCAAGGCATTCAATGTCAAGCGGCGGTGGGATGACGATGTCGTGTTCAAAAACCAGGCTCGCGGGACAGAGCAAAAGGGTAACAAGGAATTTGTCAATGTGCGTTCATACCGACTCCTGAAGCCAGAGCGAGGCGAACTGACCGGCCACAGGACTTGCTACGATCAGATTTTCACAAAAAGTTCATGGTAAGGTCGACCCAGCCACTTCTATGGGGAGCACATCCTAACCAGTTTCTTCTAGTCGAAATATGTTCGGTAGTTACGCGGGTATAGAGTGGCTGCGTTACTGACGACTTGCACATGTTGTATTTGCATGTTGTACCAGTAGAGCTCTAGGCTGGGGGACTTTTTCTGCCTCATGGGAGGCTTCTGGAGCAGCGTCATTGAGGGACAGTACCACAGGCACAGACCGGGCATTATCGATTACAGACCGCCATCACGGAGACGGAGACAGAGCCAACTCAGGGCAAACCCTGGGTTCCCAAGTGGCATAAGACCAGGCACGAAGACACAAAACCAGGTTTGGGGACCTGAGCTGCAGTGCCAGGCACCAGTCGGGCGGTCTCGGCAGGGGCATCGAGCTTGGAATGTCCCCCTTTGCTCTTTCATGCAGAGCGCTAAAGAGCAGGCCATTTGAGCAGGGTTTGTGGTGGGATGCTACGACTCTCGAAGATGACGATGCATTCTTTATCCGTCTCTTTCTCGCACTGGGGTGGTTGGGACTGGTTGGTGGGCTCTCGGCTGTGTCTGCGGGAAAGAATGTGGTCGTAGCGGCGCAGCGTCCAGTATGACAGCGGGTGGAGGGGACTGAAGGGATTGAAGGCACCGAATGCTGGCAAGGAACCCAGCCGACCCGACAAGGCCAGACAGGCAGTGGCAGTGGGAGTGGCAGTGTGAGGGTCTGATGATGCACGTAAAATAGTGCAGGTTTCACGTCATGGTGGAGGAGACGAGAAACAAGACTTGGAATCAGGGTTCGATCACTGGACGATCGCAGTTTGCGGGGTCGTTCAGGCAGACTGTAGACTGCAACTTGCAAGCTGAAGATAGCAAGCACCTCATTTCTTATCCCTCATTCCTCTCACCTCTCATCCACAGCTTGAACCTACCACATCCACCAAGTAATGAACAGAGTATAGCAGCTTCGGCTCATTCCATCAAGATGCTCCCTTGTATCCGATCTTGCTGCCAACCAACCTATTGCCGAGCTGCTCTACTCGCTCGTCTAGACACGTGTGATTGGGGCTGGCCATGGTGCTCGCATCTCCATGATAGACACTACTCCTGACGCGGCAGCAGTGACGGAGTGTTCCATGGTGAGCTGATCTTGTCAAACAGATTGTGCCTTGTTTGATACCAGGTCCCTCAGCCAGGGATCAGGCATTGGTTGACATCAACTTGCACTCTCTTCACAGTGGTTGCAACTGACGTGCTCGCTGCGCAACATGTTCGGTGGCTTCCCTGATTCCATCCTCTGCCCCTCGCCTTATAAACCCCTCTCCCTCTGTCCTCACCGACGTCTCGTCTTGTAACAGTCTCATCTTGCACCAAGTATTCTAAATTACCTCTCGAACTACCTACTTACAACAGTCAAACTTCAACAAAGGACAAACTAAGCCTAACATGTCTTACAACGACGACAATGTACCTGCTCTCTCCCAGCTCGTGGCTTGAATCACTAACACCGTTCAGCAACGTGGTGGTGGTGGTTATGGCGATGACAGCTATGGTGTACGGTTCACTCTCTGCCCTTTCTTTTCGTGCGGTCACTTACACCACCTAGTCGTCCGGGCAGGGCAATGACAACTATGGCTCTGGCCGCACCGGCGGAGGTCTAGGCTCTGATGATACCTACGGCGGCTCTGGTCGCACTGGAGGAGTCTCAGGCGGCGGTTACGATGACTCCAGCCGGACTGGGGGCGGATTCGGGGGTGACGATACCTATGGAAGCTCTGGAACCACCGGGGGCGACACCTCTTCCGGTTACGGTGGCAGTGGCCGCACTGGAGGTGGCCTAGGAAGAGATGATACCTATGGTGACTCTGGAAACACTGGTGGGTTCAGCTCTGGCCAGGGCAATGACTTCGGTAAGCCGCCCAGAGCGATTGCTTGACCATGCACACCATCTAATGCAGAGGACAGGCGCAGGCAGTGGCCAAACGGGCGCCCAGGCCTCGGGCGGTTATGGTGCAAGCGACGATACCTACGGGTCTGGCGGACGTACCGGCGGTGGCTATGGAGATGATAGCTCCTCTGGTCTTGGCGGTGATAGCTATGGATCTGGTGGTCGCACTGGCGGCGGGTTGGGTACGCATGGCCGCCACATATCATTCTTCCAGATTGTTCGTACTGACATGCCATAGGCGCCGATGACACTTATGGTGATTCCGGCCGCACCGGCGGTGCTTCCACCGGTCGTGACGATGAATATGTGAGAAACTCGGTACACCTTATGGTGAGATTCAGACGGCTAACCTTCATGTCGTAGGGCATGGGCTCGGGCCGTACCCAAGACCAAGACGCGGGTGGCTTTGGTGCTGGTGGCGGCAACTCAAGCGGCAAAAATGACTCTACCACTGGCAAGCTTCTGGAGAAGGCAGGAAGCCTCTTCGGCAGTGGTAAGGTGCAAGAAAAGGGTGCAGAGAAGAGACGTGAAGCTGGTGGTGACGACTCAAACTATTGAAGCATGCCAGGACTTGAGGCTTGAGCCGATGCCTGGAAGAAGAATAAACGGGATGAGCTGCTACTCATGTGGTGCTCATGGCCGAATGGATGCATTGATACCTTTATAGGACTGCAGATCCAATCATTATCAAATTAAGCCGGACAGATTCCATGCATATTCTACCTACACACAATTCTGTTGTAGAGTGTTAAGGTGTTATGCTATAATGAAAACAATCCATTGAGTCAAAGATATTGCAGAGGAATCCAAGATTGTACCGTGTGGCAGGGGTTGTGGACGATATCCTGACTACTTCTCCCGTTTGAAGGCGGCCTCCAGTTGCTGGCCCTGACATGTTATATTTCAAAATTGAGGCCGAATTCAGTTTCAGGTATTATATCGTAGCTAGCCACCTATAGCTAAAGTATACCAGGTACTAGTAGGGTACCTGGTAGGATAATAACGTACTGTAGTCCCTCAACTCTATGGCGCTTCTCCTCTACCCTGCCTACTGATTTTAGTATATTGTGGCATATTTTGCTCTCCTCTACCGTCTCTCCCATCCGACGACCCGAATCTCAATGCCAGACTTCTCATCTCGAAACCATGCATCGTCCACCTCCACCTCCTCTTCCTTTTCGTCTTCGTCTTCCTCGTTTGTAGCCGAACCACCACCTTCTATCTGCTGACCCTGACCCTGACCTTGCCACTGCGGCACCTCAACCCCGTCAACCCATTCCCTCAACCGCCGTGGAGGCACGGCTCTCCACTTTGAAGACTTGATGCTCGGATCGGCGGGCAGAGCGTCGGGGAAGAACGTGTCGCATTCGAAATCGACATTTGCGCTTACATTGCTGACAGTATCACCATTATCGCCAGTAGTACTACTAGTACTAGTCCTAATAGTCGTCGTCGTAGTAGTCGTAGTAGTGGTGCCGGTCGTATTGAGACTCCTGCTTGGACGCCGCCGGACTTGGGTTTGCAGAATGCGCACGTCGAATTCCCCTGCTGTCTCGGGTTCAGTTTCCTTGTCCACGTTGATGGCGGTGTTAGTGTCAGTGGTGGTTGTGGTTGTGGCGGTGTTGAGGTCGGGAGGTCCAACGTCAATGTTGGTGGGGACTTTGGGAGGTTTGGTAGATGATAGAGATAGGATTTGGCGGTAGATTTCTGCGCCGCCGATGCAGAAGATCTTGGGGATTGAGAGGTTGGGAGTTGGAGGGTTTTGTTCTGATGTACTTGTTTTGGAATCGGCGGTAGAAGAGGCGCTAGATCCTTCGAGTATAGGAGTGGGAATGGGAATGGGAGACGTAGATGAGAGAAGAGCCAGTGTTGATTCCAATGACGACGAAATCAAAATCGGTGCAGGCGTCGACTGGGAAATTCCAAAGTTTGAGGGTATAAGAAGTGTAGTTGAATGCATTTGTTCGCATGTCGAGTTTGGTCTGGATCCTGGTTTAGCGCTTGGTGTTGATATAGATTGGCGGGTCCCAGACGAAGCTACATCGCTGATAGTCCATTCTGTTCTCGCATTTTGGGATCTCAAGTCCTCCGCGATCCGCTGGCCCAAGTCTCTAGGATCGCTGCGTGAGATAACCACATTCAAGCGTCCTGCTAGAGGGCGGAATCTGGCTGGAATGCTCTCCCACGTTTTGCGGCCCATTACCACGGCGTTGATGGAACGTGTTGACGGAGATGCCGCTGACGTTGACGACGGAACATGACTAGTGACTTTGCGGAAAAAGGTCATGTCCGCTCGGATCGGGGGCCATGGTAATCCCCCTTGATTCCCTATGCCCATGGGCGGGTTCAGACTCGTCGCGACAACCATGTAGATTGGTTTTGGGTGGACTAGTACAGGTCTGACTGTCGTGGTTGTGGTCTTGATGATCCGTTGGGCCGCTGACGAGGACATTTCCGTGTACGTGGTTTCGTCTGATGTTTCGAAGTGGGTGCCAGGGAGCTCTGTGGGAGACGGTGGTCCTGAGAGAGTAGTTGATGGCGGTGTGGCTATGTTGGACATGGTTTGGATATTGGAGGCCGGAGTGGGAGACCGTCTAACCCGTGGTTAATGTCTGATGAGATGCGATGCCGGGCTGGGTTTGAGGTCAAGTTTGTCTTTATTTGTGGTTGGCAAGATATGATGGCGGGAAGATATCGTGGATGAAGCTGCTGATCGTGGTGACAAGCTTTGATACCAGGGGTAATGGAGGTTGACAGAATTGCGAGGGACAGCGAAGTGATTCTTGTGGATTATGGTCTCCTCTTGCTGTCTTTTTTCCAAGCATATAACTTAATCGTCGTACAATCCAGGAAGGAAGTATAAGCTGGATGAATGTATTCGAGCTATAATAAGTAGAGTACATGGCTGGCCGACAATTGTGGTCGAGGAATATATTTCTAGAAGTTAGATGTGGGTATCATATCTGGCGAGCCTGGGCCATTCATCCCCTTGGAACTGATTCTAGACCTCGAGCAGCGCAAAACTACTCCCCCAGCGCCTTGTTATGCAAGTCTCTCAATCTCCAGCAGGCTTAATACCTGCTCAAATGAACCATAAAAAAAGGAGCAAGCAAAATATAAAACGGTGGTATCTCCCACTCGCCTTAAAACACACATGACGTTCCTTGAAGCCAAGGAAGTTCAAAAAACAAATGGACACACGGGGATTTGAACCCCGGACCTTTCACAGACACATTTTGTCAAATAATGCGAAGCGAAAATCATACCCCTAGACCATGTGCCCCCGGACACTCGTTTGAGTCATGCTATGGAAGCTGATTTGTGGGACACAAATCTACGCAACTTTCAGGCAGTTGCTATACTTATCGTTGAAATATTTTGCACGATTAGCGGCACGTTTGATTGGTTGTCTGGGTTTGCTTCAGTGGGTACCAGGTCTTCATTTCCTGCTTCACTCTCGGTGATAACCAGGCTGCATTGCGGGACTCATATCTTTGTGTTTTGTTTGACATCTGGCTGCACTGCATACCTTGCCTCGCCTATGTCTTGGTACCATCCACTTGAACATTACGAAAGAACCGGAGACGCAATGACCTCGGATTGTCGGTTTCGAGGGACATGAAAATCACACCGTGACCAGCCCCCAAGTGGGATGCATAAACTGAAACGCGTAATCGTTTGACTACTACATTAGTTAGACCTTTTCCGTGCTTGAGATGTCTATCTCCATTCTGATCCTTTCCTACGGGGGCAAGGGGACTCGCTGCACCGAGAGCGGACGCTACGGATGGATCGGTAGATCCCTAGTATTGAACAAGGCGTCGCGCGTATACGCTCGACAGAGAGAAATCGAAGACGCAGGCATGATAGACCGGGATTTCAAGCCTAACGTGGATATGCTACAGCGCGCTCGCAGAGGGTAAGATGACCACAAGCCATACCCAACACCCGTACGCGGAAGGACAAAAAGAATACCTAAGCAGCTGCGACCAAACATCTCACGAGACCGCAAGGACTAATTTCACCAGTGTCGAATTGAATGTCATAAGGTGAACCGGCCGGTTGGTACTCGTAATCTCTGTCGTATGACGAGAACCAACAGATTGCTAGGATCGCTAGGGCCGTTACCCTGCGTGACTATCAACCATTTCGACCGCAAGCCAGCTGGGGATGGCTTAGATACCAAGAGAGAATTCCACGCCGACATCAATATCCCTCGCCATCTTGACAATCTTAGAGAAGTCCACCGCCTTTGCAGCCGCGTCTTGTAGATCAGTGATGG
The DNA here is from genome assembly GCA_024611085.1 of Exophiala sp. LBMH1013. NCBI lineage: Eukaryota > Fungi > Ascomycota > Eurotiomycetes > Chaetothyriales > Herpotrichiellaceae > Exophiala > Exophiala sp. LBMH1013. Next base: position 2,046,478 of record JAMFLB010000006.1, on the reverse strand, counting down.
AGAAGATTTTGAGTCCCGAGTTGTTGACCTATAAGAGAATCATCAGCCACTGCAAGTTGCAATCCGGAAACGTAGTCACTTGTCACTTACCAGCTCGGCAGCCTTCTCCATGTTGGTGCCTTGCAACCGGCACACAATCGGTAATCTCAAGTTCATCTGTTGCACCACATGAATCAAACCCGAAGCAATAGCGTCACATCTCACAATGCCGCCGAAAATGTTGACAAAGATGGCCGTGACCTTGGGGTCGGCTGTGATCAATTCGAATGCGGATCGGATGGCTTCAGGGGTAGCACCACCTCCAACGTCCAAGAAGTTGGCTGGGCTGCCGCCGTTCAGCTTGATGATGTCCATGGTGGCCATGGCGAGACCAGCACCATTGACCAGACACCCAATATCACCGTCGAGCTTGATAAAGTTCAGGCCATACCTAAAATACTTGTAAGCTCCAGGAGGTGGTGGATCGGATAACAGGGACACTTACTCTGCAGCCTTGACCTCATCAGGATCTTCTTGCGAAGTATCTCTCCAGCTGAAGATCTCCTTTTGGCGGAACTCGGCATTGTCGTCGAAGTTGAGTTTGGCGTCCATGCACAGAACTTGATGATCGCTGGTTTCGCTGAGAGGGTTGATTTCAATCTGTGTGGCATCCTTCTCCATAAAGACCTGGTACAGCTTTTGAATAGTGTTCTTAGCATCCTCAATGCACTGCTCGCTGAAGCCAAGTTCGGTCGCAATGTTCCTGCCAATCTCATCGGTAACCCCGACATTGATGTCAATAGGGGTGGTGATGATAGCTTCTGGCGTCTCCTTGGCGACGGTCTCGATGTCCATGCCACCCTGCGACGAAGCGACAATGACAGGGGACTGTGTCGATCGATCCATAAGGACAGCCAAGTAGAACTCGCGGCGAGCAAATTTACGTTCGCAAATGTATACCGAGTTGCAGATACGGCCGCGGGCCCCCGTTTGTTTGGTGAACAGTTTGTGGCCGATCATCTGTTCGGCAAACATCTTCGCTTCCGTAGGCCTGAATGAAGGTTAGCCGCCATCAACCGTCCATCAAAGCATATAGGACATACGAGTAAATGACCCTAACACCGCCCTTCAAGCCGTTGTCGAATGAACCCTTTCCTCGTCCACCGGCGAGGACCTGGGCTTTAATAACCATGTCATCTCCGCCTGACATTGTTAGTCCAATCCTCAGTCCCGGTATGTCAGTATTTACCAATCTGTTTCGCAACAGCCTCTGCCTCCTCCGGTGATTTAGCAACCTCTCCATTGGGAACGCCGATACCGTACTGCTATAGGTTAGAACTGTGTCAAAGCAGTTTCAAGGCGCGGAAGCCATCGTACAGATTTTAGTAGTCTTGCAGAGAGGTATTCGTGTATGCTCAAGTTCCTTCGTTGTTGGATAGAGCTGCGTATGGGGGTATCCTGTACATCGCAGTCAGTGTCAATTCCGGAGCATGCGGGCAGGGCGAATAATCATACTACTCTGAAGGCCTTCAAGGCCGAGCCCAAGCTGGAGCGACCCAGTTTCAACATCTTGTCCACGAATTGAGGGAATGGGATCGTGGACAGGGAAAAGACTCGAAGTAAACCAGACAAAAGATACCGAGATACAGCAGTCCAGCGCAGCTTGTGCCCATCCACGCGCATTTCCCAGCAGCAGCCGCAGCAAGAAGCTCATCCGGCCGAGGCGGCTTGGCGCATTGCTGCTTTAATATCTTGCGACCTCACCATTGATTTTATTTACTCGTACTTGTATACTGCGTTATACCTGCTCTTCGACCCAGCTCTACCTCCCGCTCGCAAACATACCCTGTGTCGACCGATATTCGTTGTGGAATAGCTCATACTGGATATTGCTGCAAGAGATTTGATCAGATTAGGTTTCCTTCCCCGACATTGCATGAGCATCTCTGCATTGGAATTATGGCCATATCTCTTCGTCACCATGTTCACCAACTTCTTGCTTCATACATTCTTGCTTCGTCCGAGTCCTCATACTCAGCTCCACTCATTCAAGGTTGTAAGATTGTCAGGTCGGAACCGCTGTCACTGCACTCAACACGGGCGCCGCACTACTCGGGCAAACACAACCACCGCTAGCACCACCGCTGATACTGGTCACAGGCGGAACTGTACAATGAGGACTAGCAGTCCACGTTGCAGCCGTAGAGACGGTGCTGCCAGCTGATCCTTCGATAGTCTCTGCCTTGACCAAGACCGGAATAACAGCACCGGTGCTGAGTGAGAATGTGCGATGCCCCAGGACACGCAGAATCGAAGCGATCTCTCCACTATGGGAGGTGAAGCTGATGTAAGTCGACCTGTCGGATGAGAAGATATCGTCGAGTAGCTGCTTCGAGCGCAAGTCCTGGGCTGAGGATGTTTCCGCGGTCACGCCGGTCCACAGGTGGTCATCTTCAGAAAAGCCTTCTTCGATCTTATACCATGGAAAGGAATGATGGATGTAAGTCTTGTTGCTGCGTCTGTCGCAAGTGTGTTCGGAAATTCCTTCGCGCAGCTTTTCCTTGACAGTGGGAACGAACGGGTGTTGCGCCGGCAGAGGAAGACCAGAGAAGGTAAGATTGGCCGTCACAAGACATCGAGAGAGCGGCGAGGTGTAGTAACTCTCTGGCGTGGGGATCTTCTCTTCTTGAATGCGAGAGAGCCAGAATGAGTTCGCTTTCAAGGCCTGGGCGATTCCGTTCTGGGTGAGTTGGGCATCAGCCCACACAGCCGTGCCGTTGCCATCAAGAAGGGACCAATAGCAGTTCCAGGCTGGGGTGCCGTAGAAGGTTTCGGCGGCGTTATGCCATCCTTCTCCATGACGGCCTAGGAAGAGCAGCTTGTATTCGACAGTCTTGGGAGCTTTGACGTTCAATGTCGTGATGAAGCGGGCGAATCTCTGCCATTGCGTCAAAGAGGCGCATTTTGCTGCATGGTCGGTCGGATAAGTCTGGTTGATGAGTCCGAAGTTGCTTGAGGTCTGTACAGTGAGCATGTTATGTTGGAGAGCAGAGGAATGGTTACTGGTACTTACATAGTCGAAAATCGTAGCGTTGGTGGCGTTGTCGTCTTGCAAGAAATACCCGGTTACAGTGGAATATTGGATATTTGCAACCGCAGCGCATACTTTTATTGCGCTTCCCAGCAGCAGATAGAGTCCCCAGCGCATCATTTTCCAGGACAGGTCCAGTTTTCACCACGAAATTAACGGTTCCTGACTTTGGAGCTGTGACTGAGAACGCGATCTGGAGGCATTTTATATGAGTCTTGCTGTGGATGATCCATAGCTTACAAGGTCCACTGAAGCATATTCAGCCTCCTCCGCTCCGTCATGGTTTGGTTGAAAACAGAGTACTGCGGACAGTATTACACCAATGAGCCATCGTCATGGACGGGCGTGCTCGCCAGACTCAAAGATTCAGTTTAGCGGCATGGAGAGAAATCGACGAGGACAACCCACTCGCATGCCCTTTCTCACAAGCATATACTGAGAACGATCATTTGATTCTACGGCCTCGGTGAATCCGGACAACAAGACCCATCCACGTGCGCTTCGTCTACCAGTCGCGATAGAAGATACCTTTATGGAGCACGAGCTGCAAAGCGGGTCAATTGCCTTTTATAAGTTTTAGCACCTTGAGCGACGCGAGGCTGCGTTTATCGGCGGTCGGGAAACCTTCCCGCTTCAACCCCACTCGAAACATAAATTCATGGTTTCATCCATCACCGCACCCACACAGCGCAACCGGCCTCTAGTACATTGTACGACCTGGGTCCCAAGATACCTACCATGTTCAATCACGAGGAGATGTAGCGCCATGGTCGCAAAGCCTACATCGGCCAAAAGCCATATCTCAGACGGCGACATTGCTGCGAACGAAGCCCTGCTTCACCACGCAGAGGCTTCCAGACTCGCGAAATCATGGCTAAGCGGTGCATTTGGTGGCGGTGAAGGGAAAGACGCCAACCGACATACCGACGAGACAGAAGACGATGAAGCCGACTTGAAGAAAGAGCAAGAACTGTTCGGCAAAAGCGCCGCTCAGTACTCGGAAACGTATGTGTCAAACAGACCTCCCCTTTTGCGCCCATGTCAGGGGATGTTCCGTGTATGGGGGGATGTTTCGTGTATCTATCTATGTGTGGTCTGTCGCTCACAATTCCCAATTTCTAGCGGCGGCATAGGATTCAAAGATCCAACAGTCGGGAACGGGGCGAACGCTGGCGCCCGTGGTGCGGATCAAACGACGGCGTTTCTGCGTAAACATTTACTTCGCGGACACCCTAACTCTCATACGACTGCGAAGCCTCGACCTCGACCGCAAGGCTTGTCGTCGAAGCGTGCCGATGATAGCGAAGATGAGGAAGAAGGCCGCTCGGGGCTAGGAAAGGGGAAAAGTAAAAGTAGCAGTTCCAGAGTGTCCGGTCGTGGAAAAGGTGAATCCGGACCTCCTACGTCCGAGACGGTATCAGTATCACAGGATCCGACTATCAAGGTTGACGAGGCGGCGAATGCCTTGTCTAGTCCTGCTGCGGCGCCTCCTGCCGCGTCAGCCCAAGCTCGGACAACCAAGAAGCGTGGATCGAGCTATTTGGACGAGGTGCTGGCTTCGCGGGCTGCCAAAAAGAACAAAAAGGCGCAAAAGGTCCCCTGAACAACCATTCGAGGCTGCCCTTGCAAGGAGCGAGAAGTGGAGGTCCCGCGTGAGAAAGAAAAACGAGGCATACACCCACTGTACAGGGGTAGGAGATATTTGCATTACACCGTCTTGTGGTCCCTCTGGCTCGGAACACCTGGGCCAACTGAAGATGGCCTGCAGTGCGCAAAAATATACATGAAAGAACCGCAACCTGGCCAGCAGCCTCGGACCCCGCTGATATCGACCAGTGCTGGCTCTCCGCGCGATCCAACCGACCCAATCACCAAAATTCGTCCTTCCCGTTCATTAACTCCCACGCATTTCTCGACCGTGACAAGGTTTACCAAGGGTCGTGGAATGCCCATGCCTGAAGTAATCTGACAACACAAACATGACAAAGAATTATCGTGGATCGGAAACTCATTCAACGCCCGCTTTTTTGATCTCATTATCTACTCGACTTGCCCTGGCTGTCGAAACATAGGTGGGATATATGGCGAAGATTTATTCATTGCAGTCGTTTTCGTTTGCGGTCCTCATTCGGTCCCTCATCTTCGTGTTCTTCTTCCGCGGTATCGGCGGGGTTTAGCAGGGAATGCAATGTCGCCATGCTCCCTCTGCGCGTGGCGGGCGCAGAATGCAGTTCAAAATTGGGCCGTGGGAATTTACTTCCCCCCAGTGTCCAGGAGACGTTCTCCACGCCGAGGCCAGCCGGAGGGGCTTCGGCAGTCAGTGGAGGCGTGGGTTGGTTGGCGGTGACGGTATTTCGTCTAGGACCATTGATCTCGTACTGGGCTAACTGGTCGCGGATCGCCTGGTCTCCTCCTGTCTGCGGTGCCTGCTGCGGCGACGAAGGTTGCCAATGCACGGACGAATGCCCTGAAGCGTGCGGTGATTCGTTCACGTTGGCCGCTTGCCAGCCGTGCTCTCGTATATCAGCTGATGTGTGCCGTCGGGCGAGATTCAGCGGCGGAGGGGTGGCTACCGACGATAGAGGATGGACGTTTTGAGATAGGTGCGGGGGCAGTGCCGGACGGCTGAATCCTGGCGAAGTATAGGGGGCGCTCATCGAGCCAAAGCGGCGCGGCGATGAAGAGAAGTGAGCGGGGATGTTGGGCCCCGGAGGTCGCAACCCAACATGTTGCGGCTCGATCTGGACAGAGGACCTTCGACTATCAGGATAGTTATATCCACGTGGAGAAAGAGGGGGTTCGAGGACTGAGCTGTTGGTATAGTATGCTTGTCGGCCGTTGGGCTGCGATTCCTGCTGTGTCTCCAGGGCGCGGACAAATTCAAGCTGTCGCGCAATCTCTTTCTGCATGCTCGTAATGTCTGCATACAAGGCGGATTCGGGCGATGACATGGTCTGGATTGCGCCGGTGACGTTATGTATCCATTGATGACATCGGACCAAACTTTCAGTCAAAGCTTGATATTTGGAGCTGACCGCAGCGTAGTTGTCCTCTGTCCTTTGCAACCTGGCGTGGACGTCGTAGAAGGCTTGTTCCAGAGCCGCCAGACGCTGATCTGTATCTGGCATGACCTCGGCCGGCGTCCCCGGTTGCGAGACCCCTGGTTTCGCGTTCGAAAAGGAATCTCGATGGATCAACGTATGTCTCGAAGCGCGCCTTTTGATCTCTCTCAATCCCATCAAGTCACCTTTCTTGAAATTACCGTTTCCATGCTTGAACTCCCACAGGGCGGATTCGGGGGACCCTGTGTGGAAGACATCGCTGACCTTGTGGAAGCCGTACATGTTGAGCTGCCGTACAAAAGATGAGATATTGGTGTGCTTGAAGTACTGGGCCAGGACCTTGGAGAACTCATTTGAGGGGGACATGACAAAACTTTCGTTCGTATTTGACCATGAGATTAGATGTTGAATGCTTCGGTCCTCCAGCATACTGTATAGCTTGTGAATGAAGGCAGTCTGCACGACTTTGGGCCCTTGTGAGGCTCCCACCGCCCCAGCCGCCGTGTTGTTTGACGAACTGGAAATATGATCCTTGTTTCCATTTGTGTTGCTCCCCTGTCCCACTTCGGGACTCCCTTGGACGGGAGGACCCATGTTCGGAGGATCGGGAGAGGTTATCTGCATCGAATCTTCCTGGGTCGACGTGGGCGAGGTATCGTTATTCTGAGATAGTATAGCCATGGATCTCTGTCTCGGAGAGTGTTCGCCAGGAGAACTAAAAAGATTTCTCGGAGTCGACTGAAGAAGGGTACTCATTATGCTCCTTTTAACAACTATTTTCGTAAACTCTGGTGCGCATGGACGGAAGTCCTATTTGCAAGTCATCCAAGGCACCAATTTTTCGCACCGTAGGTGGAGCTGCCCATACATTGGGAGAAGGAGGGGAGGGTACAGGTCGTTTTCCCGGAGGCGGCGCTCGAGGCTGACTTGTTGGATGGCCGTCAGTCCGCTCGGCGCAGGTGTGTTCGGGAGAGAGGCGACGCACCACGAAGAGTTGCCCGGCCGATGAGCGCACTCTTGACGTGGCCTGGTTGATCTCGGGCCGGGAGTTCTGATGACAGCTGCGGAGGGGAGGGCGCGAAATGGAGGTGTGGGAGAAGTATTCAGGAAGGTGGTGCTTGATGAGGGTGCGGCTCTAGCTTGAGTGCGGGTTCCAGAAGGAAAAGGAGGTTGTGGCGCAAAATGGACAGAGGCGTCCAGGGACGTACGAGGGTCTAGCGCGCGAGAGATCGAGGTCGTGGATAGCACCGCGATAAATCATGGACCAGGGTGGGATGGTTATTAGGAGTTGAAGATTGTGTCGAGGGTCAATCGTCGATAGTCGATAGTCGAGGGAGGATCGAGTAGCGAGAGAGGTGACAAGATTTGATAGGATCCCCTGTGGCTTGGAAACTGGGGGTTGGTGACAGCAGCAGTGGTTCGGCCGGAGGACTGCGGGAGCACCGGACCTGAGAAGGGGTCGACGCAGGGATGTTGTGAAAATGGATTGGGAAGAAGACGGGCGGATGAGCGATGGTTGAAGTGGCAGAAAGGGCAGCCAGGATCAATAATGGTTATTTCTTGGTGGTGAGGCGGAGGTCACGGAAGCGCCCGCGAAGCAGATATACAGAGTATGGGTTTGCATTCATATCATGATGGCGTCGATGATAGTAGGAGGAGTTGAAGGCAAGTGATATTCATGCCAATCTATAACTGCAGTACCGTATAACAACGATATGCTGGGATTAAGCCAGATGAATACGAGACAGGGAGATACAGTCGATGGTGCTAAGCAAAGTCTGCATGCATCTACAGACTCTGCATGGATGAAGATTTGGTAGGGGTGCGATATACAATGTGGTACCTAGGCACTTAACTAGGGAGCCTGTAGAGGACGACGCAATAGGCACCCAATAGGGTGCCTAATAATTGTTACAGGGTATACTGTGGTAGGGCTCTTGGCTAATTGCCTCTGAGTTTCAGCCCCCCTTGCTCCTCCTCTTTACTAGAGCTTGCAGACACTTAGCAGGTGGTCAACAAAGCCTTTTACTTGGGAACGAAAGGCGCCTAAGATGGGATGCTTGCGGGATCTAGGCAGTTCCCAGGCAGGAAAGGTCTTACCTATTATGATCAAGTATAGTGGCTATATTGTGCTTAAAATGCCCCCCCCGCCAGGCCATCACAGCCTCTACCATAATCTCTACCAACCGACACCTACCGTTCCCGCCCTTTTGATATGCGCCACGATCGTCGACACCACTATCGCTCCAACAATAACTTGAATGCTGACCCCAGACGGACCTTTGACTAAATGCGGACGGAGCTTGCAATCCGAGCCATGTGCATGGGTGACCCAAGTCTCTGGCTTTTGTTAGCAATTGGACCATTGACACCTTGATTGACACTGATTGACAGCGGACAATTGCAGACTATCTTCTCCATGTGCAGCCATCAATCACCGATGACTGGGTAGGATTCCAAGATCCGATGACCTATAACTATCGAGCCAAGTCTCAAGGTCAATAGACTGTCCACAGCCTTTCAAGCAAGAGCTGGCTGGCCTGTCCATCGATCATGCTTATCCTCCAAAACTCCTGTCGGCCAGATTGGAAATCCAGCTACGCCTTTGTGCTTTGTACCACGATCATGCTAAGCCTCTCGCTTAATGACCGAGCCCAGGTAGGTGTGTCTTTATTGCTGTTCAATCAACGCCCGCCCTTTTCACCACGCATATCCGGCTGGCCCTTGGGAAGGCTACGTATGTGTATGTTTGGGTTCCGGTGGTTGACATCTCTCTAATTCAACATGCATTTGCACATATGGAGATTGCTATTGCTATTGTTGCTCCTTATCTGGAAGGACTGCAGGAGAGAGAGAGAGCCTTCATGTGTTAAGTCATCCAATCATTGTTTCTCAACACCCATACCTTCTTCACGGCGACGGGATGAATATGCTTTCGAATCAACCATTAGCCCAACATCCTCGGACTATCGGAAAGGGGGTGATTGGCTTTCACTCAAAGCTCCACGAAATCATGGGATTGATAGGCAGCAAGCACGACGACGTTGTCAGTGTGCTATTATCACATCCTCCTCCTAGAGCGGATGGACATGTGGTCAATATGGTCTTCTTAGCCTCCAGTCTCGGCGACTCCTGTAGCATCCGTGACTCGATAGCTCCTGATAGAGACGAGGCTGCTATGCGAAGGCATGTCGTCGAAAGTGAGAAAGGCAACCTCTGCCGGGATGACTAAGCAGAACCCGCGTAAATTTCCTATCCACCTCTGCACTTCAAATAATTTTTTTGCCATAACCGGCGCAATTTCTCGAACCATACATACGGTCTGGTCCGGTCTCACGCAGAAAACCAGTTACTCGCCCTGCCTCTCTATCCACTGTGACCAAGATCGATCAAGGAGCGGCAATGTCTCAAACAGCAGCCGCTCGCCGGCACAACCCTCTTGAACACGACATTGCAACCTCCGGTGGTCGCCTGCGGACCAAGTCAGTCACTGGCAAGAGAAAGTCCAGATCTGAGGAAAATGCTCGAGGTGACGGCTACATCGACGCTCGTTCATCGCGAAAGATCCTAGCCATTGCTCAGGATCTTGCAGACGAAGACGCCGAAGACCGGAGAGCGGCCGTCGGCCAGTCTATATCATCCCCAAATGCGACCTTTGGATTCGACTACAGGTTTACGGGCGAGGATGATGAAGAAGAAGATGGCAGTGGCAGGAGACAATATGATGACGAGGAAGAATGGATGCCTGAAGAAGAAGAAGTGGTGGAGGCTGAAGACGATATCGATCCCGAAGATATGGCAGTTTACAAGAAATTTCTACAGGAGGGCGAGGAGCTACCCGATTTTGCACCTTCATTAGCCAGCCTGACGACCGCAAATCAGCGACCCGCCAAGGGCGGACCCGAATCCACGGCGGAGGAGGAAGACGGAGAAGAAGAAGGCGGTCAGACAACAAACCTCACCGAGCTTATTCTGCGCAGGATCGCAGAGAAGGAAGCCCTCGAAGCCGCCCGAGAGGACGGGGCCCAACAACAACATACATTCATGGGGTCCGGTGCGCCAGGTGATGCCATCGAGATACCTATGAAAGTGGTCGAGACTTTCACAAAAGTCGGCCAACTTCTCTCTCGGTACAAGTCCGGACCTCTCCCCAAACCGTTCAAAGTCCTCCCAACCCTTCCACAGTGGCCGGAGTTATTATCCATCACACGTCCGGAAAGCTGGACGCCACATGCCGTCTATCGAGCCACCAAGATCTTCATTTCGGCCCCGGCTTCGTCCGGGCAGTATTTCTGCGAGACTGTTCTTCTCGATCGCGTCCGAGAAGATATCCAGGAGACGAAAAAACTTAACGTGCATTTGTATAACGCACTTAAGGCCTCCTTTTATCGCCCCTCTGCTTTCTTCAAAGGCTTTCTGTTTCCTCTGGTCCAGGCTGGCTGCACGTTGCGCGAAGCACATATCGTTTCGTCTGTGCTAGCCAAGATCAAGATCCCAGTCCTGCACTCTGCCGCGGCGATCTTGCGACTGTGCGAGATCTCGGCGGAACAGACGTCCAACATCAACAGTGAAGCAGCCGGTGCTGCCAACATGTTCATCCGGATTCTACTGGGCAAGAAATATGCTTTGCCGTACAAGGTGGTCGATGCCTTGGTTTTCCATTTTCTCCGATTCCGCGCATCCAAGGATCCTAATGACCAGACGGCTGGGTTGGGAAGCAAAGAGGCCAAGCTACCTGTTCTATGGCATCAAAGCCTGCTCATTTTTGCACAGACTTACCGGAATGAGATTACCGAGGATCAGCGCGAGGCGTTGCTGGACTTGCTGCTTGTCAGAGGTCACAAAGAGATCGGACCCGAGGTCAGACGTGAGTTGCTGGCAGGAAGAAATCGTGGTGGAGCCGCTGAGGGTGACACTGAAATGGCTGTGGATCAAGAAACAAAAGACGACGGGGACGATACGATGGATGTCACGGCATAAAGCAAGCTTGCGACATGAAAAGTACCTTCATGAATGATGAAAATTGTTCCTTCAATATGATGAATATGAAACAAGCAACCGATCAGTCCTCTTGATACTTTCTTTCCAGCCCAGGAGCTGATGCTTGCTCGCCATCAGCCGGAGATTCTGTCTCTTACAGATCTATGCAAAGCCCTTCTTGACGCCGCGTTTCATCTTGTCTTTTGCGCCGTTTACCCGGCCGGCCGACTTGGTCGACTATTCTAGGTTGGTGTGTGCTGTGAATCACCGAAATCTAGCAGATTCCCCGTCTCAAATCTGTTGTGGGGGGCCTTCGGGTTCAAGTCTACTAACTACCATTGTCCACAGGGCGGCTCTGGTGCGGTGATGTTGATGTGGTGCCCTCCCAACTAGTAATCATCGAGAGCCCAGACTCCGTCTTTGCGCGTGTTAGCGACGAGGAGGAGGTGGTCCACGTCGAGGATCATTCCGCGCGCATATCTGTTTGGTAGCGGCCACCCAAGACACGCTCATCATCATAATCATCCTTCGGCCAGGACCTCCCAGAGACTGAGCGGATCTGTGACCATTTCCCACCGCTCTATATTCCCAAGGTTGCCACCTGCCGGCGGACACACGACGCCAGACCACCTGCTATCCGTGGCCGGTCCGGGTCCAACCCCAATTCTACAGCCAGGATGAGGACCAATCTCTCTCAAGCCTTGGTGGCTCACCATCCTCGCACGGCCGACGAGCTTCAATCCGGCCTCGCCGCCACCGACCCTACGGGCGATGAGCGTGACATCGAGCCCTTGGAATTGACAGACCATATCGCCGGCGCGAGCGTCGGTGCAGGCGAAGCCGACCCGGACGGGATCAACGCCTAAATCGGGGTTCGACTCAATGATGACCGACGGCTTTGCGAGGCCGGGGTTATTCGCGCGCCGTTTGTCCTCCTTGTGCAGAAGAATGTGCCCGATGGGGACCCTGCAGCCTTGCGACGTCGGGTAGTTGCGCAGATGGAGGACGTCGTCGCTATGTGCGGCCGCATGAAACACGTTATCGAGTAAGTCGGCCGGCAAAGGAGAGCGGATATATTCGGTCTGCTTGGCGCCAGACGACAACGACGAAGCAGAACTCGACCTCTGCTGCATGGTTGTCGGCCTTGAGCCCTTGCGTCTGACTTCGTGGCCGACGTACTTTGCCCAGTCCACTTGCTCGAGCCGCTGGCGGAGGTCGCGCATGCTTGTCCAGCCAGGTAGAACTTCGTCTATAACGTTGACATAGTCCGGCACGAGGGGACAGCTGAGCTCAGCTAATTTCGCCTCGAAAGTTGCATGGTCGTGTTCACTGCCAGCCACGAGTGTTGCGTAACTTGCTACGTCTTCCTCTGTTATCTCGAGCGCCGTTTGGGCCAAGCGGACAGCCTGCACGGATAGTTTCTCCCTGGTGTCTGATGGGCGCAGATACGTGAACACTTCAAAGTACACTTGCAGAATATGTTTCGAATAGTCTGGCTGCGGGCCACGGAAGGTGTTTGTCTCGGTCTCCGCGCCACAGTCATCAGCGATCCCGAGAACGCCATAGATCTTGTCCCGACGCTCGGCACATTTGGAATCATAGAACTCCGCGAGCAGCTCTTCTAGAGTCGACTCCTGATGCGAGAGGCGCCGCGAAGTAAGGCGAAACGGAAGTGTCTGCATGAACTGCTGTACAAGCGGTGGCAACGGTGCAGTAGGGGAAGCGGAAGCGGAGACTTCCTGCACTGCTCGGACGACTTCTTCAAAATGGCTCCAATCCAGACTCGCCATCCCACATATGGCTTCGACATTGCTAGCCTGCACGAACTCCTGGATGATCCAAGTCCGAGTCCAGTACGTCCCTCTGCACAGTTCAAGCAGGTTCGTCCACCGCGGCCAAGGCCCGTTGATCAGATACATATCCTTGAATGCAGAGGCTGTGTGGGTCCTGACCGAACCCGCCATCTCAGTAATGAAATCGAAAGCACGCGCCTGTCTTCGGTCCTCGGAAGGAAGGCCCAGCCAGACAATAGCCCGTTCGGACTTTTCATAGATCTCTCCCATCAGCTGGACGTGGAAGTTCCGCTCTTCAAGGTTCTGCTGGTCGATACACAGCGCATCGATCCACAAGAAGCGACTCTCGCCCCGCTGGCGGAGGTGAAGTAGGAGGTTCCATAGATTCACCCGGACTCGAAACAGCCGGCCATTGACTCGAATTTCCCGAGTCTCTGCGGCATTCCCCCACGTGTAGGATACAGCGGCGTAGGATGGCAGACGGTGCGCGGCGTACTGCGTGATACGTAGACTGATGGTTTCTTTCTTCGTCCCACCTTGGATTCGGAGCAGTCGCATGAAACTTCCAGGGAGTTTGAGACGCTCATGTCGAAATTCTTCCACGTTCATTTCCACACTGTCGGTGCGACGTTCTGACGGGGCTGTTCAGGATCAGGATATCCCGGGATCAGGGACGGCGCGGTGCCACAGATAGGGTACTATTGGCAGAGTAAACAAGCAAAGTCTAACAATTAAAGGAGCCCAGCGCTGCCTTCCCCTGGGAGACTTGCGGGCATTTCTGGCTCATCTTGTCTTCTCCCCATCATATTTAAGCGAGGACGGGGCTTGCGGTTCCATAAGGGCAGAATGGCTATTCGGCCGGGGAAAGGCCAAGCTGTCCAACAGTACGACACGTTGTCAGAAATCTGAAACGTTGGAAAGTGATTAGAGGGACGTTACTTGCACGTGACAAGGCTGAGGTCACGTGTGAGGTCTCTTGTTTCCAACTGCTGAAGAGTGGAAGGTATGGCGAGCGATGACATCGCAGCTCGTGTTGCCGAAGGAAAGCCGGATGCTTGTCGGATATTGTCTGAAGTCATCTCGAAAAGGCTCGAGGAACATGCTGACAGAGTGACAAGTCCGCGATTGCTGGACCGGAGCACTGTATAATAAAGATGGCCTCGTCTACCTGCTTTCAGTCACCCTTGAGGACTAGCCTGCGCACGATCTTCTCCCAAAGTCGGCCGGTGTGTCGACACAGCCAGAGATTATCGAGATATACACCGGGCAGCCGACGAACGATTAGTGCCTACGGCTATACGCAGGCAAAGGCACTTGTATACGGCAAATATGGAGAGCCTCAAGATGTCTTGTCTTTACATGGCCATTCGATATCTCCCGCGGCCGGAACCACCGTTGTCCTTCGTATGCTTGTGGCTCCGATCAACCCGGCCGACGTGAACCAGATCCAAGGTGTTTATCCCTCGAAACCTGAAATGACAATTGCCCTCGGAACCGCAGAACCCGTGGCGGTGGCTGGCAATGAAGGTGTTGCCGAAGTTGTTAGTACAGGATCCGGAGTCCAAAACCTGAAACGAGGGGACTGGGTAATCATGAAGAGTACAGGAATGGGAACGTGGCGGACACACATGGCCGTGGACGAGAGCCAGTTGATCAAGATCGATAACAAGGAAGGTTTGACCCCGTTGCAGGTGGGCACCGTGTCGGTCAACCCCTGCACCGCGTACCGCATGCTCCTTGATTTTGCGAAGTGGGGGTTCCGTGGCGATGAATGGTTCATCCAGAACGGTGCCAACAGCGGTGTCGGTAGGGCAGCTATACAATTAGGGCGAGAATGGGGCCTCAAGAGCATTAATGTTATTCGAGGTCGAGAGAACAAGGAAGAAGAACAGAAGCTCCGGCAGGATCTCCTCGACATTGGTGCTACTCACGTCATTACCGAGGAGGAACTTATGGGACGGGAGATCAAAGACCAAATCAAGGAGTGGACCCGTGGAGGTCGGGAACCGATCAGAGTCGGACTTAACTGTGTGGGTGGGAAGAATGCAACGGCGCTCGCCAAGTTCCTCAGTCCGGGGGGCACGTTGGTGACCTATGGTGCTATGAGCAAGCAGCCTATATCGCTTCCTGCGTCGTTGCTGATCTTCAAGGATATCACCTTCAACGGCTTCTGGGTGAGCAAATGGAGCGATCGGCATCCCGAGCAGAAGAAGCAGACGGTGGACGACGTGCTTCGGCTGACGAGGGAAGGCAAATTCAAGGATATTCCGGTACAAGAATGTCGGTGGGGATGGAAGACCGACGTCGACACGCTTAAGAATGCTGTTCAGGGCACACTAGGGGGGTTCAGGCCGGGCAAGGGAGTGTTTGTATTTGAAGAGGCATAAAGCAGCTTGAACGCACCAGCCTGTCGCCTGGTACTCTTGGTCGAGCCGGACTACGTTGCGATCGATTGGGGCAGTTGAACGCGGCACCACTTGGCAGGTCGATTTTGTGTATACATAGTAATATAAAATGAGCATGCGTCTTGAGCCATTGAACGGGACTTTTCACGCAGCGCACGTCTTCTCTCTGTGAGCCCATTCATTCCAGTTTTTGATAAGACTCTAAGATCACTTGTCCGGTGCTACGTTACATACAGTGCCAAAGGCAAGCGGTAAGGCCGAAAGACTGACAAGGCTGCAGGCCTTGGGCCAATCACATCGCCCAATACAGCTTACTTCTCTACAGGGAGCGCAACATTTCCGCCCAGAGAGACAGTTCTTCTGAAGACTCGTTAACCGACTCTCACTCTGATTACGGTGGCGAAACGATCCCTTCCCAGGGCGCAAGGCGTGCGTGACTAAGGTTGTCATTTGGTGAGGTTGTATTCTGGCTGCATTTCAACACTACCTATCGGTGTGCCCTGTCGCTCGTTCCGGTTTTATATATGCTCAAGCAGCCGTTCCGCCGCTGCGTCAGGCTACGTAACCCATCGTTCACAGCTTTCTCTCTCTTTCGGAGCTTCAGTCACTCGAAAAAGGGCAACATGGATGCGGATGAGTTCAGAAAGGCCGCACACGCGGCTATTGAAGAAAGTACGGAAGGACGAAACCTCTGGATTGCGCACAAAAGAAAAAGAACCAGCTAACGCAAGCAGTCATTGCATATAACCAGAACATCAGCGAATATCCTGTGCTGCCTACAGTAAAACCGGGATTCCTAGCACCTCAGTTACCCAAGTCGGCCCCTGAGAAGCCGGAGCCGTGGTCTGAGATCCAGCCCGACATCGCATCCAAGATCATACCCGGCCTCACGCATTGGCAATCGCCCAAATTCATGGCTTTCTTTCCCGCCGGAGTCACCTACCCGTCGATGCTGGGTGAGCTGTACTCGGCCGCCTTCACAGCACCGGCATTCAACTGGCTATGCAGTCCCTCTTGTACGGAGCTGGAGACCGTGGTCATGGACTGGCTTGCACAAGCGTTCGACCTGCCGGCAGAGTTTCTCAGCTCATCCGCATCCGGCGGCGGAGGAGTGATCCCAAGGATCCGCGTCCGAAGCGATCGTCACATGCATGGTAGCCGCACGAGAACGGTATCTCCACGCCAAGTGCGACGCGGAAGGCCTTACACCTGGCTCTGCGGAGCGCGATGACCGAATCGCATATCTTCGAGGCCGGCTGGTAGCCCTGTCGCCCGACCAGGCCCATTCCTCGACCCAGAAAGGCACCCCTAATCGCCGGCACCCGATACCGCTCCATTCCCACCAAGCTGGACAATCAACTGGCCCTACAGCTTGCCGAGCTCGAAGCTGCTCTTGCCCAGTGCGAAGCGGATGGATTGGAACCTTACTACATCACCCTGTCGCTGGGGACGACATCGACGTGCGCGGTCGACGATTTCGCGGGACTAGCACCGCTCCTGAAACGGCATCCGAACCTCTGGGTCCACATCGACGCAGCGTATGCTGGAGCGGCACTGATCTGTCCCGAGTATTCGTGCAAATACTCGCATCTGATGGCGATCGCCGACTCGTTCAACATGAACATGCACAAGTGGCTGCTCGTCAACTTCGACGCCTCGTGTCTGTTCGTCCAAAACCGGAACCATCTCACCCGAGCACTTTCCATCTCGGCCGCATACTATGCCAACAAACACACCGACAGCGGCCTGGTCACGGATTACAGAGACTGGCAAATCCCATTGGGCCGCCGCTTCCGTGCCCTGAAGATCTGGTTTGTAATGCGCACCTACGGCATCGAAGGCTTGCAGAAACATATCAGAAACACCGTGAAGATCGGGCAAGTCTTTGCCGACCTTGTCCGCGGAAGGTCGGATTTGTTCCAACTCGTCACGGAGCCGGCCTTCGCGCTGACATGTTTCCGCGTCAACCCTTCGACTCTGGGGCCCGAAGGGACAGCAGAGACTGGTGCCGACTTTGTCCCGCCGACCGCGGCCCATCAGCAGCGCGAGCACGAGGCCAACACGGTGACGAAACATATTGGCGATTTGATCAATGAGCGGGGCGAGGTCTTTTTGACTTGCAGCAGTGCCGCGGGCAAGTCGTTCATTCGCGTTGTTAGCGGGAACGCGGATGCCGAGGAAAAGTATGTGAGAGAAGCGTTTGATGTGATTGTAAACACTACGGAAGAGGTGTTGGCAACTAGGAGGTCGGGCCAAGGCAAGGCTGTTGCGAATGGACACTCTGGATAGATTGGAGGTTGGGAACGCTGGTAGGTGGATAGAGAGAAGACAGGATAGATCTGGTCGAGACTGTTGCACACTGTTGACTGTTGCACGCTGCCAACTGGTTCGGTCCTTTGCCTCCGTCTACGGCTACATAGCATAGCATAGCATTCGCCGATCCAATGGCCTTGGATACAGAATATGTATTGTACATTGAGGGGATCCATCTCCAGCTTCCAACCAACAGAAGCCAATTCTCTCCATCTGAATAACCTCCGTCGCCTTGAAAGAGAAACGTCTCACCCGCACATCACTGCCTGTAGATGGTAAGACCATCCAATATGTATCACATCACTGCCTGTAGACGGTAAGACCATCACATCATTGTGGAGCGTAAAGATTCAACGAATCCAGCAGACCACGCGAATTCGGCCATTTCAAAGCACACCGCTCGAGAACCTTCTGAGCAAGCACGCGACCTGGACCTGGAAGAGGCGCCTCGTTCAACCCATGTTGCAGCAACAACAGGGCAGCCTTGTACGCCCAGTGAGAGGTGAAGATATTCAAGACCATGTCGTCCGAGGCGTATGTGTTCAGCAGGCGAAGTGCCGACTCGACACCCGGCTCGAGCAGGAACCGGGTTTCATTCAGCGCGGCCAGCAGCAACGGCGAGCCATCTGTCGCGATGATTTCTTCAATCTCGCCCAAGTCGAGGTCGAGGTCGGTAAAGGACATGCCGCTGCGGAACTTGGACTGCACTCTGTATAGATGGCTGAGAAGTTCGCTGTCGTCTGACTTGTCTGATGAGATGGTCATTTCCTAGAACCGGGAAGGGAAAGTCAGTCAGTGGGTACTGCGTTGCATTGCATGGCCATAGAAGGGTGAATAGAGGTTGGAGGATGTTTATGAGGGTGAATAGAGGGTATTGGATGTTTATGAGGGTGAATAGACGGTATTGGATGTGTATGAGGGAATATGTATATGCATATAGGTACTTACCGTTTCCACCAGCCCCGAAGGCCGGTCCAGCGCAGTAGCAAGTTGGTTACCGATACAGAAGATCGACTTCCGCAATTGCTGCAGGATCGGCGTGGGCGTGGTCTCCTCTACTTCGCGAGCGCTGAGCTCGACTTCCAACCGGTGGGCAAAGGCGACTTGTTGACCTAGACTTCCGTTCTGCGCATCAAACAGGCTGCGTATGGCTAGCATCAACACGGCCTGCAGAGCCTCCAGCGTCAAGTCGGCCGTGATCTTCTCCGCATGCGCCAGAGCTTCTCGATAGAAGGCGTCAGATAGCAGAACCAGTTGCCGATCGTTGCCCGGTAGACAGTGGCATGCGATCGAATAGACCATGTGCAGCATGAATGACTGGGAGGGCGTCAGGTCGGATAGAGACCGAGGAGGTTCAGCCAGATCCGCCAGCGTGCTGTCCGCCACGGGGTACAGGCTGTGCACGGTGTCGAAATACTTGATGACTAGGAATTGGTGCATCCCTGCGTCTAGTAGAGTGCCAGGCGGGATTTGCAGAGGAGGACATACGCCATCGGCCCGCACTTGGACTTGGGCTTGGGCTTGGGCTTGGGCTTCGAGGCCGTGAGGTGCTGCACAGCCCGTCGACGCTGCAAGGGGTGCCTGGTGGCCTAGATATCGGTAGGCGCCGCGCACTTGGACAAAGTGATGTTCTGCCGGTACTGCGGGTGAGGCGGAGGCGGAGGCGGAGCCGGAGGTCGGGGCGGGTGCAGAGGACAATGGTATGGAGATGGTGGCTTCCAGCGCTTTGAGATGGTCGACTAGGGAGGCGATGTACCTGAGGGACCGGGAGTTAGCTATCTCGATATAAGCGGCGGCGGCGGCGGCAGCAGTAGCACCAGCACCAGCACAGCAATAACAGCAACCACAGCAGCCGCAACAATAACAATGTCCTGCAGACTTGGGCCTTACGTTCGTGGTAGCAGCTCCTTGGAAACGTGGTCGAAGAAGATGCATTCTGCTCCGACCCTGCTGCAATTCAGACATGCCGGAAGCCGGATATCACAGCGTCTTTTGTTCCTTCGACATCTTCGGCAAGCAGGGAGCAACTGCAGAACTGTGTCCAAATCGGCGACCTTGGGTTCATGTTGCTCGCCTGTTGGTGTTTTGTCTGATGGGCCAGTCTTCGCCCTTGCTGCAGCAGCCGTAGGCATATTTTGTCATGTCATCGAGCCCGCTGCTCGTGCTCCTGCTTGTCCATGTACTGCTCGATCAAAGCAAGAGACAACGACGTCCTTTCGAAGATCGATCTGTTGACAGAAAGCATGGCCATTACTGCGTCCTGGTCAATGCTGAATTAGGTTCCTTGACCCGCGGCCCGTCAGCGAAAAGATAATGGCCGGAGAAGACCTCAGTTTGTGGATCCCATGAGCTCGACGGGCTCCACCTTCAACCACGTGACTCCAATTGACCCACATGTTCCCTTGCTTGGCCACAATCCTTATCAAGACCTTCGATCAGTAGATAAGACGCGACGAAACGAAGGCATCGTTTCTCCAGGGTTTAGATATTGACGAGCGAGAAGACTTGGTATTACAGCAGCTTTGCCGAAGCTCAGTCATCGTCGTTGGTGCCAGTTTGACGAGACATGCCACTGTGACCGACGGGCAGGTACCGAGTCAGCCACGACTTGCATTCAGCAAGACTGACCTCGGAAGAACAATCCGAGTGCCTGATCAGAGCTTCCAGGCTTGATCTGCAATGATCTATACTGGGCCTTACGAAGAAGATGGTGTCGTCGACGCAAAGAGTGCGTAGAAGGGTTGTATCTTGTGCCCGGTGCCGGCGCAGGAAGATCAGTGTAAGTCAGCTACTGTGGAAGCGTTGTGTTTGTCAAGCTGATATTCATTAGTGTGACGCTCAAGCACCATCATGTTCTGTCTGTCTCGAAGCCGGTGTCCCTTGTGTGGCCCTCGACTCGGCGACCAACGCCATCGCTCCTCGCAGCATTGCTCGATATCTTGAAGCACGAATTGCTGCTCTCGAGAGTCAGACGGGCAAGAATACGGCTCCCGCCTCGACATGGTCCTCTACGACCCCTACCAATGACTACCATGACTACTACGTCCATAGATCCAATCCCAGAGATGGCTTCTCGTCTCCCTTGACCAATCCGGCCATCTCCAACGCCTTGCATGACATGACCACCTCCTTTCTCGGCCTCACTCACACCATCCGCCTCGCAGGATGTGCTGCAGCACCAACTCAAATCCCATCAGCCAAGAAGTCTTTTGGGTTGACGGATCTGGACGAGAATCACCCTCGGTCCATTCTCAACCAACAGCCTTCACATCTTTCTCTCACTTCAGTTCCCACTCCTGTGGCGGAGTTCCTGTTCGATATCTATATCAGCCGCATCATCCACCAGTATCCGATATACTACTCAGCCGACGTGGTGAGGTCATTCAACGCCATCTACGGCAGCGATGCTTCCAAAGCAACACCAGACTCACAGCCCGAAGCTCGAGACGTCTTCGTGGTGACCCTGATCATGGCCATCTCGCTGTCTACCGCCGCACGCAGCAAACAGGCTCGCGCGCACGCTCTTGCAACGAGTCTATTCAGGACAGCCATGCTCCATGTATCTGCAGTCTTGACGAACGACCTGCCCGGATTGCAAGCTCTCCTTCTGCTGATTCAATACACCTTCCTGAATCCCAGCGTGGCCAACCTGTGGCTTCTAACAGGTCTATCCAGTGAAGCAGTCATCGACTTGGGCCTGCACCAAGAGCTGCCAGCCAGCGCCGAGCTGGACGTGCTGGAGCGGGACATGCGCCAACGGATATTCTGGTGCGCCTGGGAGATGGAAGTAGCTGTATGTGCGGGCTTCCATCGGCCCCTGCGAACACAAAACAAACACATCAACGTCCCCTATCCATCCGAGTTCGGCGACTCCGCCATATCACGCACCCACATCGACACGACGGGCCCGCGCGCGAAGTTCATGACGCGCCGAATCTGGATCTTCCGCCGAATCGAATCCGACATCATGTCAGTTCTGTACCACCACGAACCACTTCCCGAAGACTGCGACTCGCTAGAAACATGGACGACGCGGACAGAAACCCAGATCCGGGAATGGGTAGAAGACGCCCATCGCACCGCAGCCCTGAACCAAGACCAAGGCCCCTCGATTAAATCGCAATGGGACGAAATGGAACTCTACGCCGACATCGCATACAACTACATTTTGGTGCTGCTGTTCCGGCCCTGTCCTCGCGTGAAGATGCCGAGCAGGGCATACTTGATGAAAGGCTTCGCCGCAGCAGTCCAAGTCGCAACAGGATACTGGGAACAAGCCAACGCCGAGTTCGGATACATCAAATACGTCTTCCACCCTTGCCACCACACCTTCTCGTCCGCGGTGGTGTTTCTGAAGGCCCTCCAACACTGTAAAAGCGAGATTGCCGACCTCTACACCCTCGAACAAGTCGAGGAGTATATGATGTGTTTTTCTCGCTTTTTCTCCACCATCTCGGAGCGTTGGCCCGCCGCGACACGCTGCTTGCAGGAATACGAGAGGCTGTTGGGGCCCATTAAACGAGATTATTCGGATTTCGTCCTCCAGCGAGCACGACTTTTCAGTCAGACTCACAACCATCATCACACTAATCAGCAGAGTCCTGTGACATACCATCACTCGATGGGACAGTATTTGGAAGAGGCTCAGGCCCTGCCTTTGGACGAGGCGTTTGCCTTCTGGGAGGTCTCAAATCCTTTCTCGGGTCTGGGCTTCACGGCTACCGCTGGGAATGATGCCGTCGATGTCTACACTTATCCGCCGTATGATTGGAATGCCGAGTTTGGGTTTGGAATGGACCCTGAGCTGGCTGAGTAGTGAGTATAGACGACATGGCTGTGGCAGAAAGAAATGTGCAGCAGCCAAGCAGACTGATCTCGACACTGATTATCCTTCTACACGAGACAGTAACCGGTGACTATCTATCACGACGTCAGCACTGGTAGATGGCGCCAGCCGTGGATTCCGGCATCTTGTACCCTCAGACGACACTACGCAGTTAGTCAGTCTACTGAGACCACACTACGCAGCCAGTCTACTGAGACTACATTGCTTTTACGAGAACATACTGCTCTGATGAGAGTATACAGCTTTTACAAGAACATACTACTCTGATGAGAGTATACAGCTCCTACGAGACTACACTGCCTTTACAAGAGTATACCGTGCATACTAGACTATACTGCTCATACCTAGGTATCTACCCTTCCTCCATCAAAACATGTAAATCATGGAACAGAATCGAGGTTCACAACAAATCTCGGTCCAGACTGGGTGAGAAATTGAATGATTGATTCATCAAGCCTGCTTCGAACGATATATACGTTATCTCGAACAGACGTCTAGAAAATCTACGTATATAGATGTCCTGCCAATATTTCACACCCAGCCATACGAGATTTACATATATATATATATATATATATATTGAATCTATAGCCGACTGAGTCCTCTGACGAGATAGATGGATAGATAGATATAGATATGTGTCCTTGTATATATATACTTTCAAGTTCCCAACCTCAACTTCGACATCACCTTGAACATGACCTTCAATCTTCAATCCTAATCCTTAATCTTCAATCTCAATCCTTAATTTGAACTTCAATCTCAACCTCAATTTCAAGCCTTCTCCCCCCCAATCATAACAGTCTGGTCTTCCACCGGCTCCGGCTCTTTATGTTCAACTGCAACGGAAGCAGCCCTGGCCTCAAGCACATGAGGGTGTTCTTCAAGGATATGTTTCGGGACAATCACGTCGTCCTCGCCGTTGAAATACTCCGTGTCCGTGATGTGGAAAGCAGCCAAGTAAGCGAAGATCAGGACGCCGGTGGTGTAGAAGGTGAAGATGACCGCTGCTTCTTTGATGTACGGCACGGAGAGGGAGTCGACGCCGAAACAGATTGCTTCGCCGGCGCCGAGGAAGCCGCGGAACACGCCCTGAAATGACATCAGAGGTTAGGATTGGTAGGTAAGGTAGGTTGATGGATTGGTGTGTTGTGGTTATAGGGTAGGGTAGGGTATGGCATGGACCGTATAAGTATGCATGTCAAGTTGTCAACCTTGCATCGTATAGCACGACACGAGCAGACCAAGGGTATAATGTAAACAAAGAAGAGAACATTAGGACACTCACAGCATAATTTGCCGATTTCCGCGGCGAATTGGTCAGTGTGCCGAGAAAGTAGAGAATGATATACTGCCACAGCGAACTAAAGACCCAATTCATCATGAACAGGAAAAAGATGGCGACAAAGTTGTCGTCTGTCCAGTCCATAGCTCGGGTTGGCGGGTTTGAACGGTCGTAGTTGCGCACTCGCACGATCTCCCAGGTCCAGGCTGCGATGAGGGGGATTCCTACAACTGCTAGGCCGATGAATGCCCGTGTTCGACGTTTCCCTGGCATCCTTGGTCAGTTCTGTTCCCAATTTGAATGTATAGTGCAATGTGTAGTGGTGTGCTGTGCTGTGCTGGGTAGTCCTGTGTTCTGTTCTGTTCTGTTTTGTTCGAGACCAAGTGCAATCCGAGTACTTCTTAGGGTTGGTTCAAGTATGTAAGTGAAGCTTGGTAAGACTTGGTACTTACATTTCTTGTGGTCCAAGATGGCCTGGAGACCCCAGCCGGCTGGAATCTGTAGAACGACAGACACAAACGACAGCAAGCTTCTCGTTCGTAGGTTGTTGTGATATGCGTTGACGGAGCCGCCGTAGACGAGAAAACATTCGGCTGGAAGGAATGCTGGGATCTGTAGACAGATTAGCCTCTGAGAGTGAGTGATACTGCGTCACTGTGCCACTGTTTGCGTGTCTTTCTGCCTGGGTGTCTGGGTGCCTTGGTTTGGTTTAATTTGGCTTGTTGGCTGGAGAGTCGAGACTGCGATAGAGATGGACCTGGAGATGGACCTGGAGATGGACCTGGAGATGGACCTGGAGATGGACCTGGAGATGGATCTGGAGATGGATCAACTGACCATGATAAGTAATTTCCAGTCTTTGAAAATCTCCAAGTTGGATTTCAGCTCTTCCATGAAACTGCGTGCGTGCACCAGGCCGACTTGAGTGCCGTCGTCCCGGGTGATTTTGGATGGTGGCATCAGAGCAAAAGCCCCTACTATGCCTAGAGACATCATGACGATGAAGACGATGTAGACTGCTGAAGGAACACCTGCTGCTTCGGTCTAGCAGGTATAGAATAGATGTTAGTACCGTGTCCTTTTGTTTTTGTTTTTGTTTTTGAACCCGGGTACGCAAGGTAACATATCCCAGTCCGTGAGGTAGTAACGTACCGCATTTCGATTGATGATCAAGGGGATGATTCCACCAATACACGATCCGACAGCCTGCAGGTTGATCGACATGGTGATGAACTTGCCACGGTCTTGCTCTTCGGAATATGACATGGCGATGTATCCCATTGTCACGAAGATGAGGCCGGCCGAGATCTGTGAGTCTTGTCAGAAGAAAGTCGTGTAAGATAGTGATATAGTGGTATAGTCAAGGCAAGATAAGGTAGTTTTGTAGTGAAAAATAACCGGGAAGCCTTACACCAATACACACACCAGCAAAGATAGGAAACCCTTCTTTGCCAGTCTGGTCAAAGTACCACAGCGAGCCGACATAGATGACATAGCCCATAACCCCCAACGAAGCGGTGATGGCAGGTCCAATCTTGTTCAACACGGAGCCGCCGAACGAGGCGGAAAAGAACCATACTGCGCAGAGAGTGGCGTTGACAATCTGGACGGTTGATGCAGAGTTGGGCCGACCTCCTCCTGCGCCGAGAAGGTTAAGGGCGACGTAGAGGCCGGCTGTGAGGCCGACGAGGATGCCAATGATGACACTTGTGATGGTTAGCAGCTGAGGACAGAGAACAGCATGGCCACAACTAGAGGGACAAGGCTGGGATTGGCATTGGGAGTGACTTACTTTTGCCAGTATGGCGAATGCAGCCTCAAGGGAGGCAGTCCTGGGATTTTCACCGCCATGTTTTGTCGCTCGTTGGCAGCAAATTCAGTCGGAGGAGGGATGAGACAAAACGGCTTCTGCTAGAGTCCCCAAGCTGGGTTTCTTCTGGCAATCTTCGAGATATAAGAAAGAGTCTTTTCCTTTCTCTTATATCTATCAGATAGAGGTCGGTCCCTTTTCAGACCCGTTGCTATCAGACAGAAAGCAGACAGACAGGAGGATATCAGCATCAGCCAGGCTCTGCACCACGACGAGTATGATATCTATCCAAGATATATGGGGTCCGACTCCATGGATTATATCGACAGGTCGCCACAGATGATCCCGTATGGACCCACGACACGACTTCCCCTCTGTCTAGCCGGCTGTATGGCATCTGAGCTGTGTCCGTATCTGTGTATCTCTCTATGAGCATCGCGCTTGTCCGTCGCTGTGATCCGGCGCCTTGGTCCGTCGCCCAGCACCGACTCGCTATAATCAACCACTCATCATCACCTACTATCAGCATATCTGCATATCTGCAGGTCGGGTGGATGTGACCGGCCTTGTATGTACAGGTACGGGTAGTCCAACGGCATGAGATGGAAGATCACCAGGCGCCCGTGGTGGGTGGCTTATCTTTGGCGTTTGGCGGTTTCAACGGGGCTGGGGTCAAATGTGGCAAGATGGATGAATGGTAGCCGAGGGCCTGACACCTGAGCATGCGGTACTCGGCCTGCTGTTTCCCAGTTTTATCCACCAGAAACATGGAGTTGTGGGAATGCCAGGACAATCTTTGCGGTAGATGAGGGTCTCGATTTGGCAGTGTGGACAAGGCTGCCGTTGCCGTGTCTTTTGGACTACTGACCCTGCTGCTCCGTATATTTTATTGGTCGGTTTGGATATTTCGAGCCAGGGGTCGCTCTTATCAAAGTTCACCAGCTGGTCTCGCATTGGCCCAGCCAGACAAGCGATAGATATACAGTGAGTGAAAAGGGGAATGGATGCCGTGCCCTGCCATGTGCTGTAAATGGTGGCGTCTCGTTTGCCTTGTGCACCACGAGACAGACACCTCGAGAGAATACTGTAAGTAAGAACCTAACTGATTGAAGCAGCTTCAAAGTCAGCTCGACCTGCCTGTCCTGCCTACCAGACTGTTGATCTACACCGTTCGAGCACAGACAGTTTCCCAAAGCATCCCAAAGCGTGCAGACAGGTCTCTATCTCTCTCTTGTGACTTTCTGGATCCCTTTCTTTTCCTTCTTTCGCGAGACAGACCAAGCAGAACAACCATCATGGGCAGCATCGCCGAGCCTCCCACCATTGAGATCCCCATCATCGATATCTCGAAATATCTAGCCGGAGATATCGAAGCCAAACGAAAAACCGCCCTAGAAGTCCGCCATGCGTGCGAGAACCAAGGCTTCCTCCAGCTCGTAGGACATTCAGTGCCACTCGAAGTCCAGCAACGCTTCCTGGCCGCCATTGCCAGATTCTTCGCCCTGCCCCTACAGGAGAAAGAAAAGGTATCTCAATCCAATTCGAAGTGTCATCGCGGATACGAGCGCATAGGCGGACAGAAGCTCGATGAACTCGACGACTCGGCCACGCCGGACCAGAAGGAAGGATTCTCCGTCAGGCGAGAGAGACCGTTGGGCCGGTTCCTGCAGGGTCCTAATCAGTGGCCTGAGACTGAGGAGTTGGTCATGCATGGCTTTCGCGAGGATTACATGGCCTACTTTGACGCTGTGCATCAATTGTCCAGGTCGGTTTTTCGGCTGTTGGCTTTATCGCTGGATATGCCGGAGGACTACTTTGATGGATTTGCTGCTGATCCTGATGGTGAGTGCCAGCCTGACCCTACATACATACATACCTTGATGTATACACATGATATATCATGCCTACACGTTCCTACACCTACACTACCAGAGTGATCCCATACCAAATCTTGGTCACCGTCCTGCTCTCCGCTGATAACCCTTCCAGGTCTCTGTCTGTGCCGAGCTCATCATTACCCTCCCACACCTGTCGATGTCGCCGGCAGGACACGAGGCGTTGGCGCCCACACCGACTTTGGCGCAATGACACTTCTGCTACAGGACGAAGGTTGGTTGCTGCCTTTTCTATTTTCTGTCATCTTTATCATGTACTCTCTTGCCATGCTGTCCTGTCCTATCCTATCCTCTCCTTCCCTGTTCTGCGCTGACTCCCAACTTTTCACCTCATCCCCAGTGGGAGGCCTAGAAGTCCTCCACAAACCAACGCAAACATGGCACAATGTCCCTCCAGTCAAGGGAGCATACGTCTGCAACATCGGCGACTTGATGCAGGTCTGGACGAACAATCGATACAAGTCGACCATGCACCGTGTCATTTCCCCTCTCAGCGGGAAGGATAGATATAGTTGTGCTTTCTTCAATGATGGCGCCTTGGATACCGTGGTCGAGTGTTTGCCTACTTGTGTGAAGCCGGGTGAGAAGCCGGCGTATGAGCCGCTGAGGGTGGAGACGCATATTGTCCAGAGGTATTTGCAGAGTTATGGGGCTGCTGGGACTGTTTTGACGGCTTAGGATGTGGGAGATAAGATGAATTAGTGGTTGAAACGAGAGCAATTGGGAGGTTGAGGGCTGAGAGGTCTTGTGGTGATCACTGCTTGATGGTGCTTGAGGTGTTCCTTGAGGTCTTTGGGCGATGTATTCTTCTGTAACACAATTTTATATATCATTGAGCTTAGAACATGGATGTATTCAAATATAGCCTTGATATTCCCTGGTACGAGTAACGGGACCATTCCTACTCTACATGTGTCGCCTCACACGCAAGCAGTGATAATCTCAAGGACTTATCATCCGGATTGAAATGTAATGTTCTCGGCCGACATTCTCTTGTTTGCTCTTGTGAAAGGGAACATTGTCAAGCTATGGCATTCCAGCCTTCTGGATTTACCTACGCCTCTCGCTGAGACCTTCTTTGGACATCAAAGAACCTCCCCTCCCACCACTTCCAAACTTGTCTATATCTATACTTCCGCACCACCCTGAACTTCAGCACCGGCCAACTTGCCCTCCTTGAACTCCTTGACCATAGTTTCCATCGTACACCATTCGACGCCCTCATGGCCATTAATCCACTCGATCAGCCGCTCATGCATCAGAATGACCTGCGGCTTCCCACTGACCTGCGGATGAATACTAATAGGGAACACAAACGTCTCGTACTCGCGGTACAGATACTCAAACTGGTCTTTCCACAACCTCTCAATGACATGCGGATCGACAAATCCATGCGTAGAGGCCTGTTTCAACGACAGCTGGAACGGCGGCCAATCGTCCAGATGCCAGTTCGCAGGGACTTCGACGACCGTGGACGCCTTGAGCGCCGTCATGGGCTTCATCCACTGGTCTGCCGACTTGGCCACGTCGGTCTCGGTCCACTCCTCGCTGCCGTCAGGAACATAGTACAGCTGCGAGTCGTGGTGCATGAACGAATGGTCGTATTCGATGCCGAACTCTTCGAGAAGCCGGATCGTCTCGCGTGACGTCGACCACGCTGGGGCGGTCCAGCCTCGTGGCTTTTGGCCCGTGAAGTCCGTCAGCACTTGGATGGATTTCGCGAGGACGTCGCGTTGTTGTGCTTCGGAGAGTGTCGATACAAATTCGTGCGTGTATCCGTGCAGACCGCTGATGACAGACAGAACAGACCGTTAGTATTGTGTACCGAGAGAACAAGCGTGCGTATCGTAGGTATGGGTCATTGGGGACATTGGAGGTTGGGGACATTGGTAGTAGGGGATATTGGAGCTATAAGCAAGCAGAACCACAGAATCGAAGCTACTGGTAAGTAGTAAGTACGTGGGAAGTACGACTTACATCTCGTGTCCCTTGTCTCGCACTTTGCTCAATTGCTGCGGGAAGCTTTCGATCGAATGGGCCGGCACAAACCAGGTGGTTTTGATTCCGTATTTGTCCCACAGCTTCAGGAGGCGGTCGATGCCTACCGTTGCGCCAAAGACGCCTCGGGACACGTCGGTCGGATTCGCGGGAGATCCGTCACGAGTATTGATCCTGCAGACATGAAGGGGATTAGCCAACCGATTCGGCCTCAGCAAAGGCGATGTCTTTTTCGTGCTTTTATAGAAGGTGTTGGGCATCCTGGGAGTTAGTTTCTGCTTACCATCCACTGACGGCGTCGACGTCGATGCCGTAGCCGACAAGGACACGCTTGACCATGGTCGCGGTTTATTCGTCACAATTTTGGTGTCGTGATATTCGTCACGAATCTGTTGTCGTGTACTCTTGTGATGATGGGATGCAAAAAGTGTCTATGCTAGGGTTGTATGATCCAAATTGCTTCATCAACAGGCTTATGGATGGTTTCCGACTTCTTGCTTTTTGGTATTGATATACTATTGTGATAGATTTAGCTTTCTGATATACTGTATGACAAGTGGGGAACCATCTCCCAGGGTCTTAAGGGGCGTTTGCGGACGGGGCCCTCGACGGAAAAGGGCGCAACTTTGTAAGATCTCCGGACGAAAGCGCAGGTGGATGCTATCAACGACCAGCCTCTAGCCATCCACGATAACAACATGACAACATGACCTCGGACTGCCGGTCTAGGAGTAGCGTACATCAAACGTGATGGTCTACATGTCTTGCTGGTCGGGAGGGGCACTCAGTTGTTATCATGGGCCGCTCGCATCTTTCCTAGTCTTTTTGATTATCCACCACAAAGTTGAGAAGCGGAAGACACGTACGTACCTACCTACCTACCTGGTCGACGGGGACCCTGAATGTTGAGCCCATACCTACAGTACCACCATCTCCAGCCACTGCAAGAGCCTCACTACTTGGTATACAGTACAACAACGGCAGAAACAGAGACAACGTTACGATACAAGCATACCATTCAGCAGGATTGTCAACGTTCACAATGCTCATCGTCGAGTGTAAAGGGTCTCCTTTCGAGGTACTCATGAAGCCTCTCCCCTGTGTGGCATGTGGACTGACGTCCTACCCTCGACCAGATAGGAGTGCAACATGGCACTGCAGCAAAGACCCATATCGATCGATGTATTGCTTTCTATGCCTCGTTGTTCCAGAAGACAAGCAAGTTAGCCTGGCCGGCCGTTCAAGATGTAGCGCTCACTTTCGAGCCACGCATCCAGCAAGCATGGCCGGACTATTACGAAGAAATGCAAGGTACGACCCAACCTCCCCTCCGCGTCAATGTTATTGTTATTGTTGTTGATGTCCCATCATCACTCACGTCAATGCCAGGGGTCGCCCAAGGGTCGAGTCGGTCGATCGCCGATATCATCGCTTTGAACGTGCGAACGGAGATCGCGTTCGGCCGTTTCAGCGACGGCTGTACCTCGTTGGCATGGCATACCGAGAAACGAGCATTCCTCGGCCAAAACTGGGACGTAAGTCAGAACGGATGGACACCCGTAGCATCCTCATCCTTTGTTTCGAACGCCTCCTCCGTCCCTGACATGTTCGATAGTGGAAAGAAGCTCAAAAAGAAAACCTCATCATTCTCAAGATCGAGCAGCCTGGCAAACCGAGGATCCAAATGATCACCGAGGCCGGCATCATCGGCAAGATCGGGTTCAACTCGGACGGCGTCGGCGTGTGTTTGAACGCAATTCGCGCAAAAGGCATGGACCCGTCACGACTCCCAGTCCACCTCGGTCTGCGCATGGCTTTGGAATGCTCGACGGCGAAGCAGGCAGTCCAGGCTCTCGAGAGCTACGGCATGGCTTCTCCCGCACATATCCTGATCGCCGACCCTACTGATGCCGTCGGGTTCGAGTTCTCTTCGTCGACTACCGCCAAGTTATATCCGGATGAGAAAGGCCGCGTCGTCCATTCCAACCACTTGCTCCTGGAACACCCGGGCGTCGTGGACACCGTGTGGATCCGAGACTCGTTGTTCCGCGTCGACAGGATGAAAGAGATCAGTGATGCACTAGACCCGGAACCGACCTGGGACGAGGTCGCGCAGTTATTCGAAGATGAAAAGAACATCCCGGTCGCTATATGTCGTGCGCAGACCGGCGAAAGCGATGCCGCTACCTTGTTCAATATCCTCATGGATTTGAAGCAGAAGAAGGCTGTCATTCGGATGGGCCGACCGACTCAGGTCGAGGAGGTGGTGACTTTGGAGTTGTAGTGTTGCGAGGGGTGTTGCGTTGCTTTAGCCAGATCTGACCTTTGTTGGCGGACGAGCTGCAGCCTAACTTCTGTTGCATGATGAAAGTCAATGATATGATTTAAACCATCGTAATCTTCTCTCGCAATCGACCATAGGATCAAGAAAGCAGCGCTTCCCGTTCGCTCAGCGGTACTTAAGCTTGATACCGGCTAGTTAGTACTAAGGTGGGTGACCACTTGGGAATCCTGGCTGTTGATTGTTTTTGCCTTTTTGCTGCTTGGGAGAGTGTGTGGGTTATGTATATCTCGCCGTGATGCGGGTTTGGACCTACACAAGTCTGGGATCTGTTTACTTCCTTTTTATTCGTTAGATACTGTGGATGGCAAGAGTGTTGCAACATGCGTATGCCTAGACCACAAGGGCTGGGTTGACATAGCAGAGTGGATCAGATCGGGTGGAAATTCTCTGCGGCTTCAGGACCCATCAGCCAGCCTTGTCGTTCAGCCTTGCGGCCAAGGCTCTGCCTCAGCCTCGTGCCGAGAACCGCCAGGCTGGCATCGTTTCACTTGCCTGAAGAGATGATCCCGCCCGATCATTGGCTTCAGAATAGAACTTCTGCATCGTCCATCTTTCTCCCTACCACGCTCACCAGAGGGCCTGATAGCTGGTTTCATGAGTCCCACCAAGGGGGTTGCAAGGCCGACCATCTGCCTAAAAATAGTGGTTCTGAAGGCAAGGTTCAAAGCAGTAAGATTTCCATATACAGGCAAAGCTGACACGTTCAAAGTTCTTCTACTTGATCTCACATGACGAGGACGGGCTGTCCCTACAATATCTATTATCTGTATCACACCAGCTGGTACCCTGCTGCTCGTCAATCATGGAGCTCCGCTTGTTTCAACCGTTCTTCCAAGGCAACAATGTCCACTGCCTAATAGTACGGCAGCAGACCATCATACTTCATGTCCAAGAAGTACTCGACAGCAAAGTTGAAGAACTTTGGATCCTCAAGCAAAGCGAAGTGCGAGACCTGCGGCAAAAGTAATTGGCCGGCAAACGGGATCCAAGCAGCCATCGCATCCGCCTGGTTTCGCTGGATATCTTCATCGTGGTCGCCATCCACAATCCACACGGGGCATTTGATCTTCAAAAACGCCTCAGGGCCCCAGGTCGGCTCTGTGGCCCACATGTCCTCCACGCCCTGCTCCATTGCGGCGCATTGTGCGGGATCTGGGCTCAGATTCTCACACGAGTAAGGATCCGGCGTGCTGCGTTTAGTCAGATTGCCGTTAGTGGAATAAGTCACACCGTGCGACTCGACATCCGAGACCAAGCTGCCTGTTTCGGAGTTGATGATCGGATCGTTTGTCCCGGGGATGCTCATGTTAGCTTGAGCATTCGCGCCATGTGCAAAGACTCGGTCGATGCGAGAGCTGTAATTCATGGCCAAGTCTAGGCCCGTGATGGCGCCGTCGCTCCACCCGACCACCGCGACGCGCGAGATGTTCAGATGGTCCAGTAATGCGATTGCGTCGCGTGCAAAATCGTCGTAGTGGAACTCGCTGAAATTGCGGTACGGGCTTCGACCTTCGCCTCGAGTACTGCGGAACAGGGAACAGTCAATATATATAATAAGTATCCAGATCACACACACGTAACTCGCAACTCGCAACTCGCACAAACGAGTCCGACTTCACACCACCATGGGACAGCTCAGCTCACTCACTCTTGAAGAATGACCTTCCGGGTCTTTGCCAGATAGTTGGCCTGGAGATACATCTGGTTGCTATTCCCGGTGCCACCGTGCAGGAGGAGGACCGGAGTATGATTCGAGGGTTTGCCCATGGTCGTGTACCAGAGATCGACTCCAGATGTCAAATTCAAGTATTCCCCCTTGTCACCGTTGGCCAGGGGCCCGGCGTTCGGAGTCCATTCCCACCGGACCACAGACGCATTGTAGTCTGCGCTGGGCAGGACGGAGGCCCTGACCCTTCAATTCGTTAACGTTTCAGCAACTGTTCTCCATAAGGTACAAGGGGGAAAGGAAGCATCAAGGTGCATCACCTACGCCGTGGTCAGAGCCAGCATCGAGAGGATGCCTGTGCAAACTCGGCTGAGGTCCTTCATTTCAAATGTCGTCGTGGATGGGGGGAACCAAGATGGGTTGGGTTTGGTTTTGTTAGCTTTCTGTCTCTGTCTTGAGGGCTTTCGACTGGGTTTTGAACTTTCCAGGGCTGGCATGCTTCATCATGAGCAGTTGTAGCTAGAAGATAATGTCTCTGCCCAACAGCGTCCAGGGTGGGTATCAATTCCCCACACGAGCCATGCACCCACAACGCTACTTCTGGTAGCCTCGTTCGACGATAACCGATCTCGATTACCTGTCCATGATAGGCAGTCTCGGTAGGCTCTTTGCTGATATCGGAGTGACAAACCGACAGGATGCTACCTTGGAGAACCTTGGAGCAGGCTACCGTATTAACGCTGCAGCGGTCGTGAAGAGATCGCTCTAAGCTCTTTGAAGAGTTCCATCGGAAGTCGTAAGGGCCCGGGTAGCGTGACGAGAGTGATCCTTGGATAGCTTATCAGTGTATCTCTATCTCGACCCTCGGAAGTTTCTTTGCGGAGATACCCACACTCCCTCGGGTTGGGGAGAAAGGCCTCGTGTCCGCAAGGGTATCCGCTACACCAACCTGGTTCTCGGGTCTGCTTCTGAAAATGTAGCAGTAGCAGTATACGATACTACAATGGGCTATGAATCAAAGCTGACGCTAATCTTGGAAAATATATCGGCCCCTGCCTCCTCGGAGGGAGTCCTTAAGCCTTCTAGAATATATCTTGTTACTCTCACACGAGACGATATAAATGCAATGCCCGTGCTCCTTGAAGTCTGGATATATGGAGAGTCCAACTATTCTAGTTCTTGCGTACTATGTATTTATAGTGTTTGAACCGCTGAACCTTAACTTCAATGTTCCTCTTCTAACATTTACAGCTTGCCAGAATCCCGGTGCACCCGAGCCTGAGTCTGAATCCCCACTTCATTCATGCTCTCTCGGTCTCTTATCTGCAGAACCTCTAGAAAGATACTAAGTCCTCCACTTGGTTCGGGTGTCTGGTCTAAGCTGCACGATATTACTTGCTTACGACTCGACACTCTGGTCTGGCTGATTTCGAGTCTGGTTTCGGACCAAGCTGAGGGGAGTTACTGGCTTGATCAATGAGACAGGGTCGATACCGTACTACTTGTACTTACCAAGGTCAGCTTCACATCCGACTAACTTCAATGGTCTGCACGGGTGGGAGATGTCTGTCTTGGACTTCTCTATCCAGTCTCGCTCGACCTTGGAAAGATAAGTGCATAGATACCGGTGGAACTAGGTATTTGATTACGGCACCCTTGATATGTGGTAGATACTTAGTATCTCATCTCTCCCAATTGCTTTCGTGTGCTGTAGTCAAAGCTAGCTAGCTAAATATGTCCAGTTACGTACGTAGCAGCAGTGAACGCAGCCTTGAGATAAGTGCCATGAAAGAATACACTTCCGCCAAGGTCACTAACATGCTTGTATCGACGCTGGGCCAGGTAAGCGAGTTCCGTTAGGCCGCCATGCTGGTATCCGTACAAGACCAGACTCAAGACCTGTTGTGGGTCGAGTTCTGATTGACCTAAGACCTTCTTCTTCTTTTCCAGAACCCTTTCCGGCCCCCACACAAGCTGAGATCGATGGAAGCGGCTTCAGCACTTCCATCATTGCCAAGGCGGGCCCGGAATGCAATGTCTCTTCCGCGAGCTGCAGAGCGAAGACCCACAGGTGCAGACATCTCAATTGAACCTACATAGGGATGACGTGTGCGGGATGAAGTCCGTCCACGACCATGACCATGACCAT
The DNA here is from genome assembly GCA_024611085.1 of Exophiala sp. LBMH1013. Taxonomy (NCBI): domain Eukaryota; kingdom Fungi; phylum Ascomycota; class Eurotiomycetes; order Chaetothyriales; family Herpotrichiellaceae; genus Exophiala; species Exophiala sp. LBMH1013. The sequence goes on along the minus strand of JAMFLB010000006.1, from coordinate 2,010,862 downwards.
CCTGTATGTACCCCTAGAGGTCGAGCTCTGAGGTCCCTGGCCTGCAAACCCGTTCGAGAGGAGGAGGGATGTTGGCAACGCCGAGGTCCGGATAGGGGGGTTTTGTACTGCATCGCCAGGAAGGAGGGTCTCCTTAAACGCAGGGGAGGGACGAGGCATTGGTCGAAAGTCGAAAGGCGTCAAATAGGGAGCCGTCGAGGGCGTTTTGGGTCTTGGCCGGCGCTGCATGCGATGGAACCGGCTCAGGATCAAGGGTGAGTGAGTGTCAGGGTGAGCGAGGTGAGTACGAAGGTGAGAGGGAGGGTCATTCACCGCACGTGAGAGTTTTCACTCATCTTCTGCTGCCAGGTCTTATCGCTAATATTCTTAGGTTGTTGGTCGATAGAGGTGGTGGCAAACGTGATGTGATGTTTCAAGTCAGTCGCAGCGGCAAGGCTCTGTGACAGGGGCGATGCTACGAAACAGGAGGTTCAACGACGTTTCAAGCCCAATTTGACGGAGTACGGCAGCACCACATATATTTGTATCAACTGCAAGTGGCTTTTGTTTATCAGGCCGTCTTTCCCACATGCCTAGCACTCATGCTCGGATTTTCTCATTAAATCCCTTTGGCGTTCAAGATACATACTATTCTGAATCACTCTCTTATCCATCGTCCGGACCTAGATTGACCTGATCTGCATATCCTCCTACCAGACTTGCAATGTGGACGCCAGGCCAGCTCCATCGAACACTATCAACTCACTCTGCAGCCATGTCAACCACTTCGAGCCACGCATCGACATACGCAGAAAGCATTGAAGAACAACATTTCAGTGTCGATGACGACATGTGGCAGGCCAAATTCAAAAAGGCCTTGGACAATGTCGCACCGAGCACACAGGACCTCACCACCACCAATATCGCAACCCATCGCCAACTGGACTCGGTGTCGACGGACAATTCAGATTCCAACCCCAACTCCAAATCCAGGCCCAATATCGCATTTGGTCTTGATCCCTCCAGCGACAAGTTAGATAAAGATCTCAAGACACCTACAATTGCCACGAAGATGCTCGACGACACCCCTTCAACGGACGTATTCCCACTTTCCCTATCACCGAACGACACACCCAGCACAGTCGTCGCAGACAGTATTCCAGCCGGACCCATGGAGCAGCTCCTACACTTAGTTCTTTACAAAGTCGCCATCGCCGAACGGAACCGGCCCACCATCATGGCAGAAGACTACATGAGACTGCAGAAACGAGTCGAGGAATTAGAAGGGGAGAAACAAACCTGGGCCGAGCGGTATCAAGCATATTTTGCCGTCCGGGACCAAGACTTGACCAACCTCCTCAAAGTGCGCGAGCTGCTGGCCCAAGAGCGGCGCGAGCATGCTGCTATCCGCAAACTTCGCGACGACGATCTCGCCAATGTTCTTGTCCTGCGCGAAAAACTTGCACAAGCCACCTGGTCGAGACCGGCTCCTCGACATCACCGGTCCCCTTCCATTTCTGCTCCGTCGGTGCGACAGTCGCGTGCCGAAGGGGCTGATTTGTGGCGCGAAGCTAAAGCCGCCGCTATGGAACAGAGGATTCTCGAGCTGGAAGCGTCGAATGAGGAGTTGAGGGCGGCGAATGCGGAACTCTCGTCGACGCGTGGAAAGCTGGAATCAGATACCCGCGCCAGTGCAAGTGCCGGTGCCGGTGCCGCTGTACTGAACAGAGTGGAGGCCATGTTTGAAGATAGTCTGAAGTATCGTGAGAAAATGGCCGTCCGACTCCAACAGTTGAGGTCGGAGAAAGAGGGACTGCAGAAGGAGGTTGCTGCTTTGGAAGATCGGAATCTTCAGCTTGAGGGAACGGTTGAAAGGCTTCAAAGGAATATGAATATGGATAGATAGAGATAGAGATACGGTATATTGCTTGCTTGATTTCGATGATAGCGTCGCTGCGCAGAGTTATTGACCTTTCTGTTTCCATGGAGGTTCTTCAAACGGTTCCCTTTCATGGCTATCTTCTCTTTGGGTTGACACTCTGCCGAAACGGCGCAGTCGAGGCAAGGCTTGAATCAGTTCTGTTGCATATTTTGTTCCGCATTCTTAGAACGTCTTTCTCCTAACCTTAGCAAGCAACACCCTCATGAGACGTCTCCCGTTTTGAAAAAACATGACTTCTGTCTTCCTCGTCTCCATCACCTGGATAGGTTCCTACCACCGATAAAATGCCTCTTGGTGTTGGTGTGGGAGAACAGCCCTGAATTGATTTCTCAGCGAGGAAACAACCCTTGTCTTCCAGCCAACTGCCGGGTCTACTTGTCTTGACTTCTGGCCATGTGCCCTTCCATGGGCAGGCATGAGCCGTGTCAGTTATATACCATCGTCTGCGGGTCAACGTGTCTGCGGTTCGTCAACGTCAACAATTCCTTCCCCTTTTAAGTTGGTAACCGTGAAAGTAAGGCTAGGTCGGTCGTGATCTATTTGCACTTTCAAGTCGGCACCCTCGCTGAGGATCGATGACCCGTGTCTGATCTATAAATAATGAAGCAAAAGCCATGCTGGAGATGGGGTTGTATGATTCACGACAAGCCAGTCACTTCGGCAATAGGATCATAGTCATAGCAGTGGGCCGGAGGGAAAAGGGGGCCTTTTTCCACATTGAGAACGTGGTTATACTTATGCGGTCGACTCTCAGCTGGTCCAGTCTTAAACTGATTCAGTATGGTCCCTGTACCAGGTTAGTTCTCTAGAAGGTCTGGAACTGTAAACCGCAAGTTCTCTGCACCCCAAATCACATCTGCTTCGATGGATATCACTGATAGGACACCAACTACTCTTAAGCTCTTACTTTGTATTAATGATATAATATCCTGACTGCCTAAGTTCTAGTTCCAGAGTATCACCTTTTGGTACCAAGGCCATGTCTTGAGAGCGCTGAGGCGAGGATAGACGATGGATGACCTACGACCTGATTAATTCATCACCCAGATCCAGACCAGGTCTATACGCCCACAGGCCTGAAACCAAGAGCACCAATCTGCAGGTATAAAGTTTCCTGTAGGGGTGGACTCACCCTTCTAATATAATAAGCCACATGGGGATCCAGAATTTCAATTCAGGAACTTGAACCGGTACAACATGCAGGTGAATTGAATGCATGGTTCCTACGAGTCTGAGTCTCAGCCACACACGCCCACGCCCATACTTATTGGCTCACAGGCGAGACCTCCCTTGATGGAAAGACAGGATTGGCAATTTCGATCACGATCCTTGCGTTTGATGTCCAAAAATCCACCTAAGGTACCTACCTACTTAGGCATGCAAGCCCCGCCAGTACCGAGACTTAGTTGTGTTACTTATTACTCGAGGCAAGGTGTCCAGCCCCTGTGTCTATACCGAGCGAGCGAGCCATCCATCCACATCCATCCCTCGGTTGCCTTCTTCTCCCAGACCAGACCAGACCAGACACTTGTCCCAGTCTGTGAGACTGTGACTCTGGCTCTGTGGGAGCACAATGCAACAGCACAGTTCGCTGAAAGCAGAACAGTCAAATTCAACTCCACTTCAACTCGAACTCGAAGGCCAGGCCATCCATCCTAACTGTTAATTCAGTCGTATCACGTACAATCCACATGGGGAAATGTCCCACTTTTGGACAAAATGACTGATGAACGAAGTATTTACTACTGTACTATATATAGGGCCGCCTGGTCCCTACCTACTTACTATTCTGGAGCGGCGGTCACGAAGCCGAACTTTTCGCCCGATGTTATTTCTCGATCTCGTCAACAGAACTCGACAATCTCTACATGTCTTGCATAACCTGACCTAGTTATTGAATGAGAATATGAGAAAAAGACACCAAGCCCACAGCCTCATCAACTTCTACTTCCACTTCCACTTCCCTTCCACTTTTCAAGAGAAGCCGGGTTGACTGATTTTGTCGAGATATCTGTAATGTCATATTTCAATTTTACCAAGGATTTTTTCATTGGAGTAGTTGGACAGGGGCAGCAGCAGCAACAGCTCGCTATCAAGCCACCTGCAGCCAGCTACGTATGCAGCACTACCTTAGGGAGGTTAGGTATGCAGTCTAGGCAGGAATCTTGGTCTCATGAAGGATGAATTCTGATACAGACTTGCATACATGCAGCATGCATGCAGTATTCCCTTGCCTAGCAAAGCAAGGTAAGGTAGCAGAGTGCGCTGGCCTCCCCACCCCAGACCCAGTCTTGTCAACCTCTCAATCTTCAATCTTCAATCTTCCCTGGTGGCATCCATGCACCTATGGCTGTTCAAGTTCAATACATCACATTAATCCAATCTAATATGCATGGATCATCCATCCCCTGGACCAGTTAGTCACAAGTCAATCAAATGAATTATTATTCTCTTTCTCTTCCCAATCAGGCAAGTCCTGTGTCCTCCTTACACAAAAGGGATCTATAGTTTCTTCCATGCTCTCATTTATTGGTTTCTGTATGACCTCGGCTAACTCGAACCGGGGTGTGAAGATTGAAGATTGAAGATTGAAGATTGAAGATTGAAGATTGAAGATTGAAGATTGAAGATTGAAGATTGAAGATTGAAGATTGAAGATTGAATCACTCATTATATGCGAGCTGGACGAATCATGCATGATATGTCTGTCTACATGAGAGAGCGAATGCGTGATGCACCCCTCGTTCGAAGCTAGACTATATATGCATATATCATGCGGCCTCATGCATTGCCGTTGTCGATTTCAACGTCTTTGCTGTCAGAACTGCCAATATGACACTGACAGCCGACACGACATGACACGACTCGACACGTGGGAAACGACTGAACCATATGCAACGTCCTCCGAGGGGTTGGTTCAGCTTTTTGGGTTCGGCTTCTTCGTATTGCTTTTAACAATGGCTGAGAACCCCATGCCCGTGTGATGTCGCACCGTTGATTGTGTTACCTGAAAAACATTCGTTTCGGGCTGGATTGGACTGGATGTGATTGATAACGTTGGCATCGACCATAGGCACTGTACTGTAGGGTAGGGGGTAAGTGTTGTCATTAAGAATCGGCCTGGATTCAGTCTGGGTTCTGGACTCTGGACTCAGGATTCAAGAGACCAGTCTCGAGGAAGAAAGTCTGTCCTACCATGCATGGCGTTGGGCCCTTCCCGCACCCAATTTCGAGTCCGATTTATTCGACCCTTCGTCCCCATTGTTCCTGTGCTCCTTGCAACCACGAGCCTATTCTACATATGTAGGGACAAAGCAGTGTTTGAGATCTGCCTTGAACCACAATCTTCCCCCCTTTTCCCCCCATCCATCCATAATGGCACCGAAGAAGAAAGAGTCTCTAATCGATGCCTGTACGCGTGCTACCACGATGGGAAACACCGTCTCGGTACGCATGGTAGAGTACATGACAGTCAAGCATCAACTGCATGGGTTCCGGGAACTCGCCACCGAATTCCTCGACCTCAGTCGCATTCTGTTCTCGATCGAAGCCGGCCTGACTGAAGCGTCGCATTCGCACCACCAGTTCCCCGTCGACATGACGCAGGAACTCGACAAGAAATTCCGCCAGACCAACGACGACTTCCTGGTGCTGAGCCAGATGCTGACCAAGTTTCTGGAGTACGAGAAAAAGGGAGGGTTCGGCAAGCTCCGCAAGGGATGGCATATCATGTTCGCGGATACCGACATGGACAAGATCCGCGAGTCGCTGGCCAAGAGCCGCGAGACGCTGCGGATGAGTGCGTTGGTTTTCCGATGGTCGTTGGGCGACGCCAAAGCAGATGTCTCTATGGGGATCGGATATACTGGTCTGGCTGCTGTCTTGGAGCGTTTGAACGATAGGAACCCGAGCTCGGCGGTGAATCATTCGCTTCCACCTCCTCTTCCATCGCCTCCACTTCCGCCATCTCCTCGTCGGGACGTTCCTGATACCCTGCCACCGCTTCCGCCCATTGCGTTGGCGTTCGGGGAGAAAGGCTCGAATTACACGCTCTTTCCACGTCCAGACGAACTCCCTATTTCCTTTAACGCGCCACTGCCGCCGGACCGGCCAAGCTTCAAGCATGTCCCGAGTACGCGGTCGAGCAAGATGACTGCTACTTCTGCGACGAGGGGGATCAGCAGTCCTATCCATGAACGCAGCTCAGCGACAGAAATCCTGCTCTCTGACCATGGGTCGATCAAGACGACGGCTGAGTCCATGACGCAGATCGAAGACATGATGCATGAGATCGAACTGAATGATAAGCTGTCCACCAAAGTCGTCCGCATCAAGGCCGATCCTACCACTGTCCCGCGATGGACACCGAAACAGAACAGCGGAGCTAACTCAGCGCCGTTGAAACAGGCGCTACTGACAGCCGTGCAGCAAAGGAAGCATAAGATGGTCGAGCAGTTGCTGGATTGCGGCGTGTCCCCTGATAGTGGTGTCGAAGTCAATATCCTCCGGGAAGCGGTCCTCCATCGTGACATTGAAAGCGTGCGTCTTTTGTTGCTGTTCGGCGCCGATCCAAACGCCGTCGACAGGCACGGGCTCACTCCACTGTACACGGCCACGGAGATGGCGTCGCTGGAAGTTGCAAAGCTGTTGTTGAAGTACGGGGCTGACCCCAATCTTCCTGCTGGTCCAGAGCACCTCTCGCCTCTAGGCATGTCGGTCATCGAAGCAAGAGGTGAATTCGTCCAGCTCTGTCTGACGTACGGTGGTGATGCGAATCTGAATATGCCCAATGGCAACACATTACTCATCCAGGCCATCAACCGAACGACTCCGCGAAAACTGCTGGATCTCATGCTGAACTACGGGAGTGACGCTGACGGGAAGAACAGCGAAGGCCAGACACCCCTGTTCACAGCCATACAGGAGAAGAGAGTCGACCTGATGACGGTTCTCCTCGACCACGGCGCCAATCCTAACCTTCCAGGACCGAAACATCCGCTATGGCCTGCCACCTACCAGCCCCAGGCTCTGCAGCTTCTGTTGTCGCGGGGTGCAGAGACTAAGAAATGCCCTGGAGTGTTAGAACTGGCCAGCAGTATCAACAATATCGAGTCAGCCAATATCCTCCTCAAGGCGGGCGTGGATCCCAATGCCAAAAAGGATGGTATCTATACGCCACTATGCACCGCTATCCGTGACAATCGTGCCGAACTGGTGTCGTTGCTGCTAGCCAACGGCGCCGACGCCAATGTCATGGCCTCCGAGTATCCAGCTTGGAAATGCGTGACTCACCACCGCACGCAGCTTCTTCCTCAAATCATCGCCGCCGGAGCAAATTTGCACACGCCGAAAGGTATTCTCGAAAAGGCCGTCGCTCACAACAACAAAGAAGCCCTGGTGTATCTTCTCGGCCAGGGCGTGGACCCTAACGACCGGACTGCAGAGGGAAACACTGCACTGACGACCGCAATCCGAGATGATCGGCGAGAGTTTGTCGACATCCTGCTGGCCGGGGGCACCGACCCTAGTATTCGAGGCCAAGAATGGCCCGTCTGTATGGCGGTCAAGCGGCCCGAGATCCTGCGCAAGTTGCTTCCGCACATGTCCAATCCGCGTGCGGTCAAAGGTGTGATGGAGCAGGCCGTGGTGGCCAATCAGTTGGACAGTATCAAGTTATTGTTGAAAGCCGGTGTCAGCGTCGAAGATAAGACAGGCGGTGTCTTCTCGCCTTTGACGACGGCTATTCGAGAAGACCGTACGGACATTGTCCGGTTCCTGCTCGATGAGGCGGGCGCGGATGTTAATGCCCCTGGAGAACATCTGCCTATCATCAAGGCGATTCGTCGGTGTCGTGGGAAAGATACGGAAATCATCGAGATGCTGCTCGCCCGTGGTGCCGACGTTAATCTCATGTATCGTGGTTGGAATGCTGTTCTGCAGGCCGTCGAGAATGGGGACGCTAATATTCTTAGGTTGTTGGTCGATAGAGGTGGCGGCGTTGATTTGCATGTCACTGATGAATCTGGTCGGACGGTTATCGATATCGTCAATGAGAGGGGGTGGGAGGAGGCAGTTAGTATTTTGATGGGATCGCAGGGCAAACATCAGCCGTAGTAGTCGGACGAGGAAGGCGGATGGGGAGGCAGAGACAAACTGAAGGATAAGCGGGATATCAAGAGAAGTAGGGCAGGCAGGATGCATAAAGCAAGTTGCATAGGTTCACGATATAGTGATCCTCTAGTTGGCGTTATAGCTGGCAGGTACAAGACCCTGAGATGATCTGTTCGAAGTTGAGCAGTGTTGGTGAATCATTATCATGCAGATGATGAGAAAGAGGAAAGCGAATAGTGCCGTCGAAGATAGATTGCTCCATGCGATAGATGAAGGAGATGAAGATGTTATCAGGACTTTTCGATAATCTGATGCCCTGATCTTGCGGTCGCGTTTCTCACATGGTGGTAGGGAATATATCCAAGGTGAGCTGCGATAAAGCCGTCGGTCCTCCTCACATAGTGTCCAGTGGTGCCAGTATATTTTCCTTTTATATTGTGATTCCAGGAGACATGTCTATCGCAATCCTGGATCCGGATTTTGACTTAGGAGGCGTGAAACCCGTTATATGCTGTGTTATATGCTGTTATCTGCTGTGTCATCTGCTGTGTGATATTCTGTCGTTTCGCGTCCTGAGAGCCTTGTCGGTACTGTACCTTCTTTCCCACGGCACAGTCCCCGGTGACGATAGCTGAGATGATAGATGATAGACTTGACTTCAGCCACATTTCTTCATAAGAGCCATCGTCCATGGTCACAAACCTCCGGATCAGATCGGAACACGCAAGCAAGAACAAACCCTTTGACTGACGATTTAGTCTTTCTTAGCATCTCAACTCCCACCTAGTGAGGGAATATGCGCAGGATCAGGGTCCAGGGACCACAGCGATTGAAGTTGGGCCGTCCTTGTCATTCGTCACACTTGGGTATGAAACGGTGCCAAGTATCGGGTTCAGATGACCAAGGGACCAAACCTATCCGTACGGGCATATAAACGGCGATCGAGTCTCTCACCCTGGGGAAAAAGTGATGTTCTCTCCGGATGGTCTCCGGATGGAGGGAACTGTCATTGCACAACGCAACATGACATCATACGTAGGTACTTTGGGTGGTACTCGTACTTACTTGTTCTGGTTCAGGCCGAGTTTATTCCGACATCCAAAATCCGGGGAATGCCGTTCCACCACTTGTTTACTTATTTACCTCATCATATGCTTACACTTTACCTTGTAGACGGCTAGAAGTCCAGTCCAGTCTACGGCGTATCATATGATATGACGATCCCTAGGTAATATGTGCCTTATCATGTCGCATTCTAATACACGCGCCGCTATCAACGCATGTCATATGAAGAGGGTTCAGAGGGGTATATATACATGTACATATTTCGAATCCCCCGACCTTGAGCCATCATCCAAGATAGCATGAAACAATACACCAAGCAATCAAGACAAGACGACCCGACCCGACCCAAAACAAACGTGCCTGATTTCTTTGATATATGAGAGGACCATCTACCTAATCTACATGCCAGTCACGACTACTGCACCACAACTACCAACTACCACTACCACTACCACCACTACACGTACAAGACAATACAACGTGCAGTTTCCAATCATAAATATCCTTCAGACCATAGGAGAGGAAATACTCGCGATGACCGGCCGAGACCGACGATCTTCGTCCCGCAGCAGTCTCCCGCCTGCACTGCAGGAACTTGTTGACCAGGCTGAGAAAGAGAGGGAACTCTATGAGGACCCATGGACTAAATTGTACGTTTATGCCGAGCGAACTGGTCAGCCACTGACACTGGCTTCTTTTGTTGTGTCTGTATAGTACAATGATGATCAAACAAGAAAGCTAGCTACTTAGCTAACGTGCTGCTTGTTGCAGGCCTGCCATGACTGAAAGAGACGAGCCCAATGACTCGATGAAGCATGAAACCCAGGAGAAAGAAGCCGATACCCGAACAACCCAACGCCCGAAAGAACGCCATGACCCCAAACAAGCCCCTAAAGCACCCAATGATCCCAACCACTCCTCCAAAGACCCCAATGATAGGGACAAGTCAAGTCCTGAGGGATGAAGAATATAACCAAAAAAGGCCGGGGAGAGCGCCACGCTCAGAAACGAGATGAAAGAGGCTAGAAATAGAAACCTGCCAAACCAATACAGCTCCCTTGCTTCCCTTCTATAACCACCGCCACTCTTTCTATCATACATGGAAAAGTGAAAAATTCATACACCAGGAAACACCAATGGTAATGGCAATCGCAATGGAATGCAAGGACCGGTCAACCGGCTGAAACCAGAGAGGCGTCGTGTCGTGGCCGCAATAAAAGTCGTGAATGATGTTATGATACAGAGAATGTGGCATACCCGAAAGTGTCGGTGGAGGAATAAGATCCCACATTGCGGGTTTGGTAACGGTAGTCAAGTCCATATTTGATAGACTGGGGTGATGGACCCTTGCAGTGAACCAAGACCGGCTTTGCTTTCTGAATTGGCTCCCAAGTCCTGATTTCGCTTACATCGCTGCCTTCGTCAAACGGATCATACTCCGTCTCATCGTCGTCGTCCCGGAAATCGAACGTGAAAGTGGAGACGGTCGAAATGCTGGCAAGTGTGGGCATCGTTGAGGCCGGCGACGGCTGCTCGGCTGGCATGGAGGTGCGGTCGGTTTGAAACCGGGGCCGGATTTGCTTGCCGCGTGAGAATGGCAATGAAAAAGATGGAACGGGAGGTCGCGAAGTAGGAGGCTGGCGTGGTGCTGGTGTCGGCGTCTGCTGGTACTGCACCTGTCGGCCTTGGAACGTTGGTGAGTTGGGAAGAGACCAGTCCAGCTCGTCGCTGTCCTCCGAGTCGTACATCAATGGGGGCGGAGAAGAAGGGGTGTCCACCTCCTCGACATCGACTAGGGTGGAGCGGAACCGTGCTCTCGGGACGGAGAGAAAGCACGTTGTCGAGCTGATGCTCGGGTTGGATTTGTGTTCACCCTGGCCTCGTCGGAAGGTCTCGAATTCTGGAGAAGAGTGGCAACGGCACATCACTACCCCCGCAGGACATTGACAGTCGACCACATCTCCTTTGGAAAATGCATCTGCCCGAATCGAGTTCCGCCATTCGTTGGAGGCGTGGGATACCCGTTGAGCATGGTCCCATGGAAGTGGAGTCCGATCGGCAGACTCGGCGTCGACGTTGAAAGTCGTGTCGAGAACCCCGCTAAGGTAGATGGACAGCTTCTTGCGATCTACCCCTTCGCCATCGAAGAATTGGCTGCTTCTGTACGAAGACCTCTTACTCGACACCGGAGTGCGAAGAGTTGACTCAAACTTCCTCCGTTCTTGAAACCCTGTGGCCTTGCTGGCATATTCCGGCTCTCTTGTCGGAGGGCATGGTGGTGCAGCCAACGGCTGTTCCCACTGAACTCCCAAAGCTGATGCTGCTGCTGCTGGCTGTGAGAAGTCGTCCGCCTTCACTTCATCACATGTTCCAGCTTGGGTTGTAGGAGCAGGTGCAGATGCCTGATCTGAGGCCGGCCTTTTCTTCCGCAGTCTCAGAGGAGCAGGGCACAGTGATAGACCATACGAGTTTCTTTGCTTCTGAGATCCAGCACCCGTTACCCCGTCGACGACCGGCGGCTTCTGACTATTCACTATAGCTCTTGCACGGGGCCGGTTGGCAGGAGGTGTAGGCGGCATGGGAAACAGAGAGAATCCCGACCGATCGAATTGGTCCATTGCTGCACCGGAGAAGGCGAGAATGCACGCTGACTGGTCCGAATCTGCTTGGGTGGGGTTGTTCGTCGAGGCCGGTGGATGAGCAATGTCGGTATGTTGGTCTGTTGTTGTGTTGTTGTTGTTCTCATGGAGATTGTTGATGGAAACAATCGATAGTGCAGATTGGGGAAATCAAGGCTTTTGAATCGAAATCATTACTTCGTCAGTGCAAGATAGGGGATGGGAGCAGGGGACAGTCCGTGGGGAGAGGTAGCGTGTCAAAGGGAATTTGCAAGCCTCCATCGTGCCCTTGGAGCAGATGAGCCAACGTCAACAAAGTGGAAGACGAGATTTGGCAGTGCCTGTCTGTGGCCGTCTTGATTGGTGTGAAAGGATGAGAATCCCGGACGAGGTTCAGCATGAGGTCTGTGTCAGGCTGTGGCTCTCTGAGAGAGAGGGTATCGAAATCAGCAAGCAACGCGGCCGAGCATCTTACCTGACAGATGACAGCGCGTCACTACCTCTTCTGACCGCGTCAAAGCCGTTTTCGGCCTGCTGCGTTGGGGAAACAATCTTAGAAAGGCTTCAACCTGCAAACTCGACAGCTATAAGACAGCTTCTGACTGCTGCCTGCAATCTATGTTCTGATCATACTGACACTGAAAGCTGTCGGAAGCTGCAGATGATGACAACAGCCACCCGTTGTCAACGGCCGCGTATATAGAAGTCATCATCCCACCGGGTTCGAGATGCCAGGTTTGATCTTTCAGATCAGAGGGATGTCTCACCATTCCCCCCTTCATAAGAGTTCGACCCCGTGTGCGTCAGATACCAAGCTTGATCGATTGTGCCAGGCGATGAAGAGTCTCTGCAAGCAAAGCCGTGGTTGATTTGAAGTGGCAGCTGTCTATGAAGAGTTTTGACATTGACGGGCCCAGCACGTGATGTTTCCCACCCACCAACGGTAAGACACTAAACCCCTTTGGATCTTGTCGGCGCCCAATGCAGAATCTGGACTCTCTCACTTCTCACTTCTCACTTCGTACTTCGCACTTCACCACAATCGTTGTCTCAGTCTTCAGCCTTGAGGTGGTCCATGAGCAGCCATCCGTGGCTCAATCATCTGCTTACCCGCTCTTTGTACTTCGCCGACATTCTCATATGTCCAAGCATATCCTTGGCCAACCTCGCTCCCTTCTGACGCCTCAACTTGACCTTTGAACCTCGGTCTCGATCGTTCGTGAGCATGGCTCGAGAAGAGATTTCTATGGACAGAAAGACCTTAGTTTGGATGATGGGTTACATAGCACGATATTGAGTGATAATGCTAGAGTATCTGGAAAAGATAAACAGATCATGCTACACGCCACAAACTCCACACAGCTTCTCCTGCCCGAACAGGCTTGACCGTTTCAGCCTCCCCAGATGCGGTATCACTCTCTCTCTTCCATGACCATGTCCACCTGTCTGGGCCCTCGTATTTCATTTCGCCTTCTTCCACCGTGTCGCCTGCCTCTCCCTCCGCCAGGCCAACTGATCCCACGGTGTGGCCTTCTTTGCTCGGTCCAAATACATGCCCACCGGGTCACGATCATTACTATGTGTTTCGTCATCTCGCCCTTCGCCATTTCTTCCCCGGATCTTCTCGAGGCGAGCGGCTTCTTCATTCTTCTTCTGCTCTTGTAATGCCAGGCGCTTGGACACTTCATTCGCGTCATGCAGACCCACAAGCTTCCTCCTTGCCGGGTACTTGGACATCAAGCCGTGGACAAGACGGTTCATTTTCCACGCCTGACTCATCTGATTAGCGTCCTCGTCACCATCTTCATCCCCTGTTGTTGGTCCTCCGCCGGTATCCGAACTCGGTCGCTTCACAAACTCTCTGGCGGGTTTGTCGACGATGCTCCATACCGAGGTCTGGACCAGTTGGGGCGGGTGCTCGACCACGTATCGGAGATAACTAGTAGTCACCACCTCTGACGGCGTCATGCCCGTTGCGTTCTCGTAATACAAGAGACCCGGCCTATAATCGACAATGAACTTGACCAGCTCTTGATGCTCACGCCGAGCTACCGAGTGAAGGGCGTAATCGCCTGCACCATCCATCTTTTCCAGGTCTTTTCCCTGGGAATATGAAAGGAGAAGTTGGAGACTCTGTTCCCAGCCGGTGTTCGTGTCAATGTCGATGTGACTCAGGAATAGTGCAAGCGGAGTCATGCCCGTAGGCTCAGTCCCGCCGCAGCGTTCCACAAGCATTTCAGCAACAACTTCTCGATCCAGCATTTCAAAGATTGACCGAAGCAACACATGGTGGCGATGGTTGATGTGGTCGAGAAGTACGTGCAAAATGTTTCGGCCGGCGTCATCCTTGGTTCTCACATTCGCACCCACCTCAATCAACCTCTTCGCTGCATAGTATCTGCCGACTTCGAAAGCCAAGTAGAGCGGCGTTCTACCATCAGCGGACCGGGCTTCCAGACAACCCGCAACGTTGTGCGACAGAAGAAAATCCAAACTGGCTTGGCTTCCGTCCGTATTTGGCGGCGACAACACTGCTACATGCAGAGCAAGGTCGTTACCAGCTGATAACCAAGTGGTCAGAGCAGCTTGAACTCCTCCTTTCCCTTGTGCCAGTGCTCGAATGTGTTCGTTGTCTTCGAAACCTTTAGCAAACTCGAGGTATCCGCGCAGTGGAGCATCAGACAGGAAATACTCTATCGCTTTGGGATTGCCTTCCATGATGGAGACGAGGAGAGGGATTTCTCCGTCTGTGTCGGTTTGATTGCGACGAGAACCCAATCTGCTTGCTTCTGCCCAATCCTGACGCTTCTTGCCGTGCACAGTAAGGCCTTGGTAGTATTTCGGCTTTATATCAATCTTGATCCCGGACTTCAAAGACATCTTCTGGAGCGGAATACCGACGCCTGTCGATTTGATCATCTCCTCAATCATCTCGATTCTCCCTAACCTGATGGCCACCGCAAAGTCCTCTTTGTCAATTTGCACAACCTTCAGAGTCTCATCGTCCTCCTTCTGCTTGGCAAGGCCGTTGCCGAGTTTGACAAGGAATTTCAGGAGTGGCACATTGTTTCTGACTATAGCGTAGCGAATCAGAGAGCACCGTCTGGCCTGACTGACATTCTCAAGGGCGCTATGGAACCAGGCCCATGACTCAATGGGACGACCATATGCTTGGGCACTAGGAGTCACATCCCCTCCGAGTGCCTTTCTTGCCTCTTGCTTGTCAACAACATCCTCGAATGCGCGATCAACTTGGCAAAGCCACGATACCATGGTTTCCGGAGCGACCTTGGATTTGACAGTATCAGCAAGCGCTGCGACGTTGTCTATGGTGAATCTTTCATCGACGACTTGGGCTAAAACTGGGACATCATCCCTACCCTCGTCATACTCGCTGTGGTCGTCGTAGTCGATCTCGGTTCGCAATGTATAATGGTATTGCTCCCACTTGTTGTCAGGCTGGTATTGCACGGTCGCAATCTCGACAATGAGTTGGGCCAGCTCGTAATGACCGCAAAGAGCTGCAATGGAGAATGGACTGAATCCACGAAGGTCTTGCACGGCCACTTGGAGTGGATGCGGGCTAGACAGACACAAAAATCTCACAGTTTCTGCATCCCCCTTCCAGGCGGCTTCAAATAGCTTGATATAGTCGACCTTTTTTTCCGGCGTCAAGTCACCTACTTTGAAAGATAGGTTTGTCGTATAAGGACTATCGTTGACAAGAGGCGGCGCCCATTGTTTCGGCCTGGAAAAAATCCAGGTCGGGATACATCTCAGCAATGGGTTTTGCACCTTTTTCGACCAGTTTGCTCTCCAGCTCGCCTAGTTTAACGAGTGTGGCTTGAACTGCAACCTTTTTCTCGGCAATTCCCCTCTTCTTGGCCATGTGTCAAGCTTTCTCGATGCTTCCTGTTCTGCTCAATCTGATACTGGCGAACGAGCTTTGCATCTTGTAGATCATGGCAGGCGGTCCAATACTGGTATGTGCCTTTCTCCAAATCCAGGTAGTCTTCGTCTTTGCCCAGAGGCTCCAGTCTCTCTGTTTCTATGTCAAGCAAAGGATTCAAGAACCTTTGCAGAGACTCCATGCGTCTCCGAACAATATCCAGGAGACTTCCACTGGAGTATCTCAGACTTGGGATCTGAAGGTACAGGTGGGCATTGGCCGGGAGGGTATTGACATCTTCGCCACTGTCGATCAACCTGTTCACAAGGTCCACTAGCTCCATCATCATGGCGGCGGTAACCGGCTGGTTAACTGATCGATCGTATTGCTGCTTGAAACGATCTTGCATATCAGGAATACGGTCAAAGCTGCGCTTGTAGGCTTGAGCAAAAGACTCGAAATCAATATGAGTCCTAGCACCATTTGCAATCAGGCTTACCGCCACATCCTCGCGGCCGGTACGGATGGCAGTAAGAAGGGGAGTCTCAACCTTCAGGTCACCGTAATAGTATCCCGACACAGCGATCAGATCGCAAGCTCTCCGGAAGGCGACGGGGTTAGCAGCCTTGAATGTCTCCAAGATCTGAACCTTTGCGCTACTGACCGTGTAGTGGAGGGCGGAGATATGATTCATGTCGGCTTGAGCGAATGTAGCCCCATGGGCAAGCAGAGTTTGGATGGTCTGATTTGCTTCTTTCAGAAGTCGTTCTAGAGCCAGCGAGAGGGTCAGAATGACTGCTCTGGCTTTTTTGGGATTTCCCCCGTCCATGATTTTAACGGGGAGGATTGCGTCCGCGCCGTACTCATCGATGAGCAGATCAATGACCTCGAGGTGGCCGCCGAGGATGGCAAGATGCAGAGGCGAGAGAGGGCTATCCCATGCAAGCACATCGACGTTGTAAACGTCAGGGTCGTCATTGTTTTCTCCCAGAGCGTCACTGACAGGAACAATGTTTACGAATGATCCCTCAGTCACATGGTCGTGCCCACCATCATCGTCGTCCATATCTTCGTCCGAGCTCCACGAGTCGGTGTCGCTGGTCCCCCCAGGCACCTCATCCGCCATTTCTGACGCAAGTCCTGCAGCGGCCCTTCGTGCTTGCCGTCTGGCCTCTTCCTTGCGCGTTTCTTGTTCCTCATTTGCGGCACTTCTGTCCAGCAGAGCCTTGACCATGCGCGAATCGCCTCGATGAGCCGCAAGGTGTAATGCAGTCATACCGTTGTAAAGTCTGGAGACGAGTCGAGCACCGTGCTCAATGAGGCATTGGACAATCTCAGGGGTAGAGCACATCACAGCCAGCTGCAATGGGGTCCTCCCTGTATGATCACGTCGGTTGACGTCCACTTCTTCAAGGGATGAGAACCAGTCTTGAACGGCGTCCAGATCTTGCTCAACAATCGCCTGGCACAATCGGGTAGTGTTGCCAATGTAAGCCATTTCTGTCCAATCCTCGTCGGTGACGGGGTTAAAGCTACCAATTGCTTGCCTCCCCGGGTTATCTTTGAGAAACGTGAGATCCCCTGAGATGTATATTTTGCTCTCTTCCTCGAAGGCAGCCAGATCTTCGTCACTGGTAGGCTCCGGGCAAAATCCACAACAGTCATGGATCACATCATCGGCCGACCCGAAGAAAGCTGGATGCCGATGAAGATTGGTCTTTCTGTCCTTCGGCTTATTCCATTCTGCATTCAACAACAAGTCCTTGGTGAAAAGCAGCTTCTCGATTTTCTTAGCATTGTATCTCGGCCCGTATGGGAGGGTAATGGTGTGGTAGTCAGACACGTCGTCTTCTTCAATCCACTCGGCAACGTCGTCGGGCTGGGTATCCTTGATGTTTCCGGGGAGCGTACGGTGGGACTGTGCGCTCCATGGCAAAGGAGGACGGCCTCTCTCCTCTCTGCGCTTGGCAAGATACGAATCTCTGTCTGTAGGCGAAGGAAGCTTCTCAAGAACAAGTAGCCTTGCAAGGCCTTTGACTCGGGAGAACACCCTCTCGTAGATGGTTGGATCAATCCTACTACGATCCAATCCCGGCCAGTACGCCTCAAAGCCGCGGTGAGAGTACTTTGAGAGCCTGTTTTCGTAGGAGGGAGATCTTCTGGTGAGGTCGATCGAGTTGACCTGCGTCATGAAAGCTGCAATAGCTCGTGGAGAAGCCCAAACCTGCTGGCCGTCATAAGCTACGCATGAACAGTCGACGTCGAATCCCGTCAGGATCTCCGAAATACTCTTGTACAGACGGAGAACGATTTGGACGTGGCGAGTGGGATATTCCGAGACGATAGTGATGGCATTCTTCGTACGGACGGTTGTTGTTTCAGCCAAGATGCTGTCGCGGATCTTAGATTCGATGTGTTTGACCTTCTCGACAGCTTGCTGCTCATTCAGGCCGTAGAGGAAGATATCCACATCGGATGCTGGGGCAAGCTTCTCGTGGTAGTACGTCCGAAGTGCCCGCTGTCTCTGTGTCAATACCAATGGCATGAAATGGTCACAATGATTACCTTGGATTCGTTGTGAGGTGCCTCAACTGGGAGCAACGACGTCACTACTGCACTTCCAGCAACACAGATATTGCTCCAGTCAAGGTCAACAAGGGATGCTTCGGAGAACAGGTGAAAGGTGCTCTTGAACTCTTTCAGGCTGTCCACGACTGCAGGAGAGCCATGCTTCCTCCGAAGACTGTGAGGGAGAGAGAGCAGATACTTTTCCTTCTCGGCCGGGCGCTCGCTGGGCAGATCCCTCGCTCGAACGGTAACAGGGGTGTTTTGAAACACAGGAAGAACGTGACTGGCGGTTGCAGCAGCGTGATCGGGCTGTTGGGCATATATCTCTCGGAGCTTGCTCTCGAAAGCTTTGAAGGGTCGGACCGCCTCGACGACGCCCGCCTGGGTATCAGGATGCTTGTTGGCGTAACCGATGAAGTCGGGAACAGACACGGGCAGGGGCGGCAGCTCCATGGCAGCCATCAATTACCCCTGTCGTTAGAAGACACACAGAATATGGGAATTGTATAAAGCGCTCGTGAACACGCCGGTTGAGTCAGGCTGGCGTTGGGATTGACAGAATTCCCGCTGTGACTACCGACTTTTGAACCTCAGATGTCGGGCAGAGCGGTTTCGAGAACGCTTTATGAATGAAAAGCAATGAAAATCAGCATGGGTGAGATATGCGCTGACGGGCAGGCAGCTGCTGCAGCCTAGAAGGGACCATGTTGTGAATCTACATGTCTCAGGCATCAGGGACGCACGACACACAGCACACCGCACACCGCATTTCCCTACTCGGCTTTGTTCATTCTCCAAACGAGATATGTTCACTTTTCCTGATTTTTGGTCCACTGAGGTCGGGCATGTCCCGGGATATGCTTCCAAGTGGGGTCTGATGCCTAGGCACATATGGTGGCCTAATGATAACATCTCGAGGCTGCCAATGAGGCTACTGAAAGGCCGGCTTCAGGTTGACCGGTGTGGTCTTGGTTCGACGAGCACTGCGTGGGATCGGCGGCAGGACGAGGTTGTGCTCTGACAGCCATTCATCAGCCATTCATTAGGAGGTTATCAAACCAGTGGCGTGAGACGAATGGAGATGGAGGGAGAGATCATCGTGGTCGAATGCACGCAGGAAAGAAAAGACGCCTGTCTGGATTGGATATTCTACTGTGCAGTAATCAGCATCAAGCGCAGTGGCTGGTATGATAAGATAAGATAGATTTAACCTTATCGATAAGCCCCTCGCATCCAACGACATCGGCGCAAAATGCGGGTAAATTTCGACAAATTCAATGCCATGTCAGTGTCAGCATCATAGGAACCGAACCAGGCACAAACACATCACCAAACCAGACAAATGGTACTGGTTCTAAGGACAGCAAGACACGCCTCACCGGTCTGCAAGCTTCTGGTCCGCCCACAGTCTACGAGCACCGCATCAACCAGTGTCCCAAGAATCCTTCGAGCGGGATTTTCAACTCGTCGCGCGCCCCAGTCTTCACTACCATCGAACAAAATGGCGAACGACCACATCCTAACACTATCGTGTCCGGACAAACCGGGCATCGTGCACTCTGTGACGGGGATCTTTGCAAAGAACGACCTCAACATCCTCGACCTCCAGCAATTCTCCGACCGAACATCCGAAAAGTTTTTCATGCGCGTGCACTTTGGTCCAGCTCCTGACACGGCGTCCCTGACACCAGCATTCGACGCGCTGGCCGAGCAGATCCAAATGAGGTACGAGCTACGGCCGAGCGCGCAAAAGCCCAAAGTGTTGATCATGGTATCCAAGATCGGCCACTGTCTCAATGACCTCCTGTTCCGCCAGAAGACAGGCCAGCTGAGCATCGACGTGCCCGTGATCGTGTCGAACCACCCAGATTTCGAGCCGCTGGCTCGCAGCTATGGTATCGCGTTCTATCATCTCCCTGTCACCAAGGAGACCAAGGCCGATCAGGAAAAGCGAATCCTGGAATTGATCCGCGAGCACGATGTCGAACTTATCGTCCTGGCTCGCTATATGCAGGTTCTCTCGCCGACTTTGTGCGAGGCGATGTCTGGCAAAATCATCAATATTCACCACAGTTTCTTGCCTTCGTTCAAGGGTGCCAAGCCCTACCACCAGGCCTTTGAGCGTGGTGTCAAGATCATTGGCGCTACCGCCCATTTCGTCACTGCCGACCTCGATGAGGGCCCCATCATTGAGCAAAGAGTCGCAAGGGTCGATCACAGTATGACTCCAAAAGAGCTAGTCGATGAGGGTAGCAACGTCGAAAGCCAGGTCTTGGCTGCCGCTGTCAAGTGGTGGTCCGAGAAACGCGTGTTTATCAATGGCCATAAAACGGTTGTTTTCAACTGAGTGTGGATTTTGGTTTTTGGAGATATATCAAGCTTGCATTTCCGGCGATAGCAAGAAGACTAAAAGGGGGCGCACAATGTGTAGATAAAACCAAAACAGCATGTTTCGACATTGGGATATACACTGATAGTAAGTGGTGGCTGCTTCATATGTCCAATTTCCAGCACATATATACAATCACATACCAAAGAACCGTCAATTGTCCACCAGGCCATACATAGATTTACAATTCATCCTTGACCCCAGCGACCTGGTCCTTGTCCTTCGTCGACCCCACGGAGTCCTTGACCATAAGGGCAAGAATATCGACCAGCAAATCACTAGCCGCGACACTCGTGACCTCAGCGGAAGTGTCATATGGCGGACTGACCTCAACCACATCGGCACCAACCAAGCGAATGCCTTCCAGGCCTTTGATGAAACGCTTGACCTCGCGGGTCGTCCAGCCTCCAGACTCTGGTGTGCCCGTTGCAGGGGCGATGCTGGGATCCAGCACATCGATATCAATAGACAAATAGACGGGGGTATCGCCCACAGTTTTCCTCACACGCTCAATGATGCCAGGCATTCCGCCTAGACCAGGCTCGTCGATTTCATGAGCCTCAATGAGATGGAACCCCACGACATCGCGATCGATCACGTAGTCTTGCGGACTGAACAGCTTGGTACGCAGGCCGCCGTGCACGGAGGTGCCTTTGGAAATACAGCCCTCGCGCGACGCGTGCCAGAAAAATGTGCCGTGCGTGATGGCGCTCTGGTCGGACACGATCCCCGTGTATCCGGCGTACGGGTCCCAAGTGTCGAGATGCGAGTCGAGATGGATCACGCTGATCGGGCCGTACACCTCCTTCAGACTGCGCAGGATGGGGAGCACAATGCTATGATCTCCGCCCAGACTGAGGACTCGTGGCCTGGTCCATTCCGGTCCCGCGGCTGAAGTGGTGTTGTGGAACAGAATTTGTCGGTATCCTTGCTCCATCTGTTTGAAGGCGTGCTGTGCATCGAACGGCGTGATCGGGATGTCGCCGCAGTCCACGATGTTGAGACCCCCCTCGGTCAGCGGATCCAGACCCCAGACTGTGTTGTAGCTTCGCCCTTTCTTCTCGCGTGAGCTGGCTGCTCGGATTCCTCGGGGCCCAAACCGCGCTCCAGGTCGGTAGGACGTCGACGTGTCGTAGGGAAACCCGACTACTGCGATGTCCATGGCCGATTTATGCGCGGCTGAGAAGCATCGCTGCCATGGAAGGTGTGCGAACGTCACTGGCTGGGAGAATGGCAGATCTTTGTCCAGATCTTCCAGAGGGAAATCGTAGTTGGGTCCGACATCGAGGGCGGAGAGCGGTGATGACTTTGGTGAATGTGCGGAACACCCTGTAAGGACCGACAAGCCCACTGCAGCAAGGGCTAGACAGATGCCTCGAGCCATGATGTAGCGATGGGATCTCTGCCTGTGTATTGTATTGCCTCCAATGCGCAGCAGCCACCAATATGTTGTTTCTCTGTGGTCGTTGTCGCTCGCTCGTCGGTCTACCGGTTATAGAATGGTATCAGTTCACAAGGTCTCGGAATTGTCAGCCAGCAAGAGTCCCATGGACTCTGCCAGTGGCCCCTCTGGCTTCTTATACTTCCCTGACCCTCCCGAGCGGGAATTGTCATTGCTATTTCCGTGGTGCCATCAAACCTTTACGAGAGAGCCATCATTGAAGACGGACATGTCCATTCAGCACATCAATGCAAATGTCAGCCTCGGAGCTCCCATCTCCGTCCCTTGTCAATTGATGACGGCGACAATGCAACATTGAGAGAACCAACATCACTCTTCTACTGTGCCAGTGGTGGTTGGTGGTTGCAGGAGTGGATGAGGTTGGCATTAATGCATTGATTTGCTGACTTGGAGATTCTTCTTGTTGGGAAAAAGACGGATATTAAATAACCCGGTAGTCACGTGGTACTAGTAAAGCAGCGAGTCTTTTGTTCGTTTCGATATCGTATTGGCTTCATATTGGGGCCTGGTTCCAGGTTCCTGGCAGTGAAAAAGTATCTCCATGCCGTCTCTCATACAGATAAACCCAATGGTATGGATTCCCCACCATCTGCTCTCTTTGTTCACTGGATTCGATTCCACTCATGACAGTTGCGCATCAATAACCCTCTAACGGTAGTACTCTGCGGGTATCATAAACTCCTTTTCCTTAATCCAGTATTGCAGCCTTCGAGCCAAACGCCTGCCATAGCATTCCAATGCCACGGTATTGTTTTGGTCCGCTACTCCACAGCCCCGAGTATCCAAACGGAACTGCGCAAAGGGCCATTGGAAGATCGGCCACCGCTTGAGACCTTCTCAAGATTCCAGGATACAGGGCGAAAAAAGGACGTCATCCGTCTGCGATGTTTGGACAGAAGCACACCGACTGGTTGTGTACTACACGCGGATGGCCAGACAATCGGCCAGAACAGACTCGAGACCTGATCGATCCAGTGCGCCCGCGCCTTCCCAACCGTAGTTGTCACTGTCGAGGTCCATGGGGTCACTGGCCGGCTCGGCGACATCAGCGATGGAGGCATCTTCTTGACTTGCACGCCACTCCTCGTAGTCATATCCTGCTGTTGCATTGGTCACCGTCGCTCCTAGCAAGGGCATCGCATTCCAAGGTAAAGGTCCGACTCGAGACGTGAGTTG
Organism: Exophiala sp. LBMH1013; assembly: GCA_024611085.1. Taxonomy (NCBI): domain Eukaryota; kingdom Fungi; phylum Ascomycota; class Eurotiomycetes; order Chaetothyriales; family Herpotrichiellaceae; genus Exophiala; species Exophiala sp. LBMH1013. The sequence goes on along the minus strand of JAMFLB010000006.1, from coordinate 1,987,663 downwards.
AAGGTCTGGCATGCCTAGCGGCCTTCTGGTATACGCCGCTTCGTATTCCGTAGGTAGAAGATCGTCGTCGCGGGTCCGTCGTAGCCGTCCCATCTTCACCTCGGCCTCCTCTCGAGCGATCCTCTTCTGGTAGGAGCTTGTCAAAATGCCACCTGCAGAGCTGTTTTCATATCGCGGCCCATTAGATCGAGTCCGGTTGAAGACTTCGCCGATCAGGCCTTTGAGATACGTCTCCGCGGCGATGGCCACCAGTTCAGCACACTGGACTGAGCAGCCAGATGAGATAGATTCTTCATAGCAAATCGGGACCATTCGAGCATGGATGGTTGGCGTGTCTGGGAACTCCAGTGTTTCGCAGAACAATGGCTGCAAATATCTCTTTCTGATCTCCAGGTCCCAGTTGGTCTTTGTCAATCCTCCCGCACTTCCACTGACCGGTTCCGGCGCCTTGATGCGCAGGGCATTGTAGTAATCCTCGTACGGACTCTTGCGAGCAGCTGCCTCCTCTTCCACTTTATCATTCGCAACTGCTTTCAGTCGCCTCCTATCCCGCGGCGGTAGAGCCATCACCTCCACCTTGAGACGCTGTTCGGCCGCATCGCTGGCGATGGCGGGTTTCGACGATGCCGCCACCGCCGACTTGTCGGTGGTCGCACTCACCCATGCTGCCAGTCCAGGTTCAGGGGGATCTCTGCCGGTATTGCACAGGATGGCGAGGACCAAGGAGTTGTGCGCATGTTCTGTCTGAGGGGACGCATATATGAAGGAATCGCAGAGGTCGCCAAACTCTCTCGCATTCAATTCCCCTGTTATGTTTTAGCTAAGTCTCTTGTCTTGTCTCTGCGATTGCGAAGTGGGCAGGGCGCGTCTCGACCTACCTCGAATGAATCTCATTATTGCATCGTAGTAGGTTTCCCAGTTGTGTCCGATCAACGACTTCAGTTCTGCGTAGAGGGGTTCTAGGTCGATTCGAGGGTAATTCTGAACTGTTTTGTTCGGTTTCGAGGATGATCCAGGAGCAACCTTGGTGCTAGTGACCGAAGTGATCGTATCCGATCTGGTAAGCGCTGCTAGGTTGAATGTCTCATCTAATGTCGCCATGTTGGAAAGCGTGTGGATGGTAAAGTCGGGGCGCGCACCCGCAGCGCAGGACAGATGAATATGCTACTCATCCAGTACAAGGGCGCACTCCGTCTACCGGCACATACTGACCCAATATCTCCGGTAGTGAACCGACAGTGTAACACAATTCGACGTGATGACCTGCGGCGCGATGCAATGATGGAGCAGAAGATGTGCAAATGGGATGAAGTCAGAACACATGAAGTGGCCCACAGTGGTAAACCACTTTCGACGCCGCCTTAAATTTATGGCGAGTCAACCAACAATGAGATCGGCCAGGACACGCTACAATTGACCGCTGGAAATGGTTGGAGGAGGACTCGGTGCCTCAGACTCAACTACAAACAGAAAACACTGTGACCGGTGACCTTCGTTAGCACAAAGAATTCTAGCCCTCGTCAAACAACTCGATTCATCCAGCCTTGCGAGTACTCGGAGAGCTCAGCTATGCCTATGTCATATTCCACACGAGCACCATTCAGGCTCTATCTTACTCTATGCTATCTTGACCTTCCATTTCTTGACTGTGGCATCCGCCCCCGTACTGTATACCACGTCTCCAAGCCAGACAACGCCGTTGACGCCTTCCTTGTGAGCATTGGTCTCTTTCACTCTTTTCCCGGGTTCTTTCAGACTCCATGCAAACAGGTTCGTGTCTAGACTGCCAGAGACTGCCCCTGTGCCCTCAGCATTCCAAGCTATAGAGGTGATCTTGCCAGTATGAGCGTTCCATCGATCAGTCACAAGCTCAAGGGAAGAGGTTCCCGTAACAAGGCCAGTGAGCCCCGTACTGATTCTGTAGACATAGATCTTGCCAGCGGCGGTACCAACCGCTATCAGATTTCCATCCAGAGAGAAGGCTATGGCGGTCAAAGGAGTTGCAGAGACTTGCTCCACGACTGCTGTTTGCTTGGGTGCCTTTCCAGGTACGACAGAGAACAGCCGGAGGCTTGAGTCCTGGGCGCCAATGGCAACTGTAGTTCCAGAGGAAGCCAGAGACGTCGGCGTTGACTTTAGCGGAAGCTCGCCATCCTCTTCCCCGTCTCTGTAGACAATAACGCTTTCCAGCTGAGCAACAACGACGAGAGAATCAGAAGTGCATGTCAATGCTTTTGGTTGCGACGACAGTTGCGTCGGCTTTCCTGTGAAGATCTTTGCGCCCACATCGACAGTCCGCAAAGAATCATCCCAACCCACTGAGAACACTTGAGGGTGTTTCTCGGAAGGAGTGGCAGCAAGGCCGGATATGATATTGGTATGCCCCTCGCCTTCAATGGTTTCTGCAGTACCCCTAGCCACATCCCATAAGCATAAACGACCCTCGTAGCTTCCGGTCCATATTGTAGCATTGTCAGCCTCGCCCGAAGATGTGATGGCCGTGATATTCTTCTGGTGGCCGGAAACGACCTTCGTCGGCTTGCTGGAGCTGCTGTGCAAGTAGTTGAGGTTGCCACTGAGGGAGAGCGATATGATCAATCCGTCTGATCTGCCTGCTGGCCAGACTACGCCAACCTGCTGATCCCAAACTGCAGCAGTATCCCCAAGGGCCCAAGAGTGAGTGACCTTCCCAGCCTCGACGTCCCAAGTTTTGACTGTGCGGTCTGCGGAGCAGGTCACGAATCTCTTTGAGTCACTGGACCAAGAGACGCCAAAGATGCTGCCCTTGTGGCCTTCTGCATTATCCGCGATCTCGGCTTTCACATCCCCAGTCTTGCCATCATACACATAGATTTTCTTGTCGCCACCGACACTGACCAGGTGATTGCCGTCCGGGGAGAATGCCACGCCGTATATGAAGTTGGTATGATTTCCACGTCCGGGAATACCGTTGAACTTGAAGGGAGCCCCGTGGTAAAAGACCAAGTTCTTGTCGTCTCCTCCGGTTGCGGCTCTCAACGGTCGTTGTTGTCGTATGCTGACGGCATTGACCTGCGCCGAATGGCCACTGATTTCTCCTACGGTATTGCCAGAGTCCGCGGTGATGCAGTGCCCGTACCGCTGTTTCCCATCTCCCACAGCTATTATACGTTGGCTGTCACCGTCCCATGCGATATCATTGATGCGGCCTGATATAATGGCATATTCGCCTTTTGTGACACCCGAACCATTGGGCGAGCAGTCCCATACTCTCACCACCCCCGAGGCATCTCCTGAAGCGCAATAGAAGCCGGACGGCGAGAATCTTGCGACAGTGGTAGCCGCTGTATGCTGGGTGTACTGAGTGGATATTGCAGGATTGTCAATGGACCGAAGAAATATGGATTTGTTCGAAGCGTAGGCTATGCGCTCTCCCTTGGAATCGGCGGATAGAGGGGTAGGTTGGCCTCTCGTAGTGGTCGGAAGAGCGGCATAGATGCCATCTGGGCCGGGTTAGCATTACTCGCGATATGGGAAATAAAACATACCAGTGGTTATGGACATTGTCCTTCATGCGCGGGCGAAAGAGCAATGTATAGTAACGCGTCTGTGAGTTGCTGTGGAGTGAGAGAGCGCAGTGGTTGACATAGGAAAGCGTGCCTAGCACCCGCTGACGAGGCTGATGGCCAATGTTCTTCATTATCCGTCTCAGCACGAAGTTACTCGCAGAAACACATCATTTAAGGATAATCTGTTCTCCATTGTCTGGAGCTTGTCTCCATTGCTTTTATATATGTTTTTGAGTATTATATGACGGCGAGCTGCTGCGCTGAGACTGCGTCCAGCAGCATTCCTATACGATTGACCCAAAGCCTGGTATACAAGCATGTTGCATCCCTCGAAATCTAGTCAATCTCGATGTTGCATGCCAAATCATTGGAACTCCTTCTCGTTCATTGTGCACAAACGTAGAGAGAACGCCTGCTGCCCATGATCAAAAGTCCAGTCCAGTACAATCCGCGAGTATACATCCCGCTAAAGAAGTATTTGTTCCGCCTTGCTCGGCCGATGCTGCTCAGGGCGCAATGTATCCGCACCCCACCGAGGCCTTCGTCAATGGCTATTTTATGTTCATCATCTGGTCAATTGCTCGTTATGAGGCAAAGACTCGGCCTGTACTCGTTCTCTTTCCCTCCATTTCGATCTTGATATACTCCGGATGTCTGTGGACACTGGGCATCAGACCTAATGCGATCGCTCTCCGAATGGCCTTCGCAACTTTGCGCTGGTTGACAGGGCGTAAGCCAGTAGAGCTGGAATGTCGGATGCGCCCCATCTCTGTCATGTATTCAGACATTACCGAGAAGTTCTAGCCAGGGTTAGCAACCACAACTGTACAACAGGCCGAAGGATCTGCGCCAACCTTGTACAAGCTTAATGGGTTGACTGATAATGCGTCGAAGGCATCGGTCGTTGGTCGGTGTCTCTTTCTCCATTTCCGGGCTTCGGCAGCAGACAAGTCGTGGGGAGCATAGACATCGCCAACCTTCCATTGGCGCGTCAGTTGCCTTGCGATGGCATAGTTCTCTTGTTCCACCAGTTCCTCTCTCTTCAGACTCATCAAGGTTGTCGCAGCTGTTCGCTTGAATGTCTCTGCCGTACGTTAGAAAACGGGAAGAACGGCATGCGGGATGGTACATACGGGCCACGGGAGAGGCTTGCAAAGATTTGGTCGCCTGCTTCATCTGAAGCCCCAAGCCGGGGGCTAATCGTGTAGACATTGCTGGCAGTCTATAGATCAACAATACCCAGCAGTAAAGACGACCATCATTGAAAGATGCAGCACTTGCACGACCCGACAGACAATTGCAATGAAGTTGCAAACTTGCCAAGCGACATGCTGCTTTTACAATCTTAACCCCCCTCTTTGCCAGCCTCGCCCTCCCAATTCTAACATTGGCTTTCTCTCCTTGCTCCCTGACAGCCATGCGTTGCGCGCTTGCAATAAGGTCCAATACATGCCTAGGAACAGAATGCTGAGTTGGTATAAAGATGCCACTGCAATGCACGAGGCCCGAAGATGTTGCCGCTCTCTCACACACGTGATTCGCCTTGAGGTTGGAGAGCGCTAGGCCGCATGACAGAACCTCCGCAATTACACCACGGTTGAACTGCGCTACTCTCCATCACCATCCTCTGCAGTGATCACACCACAATTAACGCCCTCTCTGACCCTTTTCGCATTCCTCCAGGCTCGACGATAGCCATTCGGCTCTACCGAGTATCAGGTTGAAGCCATAGGTACCGACACCACCATGAAGACATCCAACTTAACCCGGAGCGTCTTCCGCGCAATCCTCAGTAACAGACCGTACATAAGTCGACAATGTCAAAGGCGTCTCGGAAGGACGCCACCACACCACTTCCTCGCACCTACATATGCATTGCATCAGTCACGCGGCTTCTTTGGGCTGAATCTGGGAGGCGTCGAGCAAGGCTTCCGGGGCGCTAGAAGCAGTCCCGCGAATGTTGAGCTTGCTTTGAGCAAGTTAGTTGACGTCGTCAAAGCGCGGAGGACCAACTCTGGGTTGCCTTCTGATGACCAAATCGTCGACGCCTTCAGATTCCTTTTTTGCGGCCAGAATCGAGTCAGCCCGACCGTTGACGAGGAATGAGGTCTTCCTCGCTACTGAAGCTTTCAAACATTTGCAAGAGCGTGGGCATATATTGTCTGGGGAAGAGAAGACAAGCCTGACCGAAGAAGATTTGGAAAATGTCCTACTAGCGTTGGCATCGTCCGGTGGTAGAGATAAATTCCGGACTGATGCACGAATCCTTGCAACCTATGTCTTCGATTCGCTGAAAGAACGCATCGGGGCAGCTGAAAAGCCCCGCGTCCCGATTAAACATGGGCAGCATCCGGCTCAGGAATCTTTATTCTTCACCTACATCACTGTTCTGGCCACGACAGGTTCTTCGCATGATGCTCTCGAACTGATGCGGCAATCCCCACAGAGGGTCGAAAGGGACAGCCTTCCCATGTGGACCGCGATTTTGAAGGGTCTAGCGAAGGAGGGAAAGATGCACGAGTTCTGGGAGGTCGTCCAAGAGGTGCAAAGCACTGTTGGGCCTCTTGACGCCTTGTCACAGGAGACACTGATATCCTTTTTCGCCGAGCACGGAGAAATTCATCCATTGAAGAAGATCTTCGACCTGCCTCTGGACGATGGGCAAGTCCCAACGTCTCAATCTCTTGTCAAAGCCGTTGACTGCAGCATAATGAATGGCGAACTTGAATGGGCGTCACGGGCGGTCAAGATGTTGCAGGAAAGAACCGATGCAGGAGACATGGCCGGGACCTTGCTCTTGTGGTACGCCGTTCACGACTCTGATATCAATCATATCCGCCGGAAAATCGAAGAACTCTCAGCTTCTGGCATCACGGACGCCGTCAGCATGAAATCAATCAATCGCTTGATCGAGTATGCATTCTCACAGAACAATATCGACAATGCCTCTCAGTTTATTCGGTTGGCAGAAAGTCTGGGATTAAGACCGGACGCCAAAACGCGCTCATTGCAGTTAGCATATCATCTCAAACAGGGCGACCGTGCTGCCGCTGCCCAGACATTTGAGCTGCTTTCCAGGGAAGATCTCCCCGTTGATCGATGCGACGTTCCTGTCCTGAACCACTACATTTCTGCGCTCGCCTTCTCCAACGACCACGAGTATACAAGACTGATGCAAGTGGTTGACCATTTGTTAGAGAGTGGAGGTGATTTGGAAGCCGAAGCAATTGCCGGGTTATGCCATGTCTTCCTCCAGAAGGATGAACTCGAAGAGGCCACCGGGCTGCTTAGACATCGTGTGGACTCGTATCCCATGGACGACAGAGCACGCATTGCTGCAGTTTTCCGGCAGTTCATTGTTGATCCAGCTGTCAAGGCTCAGCGTGCTTTCAATGCCTATGAACTGTTCCGTCATGCTTTTCCCGAAAGCACGGTTGAGGAGCGGCTACCCCTGATGCAATCGTTCTTCGACCGCGGTCGTCCTGACCTTGCCTGTCTGGTCTTTGGGCATATGCGGCAGCAAGAAGATCCCCAAGCTCGACCCACTGCTGCAGCCTATGCGAAATGTTTCGAAGGCATTGCCCAGTGTAAAGACATTGATGGCCTACAAATGGTTTATAACATGTTGAAGCTGGATCTGGAGGTCGAGCAAACGACACGGATTCACAACGCCTTGATGGCTGCTTATACAGAGTGCCACCAGCCTTTCGTGGCCATCATTGATCACTTCTGGAAAATCATGGACTCGCGAGAGGGCCCTACTTTGAGTTCCTTTATGCTCGCTCTTCGGGCTTGCGAGAAGTGGATTCCTCAGGGCGGCCACCAAGCCCGACATATCATGGCGCTTATGCAGAGCTTCAACTTGGTCATCACGAAAGAGGTGTATGAATGCTACATTGGAGCTCTGGCCGGACAGTCGGAATTCGAGAACGTGGTGGAATTGATCGATGAGATGGAAAATGACATTGGGGAGCGGCCTGATGCAATCACCATCGGTACTTTCTACAATGCGATACCGTGGCAGTTCCGGAAGGACGAGGTCGAGAAGTGGGCAAAGAAGGCCTATCCCGAGTTATGGGAAGAGCTGGTGTCGTATGGAGAAGAAATTGATGAAGAGTGGGAGATTAGGTATTTCAAGATTGACCGCAGCATTGACATGGATGATGAGCTGTTGTTTGGGCCTGGTGAGTATCACCCGGTACTAGCGCAGGAAACGCAAAGTATGTTGGAGACTCCAGCGACATAGAATGAAGGCACAAGCCGAAGATTGAACAAAAAGCTATGAACACACAATGAGGTTTCGCTACGATATCTGTACCTGGTTCGGTTCAGCTGGGTGTTTCTTTTTTCCGCCGCCGAGCTTACTCGATTGTTGGCAATGACCGCGGAAATGGCAAAAACTTTTTCCACAAGCCTGTATCTCTGAGATATCAGGGTTGTGGGAAGTGAAACCCGGGTTCGCAGGGCTTTTCCGTGTGGGAGTTTCGGGTGGTTTTTGTTTTTGTCATTTGCGACATATGGGAATTGAACTCGGTGCCTCGGATCGGCTGTGGCCTCGGACGGCGTGCCTCGAATCGGCTCGTGCCTCGAACGGCTCCTCGGACGGCGTGCCTCGGACGGCTGCCTCGAAGCGGCATCGCCCAGTACCGCTAGACCATCGGGGCCTTTCTGGGGGTCTTTGCGTTATTATGAACGAAAATCGCCGACTTTGACATATATTCCCATTGGCCCCGGGCTGCAGTGAATTCTGGTACCGCCAAGGAAATGAAGGTGACGCGATCTTGAGTGAAGTGGTCAGGCAATGCACAGAAAGGTGGACGGCTCTCATGAGCATTGCTGGATTACTGGTCTGCAGCCGCATCTTCATTGACTGGGTTCGGAGGGATGTGCAGTCTAAGGTGTCTTCTTGCCGACATGCTACAAGTATACAGAATTGGTGAAGAGACGTCCAGTTTGCGAAGATGGCATTTCATCCTAACGAGACTACCAAGACTACAGTGATGGAATCGGGCGGGCGCCCCGTTTATGACATAGGCTCTATATCCTGTGCTACAGCGAGACTGAGCGAATATGGTCACCATGACCGTGGTATTCTAAACATACGGAGAGTACAGCGCCTACGCCAGACAGTCATACCAGTGAGCCTGCTGCCTGGAGAGAATCTTCGATGGATATGCGTGGCGCACAACATGGAGCAGGGCCAGGGCTTGCGTTGATATACCGCAGACAGAATGCGAAATCACTCGAACAACGGCTGCTAACTGCACGTTACAACTCCTGAGGCCAGCGACTGGTTACTATGTTGGGCTATAAGCAGCGATAGGACCTCCCTCGGCGCCTTGAACACTGTTTTCTCTCGACCCATTCATTGAAAGACTGGGACTGATTTACTGAGAGGATTCGGGGCAAAAGCTGACTGGACGGGAGTGGTGGACGGAATTTCACCTGCCCCAGTCGACGCATTTCTAGAGTTGTCTGTAACTCTTCCCAGAAATACAACTCCTGCCGGAAGCTGAAGCGTATATAATGCGGAACTGGCAGTGGATGCTCTTTAGAAACGACATCAGAACAGGCTCTGACCACCAAAGTAAGCATGAGGTTCAAATGCCTGTGTCTGCTTCAGCATTGAAGTCATCTTCATGAGGGGCTAAAGCGGCGTTGAGCTTTGCCTAAACAGTAGACACGGCTATCGATAAGCCGCATCACTTCGTCACTTGCCCCTTAAACAACGCAATTCTGTCTGACACCCACACACGCTCCCTTATGCCTGATCTCTCGTTACTCTCTTTCTGTCAGACAAGTGGAATCTTCTTGGTATGCAGCTTCAACGACGTCCATCCACCTTGTACAACATACCGACCTTATATAGTGCCGCAACGCTCCCATTCATCCTCATCCCAGCCATAATGTCGGCCATGTGATGAGTATTCTGAACAACAACCTCACAAAAACAAGACAGTCATGTTCTCTTCATTCCTAAATCTCTCCGTTCCCAACTTTGGGTTCCGAAGATCGTCCACTTCCCCCCCGATCAACATCCCTCGGGTCGAGGTTCACGATGTGGAAACATCAAGCGACAAACGTGGCCGGCGGCTCAAGCATCTCCTGAAACTCAACCATGCAACCTTTGCCATTTTATATAACCATCTACGCTTCCACAACCATACTCCTCATGTACGCACCCATACATAACCTATCATAGTTCTTGCTCCCTGGTATAAAGTCCCATACATATATCAACGAAGCTGCAAGGTCTCTACCTTGATGTAACTCACACTGACCCAATTCCCAGATCCTAGGATCCGCCTACCTCCTAGGCGGCACGGCAGACCACTTGAACGAAATCTACGAAGATGCGGCAGCCCACGAAGGGCACGAGCACTGGGAAGAATCGCCATCGGAGATCGCCCTCCACGACTACCGCGACTATCTCGGCAAAAAAGAATACCAGCGGGCATTCGTCGACTTCTTCGAAGACCAGCTCGTGCTCCACGGTTACGACTGGAAAGAAGTGGTGGAGAAATTCCTGTTCGAGCGCGGCCCCAAGAAATCCGACAATCCACTTCCCATTTTCAACAGTCTGACAGCCGGACTAGGTCATCCGTTGATCCATCTAGGCTATGCCTACGAGCTGAACAGCCGCGAAGTAGCCATGGAAGCGCTGGGACTCGCAGCGACATGCTACGACGGCAAACTCGCGCATCTACTAGAACCCAATACGAGTGCAGATGCGCAAACCCCTAATCCCCTCATATACTCGACCAACGATCTATTCGAAGTCTTTGCCCAGGTGCAGGCTGACAAGCGCCTCGATTCGGCGTTCGAGCACTACGGAGGCGACAATCTGTCCCATTTACTCGCCGACCCAGCCCTGACTTCTATCTTACTGGAACACTGGAATGCGTGGAAGATCACCGACCCCACCAGCGACTTTGCGCAGTCTCAAGCCCTCGCGGCCGCTCTACTGATTTCCACGGCTCCCAGTCTCGGCGGCCACGGCTACGACTTCTTCCTGGTCCACCTGCTGACCACGTCCCACGCCGTACGGATTCTGGTTCCGTTCCTTAACCCGCAGTACCATCTCCCGCTAGTGAGGGAGTGGCTCCTGATCACGCTCGCCATCTATATCTCCCAGCTCAGACCGGTGATCAAGCGCGAGTATGTGACGGAGTTTGACCCACAGGGGCGAGATTGGGACTTTGTCGTCCGAGAAGCGCTGGAAGGCTATCATAGACTCGACGCGCATTTTGTCAAGGCCTGTCGAGCTTTGAAAGAGGCTGAGCGCGTCTGGGGCGACAAGACTGGCGAGAAGTATTATCTCAAGGCTGCCGTCAAGTTCGCCGCCGAGTTTGAGGGCTGGGGCGGCTTCGGGGCTGAAGATGATGGTGCTGAAGAAGTGAGGAGGTTGAACGAGTCCAAAGCGAAAGACAAAGCAAAAGCCGCCTAACTCTGAGTGAGTGGCTGGCTTTTACGAAAATGAACCAAATGAACTGGCTTTTGCCGAGCATCGACTGCCTGATGGGCTTCTGCGTAAGACAATGGGAGACAGACATGTCATTGACACGAATCAGTCCTCTCCTTGACAATGCTCGGTTCAATTTCGCAGGCAAAAAATCGAAGTACACGGATATCGCAAACTTGGTTTCACCATTAATGACAGGAGACGAGATGACACGATCACTTGAAAAGTCAAAAAGGGGCGCCATCGCTAATCTGTTTATTGATAGGGTTCTGCTTCGTCGGAACCTACCTCGATGTACCTACCTAGGTATTCCTCTAGCGTTTCTCATTCATTGCTATGTTTATCATCCATTGCTATGTTTATCTACCATATATACCTCAAACCCAAAGCGTTAATCGACACGACACTTCTATGATACCGGCCTCAAATTAAAACCGCAACAATGCCTCAAGGAAACCTTTGACGAGTTGAAGAGATGTCTATGTTGTTCACTGCAGATAATCGATCGTGCCAACCAATGCCAGTGCCAGTGTGACCACTCGGACAATTTGACGAGGAGTAGAAACGCCAGCATCAATATCGACATCAACCTCAACCACAATAGCGACAACAACAACAACAACAAAAATAAAAGAGAAAGAGAAAGAAAAAAGGAAAAGAAAACCAAGTAGATAAACAGAGACCTAGGACCTCTCCATAATCTCCACTGGGAGATACCTATACAGGGTGGTGGTATTGTATGTATGCTCGCTGACATGGGCCTGAGTAAGGTATCCAAATCCCTAAACGCTGTCCTGTCCTGTCCGTTCAAGAAGACAAGTACCTTAGGTACCTAGGTATATAATTAAGGGAGATAGATACCTTATATCTCTTGCATGTTTACTTCTTCCACTTCCGATTCCACTTCCGATTTCCCTTCCTTTTCCCTTTCCATTCCCCTTTCCCTTCCTCTTTCCATCCTTGTCTTTCCATTTGTTTTTCCATTTGTCTTTTGTGTTTTTGTCTCTCACGTGGCGCTCCTCTTCTCTTCCGTCTTGATCGCATAGTCGGGGGGGCGCGGCGGGGGTCCTCTCATTCTTCCCAACCGGCCCTGCCACCTTGCTTCCTAAAGTGGCTCAGGCTTATAATAAAAGTATTATGAGCATGCTGACATGGAGCGCTGATACCTGTGTCCCGAGACTCTCAGAATCTCAAATCCCAAGCTCAACCACCCGGTTCATGCCTTTTCCAGGGGAGAGATATAAGATATATGATTTCTTGGGACAGTTTAGGTAGGACACTGCGAGCAGAGCAGTATACCATTGATCTCCTCTTCCTGGTGTGGACGTACATGGTATTGACACACGGAGAGAACATGCGTGGTGAGGTATCCCTTATCATACATAATACACACCGGGCCTCAACTTTCAAGGGTCTCCTTTGAATGATACACACCACGCCCCACCATTCATTGGTCTCTTTTGAATGATATACACCGCGCCTCACCATTCAATGGTCTCCTCTGAATGGTATACACGGCGCCTCACCATTCAATGGTCTCCTTTGAGTAATACACACCACGCCTAATAAAATAGCTGGTCTGGATTCGTGATACCCCTGGTCCAGCATCCAGCATCCAGCAACGTGCGCAGTAGCCAACTCTATTGCGCAACAAGCATATTCCTCACTTTGACCCAATAGTCTGGATGCACGGTCCGCTCGATCTCGTCCTTGCTCAACCATCGGAAATCCTCGATATCTTTATCTTGTGACGCGTTCAAATCAGGCTGGCCGGCCATGATGCGGGCTTTCATGAAAAAGGTCTTTTCGCCATTCACCAACGCGGGATGTTGGTCCGGTTGCTGGGCGACTTCTTGTTTGAGCAAAGTAGAGTCTGACGCTTCGACCGCCCGCGTCGTAGTCGGCGGGGGAGTACCCGGTCTCGGGGAAGCGAAGCGTGCAACGTAATGGCCGACGGGGTGATTGCCGACGAAAAAGGTATTCATGTTTTCGCCCAGCGAGTTGAACAAGATACGTTGTGCAGCCTATAACATTCAGTCAGTCTTCTAGTTCTTCCAAGGATCACATCTGCGGCTGAACGCCTGCCTAGCCTTCTTACCTGCTTCAATCCCTCATGGCCAAAGAGAGTGCCGCTGGGGAATTTCCACAATTCGGTCTCGTCTTGACTCTGGCCCGAGACTTTCTTGTTCTTGACCAGCAGATATAATGTGCGGCTCAGACTCCGTTCCAGACTGCGCTGATCATTTTTTTCGTCGGCCTCAGTCCTCCGCTTCAGCCCGGCGAATCTGGGATCTCCGGTGCCGGTGAATTCTTCCGCTCGGCCTTCGTCCGCAATCAAGTGTTCTACAAGCTTGCTCGGCGAGTCGGTGTCATCGCCGACAAGAACCTCATCGTTCCAGGCATCTTCCGTGTAGGCATTGTATTTGCCAATGTCTCGGGTAGCTGCGCCTCCTCGGTCCCGCCGTTTCGTCCGCCATTGCTCAAACGCCGGAGTGCCGCGCTTGTAGTAGAAGTACTGGGTGAAAGGCAAGACGAGACGCTCGTTCAATCGACGTTGGTACAGGTAGTACGCGGTCTCGAAGGGGTGCGGGTCCGGCGTGATGAGCGGTGGTCTGGAGAGCACGACGCCGGCTTTAATGGTGAATATCGGTTGTGGAAGGGGAGAGGCCTCGGGCCCATCGGGCGACAGCTGGGTGATGGGCGGTGCTTCAACAGTAGCTTTTGCAGTCGCTGCTGATGCGTAACCCCTTTGTGGTCGGGACCAAGCTAGAGATTGTCGACATGATAGACAAACGTGGTTGTTCGTGGTCGAGAACCCTGATGTCTGGTGTAAGCTCCAAGCTGTCGAATCGGGTAGACACTACATACCTAATGCATCGGCGATGCGCTGTGCGCCTCTTGAGCGAGGAGCCATTGGTATAATAGAGTGGTGAAACTTGATGATCGAGCTTGGATGGAACAGGCGAATTTGACTCTCAATGGCACCATGTTTCGTTGCTTCGAAAGTCCAAAAATGTTCGGGGAGCGAGACGGGGCCGTAAAAGGCAGGTTTGCCGGTGGCTGACCTCAAACAATTTTCTCCCTGCAGACAATTTCTCCCAATCCTTCCTCCTCACGATCAACCTTGTCACAAGCTCAATTGCCAGATATGAGGGTGGCTTCCCAGTAGACACTGTCTCTGGACGAGCAGTATGTGCAGCATGCTCTCTGGAGACCCTTGAGAAGAAGTTAAAATGAAACATCACGACCGGGTCCCTCTGGAGACGACTGAGCTCTTCCCGTCTGCAAACAACCACAATATCACTGACTGCCCGGCACTAATTCCTTATCATCAATTGCTTATTACCCATGGCTATTTGATCATCATACGGTGCCAAGATCAGGATTCTATCAGGGGGTCTTTTTTCGCTAACAGGGCCGTATTCTACTTCACGTCGGCACTGTTAGATAGTTACTCCCTACATTTCTGTGCTATTAACAAATGACATTGGTGGACCGAAAGGACGGAAATAGAGCTTGCAGGAAGAAAGCACCCGCGTGCATATAAGCACTGCGTGGAAGATTCTTCTATGGACAATCTTGTGGACAGCCTTTCCATCTCGTCAATATGCTTCACGAATCTGCATCTTGGGGATCCAGCTCCTTTTTGAAAGCGGGATATCTTGGACATCTGGACCATATCTCTTTCCAAACCGCCTTTCTTTTGCTCCTCTCTCATATCGGCACCATCAAAGGGCACATAACACTAGCACCGCCATCAACAACCATATTCGCCCCCGTAATATAACTGCTGAACCCCGAAGCTAGAAACCCAACGACTCGCCCGACCTCAGCCGGTCTGCCTGCCCTCTCCAAACCGATATTGTTCTTCTGCGCCGTGGGACTCTGCAGGGCAGCAGGAGGCAGCTGGGTGTTACTCGCCATACCCTTAGCGTCGAACCCATCCAGACTCACACCGACATCGATCTGACCTGACGAGATTGCATTGATCCGCACTCCTGTTCCCTTGAGCACAGCCACCCCGGCACGTACTACGCCCAAGGCAGCATGAGCACTCATAGTATAGCACGGCCCCCAGCATCCACCATAAGTGCTGGCCGTACTGGTGACGACGATGATACTGCCGTACTTTTGATCCTTGGGTGCCGCATTGGGGTAGTTACCCTTAGATGTGGTCTTTTGCATCGCAGGCGGTGCATATTTCAGAGCAAAGAATGGCGCCAGACTATTTGTCTCGAAGCATTTCTGCAGATCCGCTGGTGAAGTTTGGTCGATCGAGGGAGGCCCCAGCAGGCCTGAAGAACATACCCAGACATCCAACCTGCCCCAAGCATTGAGAGCCTCGTCGATAAGCGTTAGCGTGTCTTGCTCCGACGAGATCGAATATGGGTAGTCGATGACTTTCGTGTTCGGGTACAGCTTAGGCAGAGAGGATTCAAGGCCCGATGGCTCGGCCGTAGACGTGCAAGCATAGATGCAAGCTGCGCCGTGTGCTGCCAGCGACATGGTCTGTCAGTCTTCTGCTCTTCCACCTTCACGGTTTGTCTCGTGCGTGCACATGTGCGCCATACCTGCCAACTCCGAGACGACCGCTGCTCCCACAGGCATGTTTGCCCCGGTCACCACACACACAAACCCGTACAACTTCCCGTCCGATCGGTATGGAGAAAAGTGATCCGACTCTTCTTGTAGGGTCATTGGGTCAGGCATATCGAAGACGGAGACGTACAGTCTTCCAAACGCGAAGCGTGGAGATAGCTGAGAGAGACGTCTCACGAGACCGCGAATTCCTAGCTGCTGCAAGCCTTATGCGGTCAGTTATAACAAGAAAACAGACTCACACTCCAACGTTCTTCGACTGCGGAGAGCGGTCAAGTATATTTTGGGCAACGCGGTGGTGTTCTCTGCAAGAAACAAGAGAGAACCAACTGCGAATGGCCCGCACCAGCAGTTCTGCACTATCAGGCCAATCATGACGGTCCCGATTGCAGCTGTATCTGTCTGTGCAAGAGTCCAAGAGTGATGTCAAGTTGATATCTCCGCGCAGATGGACGAGATGCGAGGAAATGCAGGATAACAAATCCATTCCCCGCCTCAATATCAACCGCCGTTTTGAGAAAGATAGGGATCGCTTATCGCCGGATTCTGATTGGACACTTCAACCTCTTGTGGTGAGCGCACCAGACAGTGTCCTGTAAAAGTACCCAAGGTTTGTCATAAGCCCATAGACTGTACAGTAACAACCGGATATCAGGATCTGGACATCCAGTTTGTATTCAGTCGTTGCACATGGTATGTGAACCGACTTACTCAAAGACAGCGTGCAGGCTGTCTCGACAGGAACTCTTCAGCCAGCGACTGTCGTGGCAGTAGCCTCTATCAAGATCTACGGATAACTTCTCGGCTTTTACTCCAATTGAAAAGAGAATATATCTAGGTATCTTGGTATCTTGGTTCGGATACAAGAAACGGACTGGGAAGCATAGGCGAGAGCCAGCGAGTCGACGACCTATGCATGCCATCGCGTGCGGGCCGACGCGCGGTCAAAAGACTCACCTTGCATTAGAAGACATATCAAGGCCGCATTGCAATGTTGCACATGCCGCCTTCAAGTGTCCTCCATCGATGCATGTCTATGGCGTTGTCTTATGCTGCTATGCTGTTATGCTGCAGGCGCTTGATGCCCGACCGGGGCATAATTCGGCGAACAACCGCAACTTACCATCGCAAAGAACGGTACATAGGAGACCAGTGGCAAGTTCACGTCATCTGCAGACAGCCGAATCCTGCCCGTTCCAATTCTCTGGGCGCATTTCGCCAGAATACAATCTCAAATCGCCACGTTCGGAGTTTCCTGGCACTTCCGATATTATCAGGCCAGTGGTCGAGATGGCCGGCAATAGACGGGTGCGGGTGACCGTCAGGAGATAGCCCAGTATATGGGTTGTCGAGCAAGGCTCTCACACCAAGGTCCGACATGTTCCAGCACCGTTATCAGTAGGCCATGACTATCATGAGATACTTTGTAACTTTCGGCAAATCTCATGTCCCTTGCATGTGCCGGCTTTGGGCCAATCCGATCGTCGCTGAGCCTTAGGCGCTGTGGCGGCCCCGGTACGAGAAGCAACGGTCTCAACTCAGCACTCTCCCTATTGGACTCCGGGCTACGGGATGAACTGGTGTTTCTGCCAGGAACAAAGACGGTAAGTACAGAGGTACAGGCTGGCGGAAGCACAGCGCGTAGCCGCATGTGTGACTCCCCAGACGTGCATCCTTCGGCTTGCCAATTCGAGGTAGTTCGTTGACTAGAGCGTCTGCAACGCCGAAAGATCGCTATTGAACGTACAGGATCATGAAGTCTTTTCGTGTCATGCCAGGCAGGGTGGCGAACAACGTGTTACAGAAGAGAGCCGCAGTCAAGTCGTTGGTCGTCGACAAGCAGGTCTGTCTGAGCTCGCGTTGAGTATCGGCACTTGCAGCTAGCCTATGCATATGCAACCCCCTGCCAACATTACCATCAACAACCCGTGCACCTTACCAGTAGGGTGCCAGAAAACACAACGTCGGGCAGCAACGGTTGCGATCGGCTGATTCCTCTAGAAAGAAGTTGTGCCACAGCAGCATGGCCAGGCCTTGACTTGTCAGATCCGCATCCTCGTCTAGGCCACAACCCCTCGGTTAGAGGCCAGTAAGAAAGGCTCCGAGCGATCAACAGGTCCAGGTGCTGCTAATGTCCTCATCGCCCATACAGTCTGCTCAACCAACTGAAAGGTTTCCTTTACATTTTCCATTTGTCAAAGGTCGGTTTCCATGTGCCCATACACCCACTTTGTCTATGGCGCTAGGAGAAGATCATTTTTCTGCTGCTGCTCTCCAAAGCCACGGTTTCTGCAGTCAGGACCTTAGCGTGCTATATCAGGGTTAGACATGCCAGTACTATGCGCCAGACACGGATTCGAGGGGGGCTGTGTGCAGGAAAGCCGCTCTGTAAACCATGGATTGGCGACGCTGTATCGTAAGACTTGGGAGGCCTTGACGGTGGGGACGACTCAATCAAACGACACCAAAGGCATATTGCATCTATACTCCTGGTTTGAGCAGGTAACGCTGGGGATCTCAGCAGTGAGGATGCTTGTACTTTCACCGTGGTAGGGGCAAAATTGATGAACCGCTGTCCGTTGCATTGTTTCAAATCCCAATATCCATGAAAGGGTCGTGGGCACTCACGCTGAATTCATCGCTGCAGTCGAGGCCGTTTCTCATGCCGTGCTGAATCAACTCGATGCAGAGCTAAGTAATTTGGTTTCTTGGTTTATCAGCACGGTGGGAGCCTGTTGCTGTTCCACGGGGCCTCTAGAGCACGGGAATTTTGGATACTCCCAGAATATGCGAGCCCACTCAGGGTATACCAGAATTCGACGGTGTCGGACAAAGAGGCATCTGTCATTGCAGACACGGGGCCACAAGGCCACCAGGGTTTCCACTTCCACCGGACACTACCGCTTATACTGTCTTCAAGAAACAGTGCTGTAGGAATTTCTTGAGTATGTGGTTGCACAAGCCCCTCATTGCACTTCCCAAAGAAACACCGCTCGACCGATAGGGGACACGCAGTCGCTTGGTGGAGCCGATGTGCTAGAGGTGGTATATCTTGACATGAACTCTGCCGCAGCAGACGACTAGAGCGAGAAACGCTCTGATGGCAAAAGGGGCTGAGCCGCAGCAAGGTATCGGCTGAATTCGACGAGATTCGGTGGGCGTAGCCGACCGGCATGGAAGCCTGAACATTTTCGGCCGTCTATGCCCTTGAGGTGAAACGCTGTATGCGGCATGTAGACAACGGCAGCGCTCCTCATAGCAGGATTCATCGTTTCGTTATGCTGGCGAGCGCCATGTAGGCCGGCAATGATGTTTCTTAGGTAGACAGGTTTTCCCAGTCCATTGCAGCAGCAGCGCTTGATGGAAGAGGAGCACTCAGATCGAGTCCATACCATCGCCACTTGCAGTAACTTGACGCTGAGGGCCGGAACTTGCTGAAATATGGTAACCAAATCACATCGTGGCCATGCAAATGCAAATGGATTAGGCAAAGCTAGCAGTGTTCCAGAGAGCGTCTTGTCGGCCTGTATTCAAGGCCAAGGCACCTTCCTGAATCCTGCGACGTATGTTAGTTTTCCAGCCAGTCAGTCACTTACACCAAGCGCAGCCACCGAGCCTGGTTATTTTTCGGCTTGTTTATTTCTTATGACAAAAATGCCTCCCCGAGTTCAGGAGTCATCGTCGCACAAGCAATGTGGCACAACCGCTGTATCCCCCGAGATTGTACAACACATGGCCCATTGAACCGGGGCACGGACGGCCTCTCTTCGGGTCTGCCACTTCTCTATTGCCAGTCATATCCTTACTGGAATTTGACTTCAATCCTCAAGTGGCCACAAGCCTTGCAGTTCGACTGTGGCACGGGATTTCGACAGATGGACGTCGTCCTAGTAAAGCATGTCATGGTTCAGTCCTACTGCAGGCCGCTCATAGGTACCTAGCATAGGAATCACATTCGCTGCATCCGACAATGGAGGTGCTGAGGGTAAATAGCTGGTAGATCAGATACCTTAAGCAGAGATCTGGAGGTTTCGATGGCCGGCATTGTCCGGATAAGCTTATCAGATATTATCTGCCACTAGTAGCGTCTAACGCTGCACTAAACCCCATATGGGGCATCCGCAACCGTTAGGTGATTTACCCCGCCTAAATTTCAGAATCATGTCACCCGATTCAAGTTTTGCGCAGGATACGAGCTGACGCGACATCTTCCGAGAAGGCCAGTAGTGACTCCCAGGGCCTTTGCAATTCAGGAGGCAGAGGTCTGGATGTCGAGCAGAATTAAGTGGTGTTGTTACACAACTCTAGCTAACCACCGCAATGTAACCAGCTGAGGATGACCAGCCAGCATCAACGGATGCAACCACGTGTTCCACTGCCTTCTTACTGTTCGATTGAACCAGATGCCTTGCCAGCATGTGACAACTTATGCAAGATCGCTAATGTCAAATGCCTGGATAGCAGCTTGCGCCGATCAACCAAAGGCAAAAACAAACATGGCTTTTTCCGCATCCATTTGCAGAATTTCATGCGCTCCTGTCGATCCGTACAGTAGGGGAACAGCCCCCCAAGACTCGGTCATCTTGTACAGCACTAGTCGACTTGAACCTTCTTGACTCCGCATTACTTAATTCCTCATACATCCATGGACCGCTGCGGTCGCCAAAAGTCATAATGTCGTAACACAAAGCTTGAATGGTGAAGAAAATATCGTTTCCAAGACACGTCCCCGCATGCCACATTGCGCGTCAGGCCACACCCCAAGACCGGGGCTAAAGAGCCTCCAACGCCTTGGACATCTGAAATCCTAGACCCAATCCTTCTGGGTCAACCGGTTTTCTTCCGGTGGGCACCGGCATCCCCATCAGACCCTCGCTTGTGTCTGATACTTCGCTTGTCGGAGTGGATGATAGCGAGCGATACTCCGAGACAGTAGATTCAAAGTCAGGAAGCTCTGTATGTGCTGCTTCTTGGATCCAGAGGGCCTCCGCGTTTTTGAGCTGGGAGAACCATTCGCCAACTGTCATTGTCTTCCCACGGAACTCAATGACCAGGTTGGCGTATTTGTGTAGCCCCGCACGAGAAGCCTTGTGTTTCCAATCCGGGTGTGCATCCTCGAGAAGATACCGTCGCTCTGCAGCTACATGGTTGACATAGTTGAAGAAGGCACCTTCGGAATCTTGGCTCAATTTAGCCACTTGCATGAACACCTGTTCGTCGGGCACACTTACAGCTCATTGAGTCCGACCCTGACTGGTTTCGTAGTGGGATCAGCCGCTCGAAACGCTCGTCCACCAGTTGCTGGAGTCGAAGGTAGCTTGCATAGACAATTGAGGTCGATTCTTGCAAAGTCCACAGGGCGTCTTGGACTGTTTCCGGAAGCTGCGACATCATGGATAATGGCAAGGCTGCAACGTGGGAAACATCGTGGGGATCATGGGAGTGCGGCGGGGCGAGGAACAAGGCGTCTGAGGTGTCGTTGAGCTTCATTGTCGGAATGTTGAGGGAGACGCAAAAACGTCAAATGGCTCAAGAAGGAAGTGCAAAAGTAGCAGTGTTGTAGCTCCTTACTAGCAACAATCCGACATGAAGACAAAAGGTGAACTTGAAGAGGATGATGGAATGGAACAAGGAAGCGCATAGACCACAGCTGGCGGCATGGTGTCTTTATATGCACAATGGCTGGGAGGATTCAAGAATAATACAGAAGAACTTGGACTGCGACGGCGGCTGATCTGATTGGCGCGGGCGGGTGTGAGGGCTGAAGCAATCTCGATGCTGCACTTTTGGCTGAACTGGGGAGATGGATTATCTCGATTAGCGCATCCCAAAAGCCTGTATTGCCTGCTATTGGCCGGAGTCGTCAACACCGAATGACATGGGTTTCGTGACGTACGACCAACGTATTTTTGGGTGAATGTGCGCCTGGCCAGGGGTATCGGGTAGGTACGGCAGCAGCAGCAACACTGGAACAACATCAGGATTACGACAGCCTTAGCTTTTTTCAGCCCCCGATGCCAGCCTTCAAATCATCATATGACGCTGGCCTGAAGCGAATCAGAACCGTGAGAAGAAACTTCCAGCTGCTTGCGCATGCTCGACCAAGAGTTGACGAAGACTAGCTACCTAGGCACAGGTAGTTAGCACCACAAGTACTAGGACTGTGAATAGCTACCTAACAACTTGAAGTACGCAACTTGAAGGACGTTAGTTAAGAGCAAGTACTAGTGACGACAAGTAGCACATGTCCGCGCTGCACCCCAGACTCAATTCCAGCGCTTTTGCCCCTCAAAACCACATAATCCCACTTTCTCGGGGGAGAAGTCAACAGCACGTCGTGACGCCAGTCCCATACAGTTTGAAGATCGAGATAACCATGGAACCCAGTGCACCAAAAATGTACATGTACGCCACCTTGAGCGCGTTATGGCCCGGGCACGCGTACCAGGATGTGTTCTCCGTCTCCCGTTCTCATCCGCCCTCAACTGTGTAACATTGCATCTTGATCGTCGCCCTGAGCACAACGGAGCTTCAGTCCGGGCCTCTGCCAACCCCTGACTTGTCATCAACCTCCAAATAAGGGGCTGGAGGTCGCCGGCGTTAGTTCTGCCGTGAGGGTTCAACATCTACCTACTGTATTCTGTATTTCTCATCAGTGACATGCCCCGAAACGAGGATCCGGATAGTTCATCCTACCGTTGAATGAGATGCACCCCTGATGCGGTCTCAACAATGCCGCTCATTTCACCGGGCTGTAGAGCGAAAGCGGCATCTTCAAACTCCTTCTGCATTTGACCTCTACCAAAGAATCCCAGGTCACCTCGCTTTCGTGCGCTACTGCAGTCCGACTCGGAAACGGCAAGATCGCCCAACTCTGTTTGACCCGACCGGATCTGTTGCTCGTAGCCCTTTAGTAACTCAATGGCCTCCTCTTTGGTGCGTGTGATATTGGGGTCTTTCCAGCTCGCGGGTCGACGACTGTCTCTGTGCTTGACGAGGAGGTGGGCGGCACGGATCTTGCCCTCGGCACCTGTGCCGTCAATGCGCGTGTTTGCCGAGCTGTGGTGTTGCGCCATGAAAACTTTCAGTTTCTCAGTGTCGGCACCCTCGGGCGGTTCCCATCGTGACTCGTGAGTTTTGGAGTTGAAGTAGTATGGGAGGTTCTTGGAGTTCGAATGACGGACTTCCCAGTCCGGCGGTAGGCCAGTTTCGCTCTGCAAATGCGACAATCAGCGTGAAATCCAACGAGATGACTCCCAATGATCGGA
The DNA here is from genome assembly GCA_024611085.1 of Exophiala sp. LBMH1013. Lineage (NCBI taxonomy): Eukaryota > Fungi > Ascomycota > Eurotiomycetes > Chaetothyriales > Herpotrichiellaceae > Exophiala > Exophiala sp. LBMH1013. Next base: position 1,964,786 of record JAMFLB010000006.1, on the reverse strand, counting down.
CCCACCATGATGTCGGGAGGATTGAAGTTGGTCTGTTGGATGCCGCTGAGTCTGGACAGAGATACGTCGCTTTTGTAGTCGATGCTGGGTATCGAGCGCAGTTAGGCTGTGGATGGATGATTGTCAGCACAACGGTCAGAGGCCAGAGCGACAGCAAAGGTATAGCGGAGGGTGACAGCTGGAGTGAAGTGACTAGACTGACTCTTTTGACCGGGCACGTCGACTAACACATACCTATTTAGCGAGCACTTGGGTGGTGACTCCTACGGCCCTCGATTGAAGTTGATGGTGTGAGAGATTCTGTGTACCGTGATTTATTAGTCCCGCTCTGTGACTTGGGGTCACTGGAGCATCCAAGGACGCAGTCGCAGGCACCGGGCCTTAACGGGCCAATAGGAAGTGACTGCGGGGAGCAGTCTTCGCACGGCGCTGACACAGAGGTTCCTTTACAAGTCTTCGCTCTACGAGGATTATGTGTTTCCAACGAGGCTCTTAGTATCGTCTACCTATCTTACCAAGTCGTCTTCTCTACCTGCCGATGCGGTAATAGGCAGTTCTCAGTACTTCACCTTTTGGTATTTCAACTCCATCACCCAGCACACAGAGCGAATTGATTTGAACAGCATCCATCAACCCATTGCCGCCTGGGTCGCCTCTTCCCGACGGACGCATCGCAACGCTCTTATCCCTTTCTACACGTCTCTACGGCATCCATCATGTCAGCACCCGGCTCCCCTACCCCTAGTGAGGGTGAGACGAAACGTGGAGAGGTGTCCTACAGATTCTGTCAAGAATGGTAACTTACACCCACGGGCGCCTCGCTCAGTATCGGCGCAATGGTGACTAACTGTTCTATAGTTCCAATCTTTTGTACCCGAAAGAAGACCGCGCCACCTCCACACTCCTCTATATTTGCAAAGCCTGTCACGCGACGACTACCCATGACTCTGCATGCACATACCGACATCAATTGGGTTCAACCGTTCAGGAGACGGCTGGAGTAACCACTGATGTCGCCAACGATCCAACTGTGGGTGCTATTCCCTCCGAGCTGCCCTGCTTCTGTACTCTCTGCGGAGACCAATTGAAATGTGGCAACTGTGGTAATCCGGCAATGGAAGATTCTGATCGGTCGGAGCATTCGGAGGGATAATGGAGTCTTTTATTCGCGTGGATTTGCATACCAGTTTCACGAACTCGGGCTGACGGGTTGCTCTTCTTTTGCAGCTTCCTCGAACGAGTCAACGGTGTCCCAAGTGCAAGGAGACTGACGCGGTTTATTTTCAGTCGCAGCAGCGGGCTGCTGACACGGGAATGGTTGGTGCCCTTACTCACCAGCTCGGTCGTGAACAGGCTGACCTTTTTTTCTAGAAACTCTATTATGTTTGCACGGCATGCAATCACGTTTACACTGTTGTTTGAGCAAGGCGCTGGGGTTTACTGGGCATGACATCGACGATGCATTATCAGGTGTTGCTGCAGAGTGCTTCTTGCGCTCTTTTACGAGGACCGGATGGCGCAGTCACAGAATACAAGGCGTCAAGGAATACAGCTAGTGAGCAAAAGAAATTAGATTCCCACCGCAGCTGCCGCTGCTTGTTTTTATCACGGTTGTTCTATGGCGAGCGGTATCTGTGTGATGCTACGCCAATCTTGTCAGAGTTCCGCCCGATTGTAGGTGTGATCGCGGCGATGCAGGGATGAAACTGCTCAACTCCACATGTCCTTTTGTACACTATATCCCAGCTTTTATAATCATACATGCATTGGCGCCAGAGACAGGATCTTCGACCACTTTTTGTCCCGTAATTCGGATCCCACTATACCTAGACGATGTCAGTAAATGCCCTGGTGGGAGTATTCTGAGAAGGGCGCATTACTGGATAATCTAGTGCCAATAGGATCGCCATTTTTATTGATGAGCACACAGGCGTTGTCGTCGAACCTGATCAGACTGCCATCCTTTCTCTGCACTTCCTTTTTTGCCCTTACCACCACAGCATGTCGAATATCACCTCTTCGCACTTTGTTTGCAATGCCCAAGCTTGAACCGCCGGGGTTTTCGGGGCCGAAATTCCTCTGCTTCTGGACGACGACGATTATCCTGTCACCTGTGCGCCGAGTCAAAATTATGTCTGCGATTCGGCTCCTGGTGCTCTCGGAGACTTACCTATTGTCGCATGTTGTCTTTTCTTTCTCATCACCGCAACGCATTCGACAATGGCGGCTCCGGAGTTGTCGATGCAATTAAGCATCGTCTGGACTGAGGTGTTAGAGTAAAGCCAACCAGAAGCGGCAAAAGTGCCCGGAAGCAACCACTGACCTTAAGTTGTATCATCGTGGCAGCATACTGTGGTTCCCATTAAACGTCCGATGTCGACAGAAAGCAATTCAGGTCATGCCGTGCATAATTGGTGCTCGCGAAAAGCGAAAGCCACGGCCAGCCTGGCGACGGATAGGGCAGGTTGAGCGGGCTTGCAGCTATTTAATTGGCCAGCCTTGTCAGACGGTTCTTGCTAACTTGATCTGGGTTCCATCTCTCGCCACTTTTCATGCCGGGGTCGGGAGGCACTGTTCCTCTGCACCCCATGGCCTAGGGTTTGTACCTTTTGTAAATTGAAAGGATCTCTTTATGGAATGCGAGAAGCAAACAAGAAGCTTCAATGTCGCCATGTAGTCTGATGAACGATGGCGACCATTCGATAAAGGTCACGTGCGAGGCTTGATATTCCCATCCCCGAAGTTCAACCGCCAATGTGAAGCTGTCGTTCTCTTCTGTGTATGAACTTTTACATCCAACAACAACTGGGACCTTGTATCCCTCTCCAAAGGGTTCCCTTTCCTTCAGACGTACCCCTTACGGAATATGTTGGGTTGATCGGAGGCCTCATAGGAGTGTTGCCAAGTTGAGGAGGACGGGGCTGGCCAGCCCGAGTTCGTGATACAGTTGAGCATGTCTGTCAAACTCGGAATTCTGGCCACCGCTGCAGCCAATGTCGTTCTCGTGGTATCCCTGTTGGTCTTTGCAAAGGGGTTCTTCCCCCACAAGGCATCTCTGCCGGGTCTGGCTACATGGCCTCATGGAAGCAAAGAGCCCGGATCAGCGCCGTTTGACCGGGTCATTTTCATGGTGGTAGACGCTTTACGCAGCGACTTCGTCTATGGCGATGCATCCAACTTTGCCTTCACCCAGAGCCTGATCAGGTCTGGTGCGGCTGTGCCATTTACTGGCCATGCGAGTCCGCCAACCATCACCATGCCGCGGGTCAAAGCCATTACAACCGGGTCTGTCCCGAGTTTTGTTGATTTGGTGCTCAATTTCGCCGAATCAGACACGAGCTCGACATTGAAAGAAGCCGATTCATGGCTGGCACAGGTCAGAGAAGCAGGCGGAAAGCTGGTCATGTATGGGGATGACACTTGGCTACGCCTGTTCCCAGGCTTCTTTGATCGAGCCGACGGGACCACCAGCTTCTTCGTCTCCGACTTCACAGAAGTCGACAACAATGTTACGAGACATATCCCCTTCGAACTGGCTCAAGAGGACTGGTCTGCAATGACCTTGCATCTCCTCGGCCTCGACCATATTGGGCACAAGACTGGTCCGAAAGGACCAAACATGCCGGCCAAGCAAGCAGAAATGGATGGGATTGTAAGAAAGATCTATACCGCGATAGAGAACAACCAACATCTCAAGTCGTGTCTGCTGGTGCTGCTTGGTGATCATGGGATGAACGAGGGAGGTAACCATGGTGCATCTTCCCCCGGAGAAGTGTCGACGGCGCTCACGTTCATCTCGCCGAAGTTCAAGTCTGCATTTGAAGGGCAAACGAGTCCTGTCCATGACGCGGTCGACTACAGATACTACGATCTCGTGCAACAGTCCGACATTGTTCCAACCTTGGCCGCACTCTTAGGGTTCCCCATTCCGCACAATAACCTCGGCGTCATCATCCCGCGCTTGTTAGAGCTCTGGACAGTACAGCAGGATCAATACAAGCTACTATATGAGAATGCGGAACAAATATATCGCATAGCCCAGGCAACCTTTCCTGGTGTCTTTGCGGATCCGGCAGTCTACAAGGGATGTTCCACGACCGCGGGAGATGACCCTGAGAGTCTTGCTTGCCTCTGGAAGCAAGTGTCAGAAAATCATACTGCCAGTAGCTCGTCACATCCGCGCTCAATGCTGCATCTGAAGTCGTTCCTCTACAAAGCTCAGAAACTCCTCAGCGGGGCTGCCAGCAACTATGACCTTCGCAGCATGCAAGTCGGTATCGGCCTGAGTGCACTTGCGCTTACTCTATGTCTACCCAGCTTCGTGCAAGGCGTACTGAGATACCGCTTTGACGGTATCGTCTTGAGTTGCATTATGGTTATGTATACTGTCACCATGTTTGCCAGCAGCTATGTAGAAGAAGAACAGCAGTTCTGGTACTGGGTCTTCGGCGCATGGTGGATCATCCTCTACTTCAGGGACAGTCGATACTCGAACGAACCTAAAGGTCGGACGGGCGGCCCAACCCACACGGCACTTGCGTTCCTTCTATTCGGTGTGGTACGCAGATGGAGACAGACGGGACAGAAATACGCCGGTGACCCAGATCTCCTCAGCGAAGTTGTCGTGCCAAACCCCTGGATTCTCTGGACCCTTGTCTGCCTCACATATGCCGTGCCGGCGAGGCGACTTAGCCGAAGGGCAGTTCTATGGATGGGCGCGAGGCAGATGGGCCTTCTCCCAGTCTTGGTGTCCGTTTCGGCATTCCTATTCAAAGTCGCCTTCACGGCCGCTGATGCGCCAGAGCTCCTGCAAGCCTTTCCCATCTTCAACCCGCTTGTGGCATTTGTATCGCGGTACTCGCTGGTCAATCTGGCCTGGCTTGTCTTCCTTGGACTAGGCCAGCTCCTCGCCTGTGCAATCTACTACGAGGAACCATGGAAGAGCACCCAGCATCTAAAGTCATTCCTGAGCGCGTTTCAGGATCTGCTTTCGATACTCCTCATCACGCAGTCTCGCACGGTGTACATTCCGCTGTACCTTTTCTTCAACCTCCAATTGTCTTTACTGGCCCGTGGACGGAAGTACTCGGCGGGTGAAATCACTATTCTAGCTTTGCTGACACAGTACTCGTCCTTCTTCGCAATGGGCGGCACCAACTCAATTGCGACCATTGATCTTTCCAATGCTTACAACGGCGTCAGCGGATATAACATTGTCGCTGTGGGAATCCTGACGTTTGTGAGTAACTGGGCGGCGCCCGTCTGGTGGGCGTTTGCGGTGTGCCAACTATTCAGCCGGGTCGACCTCAACAATGGAAGATGCTTTTTCCTGGTGAGCACCCTGGCAACGTTTGCCTGCGTGCATACGCTCGCCGTTATGGTGGCTTGCACTTTTCTTCGCGAACACCTCTTCATATGGACCGTCTTTTCTCCCAAATACCTGTACACAGCTGCTTGGGTCGTATGCCAGCATATCATCATCAATAGCTTGGGCGTCGGAAGCTTGTTGTGGCAAGCTGGGCTTAGCCGGCCTGCTACCATTTGAGCTCGCGTGCTCCAAGAAGGTGGAGTGCCAAAGGTCCCAATGCGAATGCAAACGTGCTGCTCGGTGGAACAATGCATGTGACGAAGAGGCCACTGATACGTTGCTGGCCGTGTGGGGAAAAGACGGCTTTCCATATCCGGGCGCAACTCCTCACAAATCATAGAGAGCCGTCCTGCTCCTGTGGCACCACGAACCGGTCAAAAAGCTCTCCGATGCCCTGGGTATCGTCGATGGGGATGACTTTGGACACGTCTGCAATGTGACATCTATTAGCCTCCAGTGCAGCAAATGGAATTCCGGAATAGGTGCAGCCAGTTGGATGCTATCACTCACATTGATCTGGGCGTACAATCACCGTGGCCCCGACCTCGGGGTCAATGCCGTATTTTTCATAAGCGTGGCCATGGCCGGAGTTGTAGCTCTCGTCGTCCACGAAGACCTTGTGCAGATCTGAGAGACGGGCAAAATGGGTTAGTTCGATCAAACATACAAATCTGGGACGCTTCAAATTCATTGCATTGGGTTTCCGTCGCGATCAGTTGGACAAAATGGGCTTTGCATACCTCGCATCTTCCACTTCCCTGTCACAGGCCAGAACAACAGCGGTATATCCTCTTGCTCAAGTGAGGTTCTCTTGCCGCCCAGTACCACGATCGGTTCGATGAAGCTGTCAATGTCGGCCCATGGCGGTGTGTATTTTCGTACAGGACCTGTCATGGATTCCAGGTATTTGGCGACCTATCAAACGGCCACTTATTAGCCGACGTTGTTCGCTTCATTACAACAGCCCCGAAGCAGAAATGCGATAACTCACCTTCTGCAGCCTTGGAAGAGTATCAGAGTGACCGATCTTGCCGGCGAAGAAGAGGACCCGCCATCGGCCGTCCGCCTTGAGAGCCTGCACCAAAGGCATGGCTTTGGCATCGCAGAAACGCACAACTTGGGCATTAGGGAACCGCATCCCGACGACAACATTCGCTGCCAGCTCCTGTCTACTGGCCGCGGACGATGTGAGACTCGAATCCTCATATGTGGCAGTCAGTCCAGCAGTATAGCGACCAGACTTGATGAAGCCCTGGGTGAACTGCTCCGGGGTCCATCCTTCCTTTTGGCTGCTGTTTGGCTTCCTGGAAAACAGCTTTGTGAACCATCTGTCAAACTCGATCAGGTCGGCAGCGGTTTTCCCACGCTCCAGATTATATGTGGTCAACATTTCAGGCGTGGCTTTCCCGGTCAACACCATGCCGAGTTTCCAGCCAAGGTTGTAACCGTCCTGCAAACTGACGTTCATGCCCTGTCCGGCCTTGGGCGAATGGGTGTGAAATGCATCGCCGGTCAAAAACACGTGGTTGTCTTTGGTGAAATGGTCCGCCAGCCGCTGGCCGATGCAGTAGCACGACCACCACGCTGTTTCGGCAATTTCCATGTCGAAGGGCGCAAAGATCTGCCGTGCTTTCTCGTGCAGATCCGCGAGCTGGACATCTTTGACGTTGGTCCCTGCGGGAAATTCAATGTAGAAGCGGACCAGCCAGCCGCCTTCGCGGGGAATCACCAGGATCGTGCCGGCGTTCGAATGGATCGTCGCTTTCCGCCGGATGTCTGGAAAGTTTGTACGGGGGGTACACATCCATCACTCCCCCAGACTGCATCCGTGGTATCCCCTATCATTTTATAGCCTAGCGATTTGCGCACCATACTATGGGCGCCATCGCATCCCTGTCAGAGAAGCATGATGTCAGCAGTGGACAGGTAACACTGCAACACTGCAATCATCGAAACAAGACCTGAAGCAGCCATCCTAATCCGAACACATCGAAAGCAAAGCGATAGATGAAAGAATGGTGATGCAGCCAAGCAAGCAAAGCAAAGCAAACAACCTATACCTGCCAGCTCAAGAACCGCAAAACCCACCATCCCGGTTCCCGGTTCCCGATTCCAGAATTCCAACAGAAAGAAAGGGAGAGAGAAAGAAAGGAGTAAAAAAGAAGAAACATACCAGAACATATCTCGCCTTAAACACTTCTTCCCTCCCATCCCTCTCAGCAACAACAGTACAGGGATACGCATCTCCCTGGCTCTTCGCAAGCTCGCCATCCACAACGACGTTTTTCACCATATATCCATACTGCACGTGGTCCGCGCCCATGCTGCGCATCTTGTCCAGCATGAACCCATTAATCCGCGCCTGATTGAGAATTACATGAGGCTGATGACTCAACCCAGGCTGCGTATCAGCCGTCCGACTCGTCCTGTGCAAAGTATTCGGGTCGTCTGGGTTTGGGTTCGGTGCCCAAAACGCCACTTCCAGAACATGATATGCCTCGCGTAACAGATCCTCAGCCATGCCAAAGGATTCGAATACTTCGACGGTTCGACATTGCACGCCGTCTGCTTGGCCCATTGTCATGGGGCCGGTGCGGCGTTCGAGGATCTTGACATTCTTGACGCCGTAGATGGCTAGCCAGAGCGCGGCGCAGAGTCCTGCACTGCCGGATCCGCAGATCAGAACGTCGATTTTGTCGTGGTCGGCCATTCCTCGAACACAGGACCAGAAAAACAAAGGCAAAAGGTCAACGAGAGAGATAAAGGGAGAAAAAAGGGTGAAGTCGGCACAGGCAACCCTAACCCGACCGTATCAGATGCGATGTCTGTGATCGTGGTCAAGTAAGGTCGTATGGGACGGTATAGATCAGGTATGTTATATGTGTATCGAGACCTAAAATGGTGACTGAATGATGGATGGATGGATGGATGGATGGATGGATAGATGGATAAATGGTTGGATGGTTGGATGGATGGTTAGGTCGTGTACCGATATGTATAGCGCCCCCTGATCCAGGAGAGTTATTAGTTGTTCGTTATCCTCCAGCAGACATATCCGGCAGATCCAGAGATAGATACCAATATCAAAGCAGATCCAGATGCAGACCAATCTTACTTATAGTAAGTTCCAAAACAATCGTGCGAAACAGGTGGTGCTTTGCTGTAGTTCAGTGAAATAGTAGACAATAATGAGAAGATATAGAAAAAATATCAAAGAACCGATTCTGGCAAAAGACCGCCCGGAATCATCCCGCTGGGATCCAGATTCTGCGGGGTCCGGGGTTTCACGATGAATCCTTGTTCTTTTTTACAGTGTATATTATTAGGCTTTGGGGCAATAGTACCATCCGCCTGCCTACCTACCTAGGTACCGATCCGTAGGTAGGTGGACACCAAAGGGGAACCCGTTGTATAACGGTACTTAGGACCGGCATTAGTCTCCCCGCCCTTACTCATCTTCGGGGTACCGTTCTACCAAGCTGAATCGACGCTTGTACGATGTAAGTACTGTACGAGGAGTAGAACTCCGGAACAGGCTTTGGATGACCAGTAAGAGTGTTCCGACTTCGCGGGACTGGTTCCGACTCGGTAAGTCTAGGCTGCTGGCTAGCTGGGCGGGTAATACTGTTGGAAGGTATGGCATATTGATCGTGCATAAGGTTACCAGTAGGCAGACTATATTTTCAAGGTGTAGACGATAGCCAAAGCCAAAAGACAATAGCCAATAGCAAAAAGCCAAAATTTCTCTGTAGGTATGGATGATGTAATTAGTTGAGGTACATATATCCCTACGACATTAGTCTCTGTATGGCGGACTATTGGCCAGGAGAAGAGAGAAACTGCTGAATTACACTGAGAAGGCTGGGAATGGATGTTTCAGAGTCTGACGGGAATGATGTAGCTAGGATACAGGAAGTAAAGCAGTAAGTCGGTCATCCATGCATTAGTTTGAGCAGTGATTATTTGATATAGCCCACCGATGGAGAGTACAGCCATTCATTTCCTTGCGGGCTTGATTCCATTCCACTGAAACCTCGTTCGTCTTAGGGTTAGGGTTGGTAGACACCGCTGCAGTCACACCGCTGCAGTCATTCGGTCGATCTCAATGAAGGTAAGGCTTCATTATTGTCCCATAACGTCTCGCATCGCAAATCTATCCATCACCGTCACCGTCCTTATCAGGCGTCCAACTCGATACCCAGTGTCGAGGAAACCCCCTGGCCCCATCACGCATGAATGGGCCGATCTAGTCGTTGAGGCTGTTTTCATAAGACTTGCTCCCTAGCCTCGGTATCTCCATCGAGCCATAAGGGTCGTCTCTGTCATGGCCAAGGAACATCCATGACTCAGAACAGGCTCGAGTTGATCAATGTGATAGGTGTTCATGACCGTTGATATCAGGTTCCCAACCAACAGCTTGAAGGCCAGAATCAGTAAAGGTGGCGTGTCATCGGCCTGTTGCTTGTAACATTCAGGCCTGGCTGTCAGATTCACCCTGCCATAAGCATGGAGGTTTTCAAGCAGAACCTCCCACCCGGCTGTAGTGATTCCGCTGTCTTCCCGCGAAGGACGAATCCGGATCGCTCACTGTATCCCGCGTTCGTAGTCTATGGTGACATTCTGATGACTGCAGAGGTCTCACTCTTCGTCCACTCTGCCCCCACATACCTACTTTGTCGTGGTCCTTGCCCTTGGTCACTCCTCGGCGCCTCTTTAGTTTGTTTCGTATAGTACCATTTCCAGTCTTGGCTTAGCCTCTGTAAGTCCGGGCATTGCTGGAGACCGTGAAAGCGGCTGGCTCGAAGATCCTCCGATTGATGCTAAGCAGTAAATCCACCCCTATTGAATGCCCTTGACCTCTATGGTGATGGTGCCTTGCGTCAAGGAGGCGCTTGTGGTTCCTCCAGTGGCGAACAAGATGTGTCGAAGGAGGGAGAGACTATGATGGTAGGTGATGTCTGACCATCATTTCTGTTGCCACTGAAGGATCCAGGATGGTATTCCCGGATAGGGCTGTGATAGACCATCGGGGGAACTCGGAGCGTTTCCCTTCGCTGCCTGGAACTACCCTCGGGCGAACCAGCAGAGGCAGACGTAGATGAAGAGTGATACGGTGTGTCGGACAAAGATCGCCCCGTCTGCAGCGTACCAGGTTGCGGTTTCGAATTTGTAGAGGTAGGAATCGACGGTAAGGCCGACAACGAGTCTGGTGATTGCGGTGATTGCGCTGATTGACGTGAAGGCCCTTGAGCAGTGGTCGAGGTGCCTTCCAAACCAATTCCAGACGCAACACTGCCAGTTAGGCTCCCTAGTCTGGGAGAATGGCCAGCAAGCATGGGTGAAGCAGCCCCGTCTCCATCGCGACCATGACTGAAGTGCCTCGTGATAAGGTGATAGTTCGAGTTCCTTTCCGGCTCCCCTGGAGCCCAAGGGTAATCCGCGGCTACTCCGTTTTTGAATGTCGAATCATCGAAACGCTCATGTGCAGGCGTGCCCATGTAACGCACAACCGCAGCCAAAGCGTTGGCTACTTTGCGTCTGCTACCCGCATCCACACCCTGGGATTGAGTGGGTTGAAGCTCTGAGCCCAAAGTAGGTTCGCTGGCGCTCCGCACCGTTTCTGGCATCGTATTTGCCGCATGTTCTGGCACGTTCTCGCGCATGGACATATCATTCCCGGCGACGTTGGTATTTGAGAGGCCGCCCAAAGGGCCGCGGAAAAGGCCTAGGCCGCTGCTCCCTTGTGTTGAGCAAGTGCAGCGTCGTCTGAGGTTCTCCTCACCCTTGCCTCCCTCCAATTTGGCATCAAGCAAGACGTACAAGGATCCTAGAACGGCAAGTGTGGCACCGGCAATAGGTGCCCACTGGCCTAGCAGCAACAAGACACCCGTCAGCCAATTGTCAGATATCGGAAAAGGAGGCCACATACCAATACTAGCGATAGGCTCGGTCTGGTATGAGACTTGAGGACTGAAGAAGTTCCTCTCGCCAGTAACGAGGATGGCGAGGACTGCAGCGCCGATCAAAGGAATCTGCACTGCCCATAAAAACACACTAATCCTTTTCGTGACCAGCCTCATCTTCTCGATTGTAGCGCCATTCGTGCCAGTGATCGGCTCATCGCTATGTTTGTTTTTGGTTTTCTCGCCGAAGTGCCTCTCCCAATTGATCTCCAAAATCTCCTTCCATGTCGATATGATTGATAAAATAGGAGGAATGCAGCAGGCGGCCGCGAGAAGTGTGGCCGTGCCGAAGGTTAACCTGTCTGGGGCGGGTATCACATAGATGTTGTTGGCTGAACCACCTCTCATAGGTGAGTGTGGACCCAGCTCAACCGTGCATCTGAGGCCACATTGGGTGTTATATTGAAATTTGCCCGGGTCGGAAGAGACTGGGTTGCCCGAATCATCGTGCCGACAGTGGGAAGCATCACTTCTGAAGAACTCGACCGTCAAACTCAGTAGTCCTGGAGCGTTCCATCAGAAGCGTTCGGAAAATGGTCAAGAGGAAGCTCACCAGCCAAAATGAGACCAGTCCATAGAAATATTATATTCCGACCAGTGACTTGGAAATAAGTCCGAGATAGTCTGACCGTCACTGGAGCTGTTAAGATACCGATCGCGCATAGTTGAAAGGCTCCAAAGACATCCATGTCGAAGGCATCTAGGCAAAAAGAGGTTATTTTCCGAACACAGATATATCATAGCATTGGAAACTTACCGTTCACATGAACCGCTGCGAGGACGATGCCATGGAGAGCAGCGACCGCTGGGAAGAGCAGGGCCGCGGCAACGCAAGCATCTCTGAGCCATGATACCTTTTGAGCAAAGATACAAGCTGCCACGAGGACGTAATATCTATGATTGCAAAAGAGGAGGTGAGCTGAAGTCCGTCTGATGGCAGTCTTTCCGACAACTGCCCGGATACTCTGGAGGAAGTGTCAGGACTCACAAGACTCTCGACCCTGGGCCATATTGACCAGACAATGGCCACGCACAGATGACTTCCAGAGCGTTATCTGTAGTGTTTGATGTTGCCACAGACCGATCAAAGAGGATACTCGCTACTGAGGCTGACTGGAATGGGGGCATGACCTCTTTCCCTAAAGAGGAGGATAGTTCGGTAGGCACATTCGACAGCAAAATCTGGCGTGGAGAAAAGATGGTCTAAGAATGCCAATTTGAGAGATGTATAGTATTATTTGCCAGACTCAGGTACAGTGGAATGGGCTAGAGAGGGAATCGACACATCAGCGTCTCTTGACGGCGGCCCTCTGAGGCTGAGCTAGCGAGGAGCACCATTTTCGACAGGCGCCCTGTCCGCGCTGGGCGTCGGGCTGAGGCTCAATATCAGGCGCCCAGGGTCGCATCTCTGCTACCGACCTAGCTGAGGTACACATCAACAGGTTTTTGCGGCAGGTTGTGATATGCGAGCAAGGAGAAGGGGTGATAGGACTGACATAATGTCCCAATAGAAGTCCCTTGAACTTGGGATAAGCTATTGCGCTAGTCTGTAAACAGACTAGTGGAAGCTCCCACCCATGTGACCGGTTGCTGCCTAGTCTAAACCGGATCGGGATTTTGTTATATCAACCCCAGAAACCAGATGCTCAGGTCCATGACAATCACGGTTGTTCTCGTCCTATCCATCATGGCCTCCAACAATTGGCAGCTATGCCATTACCTCCCCGTCATGAGATCATGAGATGAGAAGCAACGAGGCGCATCAGCAACAGGCGGTGTATGCTCTCTAAGCCCCTTGACCAGGTTCATTCTAGTGCTTGCGCCACGTTGCACCCACGGCAGACCGGTCGCGGGGTATTGCTTCTGACGGGAAGAGGGCATATCCTCCATTGGTTGGAACTGGCAGTCAACGCAAGTCTGGCCTGCCTCTCCTGTCCGCCTGTTTGTCCTCCTCTCGCCCTCTCCATGCTGACGGCAGTGCTTGTGTTACGGCCAAGCTCTATCGGACAGGCACTGCCTCATTCTACTTCTTGCCAATGAACGGAACGCTCTTGGTAACGTGCCAACTCATGCCAGTGCTCCCCCAAGATTTTCTCACCTATGTAATCTGGCCCAGGATGTGGTCAAGAACTGCTCGAAGACCCTTCACACGTCTTATACTTTTTCTGTTTGTCTACGACTGATCTCTAGGCCGTCACTTTTGTGATAACAGATCAAACAGAAGCCTTTGCGCAGAGACACATCTGTTTATCGTTTTGCGTCATTCATGTCTACCCTCAGTCAGTCGCATCTACTGCTGCGATAACCGAGCGCCTACCCCGTTGTGCTCTTTTCAAGCGCCAAACGAGGCGAGGATCAATGCAGAAGGCTGAATCGTGATATACGTTGTCGTGGAATGTTGTCAAAATGCCAGAAACCCTGGATACCAGTCAAATCAAAACCTGGCGGTCGATTGTCACCCTTATCGTGTTCATCTTGACCAGTAAGTAGACTATAGTCACAGGCTTCCTTTTCAGCATTTCATGTTTCATCATGCTGATTCTCCGGATCTTGGAACACAGATATCACAGTACTCTTTCCGTGGAACATCCCAATCCTTGTTCCTCTGCCGCTTTGGAATTCGTTTCTACAGCTCCTCGCGGCATGGCGCGTGATACCGCTCCAAGAAGCGCGTCCCAAGGAGCCTTTCGAGTCTCGTCAGAAATGCGGCGGAATCTGCAAAGTCGGCAACGTTGATTTCAAAAGGCTAGACTTCCCCATGAACTTTGTAACGGCCCCGTTTATTGCAGACCTCTTTCTGCTTGCTATTTCTGCCATCGGTCGACAAGAAGTCCACGACGGCACGATTGGAGCTAACAACATCTCCCCCATCGACATCATGGTGTTCTTTCTAACACTAGCCTATATCGCTATATCAATTGATGCTTCCGGCCTGATCAGGTGGTTGGCATTTAAGGTACTTCAAAAAGGAGGCAAGATTGGGCACCGGCTCTTCTTCTACCTCTATGCATTCTTCTTCTGCCTAGGCAGTTTCATTGGAAACGATCCAATCATCCTGTCAGGCACTGCATTTCTCGCATACATGACGCGAGTTTCCAGCAATATTATGCATCCGAGGGCATGGATTGTCAGTCAGTTCGCCGTGGCAAACACAGCTTCAGCCATTCTCGTCTCGTCCAATCCGACCAACCTCGTTCTCGCAGGCGCCTTCAAAATCAAGTTTATCGTCTACACGGCGAACATGATCGTACCCGTGGTTGTCACCGCCATTGTGCTATTTCCGTTCCTGCTATACGTCGTTTTCGCCCATGAGCGTCTGATCCCGTTCTCGATCCAGATGCGCGAGCTCCCCGAGGAAATGAGAGATCATGAACCTCGGAACCCAAACATACCCTACGCAAGAGTGGGCGCGGAGGAAGCAATGAAGACAACAGCAGACGATGAGCAAGCCAAAGTCCTCTTGCTAGCAGAGATTATGCATCCTTTTCTAGATAAGAAGGGTGCGGCGTTCGGAGCTGTCATCATGGCTGTGACACTTATCACCCTTTTGGCGCTCAATGCCGCTAGCCAAAGCCAAGGCGAGCATCCCGTCTTCTGGGTGACGCTGCCGGCCGCGGTGGTCATGTTCTGCTGGGACGTCACATTCGGATACCTCAACCGTGAGGAGACGCGCGGGATTGCTCGCCTGGGCCCAATGGGACTCGAAGCTGTCCAATCTCAGCCTGCGGTGAATATGGCTGAAGGGCCAGAGAAGGGAGCCAGTTCTGGTCAAGAGGAGCGGATCGAAGTAGTAGATCAGATGGAAGTAGCAACTTCCAACGCATGCAGCACATCAGCTTCTGTGTCGACTTCTCTGCACGACTCCTCAGCCCCAATACTCATGTCGAAAGACGATGAACTGCGACATGATCTTTCGGCAGTCGACACTATCACAAAGTCCAACGAGAAGGGCGAATCCGTCCACATATACCCCATAAGCCCTACATCTGAGGCGCCGTCATGCGCAACTCCCGTTGGACTTGTGGACGAGAAGCCCAGCATCTCCGAACTCGAGCTGGCCAGTCCTCCGGGCCGTGTGAGGCCGACACTCGTGTCACTTGTCGCTGACGCATATCGGTGGTTACGGGTTTCATTCCCCACTGTGACGGCTGTGGTGGCGCATCTGCCATTCATGCTTGTGCCGTTTGCCTTGTCAATGTTCGTCCTGGTCCAGGCGCTGGTCACGAAAGGATGGGTGCCCGTGTTCGCTCACGGGTGGGATCATTGGGTGAACAAGACAGGAACAATCGGCAGCATCGGAGGCATGGCGTTTCTCTCTGTGGTTCTGTGCAACGTAAGATCTGACACTCTTGATCGCAGAGGGGTGTGCCCACTAACAGATTTTGACTATCTAGTTTGCCGGTACGAATATTGGCAGCACCATCCTCCTCTCCCGAGTCATCCAAGCATGGCAAGAAATCCACCGGCTCAACGGCGTGCCCCTGACGGACCGAACGTTCTGGGCAACAGTCTACAGCATGGCGCTGGGTGTCAACTACGGAGCGTACAGCATGGCCTTTAGCGCGTCCCTGGCCGGTCTTTTATGGCGCGACATCCTGGAGAGAAAACACATCAAAGTGGGCAGGCTGGAATTTGCATGGTGGAATCTTCCCATCATTGCCATCGCCATGGGTGTTGGCTGTGCTGTGCTTGCTGCTGAGGTGTATATCATGAGAGACACTTCTCCATATACGTCCTGATATGATGATGCAGCAGCAGGACATGGGAGAATTTAAGTTGTGGAACTCGAGACAATTCATATCCTCGGTTTCCTTTCCTAGCAGGCAGCGTCACCAACCATCAAAGGCTGCATAGCTGGAAATGGGCACCAGAGGATCAATGAAACATCGATGTGAACTTCGAAGACCGCATCACCGGTAAGCCGACAGCATCTTCTCCCCAGCTTTCAAGATCGTATTAATCAGGCCTGTCGATATCCTTGCTGGATGGAGAGGCAGCTGCATCACATTAGTATTGGCATGTCCATAGCTCAGGCTGATATTTCGTACGCCTATATGACGACCGGAGGATAACTGTTGAGTGCTGTTCCATTCGTCTCTATGTATCATTGTAAACAGCGAAGTATCAAAAAAGAAAGGACGAACAATTATTTATTTCAAGTCCACAGAGGGTCCTGAAAGCGCGGATGTCTTGGATTGGAGAGAAAATGATAGAACAATAATGGAATGACCCGCCGACAACACAGCACAACCACACCAATAAAATTGACGTCAATCGACATCTATCCATCAACCCCCCAAAGCCATCCATCCCAGCCTTATTGTCATTAATTTTATTATAATATCTACAATATCGACCGTCTCTCAAAGCTAAGATAACTTGATACTAGCTTTCGTTTCTCATATCTCTCCCCAACTTCAATCTTCCATCAGAAGTGTTGCTACCTTAGTCAACCCCAGCATCCTCTACCCATCCCAAAGCCCAAAGCTACATAAAGCTCGAACACTTTTCAAAAGATCGATTTCAACCCAAACCATGGCGGTGTCGACGACAAACCACTTCGGTCCGTCATTGGAATATATCTCTCAACACAGGGTATGTACCGTACCGTTCCGTACCAACTCTAGTCTACTCTACTCTGTCCTTTTCCCATCTCCGCAGCCCAGTGGATGCAATGACCTCAGTATAACCATTGCTCTTGATTTATACGAAATTGAAGATTGGAACGGAATTGAAAATTGAAATTGAAACCAAATATATGAATACATACCTAACTGACGCACCTTTATCCGACCAAGGCCACCAATCCATCATCACGCACAATCCTAATCACAGGAGCCACAGCAGGCATCGGCCTCGCCATAACTAACCAACTACTCTCTTCTCCGGCGCAACATCTTCTCATCCTGACGGGTCGGAAGAAAGATGTTCTGGACGCCCTGCGCGCGAGAGACCCGGACCGTATCGTCACCCGGCCAGGGGAGATGAGTGATCTAGGATATGTCAAGTCTGTCTTACGGGATGTCGAGCTTGATGGTAGGTTGGATGGGCTGGTGCTGAATCATGGGACATTGGGAGCGTGTTTGCGTATAGGGGATATGGATGTCGAAGATTGGGAGGAGACGTTTAGAGTTAATGTGTCGAGTTGTGTTGCGTTGGTGAGTTGAGTTGAGTCCCTGGCGTTGATGGTTCACTTTTCCCTTTTCCCTTTTCTGCGTCTGTTCAACGTCTGTCTATCTGTCTGTCTGGTCACTTCCCTTTCGAACCTGTCTACCTCGGTTCGCCTCTGTTCGGGTTCGTTGGTTGGAGTCTGGGTTTGGGGGTTTCGACCCCTATATATCCGTCCTGGATGTCTTAGGTGGACATATTCGAAGCCAGAGAGCGGCGAGTTGTCATCATCTTCTGCGCTTGCCATTGCCGCCAACGATTGGCTTCTACAATACGCTGGCAGAACAGTACATCAGAAGGGTCTTACACCTGGCGAGAGGCTGACGAGGTTTTGTTGTTTTTGTGGACAGATTCAATCGGCTTTGCCGCTTCTTCGCGCTGCCAAAGGTCGTATCGTCTTTACTTCGTCCGGGGCCGCGTCTAACGCTTACTCATCCTGGGGAGCCTACGGTGCGTCCAAGGCGGCCATCAACCACCTGGCCATGACGCTCAAGAACGAGGAACCTGATGTGACGTCCATCTCGATTCGGCCAGGCGTTGTCGATACTGCTATGCAAGCCGATATTCGGGACAAGTACCTCAAGAACATGGATGAGAAGGACCAGGCCAAGTTCATCAGTGCAAAGAGGGATGGCAAGTTGTTGCCGCCGGAAAAGCCTGGTCATGTTATTGCAGAGCTGGCTGTGAGGGCGGATAAAGAGCTTTCGGGCTTGTTCCTCAGGTATGAATGTTCGTTTGTCGGACTTGTTGACAGTATACTGATATACGGAATAGTTGGGATGATGCGAAGTTGGCTGACTATCAGTCATGATTGAGCATTTCAGTTATATGAAATCTATTCAACTGGTCTGGGGATGGGCTGAAATCAAGTTTGGGATTGATTGTCGATGTGACAGCAAGATATTTATCATTATTTATAAGTGGACGTCAGTTATACAACATAGGATAGAGCTATCATAGAACAACTGAGCTAGACGACACGAGAATAACTACAGTATCTGTTACTCATGGGTCAGCGATGTTTCCTCCAACCGACAATGGTATAGTCCGAGGACATTCTGAACTCAGGCGAAAGATGAAAAATGAATACACAGACTTAAGCATTAGGTCCAGTGGACCTTCATACTTAGCATGGAAGAGTGGTGTGTTCATCATGGTAGGATAGAAGGCGGAGGACAAGACTCACCAAGGCGAAGCAGATATTGAAAGATAGGTCGTAACAAACAACTCTGTGATCACTGTTAGACGAAGTCCATACAGCTGCGATGAAAACGGAGTGATCGTGGAAGATGTCGTTCAGGTAATCGAACCAATTAATTCGTCATGAATTTCCGAATTTGATAGTACAAAAATGTGTTGCTCATCATGTGAGGACGGAGTCGTGCTGGTGGTAGACAAAAGAACTTGCCTTGGATGGGATCTGCCTCGTGGAGGGATGGTTTCTGATATAACCTACTATCCTGGGCATGTTAGCAACTGCCGCTATCTTGACTTGTCAAGTATGCATGTAGGAATGTTGTGTTTCAATCAGATAGTCCTGAGTTTGGCTTGGACAGGTAATCACCACGGTTTGGTATGATAGGGGCGACACGAAGGTTCATCATGTAGAGGCGGTACTGGATTGAAAGAGGAGTTGGAGAGGACTTACTCGCTAAAAGTCAAGCTTGATCGACCTCCTGGCTAAAAGACACTGGGTGCTGTCGGATTAGTCGTATCATGGTCCTGGTTGAGGTAGCTCCCTAGAAGAACGCTTCCCAAGCTTCCATACGTGAACGCCCTGCTCTAGCGGGGAGGCACTCGGAGTGTCAATGCCAATCATGGGCAGACATGATGACCGAGCTCCTCTGAATTACCGCAGGCTTGTAGGACGACACATTGAGGCATAGAAAGGAATGGAGAACAATCAGGGATGAGAAATGAAGGTTGAGGGTTTGAAGTTGAAAGTAGCGCCAAGAGACGGAAAATCTGCTCGCGGCCATTACGGGCAAAGGACGATGCTGCCCTATGCTCATCTGCCTTCTTGGCAAGCGCTTCCACTATCGTAAAGCAGCGTTTTTCCTTTACCCTTTCGTGCCTCATCCTCTGCTCGCAGACTACGTACTACTACTGTGATAAAGGCAGGGTCAAATATCAGCACGCCACGACATTGCCGTCCCCCAACGAGGCTGCAACAGTTTCTGAACCGGACACCCCCTTGAGCCTTCGGTTCGTCTCGGCAAGCAACAAGTGCTCGCACTCCAGGCATGCAGCGGCGCCCAGGTCTTGGTTGCAGAGCGAGAGCGACGAGTCTTACTTTCGCTGTACAGGTACGACTGGGCTTGTGAGATGCCCCCGGAGAAGCCGCGGTTGCCTGGGCTGGTCGATGACCGTGTTGAAGGGCCGTAGCAGGACAATATCGACAGTGACTCATAACATGGCCAATTCTGGCCCATGCGGGAGAAAAGCTGCTGCTGGCGACATAACAGCACAAATCCTTCTCTCGTCCCATCAGCCATGACAGATGTAAACAGATACAAAACCGCACGTGCATGGAGCCAGAGGCGTTAAGAAAGACTAAAGTAGAGTTCCCTCTTCATGTCACTCTGAGGACCCGAAGCGTCTGAGGACCTGAGCCTTTAGCCGTTGGCTTCTGCGTAAGATGTTGTCTTCATTAGTGCCGCCATGGTCCACTTGATGACTTCGCATGGCGGTTGAACTGTCATTCCCAAGAGGCCCTCCTCTCAGGGTAACGTCAAGTTTGGTCATGCGCGAAGTGGCATGAGCCTTTGAGATTCTGGCAGAATGAACCGTACGCAACATCGTCATGTTATCAATTCGCCTTACCTGACGGCCTTGCGGCTGGGGCGATGGGTTTCGCCGGCGTGGTGGCAGAGCCTTTGGGGTAAGATGCTGTTGTGTGGTGGAAGGTGGTAAGGTTTGTGTGGCCATAGCCTTCTTTGGTCCAGAGTTCGACTTTCGCCTAGCCGGTTTCGAGATCCTGGCCGAGGAGACCGGGCCAAGAATAGACTTGGTTGGTGATATATTCTGCCGAAGCTGGCGAGGGCGCAGTGTCCACTTCTTGAGACTATTGCCCTCTCCCACTGACAGAGGTTGATTCACGGTATCTGCACTGTTGGTGGCAGGGTACCCGCATTCTGCTGCGATGGCGGGAAATTGGTCATCGATCCACTTCAAGAATGTTTCCCACTTCTTGCAGAGTAGCTGTACCCCACCGCACTCGGCTCGATATCGCACTTCCGCCCCCCGGGCATTGTACAGGTCATGCCAATCGCGGAGTCGTCTCATCTCCTCGGAACCAGATACGTGCCTCAAATGGTCTTTTGCAGAAGTAAGTTGCTGACGCGCCGTCGTGATCATGGCACTCTTTGTCTTAGACTTCTTTCGTCTTGCGGCTCTGAGCGCCTTCTCTGCTGATTGGACAGCCGATTTTGCATCGGCTATTTCTTTCTGCGAGGCCCTGATCTCATGATAACGGCTGAGCAAGACGTCCTCATCGATATTGGCATCAGTCACTCGTGCGTAGACATCCTCAAGTTTCTTCAACTGCAACGATAGTTCTTTCTCTGCCTCGAGAACTGCTTCCTTATGGTTCTTAACCGTATAGTAGTAGAATGACCGAAACTCATTCCAGTCGTCGAGCCGGTTTTGCTGGCGTCGGTCCTCGAGCAATTTGAGGACCCATTTCGACCCCAAATCTGCTTGACTTTCTCGGACCCGGTCTCGGTACTCGTGCCATCTCTTTCTTGGGACGTAGAACTTCCGCACTCGGTCTTGCCAGTCCCGGAACCTTTTCCATAGCCTCAACTGATCGTCAAACTCGGAGTAACAGGTAGTTCCGAAATGCCAAAACCAAAGGATGTCCTTATACTGCTCGTACCGCTCGGGGTGGTCTATTATATCATAACCTAGGCCGATGGGATGTGACGGTTGGCCGCCGTCCGCGATCAAAGCTTGATATGATTCCTGTTCCCTGCGCCAGAACTCTCTTTTCTCTTCTTCTACGTCAATGACTGGGGTGGCTGAAAACGAGGTTGAGCGAGAAGAGGGAGTCGACCCTCTTGAAGGAAAAGTCCTACACCGAAAGTCAGTAACATGTAGCTTGGACCCGGGAGGAGACTGTACGATAGCCGCTGCACAAGTTCACCCGCGTCCACAGGCCGGGACTGGTCCTGTTCTGCCCGCTGTTCAACGAGGCTCCTGACGCGAAAGAGTGGTAGTTAGCACTCAACTCAAATGACACTGCGTGGACGCAATCCTAACCGGAAGTGTGCCACATGTTCGTCGGTGCAGTTCTCTGGGTCTTTGATGTCAATGAAACTTATCCTTCGTCAACAAAGCTGATTAGATATGTCCCTCGAAAATGGCCTCACATCTCGTCCCCGATGTCTTGAACCGTCAGGGCCAGTATATCCTTGCAGTACACTCCAAACCTGGTCATGGCGGGATGAAGTGGTTGTAGGCTGAAGTGGGAGAGAATGAAGGAGACATGCGTTTGAATGAACAACTTGAAGTCAGCCGGACACCTGTCAGGGATGCCTAGCTGGGCGCAGGATTGATAGGCTCTCAGTTGACCTGTAGCATGGTTGGGCTGACATCGGTAACTTGAAAACGTTACCTAGCTTAGGCGCCAAACCGACCAAGTGACCACAAGCATGTTGGGCTGACGGCAATGATACCTACTTGAAACGAAGACATTCAAGTTCTCCTTCATCAGTGTTACACATTGGCAACTGCCAAGACAGGCGGGGAAGGCGCGTCTGAGCGTAGACTACACACCTAACCTGCCTACCAGGTAGCCTGGTGCTAGGTACTTAACTTGCCCAACCCCAATGAATGGGATGAAACCACCCCTCTAACAACCAGAGATTGAAGTTCATGCTGAGTGAAATGGATGACTCGAATGATTTTCTAATACTAACTTCAAGTAGTCAGTTGGCGACGAATGCCTTCCGGTTGCCGCATAACCGTCCTTTGTATGTGCAACCGTCATCTTCGAGTCCAAGTTCCCCGGACGACGAGCCGAGCCGCGAAACGACGCCGTTCGACAGTCAAAGTCAAAGACCCGTCAAGACAGCTGGAGCCCACTGTATCCACCTGAGTGCGGAAACAGAAACCAAAGTTAAAGGGCGCTTCGCGTTCGGGAGTGATCCCAGTCGCTGTGATGTGCTACTATCTTCGAAGCGAGGACAGCAAGGAATCAGTGGCTTGCACTTCTACATCACTTTCGACAAGAAACTGCATCTTGTGGTCAAAGATGTCTCTACAAACGGGCTTGCCATCAGCTACGATGGGCAAGCTGCGTCCGAGCGACGCAACCACTTTCAGTGGATTATCTTCCCTCAATTCAAGCTCATTACCATCGTACTACAACGCAACAGGTTCATTTTCGACGTACGTTTCCCGCAGCTTGACGAGAGCCGTCTAGAGCAGTACAAGGATAAGGCCGAGGCGTTTATAGCCGGTGCACCAGAAGAACACGAGGTCGCCTTCGACAACCTAGCCCTCCGCAGTCACGGAACCTCAGTTGTACTGAGCGAATTGCTGTCACCTAGTAAACGACCAATTTATCTGCTTGGAAGAGAACTAGGAAAAGGTAGCTTCGGCAGGGTCTGGAAGGTGACCAATGTCAGTACAGGGGATGAATACGCCGGCAAAGAGTTTTTCCATGAGTCTGGCTGGGAAAGGGAAATCGCTATTATGAAGAAAATACAGCATGTAAGAGACGTCTTGCCTCGTACGTTGTGCCCTGCTGACATCTCTCTGAAGGAGCATATCGTCAAGTTCATCGACTTTCGACAAAGACCGAGAGCTCTCCTTGTGATGGAATACCAGCAGTTAGGAAACTTGAGCGAGCAAAATATCCAGAGTCCAATCGCCATTGAAGAATGGGTCGTCCTTCTGTACCAGTGCTTGATAGCTCTCGAGTATCTGCATTCCCATAACGTGACGCACCGAGACCTAAAACCCGAAAACATCCTTGTGTGTTCTAGGACGCCTTTCAAAGTTGCAGTAGCCGACTTTGGTCTCGCCAAAGACGATGCAGACCTGAAAACGTTCTGTGGAAATGCCAGATACTCCGCGCCAGAAATCTTCCTCGGTCGACCTTATACGAGCGCGGTAGACATATGGCCGCTGGGCGTCATTGTGATGGAAGGCCTATATGGACTTCCAGACGACAAAGGCCCGAAGAGTGTGAAACAGTGGGATGAAGGTCAAAAGCAGGCTCTCTCATGGTGTCAGCTTGTCCTCGACGTAGCAAAGGACTGGGATTCGGATCTGGTAATTGACTTTCTCACCGGGGGGATGATCACATGGGAACCCGGTGACCGCCTTCCGGCATCGGCTTGTCTAAAAGCTGGATTGGAACTTGGTATATTCAAGGGAGTATTTGCTCAAACCGGAAACCTCACGCCTAGGATACAGCCTAACAGACGCAGCGACATCCTTGACCTGGAGGATACGGCAGCCATTTCACGGCTAGATTTCAGTACACCGCAATCACAGGGACGCCGCTTCCGAGCAAGGGCTGAACGAGAGGACATATCTCGCTCGATAACCGACAGCACTACCAGCCTCAGCCAGGGCGCTGGCAAGGTCAATACTGCCAAACGCAGACGAACCATGAGCCAGCCCAGCTCGGACAACATTCCGGTCGCACGGAGTGAGGAACAGCTGCTTGCAATGGAATTTGCATCAAAGGCCGAGCATGACCATCCTAATGTACAGAATACCAACAGTACTGACGAAGGTATTCCATCATTGCCGTCATTGGCAGCCAACAGCATTGACGAGTTGATTGTGGCCAAGGATAACAGTTCTCCGGCTTCGAACAATCAGCACCGTTGTGATCCTGGGGATTCAAACGTCGACCACATCGAGACTATGTCCAAACGATCGCATCTAAGCCAAGTGCCCCCAAAGCACCGTTCATCGAAGATAGATGAGCAGTCTTTTGACTACTCGCAATTTCTGGATGAGGATGACAATGCACCGCTTGAGATTCTGAAAGGGGCATCTATGAAGCCCGTTGGGTCGCGCCGTTGATGCATGACGGACTATAGGGACTGGTGTTTTGCCATCAATCTGTGGTGTGAGGGTAGTGCTGAAGATTGCATCCCAGGAGGGTGAATTGGTAAGTTCTTGAAGCTATATAAATCATGTGTAGAGGATGTAGACGCAGTGAGACAACTGTGCGTAGAGGGAGGTAGCTAGGTACTTATTATTTACATATGGGACATATACAATTTCGGGACAATAAGTAGTGCCGCCTTAAACAAATTAATTCCTCGGATTCCACTTATCCTCTTTGGGCGTTCTCCTGCGAGTCAGAAGTCGGATCACTCTGCACGTCAAACTAAATGATGGTCTGTGGCCTATATATTTCCACTGCACCTCGCCCTCCAGCCCGAAAAAATGACTCGTAACGCTTCTACTCTCTGCAACTGAAATCCAATTCCATTTGAGGCCGGGACATCAAGCCACAGCTATCAATCATGTCAGACAAAGAGTTTAGTGGTAGGTAGACTCACTCGCTCCCTCTGCCCATTTCCTCAATCAACGACTCAGGTGATTCGCTACGTGGTTTCGCAATGCTAACTCATTGCCGACACGCTTTGCAGGCAACGACGACCTATCGCTCCCCAAAGCCACCGTACAGAAAATCATCTCGGAGATCTTACCGCAAATCCCGCCCGACCCTAACGCTCCTGGAAGAGATGGCGAAGTGGCATTCACCCGACCGGCGCGGGACCTGTTGATTTCATGCTCTCTCGAGTTCTTGCGCATGTTATCCTCCGAGTCCAATGACATATCGGAACGCGAATCCAAGAAGACCATCAGCGTGGAACATGTTGAGCAGGCGCTCACGGATCTAGGGTTCGGCAGCTACATCGAGGGATGTCGTGGAGTGGTGGGCGAATGGCAAGAAGTGCAGAAGAAGAGAGTCGGGCGAGGCGAGAAGATGCGCAATTTTGGAGGCTTTGATAAGATGGGAGAGGAGGAGTTGAGGAAGATGCAAGAGGCTCTGCTGGGCGAGGCGCGTGGAAGGATGGAAGGCCACGGTGAACAACAGGGCGAATGAATCTGTGGTCTGGCGACTGACTTCCTTCAAATTCATCTCCCATGGCGCGTTTGACGCCAGGTGTCATGTCAATCTGGACAACATACTCGACAACCGGGCTGCTCAATTCGAAAGGGGAAAGAGTTATCCCGTTAAACCCCCCTTCACAACGCACGCCCTGGATGGATTGAGGGGCCTTGGGTCTCGCTGCGGCCTGTCCCGTCGTCAAATACTGGAGCCTACAAGCCCGGACTGGAAAATGGCCTGACTGTGCAGCCTCCCCCTCGTTACCATACAGCTGGACGATCCCGGAGACGAGCTCCTTCATCCCGAGGGAAATGTTAAAACGGGCCTGCCCTAGCACTTCTACGATCATCGGCCAAACCAAACATACCAGGCCGAGAACGCCTTCGATGTGCCAGAGCTCAAGTATCGAAGACCTTGAATACTTGCAGACCACCGAGTCCGGAGAGCGTCAGGACCACCAATCCCGCTCCTGACCTGCGACTTGAGAAGTCCTGCAGCATGGGAAACAGCATATTGCGTGAGCAACCCAAGTGCTCGGCTGATGTCGAGTCAGCTAGTATATCTCCAGTGCGGTATACATAGCAGCTGCTTGGCCCACAGCGTCTTCTCCATCAAACGTACCCCGTAGCGGTGTCTGCGCCGGTGTCATTTGCACCATTCGGACAGAGAGCGACAGGAACACGGGTGTTTTATAACTGTTACTCGGATAAAGACTTGAACAGATATAGATGGAAGCTGCCGGGACATCTCCGACATGGAAACATAGCACGCCAATGTTCATGCGCGCTGTCGCATTGCTATTAAACTATTTCATTCTTCTTTTGTGTCCATCCCTCCTAGTCGGGGCTATTATCATGTAGTGTGTAAGGGTCATGCGTGCCATCCAACCTCATATATTCTGGGTTCTGGATTCTCAAACACCAGAAATGCCCGCCTTCTCCCTGATCTCAGCATACCTCGCAATCCTACCGAGCTTGAGCAAGACGTCCATGTTGACCATGTCGTCTCTAGTCCTCAGATTCCCACCCATATCGCGTTTCGCATAGCCAGTGTCATCAACAAGTCCTTCAACAATGATACTCCACTCGGCAACAGTGGCGCCGCTGCCGGTCATGTTACCCACCGTTGCGGTCCCATCGGCTAGACTACCCCAAATCTGAAGGGTGGCATACCGTGCCGTATAGACTTCCTGTCCGCTGGAGATGTTGTAAGTGGTGATATTGGACTCGACAGGACCGATCTCGAAGATTTCGGTTGCATTGTACGGATCTGCAATGCGTACGCGGTCGTTGCGCGCGACCTCCACGATGCCCTGCGATGTGTTTGCACTTTGCGCAGTCGGATTATTCAGTGACTGGTTGTGGAATAGGACCGAATAGTTCCACGGCGGGGCCTGGGCCCAGTCGAAGACCATGGCAGTTACATGGTGGCCAACAGGAACCTGAACCGTGATGCTGGCTGTCTTGTTGGCCAGGACAGGTTGCCACTTTGTGCTGGCGGCGCCGTCGACGGCCGCGATCGGAAACTGGCCTGGCAAGTAGTCATCCGGGGAGGTGACGGGCAGGCACTGGGCAACATTACCGGCGGTGGTCTTGATCTGTCCAATACGTCGGTTGGTAATGGTGATACTGCCGTTTGGTGCGAGGCTGTAATTGGCGAGTGGTGGGGAGCCGATGGGACCTACTTGGACCGGGATAGGGACTGTGGCGTACGTGGCATTAGGAACGGCACCTTCATCCGGAATCACGCTGCCGTTGCGACTTAGAACCGTGTGCGTCTGGTTGGAGAATGCAGAGATCGGCCAGCCGTGCCAATAGAACGTGCGGTACCGGATTTGCGGGATTTGTGGCGGTAATGACGGATCGACGTGTAGTATATAGTCCGGAATCAGGCGAAGACCTAGATAGCCGAAAAGCACGACTTGGTGTGCACCCCCGTGGCCGGTCAGGAAGGGATATGCGGGATGGGTACCGCCATTCGTATTCCAGTTGTCGACCAGCTGTTCGGACAACTGCAACCACGGAGCCCGAGCATATGGCTGCGTCGAGTACTGGTGGTAGGTGTAGCTTGAGCACCCCGAGGGCGACACCTGGTTTGCAATGATGGCGAACATGGCGTATGTCATGGCCGGTCCATTGATTGACTGTTTCCCTGCGTAGTAGTCCAAGTCGCTGAGCGAACGCTGCGCCGTGTAGTTGTACCGCGTAAATGACAGAGGGTATGTGTTGAGGATTACATCCGCTTGCTTCACCGAGGTCGTGCCGTTCATGCCGGGGTACTCCAAGAGGATGTTTGCTTCATTATCGCGAGCAAAATAAAGGTTGGCTGCCTGCGTCTCCCACGTTGCATTGGGCGTGCTATTAAATATACCCCGGAGCAGGTTTGCATTGGTTAGGTGCGTCGAGATTAATGCCATGGTATACCCGCCGTTATCGATATGGTTGGCATACTCGTCCGGGTCGGTCATGTTGCGAAGCCACCAGGTCGACCCATCCTTCTCAAGAAGGTCCGAATAAAGCGTCGCGACCGAGTCATAGATTGGAAACAGCTGATTGCGGAAGTATGCCGTGTCTCCTGAGGTGACCCAGTAGTTTATAAGTTCCAGGCCAATGTCACCGTTGATGTGATATTCGTAGTCGAAGCATGGGCCGGTTGCTGTACAGTTTCCAAAGCGACCACCGGTCCAGGAGAATATGGCGGCATTGGAAGAGAATGTCGTGTGATTCTTTGACGATTGATACGCCGTTTTGACGTTGCGCTTGGCCTGCTGGTACTGCGAGAGACGATAGTTGGAGATTCCTCTTGCAGCCGAAGGGAAGGCCGCGACCAGCCCCGGCTGCATCCAAATATCGGCGTCCCAAAAAATCTGTCCGGCGTATGAATCCGAGCCTAGCCCACCCACTGGGATGCTGTGGCTGTTGATCGAGGCATTCCCCACTGCAGAGATGGCACTGTCAGAGACTGTGTTCTGAAGAAGATGATACGCATTTGTGACAGCTGTGATCGCGGACTCAAGGATGTATGGATCGTCTGGGAGTGTTCTATTCTCGGGATAAGAGAAGTCATCAACCGAGTCAGGTGTGAAGTCTGAAGCCCATGCTTTGATATGGCTCTGCAAGGACGCATTGTACCCTGCCTCCCGTGCAGAAAGAGCGGCTTGTCTCGCGACCGCCTGTGGGCCATCAAATCCGTCGCTTGAAGCAATACCAACAAACTTGGTGAATGTTGCAACTTGCCCCGCTTGTAGGGTGACATGAACACCTGTCGCAATAGAGGATCGATTGTTACCGACGTATGGTCTATCCCAGGTGCCTTGCTCCACAGATCGAACGGTAGCCCCAGTGGTGGATAAGCCTGCGTACACGAAGGCTGTGACGTTCTTGATCCCGTCGGGCTGAACAGATGTGAAGATGATTCCGCTGTCGACTCCTTTAGAACCAGGCGTCGTCCGCACAGCACAGTCCCCGTTGAGCACGTTTGCAATTGTGAGATTCGTCGTTCTTGAAGCCGTTATATTTAGGCTGACCAACGCCTGGTTGACGTAGAGTTTATGCGCAAACATTTGGTAAGACACATTGAAAGAGCCATGGCCACTCGGGGACCATGTGTATGCCCAGTTCATGAGGCCTTGTTTCATATCCAGGCTGGATTTGAAATTGCTAATCGTGGAGCCATTTGTCGCTGCAGCCAAATAGTCGTTGCCACCTAGGTCAGCAACGATGCCTGCCCAGTGAGGAATACCGCTGATGACGCTGTCCCAGCCGTACTGGTAGAGCCAGGGGAAGTTGCTGCCGTTGGTCGTGGCTTGCGAATCCCAGAAGCCGCCAATAGTGGCGAAGGTTTGTCGTCGATTGAACAGGGGCCATCCATTGATGTTGTCGCCATCGACTGGTGTGTCAACCTCGAAGAAAGGACCTAGGGATGCTACATTGATACCATGGTAGCCATTGGCAACTGTGACTCGTGATTGATAGTGACCTTGGTCGAGGTTGGTGGTGGTTAAGACCCAGTGGGCATTGTCCCAGGTGACGCCGTCGAAACGGGTGTTGTACAAAGAGGACGCATTTCCAGATTGAGCGTGTACCGTCGTGGTCAGGAGCCCAAGACTGAGAAGTCCAGCCAGCGACAGACAGCTTAGGCTAGTCATCTATGTTTTGATCGTCAATAGGTTGTGCTTGAGTCTATGGTGACGACACTCACCTTGATGTGCGGGCCGCAGCTGAGAAATCACTTGGAGCAATAGACATATACCGGGTAGTGAGAGATATTCTAGTGATCTATGCTCAAGTCTCCTGGTAGTCTAGCGGTAGGTAAGGTCGAGCAAAGGCCGAGCGGTATGAAGTAGCGGGTCGACCAGGAGCAGGCGCCTGCTGAAGATGGCAGCTGCTTTTTGTGTTGCTAACAAGTCACTCGTGGTGCGCCAGTCTCATATACAAGCTTGAGGATCCATCACCGTCTTTTTTTTTGAGACAGCCAGCCTGATGCCAGACACCCCGCGACAGCCAAGTTACATCGAGGGGAGGCACCCCGGTCCATTCTCGAAGCTCTAATAGAGCTCATTGTGAAGGCTTTTCAGGGTCACGCGCAACTGCGTTCCACCATAGGCTCGATGACTCTCATTCCTCTGCATGCGAAGGCAGCTTAGGCCCCAAGAGACCGGGGAACAGCCGAGTGCGACGTCATGGTGGAGGGATCGAGGAGGCGTCGATTCGGAGGGACTGGATGGGGATCGTGAGATTCGGTTTGGTTCTATGCAATAGGTAGTAGTGCGCACTGACGGTACGTACGTTTGTAGAGGAACAAAAAGGCGGAGTGTGGGGAAGACGTACGAGAGCTGCGCAGCTGCGCCAACCGGGGAATCAGGCACAGTTCACAGTTCATTTTCTGGGGGTTTGCAGGCCACAACCACTGCTAGTCGACGCCACAAATGTCATTGAACCGCTGTGCCAGGAGTTCCTGTGCTGCTTACGCCTGCTATTCACGGTATAGCCCAGACTCTTGGGAAGTCTGAACCTTCTTGGCCTGTGATCTGTGATCTGTGGATTTGCTAAATAATCATCAGGACCCTCCGACGAAGAACCTGCAGCACCATGAAGCTGTTTCTTGGTCTCCTAGGGACTACCTACACCTCCTCCTCGATTTCACCTGCAGGCACCTCAAGGTCCAGCATTGTGTTGCCGTCGTTTGGAGTATTTGAGCAAAGCAAGCACACGGGCCGGTGAAACATCCGCATAAATAACTGTAGGGATCGTTCCCACGATCTATACCCTGCTGGGGCGGGATGCTTCTCTATGGCCAAGGCCGACTTGTCGGCCCATGCCAGGCCTTTAGACTCGAGGCACAAGGCTTTCCCACAGTTGACAGCCCACATGCTGAAGCTTCATCCATGCGCGGAGGCACGCTCTCCCTATCTGAAGAGGCGCTGCTGGTGATTTTGGCATATCGCCAACAGATACAGCATATAAGTTCTTTGAGAGTGTTCTGCCCGCCAACCTGGGAGCTCGACCTCTTCAAAGCTGACCATGATCTGCTTGAGGTCTTCACCTGCTGCGAGCCCGGTCTGTCTCACATTTTCCCACACAGGGCACAGACTCTCGATACGATAGCAGCTATGCCAACCCCGGTGGACTGCGCAGAGGGCTCTGTAGCGGCGTCCATCTCATTTCACCTCCTGTGATGCATATTTCTTGGCTTGGTTCACCGAGGTGGCTGGTGAGCTGATGAGAACTTGTACTGGACACGACTACATGCCTGCTCATCGAGAAGCTGCATGCATGAACCTCGACATCACAAACTGCCTCCCGGGAAGTGTGGTCTGGGCTGTAATCATGCCTGCCAGGGTGTGTTCAGGTTCAATCGTTGTCGTCGTCGGCGCCCTCTGATTCATGCTCCGAACGAGGTCTGCGTCCGCTTCGTTTCCGTCCCGTCCGGTAGCTTTCAGATGTAGTGATGGCCTTCTCGCCCACATAATGCTGACCATCCCACTCGGTCTTGCAGAGGGGACAAACCTGCGAGCGTTGCATCCTGAAGAAATTCTGCGTACAGATATCATGAAGGCGACAAGGGCATTCGCGTCTCGGACACCGTTGACCCTAAAAAGTATACTGGTTAGCCCAAGCTTCCACTCTACCACATCTGGTGTGGTTCGAGGCTTACCACAGTAATGATTTCTTTGCACGCATAACAGAACTTGATCTTCTCACGTTTATGGCCATCCTCGCCCTCATCATTGTACGTGTCGACCAGCCATCCCTTTAACTCCATCAACGCGCGCGGACTCAGACTATAGAAGCCGAGCCTGCTCTTTTCCAACCAGCCTTCATCCACCAACTTGGCCAGCATAGCCTCAGAGTCCCTAGCACCAAGCATCCCCGCCGCGGCCGATTGTGTCGTACTCCCATTCTGTGTCTCGCGCCTGTTCTGTGCCCTGCCCACCTGGATCGCGTCGATGCCGCTGAGACACATCGCTTCACGCTTACCCTTGTTGTTCGCCCCGTCAAACATGGCATCGAGGAGTTTCTTCACATAGATAATCTCATCCGCGGTGTAGGTCGTGGCGAGTTGTGTTAAAGAGTCGCTCGTCGTGTTGACCAGAGCATAGAACCGTTCTCGGGTTTGCTGATGGAAAGTGCTTCGGATTTCTAGGTCGAGAGGAGACAGTTTTCGATTGGCTTCGGAAACGTAATGGTTTAGATCTTCGACTGTGACATCTTGAGGCTGGACTTCGCGCCCGTCTTGAAACGTGGAAATCGCTGCGATAATGGGTTTGGCAGCCTCCAGGGTGAGGACGCTTCGTGCAAGAAATGCCTGCAAGAAGCCTCGATTTGCGTCGGTATATCCCGCAGTCGGGCCCAGGTCAGCCATCTTGTTGACAAGAAGAACACGAAATGAATGTCGATGTTGTCGAGACCACGATGCTTTCAACTCATAGGCCGCTCCGCACTAAAGGGTTCATGTGCCAGTAGCGCGTTTTGGCTAATGACGCGTTCGCGTTCGCGTTTGAAGTGCCAAATGCCTAGGAACTCTACCTATAGTACTAGACCATCCAGCTAGATGACTTAAGAGAACACTACACCAAGTCCATGCTGCGGTATAAGCCAAGAGAACTTTTATTCGATCCTATGCATCTCAGCAGAATCGCATCATTGTCGCAGAGGCAAGATTCCTACCGATACTGACTATCATCAAGCTTCACAGGGTTTGCGGGCTCTTTTGGTCTGTGAGGCTGGAAATGAAGACTCAAGAAACATACAGGTATGAATTTTACATGAAGCTTCCCTTTGCTGAGCAGAGGAGATCAGAGTACATTCGAGGCCCACCAGCTCTTACTACAGCATTGGCAGTGGAATAACTCGGACGAATATGTCGGCTGCTGCTGCTCAGAAAACGCATCAGGTGAACCCAATGCGGGCCACCATTGATCCTGCATCGCGAACTCCTGGCACATAGAATCCCACTGCTCCCAGTCAAAGGTGGTTGCATCGACTGTGGCCGAAGGGTTACCTCCTTCGACGCCGGACGGGTGAATCGGAGGGTCGGCTTGCAAGCTTGCCGCGCCCAAACTCCCCTGAACCTGATGCTGCGCAGTTTGGTCTCGGTTGTGCTGGGGTGTTGCGAGTTGAGCCCCTTGTTCAAGTGACACACGCGGCGAGGCAGTGGTGCCCTTGCCCCTTTGCTTGCGGAGTTGTCTCACGCAAGCTGGCGGCTTCGGTAACAGAGAGGTGAGGTTGGCTCTGCGTAGTTCGATCTCCCGCGCTTCCCACGCTTTCAATGTGAGATTCCCGACAGCAATGCACAGTTTGCTGCGTGTGCCGTTGTGCCCACCCTGGCTGATCTCCTTGTGCTTGGCGAACACGTCCTCGATGGCCTTCCAGGCTGCATCGGTACGTGCATTAGGGCTCGGATGCGCATGTAAGTATGTGAGAAGATATATCAGGGCATGCCATTGGAATTGCATGTCGACATGCCAGAGGAAGCGCCAGAGGGACCTGGTAATGCGAATTTCGGTGTCGTACTCGAGGACCTGGAGGCTGTTGGTGAAGAGGAGGTCTTCTTCTTCTGATGATGATACATTATTAGGCGGAGAGCCACGTGTACCGCGAGGTAGGTGCGCCAATAGACGCATTTTGCATACAGAGGCCTTTGCAACGATTAAAGCGAAACGCTGAACCGGGATTCCCTCATCGCAGTGCCGGACCTTTTCCTCGAGTAGTTGCGCTAGCTGATTAATAGAACGGTCTTTGTCCACCATGGTGATGGCCGGGTTGCTAAGTCTGGACCAAACCCCGTCGAAGGTGCCGACTGGAGTTTCTCTTGTCAGGAACCTGCCTACTTCGGCACGGATCAAGACAAAAATCATTTCAGTGGGTTTCTCCCTCTCGGCTGGCGGCTCAGTCATATCTGGATAAATGTCGGAGTCGTGTACGTTCAAGGGCGGCCTCGTGTCCCCGAAATGTGTCATAATAGAGAGCCCAGAGCCGCACAGTTCGGCCGCGCGCCAGTCGAGTTGGAACAAAATCAGCCAGAGCCGACGACGCATCTCGGTTTCGAAAGGTGGCAGATTCAAGGTCTCTCCGTCTCTGTGAAGACCGATTCTTTGGCCAATCCGAATAGCCATACCTGTCAGTGACCACAAGGAATGAGCATCGCAATACAGACGAGCTGATAACTTTACTAATCGTCAGTTTTCGAGGTCAATGTGAAGTGGCGTTAGATGGCTAACCAGGTAGAGGACAAAAGCTTGTAGCACCGTCATGTCGCTGGTCTTCAATATGCCCGCTCTTCGTAATGCTTGTTGAGCTCCTATTCCGAATTTCTTCAGAGCCCTTGCCTTACTCTCTCCTAGCTTGCTTTGGCATTGCGTCTCACTCATAGATGCTACGGTGATCACATAGATCCCGAATAGCAATGCTTCCGTAGCTTTTGAAATATGGCCCAAGTCGTCGGCTGCAGCCATAATTACATCCAGCGTTGTGGGCGCATGGAGGATCTTCACCAGCGGATTGACATTGTCGAGATAAGCTTGCCAAAGCAAGATAATCTGTGCACGGTGTGGATGTAAGAATTTTAAGTCGAACGTGTTTGCGTTCCCATTCTCAGAGAAGACCAGCTCCGCCGGATTCTGTATGATAGCGAATAACCCTTGTCGGTTCGCGCCCGCCGGTTGTCGGCTGTCTGCTTCAGGGGCGGATTCATCCTCAGACGAATCCTCGAGAATCTCTCCGGGATCGTGAAATTCTTCTGTCACGCTTGTCCAAAGCCTGTTCTCCAGAAACCTCGACTTACCATGGTTTGCAATTAACCTGCCCTGACTAGACATGGACCCTGGACTGAGAGTAGACGTAGAATTGGTAATTTGCGAATGGTTTCTGCAAGGAATATGGGTAGCGTCATCTTCTCCAGTGCCAACCGTGGACCTCCTCAGCGCGCCCAGATCCTTTAATAAAGCCTCATATCTTCTCACTTTCTCCAGCAGATCCTCACGTTCGGTAGCAGAGTTCCTGCTCGGCGAAACAGACTCGTCGATGTTACTGTCAGTAGGTGGTGCTCCCTCAGTCGGCTCGGTCGGGTGACCCCGTTTCCGGCGTTTCGGAGGAGGTGGCGGACGGTAGACACAGGCAGCACCAGCACCATCTTTGCGACAATGGAAGCAGGGGTAAATCCGGTCACATTTGACCTTCCGGTGCTTGCATTGGAGACACGAATATGGCTGCACCATGGCACCTGACGAGGGCCCTTGGTCGACGGTATCGTTTGACATTGGCGCCCTGGTGCCGCCGATGTGTTCTTCTTCGATTATAAAGATGTTGGAGGCCTGTTCCATCAACAACCGAATGTTTGGGCTTCTAGTGAAGCCGGCGAGTGGAGATAAAATAAAGTTGCCAAGGCCAAGATATGGTATAGGCGGTAGTCTCGTCCATACTATATTTAAAAAGAAGGTGCCCTCGCTACTTTCGCTAGCTTTTGTCTTCCTAGGATACGACACGTCTTACTGAGATACCCAAGATAGGAAGAGTTGAGAAAAGAATGCCTGAGTATGGGCTTCCGAGATTTTGGTGGGGCTGCTACGGAGCGCACGTGTAGTGTTGGTGCTACCCCACTCTGCCGCTTGACGCATTAAAGAAGTCGATGTGCTGATTCTGTACACTGTACGGTCAACGGAAGTATTGTTCTCTCTACGCGAGTGGGAATCTTTTCAGAAAAGGTAGGCCTAGCCCTCCCGGGCTGCCAATCCCCTCACTACGTGCCTCGACGTACTCGTCGCGACTCATTGTGAAACAATTTGCCAGTATTATCATCGGTGGTGGAGCAAAAGGACCAAGGCATTGCGACTAAGATGCTGTGCGATTTCTGCCACTACGCTTTCCGCTGTCGCATCGTGCATGGTCGCGAAGTCCGTCATCAATCGATAGCAGATATACGTGCTTCGGCAGCTAAGAAGTGCCAAATCTGTGACTCGGTGGTATTTGCGTTAAAGGATCAAACTCTTCATCCAACAGCCTATGCGGTATTTCTTCCGGAAGAGAGATCTGAACAAGACGATGGAGATTGTGATTATTTCTCACTCCGTGTCCTACTGCGGGACGCGAACACCATTGATCATGAGAAGACGTTTCACGTTGTCGGCACTGTGATTGCGGAATTCTGGCTCGTGAGCGCAAAAGGTAGGCACTCAATCTGGATTATCAGATTATGAATCCACACTGACGGCCAGAGAGTGATAAGAGGTGACCTTCAAAATTACAAACCTTCCAGTGTTAGTACTCTATCAGAAGATGGACTGCACTTGGTTGGATCTTGGATGGATAAATGTGTTCGAAATCACCCTAAATGCCAACAAGGGACAGAGAATGCTTGGGTTCCGGCCCGTCTCGTCCACGTTGGACAATGTGGCAAATCAGGCATTCATATCGAAGTCTTCCCAGACCACATCGGCACGGCTCCGTACTTGACTTTAAGTCACTGTTGGGGAACTGCAGACATTTTTAAACTGAAGCAGGCGAACCTTGAAGCCATGCAGGCAAATATCACCTTTGAATCCCTACCGAAAACTTTTCAGGACGCCATTGCCGTAACTGCAAACCTGGGCTTCCAGTACATATGGATTGACAGTCTTTGTATCATCCAAGATTCCTGGGAAGACTGGGTAAACGAGTCGGCTCTCATGGGGAAAGTCTACCAAAACTCGCGACTGAATCTCGGAGCTACGGCTTCAGAGGACAGCTCCGGTGGTCTCTCCTGCCTCCGAGATCCATTGATCGTCCAACCTACCGTGGTAAAGATCTTATATCAGCGTGCTCTGAAATGGGATCTAAGTCTTCTGAAATGGACGAGGGAGACAGGAGATATTGTGCCCAAAGATTACTACGTCATTAACTACAGACCATCTTTCAAGAGTCGCTATCTAGATGAAGCCCCTCTAAATCGTCGAGCCTGGGTCTTTCAGGAACGCTTGCTTTCTGCTCGGATGATTCACTTCGCTCAGGATCAATTATACTGGGAATGCCGACACCTGGAAGCTTGCGAAACATACCCGGACGGGCTGCCGGAGAGAACATATCTTGGCGAGCCACTCACAAAAGACGTTATTGTCAGAGGAAAGACAGATATTCAAACAGAGACGAGCTTAAGTGATTTCGATGATGAGGCCAGGCGGGTACACTGGTCATACATCGTCGAGACATTCACCCGCGGAGCTCTCTCCAATTTGTCGGACAAATTGGTTGCCATTTCTGCTGTCGCAAAGCAAATGCAACGTCTTCTTAGAGGGGATGAGTATCTCGCAGGTATGTGGCGAAAATCACTGCGGCATGAAATCCTCTGGAAAGTAGCAGGTCAAGGGTCATATAGACCTTCAGGCTTGTATCGAGCGCCCACCTGGTGTTGGACGTCAGTGGAAGGGGCGATATCTTACCATGTCTGCTGGGAAAAACCAAGAAGTCTCGCTCACACGTCAGAGAGGATTCTTGCCGACGTAGTGTCTGCAAGCGTGGACGGGGCCAACATAATGCAAGGGCAGGTGAGGCAGGGCAGCTTGACGCTTCGTGGACGGTTATTCGTCGCCAGGCTTGTGAGAAAGGTTTCTGCAAACGCGACCAACAGCCAACATATCGCTTTGGATGACATGAAGCTGTGTGCTGGTGCGAATGCTACGGAACCCGTTGTGGTGCAAGATCCCGATCCTGATCCTGCAAGCTTGTACAGCGACGTCACAGCTACGCTTGATGATAACACGCTTTCACCGGAAATGATTGGTAACGTGTTCTTGTTACCTGTGTTTGCATACACTTACCGGCTTTTGGAACATGATCCTAACGAGGGACCATTCATCCAGGGGCTCATTTTAGTCAGAGCCGGAGACAGCACTTTCCATCGACTCGGGTTATTTGAGCTGACACACAAGAACGTTGACGAGGGAATGCTGCAGCTGCCTTCGCCCTACTGCTACGACGTTAGGATATTATAGGTGCATGCCTGTCCGTCGCCGCATGTGATTTGCACGACGTTGGAGACAACTCAGTGTGAAATTTAAAAACAGCCGTCGGCTGTGATTGGCCCCGAAAGTTTGAGTCTCAATCCTTGTACGGCAGGAAGGCCAACAATTGCAGCAGGGGTTACGATTACGAGTCTACTTTCTGGCCTGTCTAGTAGTGGACACTGGTCTCTTTCCTCAATGTTAACAGTCAAAGCTTGGGTACTTGTTCGTGATCTCAAATTGGACTTCGTCTGTGGGGCGGGTAACGTGTGGTAAGGCTAGGTGGTCGTCGAAGGTTTAGAACGATCTTGACCTCCATCTACTGTGTACTGTGCCGATGCGAATCGTCCAGAAAAGGAGCCACTAGACGAGATATCTTGGAAAACCTTCATTGTGTGGTCCCACACTTTTCTCGAGACCTCGTCCTTGCCGATGTTTTTGTATCCTTTTCCTAGAGGAACCTCTTCTCTGTTCTAGTTTACTCTATAAGCACCACCTCTAAGAACTCCCTTTGAAGACGATACGACCTTGATGTTCTCAACTTCTGCTGCGAACCTTGTCGCAGCGTCCGACGACCGCGCTCGAAATCGAGGTGAGATATGGAAGAGTACACGGTCTGGTGAGTGGTGATAAAAGCGGCACGAGCACTTGTAAACTTATCTTTAGCCGCCAAGCTTCCCTAAAAGGTGGGCCGGGCCGACTTGGACCTAAAGAGTGCTTATTATTATACTTTGTTTCATCGACTCCAAGCTGGGATTCGACGGGAAGACAACATTCCACATACTACATACTAGCACCTATTCTTGCAAAGACATACATGCTTTCTTTGGGCGACGTTGCCCCAGTCAGCCTATATCTCCTGTTCGGCTCTGTTTAGTGGTACTCTCAAGCTTCCTTGCGAAACCAAGGGTGCTCTTGGATTATATCCAGCACACATGCCGGCATAACGTTAAGCGACAGACATTTGACAAACCATCTCCCTCCATGGGTGATGCCTGTTAGGTCTTACGGCAGGGCAAATATGAGTCTCGGCGACATGTTCCAGTGATGAGAGGAGAGTTGTTGTTAATCTACAGATCTACCCAGCATTTACAACCTACGCTGACATGTGCGTAAGTGTCTTCACGAAGCTTGACTTCAAGCAGCATTTTCTGCCTCTGTGTTGGCCTCTTTTTCCACTCGATCCTTCTCGGCAGCTTTTCTCTGCTGTTCCCTGACCTTCTTGACGCTCCGCCACTCCATCGTCAACGACCCAATAATAGTAGCACAGGACACAGCGACACCGCAATAAAACACCTTGACCAGGGCGCTATTGTACGCCAGCAGCACTTCGTGAACATACTGCGTATCCACAACCTTCCTCAGACCTGTCGCACCCGCCCGTATAATCACTTCAGCTTGCAGGCCAGGGATGTGTTTCAGACCAGCGATGAGCTCGTTCTCAAACACATTTTCGCCGATGGAAACGAAAAGAGCACCCCCTAGATTGCGGAAGAAGAACATCAAGGAGACACCCGTTGGCACGTCTCTCTTGTTCAGAACAGTTTGT
The DNA here is from genome assembly GCA_024611085.1 of Exophiala sp. LBMH1013. Taxonomy (NCBI): domain Eukaryota; kingdom Fungi; phylum Ascomycota; class Eurotiomycetes; order Chaetothyriales; family Herpotrichiellaceae; genus Exophiala; species Exophiala sp. LBMH1013. Next base: position 1,925,177 of record JAMFLB010000006.1, on the reverse strand, counting down.
GCCGCCATCCCCGGCTGCTGCATTCCCATTCCCATCCCGAATCCGAACAGGAATTGGTACCCGATCCATTTGGAATGCTGTGTTGTGGTTGTGAAGGTTGAAAGCAGGCCGCTACCGACAGACATGAGGACAGTGCTGGCAATCAAGAACGGAGTGTAATAGCCCGTACGCATCACTAATGCGCCCGCCATAATGTTGGAAATCACCAGAGACAGAACCATCGGGATGGTCATGATGCCTGACTTGACTGCACTCACGCCCTTGATGGCCTGGAACCATATGGGCAAGTAGTAGATCATGAGCATCAGCGCGGCTCCGCCAAGCAGCGAGAACCAGGCTCCGGAAAGAATGCTGCGCTGCAAGAAGATACGCGGAGGCACAGTGGCCGTGTCGCCTTTCCAACGTTGAACGGCCATAAAGACCACCATGCACAGAGCGAAAATGATAAGGAGCGCGATAATTCTGGCGCTCTTCCACGAATATGTCGAATCACCCCATTGCAGTGCAAGGAGGAGGCAGATGATTCCGGGCAAGAAGAAGAGCGAGCCAAGCGGATCCAGACGACCAATTTGCTCTTTCATCGTCTTTGGGGGGTCTCTCGGCTTGGGGAGTCTCAATACCAGAAGGACGATACCCATTGCCACGCCACCGATGGGCAGATTGATATAAAAGCACCAGCGCCAACTGACTTTCGAGGTGAACACGCCGCCAAGCAACGGGCCTGCCACGGAGGCGACCCCATACATACCGCCCATAAACCCGATGTACAGAGCCCGTTTGTCTATTGGAGTGGTGTGTATCAAGATAACAGCCGCACCGCTGGAGATACCGGCCGAACCAGTTCCGGCTATGGCGCGACCGAAAATGAAGGCTACCGAGTTAGGCGCGGCGCCACACACTGCCGAGCCAACTTCGAAGAGGATAACGGCGGTGAGGAAGACGATTTTAGGTGAGTAGAAGGTATATATCCGGCCGTAGAGCAGCTGGAAACAGCAGGCCGTCAAGAGGTAAGCACTGCCATACCATCCGATGTCATCCAGCGCGTGGAACTCGTCGGTGATGTGAGGAATAGCAGTTCCAATGATCGTGAGGTCCTACCACATGTGTCAGTTTGGCGGTCTTCAAGGGACGGAGGCAGTTCCGACGTACCAACGCGACAAGGAAGGTGGATAAATAGAGCGAGGACAAGAGGAGCAGCAGCCTGGCAATGGGCGGGTATTTGTCCTCTTGATCATCCCGTTTATCCTGAGCTAATGTTGACGACGCCAGCTTGTCTGTGACGCCGATCTCTTGCGTTTGAGTCTCTCCTCCGATCGGTACTGCTGGTTCTCCAGCCATCGTATCGGTCGGATGTGGAACGGTCTCTTCAGCCATTGCTTGGTGTATACAGTTCCTCCAATCGGTATTCCAACTTCGTCTGTTGGGGTAGGCCGGAAAGTGTATACCAGAGAAAACTTTTCCTTGTCCTCGCTGAAGGAAAGTTATGAAGCTGGAAAAGAAATCGGATCATACCTGCACAGGTGGTGTTGCATTTTATTTCCTCGTGGAAAGCCAGTGGATACCACTTCGCGCGATGCAGTGCGCCCCTGAGAGACAACAACCAATCTCGACCATCGATCGCTTCATGTATCAGCAATAGACCAGATCATTTCGGGCCCGAACTACGCTTCTGTCCAGTTCGAGTGAAAATGACGGTGTGCTCAATCCGTATTGACATGGAGCGACGTGGTAGGAGAGCACGTAGCCAATCACAAGGCTGGATTTCCTTTCGGGCCCGAGAGACGGGCAAACAAACTTCAGGCAAGGAAATTTCTGGGTCTCTGGTCTTTCAACGGATCCTTCTCATTGGGCTGTAGTTTCTATGAGGACTCTCATCAGGGGACATATCTATATTGGTGGTCAAGGAGCTTGTATAGCCTTGCAGCCTCCTTGCCGCGACAAACGATGGCTGGGAAGGACTAGATGCTCGCCTGGCGACTGCAACTGACCACAGTCAAAGAACAGCATCCAACATGCACTACCAGAACGCTTCTAAGGTTGGTTCTGAACCCTCGTGCCCGTTCTTGCTGGTGGGCGTACTAGAGCCAACGCACACTCGACCAGGACGAAGCAGCCCGCCGAGACAAAGAAAGGTAGACCACGCATCAGGTTATCTTTATCCAGGCTGAGAGCAAATGCGGCCGAGTACACAGGTCCGGATAAGCTGGCACCGACACTCTTGACAGTTGACATGAGCGTCGTCGCGAAGGCAGCGTCTTCAGGCGGAAAGAGTTCCACAATAATTGACCTCAGCAGACTACTCAGGCCAATGCCAAAGCTATAAACGGCCAAGCCTGCAAAGGTGAGAAAAGGTCGATGATGAGGACATCTAGAAGTCGGACTTACCTAGTACTGCAACAGGAAGTACAGATGCTAGACCCAAGATCGCTGCACCCGTGATGAAGATAAGGCCGAAGATGTGAGCGAGGATCTTGTCTTTGCTGAATACTGCTATGCGCTTGCGAAGCAGTAAAGTACTTGACAATGGTAGCACCACGAGCAATATCAAGAGGTTGATGCCCGAGCTCATTGCATTGAACAGATTAGCCTGCGGCGACACGGTTAGTTTGCCCTGGCTCTGCCCAGTCTTGAAAGGGTTCTTTGTTCGCTTACCTCTGCGAGGCTGATGCCGAACCGGGATGGCATATACTGGAGCACGAGTATTTGGACTTCCTGTCCGAGCATGGAGACAAAGCCGGCAAATAGGAGAGGGAATACCCCAGGAATCTGCGACAGGTCTCGAAAGGACTGGACTATAGCCCCTGCGCGTGATGACTGAGTTTTCGGGAGTATTGTATCGTCTCTGATATCGGCCGTCTGTGAACTTGATGCCAACGTTGATATCACACCGCTGCCTTCAAGCGGCGATTTTGGCGGCGACTGTGTTGCTTGCTGCGTGTTCGGAAGCAGCGTGCTCAGCAGCAGGCAAAGACTATTCAGCCCGATTCCCATCAAAAGAGGCACGAAGTTCCCCACTCGGGGCATCAACAGCGAACTGGCAAAAGCTCCCAGCATCACAGCAACCAGGGCAGTTGCGTGAACATATGCAAACCCGGTGACTTTCTGCTCTGCTGCTACCATATCCGCAGCACTGGTCATGAGGATCGAGATAGGGACGCTCGCCCCTCCACCAATTGTGGTGAACAGTGGGCCTACCCAGACCCAGCGCAGAGGTATGGTAGGAGCAATGTAAGCTATTCCAGTGACCCATGCCGCGCTCAAGATCATACCCAGATAGCCGAGGAGAAGAATGGGCCGACGACCGTACCGGTCTGCAAGGCTTCCATACAGGCCGGATAGAAGCAGCATAGGTACACATTCCAGAAATTGAGCCACTCCGAGAATGTAGGCCAGCTCGCGTTCGACTTCGGGAACCTTGCTGCATGGTACCCTGATATCGGTGCTTTCTCTTTGGAGCCCGGCCTCGGCGCACAGTTTCTCTTGATAGACAGCAATCAGAGGAGCCGTTCGTATAGCATTGCCACTTTCAAAAATCAGAACCAGAGTACAGACAAAGAGTAGGACTAGCTTTGCAAGTGCTGGTCTTCCAAGATCTCTGTAAGACTCAGGAGTTGCTGCCTGTGCATTATGGGGTAGAAGTGGTTCATCCGCTCCGTCGTGGTTCTCGTCTACCTGGTAATCACTCTCGATACTTGACTTTCCCAGAGCAGCCATCATGTTGTTGCATTGAAGGCGCAGAGTCGAGATCCATCCTGAAGAACGCCTTGATGACATTATGCTAGAAGCAGCCTTGCCAGGGACGATGCGTGATGTCGGAAATGCGGATTCAGACAGGGGTTGGTACCGCAAATTTGACCTCGTCGGGAAACCAATCTCGGTACAAACCCTTTTCCAAACGATGTGCAGACTGATGGTATCTCGGGTATTGGATGGTATTACATCTGCGTCTGGAGACTCTTCCATCACATTCCTGCTGCCTTGATACCACGTCGAGCTGGAATGGTATCATTTTCCGCGAAGGCTCTTATGCCCCACCGTACTTGATACGACAATGGAACGGAGGACAATGCTCCACCGTATAAGTACAGCCTGACACGTGCTGAGAATAGGGGTTACGTACCAGTCTGATCTTATCTTCCAGATCCATCATTTATTACTAAGCAGGAGACGTGGTCTGCAACTATGATTGGCTACCACTTTTCCCCAGATCATGACTCGTTCTCCGCGAATTATACGACAGTATCTTGCTGTCTTCTTCGCTCGTCTCTAGAAAGGTATCAGTCTAAAAAAGTGACTAAAGCACGTACCTGCGGTGTACTGTGTCTTTACGGGCGTCAAAGCGGTGATGTTTGACATGACGGAAATACCTAACCTTAGTGCACCTTCGTCATGATAAACCATATCTGAGCAATGATGACGCGCATGAAACTGAAAACAAACGACCTCGACCTCCTCCTATACCTACCAATTGGATTGAAAGGAAGGGATGAGAGGAGACGAGGGCCAAGGTATGACGATGAAACGATGGTTACTCAACGCATGATGATGGAGTGGAATGGCGCGCCGACCTATTAACCATCATACCTTATATTCACCTACCTGTACCTTACCTACATACATGGCTATTCGCTCACTCCTTGAACAAAACTGCATACTTAAGGAACGACCTCTTGAGTAAAATATTTTCGCACCAAGAAGTCGACCTCACCACGGCAATCTCAGTTCGAGTGCTGTCCTACCTTATAGTCATCGAGACTGAAGAAAGCGCTGAATTAACATCATCAGCTCCTAACTTTTCCAAATCTCACCGGATCGACCAGTCTTCCTCTCCCGTCTCACCTCAAACTGCCATCGATCATGTCGTCCCTCCTCTGGACGCTGCAACGAGCACCAGCACCAACGTTCCAAGCACTAAAGTCGCTCACCATCTCGAAGTCTTCTCCATCCTCAGCCCTCCCCGCCCTCCTCCGAACCCGCCAAACGCAAGTCTCATCAACGCGGTGTTTCACCTCCTCGTCGACGGCTCGGGCCTCGCAACCGGATCCAGCGCCAGCGTATAAGGAAAACAGCAATAGCAGGATCCCTTTGTAAGCTTGAGCCCTGGCCCCGGCGATGTCTGTTTGTATCGCTGTCTCTAGCTCCTTTTTCTTTGTTGATGTTGGATGTTCTGTCGTCTTGTGGGTGGCGTTGACTCTGGATGGTTCAACTGCTAACATCGTTCTCTTCTAGAGTTGTTCTGGGCGGAGTCCTTGCCATCGTACCTCTCTACTATTTTCTGCATAGTGACAAGGTTGCTGCTTCAGAACAAGCCAAGATTCAAGACGCTAGGAGGAAACATGGGACGAAGAACGAAACCCGAGATCCTAGGGACAGTGAGGTCAAGACTTTGGAGCAGAAGAGAATCAGGGATGGGAAATGAACTGGATTGCGCTGAACTGCAAAGATATGGGATATGACATATCTCGTGCAGGCCGACGCAGGATCAGAATCTGATTGACTGAAGGAAGCCTCGAAGAAGCTGGGTAAGGTGTGAGTGTAACGGGAGTGCTGCAAGGTGGGTCATTATTCATGCTTGGTGTGGCGTGGATCGGTATCAACCACCGACACCGTTGCTCGAAGCGCACGGATACGTGAGACAGTCTTTTCTTTTCCTTTGGCTGGTTGGCATGGTTTCTGCTCGGAAAAGATGAAAAAGCACAAAAGAAAATGGAAAGGGACAACATAGCTGGAGGATGTCTGTATTATGTGTTTTTGATCCAGTCGGAATGAGAACATCCGTGCTCTTCTCTGTCTGTACCTCTTCCGTGATCTTTTGTTGTCGATGTGGTTGCTAGAACGCAAGCCTCTGCCTGGTCAAGACTGAACGCTTTCAAGTCAGCGTCTACCACACTCCCAGCACCGCAATCGCGACCGGATTATCAGCCATATATTTTGGGCCAGTGTCAGCCGGGCAGCATCATTGCCGTCACCCCGGCCAGTATTGCCCTGGCCACCATTGTCGCTGGACATACCCCAGCATTCGTACCGTTGACTTGGGTGGCATTGCCCAGACCGGGAAACTGGCTCTTGGTGTAATTGTCGATCACAATGTAATCCTGCATCAAGGCGGTGCAGCCAATGACACTGTCAAGTTGTTCATCGGTACATGTCAGGAGAGGGATATATGAATAGAGCAGACAGAAGGATCGCTCTTGGGCGGAATGTTTTTGACACCCCAAGTATCCGCCAGCCCGGTCGTCGAGTAGCTGCTGTTCCTCGCTGTGTCTTGCTTGCCCGTAGCGATGACGCTGTTAGATAGGGCGTGGCGGAAGATCTCACTCGCCGTTTCTCGCTGGTAGGCCGACACTTCGTGGCCGGGTTGGAAGACCCTGGAGAAACTGAAACAGCCGATGTCGGCCGTGATTGGTTTCAAGCTAGTTGAGGTAGCATCGTCTGGTCGGTCGTCTTCTTGGTATCAGAAACCAATGTACATTGGTCATACGGGACAGTAATCTGAATGCAGATACAATAATATGACTTTGTCCTGTTTGCTCTTTGTTTGGTTTGTCAAATTTGCCTGGTTTGCTCTGTTTGTTTGCTCTTTGCTTGGCTGGTGGCCATTCATTCAGGCTGCGTTGTTGAGCATCTGCGAATCTGCTACATGTAACCATCATTCAACAGAATTTTGTCACTTTGGCTCGCTCCCTGCATCTTCACCCTTCGTCCACTGGCCCTTGTTATAGTCAATGCGTCGAACAGGCCAAGCACTTTGGATCGACTCGGAGACTCTTCCGGCCCCGATCAGATCACGCACATGGCGGATCCTATTCATGTCACTGTCGGACCCAGATCGACTCTTGTTGACGATCGACATGGTTAACCGTACTGAATACACGATAAGGTCGGCATACAGTCCTCATGAATATTTGCTGAAGTGTCACCCAACGGGCAACATATACTGGAATATGGCCATACGTCAACAGGGTGGACGCCTCGGAGATGCGTAGGACACCCATACTTGATCCGGGGTACAGTACCCGTCCAATCTCACTCTGTGTCACGAATGTTCTGTTCCATCGTCGAGATCCACCAGCTAAGGAGAAGAAGCAACATCAAGCAAGAGACGAAGCCACGGAATATCTATGGATCCAGAGGCTTGACCCGACTTTGCCCGCGCGATTGGCCTTCCATGCAAAGATAGGCGCAAGGCTTGACTCGGACCAACCCACACCGTCGTCCTTGGCCCGCATTTGGCACATCTCCACTGATAAGAAGATCAGAAGTCAACGAGGCTCGTTAATTGAAGGGATGACTGGCCATGGCTTTTCAAGTTGTTCGATTTATTGCACAACGCTTCTCTCCGCCAATCTCATCTCAGAGATCTTCCTACATCGGCGATATCAACCAATTCCAACCCCAGAACAAAACAAACAAGGTTCGGCTGGCTACTCCTTTTCAAGTCAAGGGTGCAACACCCCCCGGTATAGTGACTTCAGAACCATTACTCTCGGCGTTAAATCGCTTCCAGTCCAATATGTTGACGAAATCTTGCTCCCGAGTATTGCCTTCATTCATGTAAGGGCCGCCACGCTTGACGGCAATGGTGCGTGGGGAGGTAGGTGTTGACTGAAGTTCTTTTTTCCTTTCTCGTGCACCCATCCCTGCTCGTCCCCTGGCTGCATCCCGGAAGTATATAGGCAGATGATCCTTCTCGTTCCTGCATGCATTTCCATCCTTGCAAATCACTTTGAACGTTCCAGTGGTCGATTTCTAAGCCTGTGAATCGAGCCAGCAGCCATGGCTACGGCACCAGCTATCGTAAGTACTCGAGACCTCCAAGGTTCTCCTTGACTTCTCGCTGACATGTCTGCAGCCGACCTTCAATGCGAGCATTCCCAATGGCGGCAATCCGAAAGAGATGGACGTCAATGCGCCGTACGTCGGTCTCGAGTGGGAATATGTCTACCAGGTGCTCATGGGCTGTCTCGTCTTCCTCATCGTACCTGGTATCGGCCTTCTGTACGGCGGTATGTCGCGCCGAAAGTCAGCCCTTGCCATGATCTTCCAGTCCTTGACGGTCATGGCGGTTTGTTCGTTCCAATGGGCCTTCTGGGGGTTCACGCTCGCCTTTTCTCGAAACGGGGGCCCTTTCATTGGTGACATGACCAATTTCGGCCTGAGGAATGTGAGTACCATCTGGGCGCCGCTGCCGGTTCACACAAGGTTTACTGACGAGCTCTAGGTGATGGCAGCACCTTCTTGGGGATCGGCCGTCATCCCTGATATTGTCTTCTGTTTCTACGAGCTGATGTTTTGCGCCTGCGCCACCATGATCGTGGTCGGCGGCTCGTTTGAACGAGGTCGCATCCTCCCGTCGATCATCTTTGGCTTCTGCTGGGCAACGATCTGCTACTGTCCGATTTCCTACTGGACCTGGAACGCCAATGGCTGGCTGTACAAACTGCCCGCCTTCGACTTTGCTGGTGGTGGCCCTGTTCACATCTCCAGCGGAACCGCCGGTCTGGCCTATGCTCTTGTGTTGGGCAAGCGAAGCCGGTATGGGGAGAAGCACGTCTACAAGCCGCATAACGTTACCATTGTCTTCCTGGGGACTTCTTTGATCTGGTTTGGCTGGTTTGGTTTCAACGGTGGTTCGGCGTTGAATGCCAGCATCCGCGCCATGATGGCGGTATGGAACACCAACATGGCCGCCTCTACTGGAGTGGCTGGCTACGTCATGATGGATTACATTAAGAAACGCAAGTTTTCAGTGATAGGTGCCTGCGAGGGTGTCATTGCTGGGCTGGTCGGTATCACTCCTGCCGCCGGGTATGTCTCTGTATGGTGTGGCGCGGCAATTGGCTTCATCACCGCGATTGTCGTCAACCTCTTTGAAAATGTCAATGACTGGCTTGGGATTGACGACGGACTGGAGGTCTTCAAACTTCACGGCATCGGTGGTATGTGCGGTGCCTTCCTAACCGGTATTTTTGCCAGTTCTTCAGTGTCAGCCCTCGATGGCGCGACACTCGCCCCTGGCGCCATCGACGGTGTGGGCAGCCAGATCGCACGCCAGCTGGCCGAAATTGCCGCCATTGCCGGTTGGTCTTTCACCATCTCCTGGATCATGCTCATGATTCTCAAATATATTCCCGGCCTCCACCTACGTGTTGCCGATGAGGTGGAAATGATTGGTCTGGACATGGACCAATTCACTGATGAAGCTGTTGGCGAGTGGTCGGTGTTCACAGATGAAGCTACCGGCCGACAAGCCTCCATTACTCACGGCGTCCCTGCCACTGCCGCCCCGGCGACCGCAACTCCGTCCTCTGAATCTGAAACCGAGGAGAAGTCACAGCCCAAGTCACAGCCCAAGTCACAGCCAGTCTAGATAGAAGTTTTGTTTCTCCGTGGTGTCTTTGGTGTCTACACGGGATTAGATTGGGCCTGCGTATATCGGGTCCAGAGAGGTCAGGTTTCAACGGTGTCTCTGTAGATTAGATAGAAGTGAGAGACAGGTGCACCATTAGCCCTGGTGTTAGAATGTTACGATAGAGGTGTAATGTTGACTGTTTCACTTCTTCAAACCTATTGAGACACTTCGCTTTACCTCAGCATTCACCAACTATATCTTCCCGGGTTTCACAAAGTGAGTTAGCAGAATCACCTGTGACTGGACATGATGACTGAATCTCTTGCGACTTGAAAGGAAACCAAAGAAGGTATCATAATGTAGGTAGCATCACGAGATACGGACTGCAATAAATTTGTACTCACATCGATAGTGGTGGTGGTTGAGGCTGTCACCAGGAGAAGGGGGCGCAGCCTTCTCCGATCCATGCATGAGTGACAAAGAAACAAAAGTGCCGATGTCATTATTTCTCCGTCTCCAACTTCAACTGCGCCGCAACTAGCAACTGTCCCTCCATCTCTACTAAACCAACTCACCCACTTCCTCATATTTAAGTCCTGTTCTGCAGCGCACCGCTAACCCAGAATCAATCCCACGGACTGAACTGACAACAGACAGTACAAACAAGCCAGCCTCCCCGCGCGATCTTACCCTCTCGGTTCGTCAAGCTCACCACAAACGGCCGCACCATCACCACCACCCTCTCCAGGCAGCCTTGCGACGTTGCCTGTGCAGGCCTTGCACTATAATAAGGCCCCGCGATCCTTCCCTCTGGTGGCTGAGAGATCTCTACCCCTTAATACCATTCACAATGTTTGCAGCCAAAAGACTTGGAAAGGTGTGTGCTGCCTGGGATCCCGATCATTGATGCTGTGCAAACGCAATGCAGGCCTGTTGCTGACCTTGACTCTTACTGCATCTAGGAACTACAGAAGGTACTTTACCCATCTTTCCCCTCCCTGGCGCGAACGGCCCTACGTCAATATGATCTCCCAGAGAAGATATGACTCTAACAAGACACTGCGCATTAGGCCAAACAAAAGCTTCCTCCGGGGATTGAACTGGTCAAGGCAGACGACTTCCGAGAATGGCAACTTGATATACGAGTGCTCGATGACAATCCGCTGTATAATGACCAAGTGTTCCGGTTGAGCTTCATATTCTCGGATAACTACCCTATCGGTAAGTGCTGAGTCTGAGAGAGAGTGAGCGGGGGCGTGTTGCATCCAGAAGGCCCAATGTCCAAGGCCCAATACATACCACGGACATCCGTCCTTCCTGCAAGTACCAGTGAGGTATACCCTTTGCAGACCAGGCATCCACAGCAGAAGCTATTGTATACGAGGATCAGGATGCGCTGGCTTCCCGACTTCCCGATCGACTGACTAGCAGACTTCCCAACTGTTTGACTGACTTATGATGCCATATCCAATACAGAAGCCCCCGAAGTCACCTTTATCCATGTCCCAGCATCGTCGGAATCCGCCACGCCTTCCTCACAATCCCAATCCCAATCACAACCTCCACAGCCTCCTTTCCCCGGCCGACCTATACCGATCCACCCCCACATCTACTCCAACGGAATCATATGTCTCGATCTCCTCGGCACCGCAGGCTGGTCACCCGTCCAGAGCGTTGAGAGCGTCTGCATGAGCATCCAGAGCATGTTGACCGGAAACAGCAAGAACGAACGACCACCGGGCGACGAGCAGTTCTGCCAGAGCATGGGCCCGCGTGGACCTAATGGCTGGAGCGGTTGGCGCGGAGGCGGTTCAGGCCGAGGATTGAAAGATGTCCGCTTCGCTTATGATGACGATACCGTCTGATTACCTGTGGTATGACATGATATGATATGACACACAATATGATATCCCTTCGAAGCGCATGGCTACGACACAATAACATATGCCTCGGAAGAGCATGCTACGATGGACAACATGATATCCCTCGATGCACATTGACTATGATGAAAGGAAGAAAGCAAGAAGAAAAGGAAAAGGGAAATTGGTGGGGAGGTACTCTGGATTCATGACCCCCAGTGACAGCATAGAGGATGAGCAAATCTCCTCTCTGGACTCATCAACCTCAACCACCACTGTCGCGACTTGTTGAGACTCTTGTTTCACGGCTTCTGGATATTACGGCAGTGGGTATAGACGACTCACTCATACGAATGTCGTTGTACCGCTACTTAGTGGATTGGCTTTGCAAGGATACACAGGGCTGCCAATTGAAAGCGAGACAGATGAATGGCTTGAACTCCCGGATTGAATAGATCGGAAGAAAATCCAGGGAGGATACCGCCAGATAGGGCAGCAGGTTTCGGTTCACTGCTCTACAGTACACTACGGTCCACGGAACGGAAGGGATGGACACAGGTTGCTACGATACCGGGGTCTAATGATGTGATTATGAGTAACGACGGTGGTATTTGTTTACCGAAAAGGAAAGATTCTCTGGCTCCGACTTCACACAAGTATTGGATTGCACACCATTGCAAGATGAATACATGCTTGCTTGCTATACAAATGTTACTGAAAGGGTACCTCGCGCCGCCCAAACTTCGCTCACGGCCGCTCCTTGGAGTCGCCCTGCAAGGAACTATATCCTATTCCCTGTAGATGAAGGAGAGACTATGGATGTGTACTAGGATGAAGCAGACAGGCATGCAGAGCGGACACAGTCTCAAGAGTCCCTGCATTGCAGCCCTCAAACCCACCTATTCGTAACCCGAGTAGACTCCCTGCACTTCTCCTATCTTGTTCCTACCCTATGTCTCCTCCATTCCCAGCACCAGTTCATTCAGACAAAATCGGCAGCCCGGGGTCTTCCACTCCCACTCCCACGGGCATCAGCGCCCGTGGCTCGGTCACTCCGCTCACGCCGTGGACTAGGACTTCGCCTGTAGCTGCGTCTAGGTGGACTTGGTGAGCGCCGTCTGACGCCACTGGGCGGTGGCCGGCTGCGACGAGGAGGTGGAGGAGATCGAGATCTCGAGCTCAATCTCGAGCGGTCACTCGCACTGGATGAATTGCGCCTCCGACTGGGAAGAGGCGCTCTCCGGCGAGGAGGGGTGGGGCTCCGGCTCGGGCTTCTACTAATGCTTTTGCTGATACTTCGACTTCTGCTCCTAGGATACCTGGCATTGCTGCGACGCGGTGGAGGAGAGAGCGAGCGCGACGGAGAAGGACTGACGTTGCGGACTGGTGGGCCTTTGCGGGCGCCACGACGGGGTGGGGGTGACCTTGATACCGATGGAGAGGCGTTGGCCCTTCGTCGAGGTGGAGGGCTGGCGTGACGTCTCGGGGGTGATCTGGAACGTGAGATGGAGGGAGAACGAGAAGTAGAATAGTCTCTGCGCCGAACAGGGGCACGTTTCGGGGGAGGAGAGCGCGATGCATCCGAGTAGCTGTATGACCGGGAGCGAGTGCGTGCTCGGCCGCGGGGTGGGCCACCGTTGCGTTTTGGTGGAGGACTAGGAGAGGCCGAGTAAGATGGCGACCTCTTTCCACTTCGACGAGGGGGTGAGCGTGAGCTTGAGCGTGAGCGTGAGCGTGAAACCGAGACGGAGTAGCTTCTTCCCCTTCTTGCTACGTTCCGGCGTGGAGGTGGCGAGCGTGAGATTGAGCGGCTATAACTTCTTCCTCTGCCCCGGGCAACAGGTCGCTCACGAGAAGGTGACCTAGAGCGAGAATACGATCTGCTGGTGGTATAGCTTGAATAACTGGAATATGAGCTGACACTCTCCGAGTCGGAACGGTCGTCCTTGGGCGCAGGAAGTGCCGCGGGTTCTGGTTTGGGCAGGTTTTTGAGATGCTCGCGCATTTCTTCGGTGAGCGCACCCATACCAATGCTAGTGAAGTAGTTGATCGAGAAGCGTGTATTCCGAGGAGTGTCCGTGGGGAAGATGCCAGCAAAGCTGGGACGAAGAATTTCGTCCCTCATCCTTTCCTGAAGCTTCTGCATGCCCAGGGCCTCGGCCAGCTCTTGGAAGAGGATCTTGATGAAGATACGGCTGCTTGAAGTCGTCTCTTCCTCGTTAAGATGAACCACAGAAAAAACATGCCAGCCAATAGCGTCAGTGCTCAAGAGGTGCGCAAAAAACCGAGCGATATTCCGCAGTCGGTTCGTTTCGTAACGGTGGATGGTGTCGTAGTATTTCGCAAACGCTTGTTCAAACAGCTCTGTCCAGAGTCGATTGAGCTTTGCGAATCTTTCTCCTAAGAGGCCGAAGAACTTCGAATAGGTCTTCTCCTGGGAGCAGCATTCGATGATCATGGATGGTAGTTCAGGTTCCTGGCCAGCAGGAAGTTGGACCTTCATCAGTTTATGAGCAGCCTCCTCGAAGTCAAGACTGGACATGATAGTCAGGTAGATGGTCCGACGCAAGTTGACCAAATCCGTGTTCGTCTGGTCCTTGATTTCTATCGCACGTTCTTGTTCGGCTTCCTCGTCATCTGAAGTATCCTCAGAACCACTCTCGTCGTATTCATCCGCATCGCTGTCCTCCCCAAGAATCTCTGCTTTGAGCTTTCGATATGCCTCTTCGTGTTCTTCCCACTCCGGGTCGTACTTGAAGATGTTCAATGAGTCTTGAACATCGATATCGTCATCCAGATCAACCTGATGTGTGATCTGGTCTTCTTCCTCCACCAGATCGAGTTCTTCCCGAATTGCAGGGTTGTCTTTGTATCGATCCTTTCGGACTTGAAACAAAACTTCGATCATGTACTGGACTCTTTTATCGATGTCGGCCTCATGTAAAATGCTGCGGAATTGGTCGAAAACAGCCAGAGCAATGGGCGGGCTCATTTCTTCCAAGTGTTGTCCAACTTCCCTAGTCAAACCTACGGCGACTTCCACGGAATCATCTGTCGGCTTATGTAGAAGCAATAAAAGGATCTGTGCCACCACTGTCTCATGCGCGACTTGCTGATTGCATAGATGTGCAATAAATGTGGTGGAAGAGAGACACACAGCCTTGTCATTCCGCTTGAAGGCTTTGCGGAACTGAACCACGAGGCGATTCAGAAGCAGCTCTCCGACCTGTGGCAGTTTGGTATTGACCACGGCAACCATGGCGGCGTAAATGGGAGTAAACGGCAATGATGCAGCCTGCGCCTTCATAATACTTCTGCAAAACAGTCCTCGACCACGAACCAAGTTTTCTCCAAACAATTCCGGTACAATATGCTTGATATTCGAGACATTGACCTTGTTGATCAGGCCGTTGATGGACTTCTTCAAGGCCTCCCAGGCCATCCGTTGGTATTCCTTGCTGGATTTGTCGGTAATTTGTGACTGCAGAGCTCGCAACTTGGCGGGCGGAATATACGTGCCTCCAGATCGCATGTTGAGGAGTTTTTCGTATTCTGCTTTCGCGGCAGCTTGTTTTTCTTCTGCCGTCATGGGTTTCCGTCTCGTCTCCTCACTTTCTCTAGGCTTGAATCTCTCAAGCAGTTGGCGTTCGCGTTCATCCATTTCCCGTGATGAAGCTTCGCCACGGTTTTGGCGATCGCGCTCATCCTGCACAGGCGCAGGTCTCCGACGTCTAGGAGAAGGTGAGCGAGATGGAGGCGATCTCTTCTTTGCCGCAGAAGGACCCGGGGAGTACGAAGCGCCCGGCGGGGGGGTGGGCAGACGGACTGCGGACGAGAGCAGCATCGTGTCGGCCATGGTTGAGATCTGTCAACAGCAGGAGGCCTCTTCTCAGCAATCGGTTCTCATCTCATTCGCACACGTCAGGGACAACCTCGTGCAAAGATGTGGCTGTTGAATAGAGATGCGCAGGCAACCAGGCTCGAGGTTGGAAAATTGTCTAGTGCCAAGCCAGCTGTTCGCCTGCCACCGCAATGAAGTGACTCTGGGGAAGCAACTAGTAGCAAAGCGCGACTAAGTTGCGGATTCGTGTCCAAATCTACAACGCGTCGACCTCCCTCTACTTTGTGTGTCCTTCAAGCCAGAGCCAGCTTGTGAAAAAGCGGTGCGAACATCAACCGGAAACAGTAGCAGAAATGGTATTCCTCACTTCCTCATGGGTGTCCCATTCACAAATGCTGATTGATCCCTTTCCGCAGCTGGACAAACTTGTGGGCATGGCTATGCTCATAGCGGCCACGACTATCTTTCTTTACTACACTATATGGACACTGTTCATGGTATGAACCCAAGGGTCGATCTGTCTGGATTGTCCACTGAATATTGTTTTAGCCGTTCGTCGACGATGACCATCCTCTTCAACGCCTCTTTCCTCCTCGCGTCTGGGCAATCCGGATCCCAGTCATCATAACACTTCTTGGGTCGGCGGTCGTGGGGACTTTCCTTGCGATGGTGATGATCAGGAGCAATCGAAAGAAGGCGGCAAAGGCCAGAGCAGCGGCCGCAGCAAGCAAGGCGAAATAAAGGCCAGAAAGAGGAAGATCTTCACAATGTTCCTGATCCGGATATGTATCATCGTTGCGTGTTCTGCTTTCGTAGCCACATGCTTGTTCAAAAATCTTCTCCGGCATTCACGCAAACCGAATCGCCGCAGCTCCTGCCTGATCCAGCCTTCAATAAGATCGAGAATCGCGCGTTGGACTCTCTTATCGAATACCAGCACTATCTGAGACAGTCCATATGCATCGAATCAATGGGTCAACCCACATATGAAAGAAAGGACAAACCGCCGTGGCCGGTCTTGGATTCGATGATGATTGGGTGTTGCCTCTGCAGATGCGAATTAATCCAGATTCAAAGTACCTCCACCAGCGACCATGAGCGAGCTGGCCACATGCCCAAGAACTTGGAATTTGAGTTGGGCATTCCTCTCTCTTTGCTGGACAGTGTAACACTCCGCCCACGCTTCGACCCTGCAGTCTTACATGGTCTAGTGCACATCGTAGAGAACCCCATAGGACATCGTACGAAGAGACCAACCCAGAAAAAGCGCGTGCTGAGAGCTCACTGGGGGTACGCTGCTGCAGCTGTCTCGGCCGGTTGCGGTTTTCTGGCTCGAAGGAGGCTCCGATGAGCCGTCAGACCGGGCCAGGCTGCGCTTGAAATATGGACCTTCGTGCATTGACATGAATGATGTCGCACCATCAGAACTACCGGATCATGTTCTGCAGGTGGAAGTGCATACGTGACTCTGAACCGCTGCAGCAGTTGCTTGTGATGATGGCATGGCGCCCGAGTCACGACCGCAAACGGGTGTCCGGCGGTCAAGTGACGACGGAAACCAGCCACCGCCATCACCATCAGCCCGTTCCGCTGCTAAAGGCTGTTAGCCCTCGCCAGTGAAGAAGCTTGCTCCCCGCACGCGGATAAAATAGGTACGGTACAAGATGAACTGAGTGACCAGCCAGGCCCAACGCAAAGGCCCGCGCGTTGCCTATCCGGCGATAATGTAAGCAAGACCCCGACCAGGCCTCCTGACTCTCAATGCTTCCTGATGGTCTATCCACGACAACAAGTAACTCAACTGTTGACACACAATCCCGCATGACTGTCTAGAACTACAATAGTCTACCTGTGGCCTCTTATTCGCACACCAATTACCTCTCCATCAACTGTTGACAGCATCTTCTGCACCGGTTAATGCCCCTCCGATCAACAACCTCTCTACAACGCGTCGACGACCCCGCGCCGGCGGCCAAGTGGTACCGTCGTCGTTCTTCTACCATTTCGCTCCAGACCGACCCTGGGCAACTCTTTCTATTTGCTGAGGGCATACCCTACTGTGCCCTCAGCCTCAAACACACAGTCCTTGAATGCCCACTTACAACAAAGCAGTCTCCGCCGACTCGAAGAGAACAGACAACCTCCCGAATACGATTGATCGCGAGGAATCACCAGCAGTGGCTGATCAGGGCAACTCCTCAAGAGCTGGGAAGAGGAAGACGAAGCATGCTGCCAGACAGCTCCTTAATCTCGACCATGCCGACGAGACTACACCCTCAGAGCAGATGGATCAACAGCCACCTGGATCCCCTACACAACCACCATCAATACTTGGGCAGTTGAACCAGAGCTTCCCCCAGAACAGAAGGAGCAGAAACTTAGATGTCTTGAACGATTTGAACCGTACCCAGAAGGTCTCAGATGAGCATACACCACCGGGCAATGTTTGGGCACGGGATACAGGCTACGGCCAAATTCCACCGGTCGAACCGCTGCCAGAATTGAGTCCTGCGGCTTCGCCCCCCTACGAACCAGGCTTCAGCACTCGGAGGAGTTTCAACACGAGAAGCCCCCCTGTGTCTCCGCCGCTGAGAAAGGCCAGACCGGTGAGCTATGGCAGTGGTATGCCTCCACTGCCCTCTCATCCGAGAATGTCGACATCTCCGTACGGCTATGGAATAAGCGCCTATGGGTCGCCTCCGGCATTGCCGCATCTTCCACAGCACCATTTTTATGGTCCTCACGATGTGGATCTAGGCCTAGTGAATGCCACAGCCCAGGTCAATCTTTCACAGCCTCTTGCTCTCAAATTCAGCCGAATCCCGGGAGCTGGACATGAGCCACGGGAGGCGGTCTTTCTGACATGTGATGATGCTCTAAACATCTTCAGCTACAATGGTGATAAAATGGAACATATTGGCGCTTTGAGAGGTGTGCAAGGTACCATAGTCGATGCAACTTTCTTGACATGGGGCCCAGAGGAGGATCCTGTTGCGGAATATCGTCCATTGGTGGCGCTGGTTGTTTATGGCCCTGAAAGTTCTGCATCTGATTCTTCCAAGCGAAGCGACTCGCGGCCGCATGAGTATCACGAAACAGCCTTCGAGACGAGGGTGGTGGTGTACTCTCTGCGGAAAGCTTGTCAAATGGCGGAGTTGTTGAGAGTTCCATCCGCCATTCCTACGTTCTCGGGAAAAATGCCAGCCTCTGGTCCCATAACAAACATGAAGGTGCATGCGAGTGGGGGTTGCGTGGTCGTCTCTTCGGGCGATAGCGGCGAGATATTCGTTTTCTCGATCCCCAAAGCCAGAGATACAGCCGTGTTTGAGTGTTTGGGCAAGTACTGGACTACCATACAGCCGCAGCTCCGAGGGAGAGACTCCTCTCATGGACCTTCTGCCGACGCTGATGTTTCACCTGCCGATCTTGGACGTGCCCAGGATAACGAGAATAGCCCAATTCTCAGTCTGAATGGTCGATGGTTGGCATTTTGTCCCGCCGGTACTCCTTCGCGACCATCAATTGGGGCCACCCTGGGTGAGGCTGTTGTTCATAACAAGAACTCGACCATCACGGCGGGAAGCGCTCCCCCAAGGCCGCTTGTCAACTGTGAAGTGGAGTCTCCCGATGCGGATTCCTTTTTCGGCAAGGTTGCGAAAGGGTTCGCGCAAGAGGCTGTGAGAAGCGCGAAATGGATCAGTGAGAAGGGCCTCCAAACCTGGCAGAGCTATTGGAAAAGGGAGGCCACCAGCCCTCCGACTTTTCCTTCTGGTACAACATCATCAAGTCCTCCAACCTACTCGCCTTATCTAGGCCTTGCACAATTCCCGCCAACACACGGGATTGATAAACAAGATATCTCAAGGGAGCCTGAAGTGGTCACAATTGTTGATTTGAGGCTCCTTCAGGAAGGCCCCGGGGAGAAAGGGGGTCGAATCTAATCCTACGACTACCTTCCAACCACCCGGAGGTTGCAGCTTTCTTTCGTTCATGCCCACAGGCTTAGGTCTGTTAACGGCAAATCGCAAAGGCGACGTCCAGTACGTTTGGGACTTGATGCAGATCAAGTATGTTAGGAGTTCAGCCACATCAACAAGTGTTGACAGCGGACGAGTGCGACAAGTCGCAAGGTATGAACGGCTGAGTCCTTCTACGATTGTGGATGTTGCGTGGGACGGACCGACCGGCTATCGATTTGCCCTTCTCACCAAGAACAGGACGGTCCACGTCTTTGAACTACCGAAGACGGCGTTCCAGTGGCCACCCCCCGCGCCCAAGGATACACTCTCGACCCACATCTGCCCCGGCTGAGGAGCCTCACCAGAAGATGGAGCATGAGGCTGCACCTTCAGGAGGTTTCTTCGCCTCAGCGATGAGTATCGCAGGCAGGACACAACCAATGCTTGCAAATTTACGCGGGAGAGCGCCTAGTATCAATGGAGGAATAACCAGCATTGGTGCTTCGGGTATTGGGCTCGCTTCTGCTACGGGTATCAAGAGTGGCAGAGCAGTCGCCGCAGGACTTAGTAAGTCCCTCGGAGCTGCTACTGAGACAGTCACCAACCTTCGACATGCAAATCAGAGCCGACTCTCATTGAAAACCGTTGCCCGAGTAGGCATGATTTGCTGGCTAGAACGAGATGGGAAATCAGTTCTCTCTGTTCTGGACTCCAGCAGTATCAAGAACTACTACATCCGTACGACAAAACCCCGGGAGAATCGGCAAAGAGACACCATGTCAGTGTTTGATGCGCGGAAAGCTGTCGCTTTCAAACTGCCCAAAGCGAGAGACCTGGTCGCTGAGCCAGGCCATGGCAGTGAGATGTCGGGCTTCTGGCGGTTTCGCGCTGCTCGGGATGGAGCCACCAAGATGCCACACCCGCTGGCGTTCGCCGAAATCGACACAAATCCACCATATCAACCATTCCATTCAGACCATCGGGTCACAATATCTTTAATTGCCGAGGAAGCATCGATTGCCGAGAATGACTTTGCGATTGCCCCTCGCATCCTTTCGTTGCGGAAGCCTGTCCCAGGCCAGAGTACAAGTTCCGCGTCTGAGGACAAATGGGTTTTCGGCACGGCCATTCCGTCTCAAAGATTAAATATACTTGGCGCCTCACAGCAAGTCGATGCTGGGGGATCTATGATTTACCGGGAGACCAGAATGGCTCACAGTATTTCCACAGTGGATCCGCTGTCAGGAGAAGTTCTGGACGACGGTATCAGCCATGTCGTCAGCAGCACCAAGAAACGAAAGAGCAAGAAAGGCAGAGTGGCGCCCCAGATATTAGACGATGAGGACGCAGGCGGGATCAGTCTCGATTTTGCAAAGGCAGAGGGTAACATAGACCCAGACTTCGACCTGCTGGCCAGCGATAACCGGATCTGAGATCAGCAGCTCAGTATCTTTGCCTGCACAGTGCATGCACTTGAGTCTCCTGGAGAGTTTCACCAATGAGAGGTTGCACCAAAGAGAGGACCTCGATTGAGGCCATCTGATACGTCTGCAGACCAGAAATATTTCCGAGTCAACTGCCCTGGGAACCGACTGCTTTACACACTGTCAATTGGCACGCAGTGCTCACCACCTTATTATGATAGTGTTAGCTTGGTATGTACTCTGTCTCGGCTCCTCTCCAGTCCCAACCAGGTTACAGGGCATTATGCGAGGGCTGAGGCTACTTGGATGTACTGTATAACAGAGCTATCAATCAATCAAGCTGCCCAGCCCAGGCTGCTTACTGCCATTGCCTCCGTTACTTTTCTTTGTCCTTTTCCTTTGTTTTTTCTTTGTCCCTCCAACCGCCTTCTCTCCTGAGACACTGGTTCATTACACTGATGGACAGATTCGCACGTTCTTTGTGTGCCACTACACTGAGCTTTGTTATCCAGTATCCATCGGGAGAAAGGCCGACACCGCCTCTACTTACCATGTTACAGCGAATGTGAAACCTCTTTCAGGCCGTGATAATGGATCTGAGACATGGCCATTAGTCACGTAGCCAGAGGTTTCAGACGAACTTCTATATAAGTCGGACTGATTTCGACTGACAAGAGGAATGCATCCAGCAACAACACTCATCATCTTCTGCCTGGTGCAGGGATTCGACGGTCAGCATCATCGCATGTCTCCTCGAGCATCATCGCCAGCACTCCGCTAGTCGACCAATGCACGAGGAGACAAGATGTTGAGTAACGTCAGATATGGAATATACTATCCTGAAGGTAGATACCTCCATGTTCGCACACTTGGAAGCGGTGTTCAAGGCACTGCCACCCTGGTTCGATCTGTTGCTAATGGAGGCCACTATGTTAGGAAGAAGACGGTCCCGAACGGATCTCCCCACCAACCCTCGACATGCAAAGAAATAGAATTGTACCGCCCGCACCCTCGAATCCCCGAACTCATCAGTTCTCATGTTTACCCGGCACTGGAAGCGATGCATCAGCGATCGTATAATATGAACAGCCACTCCATGATCTTCAAATACTGCAATGGAGGAACACTGACGCGATTCCTGGACATCCGAGCCTCAGACCACCGTCAGTCCCCGTCGACCCTCCTGGTGTGGAAGCTGTTTGACGACTTGCTCTCAACCGTGCACTTTTTTCAACAAGAGCGCACCCCGGCCGTCACCCACAATGACGCACATACCTCGAATGTATTCCTGCACTTCCCCGACCAGCACGCGAGGATACCCGACTTCTATCTGGGCGATATGGGATTTGGCAGGGAGATAGACTCGGGCATCTGGGCCGCTGGGAGCAGACCCGGCCGTCGACAGCTGAAGAGCTTGGACTCGGTGCCTGGTTCTTATCGTACTATATTCTCGGAGCAGGTACTCTGCCTGGCCACCGACATGACGAGCGTGCTGAACAACGTGGGAATGCTGATGACTGGGCTGACAACCATTGACGATACTTGTCCGGACGACCTCATGTCACAGCTTCAAGAAAGCGGACGATGGCCAGACGAACTTTTCGACTGTTATCAGAAACTCGACGACATAATATGCCGGATGATGTACAATCCTACACCCACTGGATATGACGAATTCCCTGTACTCTGTCGTCTCGTGCGCAACTATAGGAAACAAGAACAGGCAAAGGTGACGGCAACGAACAGCATCCAGGATTTCCGAGGCATCCGCCCCGGGAACTACGACTGGTCGGTCCTGGGCGGAGCGGAAGGTGAGGTAGCGAACGAGCACAAGATGACTCCCAAGCTCTTCGATTCCCGACACCAACTGATCGCCATGTCCCGCCATATCCCGGGCCCGTGGCGTATCGCTCACGTGGACCCTCACAGCTTTGCGGTGCTTGGGGTCGAAAAGCTCGACTTTGGATACCATGTCCCGTACTGGCCAGGGTATCCGTTACTGCCGGACCGTTTCAAAACTAATGTCGACCGCTTTAGCTTCAATGATATTTTAGGGACGGCATGGCAAATTGATGCGACGGAGCGCGCCTTTGGATGTGCCGTGAACTTGGACCATCGACATACTGAACTTTCTCGGCTTTTTGCTGTTGAGGCTACGCAATAGAGATCACATCTCTGGCGGGAAAACGGGAGGGGGTGAAAGTGTTTGATCGGCAGAGTCTCCGGCAGAGTCGGCAGATGGAGCTTGGGAATATATATATTCGTATGGGCAGGCCCTATGCACTGGTATCAATAACGCTTGACGAAACATTACTCATCCGCAACACACTGGTCAGGAGGCCCCTGTTTTATCGTTCTTTTCTCCTTCCGTGGTAGTAGGTGGTTAGTTGACTCTCTGCTCACACCATCTCAGGTTCCGAGGTGGGCTGCCCATAGATGCTATAATACCTCGGTGAGAGCTTCTCCCGCATATGTATACTGGCAAGCCTTCCTCAGGTCTAACATGTACGATCTTATACCTCTTGTATTTTTGTATCACGAGTATTGGTACCGAGCTTCCGAATACATCCACGTATACTAGTATACACCTAGAAGGCGCCGCTAAAGGCGCCGCTAAAAGCTAACCCGCTCGTCATAATCCCTTATTAGGCGGAGACGTCACTCTAGCTATAGTTTAGCACAGTTAGTAGTGAGTATATTCCAACCTCATCAAACCAACCACAACCAAACAGTAAACTCCACGTCACCACCAGACACATCACTTAGGTATCCAGGGTACTTAAGGTACTGATATACGACACACTCTCCCGATACAATCATCTCCCTCATCTACTCAGTACCACAATAACCACCACCACCGGCGTACCTGTCTACTCCATTCACGACTAGCCCACAGCGTTACTGAACAATGCCTCCCTCATGGACAAACACCCCCTCCGGCACCATGCCCGCCATGGTCCTAACCAACCCATCACCCCTCCCAACCCCTCCAACCGCCTGCTTCACATATACAGAAACCTACCCGCGCCCGACCCTCCCTGGGCCAGAATGGACATTATGTCGCGTGCACGCATGCGGACTGAACCGAGCGGAGCTGCGGTCCCGCGCCGGTCTGCCTCCCGGCCGGCCCGAATTCAACATCTTCCAGGCCGAGTACCACGCCGACCCGCCGGCCGTGTTGGGCGAGGAATTCGTGGGCGTGGTCGAACTAGCGGGGCCCAAAAGCGGCTTTAAAGCCGGAGACCGGGTGGCGGGAATCGTGTATGGAGGCGGGAAAGCTCATGATGGGAGTTATGCGCAGTATTCACTTTGTCATTCGAGACGGTTGTTTAGGTTGCCGCCAACTACCTCTGACATCTCTCCTGAATCTACTGGCACAGGCACAGGTACAGGCACAGGTACAGGTACAGCACAAACTTTGTCATGGGAAGTCCTGGCCGCAATCCCAATGAGTATGGTCACTGCGTATGGATGTATTGTCCTAGCGGGCGGGCTGGAGAGGAGGATCCAACTTCAACAACTTCAACAACCGAGCGACGGGGCCTCGACGCCCAAAGTCTCAGTCTTGATCCACGGCGCTACATCCAGCGTGGGGATCTGGGCAATCCTCCTAGCCAAAGAGCGCGGCGCCACAGTCATCGCCACGACCCGCAACGCCGCCAAAGCAGAACACTTGAAGACCAAATGCCATGCCGACCATGTCCTGATGGAAAACGACCTGGACACGGATCTCCCCCGGCTATTTCCCAAGGGCGTAGATATCGTGCTGGACCTTGTTGGTCCAAACCAGACTCTGCGGAGTCTGGGATTCGCAGCGCGGTACGGCACAGTCGTCATGGCTGGCGTGTTGAATCTGCAGTGGGAGGCTGGGGAATTTAGTCCTGTCATGATTCCGCCGACTAGGAATCTGACCTTCTACACTTTGACGAATAGCGGGATAGGGGGTGAAGATGATGACATCGATAAGATCGAGCCTCTGTTGGCCGATGTGGTTGGGAAGGTCGAGAGTGGGGTGTTTCCTGTCGAGGCGTTTCTTGATAAAACTTTTAGATTGGATCAGATGGGCGAGGCGCATGAGTATATGGAGCAGAATAAGGCTGTAGGGAAAGTGGTTGTTACTGTTCCATGAGAACAATAGAGATGGTTAAGTAGGGTCAGTTGTCAAGTGTCAATATGGGTCCTAAGCAATGGGTATAGATAAGGTAGATGACAGTAATTGGGATGGATGGATGGATGCTTCATTGTTGTAAAAACACACGCCTAGATACCTATCCACAAGTGATCCTGAACCTGAAAGTTTCACCTTCTTGTCCTTGTCCCCTCGACGCCGCGCATTGAATCATCAAATCCTAACGGTTTCATTCTTCCATCTTGACGTCCTGCTTCGGCAAGTTGCCTAGGTTTTTCAGCAGGTACGATCTCTTGAAGTAGGTGTTGGGATGGACAATCGTCTCTAGTTCCGCCGGACCCCAGATGCCTTCGTCCTTGACTTTCCTGATCTCTGCTTTATGTGCCCATTCGAAAACTCGGTTGCACGCAATGTGATACCGCTTCTTCTCCACGTCCTCTTTCACTCCACGAAGAACATCTCGGTCATGTACGCCGGTGGCTTGGAGCATGCTGGTGAGATTGTCGACGCTGAAATGTCGGTAAGGACAGCCGTGCGCCTCTCCCGTACCAGGCGGGTGTTCCGTCAGGATCTTTTGGCAGGAGTAAGGTGCGTAGCCTCGTCCTCGGCGATTAGCGTCTCCTCCGACGTCACCGTAAGCGTGCCGGACATTGTAGCGGTATTCTTTGTTGAATTGGTCGTCCGTGATGGTCTTGAAACTCTGCCGCCAGAAAACCAGACAGTCTTCTAATGAAAGTCCAATGCCCTTCAGGAATAGTGTGTATTGAAGTCGGCCGAAATGTTTGAGGTGATTGTTCTTGCGGAGCGTCGTGTGTAAATGCTTCATGCACAGGGGGAAATGCTGCGAGAGGGTATCGATGTTGGCCGCGTTGATGGGCGCTCCCGGTACTGAAGAGTCTGAGTCTGAGAAGCCGGCGTCCGGGGTGGCAAAGTTCTTAGATAAGTGGTCAAGGATAGGGTCAAGTCGATCGTCTTCGTCTATGCGTGGCCGCGCGCGAGCAGTCAACTCCAGCGCTTTCTCTAGCCGGTTCGAAAACTCGGTCAGAACCATGCTGGTTTGTTCCCGCATCGGTACGTATGCTTTGCCTTTCCGCACGAGCACCGTTCGATGCTCGATCAACTCCGGCACGCGGGTCCAGTCTACCTTGAACCAGCTTTCCTCGTCGAGCCGGCGAAGACCCGGCGTGGCGGCAAGTAGCTGCTCACCCAATTCTCGTTTCTCTTCATCTTGCACGACTTCCCAGTTCAAATTCAGACTCTCCACAAATGCCCGACGTTCCCGGCTGTCGTCTGCCTGGAATCGAAGTTTGAATAGCATTGTTTCGACTCTTGCAAACCGCCTCCGGAGATCTTCTGTTCCAGAGAATGCCAGTCGCAGGATAAAATGTGAGTAGTGGTCCTTGCGTCGTTCTTTTCTAAGACGCTCGTCGACCACACCGCCAGCGGCAGACGAGTTCGAGGACAGAGGGAGGTATTTCTTGAGTAGCGGTTCAAGATGGGCTGCTGTCTCTTGGGGTGACTTGTTGCGGAACGAGCAAGCCTCGATCTCGGCGAGAACTGATATCACGTCAGTGGCATTCGAACAAAGACAGGCCGACACATACTCCTCAACCGATCGATAGCCCATGTCTCAAACTCCTCCAGGCTGATCTCCTGGGTAGGAGGCACATCGTAGAAGGATAGCCTATGGGGATAGTCCTGGTCCTTGTATGAGGCATTTGCAAACTGCGTTTTCTTGTAGTCTACTCTTTTGCGCTTTGGATCGAACCGACTCTCTGTACGTAACATCTTGTGAGGCCGCAGGTGGTGTACTTCAAGTTGAGCATGCAGAGACACATGGATAGTATAGGGAAGTTTATGGCTCCGACGCGGACGCGCTTCGACGCGACGCGGTTTGAAGAATGACGCGCTCTACACGCTGGTGGATACGCCACTATAGCGGTTAGTTGGTATTGCTTACCTAATCTTCTCAGATACCTTACTAATCCGCTCAGCCTGTATAGGTAACTGGATACTGCAGTGCATCAGACTGCTGCTTTCCTCGTCCTGCTCGAAATCCAATTCTGAGCGAGCGAAAAACTACAAATCCCCATCACGGGGCTCTCGCTCAGGCAGGTATGAAGATGAGGTCTCTATGAAGCGGCGAAGTCCCCGAGCTCCAATTGTGTGACGATAAATCCAGTCAGCGAAGGGGCCGTTAGCCTTGTCCCTGAACAGATCTCGAATCGATTTTCATTCCGTTCCAAACTTGATACCAGGAAGTTGTTTACCCTTCAACGCTCTTGCAACTTGCTTGAGATCAAGGCTCTTTTATCCGGGGCGTGACATTGCCACTGCGCTCTTCATGTAAGTCCATTCGGCGCAGAGAGTCTTGTCACATATCACACCGCAGCCTTGCAACTCCCTTGACACTGCCAGCCGTCCCGCATATGCCATCGAGCCATTCCTATCCCGCACAGCCACACTCTTGGGTGTCCTCCTCTATTTCAACCGACTCTTTTTTGCTGTATCCGTTCTTTCCATTCCATCGATGGCATTCATTTGGCCCCCTTACCCCCTCGTGCTGTAAGTTGCTCATACGCAGTATCTTCACGGCGTCCATCCCTTGCCAAGGAGCCTGTTATGATGGCACATCCTGTATCGCGTCAGGCGTCAAGGTGCTGTTCCCTCCACTAACGTTGCAAGACGCTCTTGACCATCTCGTCAGTGGGATTTTCGATGATGACCATCCGTCCAGCGCCAGCGCCAGGGCCAGCGCCAGCACCTTCGCTTCCCTTTCTTTTGGTGCCTGGGCTGTTTTCTAGCTTCATCTCTAGATCTTGGAAAGCCTCGGTTAGATCTTCCATGGCATGAATGAGTTTGATCAGTAAGGCCGGGACCTGGTGCGATGTGACTTCCTCAAGCGCTGTCGTCGTCTCCGTTTCCCGGTTCTCATCTGAGATAGCCGTGGCTGCCGGCAAAGGCGTCTCCTCTTCCTTCAATGGTTTCTTCTCCTCCTTTGATATCGTCGTCTCTTCCCTCAACGGCGTCTTGTCTTCTCTCAACGGCGTCTTGTATGTTTTCGCGGACTTCTTGTCTTTCCTCCAAGGCTTCTTGTCCGCCTCCCCAAGCTTCTTGTCTGCCGCCTCAGCTTCTGAAGGCTTCGCTGACGTCTTTTCCTGCGTGGATGGAAGCTGCTTTTTGGGAGATACATCCTCTTCAAGTTTCACTTGGGGTTCTACGGCCGTGATCGCGGTGTTGCTAGATGACGATGCTATGGGCGGTGCGGACTTGCACTCTGAGCATACAGCCCAATCCATAGGAAGGTTTACCTGCTGCATCTCGTGGTCTTCCAGCGCTCTCCGCTCAGTGACTGCCTGCTCTCCGTCCTCGTCGGTTTGCGGTGGTTTCTCGGAGTTGACAGCATCCAGGCATTTCTCCACGTAGGGAGGATATGTTTCTATCACCTTACTGCATTCCTCACAATGTAAGCCCGGAATAACAGTGTTACACATGGTTGTCTATTTAGTTTGTGATCATGTGCTTTTTGGGTTTGACTGTTGGGTGTTTATAGTGAGTGATGGCTGCTGGTCACCGCGATCGAAACTCCTTGGGGCACTGGAAAGAAAAGGAAGAATTCTCAAAGCCTGTTGGTAAATTTGTATGAACGACCTGCTCTTGGTGTCTAGTGCTTTATCCTCAAGGAAGTTCCATGAGAGGAAGCAGAAGAGCGCCCTGGCCGTTGTCGGCCTCATAGTGGTCGTTGTTTGGTTTCTTTGTTCAATTGCAACGCCCTGTCTTGGTTAATCCGGAACAAGGCGCAGTACCCGTGTCACTCAGAGTGTTCATCTTCGCTTCGGTGACTGTCCTAAACAGCTCCGAGAGGCTTTGGCCACCTTGTGGGCGTGGTTCGTAAATGGGACACCTCGATTTTCAAGTAATGCCTAGATCATTGGTACTCATTTATTGCCTAGACCAGGGGTCTTGCTTCCAAGAGGAGAGTTCAGTCGGGTCTCCCATCATGGTGACCGTGTCGGTACCATATGGGTCAGCACTTCTTCGATCAGGCAGGTCGACTGTGGCCGTGATCTTGCAGACGTTGAGGTCGGCATCAAACACCGTCAGCGACGAGCCACAAATGACTTATTGAATGACTGAAATCAGAGGCAGCTCTCTGCGGCTATGTTAGTAACTCGTAAACTGAGCAAGGGCTGAGAGAATTTTATACCTAGGGACGGCCTATCTAGGTACTCAGTACTTCAGGTAGCTCAACGAAGTGTTCTCTCATAATGTGGCCTGGTAGCCGCCATCTCCAAAGTCACGTCCAGGCTGCGCTCGGGTTTCCTCGGCCGAGGTCTTCCCCCCTCCGCACACCCCATGATTATTATTATTGTCCGCAGCCCGCCAGGCTAATATTAAGTTATTATTACCGGGCTTCAATGTTAAGCCGAGCTGCCCATTAGGTGCCCATCCTCTACGAGGAACCTCTCCTCCGAACTACTTGGGTCTTCTTTCTTTTTTGTTCTATAACGTTTTCATCCTTACCTTGACCCAAGGGGGACATTCTTTCTGTCCATTCCCCTACCATCGCCGAATCGTCGCAGAATACATCCCATAGCCGTGTCCGAAGCCATGGGCACTTGAATCAGGCACCCCGGCGGACTCGCCTCTGACGACTCCCTCTCAGACTCACCCGATCGCCTTGGACAGAGCCACTAAAATGACATTTACTACGGCAACTCGGAAGCTGAAAAAGGCTGCAAGAATCATTCTAGTTGGCGCCCCAGGCGTAGGAAAAGGAACCCAGTCCGAGAGGCTGATGAAACGGTTTCCCCAATTATGTACGATCGCGACGGGGGACCTACTGCGCGACAACGTGAAGAACAAGACTCCTCTTGGTTGGCACACTCTCATCCACGCGTGATTCACCTCCTGCTAACTGCCCACCGTAGGACTACATGCAGAAACCTACATGCGCTCCGGCGGTCTTGTGCCCGACCCTCTAATCCTGAATCTGATCCTAAACGAACTATCCTCAAGGAAGTGGTTGGAAACATACGACTCGAATGAAAATATAGTTGGAGCCCTCGGACGTGGCAATGGCTCGGCCACCTCACTCGTTCGCGCGTCGAATTCCCCAGATACTTCTTTTATCCTAGACGGCTTTCCTCGCACAGCAACCCAAGCCAAAGCTTTGTCCCATCTTCTACCTATAAACCTGGTCTTCCAACTGGTCACCCCGGTCGAAGTTATCCTTTCTCGAATGGCAAATAGATGGATCCATCTGGCGTCGGGCAGAGTATACAATGTGGGTTTCAACGACCCAGAGGTGGCCGGGATGGATGATGTGACGGGCGAACCCTTGGTACAAAGAGAAGACGACAGTGAAGCGACATGGCGGCAACGCCTGGCCAAGTTTGACGAGACCAGCCAGAGCTTGCTGGACTTTTACCGGGCGCAGAATAAGAACCTGGTCGTCACAGTACAGGGCAACAGCAGCGACGAGATCACGCCGCAGATTTTTGCGGAAGTGGAGAAGCGATTTGGTATATAACAGCGCTGCGAATTATAAGAGGTATTATTTTAGGCATGATTGTTCCCTCGACTGTGATTTTCCAGATTCCATTGAGATCAGAATGATCCCTGAGAAGCCCCGGATGCCCAGCCAGAGGGTTGCTAATCTGCGCTCGACGCGAAACCAGCCTCAGCAGGAGAAATGCCAGAGGCTGACGATTAAGTAATGCTTTTTGGTCGCCGGCGCATATAATGTAGATGAAGAAAAGAAAGAAGAGAGAAAGGAATTCTTGAGATGGGGAAAAGTGTAGTACCTTAGTGCCAGTGCAGAGCGCAGGCTTGGCAGCCGTGGACTGAGGAGACCTTCCGCAGCCTCGAGTATCTACACCTTCTTTCTTACTCCATACTCAAGTTACCCCTTGCTACGTTCGCCTCATAGCCTTCTGCTCTTTCTCTGATATTGCTATCCTGCATGGCAACTCGAGATTGACACGAGTTCCAGGGAAACTTCGACTCCATATTGTGCGACATAGCACAACTCACTGCAACTGGGCCGGTCAAACCTGCATACCGCGTTCCGAGATCAAATCAGGTCTTATGTTGAGCAGACTGAAACCAAAAGCGACCCTTGCGTAAGGCTAACCATGACGAAGGGCCAGCTGTCCGGTCAACAGATTACCGTTTCAACTCCTGCAAGCCTAGTACTATTGGTCTGGAGAGGCCTCCAACGCGGAACTGTCCAGACTATATCATCGTACATCAAGTATCCTACAGCCTTGGGGGCGCGCTCACTACAAAGCTGGCTCGCTCCTACGCCGCAGATGGCATGTCAATCATGTTTGCCTCGTGGAAAATAGTGTCACTGATTAGACACCGACTATCTTGCCTAGCCACTGCAGCTTGTACCCGCATCCGCCTGTGGGATTCCGCGAAGAGCCCCGTTGACATCGCTCTGCGCTGGTCCCATGCCCAGGGGGTCTTCAACCGGAGACATTCCATGGTCCTGTCAAAAAGGCTGACCGGGTCTTGCGAGTACATGACGGAAAACTGTCCCCAATAATAGCAAAGGTAGCGAGCGGTATAAAAGACGTTGTGTTCAACGGTGTACACGTACTGTGTAGGCTAAAGCCAACGTGACAGACGGGTGGCAGGATAGGCGGCACATTGGATTGGCAGTCCACAAAATTGTCAACACCCTGGCTAGGTGGTGTCGGGTACCCCAGACAGCGCTATTCCGTGTCCTTTGCAAAAGAAGACAAGACGTAGCCGTATATGCCTGCCTGGAGCCGGTATGGTGTGTTGTGTTGCACCCCGTTCATCCAGCAGAGTATTGCTTCATTTGCATGCTGCTACCAGCCCTGCCGCTGTGGAGGGCAACGTCTTTTCTTTTTCCTGCCTCACGGAACGGGCGCTCTCTGCGCTGTCACACTTGAAACAGATGTGTTGGTAATGGGGTGTGGGCGAGAATCTAACTGGAACCTCCCTCGCACCGGGCCACTGCACGATCATCCATCTGATCCCAGACTGATGCCTGTAAGCATCCACCAGCGTCGCTTGGTCGTCATCACTAAGCCCGGATGGACTGCTGGTGGCAGAAAGGGCGCCTGAAGAAAGGAGCTGGGCGGCACTCAGGCCACGGTAGCCCCATTCGTAGTCAGTGTAGCCCAAGTGAGATGAGCCAATGAAGCCGGGGGCGACGAGGTGACACATCCAGCTGCGCCGACTGACACCAGACTCGCTCCGCTCCCCAGGCCCAGCTGAGGCCAGTCCAAAGGGGATCCTACGACTAGGCTGCCCCAGTTCAAGCCACATCCCTCGCTGCCCGAACGTTGGTGTTGACGAAAAAGATGGTCCGCGTCTATATGAATCGATGCGCAGTCATGAGGCGTGAATATCTGCCCACTTACAAGAGACAGCCTGCGGAAGCTCTTTTGACAACCAGGGTTAGCCTTCAACAACTTCAATTTGAACTTCTTCTGATCGATGATCGTGTCCTTATTATTGAAGAGACAACGAGGCCGACTCCACCATCACTGCCTGCGATTCGGATCTCGAGCGGACCGCCCTTTGTTCCCTTAACTTGAACCGCGCCTCCACAAAAACAAATCCTTGTCGATCCGTCAGCCACGCTCATCCTCGCAGCCTGCCTGGATCTGTTCAAACTCTACAAAATCGAAATTCAATATCCTGCTGTTAGACCTACTCTCCTTGCTTCGTGCTAATCTCAGTGGGATACCGAAATTCCGCCCTGACCGCCCTCCCTCCCTTCGACCACGACGGCACGGACCGGTGTTTGGTCTCGGCCAAGTCTGTTTGACGAGACCCAGGTTACTAGACTTCGTCTACTCGATCGGTCTACTTGGTGACATTATCTCCTACATCGATGAGTGCGCGAGTTTCATGTGCAAGATTCTTCTCTGGAGGAACACAATGAGCTTCGGGATTAGGACCAAGAGCAGGACCAGTTTCCTTCTTGCGTTTGTCGTGAAACTGTCCAGACAACCTCATACAGTCGCGTTTGAAGCTGGTTAGATTCTCTTTGAATCAGCCTACCTATTGAATTTCCCCATACTTTCTCTGCCTTGAATTCAACCTCACCTCTCAAAACATGCTCACCGTACCTTATCGGCAAGTAAACGCCATGGAACCTATGCCAGACCCCAACGCCTGCCTACGTCGGCCGAACGGGGCCGTACCTCGTCAATACGCCATTCCCACTGCGTCCGGTATTCCGGGACACGAGCGACAGCGCTCTGGAGGCCTCAGTTATGCGGAACATGAAATCATAAGACAGAGGAAAACTCCATATGGCCGGTTATCTGAGCAGGACACAGCCGTTCTGGATAAAAGTGTCCAATTCCCTGCATCCAAACATCTCCTCCTTTCCTCCTCTCCCGACTTTCAGCGAAGCACACCATGTTCTATGACTCCCCTATGGGCTGGCCCTCATCAGCCGCAGCAGCGCGGTAGTATCTCTAACTCTGACTTCGGAAGAGATGGAAGATACGACAGACAACCCCAACCTTACGCGACGTCCAGATCCTTTCCCTACAGACCAGCATGGGACTTCCCTGGAGGTCTGGATTCTATGCTCAACCAGACTCTACCACTCCAACCAACGCAGCGGTATTATTTTCAACATGGATCGAACATACCGACCGTTCTGCCCGCCACACTCCACTCGCAGTTTGGACCTACGGCGTCCGCGGGTCAAGAGTTCTTTGGACCATATTGGCCAGACGGCACCTACAGCCCTTACCGTCCAGCATCCATCCGAGACAGTCGAGTCTTCCCGCGAGCTCCCGCCGAACGATTTCCACTCGACCATCATTTCCTGCGTCCTCAAACATTAAGGAAGCCTGGGCAACTCCCGCCTGTAGACGACAATCGCTACGGCCCGACTATCCCACAACATTTCCTAAATACTCCCCTGGATTTCGTCGAGTCGCCCTCATCCAAATGGCATCATTCACACAATGGCTATCAGAATCCGTGCCTGTACCCTCAGGCTTGTTCAAGCCACAATCACGCCGTGTCCGGCCCGTTGACCGTGACGAAACCACTTCTGAATTCTCTCGTCCCTGGACCTGGTTCGGAACGAATCGCTTTCAGAGACAGAGCTTTCGCTTGGGCGAATGGAGTCTATGCGGAGCTACTCCATACGATTCGAAACAGCAAAAAAGATCATCGTGTCAACATACAGCCGGGCTCCGAGGCGAGAATGGGCCCAAATCCTGCGATCTTCCCTCGACCGCCGAAGAGATCTGGATCTCACTTCCAAGAAGATTCGAGGGTCAAGATGGGCCGGACGCAGGAAGGCTCCAGCAACCCTGTCTTTCGTCCTGCCCATCCGCAATTCTTCCTTGAGACTCCTTCCCGCCCTCAGACAGCTATCTTTAGGCCCCCACAAATTCAGAGTAATCATGACAACACAGCCTTCCAGGGACAAATGGATTCAAACAATGTTTCTAACCACAGCTTCCGACCACGAGACAGAATCCCGGAAATACGACAGGTCCGCAACGTAGCTACCTTGGAATCAATCATGCGCCCGCCAGTCAATGATGCCGCGGAATCGGCGCTGCAGACAATGGAGCTTCTCTGTCAAGAGGCTGATACTCCATGGGTGGACGGAATGCTACTTGCAGGATGCCTAGCCTATGGATTGGGTAATTATGCCAAAGCCGAAGAATGGTATTTGGCTGTGTTGAAACAAGATCCCGGCCATGTTGAAGCTATGTCCAACCTTGCTGCCACATGTCATGCCCTCCATCGCCGCGAGGATGCACTCAAGTATTGGTCGGACGCCGTTAGTTTGCGGCCCAGTTATTTCGAGGCGGTTGAACACTTGATCGGGCTCTTGTGTGCCAGCCACCGGGCACGAGAAGCAGTCAGTGTGATTGAATATGTGGAAAATACGCTGCGGACAAGAATTGAAGAACCCCAAGCTTCGTGGGGAGAATTCAGTGATGCTGAAAGCGACACCAGAAGTCATACGTCCAGTATAGCCACTGTGGCATCGTACGACAATAGTCAATATGACCTTGACTTCAGCCTTCCTAGCCAGCACTCGGTCTCCGGAACCGAGTCCCAACCCCCTGGCTTCGGATCAAGCGGATATGCAATCCCAGGGGCAGACAATGGCCGCATGTTGGCGCTGATCCACGCTAAAGGGAATATGCTCTACGCTCTTGGGAACAACCATGGTGCGGCATCCGCATTCGAAGACGCTGTTCTTCTCGCCACGGGTCAGAGGAAGAAAGGCATCAAAGGCCTGATCAAGGACATTTTGACTGCTTGCTTAAGCAACATCAGAGACCCTGACTATGTTCGCGCCAAGTTGGAAAGCAAAGATCCGATTCTCCTTGCACCAGAACACGCCGAGGCCACAGGTAGACTTATGTTTCCCCCTGAAGGTGACCTGCCAGGATTGGAGCATATATCCGTACCGTTCGCTGCCTCAGCTGCCCTCTCCACAACGAGCAATTCGCTTCTGTCTCTCGCGAAAATCTATCAAGATGGCATGTCCAACGCCACTGACATTGGGAGTTTGAGGTCTCCTTCGACAAGAGAGATACTTGCATTGTACTACCTCTCGCTGTCTCTTCAACGGAGCCCGTCTACGGCTAACAATGTTGGCATTTTGCTCGCAGGGGTCCAGCAAAGTGTGCATCCCGCTCATCTCGCAGATTTGAATTTCTCCCAATTCTCGAGCATCCCAGGAGTCGTCGCTGGCAGTGGCATCCAGTTGGCCCTGATGTACTACAACTATGGCCTGAATATCGATGCAAAACACGCCCACTTGTTCACCAACTTGGGTAGTCTGCTCAAGGACATTGGTCAACTTGGTGCTGCGATCAAAATGTACGAGCGGGCTGTGAGTTGCGATGATAAATTCGACATCGCTCTAGCCAATCTCGCAAATGCCGTCAAGGATCAAGGTCGGGTCGCGGACGCCATCGTTTACTATCAACGAGCTGTGAATGCAAACCCTGACTTTGCTGAGGCTGTCTGTGGTCTGGCTACTGCACTGAACTCGGTCTGTGACTGGCGCGGTCGAGGTGGGATTTGTGCCAAAGATAGGCTCCGTGACCGGCTTCATGTGGATGACGCTGGCAAGAAACATGAACCTACGCGACCATATGGCTGGATCAATCGAGTCGTGGAAATCGTCGACAAACAGCTGAAAGATGGCGAGCACTGGGGCCGGGGGACTTTGACTCCCCCGGTAATTGACGCTTTATCGGCACAGTTAGCTCTCCACCGCCAGTCTTCCACAGACAACCGACGCGCCGAGACGATGGAGGTGTTGCGACATGCTCTTAGAATGTGGTCCGGCCAAAAATGGGAAGGGTCACGCATCGTTCGACTTGTGGAGCGAGCCATCCGCGAGATCGGGTGGCAGTGGTATCAGGACCGTTACAAACATGGAAAAGAGTTCCCGGCGCGAAAGTACTCTCGGCCATATCTGCCAGCCTCCCTTTCTACTCCGTCAGCACCGACGGTGCTTCCCTTTCACACCTTTACGGCGCCTTTGTCCGCGAAACAGGTCCGACAAATCTCACAGCGTAATGCGCTCCGGATATCTGTTTGCACGCTTCGATCTGCATGGCTCCCGGCTACTGTCTATCCACCGCCTCCGCCACCCAAGCCTTGCTTGAATGTTGGTTATGTCAGTTCCGACTTCAACAACCATCCTTTGGCACATCTGATGCAGTCCGTCTTTGGCCTTCACAATCCTAGTCGAGTGCGAGCCATTTGTTACGCGACGACTGCTTCGGACGGTTCGATTCACCGGCAACAGATCGAGCGTGAAGCTCCGTTGTTCTATGATGCATCCTCTTGGAGCGTGGAGCGATTGGTGAAACAAATTGTGCGCGATAATGTCCACATCCTGGTCAATTTGAATGGCTACACTCGGGGGGCCAGGAACGAGGTCTTCGCTGCCCGACCAGCACCCATCCATATGTCATTTATGGGTTTTGCTGGTACCCTGGGCGCCGAGTGGTGTGACTATGTATTTGCCGACACGATTTCTGTTCCGCCGGAGACACTGGCTCCGTGGCGACGCAATGTAGAGATGGAAGATCGATTGAGACCCGACTTGCTCGTGGAAGAGGAAGAGGAAGACTGGGTTTACGCGGAGAATCTTATCTTTGCTCGAGACACGTTTTTCTGTGTCGATCACAAGCAAAGCGCCCCTGATTCCGAAAAGGGCCGTACAAACCTTCTTGACCCTGTGCGGCGCAAGGCTGCCTGGGAAGAGGAGCAGGACAGGCGCTGGAAAATGCGGAAGGAGCTGTTTCCGACTTTGTCAGATACGGCTGTGATTCTGGGCAATTTCAATCAGCTGTACAAGATCGACCCTGCAACGTTCGACATGTATCTGGAGATCCTGAAGATGGTCCCGAATGCCATCTTGTGGTTGTTACGCTTCCCCGACCTGGGTGAGCAGAATCTCCTCAGATACGCACGAGACTGGGCTAGCCCGGAAGTTGCATCGAGAATCGTATTTACAGACGTGGCCGCCAAAGGAACACACATTACACGTGCATCAGTGGTGGATCTGTTTCTCGACACTCCAGAATGCAACGCTCACACCACGGCGGCGGATGTCATTTGGTCAGGAACTCCCATTGTCACCTGGGGCAAATGGAAGTACAAAATGTGCAGTCGCATGGCAGGCAGTATTGTAGCCAGTGCACTTCCGGTAGGACGGGACGGCGATGAGGCACGTCGCGATCTGCTCGTCAGAAGCGAGAAGGAGTACATTGACACAGCCATCGAGCTGGCGCGCGGCCTCCAGTATCCGACTAGCTCTAATCCGGCGGGACAGAAGTTGGGACATGGGAAAGGCCGACTCGTGGATCTTCGGCGCATGTTATGGGAAGGACGGTGGACCAGTCGACTCTTTGACACCAAGCGCTGGGTCAGGGACGTCGAATCGGCGTATTGGGCGGCATGGAATAAATGGGAAAAGGGCGAGGGAGGCGACATCTGGCTACGGGATGAGCGCGTTTGAAATGGAATGGACTGAAACGAAACGAAATGAAATGCATGGACTGGAATGGAATGAAACGGAACTGATGGAGTTGGACTGGAATGGGCTGCCTTGACATTCGTTGCATTGATACCTTTTTTTTTCTTGTGTTTTACTGAGCGAAAGAATGGGCGGCCGGATCGAGCTGGTTGTTGATTGTTGATCGGGAGCCACGGATGGCATTTGACAGACAGCAGAGAGAGACATGGTGCTAGCTATTCTCTGCCGCTGCTGCTGCTGCTGTCACCACGCCGTCATCCCGACCCAAAGAGTAACAAACCAAGCGCTTACTTTATTGACCCCAATGCGCACGTGCGGGAATCTAATCTCGAGAATTCAACAACGACGGAAGATTACCAGACCAGACAGGACGTGACGACACACACCAGTGACGAGCATTGAGCAGGCGCAGTGAAGCATGCTTGCTTGCTTGCTTGCTTGCCCTGGGCATGATGAATGAGTCTATGAATTGATACACCACGTGAATTGAATGAAATGAAATGAACTCAACTGTACTGAGATGAATTGAACTGAACCGAGATGAAATAAGATGAAATAAGACAAGACAAGACAAGACGAGGGTCCAAACTTTCAACGTCTTCCCACTCTCTTCAAATGTGTAACTAGATAGATATACACACCTAGGAAGTACTACTATAGGCAGCGAGGGGGCAGGCGTTTTTTACATATATGCTTATTTATTTATATTAGGCCATTTCCTCTAGATAGTGTGTCGTGCTGTTCCAACCACAAAAATGTGATCTCGAGCTCGTTCTTAATTAAATTAAGTTAGGTATAGTGTTGATATTTCCTTCTCTACTACACAATCTATACTGCACGGATGGCACTATAGACTATATAGTATATACTATATGCCGGATATTGTATATAGTGGCGGGCGAGTATCAGGGTGTCTTGTTAATCGAATGTCCTACCTTGCCCACAATATGATAACCTCCCTTCGCAACCTACATACCTAGGTAGGTAGGTACTCGAAAACTTCAAACGTAACAGGCTCGATATGAAATAAGATGTACAGTAAGGATATCGAGAGGTCTTGGTCCCGAAAGTGCAGTGAAATTGGCCCGCATGAATGCGAACAATTCATACCTTACCCTGATCATCATCATCCCCGATCTTTCCCTCCATTTCTCTGCCCGTTCCGTTGTAAATGTACCTTTGTTCAATAAGCTGGCTGCGAAAGCCATGTATGCCATATGGAGCTGCCACTGCAAAACCAAAGTCGACGTCACCTGCCCAACACACCTATCGGATTGATATTGCTGGTCACCACGACAACATGGCATAACAAGACATTCTCACTGGTCTGGTATGTCCTAGGATAACCATGGAGTGGAGCTCTTCTATAAGGACACGGCAAAAGTGGATGCAGACTTGACGATCCAGAATGTTGTCAAATAGAGAGATATACCTTTATGTTTTATATCCTGGTGGCCGGGCCGAATAGACATCGGATTCAATGCTGTTCGCCGCGTTCGTGGTAGAAAGTGTGAAGCAACCAAATTAATACACTCACCTATGTTGGCTTTGTTGAGGCAAGACTGTCCGTGATGTATTTAGTCTTCTTCTTTTCTTTCTGTCGCCACGGAACCATGTCATGGTCATGGTCAAGGCCAATTATGACCGTAACTCTCTGTATAGCGGATTAGCAGTAAGACGGTGATACACTTCAAGATAGCCAGCCACCTGCAGTGTTGACTGTTTTTTCCCCAGGAGCCAGCCGTCACATCAACAGCCTATCCCGGAAAATCAAAAGAAGTGGAAGGAGAATGACGGCAAGTCTCCAGGACACCGTGGCGACCTTGTTAGACACAATCCGTTCGTAACATATACCTATACTCGAATTGCAGAGCAGGGAGCCCTCGGTCACCGCATACAGGATGCTCGATAGACCAGCAGAGGGGAGACTGGATATGCTTGTTAGCTGCTTCAAGAGACGTTCAGATGATTGGGGAAGTCAGTGTCCATTCTCCTATTCAGCGACCAAGTTCTCGGTTGCCATAGCCAGCAAAGAATCCGTCTTAACCTCAGCCAGAGGAAACTTGAGGCACAGAAGACACTGACGACACACCTCGTTGATGTGGGCTGTGAGTTCATCGGTCCTAGACACCAGCTTGGAGAATAGACGAGTATGTCAATGATGATCATTCACGTATGAATACCGTTGCGTGGTAATAGTCTCTTTTGGTTCTCATTGCCACCGGAGACTGATCATGACTGACATCGGCGATCGCTGCAGGTCGACGTCTCGAGAAAGCTAGAGCCAAATTCCCCCGGTCCAGGCAAGCAACAGAGCACAAATCAGTAGAATCGTCGAGTCAGGCATTCTGCTGAGGAGTGAGAGATCCGGGTACGCGAGCCATCAGTCTCCTGTTTCAATCCTTCTTCCTTGTTTTACCCTTCTTCCTTGTTTGACCACGGGTTGACAGCATCGTCACTTTCTTAGGAATTGGACCGCCATGCTGAGACGCCCGGAACCAGCGCAGGTTATCCCGACCGTCCTTGCCCTGCATGGGTGGTCGACGATACAACCAAATTCGGATATGTATGACAGCACATTTGTCGTTGCTTCAGCAGAACAAGGACGCGGGTCCTTTGGACACGGTGCTGAATCCACTTACGGCCCTGTCCTGTCATATCGTATAGAGTTCTTGTAGCGATGCATCTCACGTACGTAGATTTGGACAGCCCTGCCGCTATGGAGACATCCCATGTCGAAACTCCTGGCTACTATTCGCAAACGACAGGAGAGTCCATTCGCTGAAAGGCAGAAGCTGCATACGTCGTCCTGCGCAAGGAACCACCGTTGTCCTGTGACTGAAACACAACACGGCAGAAACATCAGAAACTTGACAAAATGGCATGACATAGGTAGTGAGATCGGCACTGCCAGAAGCTATCACTCTGGCGTCGCTTGAAAAGGTGGATACGGTTAGCACACAAAGGATATCGGTTTTCATACACACGGTGATTGTTCAAAACCGCGGGCTGCCGGGAGCCAGACTCGGCAAGTTTGGTGACCGCGGACGCTGCTCTGCGGCACAGAGGCTGCACGGACAGTAGTGGTAAGCCGCCGTGGGTCCGGGCCTCGACCCTCTAAGCCTAGGGGCGCCTACCGCCCTCTCCCACTTGGGGTTTTGCGCAGACCAGGACTCGGACACAAGGTGGGCAGGGTGGTATTTGTGGTTTGTAGGGCGCAAGATGCTTCCAAAATGAGAACGATCAGCCAGGAAGCGCGTTTCGTAGAGCCTTTCCTGT
This sequence comes from Exophiala sp. LBMH1013, assembly GCA_024611085.1. Classification (NCBI taxonomy): domain Eukaryota; kingdom Fungi; phylum Ascomycota; class Eurotiomycetes; order Chaetothyriales; family Herpotrichiellaceae; genus Exophiala; species Exophiala sp. LBMH1013. The sequence continues at coordinate 1,884,301 of JAMFLB010000006.1, read as the reverse complement.
CGCGCGTAGGCCGGGACAAGATCGAGAGGTAGTATAAGATATATAGGTAGAGAACTCGGCTATTGTTGGTAGGCAAGAAACAAGAAAACCAACTGCCGACAGATCGGCGCTTTCGAGTCGCATTTGATGAGTTAATAATTGTACCTCCCTAGACTGGTTGATATGGGAGTTCTGCGTCGTCAGTTGAGACCCCGGGACCATACGGAGCAAGTCACCTTGAGTCAACTGCGAGCGCACTGATCTCAGTCCGAAGATTATTGGCTCGGTTGTTCGACCTTGGGAAGTCGGCGCTAGCAGATGGATATCTCTCATTTATAGATAGATATAAATGACGATGACATCTGGGGGGGAAAGCACCGTGATGGTGGATGAAGAGGAAACCAAGAGCTGTCTTGGAATGCCGAAAGAATGCCGCTCTGACAGCCTCAGCACCTCCGGTTGTTGTCAGCGAGAGACAGTCGGGAGACAAAATCAAGGTGAATATAGCCGGGTTGAAAGACCCTCAAAGATCCTGCCAACCATGGCTAGGCTGGAGCCCGACGGGCAAGACATACACCCACACCGCGACCATCCCAGCTGAAGTCGCTGCAGAGAGCGACGGGTCGCTTGGTGGCTGGAAGTTTGATTATCTGGTGAATGAACCCACCGATCTTGACCGTTCAGGGCAGTGGGTTGACCGACTGTTACTGGACAATTCGTAGGGTCCCCGTTCGAGCCTTCCAACGACCACATGGGGTGCCCCTTTTGGAGCCACATAGTCTGTCCTAGTACGTACGTATCCCAGGCGCAGCATCTTGCCCTTGATAAGTCCCCTGAGCTCGGGGGTTTTGAGCGATCATGAAGGAGCGAAAGCGAGAGAAGTCTGCTGAATAATTTAGTGACCGGGCCCCAAGGGGCGGCTCGTAGTGCGTTGTCAAGCCTTGCTGCTGCTGCAGTGATACCCATGAAACTGCAGATCATGATCCGAAAAAGTCATTCATGTCGTAATCAGCACCAGCAGAAAGTTGCTGTCGCTTGGATTCTGATACATTGTTATTGAGCTCACGGGTGTCATTTTGCAATACCAACAACCGTAGTGCTGTTGGCTCTCACAATTCAATGCCGGAAACACAAATCCGGAAAAAGAGTACTTTCTGAGTTGCTTGTTCTGAGGCGGATGGTCTGAGATCCTGCGGTCAATCTCCACAGAGCTCTACAAACCTTGTCCAAAGTCATGACTAGTGTCATGGACTTCACCGGGATGATGTCCAGTTGGAGCCCATAGCAAGCTCAACACGCCCTGTTTATTGCATCAAGACGCCAACCAGACCTGACATATCACCAAATTTGTCATAGTCGCGGTCGAGGTCCTCGACCTGCAGACGCAAGTATGGAGCGACTCGCTTGTATTGTCCCTTCCCACATCTTAGACCGCCGACTTTGGGGGGCAACGGTCCCGAAGACGATTCGGCCCCTAGGCGAATATGGTCCACCGTTCAGCGGAGACTCAAAGGATGTTCGTCTGCCACCCTCCAGGAAAGAGTCGTAGTAGTACTGTGTACTGCGGTATAGTACTTTGTAGTGGGCTAGAAGGCCGACAGCCCTCTGAATTATCACCGCCCGTTCATTGTTGTCAAATCTCCCGTATTCTCTGTGACAAGCTGGGTTTCGTCTGAAAAGGCTCCTCTCCTGCATGGGTTGCAACCCTACTCTCGTCTCCCAGGCCCGTGTCGTTGATATCCAGACAATACGTACTAGTTCGACACTCATGGCTTTGGAAGGATTAGGAGGGGAAGCCATGCACAGACCACAGTAGCAGGTACACGCTGTCCAACGTTAGCACCTGGAAGCAATAGTACACCTCCGGCGACGCCTGCGGACCAGCGGATCAAGACTGAGGCGGTGTGAGGTTTCTTTTGTCGTCGGGTGGCATGCCTCCCTGCCGTCTCGACTTCTTCAAGGCTGCCTAGACCGAGATTGAAGGTCGTGATGGACCTTGGCGATCTGATTGCGTCCAGTTATTTTTCAATCTTTCCGCCAGGGTTTGCTAGACTGCAGTCCCAACCAACCCTGTCCTCCATTTGTGATTGGAAGGTTGCAAGCCCTTCTTCACCTGCAACAAGTCTGCCGATGCAGGTCTAAGCTCGCTAGTGGCCCTTGAGGAGGAAGAGCAGGTTTGTTTTGGACGGCATGCTGCCATTATGAAGGTGGGAGGACGTCGAATGGTAGGGGGCCGGTTGCTTAGCATGGGTCTTGCCTCATTTCTGAAGACTGCACGGCGGGATAGGGTGAAGGGTGTCCAGCAAAGTGACAGTGCTGTTGTCTTTCGGACTTGACAGTCGCCGTGATATCTTGCAATGCAACTTGATGCTGGTCTCGACTCTCTTGGAGGATGGGGCGCCGGCAGTACAACCGTGTGTAGTCTGACGGCATGAACGGAAGCTACGAGTATCGTCACCCAGGAAGGCAAGTCCAGGCAGGCATCTTCTCATCTTCTCATCTTCCGTACTACTAGGACAGCGCATGATCGTACCTGGCAGTTGTTGGCCACTCTACTGCAGGTGGCTACCTAGTATGGCCGCCTTAGAGATTGTATAGCAACAAGTAGGTATTCAAATATCCATAACCCATGTACATAGTTTCTTTTCCCATTCTCAACCCTTTCTGAGCATCCCTGAGTCGTGTACAAATCTGTTATTGTCAAGGTTTTCGTCATCTGGTTTGAAGCTGGTTGACAACCTGCGCAAAACGCCATCCCATAAATGTTGCTGTGATATACAAATAATACGGCTCATTCTGAAGTGTGAGCAAATCGTGCCAGAATGCTCCCCTTGCTTGGTAAACCGTCAACTCATAGGACCGCTCATAACAGGCTGGACGCCAGACCTCCGCCAAAATATAATATAATACAATTCTTGAAAGACAAATGCGCTCCTATTGTCATGCCACTCGCTAGAACCACTAGTACGGCAGAGTCAATGACTCGCTGGCGTCTCAGCCAAGGAGGCTGGACACGTTCATTCGAGTGTCTCTCGAGCTGTTGGCAGCCGTGGGTTGGGAGCTCTTGAGTCTCCACGGGTCCTGCTGGCTTGCTGGACCTAGAGGTTCGGGAAGCGAAGTAGTATGGGTCAGCCCTGGACGGGCTGTGAGGTCGGGATGTCGGCTTCTCATTGCTGACAATGATGAGGCCGTTTGTTCGCCCCCCTTACATATCTTTTCCACCGTGTCCAACCTCCTCTCCATATGGGTTTCTGCATCGTTGATGCGCTGGACTGGAGGCCACATTTCCGGTGTCAGCCCCTTCGGCGCAGACATTGCCAGACGCGGTGATGTGACCGTTTTGGGGGAAATCGAACAATTCGACTGGTTGTCTGAAACAAGAGATGGCGCTTGTTGGTTGATTGAAAAGTGTGAAGATTCGGTCGCCGCGGGCGAATGGAGTGGTGCCTCGGTGGGATACAATGGCGCCAATTGCCACTCGGCACGGTCTGTCGACCACCTCCTTGCAAAGAATGGTCGTTTGTGGGATATTGGTTCTGCTGGCCGACATGGTTCAGGCTCGGCCTGGCCAGTTTGGAAGTTCCTATTCTGGATGGGTTCGAGAGAAGAGTAGGTCGTTGACGTGGACTGCGAATATTCCAACATATAACGTTCTGTTCGTGACTGGGATGGACCATAATCGCTGGCCGGGGCCCCGGGACGCGTGTCGGTGAGATCATAACTGGTTTGGTGCGCCCCAACCCGTCGCAAAGAGGGGGGTGAGGGATATCCCAAAGGATGAGGCAGAGACATTGATTGCTCGTGGGTAAATGATGGACGAGGAGGTGCTGAAGCCGGAACTGGTAGCGTCCGATATCCAACCACTCTCTCTCCGCCAGCTTGCTGTAATTTGCTTCTTTTTCGTCGGTTCATGCTGCCATTCCACCAGTTCTTCACTGCATTATCACTCCTATTACCCAGTCGGCGCGCTATTTCCGCCCATCGTTTCCCTATCTCGTCCACGAGTTGCTCAATCAACTCGCCTTCCTCGGCAGAAATAGGCTCGTGGTTCAATGTAGGCTTCAAGTTCTGGTGAAATCGCTCCCTACATTGTTTGGGTGATCGATGTTGCATATGCTGTGAGATGCGGACCCAATTGTTGGGGCCCTGTGTGTGGACAAGGTGTATCAGTACGGCATCTTCCTCTGGTAACCAAGGACCACGCCGACTGCTGCGAGACATATTGTGACTACCGATGGCCAAATATGCAGCCAAAAACTCGGCTCAGTTTCACAGGAGTATATCCTCTCGCTTGCGGCCTCGGTGAAGAGATTGTGATATTATCAGAGGTGCATAGGTGGAGCAGGACTTGCGAAGGTCTGGTGAACTCTGATCTGGACTCCAAGAGAGGGCTCCTCAATGCCTTGATCGTGGACAAGATGCCTTATGGTCGAGCTGCCACAAGCACAGAAGGGCAGAATGTGTATAGAATGTGTTAAGCCGTTGCTCCGACCAACTCGTCGGCAGCGTTGAAAACGTTGAGGACAACTTTGCGTGCTTCTAAAACTGGTTCTGGGTGGAGGGACCCTTCGATAGAGAGAGTTTCAGACTAGAAGGGTAACGAAGCGGAAATGAGAAGTTAAGGTTGTTCGGGTTCCGCGGCAGTCTTTCAACTTACAGGAGTCCCAGGAAATCGGGATGTGCAGCGAAGGAGGGGCCACGAATGAGAACGAAGATGGGTTCCCAAGACAGCTGAGTTCAAGATCCAGATGGGGATGTGGTAACATACGTACTAGTGGAGGTGTTCTGTCAAGAGAAAAGGAAAGCTCGAGCTGGCATTGAACCAGGACAAGCCATCTTGGAGCCCTTGATGTCCCTTTTCGGAAGGCCGGCTGAACCTTGTGTATTTGCAAGGAGGCAGACTCCGACTCGGACCCATGTCTTCACTGCCACATTTTAGCGCCCCTCCGATGACGGCCTAAGAGGGATCTTGCGAGACGAGTGAAGAAATCCCATTATCTGCTCTTTCATTGTTAGCAAACTCACCATTACAAGCCACGAACCCAGCAGAGACCAACGCTATTCACATACTGGGTAGCATTCCTGCGGTAGAAGGTGAGGCTAGATTCCGGTCCCAGATGCATGGCCTTCGCCTTCGCCGAGCCCAACTTGGCCTTTGCATGCGTAGAAATGGAATTGCGAGGCCCGTGTGATCGAGTCAAAAGCCAAAAACTCCACTAGATCGATCTCTATGCTGGGATAATCCTGGTTAGTAAATGAATGACCTGACTGGGCGCGATATGCCAACCTGGACGTTTGACAAATTTACCCCTGCAAGTCTGGGGCCCAGAGGTTCGTGCGTACCGAGCAGTGTCCACTTACAAGCCGTTGAACCTTTTCGCTACTTCATTGTTGCCGGCACCAGGGTACCTCCCGAGTGAAGTAGTTTGCCGGGAACCTCCGCAGTTTAGCGAGGGAGTGACCATTGAGAATGGCGATGGCCCATTGTAAATGGGAACATTATTATTGTTGTCGGGCCCTTGTGTGGGCATAGTCCCCCATCTGAGTCCCCGTCACCAGCTGAGTACAGCGGCATGGGATCCTGCACGGATGGGGCCCTCCTTTTGGACACTTCCGGGTGACTTCTTGTTCAAGGAGAGTCCAGGGCAGCGATTGGCGGTGTAAGAGTCGAGTATCATCCATCCTGGACCGATGTCCCTCTGACACAATATGTAGAATTGTAGATTGCGGATTGCAGATTGCAGATTGCGGTATACGACCAGTGGACCAAGACCGGGATGTGTTCGCGGTCACCCAAAACAAAAACAAACTCAGGCCGCAGCATGTTGAGCGAGCCTTTAGTGCCTGACGTCTGAGTGGACAGAGACTTGGTTTTTCACGTCAAACATTGAAGACTAAAATTGCGAGTGCAGCGGCTTGCGGTCGGAGCGTTTTGACCGTTGTAGCCCCTTGCCGCTTTGGAGAGAGAAATCGAGCTTGTCGTCACTGCTCTGTGGTAGACACTAGATACAAACTGTTAGGTGGAGTGCTTGGGGAGACCAATGGCATTGTCCAATGCAGGATTATGATCCCAGCCGGATCTGAGCCGAGTGGATGCAGCAGGCAGGCCAACACGGCACATAGGGCTGGCTGAGAAGGCTAGTTTCGACCCCAGAGACCAATAGCTGGAGCGTTTGACATAAGACCCCATGGACATCCGGTGCACAAAACGAAATGTGGGTACCGTTGCTTTCCGTCGGCCATCTAACTGTATGCCCACCAGGAGACGGGCGTCGGTCCAACCTCTGGTTCGGGAAGATCAGCGACCCGCCGAACTCAGAGCGTGTCAGATCTCCTTGTAAACGGTGTGTCCTGGTGGGGATCTGGTCGATTCGTCATTAGAAAGCGCGCCTTACAGTGTACACTTCAACTGTAAGCCTTGCTCCCCTCTGCAGATCTAGTATCAGTCCGCAGTCAAAAGAAACGGCCCAGCTGAACAAGGTGATAGGTAGGGTCTTCGACGTACGGGTATAAACATCCCCAATCCAGTGATTAGTGGCGTAAGTGCCTAGCCTTCGATCGTGGGTCGATGGGTCGATATTTTGCCCTGCAAGGGAAAGCCGCACAGACGTACAGTCTGTCCACGGAGATAGAACGCACTGGTCGGTATGCGGCTCAGGTCTCGACAAATTGTCTTGACCTGGTAGCTTGTCAGCTGAGGCTTCAGTGAATAAGCAGGAGTATTACGTATTGTCGCGCAGCTGTTCTGCAAAACTGCGATGGGTGCTTCTGCCCTGGAGGGTTTCCCTTCCGTCCTTGTATCAACTAGAGGTGATTTGGGTGGGACTGATGGACCGCAGTAAAAGGACGTGTATGTCGTGTATGTGGAGGTTGTGTAACGTCGTTCGGTGGAGGCCACAACTCGCTACTTTGCTGCCAGTGCAAGGCACAGTTGTGGAGGATGTCAACTGTCAAAACTGCGGAATTCAGGAGTTGACATGAGGGGGCGATCGGCGATGGGTCGAGGTTAGATTCACAGACGGCCAAAATCTCTGGAGATGCTTGGATGTTCTTGCAGAACCATCAGGCGAATACGACATGCTTAAGCGACAAGCAGCCCCCAGGGGCCCGACAACTTGAACTGACAGGCCGACAATAATGCTGGTGGAGTCCTGGATGGATATCGAGACAGCAGAGGATACTTATGGGGTACCTTCGCCTGGCAATAGATTGGCCGGTCTCAAGGAGTACCGGACCGTGGGTTGGAAGCGTTCTTGATAGAGGTTGACGGATGTTGGTACAGTACTAAGTAGTGGCATCTTGATATTCATGGATTGCAGCTGAAGAGTGAAAAGATTTCAAGCAGGGCACGGGAGGAAGGAGGGGAAGCGGCGCAGGCAGCTTCTTCAAAAGTCATCACCTTGCAACTTGAGCACTGCCTATTTGCCATTAATATTATTCCAGGTTCTTCATCACACCATCTCTCAATGCATGATACTCATCTGTCTGTGCTCAACAACCGGGTCAGATCCCTCTTTCGTACACGTGCCTCCTGCCACCTCCATTCCACCCTTCAGCTTCCCTCATGCGGACCCGTCCGACAGGTTGCAGCCTCTGTCTCACCCATGGACTCGGGCCTCAGCACATATCCACAGTCCCAGCTATCGGCGGCTCAGGAGGGTGCTTCAGTCAGCCCGGAAGGCCAGAACAAAGTGCGTTCTGAAGGGCGTACTAAACAGCGACTCCATGTCGCGTGGTTTCGTCGTGCAACAACCATGGCATACAACCGTCCTTGAGACTACCGGCAGCTTGACACTCATCAAAAACACTCAATATGGTCAGATATCATTGGGTTGGGCGAGCCTGGGCAGGACGGCCAACATAAGGTATCTTTAGCCTCCGCTTCCATTACGCTCGCGTTTCTCATGACAGGTTGTGATGCTTAACGGATATTCAACCCAGCCGTGGCGGCCAGGAACGCACTTCTGTCCCGAACTTGGCCGGCCGGCCGGCTGGCAGGAGCAACAGTCGGCCATAGTCGGTCATAATCGGCCATTCTGCCAGCATGCCACGCCTATTATTGCTGCCAGGAACCTAGGTGCCAGGACTTCTTGTCTTTAGCATGAGCAACATGCAGATCTCCGGAGCCTTTCGAGTTTACGTGGATCGGACTGCTCTATGAAAAGAGTTAGATTGGCATAAGGATAGTAGGAATGAATCCGAACGAGCAAACCGACCGGCCTTGGTAACGGCTTCGTGTGTACCTTACGCAAGACCAACCCCGTTCCCACCCCCGAGAGTTTGTCGGCCATTCCTGGTCATAAATCGCTCGACAACGATCAACGTCCAGCATACCTGATCTATGAGTGCGTTCCTCTCACCGATTCACGGTGTCTGTCTTACCGTCCTGCATCTCGTTCTTCGCATTGAATTCCTTGCTATGCTGAACTGCCAGGCTGCGATGGGCCTCCGGGCAACTTGCCAACTGGAAAGGGAGTACTCAACGATGACTCCGGATCTCTGCCGGTCGACTAAGGGTCCCGCGCCAACGTGAGCTAAGACTGCTTGAAAATCCCCAGTGTAATTAGGGCCAGCGGTAAGATACGAATGCTATTGGCTGCTCATACCAATGGTGACTTGAATGCCTTGCATCAACTCCATCAATCACTTTCGGGAGAAAGAGCCTCTGGATCAGGTCGAGCTGCTCTGGGTCCACCGGCACAAAAAGAAGTATGCCGATGGCTGAAAATACACGGCACGAGAACAGCTGTCTTCTTCCGGAAGCACAGGCAAAATGTCAACCAGGCCGACTTCATTCATGCCACATTGACGAATCCTCTCTTGATCCCTCTACTACTGGCTGAATGGGGACCCTCCTGCAACGTCAAATCATCAAGATAGTCACTTTCGCCCATCTCTCGGACTCTCCGCCCCAGAACCCTGAGCCCAGCAAGATTGAAACCAAGGTCGTGCTTCTGCTTCTCGAGAGTGTGCCGTAACTTGTCCCGCAGATCCTCCAACATCACCCTCATTGTCCGACTGCTGACAATCTGCTTCTGGTGGACTTTAAGCATGAAAAACAAGACCCGACAGGTGAGAGGGATACTTCGCCCTTCTGCCGCCCAGAGGGCAAGGAAGGTGAATAACGCCGGCAGCTGTGAAAAGGACAACACGAGTAGGGCGTCTTGCAATGATGCCGATGGTATCCTCTGGAATACGCTCAACACGTACACAGAGGCAGAGACATTGTTATTCGCAAGGAATACCGGATCGCGTTGTGGCATTGCGGTCTTTGGATTGAGACGTTTGGCATGCTCGTACTCCCGTATCAAATTGAGGTCTTCCAAGCCCACCTCGAGCGCTTCCGCAATTTTTTCACCGGCCATCAGTGTCTGTGCAGTCTGCTTGCCTGCAGCCGTCGCCTCCACCCCATCAAGATCACCAGTGATTTGCGCATCATCGTGCTCGAGGGACGTGAGGAGGGTGTTTTCGTAAAGCTCTTCCAGTTCCTTTTCCCGCTCTTCTTCTAGGAAGATCTGCTCGTCTGTCTGTTGCCATATCCTGATGCTTTTGTCGTGGCTCGCACTGACCAGGAAATCTCCCGAACGCGCGATGGCCATAGCCCAAATCTCCCCGTGGTGGCCATCTAGCTTCTGGATCTGCTCGAACTTATCGGCGTCATAGTATTTGATGACTCTGTCCTTGGACGCCGAGAAAAAGTGGTGGCCGTTGCCTTCATTGTTGGTTGGCACAAATAGCACTGACAAGATACTGTCCTGATGCGCGAAGAATGCCTTGTGGCAGTCGCCGAAGTCCAGCCCCCAGACGCGAACATTCTTGTCGGCACTGGACGTGACAATCAGCTTACTATCGTAGCTGATGTCCATGCTGAGTACTGGTAGCTTGTGACCGTAAAGTGTGAGGAACAGCTTGAGCGTATCCACGAAAAACACCTTTACAGTATTATCCAGGGTACTGATGGCTAGTAGCCTCTCATCTGGCGAGAAGCGAACGCTCAAGATGTCATCGGCGACCTTCAATGTGCGAGAGTGGACGAGGGTCAGCTTCGCATTCTTGCGGTTCGTTCCCAAGACCTCTTCCTGGACCACTTTGAATTGCCAGAATTTGGCGGATTTGTCGGCGGACCCGGTCACCAAACTCTTGCCATCTGGGCTGACCTGCAGCGCCCAGATGTCACGTTCATGAGCATGAATGGTGTCAAGCAGGGTGGATGCTGCAATATCAAACACCTCAAGCGTTCCTTCTCGAGTCCCGACCACGACGATCTTGTCGCCGGGCAGGAATGCCATGCAAAGAGCGTAACCGCAGTCGAGTGTCCGTAGACAGCTCTGTGTTTTGGCGTTCCATATCTTCAAGCTGCCATGCGAAGCTGTTGCAAGCATTCTGTCGTCGGAACTCAATGCAACACACCGGATGTCTGTACGATGCCCGGGCATATCGACCGACAGGACCCGACTATAATCTGGGGCTTCAGCGGTTTTCTTCCTGTCAGATGCCGTGACGTCGAACAGTTCGAGCTGGTTGTTCGCGGTAGCAACCAAAATATGGACAGACTTTCCAGCCTTTTCGCCAGCCCAGGTCATCGACCTTACCTTACCGCCTGTCCGTATGATCACGTATGGTACGAACACATCGGCGGCGGTAGCGGTAGAAATGTCATTCGGGTCGTGGGCGTCATCAGCAACATCCACGCCGGAGTCCGCATCTGCGCCCGTGTCCCCCTTGTCCTTCCTTCTCTTGCGTTTTCGAGTCAGAGCCCTTCGTACCTCATTTTCTGACCGAATCCGTAGCAGCTCGATCGACTTGTCTGATCCGTGTACCGCTACTAAATCACGTTTTGGATGGGATTGTATGGCCAACGGTCGGTCACGCCCTTGTCGATATAAAGACCCCCGCTCCTGGAGGATGTTATGCTGTTCCTGGTTGCTCAAACCAAGCTTCTCCTTCATTACGGACTCGTTGATAGACCACACTTTAAGCTCCCCGTCATTGCCAGCTGTGATACAACCACTGCCATCTCTTGTGAGCCCCAGTGCCCAGCATTCTCCATTGGTCTGCGTCACATGCGTCTCTATGCAATGCTGGGTGGTAAGGTCCCACACTTTGATCAACGCATCTTTGCTGGTAGAGAGAAGAAACTTGTCCGAGTCCTTGTTCTCGGATTGATCATCCTGGGAGCCTCCTTGCATCGGCTGACTCTCGTCCACCGTAAGGAAGTTCAGTGAAGTGATCTGATCTTTGTGTCCCCGCAAGCGGTATAAGCCGACCTCTGCGACCAAATCCCAAAGTATGATATCTGTGTCTCGCGAGCCGCTTGCCAGTCGCACTCCTGACCGGTCGAACTTGAGCTGTGTGACCGCTGTTTTATGTCCATTGAATGTGATAATCACTGTCGCCGTTCTTGAATCCCAGATTCGAATCTTGCCATCCTCGTAACCGACTGCGAAAACGTCAGGGTCCACATCGCTTCTGCAAATCACGGTGACCAGGGCATTGTTGTCCTCGACATTCCACGAGCCGACTTTTTCTGATGTCTTCAGATCCCAGACTAGGACCTCCTCGTTCGCCCCGACATAGGCGCGACCTGCCCCGCCTCTGCTTGTCGACCCTTCATGACCAGCAGCCGAGTCCCAGACGACGTTGGCGGAGGCGGTACAGATCTGGCCAAAGGTCTTGCTGTGCTGAAATTTCCTGCGAGAGTCAGTACGACAAGAAGAACACAAGCGTAAAATCACTCGGTTACTCACAAATATGACTTGACCATTGCGCAGATGTACTTGTCGCAAAAGTCGAGGACTGCAGACGGTCGCAACTTTTTTGGTCAAAAACCATGCGAGCAAACATGGCAAACAGGGCCCCACCTGCGTCTTGCGCGGAGCTTGGCGTGTTTGTCGCGGGAGGCTGACGTCCAATGCCCGCTACTACCACTTGCTGTTGCTGTTGCGCACCTGCAGGCTACCGCTCACACCGAATGATACAACTACACGATTGATCCTGTGCGAACATTGACAAGGGCTGTGCTTCTTGCCGCCATCACTGCCGCATAGAAGCAAGTTGAGCGGACACCGCCTGTCGCTGCACCTCCAGCAGGCTCCCTTCCACGATGCTTCTTCTCGACTACCAAAATGTCCTGATCCAGTCTATCCTCACAGAACGGTTCTCTGGCGCGCCTCCGCAGTCGATTGACCAGGTCGTGTCCGACTTTGATGGGGTGACCTTCCACATATCGACGCCGACTGCGAAAACGCAGATCCTGATATCCCTGTCCATCAAATGCTTCCGAGAACTCGTTCAATATGGGGCTGAAGCGGTGCTGCAGAGAGAATATGGAAAATACATCACGGCCACGGAAGCCGGTTACGACTTTAGTATTCTGGTAGACCTGGAAAGTCTGCCGCCTACGCCGGAAGAGCGAGAAGAACTGGTGCGGAGAATCAGTCTGTTGAAACGCAATGTCATGGCCGCGCCGTTCGAAAAGGCCTATGACGAGTTCTCCCACTTGTCCGAGGAAGCTGCGAAGTATACGTCCGAGTCGGCGCCACAAGGCGTCAAGGAAGGCGGAGAAGTCATGGCAATCCATTACCGCGAGGAAGAGGCCATCTATATCAAAGCAAGCTCCGATCGCGTCACGGTGATATTTTCTACTGTGTTCAGTGACGCTGTTGACCGGATCTTTGCAAAGGTCTTCCTCCAAGAGTTCGTGGACGCAAGAAGGCGCGCCATCCAGAATGCCCCGCAGGTGCTCTTTCGGAGCGATCCGCCTTTGGAACTTCAAGGGTTGAAAGGAGTTGGAAAGACGGGAGAAAAGGGCGAGGTTGGCTTCATCACGTTTGGTATGTGAACTATTATTTGAAGAAGGTATAGTCACTGGACACCCGACTAACTCGTGGCAGTTTTGTTTCCACGGCATTTGACGCGGCAGCGACGGGACGAAGTGATATCTCAGATCCAGACATTCCGCGATTATTTCCACTATCATATTAAAGCTTCCAAGGCGTACATCCACTCGCGGATGCGGCGTCGGACGGCAGATTTCTTGCAAGGTTTGTGGTCACCTACCTCTTTTATCACCGAATCTGAATTGACAAATCTACAGTTCTTAACCGTGCGAGACCGGAGACGGAAGAACGCGAAAGGAAGACAGCAAGTGGCAGGACGTTTAGAGTCCAAGGTTGAACATCATCAGAAAGAACGAACAATCCATGATAAAACTTCGAGGCATGACATCCGGTCTGCACATGGCATTCATATAGCTAGAGGTGGCGCAGAATACTCAATGGATTCGCTGCTGCGGCCATCTAAGACCTTACCCATCTGAATTGTCCAGACTCCATCTGACAGGAGCGTTTCGAGACTATGTTTAAGCTTGCCACATTGACCTATTCAGACGGTAGTCATGACACTAGCATTTGCGTACCAACTCAGCATAGGATTTTCCCCATTCCGCACCTGGGTTTCCTCCACGAAGGCCCAGCTTTCCAGGAAGTCCTTGTGGGACGACACTCTTGTCAACTTGCCCGTGATGGCACGATAGATATCCTCCATCATGGCGAAGTCGGTGGGAAAGAAGATGTCGAAATATCCCTGGTGCACGAACGGCGTGGAGACCTGCACGTTCCGCCGCTGATAGCGCGTCTGCACGACAGGGGCATTGAGTCCCGGAACAGCGTCCGGGAGGTAGTTGAAGTCAGACAGCACCAGGCGATGCGCGGGGAAGTATTTGTGGAGGACGTCGAAAAACTCCAATAGCCGAGTCGGGATATATTCCGGCTGAGTCAAGTTCGGGGCAAAGGGTAGAGAGTGGCGTAGGCGTCGAAGGAATTTGGGCTGCGAGACTGGCGTGACGAAGGGCGACCGCGCAGCAGCCTGTCGAACGCGAAGGTATCGTTGGGCGACCGGGTCGAGATTGCGGTCGTAGAACTCGAAGAACTCGCCGTCTTCGTCTATCAGGACACTACCCTGCAGTGGCTCCTCGGTTTCTGGGTCGTACCGCAGACAATCATGGGGGAAATTGTCAATGACTTCCAACGCGAGGAAGAAGCAGGGAGACCGCACGTACTCCTGCCAGTCGAATACGGAGCGGTTGATGATCTGGACGTGGCCGAGGTGCTCCGCGGCATAGGGCGAGCTTTTCAGGCTGGTCATCTGTAGGTCGGCCAATGCGGACGAAATCTCGATGATCTTGAACTGCGTCCGGGCGTACACTTCGGGTTCCCACTCGTAGATGTAGTCGAGGATATTTCGCATCAGGGTCCCATTGCCCGCGCCCATCTCGTAGATGATCAGATCGTGGTATGGAAACAGCGTCATCTTGTAGTTCGTTACGAGATACCGCGCAATCGCTTCGCCATAGTACGGTCGGAACAGTTCGGTGGGTGTATGCCAGAGCTGCCTGGCCTCGTCTGGCTCGACTGCGTCCAAGGCATCTTCAAACTCCACGTAACTCAGATCCACCATGCGATTGAACTCCTGGCCGTCTTTGATGGAGGCAAAGTCGAAGGGCTTGCCGGCATTGAAGATCGTGGCGTGTTTGGAGAAGTAGCCGTAGTTGGGATTGTATAGACTATCTGCATATGGGAGTTAGTACCTTACTTTTATTGGGTGCTGATACTCATACCTTCTATGAAGTCCCTCGTCAGCATTTTAACCCTCCGTGGTCGTTGAGTCCGATGCTGAAGGTCGCGTGCTGTAACCCGGGGATATTCTTTGAGTTGGCGTGTCATATCTTTGGGGAATGCATCGATTCTCTGCTGCCACGGACTGCCACCATCTTTATCATCTGCCTTGCGGCGAAGTACGTATGTTCTACGCTGCTCGAACCGTTGTGCAGGAGGGTATCGTGTCGCATTGGCCAAGCGAAGACATCGCCGAGACGGTCGGGCGAACAGCTGTCGGAATATTTGAGTAATGGCTGGTGAGTCCATTGCGACCAAGGTTATCCGCGCCAGAAGCTCCTTTGACTGGACGCGCGGAGCTCGTGGATCAGTAGATGTTTAGGGACGGTATTCGAGACGCCGCCGCCTGCGGTGTGCAGAATCTCATTTGCGGAGAAGTTCGAGTCGTTCATATTTGGTGTGAGACTCGGAGGCGGAGCCGATGATTAGCCGAATAACAGACACCTGCTCTAGACATCTGTATCATCCATGATGTTTCTTGATTTCTGTGCAGGTATAATAGATCAACAGGCAGATGATCCCACCCTGGAACCAATCTCCGAAGATACTGTCACTACAGCGGCTGTGATTGTCAAGAATATCCTTTCGGTCAGGCTGAATCTATAGGGGTTTGTCGCATTGGAACTCAAAGTACGTGACCGACATCATTGCTCGTCCGTATTTAACGCAGCCTCGTGAGCATATATGTTCGGCGGCGCGTTTATGCTGCTAGTGCAATAGCAATAACACAATCGAGCCGATGATGCTTTCATGTCCTGAAGTCATTGCTATTTATCCAGGGTGTGTGTGCTCCAGGGAGACATCTCAAGTCCTACCTTGTCAATTTTGTTGCCAATACTAACTGGAAGAAACCTGGGTCTATTCTTTTTGCATGAGCGTTGCGCACGGTGCTGCTCAGTCAGGAAATAAAATAAACGGCACCTGCCACCAACGTTTGACTGAGCATGCAATGGTCACACCGTGAGGTCCTTGTAGGCTTTGCCTCAGGCCTCATAGTAGCTGCAGTCATTGACCAACTCCGCCGGCATTATGGCTCCAACTCGCTGGATCCAACAAGAAACCAACGGATCAAGGCGGCTTCAGATCTACAAGACAAGGCTCTCCGACCTTCAGGGGTTGGCATAGAATCAACCATAGGCAATACTCCGCTTATTGAGATACGATCACTGTCTGCTGTCACGGGATGTACGATACTAGCGAAATGCGAATTTCTCAATGGTGCTGGCAACAGCCCCAAAGATCGTGTGGCGCTCAGCATGATCGAACGCGGCGAAGCTGCGGGCCTATTGAAACCACATTCGGGCGATACGATCTACGAAGGCACGGTCGGGTCGACCGGGATATCCTTAGCAACGCTATGTCGGGCTCGAGGCTACCTCGCGCATATTTGTATGCCTAGCGACCAAAGCTTTGAAAAATCAAACCTTTTACTCAAACTGGGCGCAGTGGTTGAGCGAGTGACGCCCGCCCCAATCGTGGACCAAGCTCACTTCGTCAATCGCGCGAGGAATCTGGCGCGTGAGCACACTGCTGACCCGAACAAGAAGGGCAGAGGCTATTTCGCCAACCAGTTCGAGACGGAAGCCAACTGGCGTGCACACTATGAGGGCACAGGTCCGGAGATCTATGCCCAGGCCGAAGGACGAGTCGACGCCTTCGTGACTGGCGCCGGGACAGGAGGCACGTTGTCCGGCGTTGCCATGTACCTGAAGGAGTGTCTCCCACAGGTCAAGGTGGTGCTCGCTGATCCGCAAGGTAGTGGCCTTTATAACAAAATCATACACGGCGTCATGTTCCATAGCCTGGAAAGAGAAGGCACGCGGCGACGGGATCAGGTCGATACAATTGTCGAAGGGATAGGTCTGACCCGATCAACCGTCAACTTCGAACAAGGCAGGGAACTGATTGATGATGCCGTCAAAGTCACCGATGTGCAGGCTAAAAACATGGCGAGATGGCTGGTGGAAAGAGATGGCATTTTCATCGGAAGTAGTAGTGCGGTCAATTGTGAGCTTGCTTGCCACCAAAGGCATTGATATACAACTGATTCATTGTTACTGACTGAACTTAGGCACCGCTGCTCTACAAACAGCTCTGAAACTTGGCCCTGGCCACCGCATTGTTACCATTCTCTGCGACTCCGGAGCACGTCACCTTTCCAAGTTCTGGGCTCAAATAGGTGACATTGGAGGCGAAGCACGGACAACGATGGAGGACATTCTGGAAGCCAGGCCTCTGAATTAGGCCAACAACTTCCGGATAGGGCCATCGTTCGAACCTTTTGTTGCAATCAGCACCAGAAACATCGAAGGCGCCGCCCTCTCATGGCTCTAATAAGCAGCTGGGACAAGGTCCTAAGTGATCTCCTCCGACTCGGGGCTTTCTGACTGCTTTACCGCTTCGCCAGTCGACTGTCTCCACTCCGCCAACCAGATCTCTGCGAGTTTGTCGACCACATCGGTGATGCGGCAATTTTCAAAGGACCGAGTGAATGACGAGATGTCCGATTTTGGGTTTTGGCAGAGCCGATCGAGGGTTTCTAACTCAGACTCGGACCATTTCCTTGCATCTCTTTTACCCTTCGTACCTCGAGGTTTTCGATACCTGATGAATGCTTCCTTCAGCTGCGACGCGTTCTTTTTGGTGCGGAGGAGTCCCGATTCGGCGATCTCGTCGAAAGACTGACCTGCACCTTCATGCAGCTCAATAAGCTTCCTGAAGTTGGCGACACCCAATTTGGGTCCACGAGCCCCAGTAGGCGCGCATAACACGTAGTCGCGCATGTACGCTATATCATGTACACCATCATGAGGTGCTCCATTCTCCACGGCGTCAACCACCAGCGTCTTCCAGTGATTGAAAACGGAAGACCTAGTCTTCCATTGGCGCGAACAATAGAAACAAATACCCTGCTTCATCTGAATCGCTTGCTTGTCATTTCCCCTTCCGTTGCTTCGGTTCGACTTCCATATCACCTCTGCATGTTCGGGCTCCGATTGCTCTGCTTCATCACCAGAGAGCCCCTGCTGCAGTGGATCCACCGAATCTTCCCGCAAACGCCTGTGGCCTTGTCTCAGCGGCGAGATTGGTCTCCTAGTTGAACGCCAAACAGAACCTTCAAGCTTCAAAGACGGCGTGTCCCCGCGGTCTGAACTCTGTAACCTCGAGGGTGTATTCGATGTTGGGGCCAATCTTGTAGGCTTTTGGGGCTTTGGGGGGATGAGGTCCATTGGTAAGCGCCAGGCCGGTTCCACCTGGGCTTCAACTGCTGTCGTCCTGGCTCTCTGCAACATGTCCAGAACCTCTTTGCCCATCTCAGGGCCGTACTTCCGGAGGACAACACTCTCCTCTTCCTCATCTCCCAGGTGTGGTGCCTCCGGAAGCTGGTAGGCTATATCCTCACTTTCTTGTTTGGGAGACCCTACCGCAAACAGAGAATCCGGACTCGTTGACCGTTCTGGCTCTCCAGCCTCAAAGAGCGAGTCTGTGTCGGAGTCGTTTGCATCAGACCTGAACCTCTTGTGGACCTTCCGGGGTGTATCGTATGAAGAATGCGACTGTGCATGGGAAGAAGACTCGCTTTCGCTCTCTTCGGAGTGTGTCTCCTCGTCAGACATGGCAGCGTTCTCGGCGATTCCTTCAATGCTCGTAATCACATCGTCGGCTTCTTTGTGGGAATAAGGGTCTCCTCCATCTGGCGCCTCAGTCATTGCTCTCAAGAAAGACCGCCCTTTGCTGTCCTCCACGGGGATGTCGCCAATGTCTGTTTCGTCCTCCATGCTTTCCAAGTGCCCGTTGTTGACCACCACTCTTCCTTTGACAATGTCAATTTCGTCGCCTACCCCAGTAAAATCTTGGGAGTATTTCTCGAAGATTGATTCGAAGCGTGTCTTAAGAAGCTTGTCATTCTTGTACCGTAGCGAACCGAGGTCTTCGTCGAGTTCGGTTTCCGTTGGCTGGTCTGCGAAGATAGAGAGGCGGGGTCTTTTTCGAAATGGTTCCTCCATTTTGTGTTTCCGAATCCTACAGACAGACTCTTGCGTATTTGTGGGAGGCTCGATGTGTGCAACTTTGATCCATGCGGTAGCAACTGTGCCAGCACAAGCCTCGATCCGGAGTGGTGGCCAAATGGCGGAAGAGTGAGAATTAAATTAATGATTCTGTAGTCGCGACGCGGGTTCGCGGACGAGCGCGTAGGAGGCCGCCTGCGTCATTCGACTTGGACCTCAAACCATCAGCATTCCTCCATCCCAGAGGCCTGTACCGGACCAAAGCGACCGCAGACAAACAGTACACACAATTCAGTCTATCATGCAGTCGGTATGTATTGCCAGAAGTGCCGGCAACCAATCCGGATAGATGCATCGGTCCAGGACCTGAACCCAGCGTCCTTCGACCTACTTGTTGGTGAGAAGCCTCATTGTATTCATCCCGTCTGATCGCTGACTCTCCCAGCATCTACGGCAAAATCCCAGCAGAACAACCCAAGCGTGTCTCGCTTGAACTACCCCAAAGAACGAAAAGAGCTCTATGACCGTGTCTCCGGACAAACACACTCACCAGTTTACAAGAGGACGATCTTAGCGCCGCAAGATGGCAATCATACATCAGGTCACGGAGCCGGCAATGGACAACCTGATATGTCCTTTATTGAGATAACTCAATCTCAAGTTGCCCTGCAAGAGAGGGACTATTTGGACCGGACCAAGCGCAGGGTAGAGGGACAGAAGGGTGATGATGATCCCGACGGGCTCGAGACGAAGAACTTGTTGTCCAGGCAAATGATCAAGACGGAAACACTGTTTTCTATACTGTCGTCATACTCAGATGTCGACCACCCGATATGCCTCGAGTGTACATCCATACTTCTATCCTCGTACAATACTCGTCTCGCGGGTTGTCTCAAGGAGAGGGACGCTTACGCCTCCTTCCTCAAGTCAGTTCAGCACAATGTCTCTTCGACTCCGAACGGAAGTGACACGAAGGCACGCAAAGAAAACATCGAAGCTCAGCAGAAGGGAGAATCAACCTACGATCAGCTAATACGTGCTGAAGGCGAGTCCGGAGATGTTGAAGGAGAGCTCGCGACCCTGGAGGAAGAGAGCGAACGGGCCGACCTGGACGAAAATGCATATTGGCAGTCGCGAAACGCTCTCGATGACAAGCTGTACGAGATCACGGTTCGTCTTTTATCTCTTCAGGAAAGGTTCGCTCACGACCGCCAACAACTTGAGCGACTTCAACGTACCAACGTCTATAATGACACATTCTGTATTGGCCATGATGGATATTTTGGAACCATTAATGGTCTGCGACTTGGCCGCCTACCTAGTCAGAATGTTGACTGGGCCGAAATAAATGCAGCATGGGGACAAACGTTATTGTTGCTTGCTATTGTTGCGGAGCGACTGAAATATACCTTCCAGGGTTACCGTCTCCGACCACAGGGCAGCACGTCTCGCATTGAAAAGCTGGAATATCCCCAACAGGCGCCTGGCACGACCCGACAAAATGGGCAGGATCGTGGGCTGCGTTCTGTTTCCGCTAATCCTGAACCCAAGATTACCCGGTTGGACCTATTCAGCAGTGGCGATATGGCAATTGGTCGACTTTTGAACCACCGAAGGTTTGACGCGGGGATGGTCGCATTTCTCGACTGCTTAAACCAGCTGGGAAAATATGTCGAGCGGACATCTGCAGCGGAGGCCAATACAAGCAATGGCCAGAACAGGCACAGCGTCGTGCGCAACCACCCCTCCGAAGAGGGTACTACCGTACCCTATAAATGGCGACAAGATTGGGGATGTCTCTATCAAACTTGGGGTGGGATTCCATCAGGATGAGAACTTCACAAAGGCATGCAAGCATGCCTTGACGAATTGCAAGTTTCTACTGGCTCATGTGAGCAACCTCGAGGTCCAGAGAGGTTCATGACTGGAAGTTGCCGTGAACCGGATCTGAAGCGCTCTGCATGGTATACAAATTCCACACCTCCATGGCCTGGACCAGCTCCATGCTCTGCCAGTCCGAACACTGTACGTCTGCGCTTCGCCGACATCATAAGGAGTCATTCAATCGAAGACCAATATGGACAGCTTTTGCTCTATAAGCATTCGCCAGTGGCGCGACGCATATCGGTGTCGTTTCTCGACCTCATCCAGTGATCTACCTCCGTGGATTCGACATCAGGAGTGGAATGGTTCCAAGAGTTTAGTACCACTGGTGACCGACTGGTCTCAGCCACCCTGACACTGGAACGAGAAGAGCTCATCCGCTTCTCCGACCTCCCCGTGGACGCGGGTCTAGCGGTTTGACAAGGCTGATTAGAGCTAAGGTGGCAAGGCATGACGGAAAGACGCCTGGAACAGATAGGGGTCTTGTGCCAGCTTGAGAAGTGGAATCTTCGCTCAGTGCTTCGTTGAAGAAGTCCTAAGCGTCATCGATTGCAGCAGGCAGCAGGCAGCGGCTGCTATGCTATACTATCATCAAATAGACAAGCTGTCCAGCTGTTGATGTAATGAATCACTTCGAGTTCCAGATCCACGCATTTCTTTACGGTTGCTTAGGTAATCGGAAAGCCACTTTACGCGCCTCGCGTCTTTCTACTTCAGCCTCGTGTTCCATGCGCGTCATTCAATGCGTACATGTATTTCTACTTACCCGCCTTATGTACCGCACTGGTGGTTCCAGTTTTTGAGTTCGTCGCGCGCGACATCCATAGTATTATGCAATGGCTCGAGGTGCTGCGCCGGCCGAGCCGTCCGACTTCGAAAAGCAGCGTCTTGCCAACATTGCGGAGAGAGATGCGCTGCTCAAGAAGTTAACGCAAGAAGCCCAGCAAGCAGGCCTTTATTCCAAACCCCCATCGGCAGGCAATCAGAATGGGCAGAAACGAACGGCGAAACGAAAAGAGCCTCCTGCGAAGCGGATTAAGAAAGAGAGCGAATTCGTCCCTCGTCGTACTTCCTCGCGATTAGCAGGCATTAAGCCGGACAGCGAAGTGGCCAAACAAAAGGCGGAAGACGAATATGAAAAGGCTAAGGAGGTCGAGAGGCAGAAGAGACAGAGAGTCACAGGGGATCTGAACTTTGCCAACGGCTCCAGCTTGATCGGAACAGATGTCTTACTCAAGGGCGTCGCAAAACCATACGAGCGCACCTTTGACGATGATGATATCCGAGAAACTACAGACAAGGACCTGAAGGCGCTGCGGCAAAGGATGAGCTCGTTAGAACTCTGGGACGCATGGGAACCGAACCGGATTAAAATCACGCCGGAAAGAATCTACAGCATGTCTTTCCACCCCACGTCGACCAAGCCGATCGTGTTTGCGGGCGACAAGATGGGAAACCTGGGGATTGTGGATGCGTCGCAAACGGGCAAAGCCGTAAAGCAAGAAGATAAGGATGATGATGAGGACGATGATTACGGGCCAGACCCAGAGATCACGACTATCAAACCTCACACACGTACCATCTCGGCCATGCACAGCCATGCGGCAAAGCCAGAAACGGTGTATACTGCGTCGTACGACTCTTCGATTCGAGCGACGGACCTGCAAAAGGCCGTAGCCGTGGAGGTTTACGGCCCTGCAAACAAGGAAGATGACGAGCCGGTTTCTGGCGTCGACATGGCCCAAACAGATCCGAACGTGGTATATTTCACCACCCTGAACGGGGCGTTCGGGAGATACGATGTACGGCAAGACCCTTCCAAGGCCGACCTGTACCAGCTGTCGGAGAAGAAAATAGGCGGCTTCTCTCTGAACCCAGTAGCACCGCACTATGTCGCCACAGCGTCCCTGGATCGGTTCATGCGACTGTGGGATTTGCGCAGGATCACGAAGAAACTTCCAACTCTGGTTGGGGAGCACGAGTCGAGGTTGAGTGTGAGCCACGCGGCGTTTAACACAGCTGGGCAAGTGGCCACGACAAGCTACGACGACACCATCAAGATCCACTCATTTGGAGTCAAGAACAAGACTGGCACTGCTGCGCGGGAGAGCATGAATCAGTGGAAACCTGGGTTTCAACTTGACGAGGCTGCCATGAAACCGGAAGTTGTCATCAGACATAACAATCAAACGTACGTGAGAGACGGCCCGTTTGTTTCAATTCACAGCACGTCCTCCTGTTACCCCTCTTTCCATTGAAGCGATTCGGATCAGACTTTGAAAACATCTGCTCGGTCTTTTGGATCAGGGGCATCGGCGACCAAGTCTGGCTTTCTATCAAGCATTCCTCACTAGTTTCATTCCCCTTTTGGCCTGTGTCGTCCTTGAACTCATATTTGATCTGTACACTAACTGGATTGACACCATGCAGTGGTCGATGGACGACGATTCTCAAGCCCCGCTGGCAAATGTATCCCGAAGACAACATCCAGAAACTAGTCGTGGGGAACATGAATCGGTAAGACAAGATCACCAAAGCACATTTCCATTCTCCCACCTCGACATCTATCTTGCTATTCCCTTCCCATCCCACCCTCTCATTCCACGAATACCCCTCCCCAGAGTGCCTCCCTCCCTCCCTCCCTCCCTCCCCGAAACTGCTATCCC
This sequence comes from Exophiala sp. LBMH1013, assembly GCA_024611085.1. Lineage (NCBI taxonomy): Eukaryota > Fungi > Ascomycota > Eurotiomycetes > Chaetothyriales > Herpotrichiellaceae > Exophiala > Exophiala sp. LBMH1013. The sequence continues at coordinate 1,861,087 of JAMFLB010000006.1, read as the reverse complement.
TTTCAGACCAAATGAATCCCCCATGCCGCCTTTTTCGCCGTCCACAACCCACCATCGTCTTCTACATCCTCACTTTCTTTCCCCTTCCTTCCTCACTTGAATCTGTTACTTATTTGTCCCCTCGCGTTAATTCTCTTTCCACATACTTCTTACTGATCCGTATCTGTATCGTGACCAGCTTTGTCGACATCTACAGCGCAGACGGCACGCAACTAGCCCAACTCGGCGGCGACAGTATCACCGCGGTCCCGGCCGTAGCAGTGTTTCATCCAACCAAAGACTGGATCGCCGGAGGGACGGCGTCCGGCAAATTATGTTTATGGATGTAGAGTTTAAACTTTATCCATCCATGTATCCATTTGTCCATCTATTTCTTTATCTATTCATTCATCTATTCGTCTCTTCTACCCACTGATCTAGTGATAGCTTCCACCACATCCAAAGGAAGGAGTTGAAAAGAGAGGAACTCCTTAATGGCGACATAGCCATACAGCCGCTCGACAAGAGGCCAACAGCCCAATATTCAGCCGAGCATTATCGACGATACCCTCCCCAACTTAGTGACAAGGGTACTACGAACCAATCTCAGGCAGACTCTTTCCTCACTCTCTCTCCAGTAATAATGGCGTGATAGTGATACAATGTTGTCGAAATTCTCGAGCACAGAAGCGAGCATTCAAGGGCCACATACATATTCCCCGTAATGTTGCGCACCACAGTGATACTGCTGTTGAACAGTGCTCATTCAGCTTCAGCTTCAGCTTTGGTGCTCCTCTGCCACACATCAGCTCGATTTGTCACTTGACGATCCATAAGGGAAGACACTAAATCAAATCGAACCGTCTCCAAAGCCCAAGGAAGGTGCACTGCACTCGAGGGAGTAGATCAAATCACTGAGGCGGGAAGGAAGATATGGCTTGCGTAGAAATGAAACATTCTAGGCCCTGCATCGCATCGCATCGCATCGCATCATCAATATACACTGCATTTACTGCTTCGCTATGGTGAGCTGTGCGTTGCCACCACAGATCCAGTCAGCCACAGCACAGTAGAGAGGAGTTCAGCTGACAGCTGCAGCATGCAGCCTGCAGATCCAGAAATCACAGGAAACCGAAGGCAGTGAATGGCTTTTGAGAGAATTGTATACACATACATCCTTACCATCACTCGAATAGGCCAGGTGTATCTCTCACTGGGAATGGATCCGGGCACCAACTTCGACACCAACTTCGTACCCCTTGTGGTACCTTCCAAGAGCTGAAGACAGTTGAATCACCAAGTTATGGACCGAGAAGAACGCCCTCTGGTCTTACTGCCGCTACCTTACCTTAAGCTAGCTGCGAACCTGGTAATACTCCCGGGTACACTACGTACGTTCTCCGTTCGAGTCTGCATCTCTCGGACGCTGTGGGGCGTGGTTTATACTGCCCCGCATTCCGCTAAAAAGTTCAGCTTCAACTTCAACTTCTGCGGGCCGTCCCAAAATGGAAGCTACTTAGAAAGCTTTTCATGACTACCGTGATCAGAACCAGCAGGAGTCTGTCTCAGCGGCCGGCTGGCTGGCTGAATACGAACTGCGTTCCAAAAGCAGCGATCTGCCTGGTCGCGAGCTGAAAACATATGAAAAGATGTCCGAAATGAGGACGTCTAGACTCTACAGGCTTGGGTCTATTTGGCTCGGTTGGGGCAAAGCCCTGCAATGCGTGAAGACCAATTCGACTGCCTCAGGGTAACTTTATGGCTGGCTGAGATGTCGAGTATGTTCCCATCTCGTGGTCCAATTAACCAGCTGAGATGTTGATATTCACACCTCATCTTCAATGATGTTTTGGCTGGCTGGCTGGCTGAGACGGAGAGTGTGTGCCCATCTCATCTCGTGGTTCAATTTTCACCAGCTGAGATGTTGATGGAGAGTGTCTTCACGTCTTCACACCTTACACCTTTATCTTCAATGACTTCACACCTTTTTTTGGCTGGCTGAAGATGGCGAGAGTGCATTCACCTTCCCTCCTTGTGCTTGAATTTTTGGCCGCGCTGGGATGTAAAGAGCCTTTACATCCCACGTTTGAACTTTGAACATGTTGGCTGGCTGAAGTGTGCAGGTGCTGTATGCACTAGAGCTGAGAGCTGAGATGCAATCCCCCGAATTCACGAGTTCCATGGAGGTTCGACATGTGAGTAAACTAGGCATGAAGGTATGGCTTTCCTTTGCAAGATTGGCAGGATCATTGGCTGCTAGATCCCTGAAGGTGATGTGTGACAAGGTCAGTGATCAAACTACACATCGTACAGAAGGTATGTGACTGCACTGAGGTGCTGTTGTGCCGTTGTGCCGTTGTGCTGTTGAAGGGCTAGACAAAAGAGAGCGAGAGAGCATCCACGGACCACGGCTCTTGGGTATATAGGAGCCCTGCTCCCACCTGCTCTGTGGTCTCTTACTTTTTTCTCGCAACTCACCACTCTCAAATCAAAGATCACAATCCAGATTTCAGAGCTTCAGTTTCACACATCAAAGACCCAGAACGCTACACTTACTTGTGCTTGAAAAAAAGATGGCGTGAGTTTGTCTCCAGAAGCTTTCCGCCCCGAATGATGAATCCGAGACTGATCATGCATGGCAGTGCCAAAACCACGTCTGCGACAATCTATGTCGAGGAGTCGAACTTGACGTATATCTTCCTCAATCGACCGACCAACAACTACATCATTTGGATCCGCTTCCAAGATCCCAAGCACCCCGACCAAGGGCAAATCAACAAAATCGAGGCCTTGCAAGGTCCCATCTCTGCTTATCTGTATGACGACAAGTCGATCCGACTGTTTTTCACTGGCAAGCCGAAATTTCAAGGCTTCGAAAAGTTCACCACCATCCAAGAAATCAAACTTCCCAACGCGAACAACAAAAACACAGATGTGTCAAATGGATGGCAAAATGCTTCTGTCGCCAAAGAATTGACCTTCCAGAGCCAGGTGGCCGAAAACCTCAGGCTCAGTGACGCGACTTCCTTCTTGTCCCTCACTTTGTCCAAAGACACTGATAACCATACCTATCCAGCTGCTGTTTGGAAAGTCATCAATGAAGATGCCTTTGAGTACGCTGCCAGGAAGAAGGATGGCACATGGGACCGTACGAAATTTCAGCTACCGGCCTGAAGCACAAATGATTGCACCTGAAAGGTGATCACTGATGCCGACAGCTTAGCTCGGAGAAAGGTACCAGGTACACAACATGTTGTTCATGAGGAGGCCAGATGGAGGTCCCCAACACATTCGCTCAACTGTAATGAGTTCTTAATTTAGGTAGTGGAAACTGTGTTGACCTATGATCGGAAGCTTGTTCAATGTCAGCTGTCAAAAAAAGAAACGAGTGCGGTTAAAGGCTTCTCAATGTGCGTCTATAGTGCAACCTGCCTTTCCTCAGGCCATAACGATGACCAATGACTCGCTGAAAGAGTTGTACAGGACCGTGGGCCAGCACTTGCACCAACCACAAATGCCAAAGTGCGAAAATAAGAGAGGAGTAGGCATATTGCTCCAACGAGATGGTTGCATGCTATCCAATAGTTTTCCACCAGAAACCCGAGCCTCACCTGCTCTCTGCCTATTAATGTGCTTGAGAAGGGGGTTTAGACCTAATCAACTCACACTGGTGACATATCCTGCCTCAGTTGTCTCACTCAATCGTCAAGACTGCCCAATGTACAAACCACAAACACCACTTCACCAGTTTCATTTTTAAGTGGCGTCCAGTGGATAAGAAACTTCTCATACCCCATGTACCGGCGGGTACAGAGCGTCACGTCGAGAGAAATGGCGTTTCCCGCACGCAAGGCTGTGCGCACACGCGATCTGAAGTCGCCACTTAACTTGCTTGGTGAGCGCGCCGACAAGAAGCGGAAAACGTCTATGCCGACAATCTGGGGCACCAGCGTTTTGGCATGCAAGGTCGATGTGGATTTAGTCGGGTAAAGCAGCGAACTAATACCCGCGGAGTAAAAGGTGATGTAGAAGGTTGAGTAATTGACTACCAGGAACTATAGTACATGTTCAAATCAGCATCCGTGTGACAAGCATCCGCAAAGTAGCACCAGGCCATGGAGGTGTGGCATGATAGGGCTGCACCATGATAGCATGTCCGTAAAAGCAAACGCCACGTGAACAAACGAAAACATATGACTTTACCTTTGAGTAAGCGGTATAAAAAGTATCGATTTGTTTCCTCAGATTCGCCCTATCCATCTGTTTCAAAACTCCCTCTTCCATCCCCGGCAGGCGCTCCGATGGTATAGAAGGCCTTGGTTTGAAAGAAGAAAAGAATCGATCCGTACGCGACGGCCGTTTGGCTGGCCCAGGCGACATGGCCCGGCTGTCTGCCTTTTCGTCATCCGAATCTTCAGACATGGCCAGAACCTTCAACACGTCGGAGGCATTGTGGATTGTCGTTGAACAGTTGACTTGACCGCCGAGGAAAAAGGCCAGATTGCCGTTAACATCAAACAGCGGCGTCGTGTACAGTAGATTCCAGAAGGGCTCGCCCGATTTCTTGATGTTCAGTAGTAACTCGACGGACTCTTGGTGGGAATCGATGGCTTCACGCAATCGTCCCACTGCCGACTTGTCGGTTTGGCGAGACTGTAAGAAGCGGCAATTCCGTGGGATGATCTCGTTGCGGGTGTAGCCTGTGACCTTGACGAAGCCGTCTGACGCGTACACGATAGGATTGTCCGCCTTCATCGGGTCTGTCAGAACAAAACAATCCCCAAGCCCTGCATATTTCCCCGGTTCACCCGCAAGAGCCTTGGCCGCACTCTTGGTCATTTGATGGCGGACGAAGCGTGGGTAAATGTCCATGGCAACAAGCCGTTCAATATCGTCCCGTGACTCGACAAAAACAGACTCGAGTTTGGGCAACGTCGAGGTGAGCGCGGCCTTCATGTCCTTGTTCACTTTGACCAACACGCTGTCTGGTATGTTGATCTGGTTAGTTGCATTGACTGAAATGTAGTCTCGGTGGATTGCGAACATGCTATCAGCGACGTCATTCAACAAAGCCCTGTACTTGTCCACTTTATCCAAAAATTCCAGATTCTCCCCACATAGACGAGACCGACTGTATTTCAATAGTTGATGAAAGGTGGTAGGACTGTGGATCGCGACTTGAAAGACATCCTCGGCGAAGAAGTCGAGCATTTTGAAGCCTGAAGTCGAGGTGAGTCCTGTGGTGCGTGACGCTCGAGAAAAAGTACTCATGGAACGTTCGTAAGAACTCCTTTCATCCACCGTCTCGAGGTCGAAATTCATCTTCCCAATCTCTTCCAAGTTGGCATGCTCGACATTAGCATGACTGGTGCTTGTCGGCTGAAAGTCCAGGCAGCGCATCTCGGCAGACCCACGATTCTGCGGGCTTTTGGCTTGCTGGTTGCGTGGATTGCTGAATGAACCTGCATATGACTTGGTTGAGTCCCACACTATGGCAGAAGGACGTTTCGTGGATGTCGTATGTCTTGTGTCCAGACCTATGGCTGCTGTATTGGATAGGGATTTCCTGCCCTCTGGGTCGGCAGTGTAGTCTCGAGTCAATCGACGGCGACCCAAAGGTGAAGACCTAGGCGATTCCATGTCGGTGGAGGGAAGAAAAAAGGAAGTAAGGTCGTTCGATACTGTGGATGGGTCTGTCCTTTCAGGACTCGTAGCAGGGCTGCGACAGCGTTGTGATGGTTTTGAATGGTCTCATGTTTGCCTGCAGAAAATCAACGTGAAATGACAGACTTCCCAGGCTATTGGAGTTGAATGCACAATGTCCGTATGCTCTGCTGTGCCAATACAATGTTTAGTTCGAAGATGATCATTGCTCAGGGTGTAACGCGGCACATAGGAGCTAAGCCATCAACCAGGATGGGAAAGAAGTATGGAAGAGGGCTATAGGGACAGTTCCTTAGCTTCGTCACCACCGATCCCCCATGGCGGGAAAGAGCTGCCGCGTCTGATGCTATTAGACTTTGTGGCGGACCAATATATAAATCCCTGGCGGCACGGCCACCATGTGAACCGTGATCTAGACCACGTTGCAGCGAGCAGAGATTCCCGATCAGCCAAGGGGAAGTGAGAATGAAATGGCTAGACTGCTCCAACCATGATCCTTGCTGGTGGCTGAAGTAGAAGTCATAGATATGCCGTTTTTAAGCTGACTGGACCTACCTCGAGCACCTCCTCACACAAGCTTGTAATAGACTTTGTAGCCTGGCCAAGTCGAGGACGGAGAGCAGAGACTAGTAGTTAACTGGCAGACCTTGCTCGCTGTAACATCGTAGGATTTTCGGAACGTTGAATCTGCATTTGGCTTCAAGATCGGTGCAAGGACAAATGACAGCTTGCAGAGGAGGTGTCTCCCGGTCCGGCTCTTCTCTGAAGCGATACAGGGCATTCAGTTGATGGATGACAGCTCGGATCTGAGAGAGACTAATGAGTGAGCCGTCAGTCCAATGATGGGTTTTCACTGGAGCTCGCCTTACGTCAAGACTAAGCCACCTGTCAGGGGTATTTTGACAGGAGAGAACTTCAATCTCGAGATCAAAGGTTCCTTCTTGTTGACTGTTCTGTTTCATCAGCATTCAATCGAAGATGGCCATTCTCCAGTATGCATTGGTGCTGCTGTTCTTCGAAACCGCTGTTTCGCTGCATTCACCGCCCAAAACAGGCCCGAGGCAGCCCCAAGGCTCTATATTCATGATTGAGACCCTCCTGCTGCTGCTGTTGGAAGGGTGCAATGCTCCGAGACGTCGACTTATTACACTCCGCCATCCGCATATGCACCCGGGTCTGGCGCCTGAGGACGTACATCGGCATCTGCGGGACGATCAGTCCCTTCCGAGAGCAGATGGCCCCTTTTGTCCCTTCCGAGGACCGGCTACCTATGTAGGTCTTTGTTGGCCTTGTCTCACCTATCGTATTCGTACGGTACCATCGCAGAAACGCCGGTAGAAGCACACCCGACCGGGCTTGTAGCTGCAAGAAGCATCCGCCAAATGGCTGTCAGTTCCCATGCTCAGGGGCCCAAGTCGCGGGCGGAATCGACCCAAGGTGCGACTGACGGCCTGAGGCAGCAAACAAAAGGAGACCTTTTGCTGGCCGGCAAGCAGGAACTTCATCTCCACTGTTGGCTCTACCTTTCAAAAGGGCGCAGCCACTACTGTCGTTGCGCTTCAACAAAGGCGTCAGCTCATTCCGAGTGCAACATCAAGTCTTTGGAAGACGTGGCCGCACTCCTCTCTCCCACGTCAGGCCAGTTACCACTGGAACGCCTTTTTCTTGATTATCGGAGGTACTTGTCAGATTCGAGTCTGTGGAAGTCCGAAAGGTAGGTCCGTACATAGGGGCGGTCGCATCTGAAAGCTGGACAGAGGGCTGAGCAGGTTGGGGTCGGCGTCGGCGTCGGCGTTTGCTGTGCACTCAGCGCTGTACATCAGATTGATATAGGTCAGTACTTGTCTTCCAGGTAGAGGTGAAGTTGCCATGGCGGGTGTCCAAGAAAAAGCCTTCTACCCTCTGTCCCAGGGGTAGAAGACAGCGCCCTAAGTCAAGTCAGCAGAGGCAACAACAACACCACCAAGTCCCCTGAAATGGACTCCTGGCCTTCCAACCTCGGTCTCTGCGTCTTTGGACACGGCGTCCCCCTACGGAACTTCACTACAACCCAACCAGAACGCGAACCAGACTCTACCATTGCTTGGCAACCAAACATCACCCCGGCACGTGGGTCAGGCACGAATAATACCTGTTGATATATAAAAAAATCAGAATTCCTCCCAACAATCCAGAGCGGCTGGCGGCCCAGTGGCCGAGCGGTTTAGGCACTCCCTTTGCAAATTGCACGGAGCGTCCTAGTTATATCACTCCGGCCAGCAACCGCCAGTCGCCTGGATTGTAGGGGGCTTGAGCACAACCACATTGCCCTTCACTATCCTCTTAGGACTGCTTCGGCACGAGGAGGGAGTGCAAGGGAACGGTGCCTGCTCGAGTTCCCCCGACAAAAAACCAGGATTCAGTTCCTTGTTTCACCTCCCACAATGTTCCAGTTCGATCCGACGAGCCTCCCCTAAAAAGGAGCCTTACGAACTTGGGACGGGAGGTGTTTTTTGTCAGTTTGCAGGTTGAACTTTTCGGCGGAGGGTTCGAGTTCGAGTCTCGCCTGTTTATTCTGGCATCTTTTTTGTTTCTTTTTTGGTCGTGTCTATCAGACCTACATTCTCTTTTCATTACTTGGCAACTCTCCAAGGACAACATAGACACCAGATACCTTGCTTTGTACGCGGCCAGCTCGATACCAGATAGAGAAATCATGACTCCTTACTTGTATCAGGACATATCTAGTCTCAGGTAGAGACTGGTCTTCGTATTCAAACATGAATAGTCTACTCTGCCACTGCCAGTTGATACTTTTAGGTAAACAGCATCCCAAGCGTTCCTGTCTCTCGGGCACTCATTCTCTGCAATGTTGGTTTTGGTATCATAACTCCATCTCATAATCGTCGCGGTCGACGCGCTCACCACCCATTGACGTCTCAAAAGGGGCATCAAGCATATCAAAGTCACCGTCGTCACCAGCGACAGCACGCCTACTATTTCTCGCATCCGTAGTCGCCGAATTCCCCAGCATGGTTTCCAAGCGAGACACCTCAGCCTCGGCTCTTCTGCCAGCCTCTTCAAGCCCAGCCAAGACGGTGCCCAACAACTCATCAAGCCTCAGATCCTGCAAGACCTTCTCATACCGTTTGACTTTCGCCCGATCCCACTCCTCCTCTGCGCGGTCGGGCCCCAAGAACGAATCGTCCGGGCGCTGCTCCACATCTTTCCATTTATTGCGAAACTCTTTAGCCACGCCGATATATGCTCGGACGTCGCCCGAGGCGGCCCCCAGGACATCGTGCAGCGGATTGGAAGGGTGGTCGAGCGCGTCCAGAACATTGGCGTGGAACCGGTGCGCGGCGCCATGGAAAGTGCGCGAGTCGCCTATGATGCTGGGGACGGAGTCGGGATGATGCCATTGTCTTGATGGTCCTGTGCCTGTCCCTGTACTGGTGCCCGAGCTTTTCAGAGTAGGATTTGAAGCAGTGCTAACTGTCGAAGTGATCACCACGCCCCAGACCCCAAGTAGACATACCAGCCCGCGCTCCAGCAGGGCGTAGAACTCGAAGAAATCGATTTTGAACTGCCGCTCTGCTTCGATCGGGTCGATGACCATCTCGTAGCGGCCGAGGGTTGCGCGAGGGCCGAAAGCCGGAGGGGCCTGAGAGTGAGGGTGAGGGTGATGGTGACCGTTTGTAGGATGGCCGTGTTGGATTCCGATTTCATGGTTTCGCTGCTGCTGCTGCTGCTGCTGTTGGTGGTTCTGGTATTCCTGTGCCAGACTCAGCGCGCGATGTGACCAGTGTGTTAGACTGTTCGCCTTCCATGCCAGCCGGCGGAATAGTCGGCGGAACCGCTGCAGTTCAGTCTGTCGTGCCAGATACTGTCGCTGTGCTAAGCTTAGTGCTGGGCTTGTTGTGGTTGTCGGAGGTAGTGTTGGATGTGGTGATCCTCCAGCCCTTTGCCCTGCTCCTATCCCTGCCTTTGTGTTGGTCGCTGCAGTTGTTGGTAACACGGTCGCTCCACCTATGTTCACATTTCCCGGCGGTGGTGGTGGTGGTGTTGTCGTTGATCGTGACAAGAGCGGATTGAGACTTGGAATGGGATCTGGGACATAACTGTGGCTGCGAGTTTGACTGTGCCCATCTGCGACTTTACACCCGACGCCAGGTTGCTGTGTTGACGGTGGTGTCTGGGTCCAAGCACGCGTTTGGAATTCTCGCTCTCGGCGTACTTCTGGACTTGCCCAGCGCGAGGCTGTCAGGTCCTGTTGCGGTCTGGTCATGGTGAATATCGATATCCATGCGATACTGATATAGTAACTTTAGCGCGAGGTATGGAACGTAAGCCGTATGTAGAGATGCACTGTGCTTGTGATTGTGCTTGTGCTTGTCCTTGTCAGCGAAGTGAAGTGAGGTGAAGTGGTGTAGTTAGGGGAATGTCTTTATGTCCTTTACCGCCGCTCCATAATGACACAAGGCAAACAAACACATCTGCAATCGTTTCTCTACGTGTATCTAATAATCCAGTATCTGCAAACATGAAGGACCTGAGCCTGAAATGCGTTCTTTATCTGCTACATCGTCTCTCGTCGCTAGCACGTGATTTACACTCACACTCAAAGTACTTGCACATATTCACGAGAACCCCAAAAGAGGCAGAGGCGTTGTGCATAGCTTTAAGTCTTATGACAACCTTGTGTCTCTGCTTCCAAGTAACTTAGGTCAATGTATTCGACATGCTCGACATGCTTGCCATTACTCGCCGTATGCCCAAGGTCCAGAACGCCGTGCTGGACATGATATATCATATTAACAGTCCCCCAAACTTTGCCTTCAGCAGTGTACTCTTTGAGGTCCTCCCAGAAACAACGTCCATATGTCATGATTGTGACCGTCGGCGTCTGAGGATGAAGAACAGTTTCCAGCCACGCCCTAGCATGTCACCTTCGATCCTTTTCCTTACTGTCGACCATTTCCCCCAGGATGACTCACCCGGCCTGTGATATCCTGCCAGGTTGCGCCAAACCTCCTGCCTGTACTGGCAAGAAGACCTTCCTCTTCCTCCTCGAGAGTGTCCTCGTCGGTATCCGGGTCCGCCAGTTTCGGTGTACGGAACAACAATAAGACGAACCCGATCAGGAAGACACCCAGGAAAACAAATTGAGCCCAGAAATCGACGACACCGAAGAAGGGGAAGTTGACCGTGACACGGTTGAGGAAGGTCGATACCACCGATGGCGTGCACACGTTGCGAGCAGCGGGATTGTCGGTAGCTTCTCGACAAGGGATGATATGTCCGATATGGTCGGAACAATCTGGCTGTTCGCCAGGATGTTTGGGAGGATGGTCACAAAAGGTTTGGGGCCCAAAGGTAGCATATTGTGGAGCCACCATCATGGCGATCGAATAGTTGATGGCCAGTGTCATCAGGGTAAGCATGACGGTTGCAATGAGCAGCGCTTGTGGCGAAGTGTGAGCCTTGCGAATTCTGAACAAAGTGATCCAGAGGACACGAATTCCGATTGTCGCAATTCCAATGATGCTGGCGCTAAAAAAGAGCATGACCAAGAACAAGAAGATCACGTAGTCAATGGGGAAGACCTTTGCTGAAGTAACCAGGATCCAATTGATCGGCTGGAAAATATGGTTGTGGGCGAGAAGATAGCCACAATGCCGCTTGCAGATCGAGTTCTTAGCTTTGTCAATACCAGTGATGAGCATGCTGACGAAGATCAGGAGGACCACGATCACCAGCAGTAAGCCGAGTATCAACTTGATGGGACGAAAGATGGCCTCAAGCTTCAACCAGATCTTCCACCATATGCTCTGATCCTCACCGGATGCTTCCGCCGCGAGGCGCTGATGTCGTCGTAGGGTGCGTTCTTCTCGGACTAAAGCGTCTAGTTCTCGCTGGTCCTTGGATGACAGGCCTTCAGGGTTGCCCTGCGCACGACCCTCGAGTTGCCTTTGCCGCTCTAGATTGCTTTCCAATTGTGCCGCAGTTGACTCGCTCAAAGCTGGAGCGGAGATGCCAGGAGCCGACTTGATCAACGTCAAGGGAAGGAGAGCCAGGCCGGCGGCCGTATAGAAGCAATAGATGATGATGCCAATGGTGATCAACAGACCAAGTGCAAAAGTCAGAGCCCGTTCACCATGGTTTTCCGCAAGCAATTTCTTGAAGAAATCGAGGTCGAAGTGAGCCCCCTCACGATGTCGTGCGACTGGAACGAAGAATCCGACCAGGAAGATGGCGAGACACAGGAAGACGAACGCTAAGGTGTACTTGAATGCAGCCCAGAACCTCGACCCGAAAGTTTGTGATCCTTCCTCTTGAGCCACCTCATCATATTCTTCATACCAGAAGTAGGCGAACGGTATGACCAACAGGCAAAGCACGGCATCCAAAGAGTAGAGGAAGTAATAGACGACCCGCAGCGTGAATGTGATGTTGTCAACCTTGTCTTGATTTGCCCAGTCTTTACGCCTGCCCAGTTTAGAACTCGAGGTACTCGATACTAGAGCAACGTCGACTGGAAGGAGGAGGACCGTCGCAAGAAGCGACGTGATGGTGAAAATGCAGACGATAGTGACAAAAGCGGATCGGTCTCGGTGAGCCTGGTACAGATAGACGAATAGAGAGGCAACCGAGAGAAGCAGGGCAATGGCAACGGCGTAGACCACCCATATCAAGGTGATTTGGATATAGCCAGCTGAAGCCATTGCCGAGAAGTGCGGATCAAGCACTTCGGTGAACGGGAGGAGCTCCATCTTGCTGGAGGAAGTGGTCGGCCGGAACTATCAAGACTGGCAAGGTTGCAAAATGATCTCCTTTCTCATCGTTGTAGACAGGAGATGGGGGACGCTTTCCTGTCGACAGCTTTGCAGAATGAGGGGCTGCGGAAAAGTGGTGTCTTGTGGTCAGATGCACGTTGCGATGGTTCAAAACAAGGCGCAGTTGATGATCCAACTTCCCCAGCACGGTCGTCATGGCCTGATGTAAGCGGTGTTCTCTATGGCAGTAGTCCTTGCTGGTTTAACCAGAAGCCGTTAGTCAGCAGTTCTGAGGTGTGGCTGCGGTGGCTGTATACTTGTAACACCAGCTCAATAATGGCAGAGGGAATCATTTGTTTCTCTTTTTCAATCTCGCATACTATGTCTATGTACCTTAGGTACACGTGGGAGATACATGTCAGATAGAGCCAGCAATGCCTCTCTCTATTTTAGTTTTATTATAGTCAACCACAGAAAGTAAAATTCTGAGAAGAACATCATTGAGCACGATCCGGTCGGTTACTCTTACTATCCTAAATCTCAATTGCCCAGCGGCGGCCGTTGTTCGTATTCTGAGTTTCCTCCATCGCCATCACTGTGGCCCTCGATTGCCCAAGTCTCTTCCACCCGGCGTCACACACGGTACTAACGTTTGCCCTCAGCAACCGCAATACCATAGGTCGGTAATTCCATGCCGGCCTCTTGCCCCTTCTCTATACTCTGGGCTTTCCTTGCCTTTTTCCTCTCAATCCGCAGATACTCTCTAACGGCTTCCCTAGCGATCTTTCGTCGTTCATCTTGCTCAAGCAACTCGCGCTTCTTCGCCAGCTCTTCTTTGCTACCTGCTGGGCCGGTCCAGCATTTCTTCCACTCCTTGACGAATTTGCTCTTTGTGCTCAGCTCCCAGTCGGCCTTCTCCTCCTGGCGCTCTCTGTGCTTTTGTTCTTGCTTGACTCGATAGTATGCCTCGTCTTCAGAATCCAGAAAGTCTTCGTCTTCAGCATCGGAGCCATCAGAGACCAGACCATCCGCTTCCTCGGCGCTTTCAGGGCCATTCTGAGCACGGCGGGCCTTCTCCTTTGACCATCTTCGGGTGGCGGCTGCAGCGATGCAGGCAGTGATGGAGAGAGGAGACGTCAACAGCACGAGAAAAAACAGGATGAGGAAGATACCGAAGATAATGTCTCCGTCCATTTTGCGTATCCGTACTTATTGGTGAATGTGAGTAGCACCGGTTGAAGCTGATGGATAGGAATTGACTTGAGAGCCTTGGACAAGTAGGCGAATATGTACTTCGGGGGGCGGAAACGCGTCATCTGTACTTGACTGCGCCACCCGAAGCAGACCACAGTATATCGCCGCTTAAGCTGTGGCAGTGCATGCGGGGCGTGGATAGAAGTTGACGTACAAAAGCAGCAGGATATCATGAGACAAAGTGCTGCCCTCCGATTTCACGTGACCATAACCGCCAAGATATCAGAAAGCCTGACTCGAAGTCTGACGCGACATTGATTCTCACAAACATGAACTGATGAAGCTCTATCGTTAGCCTGGTTAGACAACTCTCGTTTACGTCTCTGTATCTCTGTCTTCTCCAGCAAGTAACTTGCAGGTCAACGCGTCACATTGAACAAATTAGCTGCGCCGCATCCTCGCCTGTTGCTTTGACGCCATGGCGCCATGATCCAAGCACTTCGGCTTCATCCCCTTTCATCTAGCCACATCGTTGACGCACAGCAATCGCAGCACCAGTCCGATGCAGTGCTACACTGAATTAATCCCGCCCTCTGGCGTCACTCACGCTCTTTCGGCTACATTTACTTCAAGCAAAACAGACAATCTGATCGTTGCGCGGACATCACTTCTTCAAATCTTCAACTGCAAGCACGTCAATAATGGGCAAGAGACAAAGCTTGTTCTGGTGGCCGAGTACAATCTTGCCGGCACTGTTGTCTCATTAGCCAGAGTCAAGATCCCAGGTTCGAAAAGTGGCGGGGACGCCGTTCTTGTTGCCTTTAGGGATGCTAAACTCAGTTTGATCGAGTGGGATTCTGCACTGCATAGCATATCTACTCTGTCAATACATTACTACGAGCATCTCGATCTGCAGTCTATCCCATGGCAACCTGATCTGTCGACATGCGTCAGCCACTTGACAATAGATCCGTCGAGTAGATGTGCCGCTTTCAACTTTGGCATCAGTAATCTGGCCATCATCCCTTTTCATCAGGCTGGAGATGATCTCGCGATTGATGACTTTGACGAGCTTGATGAGGAGGCAAGAGAACAACAATCACCAACCAAGAACAACGAGGGACGGCATGACAGTCCCGACTCACCTTTCAGTCCCTCGTTTGTTCTCCCTCTCACTGTCCTTGATCCTGGCTTACTGCATCCCGTCGACATGGCTTTCCTCCATGAATATCGTGACCCTACCATTGGAATCCTGTATTCAACCGCTGCACGCTCATCCAACATGAGCCACGAACGGCGGGATGTCACAATCTATGCTGTCTATGCCCTTGATCTGGAGCAGAAGGCGTCGACCACGTTGCAATCCGTTCAAAAACTACCGAATGACCTGTACCGGATCATGGCACTCCCACCACCTGTCGGAGGCGCGTTGTTAATCGGCAGCAATGAACTGATACATGTCGACCAGGGCGGGAAGACCAACGCAATTGGCGTGAACGAATTTGCGAAGGAGGCATCCTCCTTCTCCATGGCCGATCACTCGGAGTACGGGCTGAAATTGGAGGGGTGCCAGATCGAACATTTGGGCAACAGCAATGGCGATATGCTTGTCGTCCTGAAGACTGGAGAACTTGCACTTCTGACCTTTCGAATGGATGGTCGATCCGTCTCAAGCATGGCTCTTCGTCGAGTTGGCGAAGGTCAATCGCAGGGAGTGGTGTTGAGTGCAGCGTATTGCAGCACAAATCTTGGTTCCAATCTTCTCTTCATTGGCAGTGAGGAAGCCGATTCCGTGCTGCTAGGCACCGGAAGAAAAGCTGCACAGGTCAAGCGTACAATGTCGCGGGCTCAGACACAGGGTGACGGCGTCGAACTGGAAGATGTCCTTGACGGGGATGGCGTAGAAGACGAAGACGATCTTTATGCCGAACTTTCCGATGGTGTCAACGGGAGTTTGTCTGGAGATGTCAGCGGCCAGAACTTCCGAATGCTGGATCGCTTACCATGTATGGCCCCGATCAACGACATGGCCCTGGCAAACGTGGGAAAGCGCAAACGAGCCGACTTCGAGGAATCAGGTCAAGAACTGGCTATTGCTTATGGACGGGGTCATGCGGGCGGTCTGGCATTTTTGACGAGGCACCTTGAGCCCAGGCTCACCAAACGAATTAAGCACGAAAATGCCGTGGGAGTGTGGTGTTTCAGCTCGAGTAAGAAAAGCCAGGATTCTGGAGTTCGCAAAGACTTTGACGACCTCGTGATGATTTCCCAGACCACCCGTGATGGTGCCGGCAAGTCTACGCTATATCGACTCGTTGACGGAGACCTAACCGCCTTGGGTGACTCTGAATTCGACGAGTCGGCCGGTTCGGCCATCGCTGTCTTCAAATTAGATGCGACCAACCACACTGTGCAGGTCCTGCCCACGGAGATCCGGGTTTACGACGCTGGCTTTGCTCTGTCGCAGATATTCCCAATCGTGGACGAGGAGGAAGGCCAGATGGCCAAGGCCGTCAGGGCCAGCTTCGCAGATCCCTATCTGGTGTTGATCAAAGACGATGGGACTGCCACTCTACTCAAAGCGGACAAAGCAGGAGAACTTGATGAGGTCGAGTTGCCCGAAGCTCTGAAAGCAACGTCAATACTCTCTGCAACACTGTATCAAGACAACGAAGACTTCTTTCAGACGAGCAGATTCTACCAGGGAGCACCTTCAGCAAGGTCGTTAATGGCCATTTTGACATCTGAAGGCCATTTTGCTCTCTTGTCACTTCCCAATGTCGCGATTGAAGTGTTCCAGTGCGATAGTTTGCCATTTCTTCCCACCTACTTGATGCAGGATCTGCAACTGCCCAAGCACTGGAGAAGCAAAGATGACCTTGCCGAGGTGTTACTGGCAGATCTTGGAGACTTGACAGAACGCCGACCATACTTGATCATTCGGAACGTGGCGGGTGATGTGGTTATTTACGAACCCTTTGGTATGCCTGATGTGGTGGGAAGCTTCAGGTTCAAGAAGATCTTGCACAAACCAGCCGAAAATGCCGACTACAGTGGGGAGGTCGGTGTTCGACTGGCATCGGCCCCCATGCAGGTCATGAACAATATAGCAGGCCGCTCTTCGGTTTTCGTCCCTGGTCGTCAGCCATCGCTGATCATGCGAGAAGCTTCAACAATACCTCATGTCTACGAATTGGCTCAAGGGAACATCAAGTCCATGAGCACTGTTCGCCTTGAGACATGCCAACAAGGTCTGGTCTTTGTCGACGGAAACGGAAACGGTGACATCGAGTTCGGCGAGATACCGGATTCTATGCTTTTGGGTCTCTCAGACTGGGTCATCCGACGGGTTCCATTGGGCCAGGACGTCACTTCGATCGCATATTTCGCCCCAACGAACTCTTATGTTTTGGCCACCAACTACACGACCGATTTTCAACTTCCTCACGACGATGAATGGCATCCTGAATGGCAGACAGAGACAACCAAGTTCCTCCCAACCACAATACAAAGCAGTCTCAAACTCCTCAGCGCGAAGAGCTACTCGATTATCAGCCAGTATCATTTTGATTCCTGCGAGAGGATTCTTTGTGTAGAATGTCTCAATCTGGAAGTCTCTGAGGAGACACATGAGCGAAAAGACTTGATTGTGGTTGGAACGGCTGTCGTCAAAGGAGAGAATGTTACTACCCGTGGCAACCTTTACATCTTCGATGTGGTGGATGTGGTTCCGGAACCCGACGTGCCTGAGAGCGACCTCAAGCTGAAGTTGATCACCAAAGAAGACGTGCGCGGAGCAGTGAGCGCAATCTGCGACATTGGATCACAGGGCTTCCTCCTGGCGGCGCAAGGTCAGAAATCAATGGTCCGGGGTTTGAAGGAAGACATGTCTATCCTACCCGTGGCGTTTCTGGACATGCGATATTACGTGCACGTGGCAAGAGAGTTACCAGGGACTGGGCTCTGTATCTTGGGAGACGCCTTCTCTGGGCTCTGGCTGGTAGGATACTCGGAAGAGCCGTACAAACTCCAGGTCCTCGGTCGTGACCTGGAGAACCCAGCGGTGCTGGCGGGAGAATTCCTGCCGGACGGAAAACAACTGTTTATTATCACAGCGGATGACGATGGACTGTTGCGCGTGTTGCAGTACGACCCGGAGAATCCGAAGGCCGAGCGCGGAACCAAGTTGCTGCTCCGAAGCACATTTCACACAGGCGCAGCGCCTACCAAGATGATACTGCTTCCTCCCAAGCTCGTACCCGGCAACCCACAAGATTTCGATGTGGATATGGATCTGGACGGCGTCGAGGCCGTGGGTGCAGTGGAGCGGCATCGACTTCTGATGACCACTCAGGAGGGCTCTCTCTGCATGCTGACTCCTCTGTCAGAGGCAGCTTATCGACGGCTATCCACCTTACAAAACACGTTGTTCACCACATTGGACTTCCACCCATGTGGCTTGAACCCCCGGGCGTACAGACAAGTCGAGACCGACGGCATAGGAGGCCGAGGCATCATTGACGGTAACCTGGTACGGCGATGGTGGGAGACAAGTACACAACAGAGAATTGCGAGTGCCGACAAGGCTGGGGCCAGTGTGTGGGAGGTAAGAGCAGATATGGATTTGATCAGTGGCCGTGATTTGGACTTTTAGATGGGCAGCTGAGGAGGTTGTTTTGGAATTTGCCATTAGACCTTTTTCCGTCTGCCCAGACAGCCATGAATCAAATCAATCAAACCTATTTGCCCTTCCGATCTGACGATGCTGATTCTAATCCACACTTTGGCGAGGCCCGTAAGTTCCCTCTCAGCTACCTAGGGTAGGGGGTTTGACACCTAATACATAAGGGCACCTTCGCGGGGCTCCTAGGTTGACGAGTGCGACAAGTATGAAGTGGTATAATATCTATCGTTACATCCTGTTGACCGCCCTCCGCGCCGAGAAGCTAGGACTGTCACCTCAACTCCTACTGATAAGATCTACCTTAGGTAGCACAGATACGAACTCGTAAGCTGCCTTCCTCAGTTGAACACCCGGCATAGTTTCAGTTCAATGGGAGGTGGTACTGAAGGGAGATATACAAAAGAACGCTCGGTCTAAGAGTCAATGGTGAGAAGAGGGTTGCTTCTGATCGCCTTCATCGATGATCATGGAATCAGAGAAGCTCAAGCCCGAACCAGAGGCATGGACTATGCGCAACCGACACAAGTTTCCTTCGAGCACCAGATGCAAACTCACTGTCACCATATGTGTAGTGGCTGCACTGTTGTTTCATGGCGTCAGCTGGCTACTGCCTCTACCCACTGGCAAACAGCAGCCACACTCGTCGGAATCCATGGCTGCCGACCAGAGACCAAGCGCATCCTCGTTTCACTGGCAAAGTATTACACCGACAAGAGACCTTCAATACCACGACTGCTTCGATGACCTGCAATGTGCGCGACTTGATGTGCCCATGGACTACAATAGCCATGATTCCGACGCGTCCCCCGATCGAGTGGCGTTAGCAATCATCAGACAACCCGCAAAGGCTCCCGTTGACGACGCACGATACGGAGGAGCGATCCTAGTGAATCCTGGAGGCCCTGGTGGTTCAGGCGTTGCAAAGGTGTTGCACCATGGTGCTTTGATTCAACAGATTGTCGACTCACCCTGGGACGTCAACGATCCTAAGTCCAAAGGCGAGAAGTATTTTGACGTTCTGGGCTTCGACCCTCGAGGGGTCAACAACAGTACTCCTATATTGGCATGTTTCCCCGACAACTTCGCCCGTCAGACCTGGAATCTGCAAGTTCAAGCGGAAGGCCTCCTAGGCAGCTCGGAAGGGTCGTTGAGAACAGCGTGGAGACGAGCCAGGGCGTTTTCGGAGGGATGTTCTGGCCGGCTTGAGTCGCAGAATGGGACAAACTTCCTCGAGCATGTCAATACGACGCCCGTGGCCGCCGATATGGTGGAGATCATCGAGCGGCATGGGCAGTGGCGTGAGAGAAAAGGAGCCATGGCCCAAGCAGAACACGACGCCAGACACGGCCGAGATGCAGAGCAGAAGATTGTCGAACGCACCAAGTGGCACAAGGACAACGAGAAGCTTCTATATTGGGGGTTCTCTTACGGCACGGTGATCGGTGCCACATTTGCATCAATGTATCCTGCCAGAGTATCTCGCGTGGTGCTGGACGGTGTGGTCGATGCCGAGGATTACTACAACGGCCCATGGCTGGGGAATCTGGTAGACACCGATCTCATCCTACACAAGATCATGGAGTACTGCTCCAAGGCCGGGCCCGACCGATGTCAGTTCTGGAGACCTGGAGGGCCCCAAGCCATTCACGCCGCCTACGAGAAACTACTGCACGATATCTGGGACGATCCGCTATCAGTAGCTGGCGCTCCGGACCGCGGGCCCGAAATCATCACATGGAGCGATGTCAAGATGGTGGTCAAGAACGCCCTGTACCAGCCCATCATGCTGGGACCGATCATGGCCAAGCTGCTGCAAGATATCACCAACGGCACTGGCTCCTTGTTCGCCGAGTACAAGCAGAGTACACGCAAACCGAGCTGTCCATCCGCACAATGTGAAGTCAACGGGCCATATTCGGAAGTATGTGTCGCTCCGGACTGGGATGAGCTGGAGGCGACTTCGGCCGTCTTGTGCACTGATGCTGAAGGAATCGGGAGCCTTACTGAGGACGAGTTTCGGTCGTATTGGGAGACGCTGCGCCATCAAAGTTCAGCCATGGGAGATTATTGGGCGCAAACACGTCTCGGCTGTGCCGGTTGGAGGGCTCAGGCTAAGTGGCGCATTGCTGGGCCCTTTGGAACGGCGACGGCAGGTATACCAGGGGACAGTGACATGCCCACCACGGCTCATCCGATCCTCTGGGTATCGAATACTCTCGACACTGTCACGCCGCTGCGCAATGCTCAGAAAATGGCTGCTCGATTCCCAGCGTCAGTACTTCTCCAACAGGATGCTGAGGGTCATTGCTCATTCACAGCCCCTTCATTGTGTACTGCCAAAGTTATCAGGCAATATTTCCAGACTGGCATCATGCCGGACCCGGGCACGCTGTGTCAACCCGACATTAAGCCGTTTGAGACTCAAGCGCCAGATACCGAGTCAAGTTTGGATGGGGATGACATGGCTCTTCTTGATGCCATGATTGAGATTGCGAAAACCGCTGATGTTATACGTATGTGGTAGGGATTCCATGAAGCCTGTCTGGCCGGGCCGAAAGTGCAATGGCTGCTCACCTATGATAACCAACAATCATATCATCTTTGCTTCCGGAATTCTGCTCTTTCATATCTTGGAGGACTGTGACTCCTGCAGGCAGTAATCCGGCTCCTCGATTAGACTTTTCGGTTGACAGGAGCCAATGTAGGGAGGCGACGTGGAAAATCCAACAACGGGGCCAGCCATGTTCAGAAAAGGGGATGAAGCAGCCTCGTCGGGCTTCTCTTAAAGCGGCGACCACTCCCAAGTCAATCGGTGTACTGAACCATTGGAACTTGAGTCTCAAGACGCCGACCTGCGCATGCGACAGTCTGAACGTTTCTGACATTTCCAGTGTTCGCGTCACCTCCATTCTTTTCTTTGTATTTTGCGATCATCTGCCCCTGCAGTTGAAGTATGCTCAATCTCTGCCAACATGGACGGTGACCCGGCTGTTGAGCCAGAGGTCGACTCCTTCAGTCTCGTGCTTCCACTCCCGTACAGGGTCGCGATTATCATCGTCTTTGGTATGAAGGCAGCCTGGACGCTGTGATCTGTGAAGACTAATACATAGGCAGGAATATGGGCCTGGGGGTTGAATCTGCATTATCTTCACCTCGTCAAGATTGTACGTGTTGAGCGTCCTGCACACAGATTCGGTTACTGACTGCTTCAGGATGTCCCGGCACTCATTCGATATCCAGCGCGACAATCACATCACCATGCCCTACACCACCAGTCAACATACCGACTCGCTACTGTCCTTACGGTTCCTCTAGTCTGCTCGCTCCTCTTGTTCTGGAGCGTTACTCGCGGCTCCCCACAAGCCGCTCTCTCATGGCAGCTTCTTCCGCAATCATACCTTCTCTTCCTCGCATTATGCTTCATTCTCCCTCTCAAGCGCATGTCAAGCTCTGGCCGCCTACACTTTTTGCGTACACTTAAAAGAGTCAGTCTGGGTGGATTGGCCGAAGTACAAGATGGGAAGTTCGGCGACATCCTCCTGGCCGATGTCCTCACGAGTTATGCGAAGGTGCTGGGGGATCTGTTTGTGTCAACATGCATGCTTTTCTCCAGATATACGGCCAGCACCGCAAAACCTAACCGTGGGTGTGGCGGTGCCTATCTGGTTCCTTTTATCATCGGCATTCCCAGCATGATTCGGTTGAGGCAGTGCCTGATCGAATATTCTCGTGTACGGAGGAACCGAACCACCTCGACGGGATGGGGAGGACAACATCTGGCCAACGCGCTCAAATACGCCAGCGCGTTTCCCGTCATCATTCTGAGCGCTTTGCAACGAGGTTATGACCCGCAAAAGTTTCATATGAGCGAAGCGGGATTGTTTAGACTATGGTATGTACTCGGTCCTGCACCTATTTTGATCCGGTCTAACTTGAGTCCAGGCTGTTCTTTGTTTTTGTCAATTCCTTTTATTCCTTTTACTGGGATGTGGCCAAGGATTGGGATTTGACTCTGTTTTCCTCGAGCAGAGAGAGGAATGATCCGGAGCACCCATATGGCCTGAGGCGTCACCGGTATTTCCATGCCCCAGAGGTGTACTATGCTGCCATCGTCATAGATCTGGTTCTACGGTGTACTTGGAGCATCAAGCTTTCGCCGCACTTGGACCACTTCAACGATCTGGAAGGAGGTATCTTCTTAATGGAGTTGCTTGAAGTTATTCGCAGATGGCTGTGGATCTTTCTCAGGGTTGAGACTGAATGGAGTAAGTTGGACTGCTCTCTCTTGCTTCGGGGTCCTCTTCTAACATGCCACAGTACGCAACAACCGTGGGCCTGCTCCGGATGACATTCTGTTGGGAGAATTCCCTGGCAAGATAGATGACGACTGATCGGGGCTCTGATGGCGGACATCTCAAACTGTAGCATAAATTATCGTAGCGAGCGAATGGCGGGACGATAGGTAGCTGCCCATGTTCGACTGACAACGGCCACTATACCCAAGAGGTCAAAGAGAAAAAGGACGACGAACCCCTGAACGGGGCCGCTGTGAATGTAACATGATTTGACTGCCCACTGTACGTAGAAACTCCGTAGATACGTAGGGACTTGACACTTGACGCCCACCTAGGCGATGCCCACTTGATGCAGGTACCAAGGGGAACGAAGCTGATCTAGCGAATAATGAATCTAGGGACGATATGGATGGAGTTTGGAAGGATCAATCATCACCAACACTGACTGCGCTGCACATGCTCCGCGATCTGCTCCACCACCACTTTCTGCAGACCCGGAGGTCAAAATAAATGCATCTCACCACTTCTTCCATCTCCCATTGATTTGATTTGAGCATTGCACTGCACTGCAACTCGCCGCAACAGACACCATGGCCACCAAACACCCAGAGTCTCTGGACGACGTCGAGTTCATCGAGACTCCGCCTGCACCGCCGCCGCAAGCTCCAGAGGACTGCGGTGTCCGCACCACTGCTGTACGTTTGGTGCCTGAGAGACCTTGTCCCCAACTCGCCGTACGATAGAATAGAGACTTACATCGCATCAGTATCCCGCAATCAAGAACGCCCCTCTTCCTGCCGACGGTCCTGGAAGCGAATCCTTCAATAACTATGTGTTGGTTGGCCTGTTGATCGCCGTGCCTGCGTATCTGGCTCGTCAGCTCCATGGCGGACTGTACACGACGCTGTTCCTCGCTACGCTGACATCCATCCCTATTCTGATGGCGTTTTGGACCATTGCCTCGTCCATCTCTCCTCGAAAGAACGAAAAGGCCAAATTACCCGGTCGGCCCATCGAACACTACCTGCATTTCCTCAACGAGGAGGACCGTGCGAGATATTATGGCAAGCATCGCATCCCGATGGAGACATTCCATGAAATGTACTTTGACGAGAAGGTCGATTTCAAGGGCGACTGCTTGGAGGTGTTGGAGTACCGACACGATTGGGCCAGTTTCCGCTTCACCTTGAGTCTGTTCAAGTTTTTCTTCACCGGCATGATCCCCGAAGTCATCATGCATACACGGTCTCAAGATGAAGAGCAGGTCCGGGAACATTATGACCGTGGGGACGACTTCTACACGTGGTTCCTTGGTCCGCGCATGATCTATACTTCTGGCATCATCTCGGACATCAATCGGGAAGAAACCCTCGAGCAACTGCAGGACAACAAGCTCGCTATTGTCTGCGAGAAGATCGATCTGCAGCCTGGAGATCGTATGCTCGATATCGGCTGCGGGTGGGGCACCTTGGCCAAATACGCCAGTGTCAACTACGGTGCTCGCGTGACTGGTATCACCCTTGGTCGTAACCAAACTGCATGGGGCAACAAGGGGCTCCGAAAGGAGGGTATCAGCGAGGACCAGAGCAAGATCTTGTGCATGGACTACCGCGACATTCCGGTCCCAGAAGGCGGGTATAAGAAGATCACCTGTCTGGAAATGGCGGAGCATGTCGGCGTGCGGCATTTCGGGGCATTCTTGGCTCAGGTCTACGACATGTTGGACGACGATGGTGTTTTCTTCCTGCAATACGCTGGCCTGCGCAAGGCGTGGCAGTATGAAGACCTTACCTGGGGCTTGTTCATGAACAAGTACATTTTCCCTGGCGCGGATGCTTCGACCCCTCTAGGCTTCGTCATCGACAAGTTGGAAGGAGCCGGCTTCGAGGTCAAGGGTGTCGATACCATTGGCGTTCACTACTCGGCCACTCTGTGGCGCTGGTACCGTAACTGGATCGCCAACCAGGACAAGGTCAAGGCCAAGTATGGTGTCAGGTGGTATCGCATCTGGGAGTTCTTCCTGGCTTATTCCACCATCATCTCGCGCCAGGGTAGCGCCACCTGCTTCCAGATCACGCTGGTCAAGAACCTCAACAGCACCCACCGCATTGAAGGAATCAAGACCCAATTTGGGCTGCAGGGCGCACTGCAAGCCGGTCTGGCTCGCTTGGAGGGATCAAAGTCCGGCCAGAATGGACATGCTTCGATCAAGACCGAGGCATTGGCACGCTAAAGGAAGCAACCACATCGACATTGATAGAGGGGAGGTAGCCATAGCGAGCGTTGCGTTTACAACACCCGTCGATGTCCTGGCTTGAAAGAGATGATCATGTTTCTTCGAGATTGAAGAACGAAACGAGGAAGGGAGACAAAAGTGATGAAAAGTCAATATTGAAAAGAACTGATGTTGGACCACATACCTACATAGTTCTGTGGTATGACTGAGAGGTGGCGAGATAGAGAAAAGAAATGCTGTACTAGTAGTACGTTACTACTGTCCGCAGTTTTGCTTTGCCTGGGCCAGATGGCCAATGTGACCCTCCCAATGTCCTTTCCCAGTTGCTTCGAACCCGAAAGGGTGGACGCCCTTTCTTCCACCGATCAGGATCTCTCTGATGGAGGTTTAAATGGATGAAAGTTCCACTGGTCAATCACCCCATCTGAAATTCTTCGATTCCGGACCCTGTGGGTGGTTTGACGTCTCTCGCGGCAGAGAGCGTTAGGTCCATAGGGACAGCGAACCTCCATAGACGAAAAGGGAGCGTACCTAGGTAGTTTCCTCTGAGGTTCGGGATCACAGAGGCTCTCTTTTCTCGAGGACGTTCATTTTCAGCCAATCAAGGAAAAACGTGGGCGCGCCTCGACCGACGAGTAGTCAGCACGTGGCCACCTTGATTGGCTGTTGAAGACGCACTACACTATATCAAGCTAGTCGTCGTCCGTAGTGACATTTACCACCAACATGGTTGTAAATTGCCTTTCATCCTTCCCTGTTTCCTCTCCCGTGGCCACTGCGTCTCATCTCATGCATGTGCACGGCGGCGGGACAACAGGGAGCAGAGAGCAGGTGTTGCAGATCTTAAGATGTCTCTACATCATGGATCATAGATCATTCCTTGCGGTTGCTCCTTGAAGCGTGGCCTCATCGCATCATGATCGATGTGGAAGAAAAGAATAAGCCTAGCCCCTATCTCGGCAGCATAGGACCCTCGGCAGACGACTGGCATCTCTGTCAGTCACTCAGTGGCACGTTCCATACTCGGCTCCTCTGGTTCGTTCCCAGCCCGTCTCTGCCAAGAGCTGTGAGCATGAGATTCACATTGACCTGCTCCATATCGCGCCTCGTTAGGAGCCTCACAAACTAACGACTCCATAGAGGAGCTGCTTGATTGCCTTTTGGAGCGAGAGGCTTGCAAGTTGAACCCCCACAAGAAGCAACATGTCAACTTGTGTCCCACCGCCGCGCAGGTTTCTCGAACAAAGCGGGACCTGCAAGCGACGGATCTTACACGAACAAGTGGTGAGATGCTAAGAGCCGAGTCGCTACTCGATTGACTTTTGCTCCAACAGGCATGCAGAGAAGAACCCTCGTGCAGGAATCGGCCGCTCTGGGTCGCCGCGTGCTTGTCAATGCTACTCTTATTGGACGTGGTCTGCTGAGAGGATGGCCCCGAAAAGCGACGACTACCAGGGCCTGGATGGACCCTGTTCGGCGTGGGCGATTGCATTGACCCATCATTTGCGAAAGATATCACCCATGTTCCAAAGTCTGAGTACAACTACTATATGTAGCACACAGCCACCGGCCTCTGTGTTGCGGAACCGTCTCTCTTCCACACCTCTTGATCGAAGTAAGTCTTTCTTGACTCTCCTTGGCGCTTGGGTTTTGCTTGGGCAACGATCCGCTTTCCTCCCTGCGCTCCCTTGCGATGGCCACCAAGACTGCGGGCGGCAATGCCGCCTTTCATAACTTCCATAACGACTTCGCCCATATCCAAGACCCCAACGAGCGCCGAAGACTTGCTCTGGCCGAGATTGACAAAGCCCCCTTTGGCTGGTACCATGTCCGTGCCATTATCGTGGCCGGAATCGGTTTCTTCACCGACGCCTACGATATCTTTGCCATCAACCTCGTCACGGCCATGCTGGGTGTCGTGTATTGGCAAGATGCTGCAAAGAACCCTGGCAAGATCCCATCGAACTCGGATACAGCTATCAAAGTCGCAACTTCGGGTGGTACTGTCATCGGCCAGGTCGCGTTTGGCTGGCTGGCCGACCATCTTGGCCGAAAGAGAATGTATGGTCTCGAGTTGATTCTCATCATCTTTGCAACACTCGCCCAGGCTCTCTCGTCTGACTCACGAGCCATCTCGGTGGTTGGGCTGATCATCTTTTGGCGTGTCATCATGGGTATCGGCATCGGTGGTGATTATCCTCTGTCTTCTATTATTACATCTGAGTGAGTCTGAATCCTTGTTGTGCTTTGGGAAAACACTCTAACCTTTGGGGTTGTAGGTTCGCGACGACCAAATGGCGAGGAGCCATGATGGGGTCGGTGTTCGCCATGCAGGGTATCGGTCAGTTCGCCGCCGCAATCATCGCCTTGATTGTGACATCGGGCTTCAAGGAATCTCTCATCACTGCCAAGTCTGTTGGGGTTTGTGATGGCGTCTGCCAACTTGCTGTCGACAAGATGTGGCGAGTTATCATCGGCTTTGGTGCCGTCCCCGGCTGCATCGCACTCTATTTCCGTCTCACCATCCCCGAAACCCCTCGATACACCTTCGACGTCGCCCGCGATTCGGAAAAGGCCGTCGCCGACGTCCAGGCCTACAAGATGGGAAAACACGAAGGGCACCCCGACGAAGTCAGCCGAGCTGCTGTTCTCCAAGATTCTCGTGCCCGGTTGGACCCCCCCAAGGCTTCATGGAGGGACTTTTGGCGCCACTACGGCCAATGGAAGCATGGCAAGGTTCTACTGGGAACCGCTGGATCATGGTTCTTCCTGGATGTTGCTTTCTATGGTCTTGGTCTCAACAACTCAATCATTCTCAGTGCTATCGGTTATGCCAACGGTTCCAACGTGTACGAGATCTTCCGCAACACTGCCATTGGTAACTTGATCATTGTCTGCGCCGGTGCCATTCCAGGATACTGGGTGACTGTCGCCACCGTCGACACCATCGGTCGTAAACCCATTCAGCTGATGGGCTTTACCCTGTTGACCATCATCTTTGTCATCATCGGATTCGCATACCACAAGCTCAGCGAAGGAGGGCTTTTGGCTCTCTACGTCCTAGCCCAATTCTTCTTCAACTTTGGCCCCAACGCCACCACCTTTATCGTCCCCGGCGAGTGCTTCCCTACTCGCTACCGATCCACTTCACACGGTCTCTCCGCCGCATCGGGTAAGGTGGGAGCCATTATCGCACAGTGTGTGTTTGGTCCCCTTCGTACCAAGGGCCATCCGACCAAGTCCAACCCGTCACCCTGGCTCAACCACGTCATGGAGATCTTTGCCCTCTTCATGCTGTGCGGTGTCTTTACCACTCTGCTCATTCCCGAGACCAAGAGAAAGACTCTAGAAGAGTTGGCCGGCGAGGTTCCCGGCACCAGGAACTACGATCCTGAAACCGCAGGGCACCGCAAGGATTCGTATGTGGTGAGCCAGCAGGTCTCTCCTAGCCCGGACGAAGTCACGGAGCATAAGGCCACTGTTTAAGCGGAGGGAAAGTGATCCATTGGCCAGGCCAAACTGTGTTGGTCGGGAGATGGGAAGAGTGGGACAATTTTAGTCAAGCAGTGTAGATTAATGCAGAGTACATACCAAAAGCACATGTCGAAGAAACAAGCAAGGCTTTGTGGGTACCTCGCCTTGAGTGATTAGATGCATATCTATCCCTACGTACTTGAAGATAGCATCCAGACCACAGTATCGGGAAGGCTGAGGTATCTCCGGTTACTGGCCATGGTCATCCACAAAGCTGTACCCAGGTATTCAAGGCTTGTTGGCCATTATGCTATCTGGAGCCGCGGTTTCGCCTATCTTTGCCTTGGCCTGGCTGGCTGTTTGTAGATATCGACGTCACGCTCAAGGATTCATGATCGTTATCATTACAATGGAAGAGCTAGAAGATTTCAGCACCGCATGTAGTTTACGACCTGAGATAGGGTGCCTTTCGGTGTCAGATCCCCGAGAGCTACTGTAGTCAAGGCTGATAACAGGGTTGCAGTCTGACGACGGCAGGCGGCTAAAATATGGTGGGGTTGTGCTGTTCTTCCCCTCTTTAGGAGAAGAATTCCTTCCGTCTGACGTGGAATTCTGGTGTCTTGTCTCTCTAACAGAGTAGCACCTCACAGCTACAAGTGGCTATTCAGCCTCGCGAGCATATACAAGCCAATGATCAAGAGAATGTCGGTTGCGTGGCGGCCGCTCTCACCTCAATTGGATATTTCTGTACTAGAGCTACGGTGCACGCTGAGAGAAGATCATGGAGGGGCTGAACAAGTAGAAGACTACCTTATGATATCGCAGCTCGCCCCAGTTCCAGCTTACTACGTACTGCATCTTACCGGCAGGTTGTAGTACAGCCAAGGAGCTATAGATGCCAAGCCTGGAACTACCGCCGAAACGGGGGCATCATTGGCCTGGAGAACCCGCCGATATCAGAACATGACAGCGGGGTATCGTTCCGCCTGTTCATCCATCTCTGTTCGCAGTCTAGCTTTCATCCTCTACCACACCGTCCATCCCATCTACCACCTCTCGATTCCGCCGATTCCGCCGATTCTATCCTCGAAAATGCAGGTACAGCAGTCCACGTTGCTCACGGACCGTTCTCATTTGTCCGATACGGGAGGGACCTGCTGCAGTGCTAAGGCATGGTTGCAGCAAGCTTGTTCAAGCTCCAAAGCGAGAGAGCTGGGTAGAGCTCGCCAGCTCCCACGTTGGGTCCGATCCTAGTATCTTGCAGCTCTCAATCCGTTTACGTGGGACCGGAGCATTGTCTCTCAAGGTACAAGAGTGTCGGCTCCCGTCGCAGGATGTCCGACTTTTTCTCTTTCCAGGAACAGGTGTAGCAGCACCCACCATTGAGCACCAGCTCTTCCCCCAACACAATGCGCGCCACAATCGGTCGTTTGGCCTTGACGGCCTTGGTTGCAGACCTTGCGGCTGCATTCCCTCTTGCACCTCGCAGTCATCAGTACCCTACTCCAGAAGAGTACTACATCTCACTTGGCCCACGTCCCTACTACTTGATTCAAAACATGACCGAGAGCCCGCTCAAGTCTAAGCTGGAGTCTTGTGAAAACGGGCCCTTTGGGATCACCGCCTGGAGCATAGGCCACCGCGGCGGATCAATTTTAGACTGGCCGGAGGAAACTTTCCAGTCCACGATGGCTGGTGCAAGAATGGGGGCCGGCATTTTGGAGTGTGATGTGTCGTTTACAAAAGATCGCGGTCTTGTCTGCCGCCATGATATATGCGATCTTCACACCACCACGGATATTCTACTCAGGCCAGAGCTGGCTGCAAAATGTACCCAGCCATTTACTCCGGCGAATGAAACCCACGACGCCTCTGCTCTTTGTTGTACGAGCGATATCACCAAGGACGAGTTCATGTCTCTCTGCGGTAAGATGGACTCTTCCAATTCCAGCGCGACCACCCCAGAGGACTATCAACACGGTGTACCCTTTTTCCGCACCGAGCTCTACAATACCTGTGCCCAGGTCCTGTCCCTGGATAGCTACATTGACTTGGTTGACTCCCTCCCTGGCTATCGCAACTTCACTCCCGAACTGAAAACACCGCCTAAGGCCGTGCCAATGCCGTTCAATGGCTACACCCAAGCCCAATACGCCAGGGATATGATCAACACGTTTATCGCTCATAATATCAGCTCAGAGCGTGTCTACCCTCAGTCGTTCACTCCAGCGGATATCTATCTCTGGTTGAACGAATATCCTGCATGGGGCGCACAAGCAGTCTTCCTAGATGAGGACGGCGATGATCCGTCCAATTTCACGACCGCCGTTAACCGTCTTCCTGCCCTCAAGGCCAGTGGTGTCAACATCATCTCTCCGCCCATCAACTATTTGTTAGCTATCGGAGGACCTAACAATGATTCGATTGTGCCCTCTGATTATGCCATTACGGCCAAGAACGCTGGACTCGACATCATCTCTTGGTCGTTTGAGCGTTCAGGTCCTTTGACTCGAGTCGCTGCAGACGACGATTACTACTATTCGTCAATTGCTCCGCTCATGCATTATGACGGCCAGATGTACGAAGTTCTTGACGTCTTGGGTCGTGAGATTGGTGTCAAAGCCATGTTCTCGGACTGGTCCGCCACCGTCACGTATTATGCCAATTGTTTCGGGTTCAAGGGACCTGGCAATGAGTGAGCTGGGATGGGCTGACGATGTGGAATCATGGTGCACCTGAGGTGAAGATGATGATGACCCCCCGGTCGTGGATACTATGCGTAATATACATTGCTCTATGCACCCGCTGTCCCCTGCCATGTAGGTAGGTAGAAAGTGAAGTCGAAACTAACTTTAAGGATCAGGACTACAAGCCAAATCGGTCAGTTTAAATTTAGGATTGCTGTACTAGCTATGGCAGTAAGCTCGGACGCTGTCGACGTTGTTGGCGACATTGCCCTCCGTTGGCATCGCCATTACTCTGAGTTGCTGTCGGCGTGCTACCGGTTGTCATCGTTATATGCCAGCATAATAATTGGCAATTCTGGTGTTGAAATAATAACGTCTCCTGGTCTAGTGCCCCGCATCATGAAACTCACCTCACCTCACTTCAGCCGCCCACGCCGGTGTGGTACAACTGACAGACGACAAGCCAAAGACTGGCCGAACAGCCAGAATATTTCGTGGCTTTCCAATGTCCAATCTTACAAGCCTTCTTTCGAGAATCTATGCCTCTTGAATCCGCAATGGCATTGCATTCTATTATGCTCGTGGTGTCCGGCTTAGCCCTGTCCGTCGCCTTATATCTGTTCCATGTCAACCGCGGCCTGAACCAGGTCCCAGAAGAGGTGGCCAAGGTTGCCGGCAAGCCCTGGAGCGATGAGATGATTCGAGCTGCTTCCGACAAGTACAGCAAAGAGCCCTCCGACTTCAAAAAGTACTTGCCGCCGGCACAGCATCGGCGATATATCGTGCTTGGGGGATCAGGTCAGTCCAGCCTTATGGGGATGGCATACATATATCCTAAGAGAACAGCGGCGACTTCTCACGACTCAACCGAACTCTGAACGCTGAACCCTGAGTCATGAGTGCTAAATTTTGAATTCCGAATCTGAAATACTAACAACATAACTACAAGGCCTCGTGGGCGGCTGGATCGTTGAACACCTTCTCATACGCGGCGAAGACCCAACATGTATCCGCGTCGCTGATCTACAGCCCCCCCGGCGACAACTAGCAATCGAAAAGCAGGTCCCCTACTACCACACAGACGTGACCGATCGTGCATCCGTCGCCACAGTCTTCGACACCCCCTGGCCACAAGAACACGCCAAAAGACCACTAACAGTCTTCCACACAGCAGCATACATCCACCCCGGCGCACGCCACGAAGCCCAACTCCCAAAATTCCTACAAGTCAACGTCGAAGGTACCAGGAATGTGATTGAAGCAGCCAAATCTGCAGGATGCGACATCTTTATCGCCACCTCGTCGGCCTCAATCGCCAGCAAACCTATCAACTATTTCTTTCCGCCTTGGAAACCGTATCCGGACAACTACGTCCAATTCTTCGGTAATGCCGACCCCGTCACTGAGCATGGCACTCTGTACGACTTTGCGAGCTGCTATGCTTACTCGAAGACGGAAGCTGAAAAGCTGATTCGATCCTCGGACGACAAGGCGGGAGGGTTTCGCACTGGGGCGATACGGCCCGGTCATGCCGTTTATGGCCATGGAGACGAGAATCGGAATAGTGTCGTCTACGATTATTTGTGGAGAGGGGGGTTCAGTTCGTGAGTACTTGCATATTTGGCCGTGACTGTTGGTTCTCGCAGTCTTCTCGTTTCATTCTGCAAGGTTACCAAACCCCCCGTGTCTTTGTTTTTTCCGTCTGTTCCTCCGCCAGCCATACAGCGTATGCCCTGTGAGAACTATACATTGTTGAATTGACTATATGTTGTTGGTTTGATTGACAAGATGATAGCCCTTCGTGGTGTTACCTACGTTTACCTCCCCTGCTATATCATCTTCACTTACCCTCAAAGCCCTCTCGCGTTAGCCTGTAAGCATTGAGAAGCACAAGATCTAGCATCCTATCCTGTTTAGACTCACAACATACAGCATCATATTCATATCCCTGTCGCCCTCCTTCACCATCTCATACCATAAGCTGGAACTGAACTAACCCAACCTGCGGGATCCAACAGATGGATGTCCCACCTAATAGTGCAATACGTGTCCGCGCAAAACGTATCTCTAGCCCACCTCCTCTTCGAAGCACGAATCCACCCATCCAACCTCGGCGGCCGCGCATACTGCATCTGCGACCCCGGCCCACCAATCCGCTACGGCGACATCTACCGCCTCCTCACGATCCTCGCACACCAAGCAACACCCGTTGCTTTTCCCTATATACCGCCCATCGTTCCCGTCGTGCTGGCTCATATCGTTGGGATCTACGCTTCGTTTCAAACTCGAACTCAAACACAATTTCGAACTCAACCTCAAACGCAAACGCAAACCCAAAACCCAACACAAACCCACAGCAAGCTCCAAGAGTGGTCGCATAGATGGTTCCATCTCCCCGTGTCTCAGTGGAAGTGGAAGCGGTTCCATCTACCCGAGTTACAAGGCGATCTAGCCTGGCTGCAACCAGGTGTACTAAACCACTCCACGCTCCATGTAGTATTCGACTGTTCCCAGGCCCGTGAAGACCTGGGATATGATCCCGCCCTAGACACGCTGGAGGGCCTGTGTCTACATGTCAAAGAGTGGAATGAGAATGTCGAGGCGAGGCTGCAGGCCGGGAAGGCCCCCAAGCCGGGAGAGATGGATGTTCAATCTGCTGCGCGGGCGGCTGTTGATAGTGGATAGTGGTGGACGTGTGTCGCTGATGTGCAAGACGGTCGCTAGTGAGAAGGACGTCATATGTTGCTTAAGGAGGATTGGGTTGGTTTTGGTCTTATGTTGCTAAAGGATGGTTGGGTTGGGTTGCTTTTAATCAAACGCGTAGAGCGTTGAACTTGTCGATACCACGCTTTTATGAAACCAGGCGGGCAGCGGGCTATGGATATCGTTCCGTTCGCTTCTTATTCTCACACTCACACTCTTCACACTCTTCAGGTGATCGCGGCAAAAGGTATTCTATGTCTTCGAATCCGACTCCGACTCCGATCTGGGACATAAGTAGTAAGTAGGCGGTCCTCGCACCTCGGTCATGTTATTGTTCAGTTGTCAATGTCAATGTCGATGGAAAATATGAATATGTACGTGGACTATAGAGATAGGAGATCTCTGATCTCCCATCATAAGATCTCGGGATCATGTGTGCACTGTGCTTGATTCCAGGTGTCTATGTCTTTATGTCTACCCGACAAGAAAAAGGACAGGCTGCAGCAGCGATATAGGGTGGGAGACTGGGAGTGGATATACTGTATGCTATAGTATCCCAGCACTAATGCCAGGCCGATATGAGCATTGGGCTGTAACCCTTGAATATCGGTTCCATTAGGTAGACAATGTAGACTCTGTCAATGTGGATCATCTCAGAGTAGACACGCATATCTATAGCATTCACTGGCTTGGATCTTATAAGTCCTCGAATGTAGATAGGACTTTGACGTCCCTTGCTGCTCATACTAATGTACCTTACCTACTTGTTAGGTGCTTGTCGATGGCAAAGAAGGATAAGGAAATCAAGGAAGCAATCACCAACGCAACCAGGCAAGGAACTAACTAACTAATTAACTAGGTTAGTAGGTAGGTAGGTAGGTAGGTAGATGGGTATATACTGGCTCAGTCACTTAGACTATAAGATACTCCGTACCGTACCATTTACCCACAACCTAGGTACTTTACGCTGGGGAATCTTTCCTTACGAACAGTTACTATAAGGTACTGACTGGTATTTATTCATTTCCCACACCGCAACAGAACATTACTACCGCCTATCCTATCCTCTCCTATCGTACCTATTGTCAAAGGCATAATCAAGCCCATAACTACCACGACAACCACACCAACAGCACCAACCACCTATTACCCCTATCCTCCTCCTTATCCTTCTCCTTCTCCACCTCCATCCTGCACTCCTTGGGTCTCATCATCTATGCACTCGTGGTAGTAAGTAGGTAAGTAGGATTCGTCCTCTCCATTTCCATCTCTCCCCTAATCTCCATCTCACGTACTCGTAGCTGTACTCGTAGCTGTACCTGTACCGTACTTGTACCGTACTTGCAGGAGTAATAGTAATCCTAATCCTATTCACCATCACGCACTAGTATTCGTCCTCTCCCTCTCCATCT
Organism: Exophiala sp. LBMH1013; assembly: GCA_024611085.1. NCBI lineage: Eukaryota > Fungi > Ascomycota > Eurotiomycetes > Chaetothyriales > Herpotrichiellaceae > Exophiala > Exophiala sp. LBMH1013. The sequence goes on along the minus strand of JAMFLB010000006.1, from coordinate 1,826,004 downwards.
CTCCCCAAATCTTCGTCTCATGTACTCGTAGCTGTACTCGCAGCCGCACTCGTACTGGTACTACTCGAGTTCGTAATCCCCAACAACCCCGCCAACCCAGCCTCCTCCAGCGCCTTAATAACATCCAGCTGAATCGTAACCTTATTCGCCTGCAACGCCTGCTCATAATACCCCAGTCTCTGCCCATGATAAACACTCGTATTCCCAATAATATCCACGGGCAGAACACCAGACTTGTAATCGGTGAAAATCAGCCCGACGACGGCAGTCTGGTTGGTCACGGCGCGCATGGGGAATGTGTTGTTGCCGGGGTTGAGGAGGACGTTGGACAGCTGGGCGGTGCCGACGGGGAGGCCGGCGACGGACATGGCGAGGGTGATGTTGCCGAGTTCGTAGGTTGCGATTGTTGGGTTGGGGATTAGGACGGTGCCGTTGGCGTTGGCGCCGTCGGGTTGCGTGGTGGTTAGGATGGCGAAGTCGGTTAGGGTTAGGCCTTTGAGGCCGTTGAGTCCTGGGTTTGGGAGGGATTGTTAGATTTGTGGATCATGATGATGGATAATAGATGATGGATAGTGGAAGATAGGAGAGAGATAATAGATAATAGATAATGGAAGATGGAAGATGGAAGATGGAGGATGGAGGATGGAGGATATAAGAGAGATGTAGTGGATTGTGACGAGGGGTGTGGTTGGTCGTGACGAGATGTGTAGTTGATCGCGATAAGAGGTGTAGTTGATCGTAACAAGATGTGTATGGCGAACAAGCATGGAAGTGATGGAAATGGATGGGAAGACTCGTAGATAAGGGGTATGGAGAGGATGGTAGGGCTGCAAGGGGAGGATGAATTGGTGGCAGGGTAAAGCAGAGAAAGAAGTGCCGGGAGCATTGGAGGATAGCAGCAGGGTATACATCCAAAGATCAATCTAGGGAGGGCATTGAAGTGAGTGCTGTGCGGTATAGGATGATGGTTCGACTGGTGGGATGCCTGACGGAACCATGACTCCGGTGTGTAGACCGATGAGATTGCCGATTCAACCCTGCTATAGCAGACAGTGATACAAGTAGGGTCGTCCATAATGGAAAACAGACAGCCACACAAGCCACAAGCAGACAGAGCATGACAATATTCGTAGGGGTAACAACAGACAGAACAATACTGACGACAAAGCTGAAAGAACAGTAATCAAGGGAATTGCAAGAATAACCATCAAAGCAAACACTGGATTAACGGGGATGTGGACGGACAAGGCTGAGATAACCAAAGAGGCTCTGTTAAACTTACCTTTCATGGTGATTTTCTTATTATACTTGACCGTGGTCTTGGGAAGACTTCCATACTTCAAACCCCCCTTGCCCTTGAGATAGATGGTGTATTCTTCCGAAAGCAGCACCTGCTTCGTATAGTGATCGAACTCGGTCATATTGGCGACCGGCACTCGCTGGCTGATATGCGCGACGCTGCCGTTGGCGGCTTCAATCTTGGGCACGCGGATCTGCACAAACGGCTCTTTACTGTTTGGCATACACAGATTTCCTGTGAAAGCGTCGAGCTTGGCGTGCATGCTGGAGTGCGACAGAAACATGTTGTCGAGTTGGAGGTCGAAAGAGTCGGGTGCTGGGTTTAGGAGAGCCATGGACTGAGGCTCGAGTTTGGCTTTGTTGATTTCATGTTGTGCCGTGTTTGGGTAGGCGACGTAAACACTTGACGGTGTCAGTTTGATCGAGTGTTTGCCATCATCAGGCGAGGCTGAAGACTCAAGCCAGGAGACTTGTCTTCATGTTCATGTGTACTTGTACTTACACTGGCAGCACCACGACCAGGACAATGGCGGCAAAGACAAGAAACCAGATCCACCAGAATCGAACGCAGTGACGCTTCAATCTTTGCTTGAACGGGGGTTTGGCTCCTGTGCCTCCATTGGGAGTGGTGGCTCTTTCATCTTCAACAATGGCTTCTTTGCCGGCTTCGGTAGACATCTTGGGATCTGATCGAAGGACAAACAACACAGAGAGCTGGGCAACCAGCACACACCAAAGAACAAGAGATCGCAGTACAAGGAGCTCACGAAAGATTTTATCCCGCAAAATGACGGAGAAGGGTCTAACTAAGAACGAGCGTTACCGTAGTATCATGATAGAAAGAAGGGGGGAGGTCCTGATATGGAGCACAAAGTGGCAAACGTCCTTCAGTCGTTCGAGGCTGTGGTTCGATACAACCACTGGCAACCGCTCAAATTTTTCCCAAGCTCTGCCTTGTACAGGTTGCTCCCCGCAAATTGGCTGTTGCTCCACCGGGGAGAGGCACGAGACCATATCGAGGTGTCAAAGCAACCGTTAGTTCTCCGGAGGTGAGATTTTCACATGTTGGTTGACGAGCAAGTCGTCTAAATACAAGGCAGAGGAGAGCAGCCGAGGAAGTTCGATGTGTCACATGTGAGTCGTGCAGTCAAACCGCGACAAATGTAGGATAAAAGTGAGAGGGAGGTGATGGAAGTGGGTTGTCGTTTGCTACCATCGCACTACTAATCAGAGGGAGATGGGCTTTTTGGCAGGGGGAACAGGGACCAAGAATGTGCGCCGGTGCCAACGAGGCTGGTCCGGGGCAATGATACTAACCGCTTCAGGCTGGTTCACGAACACACTAACCAAATACGGTATATGACCCGGGGAGGATTCAGCGAATAGAATATGCGACTCAACCAACCTTCCCCACATCCAGACGACGATCCGGGGCCAGTTGGTTACATTCGAAGAAGCGCCATCGCAGGGACCCTATCATCCAAGAGATACCTGCTTTGCGCCCTTTCAAAGTCATCTCGTAGGCGCCCTCACCTGCTGAGCTGGGACTCTATTGGATGCTGCTGGACATGACATTGCCACCCCCGGTGCCATCATCCGACCGGGGCCCCCGGACCCAGCAGGAAGGCTGTCTGGTTGGCTTCTTCTAGTGCGACGACCGTCGGCGAGCGGCACAACATGATGTACTTGCAATAGTACTAACGTGGATTGTGACTGCCATGCAATAGCTTGTCCCATGAAAGATCGACACGGCGCCATGCCGTTCTTGCTCTTCAGACTTCAGAGCCTCGGCATGTCCGAGGTATCTCGACATCAGTTGCCCCGTGATTATCATAAGCTTCCAAAGAAACATCATACGATTGACATGTCCTGCTCCATCCGCCGCTCAGTATATGTTATCATATACTCTACCATCGTGGGGACCCCGTGGGACTCCGGACCAGAACCAATCATCTCTCCTCCAACTCCAGACCATGGCGTCTCTGCATGCCGAGTCATCCGGCGCGGACCGGCGCCAAATTTGACTACAGTCTATCGACTGATGGGCACTCGATAGGTATCACACCCATGTAATGTTGAGTGTTGTGCGATAATGGACTCGCCAGTTCTCTCGGTAGGTCAAGCCGACAGTCCATCTCTACACAGAAATCACGAATTTTACAAGGGTACAGTAGCAGTCAATGGGCACTTACTGGACCATAAGGTAAGTCACAGCAGATTGTAGGTACATATGTTCTTCCGATACATCCACAAAGCCGGCTGCTAGCCAATCCCTTGGACCCCAACAGAGTCGCGCCGGGAAAAGCCTGTCCCTATGTGAGATAGACTCTACCACAGCTGACACACTGCAACCATCTGACGGGATAACTTCTGGAAACCAGTTTGATTGACGAGGATAAGCGTGTCGGAAGATAGCATGCCGACACCATACCTTGTCTACGGTCCCTAGTGTGCATCCATCCCTGCGGACCTAACGAAGGTGTCCCTGTCTCTATTTGTCTCACGGCAGCGGCTTGTTACAATCCGAACCTCTGCTTTAACCTCTCTTATGAGATCGGAAAATCAAGTGTCGAGGTGCGGGAAGGATGGACAAGCGAAACACACCCTCGTTATATCTATTTCATTTCATCATGACATTACTCAGGGAAGCATGAGTTGAGCCTCCAGTGGTGGAGGCAATACCTCAGCAGCCGCTGCAGCCGCTGCAGCTTCTTTCGAGGCGATTTGTTGCTTTTGCTCTTCCGGAGACAACGCATCGAACGCAGCCTTGTTGGCGTCCCACTCCCTAACGCACTCTACATCCCAATTGCAACGCTCCACCTCGCCATATACTGGATGACTGTACCGAGGATGATTTGTCGGCCATCCAGAAGCATGATAATGATGCTTCACTAAAGCGGTTTTTGCATTGTGGTTGCCAGAGTCGGAATGTCCCTGACCCGCCGCGAAGGCTTCGACAGTGAGGACTAGGATGCCACTGACAAGTTTGGACTCGGCCAGATTGTGAAAGCAGTCCCACGACACCTCTTGTCCAGATCTTGCGGCCATTTCGGCGAGAATTGCCCTTGTGAAAGCCGACGGGCCAGTGCCACTGATGACCTCGTCGAAATCCAGCTCGATCTCGGAGATCGATACCCCCTGCCTGTGTGCAACATCAGAAAGCCACTGGAGGATATTGTCCACAAGCCTCATCATGACTGAAAGTCGGGGTTTGGCCATAAACGTCCATTGGCAGAAGGATTGGCATTTGCTCCCTAGGATGCTGTGATTCTTGAACTCGGGTTGGTCAACCTCCACGCTGATAACCATGTCAATATCCTTCTCGTTGTACCGACTGGGAATAAACCTCTCAATGGGCTTCAGGGCTTCGACGTCAATATCGGTGTAGACTCCCCCTTCGACATACATCACCAGGTACCGCAATAGGTCGGCCTTGATGATCTTTGCGGTAAGTGACTTGTACGTATAGACAATGTCGGGTCGATTGAACCCCATAGGGCCAAAGTATGTTTCGACATAATACAGGTCATTCTGGTCGGTCAGGACCTCATATCTGTGCGTGGGATTCTTCGCGGTCCACGTTTTCGCCGTGGTCAAGTCTCGTTCCTCAAACCCCAGCGGATCGACTTTCCAAGTCTGCCAGATCTTTCTTGGGAACTGGCCTGTGCTCAGACTGGAGTGGTAAGAGATCTCGGTGGTCAGATCAACGAACGAACTCCTGCTTGCGAAGAAGAGGATCAAAAAGCCCAGGACCAGACATGCTGGCAGAACTCTCCGCAGCTGCTTGGGGAGACACCCACCAAATGTCGGTGCGGGTGCTGGCATAATCTTCACTTTCTTCGCAGGTAGTCTGGAGACAACAGAACAGTGGCAGGGAAAAACGAGTGGGAAGAGCGCACATCATTATTCATCAGGTAATTGATGATGATGACCCTCGGTCCTTAAGATTCCCTTTCCCTTCCCTTTCCCTTTCAACATCCGCATGCTCGTGATGCTGCGATATCATCGGTGATCTTGTCGAATCCCTACCTAGTCAGAACCAAACCTGCAGGCTGCAGGCTGCAAGGCAGGGTGGCCTGCATGAGTACAACCCAGCAAGGCTCTCCTAGTGCAATTGCTTATAGTGTCTACCGATGGATCCGTGATGCCAACTGGGTGGACCACCTGCTAAGTTACATGAATATGCGACAACCCAGGATCGCGAGAAGACGGGAAGAGGTTCTCTTCTCCCTGTGCCCAACTGCAAACTGCAGCGGTGTGCCTCCTCTAACATGGATGGCCCCGGCTCCTCGAGCTGCTCGGGTTCCTGGCCGACGGTTCCTCCGCGTCTGTATTCGCCTTTGGCAGTTGCCCCGCGGCCGAGACTAACTGCTTTGGGTTAATAGCTACCGGTTCCGGCAGGGAATCTTTTACTTCACACGCACAACATCCTTAGCTATCGAGACTAGGTACATAGTTGTATGCACGTACTCAGGAATACGACGTATTCTCACCCGGCGCCGACGGTAGCCGTTTGTCTAATTACTGGTTTCTTTGCGAAATGATCGACGTTTGCGGGACCTTAGCTTGCTCGAGATGGAGCATAACTGGGCTGGGGGTGGATCTTCCCCATACAGGAGCCATACACCCCCATTCGTCGACCCGGATGCTTTCTTTCCTTCCTTGCAGGTAAAACTCGCCGCGGCTTGTCGATGTACCCTCCCTATCCAATGTTAATGATAATGATGCATGTGAAACTGTCCCGTCTACATGTAATGTACACTTGTTCCGAAACTCCCTTATCATCAGGAACGGAATGAATGCTCCCGACTCTTGCCTCGGACACTATAGGGAACAAAGTCTTCTCCATGGCAGTTGGCATGTGAACCCCGGATTCTTCGGGACGTCAGAGACGTTACAAGCTTTTGCGGAGGCCCAAGCTGAGCTGGGGAGGGGAGCTTGTGCTTGTCTGTCAGCATCGGTACCCGTCGTCTGTGCGTTTGCTTCTAGACCTGCTGCCACACACACACACACACACACACATACATATATACATACACACCGAACTATCATCCAAAAGCAGGGCGTCTTTTGCCCCTTCTCCCTTCTCGGCGGACGGACTCCTCAACACCACGAGCAAAAGAAACCCAGACGCCCATCCATGGTAGACATATAAAGATGTCTCGGCCTTCCGACAACCTGAACCTGCTGGAAAAGGGATACTGGGAACCATCCAGACCAGCCGAGCCCGAGCCCGAGCGAACTCTAACACAAGTGAAGAGGACGATCCTGGGTATACTCAAGCCAGCGTTCGCCAGCACGACCGCAGCGCAAACTTCAAGTTCCAGTTCCTGTTCCCATTCCCGATCCCATTCCAAACGGACCGCCTACCTCGACGGAGTGCGAGGCTTCGCCGCCCTCCTGGTCTATCTACACCATCACCAACTCTGGGCACACAATGGCGTAGACGGCGACCGCATCCTCGAAACCACCTACGGCTACAACGGGCAGTACTACTTCGCCAGTCTGCCCTTCATACGCATGTTTTTCTCAGGCGGCCACTTCGCAGTGACCGTCTTCTTCGTGCTGTCAGGCTACGTGCTCTCCGCCAAACCGCTCACGATGATCCATTCGGCAGAATACATGCGACTAGGCGACACCTTGGCGTCTGCGCTCTTCCGCCGCTGGCTACGCCTGTACATCCCCGTGATATGCACGACATTTCTGTACATGACCTCGTGGCATGTCTTGGGGTATATTGCCGACCCGTTGCCGTGCCGCACGTACCTCGAAGACCTGTGGAACTGGTACGCCGAGCTGAAGAACTTCAGCTTCGTCTTCCGCACCGGCGGCGACCCGTGGTTCAGCTACAATTTCCATTTATGGTCCATCCCCGTCGAATTCCGCGGCTCGGTTATCATCTATACCACCCTCCTCGCACTGTCGCGATGCACGAGGAATGCTCGACTAGCTCTTGAACTCTTCCTCATCTTCTACTTCATGTATATCGTCGACGGGTGGTTCGGGTCAGCATTCATGTCTGGAATGCTGCTGTGCGACTTAGACCTCCTAGCTGCAAGCGACAACCTCCCTCCCGTTCTATCCAGAATCAGATCCCTGTTGAGCAGATTCAAAACCCTGATCTTCCACACACTACTTCTCGCCAGTCTATACCTAGGCGGCGTGCCGTCCTTTAGCGCAGATATCAACACCCTGAAAGCCTCGCCGGGGTGGTCCTACCTGTCCTATCTCAAGCCGCAGGCCGTATTCGACTATAAATGGTTCTACCTCTTCTGGGCGGCGACGTTTCTCGTCGCGTCCATCCCGCATATCGGGTGGCTAAGGTCCTTCTTCGAAACCCGCTTCACCCAGTACCTAGGCCGTATCAGTTTTGCATTCTACCTTGTCCACGGGCCGATCTTGTGGGCTGTCGGCGATAGGATCTACGCCGCTGCGGGATGGCCTAGGGAGCCTCATATCAATATTATCCCGGGCTGGATCGATCTCGTGCCACTGCCGAGGCGAGGCCCGTTCGGCTTGGAACTCAGCTTTTGGCTGCCGCAGTTGATTCTGCTGCCTGTTACCCTGTGGGTTGCTGAAGTGGTTACAAATCTTGTTGACGAGCCTAGTGTGACTTTCTCGCTGTGGCTGTATCGGAGGACTCTTTCACCGGCCGGTGCCACCAAGCTGTGACTTTCTTACTGTTGGGTTGGGTGGGATTGGATTTTACATATGAGCACGGGAAAGACATACCCACGCTCCAGAACAGAACGACATATCTCCTATTCTGGGAAGGATATGATTCAGGAAAGGGACGACACGTCGCAAATTCGTATATAACGAGACACGAGGTCCTGTGGTCCAAGAAGGGACTTGGAGGGAATTATAGGACGGTAATAAAAGTAATAATATGATTTAGTCCCACGCCAATAGACGGGGACAAACATATACAGGGTGGCGTCCTTGATGATATTTGCACGTCTGGGTGTGTGCCACATACAGTGGGTGATCTAATCATCTCAAGTGACCTGGGATAACTTTGAGATGTGGAAGGCTCCGGCATCACCAGTACTGTCTGTGTCTTATAAGAACCTCACTCAAGTTGATCAGTTGTGTGGGCGTGCATGATGCCTTTCTTCTAATTCCATCACAGTATCATTCGGTCTGCCTACCAGGCGAATCATTCTATTCTATCTTGGTACCCCCTCTATCAACTTTTTCACCTTCTCGACACAGACACTGCTTGTTTCCATATCTATAATGCCCTTGCTGTCACATCATACACTTTCAAGCACCTTCTTCGCAAATCCATACTTTGTCAATCTCTGTCTCAATCTCTAAAACCGTCGAGTCTCTTTGCCGTAGATCTCACCACAGTTCTCCCAGTCAGCCTTGGGCTTAGACTCCTTCTCTGTCGGAGCCTCCTCACGCAAGGAAGCCTCCAGTTTCCGATAACAATCCATGCTCATTTCCTCACGGCTGCTGTACACATGTGAATCCCTTCCTTTGCCATTGATAACCTTTGGTCGGTAAAGAAAACATCTCGCCAGCAGATAATAGGCAGGATTGTCCGCTCGGAACTGTATGCGCCGACGTACTTCGCTGTCTGACATGACCAACTTCTCCCATGCATTCGCGTAACCATCTCCATACAGATTGTGAAGGCTTGCATGTTGCAACAGGAAGATTCCGTAGGCTGTGTTGCCAACCAGGTGTGGAAGCTTGCGCAACTCGAAGTCGTGCTTTCCCTGTTCGACTAGTGCGTTGATGGCGACCAAAACCGGCTTGAAACAATTCTTTGCACAAGCATTTTGAGTGGTGTCGAAGCATTGGCTCGCCAGATGGGCCACACTGCCAGCCTTCATAGCCTTCATAACTTCATCCATGTCGCGGCGTACTTCAGGATCCGTGGATTCGGGTATCATAGACTTTACTTGCTTGGCCAGCCATGGACCCATCGGCTTGTCCACTCTCAACATTCCCATTGCTGCCTCGCTCCGGACAGCCGTGGAGAACATAGACATTGTCACTGAAACAGGACTGTTGATCTTCATCTCCTTCTCCAGGTATCGTTTGTCATGGGAGTCACAGTGCTCGAGCCATGCTTCGTTGAGATGGCGGTATATCTCGAAGCATGTTCGTTCCATGGAGAAATAGTCAAATCTGAAGGCCGGCATTTCCGCCATGAAACCTTGAGATAGGTTGGCCAAAGTACGGACCATCTTGGTGTTCAAAGGTACGAGCTTCGACCGGACCTCGGCCCACTCCAGGTCGGAAGCCTCTACGGCGTAGAGCCTATCTTGTAGGTCTTGCTGGTACTTTTGGCCAAAAAGAAGTTCTTGAAGCTGGTATGCCGCCTCGTCATGCTTGCGGGACTCTTGTCCGAGCCACCTCTCGAAAAGGTTGTTCGCAATGGGTGCATTCTCGAACATGCGTTGTTGAGCGTTTGACTTCTTGTATCGCATCCCTCTAGAGTCTTTCGCAAGGCTGGTGCTGGACATGCCCATCGAGAGTAGCATTCGTTTCTCCGACTCCTGCAGGGTTTTGGGGCGACCTCCAACAAAGATCTTCTCTGGGGTTTGGTTGCGAATCACTAGCTCCATGTCAGGCCAGACGGGCGCTTCTGGGTCAATACAGCGCAGAGCGTTGTAGAGGTGGCATAGCATCATCATGTGTCCGGTGCGGTTGACCAGCTGTAGACCCAAGATGTGCCATTCCAGCTGCATCTCGGTTTTCATGGTTCCACAGGTAACCGGGAAGTACTGCAAAAGGGGCACCCTCTTGCAGGTCTTAACGGCCTGGTACATGCTTTGTCCTTCTGCGATTCGACGCTTATAATCCTCAGCATCAGCCTTGCCATATTTGTCTCCTTCGATCCAATCGCCGAACTGCTCGTTCAGCGCAGCAACATGGTCTTGGCGACCCTTCTCCCAGACTTCGAATCCCAGCGACTGGCACCAAGCTCGGTGATCTTCGTATTTCTTCTTGGTCAGGGCATACGCCTCCTGGAGGTCTTCGAATGCTGGGAGATGGATCGTGGATTCCAAAAGTTGAATGTCAAGCTGAATCTGTAGTGCCACGCTGACCCAGAGGGGGACGTTGTGGTTCTCAATGACGTGTCTGGCGGCATGCAGGATCTCATCATGGATGAAGGCGCTTCTCAGCATGAGACTCAACATGGAGAAGTTAGGCAGAATTTCGACCAATTCGTTCTGGGCCCACTGGCTTGGATTTTGGGCATGGAAGAGTTCCGACTAGGAGCGTTAGTCGGTGTGCCTGCTCATGCTTATGGAGCAGTACTTACCTGGATGGTTTTGCAATTTGGAAATGGGGGCACTCGCACAGAGTAGTTGTTGTTCGACGTAGGGAAGGTTGGTGGATCCGACTTCAACACTTCGACGTAAGACCTGGCCATTGCCCATGGCACATATAGCAGGAGGTCACATACTTCACATCCGCAGATGATGATCGCTCGGGGTGAATCGGGATCAATCTCGACGGGATACCCACCGTTTGCATGCGGCAAGTGAAGCTTGAAGATGATAAGAGGCAACGAGCCCGTCGGGTATTGCGCAGCGGGATATTTTGTAGGACGTTGGAGAGTCGTTTCGAAGTCGGCTTCGGCCCTGCGGATGAGGTCGATGGCCAGGTTCGTCACGCATGCCGCTTGCATCAGTTCAAGCTTGCCTGCAGAATAGAGTTGCCAAGTTGAAGCAACGTAAATTCGAACGGCCAGCACGTCTTGGAGGAATGACCAGATGGAAAAGAGGAACTCATCTTCTGCTTCCTTATCATCGAACTCAATCTGAGCGCGAGGTGTTGCAGGAACCGAGCTATTTCTCCCGGATGATGTGGTTGTGGCTGTGGTGGGCTCTTCTCCCAACGACGTATCCTCCAACTCGAGGTGTTGAAACATGTTGTTCATCTCCTTCAAAGGTGTTGCCAGATCGTCGTGTGCTGTGGTGGCTGCGGCAGCTGCGGGCTTCGTTTTCGGCTCGAAACATGGCTTGAGGGTGTTGAGAGCGGTTTCGAGGATGGTGGCAAAGTGTGAATGTTTCTCGTTGGTCAGATCGGACGTGGCACATTTCGATTTGAACCACAGACCAAACCCACGTCTGGCTCGGATTGTACGCTGCCAGGTGGCTTGGATTGTCCGACTTAGCACGATCTTCGGTCGAGCCTTCACAATGTGTTGGGCCATGTCAACGAACTCCGCGGTCTTGATAGTGTAGACACTCCTCGACTGCTTGGGCATTCCAGCCTGTTTGGCAGCATCTCGGGCTAGCTTGCGAGCTCTTCCCTTCAGCTTCGCCTGACTTGGGGCTGAGACAGTGGTTTTGTAGCCGCATTGAGCAGCCTTTTCAGCCAACCACCCTGCCACCGTTTCTGTGTCTCGTTTATATTGCTTGTAGGCAAGGACCATTTCGGAGGGAAGGGGGAGGTTCGCCATGGGAAGATTTTGGCCAGTACTGGCGGCAGAGGACGACTGGGGAAGTGGAAGGGTCTTGGGTGAAGTCAGTGATGATTTCAATGGATATGAATTCAGTGGGAGGAAAGGAATCAGGACAAGAAACCATGGATCAACCTGAAGAAGATGGAAGACAGAAGAAGATAAAAGACAGAAGAAGTAGTCTGGTCTCTTCAGAGCCTGCAATATGGGGAAGGTGCAAGGATGAAAGGAAGGTGCGTTGTTCAAAACCGCAGGCAGAACTGCACCGCATCACACTCTTCGCTTTCCAGTCCACACACGGACGCGCATGCCTCACTAATGGGCCATTGCATGCAGAAAAACTCATCTCCCATAGATATCCTTCCAGTCGATCATTACCGATGCCCGGCTGGGTTAATTGCAGCTTCACCGCCGAAGTTGGTCCATTCTCTCTCCCTTACACCCGTGACGCATACTCCTTCAGGCCTCATCCCGACAGCTTTGATTAAGCGGCCGCGTGCACCGCCCACTTGGAGGGCCTCAAGATCAATGCTCTGCTCTAACAAATTGCAATGGAGGGAGTATTCCGTCATAATGCACCTTGAAAGTACAGGGGAAGACAAAATAGGATCCCTGGTCTTCGCGCATATACACGTAGAACCCTCCAGGCCGAGGAACCTAGAAAGGAACAGAATATCAGCCGTATGCTACTTATAGACTGAGCGTGGATGCTGTAAGTACAGCACCACATATGCTTAGACGACTTACCTTCTTCAGTTGCCCCTGAGGCCCCGGCGCCCTTCTCAGATTCTCGAGTTTCCCCACCGTCCTCAACATGGCAGTCAGTGCGACCATACTGGCTTCCTTCCCTAGGCAGGTATGTGCGCCAATGCCATAATGGATGTAACTGTCCAAAGGTCTATCGAGACGCACTTGGTCTGGGTTGGGAAAGATGTTTGGGTCTCGCGCAGCACCGACAAAGCTGCAGAATACTTTATCACCCGGCTTGACGGAGACTGATGGCTTTTGGCCACGGCGGCCGTCCGCCCCTCTTACGGCTTCATCTTCGAAAACATGGTGAACCTCGCTGCGGCGATAGCTGCCGAACGTGCCGTTGAGACGGATCCCTTCGTTGACGTACCGCAGCAACATGTCATCTGATGCTTGGCTGTCGCTTCGTGCCAGGCGCTGAATTTCAGGTAGGTGCTTGACTCCCTCCGGACTTAAGTAGTAGTCCATGATCTGGGTGAAAACCTGCGACTGATTAGGCACCATGGCGCAGGCGGTCGGCAGGATTTGGCTGAATGCCATGTCATACGTGCTCATTCCAGTCTCGCTAAGCCGGCGGATCATGTGGATACCGTAGTCGGCGAGGGCGTTCTCGTTCTCGCGCCAGCCATCGACAAGCTTGGAAACAAACGAGGTGGCTGTGACAGACTTTATGTTAGCTTCAATCAACTTACCCAGCATCGTTGCAAGTTTCTTTGCCACCATACGTAGCGGGAAGGACTTGGTGGGCTCGAAGTCAAAGAAGATCGCCGTGAAAATGACGCTCATGGCCATCCACAGCTCTTGCTCCGAGAAGATGCCTTTGATATTCTCCGCCGTTTTGAGAGGCAGCGCGAACATGTTAGAGGCGAAATGGACGTGAGCCATGTTGCCCACGTCCCGCGTCAGATCGACCTGGTTGATGCCTGCGATCTTGCAACTCTTCTCATGTAATAAGCGAAGCGTGATGTACTCGTAGAACCGTTTGACATGCTCATGCCATTTGTCGCGGTAGATCAGCTGATGCATGGTCTCGCGTTGCGCGCGGTGGAAGACGGTATCACCTCCAAGACAAAACTTCTCACCACCTTTGCCCATCACGAAGCCCAGCCCCTCGTTCCACATGACCGTGAAGTCTGCCGGCCGCTCAAGGAGGTATTTGGCACTCTCGTATGCTGTCAGGGTGATTCTTGTGGGGCTATAGGTCGGTTGATTCCAGTCGTAGTCATGGTAGCGACCCAGGTCTTTCATGATTTTTGCATTCTCGCTGGGGATCGTCATGGGATCTAAATGGAACATTGTCAGCAACGACGAGAATAGAAACAGAGACAAATTCTTACAGTGAGCGTAGATGCTATTCGGTTTGAAATGGTTTGGCAAGGCCCGAAGCATCAGCTTGTAGAAAACACATCCCTGATTGACACTCGAGTCAGAGGCGACTTCGTTGTACCCCCAATTTGTCAAGCTCCTTGGACCATAGTCGATCGTGTAAAATCTGTCACCTCGGACGAGAGATACCGCATCGGATAGTACGACCCGAGAAATCGTGTGAGTGGGACAAATTCCCACTCCCGGGATCATTGGCTCTTTGTCTTCCTCGATTGCGAGCCCCGGGTAGAGCTCGATGTAGTCTGGGTGCTCGTAAAGATGTTTGAGCTGCTCAGCCACGTAGGGATCACGGTTGACCTCCTCGAAGGTATCATAGGTCTTCAGGCCAAAGAACTTTCTGTACTCATTCAATGTACAGAGATTCCAGGATCGAGACTGGTTGATACCCAGTATTGTAATAGCTCGCATGGCTTTTGGAATATTGCGCGCTCCAAAGGCACCAGCAACCTGCTCAACCCCGGCTTGCATGATCTTTGCGAGTTCTCCATCATCAAACGTTCCGTCGGGATTTCTTTGTAGGTGTGCGAATGGCCTCTGCTGAGGGTCTTTCGGCAGGTCGTGGTCATATTTGCCCAGCCCGACCATCAACTCTTGAATAGAGACTTCATCGGGTGACTTCCCAAACAGCTCTTTGTAGACTGCCTCCGTCCATGCTTCATCCATTTGGCCAACGCACGAATGCCAACGATATGACAAGCTGAACTCTGCGCTAACTTGATTGCCGACCCCGCGAGGCGTCCCGTCGTCACCAAAGGTTTTGGCTTTATCCAATCGGGGATCCAAAGTCCAAGTACTGTTTGTGCGATTCAAGTTTACGATTGTTCGTAGATAGTCATGCAATGTGATGTTAATGTACAGGCCGCATGTGATCAACCTGCCTGTTTGGAACAGATCATTGTCGTATTTCCGCCATGCAGCCTTGGCTGTCTCGCCTGAGAGTCTGCTAGAAGGCTTCTCGAACCTGCCGTTCTCATTGATGAGCATCAACTGTTCGACCACGTAGTTATGGAAACGGTTCAGCATGATGAGCATGACGCCACATGAAGGTGGGAAAGCTAGGATTCGTTCCTCGGCAAAGCAGTCAGGCTTGATCCTGCCATGTTCAAAGGTTCTCATCATGTCCTGATCCTCTTGGGTGTCTCCATAGAGGATTGACAGATCCAGATAGCTCGAGGTTTTGCTGATGCTGTAGTCCCGATGGTCGGTTTGGAAAAGATCTACAGAGTCAGTTAGATAGAATTTCATGATAGCGCGGACGTCATTCACCATGGATTACCAAAGAAGCCCAGTTGAAGAATATGCTTGAGACATTGTTCGGATGAGGTTTGAACTGTTCTCTCGCCAGCAGGGAATCGAACAAGAGCCCGGGGTCAGGGAGGGCACCAGGCTGCATGACCTTGGGATTCACCGACCGAGCATATGGAGTATTTGCAGCCCCGAGCTTGGGGAAGATGAAGGAATTGTTCGAGCCATCTCCAGAACGATAGCGGTACTTGTCCCCCATGTATGACATTGGGGGATGTTGCAACGAATTCCAGAGGACGTCCAGCAGTTTACTGGTCAGTTTGACCCGATTAGCGGAGCGGTCAGGAAGCGCAGCGACTAGTTGCATGACCTCTTCCATATGCATTTGGCGGTCATCTACCGGCTTCCCGCTCAAGAGATCTTCGACAAGATGGTTCACCGTTTCGAGATCCTTGATTCCTAGATGAGGCAAGTCGGAGAGGAAACCAGTGGGCTCCTCCTTGTCAAGGTACTGTCCATCACCGGTCGCTGTTGGGAGTGGACGCCGGGAAGCGTGAACCAACTGTGCAAACTGTTGGAAAACGCTCTCGACATCTTCCCGTGTTGGTGGTGCACTTTCGTTCCCATTCTCCGGCCCTGGTGGCGGCTCGGTGGTCGATGGTCTGTATGAGGACAAAGACTGCACATCTCTCGTTCTCATCAGACTCTCGCCAATAGAGCTCCCAACGTTGGAAACATTGTTGGTTGTAAAGCCGTTCACAACCGGAGGATCCCTCTCATTGACGACTGAGAGTGGTCCGCGGGCAGGATTAGTTTCATATTGAGCGGTCTTGTTATTCTTGAACTTGGACGAAAAGCGTCGCAGCAGAGGCATCGCTCCTAACCGGCATGGAAGAGCTACTGGAGATAGCAAGGAAGTGGAGAGTGATGGAGAACAATCATAGATGAGTGCTGAACAATTGCAGAAAGACCGAGGATGGACAACAGTAGTCTACCTTTCCTTGCTGATTATGCCTTGGCCGGGAAGAAACATTGCAGGAATCTAATAAGATATCAACAAGAATGACCTGCTGGTCGTATCACTTACATCAAGAAGTGAAAGTCAACGCTGGGCCCGGTACAGGTGGAGGTGGCGGTTGCTCAGCTTCAGCCTCAAAAGTCTATAGTCCACCATGAGAGTGTCTGCAGCATGAAGCCCCTCGGACAGCGCATACATCTTGTTGGGCATATGCAGCCAGGCCGGATTTGAGGGGTCATACCCACCCACTTGAACATCTGTAAGTTGTTCTTGAGGGGTTGAGCTGTTGCAAAGCGTGCTGATGTAGGTGGTACATCTGCGGGTAGTCTGGTCGTGGACGGAGGAAAGGTCACCTGGCCGTCCGATGCAAAATGATTTCCCGACGCTTTGCCAGCCAGTCTTTTCGGTCTCTCTCGAGGCTGGGTATGACAAGGGCAGAATCGCTCCTGTTTTACGTGAAAACCAACAAGGTGGCGTAGATGTATTGGCTGCGGCCTTGCTGAGCCAGGCGCAAGTGCAATAGTCTCAATCCAGCAACGGTGCCCACCAGAAAGACATTGTTGTGCAAATGTCTTCGTTAGACATACGATAGGTCAAAAAATCTCCCAGTCCCGTCCAAGGCAAACAGCACGGGAATATCATCGTGACACTGCAACTTGCGAGATAAGCAACTAGCATAAAGGCATTTGCCCGGCGTATGCCAAGGGGGGAAACATTCCTCGAGTAGCACATACTGTCCTACCTCTTGTCAGCAAGTGGTATACAAACCTCACACTGTTCGTTACTCTTCTGCAAATTAGCCGAATACCCAGCATTAAGTCCCGCCCATATGGCCCACCAAAGCCAATGCTCAAAACCAGCATTATGCAGCCAGAGGACTCTTTTGAAATTGGACTGACTGTGATGAACAGGATGGGCTCCCCCGCACATAAGAAGTATCAACTACAAGGTCCAGGATTCTATGCTGGAACTGAAGTCTTTTTTTGGGGCGACACGCCAGCAACCGTGGACCTTTTCGTGACACTGACCGGGGTCGCGGGTGTCTGCTGTTGCCGGGGTCGACACAAGTATGCGATGATGGCGGTCAACCCAGTGGTGAAACCCAAATGCTGGTGGTTGTCGGATCAGCCAGGGTGGTAGTCTCATGCTTGAAAGGAGGGCGCAATGTCGACAGAGCTGTAGTGTGCAGAACCCCGGCAACCCCTTGACCTCGTGATTAGACACAATAGGCCGCTATACAGAAGCGTTTGTTGTCTTGAATAGAGACGGAGGGTCCGCCATCTCGAGGCTTTCCTCTTAAGTCGATGAGTTTCTCCCCGAACACACGAAGGATTTTCCAGCAATTGACTCCCGACCTGAGGAAAATCACCATGGCCGTCCCAGCGTCTGATCAAACACCACAGAAAAACGTCTTTGTCCTCTGCTTCGATGTCTGTGATATAGCCTCACCCTAAGATCGTTGCTTTGGAACTGCGGATGTTAACAGCCAGGCGTGGCAGGGAACCGGAAACAAATTCAGCGGGACCGACGCTGACAGCAATATCCTCAAGCTCTACCGCATGCTCGATCGGGCGGATGCAACCATGTACACCTTTTACCAGCCCGGCATAGGCACCTATGTGACTTCGCATTCGGTGAGTAAGTCTGGCAATGGGCACTAAAGCCTTGCTGAGAAATGCTCGGGGAAGATGCAAACCACATCAATGCTCGGTCGCATCCGGTCTGTATATCTCAAAGCCAAAGATTCAGCCATTGGCTCCTCTTTTGCAGAGCATGTCATGGGAGGCTACAAATTCCTCATGAGATATTACAGCTCTGAAGACGATCTGTACTTCTTTGGCTTCAGTCGAGGAGCGTATACGGCCCGTTTTCTGGCCGAGATGCTTGATCACATTGGTCTCCTGAGCGCAGGAAACGAGGAATTGATTAGATTCGCGTGGAAGACGTATGCCAAGTGGGCATGTAGGAAGAACGACGGGTCTGAAAAGGCCAGAAAAGATGAGGAGGCGCTGTATGAGTTCATGCGAGGGTTTCGACAAACGTTGTAAGTTGCCATCCCAAGCTGTTGGCGAGAAAAAGGCATTAACGCATCCTATAGTAGTAGACCGGTCCGACGAATACGCTTCCTGGGCCTCTTCGACACAGTAAATTCTGTGCCGCGCTTCGAGTCGGCTTGGATGGCACGTGTCAAGTTCCCCTACACTGCACGGTCTTCAGCCAAGGTGATCCGACATGCAGTGTCAATCGACGAGCGGCGAGCAAAGTTTCGTCAGGATCTGATCAGCGCCTCTCACCATGCCCAGCAAGGGAGCAACGCCAGCCCTAAAATGCACCGGTACGCTTCGGACTTTGCCCAAATCGAAAAAAGGGTTGATCGTTACAATGAAAATGAAAGTGGGTGTGAGTCGACGTTGGCGCAAAACACAGGAATGGCGGTGGCAGACGCTGCAGCTCCAAGGATAGCAATCTTGTCAGAGTCTGGTGACCAACAATGTCGAGGTGAAGAGAGCAACCAACATAGTCGCCTCCCAGTGCCCGCCAATCCGGTAGGGACAAAGATATCTTCAGAGAGCCTTGCGGACGCAGTTCCTACACCCAGAACGGAGGACTCGCGCTCAGCAGCAGGAATGTCACATCAGCAGCCCGGCCGCAGGCGTATGCGCCGTCGGTGGTCGGTAGAAAGACGAAGTCAAGACATCCAAGAAGTATGGTTTTCTGGCGGGCATGGCGATGTCGGGGGTGGCTGGAGCAAGGTACATGAGCACGAGAAGATGCTCAGCCATGTGCCACTAGTGTGGATGGTCCACGAGGCAGAACAGGCCGGGCTGAGATTTGACCCTATGTAAGTGATTGTGATCTGGCAAGCAGGCAGTTGCCTCTTGGCGGGTGCCACGGAATTATTCTCGGACCATTTGCTGCCTCCAACATTGGGTCCAGCAAGCATGCGGTCCCCAAATAATGGTTACTTATCGGATTCAAAGGACTGTGGTGAGCAATTTCTAACAGCCTTTGTGCTTGCCGCAGCAAAATGGCCGATCGCGGCTGTCTTCCCGATCGGCTCGACGAGTACGGCGAGCGGCTCGAGGACAATGAGTCGCGCGAGCATTTTCTTCGCCACCTAGAGGACTGTTGCTCGCATGGTGCGGTGCACGACTGCCTCGAGATTGGCCAGGGGCTGACATGGGCCAACGTCCTCTTCTGGAAGATGATGGAGTATCTGCCCTTTCGCAGGATGGATCTGCACGAGAACAAATGGAGGGCAATTCGATGGTGAGTATCCGTGTCATCGCTGCCAACTGGTCACATGCTTCAGGATCTCTCTCTTCCTCGATAAGTGCGACAAAGACTCGTGCATGGTGCAGCGCCAGTACTGACTGACTCCTGATTCTATCCTGCAGGCCTCTTCCCATGGGAGAGACTCGCGATATTCCCGCGGATGCACAGATTCACAACTCAGTCATCAAGCGCATGCAGGCCTGTCCTGACTACCGGCCGGGCAACCTCATCGTGGGCGGTGGCGGCCGGGGGGGTTCGCAAAGCCCCAGAGAAATACGGGGTGGGTGAGTGGGTGGCTCATTCGTGGGAGGGGCACCCTGTTAAAGGCACCTTTGTGAGAAAATGCTCTCCAGAAGAGGATCGAAAGAAGCATACATTGATAGGCCAGAGGAAGGATCCAGGTCAGTAAGATGATGGAGAATGGCAGCAAGGAATCATTGCAAACTATTCAGTTGACCACTGTGTTAAGCTGGTAGCAGGTAACATACCTTAGGTAAGGTAGTTCATATCTTGGCTGCGTAATGACACTATATGCTCCTACGTACCCCGCTACATTATATTTGTACAGTGGAGTAAAATTTGCTCGTGACGCTTTTCATCGACTGCACACCACCTACATGGTACTATATAGGTACTATATAGATGCACATATTCTGTCTCTCAACTTATAACCTGGCCACCATATATCTACCGTTCGAGACTCTGGCAATTCCCTACAGAACGGAGACTATACGATGCCACTAGTACCTCCAATTGACCCTGACGGCAACCTCCTGGACAGGGGACAGGCTGGGCGAAGTTCGACTCCATGCAGCCTGGCTTCGAGGACACCCTTCTGTTGCTAATAGGAACCTACCTACACTATAAAGAGGATTGGTACAGTTTCAACAGTCCCATACAGCAAGTATTGCCATGTGTTCGCTTCATCCAAGTCGTTCTCGGCGCTCCCTGTAATGCACCGACAATTCTTATGAAAGGATTGAGTTCCATACCGCCTTTTGAGGAGGCACGATATACGCCAATGACTTTCTCAGCTTCGTCGCGTACGAGGAAGAGCATCCTCAAACTGTGGTCTTGTGGCTTGCTGAGACAGTGTCCAAGCAGCCTACCTGGGCCAGTCACAGCTTCGAAGGGGTTGTTGTCCGGTGGGATACTTGCAAAGTATACAGTGTGTCGAAATCGAGGTCTCGGCTCACATGCTTGAGGGTATTTGCCTCTGCACCTCCCCATCCGTTAGGTTTCTCGAGGGCAGTCCCATTTTCTGCCGTGGCTTCGTCATCAGCTTCTTCCCATTAGAGAGGGACTCGCACATCCCCCGCGGCATACACAGGTTGAGTCAGTCAGTCAGTCAAGTCACTTGCCGCATACTTGAGCCACGAGACGCGACCCTTTCCCACCTTGAGCTGGACTGTCCCCAAGGCCCTATAGCAAGCATCAGTTCTCATCAGTCCAGACGAGAGCCTAAGTATCCGTCCTAAGTCTTTAATGAGGATGTCATGGTGCGCTCTGACGCACGACTCATTTCCGCCAACGGATATTCTGGCCTGTCACTAGTTGTACTTCGTCATAGGCGTTGCACTTCCAAAGGTCATTCGCAACTGATGTTCGCAGATGTACGTGTTGTATCACTTGACGCGTAACAAAGGCGGCGGTGGAAACCCGAACGAGGGCCGAAGCGAACGTCATAGTAGTATAGGCGAAAAGCCACCGGACTTGGCCCTATTGAAGAAATGTATGTTAACGCACCACTGTATACTGACAGTTGTACCTACTCAGTATATGAATAGCGGTCTGTTAAAGGGTGTTCAACCCCCGGGGAAACTCCATACCAGAAAGTGCCTCTCCCCAGTCCCCGTAACCAACCCCAGCCTGCCGTTCTTGACGTGGTTTGAGGACTTCTATACATACCTAGTAGTTATTGAACGACAACCTCTCCGGCGGTCAGCCGCAGGAGACTGACTTTGTCGCAGGCAATGACAAGCCCCTGGATCATCTCTGTGGCCAATATTCGATCTCACGGATGCGATGGCAGATAGGAAAGATTCAGCCGTGTCACAACTGCCTAATAGAGACCGTGTCACGCCCGGTCTGGACAACCAAACAAGCTTTACGGCCACAAGGCAGACGCAGTAGCTGCCGGAGCGTTGAAGCGGCGGTTGATGATAGAACGGGCTCAAGCAGCGGAAGCCAGCCACCGACACTTTGGATTCGCTGTCCATCACTTGCCGGTGGAAAATGTCACTCCACAAGGAAGACGATCACAGCTCGGAGTCTAGCCTGTTGAGGCATCTCGCCGGTGGTCACACAAGCATTTCCTCCGCCATCTGGTGCCGGTGTGATCAAGCAACAGAGGCTACAGTCGCCGCCTGGGGCTCGGGCCCTTCCCACCCACTTTGACTGTAACCTCATCCGGAGGCGTCGCCTTGAGGGCCAGAATGTGAGATGGTGTTTTCAGATGTGAGTGCAAGTGCCGCCACAATTCTATGCCAGCGAGAGAAAATGTGATTGGCAAACAGTAAGTCCATCCCCTGTTGTCTAGCAAGGAATCCATCCCCCTCTCCACACCCTTCAGAATGGGTTTCTCCATACATGCGGAGGATGGGCGGGAGGGGGAGGTCGGTGGATGAGGTTGCGAAGGATATAAAGCTCTTGCCAGCACTCCTGCTCATGAGTCCAGCACCTTGCTCCTGTGTATTTCGACCTTGTCCGTCGATTCTGCACAGGTCAATCCATTCTTCCACCATGGCGATCAAATTCCCCAAGATCTACAACACCTACTTTGTGGCCTTTGTTGCCACTGTGGGTGGGATGTTGTTCGGTTTCGATATCAGTTCCATGAGCGCCATCATCGGTACCAAGCAGTACAATGACTACTTCGACAAGCCGGCCGGTGTGACACAGGGGGCCATCGGTTCGGCCCTGGCTGCAGGCTCGGTTGTTGGCTCCCTCATTGCCGGCCCGGTTTCCAACAAAATCGGTCGTCGAGACTCGGTCATGTTCGCTTGTTTCTGGTGGCTGCTGGGCACTGCTGTGCAGACTGGAACCAGCGGTATTGGCTCGCTGATCGCTGGTCGTGTTCTGAACGGTGTATGTGTAGGCATCACCAGCTCTCAGGTGCCTGTCTATCTGGCCGAGATCTCTCGCAAGGAGAAGCGTGGCGCCATCATTGTCATCCAGCAATTGGCCATTGGTAAGCTCTCAGTCCCTGGGAACCGGACGCCGCTAACACAGGCATAGAATGGGGTATCTTGATCATGTACTTTATCGGCTATGGATGCAGCTTCATCGACGGTTCAGCTTCCTTCCGTACCGCTTGGGGTATCCAATTCGTCCCTTGTGTCTTCTTGATCTGTGGGCTACCGTTCCTTCCCCGGTCTCCTCGCTGGCTCGCAAAGGTCGACCGGATCGACGAAGCCATCCGAATCCTCGCAAAGATCCAAGCCAATGGCGACGTCAATGATCCCTTGGTGGTCGCCGAGTGGGAGGACATCACCATGACACTGGCTGCCGAACGAGCCGGTGTCCAGGGTTGGCGCAAGTTTGTCATCAACGGCATGTGGAAAAGAACACTGGCGGGCTTCACAGTGCAAATGTGGCAACAGAATAGTGGCGCCAACGTCATGACCTACGTTTGTCTCCCTGTCTCCCGCCCCGACCATATTAAGGCAAGATTTGCTAACTTTGTTGAAGTACGTCGTTTATATCTTCATGATGGCTGGACTTACCGGCAACATCAACTTGATCGCATCGGGCGTACAGTACGCCCTGTTCATCGTCTTCACCACTGTCATGTTCTTCTACATTGACCGCACCGGCCGGCGACCTCTCCTGATCTACGGTGCATTGGCGATGGGTGCCTGCCACTTTGTCGTGGGCGGCATCCTGTCCGCAGGTGAAAATGTCCCAGGTGGTGTGGGCGGCAACCCCAACGTCTTGATTCGTGTTTCCGGGGCCAAGGCCAACACTGTCATCGCCTTTTCCTACCTGCTAATCATCATCTATGCCATGACTCTGGCCCCGGTCGCCTGGGTCTACGCTGCAGAGGTCTGGAGTTTGGAGACCCGTGCCACCGGTATGGGTATCGCCGCTCTGGGCAACTGGCTGTTCAATTTTGCTCTGGGTCTCTACATCCCTCCGGGCTTCCAAAACATCAAATGGGGCATGTTCATCATCTTCGGCTGCATGTGTGTCCTGGGTGCCATCCAGTTCTACTTCACCTACCCGGAAACGTGCAACAAGACCTTGGAGGAAATTGAAGAAATGTTCTCTCCCGGCGGACCGAGACCATGGCATACCAAGCCTGGCGAGTCCAGGCTTGACAGGCTCGTCGACGTTGCTCGGGAGAAGCACTACACAGTGGAAGATGTTCGCCAGAAATCGATTTCTGGGGAGCACGGCACCCACGTCGAGATTGCCGATGACAACGAGAAGGCTGTTCAGCAACTCGGCCAGCACTTTGAAGAGACTGTCAAAGGGGTGTAATGGCGAGGATCCTCGAACGGAACCAACAAAGTGTGGAGTTATATGAGCTGCAAATGTGCGGAAGAAGGCAGTCTACGGAATCCTGATGAGCTCCGCCGAGTGGCAATATGTCGTATGATCTTTGATGTTGCAGGGATAGCCTTGACGGCAACCTGAATGCCGGGAAGAGGCCACGTACCAGATAGGAACTAAGTCATGTAGAGATACAAGAGGGTTGTGTCGCTCATTAAGAACAACTCAGCCTTGCAGGACTTTTGATCGTGTACATATACATCCATGTGTGTACCTGGTAATGGACGAAGCACAGTGGTCTGGACTCCTTTACCTACCCAGTCTTCACGGGATTTTGAGAAGCTACGTGCCCCGGCGTGGTCCGGACGCTGAAGGTCTTGTCACTCCATAGAAGTGTAATGGCTGGCAAGGTAACGGAAAGGGGTGGTAGCGATCAAATGGTAGCGTGATACTCGTGATACCTGTATGGATCCCGTCGTCTATTTCCATCCTGTTGTATTCCGCGGGGTAAATGCTCCCCCGTTTTGTGTCCCGCTGAATTTTACCTCCATCTCCACAAACCACAAACCACTTGCAACTCCGTCTTCCACTTGTTTCCGCTCGATCGATCAAAGTATCTCTCTCTCGATCTGATGCCACTCGGCCCAAGGGCGTTGCAGTAAACCCTGTTGTGTGTGCTTATTCATGGGCTGACCACCGATTAGACTCCCTGCCTATGCTCTCAGGCAGGCGTGGCGCAGCTTCAACATGTCCCTTGTCCTTGACCACCGGCGTATGAAACGATTGAAATAATATGGGTACGAAGAAGGCCGGCCGACGAAGGACTCCGGCATCTGCTCCCTGTCCCAAGTGTGGAAGGGCCTTTGCCCGAAATGACAGCTTGAATCGCCATCTGAAGACCCACGACGATCATCTAGCACAGCGGCCCTTCCACCGTATCATCCATGACAAGTTCAGGGCCTGCAATCGCTGCAGACGAGCCAAGATACGCTGCACTGGCAATTCGCCTTGCGCAAGATGTGAGCATCTGAAAGAAGAGTGCAATTATGACCACAAGCAGCCTGGCCAACCAACAACATGGGCAACAAGCTCTTCCTCTACTCCCCCACCTCAGGAGGCCGACCAGCCTCGTCAACCTTTGGTACGCTCTCCGCCACCATCACAAGGCGATGAGCCAACACCAGCGGTGCCTTCCGCTCTTAACGCTGTTGATGAGTTGCCAATGGAGGCAACCAAAACTTCACCTGAAGAAGTCAACCCGGTCGTCTCGCCACCAGATAGTGCGACAGCGATGCTGCATCTGACTCTGTCCTCGGATCTCGACACTCGAACCGTACTATTCAACGAAGGAAAGGAATTTCCTGGCATCAACTCGACATATGTGTCTCCAACCCTCCACGTCTTGGATCCGTACAGTTACAAGTTACCGTCGATCGCCGACTCTCGCGAAGCACCGACCCCAAGCAGTCAGGCGCTCGCTCATTGCAGGTATGCAGTCTTGCATTACCTGTCGCCGTTCTTGGACCGCGATCTGGGATCCAACTTGGCCTGCGACCTGCTGGACACTTACTTCTCCAGCGCCTTCTCCAGTCGCATGCATCCCACTTGCCACCATATACACAACTTTATCCTGCGACGCTGTGATATCCTCGACCCCCTCCAGCCGCGCAAGACACATCCAGGTCTACTGGCAAGCGCGCTCTTTGTTGCCGCCCTGAGTGACAAAGCTCTGGGCCTGTTTAGCGGCCCGGAGGAAAGGGATAGGGTGTGCAAGTATTTGAGTCTGCTGACTTACCGGCTGCTCAACCCGTCGAGGTACGAACCACTCCTAAGCCGGGAAGATTTAGGACTTCCACCAGCATTGGGATCAGATCCCGGCTGGACAAATGAGGATCTACGACGAGCGCTGGACCCTCAACAACAATCTGATGGCTTTCCGATAACCTGGGGAACCGACTACGTGATTGCTTTGATCCACGTCTCTTCCGTGATCTCGGGGAGTGAGAAGAAGGCTGCCAGCATTCGATGGTATTACCCTCCTTTATTCGCAAAGCTCTTGTAATTCCGTATACTGACCATAATCAGGTGGAACGTCGCCTTTAACCTTGCACGGGATCTAAAGCTCAACCATGAAGTGGAGTCCTTTAGTCTGCCACACGAGACCGCAGACGGTCATCCCAACATGAACTGCAAATGCTCCATGAGTTATGAAGCTACAGGCGACGTCATGACCGAGGTCCATCGAGAAGAAAGGCGCCGGACATGGTGGCTTCTTTTCCTGATGGATCGACATCTCGCCCTTTGTTACAACAGGCCTCTGGCCCTGCTGGAAGCAGAGTGTAAAGACTTGTTGCTGCCTCTTGACGACGTCACATGGCAGTCCGGTGCACAGCCTCACAGTCACGGCACTCAAGCAGATGGTCCACGGTGCATGCTACTACCTTCTGGCACCGGGCGACTTCGTGGACCCCCCAGCATCTGCTCAGGGGTTGGTCTCTTCGAGTTTTTCTTGCCGCTCATGACAATTACCGGACACCTTCTTGACTATAATCGGGCCAAGAACAATCCCGTGCTGGCTTCGGCGGGCTCATCGATGTGGACGGCCCAAGAGCAGCGAATCTTACGGGAACTCGATCACTACAAAGCCACCTTGGACTGCATCACCACAGCGCCTACTATTGAACCCGGTTCAGAGAAGGAGCTTCCATGGATAACATCTCCAGCACTTCCGGTCGACGACTTTGAAGCGACCCATATAGCCAAAATCGTGTCAGGATATGCAACGCATGTCGTCTGCGTCCTGCGGATCCTGGTTGGTAGCAAGTGGGATCCAGTTTGTCTGTTTGAAGACGCGGATTTCTGGACGTCGTCTCTGGGGTTCAAAGACTCGATGTCGCACACCATGGCCGCCTCTGAATGCGTGACACAGATCTTGGAACACGATCCCGATGTCAGTTTCATGCCCTACTTCTTTGGCATCCAACTATTGCACGGCAGCCTTCTTTTGCTCCTGGTAGCGTACCGTCTTCAAGGGGATTCGGGAACGGCGATCCTAGCTGCATGCGAGGCGGTCATTCGCGCTACTGAAGCCTGTTTCGTCACGCTTCCCACCGATTATCAACGGCAGTTTCGGAATGTCATGAGATCTGCCATTGCATTGGCCAAAGGCCGAAGAAACAATCCCGTCGACACCGAGAAACAATTGACCTTTGTCCTGGCAAGGTATAGGTGGTCAAGAAATGGAGCTGGACTGGCTCGCTGAAAGATGCGATGAATGAACCTGGCTCACAACGGAAACCGTCTTCCCTGACGGGGTGCAATAATCCAGATGGTCCTCAGTTTGGAGCATGATGCTGTTGGTGGTATACTCGTGCCACACAGACGGGTTATCTGGGAGGTCTTGTACGACGGGTGATCACTTACATGCTTGAAGTGAACCGTCTCGACCGCACAACCTAGCTGAGTCGGACGGTGATCACCTCGTGGGTCCTGGCAGTATTGGGGGGAGTTCGTGCTGTGCCGGCTGGTTGCTCCCCCCCCATATTCCGTCTCAGGGACGTTGATGCGACAAGCCATCCAGCTCATCTCGACGCCTTATCAGTCGAGAAGCCGTTAGTCGGTCTCCTTCGCTCACAATCACACCTTGTAACAGCATGCATTATGCGTTGTGCGTCATACATGTCCAGTACGGCACAGTGTGCTCCTGGAAGGCCATGTACTTATATGCCTCCCACTCGAGACATATTTCACCCAGATATCCAGCTCTCTGACGAGGCCTGATAGCTTCCGTCAGGGACAACCTCGTCAGGGACAACCTCGTCACGGTCTCGACAATGTGAACAAACAGGATTCGGCCAGATCTGTCTCTCTGTTATCCAGCAGAGTCACACTGGACCAAATACGCCTGGCCTGCATTGATGGGAAAACGCTGGTCAATCAGCTAGCACCTATTCATCTCTTATCGCGACATCGGCGACAGTCGTCAATGATGTTCGAGTTGGTTGCTTGCTGCCAATCCACATCAGTCACGAGTTGACCATAAACAAGTCGACTGCTCTTCCACAGCTCCCCCGCCGATATCGGACCTTGCTGTACAAAAGCCACATGCAATGCCATTCGATAAGCTAAAGCTATGACGGGCGTTTGAATCATTATTTATTGAAATGCTATGTGGACGCCTCGGAGCCTTTGAACCTCGGCAGAAAAAAGGACTAATAACGACAATCAACCGCCGGATATGCAAGGTACAGCGTGTACCTACCCAGGTCCCCATATTATATCCATTCCTGCGCTTGGCTTATCCATCCATACGTTCACCAGAATGTCAGTGATGAACGCTAGATCCTCTGACCCGAACTGTGGGGTATCCCGTCCCGTCAAATATCTTGGGTCTCGGAACTCAGTCGGCCATCAGGCTACACACACTCTCTCTTTCTCAAGCTACCATCTACCGAGAGCTGGCTCAGCGGCATTAAACTCCGAACGCGAAAGAACGGCATGCAGAAGCTGACCTGGGACCTTTATATTTATATATTCTGTAGTCAAGCTTTGTTTCGGGGATATCGAAAGACCAGCATCAAGCCCTCGTCCCATATAGCTCAGTACAGTACCCATCCATCCCGATGAAGCTTAGGGACAGTGCCGGGAAGAAATGGAGACTAACCAGGCACGAGACTGTAAAAGTTCACGAACATTCATGTACGTACGGTATTTATTCGCCAGATCTTATGTAAACGGTAGACGAAGGCTTTGACAACCCACTTCCACTCACTGCAAAAGCCAAACGTTGAGAAGAGCGAAACTCGCATTCCCAGAGAAAGTATCCACCTTCCATTTAGCCGGGTATCAAGCAAGATCAGGCCGAACATACCTACCGTATAACTAACCTACCTTAACGTTTGACCGCCCAAAAACCCCCCTTTCCCCTCGTCACAGTCCTCAGCCTTGCACGACGGCAACCCTCAAAACAGAACAAGCGGCCGTCCACCAAAGCATCACCTGTTCAGCACTACACTGACTGTCAACGATTCGGTCTCTACACCACGCCTGATATAACTTGACTTGCGAGGACTAGCCGGGACGACCAAGTCATCAACTCTCTAGACGGTATACATCTGTCACGATCCAGCCAACACCAACACCAACACAACCTCGTAAAGACACATAGCTTCAGGCCCGAAATACTCGAATCTCGTCCGAATCCAGACACAAGACTCACAACTAGAAAGCGGCACAGGCACAATGTCCGAACCACAGACAGAACCACAAACGCAATTCCAATCGCCCACCCACCCTTCAGTGATCAGGGTGATTCGCCAACCAGGCTCGTTCGCGTCCTACTCCGAATCCACGACAACGTTACCTCCCGGCGCACTGGTGGCGCGGCTAACCAGCCCACCGCTAACATTCACGCCGGAAAAGCGGTGGTCGAGCGTCCAAGTCTCGGAGACGCAGCATGTCGAGTTGAACTGCGATTTCCTGTATATCAACCACAGCTGCGATCCGAGCTTGGGAGTTCCACGTGGTCGCGGACGGCGAGGGGGAGGGGGATAACCCCGTCATTGAAGTCAGGGTGGCCAAGAGGCGTGATGATCACGGCAACACTATTGGAATCAAGCTCGGTGATGAATTGACGTTCTTCTATCCTAGCACGGAGTGGGTTATGGACCAGCCTTTCGAGTGCAGGTGTGGTGCGAAGAACTGTAAGGGCTGGATTGCCGGGGCTAGGGATATGACGCCGGATCAGTTGAGAGGGTATTTCCTCAATCCTCATATTGAGGATTTGAGAAGTGTTCCGAGGCAGCAGCAAGATCGGGGAAAGAATTAAGGAGAGAGATTTCCCGACATGGGAGGAGAGAAGAGACGGGATGGATAGTGGTTGTTTCGTGGCTCGAAGAAGATTGGTTTGATGTCTTGAGGGGAAGGAGATCAGTTTCACGGCTTCGGGAAAAGCCTTGCCATTGGCAGGCGGAAAAGGAAACACTGTTGATGTGATAATGGTTGCAAGTTGAAGGTTGCAAGTTGGGAGGGAGCCTTGTTCAATTGCGTTCAGGCTGGGGCTAGAGTGTCCCGGGTTGAAGGTGATGTGGTCGGAATCAAAGCTCATGATGCTTGACGAATCTAGCTCATGCTTCTGATAAGCGTACTGCTGGCGAGGAGACTTACTCTATGACCCTGAGATCCACTGGTCAAGAGGTCTAGCAGGCCAAGGGAATCAACAGCGATGTCGTGAGGTTATCAGGATCAAGGGGCGAGGAGGTTAGACGGTTGAGCCCCCGTTTTCTGGCATACTCGGCCATAGTGAAAAGTCTTACAATTCTCTGCAGAAGAAGCCCGGATCTAGAGTCAAGGCAAGGCATTATGCTGGTCTAGGAGAAGGGAATCTTGTCCGCATTGTATTGCAATAGCAAGAAACTAGGGAGTTCGGTCTCAACAAGGCTTCGTCGAGATGGCACTATCGACTCACATGATCTGCCGTACTGCGCCTCGTCCTCACTACGGCGTGCGAGGCGGCAAGATGCACAACCTCGGCTTCGACTTTCCTTGTAATAATATGCGATTACTGACTGACCTCCGACTATCGACATGTACATTTACAGAGACCTCTCACCAGCATCCGTCCGACGGTCGTAACGGTCACACCTCCCTATCGCAGACTCTCTTCCTCATACTAATCTATACTCACGACTCCTCACCTCCACCTTCTGCCACGGCGATACGACACCCCCATAGGTACACAGTCTTCCGCTCTCGACAAACCACAAACTACTCCAACAGCCGCAATGTCGGCCCCAGGGCCAATGGAGTACCCATTCGCCCCGTCACCAGACATACTACGCACGCACGAAAAGGATGCGTACATGATCAACCAAGTATCGAGCGAAGCATCCACGATTCTACGAGCACTCCTCGGCGCCAGAGTAGCGCACAAATACTCGACAGCGACAACGCACCTCAGCGAGCTGATCTACCTCTGTCTCACGACCCTGCTGGGCAACCGCACCATAGGCGAGGAATACTGCGACGTGGTCCAAGTGGAAGCCGACACGCTGCGTCTAGCCGGTCTCGAGCGACGAGTCGGATATATCGCCAGCGTGGTGTTTGCGCCGTGGGCGTTGGGAAAGACATTACCCGCGCTGCGGAGGAGGTTGAGGAGTAAACTGGAGCGGAATCTCGAATATGCCGAAACCCATGCCCACAATACCAAACAGAAACAGACTCGAACGTGGCGACGAACGGTCCAGATACAGAAATATATCCTCAAAAACCTCGATACTTTGACCTCCCCGAATCCCATCTACGCATTGAGCTTGGCTACTTTCTATTTCACGGGGGCGTATTACCATATCTCGAAACGCCTGTTCGGCCTCCGCTACATATTCACCAAGCAGATCAAACCGGACGAAGCGAGAGTGGGATACGAGGTTCTCGGCGTCCTGCTAGTTCTCCAGGTCGCCGTGCAAGCAGCACTACATGTTCGCGAAACGTATCTTGAATTCCGCACCAACAACACCTCCCAGCCTCAATTACAGCCGAGCAATTCCAGTGATGGAAGCAACACTCACCTCAACACCCACAGCGGCACCAGCAACGGCAACGGCAATTTCACAACCCCATCCACCTATCTAGGCCATGGCATCGAAGCGCCCATCCACCCACACGCCAACTCGCCTCCAACCCACGACGCAGACGCTCAAGCCCAAATCCTAGCAGACTTCAACCCCGCCAGCGACGCCAACACGATACCTGTGGCCGGACTAGCAGGTACGACGTCCACGCCTATCCTCCCACCAGGAGAGGCACGGTACGATCTCAACGATGCGGATCTGATGGCTTGGATCCCCGAAGGCCAGCAGCGGAAATGTACCTTGTGTCTGGAACCGTTGCGCGACCCGAGCGCCACGACGTGCGGACACGTCTTTTGCTGGACTTGTGTCCAGGATTGGGTCAAGGAGAAGGCCGAGTGTCCGCTTTGCAGGCAGAGTGTGCTGCCTCAGAAAATCCTGCCTCTGAGGGGGACGAGATAGGGATGTCGCTGAAAATGAATAGCTTTTTTTATAACAGCGTGTATCATGATAAATTTGAATAGCGTATTGGTATTGGAGAGTGTATGCTGCTCTATGTCTTGACATGCTTGTTCCTGTTCCTGTTCCTGTTCCTGTTCCTGTTCCTGTTCCTGTTCCTGTTCCTGTTCCTGTTCCTGTTCCTGTTCCTGTTCCTGTTCCTGTTCCTGTTCCTGTTCCTGTTCCTGTTCCTGTTCCTGTTCCTGTTCCTGTTCCTGTTCCTGTTCCTGTTCCTTATATTCTTGACCCAAAGCTGAGATATATCCTCCTACTAGAACGATAGATATACTGACCTCCTATGATATTTCTGACACATGACACACGTACCATGACACTCAAGGACCACGAGGACCTCAGTTGTTTATAGATACCCCGGTAGGTGGTAGCTAGTAGCTAGTAGTACTGGAGTTAATATATATACACACCTACAGTATGTAGGTAGGTATACATATACATATACAACACCCACACATAGTACGTAGGGGTATGCATATATATATATCTACGGCAGACAGACAGATACCTTAGTTACCTTAGATACCTAGGTAGTTTCTTCAAAGGTAGACATTTCACAATCACACACCCACACACAACCTGAAAGGAAACGCGTCAAGTTTGAGTTCACTTATACGGCATGCATGTATGTATAAAGGTGCCTCATACCTTGTCTCCGATACCTACCTGGATACCTGAATACCTACTTACCTACCTACTTTCATGCTGCCAGATATATATAAGACTCATTGGTTATAGGGAAAAGGTACCTTCAGGTATCTAAGTAGCCAACCAGGCACTCTCAAGGTTTTTTTGCCATGACACCACGGTAATCAGCTCCAGATCCAGATCCAGATCCAGCTCCTATCAGTAGTCAGATGAATGGCCATATCATATCATATTCAACTCCCACTCTCTCGAGGAAATGCGCAGTGAACAAGAATATATGATAAATGCAATGCAGAAGTAGCGGTATCTAGCATATCCATCAATCTCAATCGATCCATCAACTCTCGACCCAACTTAAACGCCCCAACACGCCGTCAATGTCCAAGCAAGCACTACTCCCCCCAAAAAGAAAAAAGAAAAGGTAGAAGAAAAGCCATGGGGAACGTTTTGCAGCACCGTCAACTAGGTATAGGTACCACCGTGACTGATAGGTGATAGGACTTTCGAGCCATTGGATACGCTCGATAGCTTAGGTACCCGTGGCATCAGTTCAGTTCGCTACACAGTCCCGTTCTCCTTTTTGGCCAGTTTCGGACTATCGTCCTCCGCCTCCTCTTCACTTATCAGTCCCTCAAGCTCAAACTCCTCGGCGTCCCGGACTTGTTGGGTATCAGACCCGTGGAGCCGGGGTATTCTAACAGAACCATTGACTGGGCCTGAGATAGCACTTCCATTCCCATTCATATGCGGCGGAGGGAGGACCGAAAGTTTTCTAGAATGCCGGTTTTGAGCAGACGACAACCCTCTAGAAGAACCGGCGGGATGGTGGGAAGAGTGGCGGGTGTCGTTGCTTTCGTCGTCGGGCCAGGCGTGCGAGGCGTAGACATATAACAAGATGTTGACGAAGAGATAGAGCAGAAAGGCGACCGAGTAGAGAATCAGAATGTAGCTGACGTGCGTGACTTGGGCGTCGGACAACAGCCTCATTTGCTCCTCGGTGGCACCCATGAATAAGAAACCGGAGGCGTAGAGAAGCTAGAAAGAACACCAGGTTAGCGGAATGAAAATCCACGATGTGAGAGATAGGTTTCCTCAAACTTACAAAGGGTGGGAGATGTTGCCAACTGTTGACTTCGCCGCCGCCTCTGCTGTCCCTGAGCAGAAATGAAATCTCAATGATTCTCGTCGCGCCGGCAGCCATAAGCGTGTATCCAAACACCGTATGGACCATGGTGCTCAAAGGCAGATCTTGCGGATGGGCACTCATCGCCCAGCCAGTCATGAAAATGACAATACCTGGCAACAGGTTTCGTTTCGGCCGGCCGTTTCTCGACCGTGAGAGCCAGATGCCCAATAGTCCAGCACACCACCATACAATCCCCATACTGGTATGCTGCAGGTCATTCTTGACCCAAGGATGACCCCAGCGGTGCTCGGTGAAAGTATTGACACATCCCCATGCGGCAATGACGATGCTGTCGAAGAACTCTTGACTGCGACCCGTCCTTCTCAGCCACGCCTGGCCGACAAGCAACAGAAGCGTCATGATCACTCCGTACGCGATGAACGCCGACCCCATGATGAAATGGGCCAGACACTGTCCGAGGTGATCGCCCCGACAGTATCCCATCGCCACGATCCCGCCGAACAGCATCTGCGCCCAAGCCACGATGGGCATCAACTTGCCCAACCAGCCATGCACAACGACCACTCCGCGTCGTCCCGATTTTCCCACCTTACCGCCAAACACCTTTCCGATCCATCCATTCTTTTGCTCCAGATGTAGTTTCAGTCCGACTCCTAACCCGACCTGGACGATCAACATCAGAACCAAACTATTGGCAAAACTGGCGTGGATGTTCGGATGCTTGAACTGACGGCCCCGGTGCATATGCCCTAGGAAATACGCGACGGTGGCGACGACGGTGCCTGCTATCTGGACGGGAACGTGCCATCGACTTCGGACAATGCCCAAGACCATGCCGTAGGGGAATATCAGGCCAAACGATAGAATCATAAGCAGGATATGCGTCCATAGTCGAGAATCGATCGGGTCGGGAGAAACCGCCTCGCCTTCAGGGATTCGATCTGTATGTCCGCCATGAGCAGAGACGCCACTTGCGAGAAGAACCGGCGAGAGAGCCAAGAGGAGGATATGTGGCCGTGAGGAGGACTCGAGAGAGCGCAGGAAGGCCATGGTGGCGGGGGCCTGCGGAAAGGAGCAGGACAATGCAGTAGGAGGAGGCAGAGGTTGCCGGTGGTCAAAAGTCGTTCATGACAAGGCTGATAGGCAAAAGATGGTGTTTGGTTTCGGCGAGCGAATGCAAGATTGAAGAATAGGACCTGATAACCAGGCTTCGTGGATATTTCGCAAAGAGTCGTCGTGGCATTGACTGCCGTCAGCACAACAGGATTCGCGGCCTCAAGTCAGAATTGTGTCCGGCGCAACCGAGTCTCCACCACGTAAAAACAGATTCAGAGCGTACAGTCTGTCAGCTGTAGGTGGTGGTAGTGGCCTGACAAACAACATGATCGTGATGGGCCAGTTATTAGTTGTCTTTATGTCTACAACCACTAAGTGACAACCCTACTCAACTGCATCTTGCTTTCTTCGACACTGGAGGACACCTGTTGCTCAAGACTATCCGCATCTCCTGTGTATGCCACTGCGCCCCAGTCGAGGCCTAGAAGAGCAGACACGCTGCAACACACGAATAAAGCGTCACCAGTACTTCTATTCTATTAGACCACTACCTAGAAATACGCCTCTCTCACGTAGTTCCCGGTCTGGAGGACTTTCAGCTGTCGTTCAAGACATTGAACTGCTCGATATCACACTTCGGCGAGTCCTTCTCGGGCCGTCCACACTGTGCACAGAACAATGATTGAACATTACAAAGCTTCCTCAACGACCGGCAAGTCTTCTCATCCACATTCGTCTGCTGACACCGGCGGACCTCTTGATAGCAATTGACGTTGCTCTTGAAGCAGTCCGTCTTCGTCTTGAAACTCTCCAGCTTGCTACAGAATTCCCCATCGGAGACAAGGCAGCCATGCTCGGCCGTCGAGGATGGACTGGTCCATGCAGGTGTTCGATACCAGTTGTCAGGGTCGTCCTCAAGACACTCTCCAACAGTCACGGCTTGCAACTGTTAGACTATACCAACGTGCCAAATGGGACATGGCACATACCTTTCCAACCCCTTTGCGATACGCGATCCAAGACGTGCCTGGTCAAATCAATAGCTGATGTTCGAATCGTATCGTGCTGGATGAGCATCATTCGCCCCTCCTGGACTTGGACAGTCTGCAGCACTCGGTCAAAAGCCGCCGTCATGGCCCCCAGGTCATCTCCGTGCATCCAGTCGGTGCTGTCAAAGGAATATGACACAACGTGATATCCAAGAACACCCATATCCTTCAGACAGTCTGTCTGGTTGCCGCATCGCAGGTAAGGAGGTCGCATGTAAGTTGGATATTGGTTGATAATGTTGCTCAATGCGCGTTCATTCTTGACCATTTCCAATTGGCGGTCCTCCAACGACATCTTGTCCAGATCTGCGTGAGACCAGGTGTGAGAAGCAATCTGATGTCCATCCCTGGCCATGCGTCTGATTACTTGAGTCCATCTGGCTGTCCCATCGATGGCCCCTTTGCCGTTGCTAATGCCGGAAATGAAGAAAGTCGCCTTTGCACCGGCGTCCTCCAGAATATCAAGAAGCTCCTCGGTGTTTTCGGATGGGCCATCATCATAGGTGAGCGCGATCACTCCTGGAATTCGGCAATTCGAGATGATGCCGCCATATACCATTGAGCCAATGTGTTCCCGCTTATCCCCTGAAGTGTCGTATCCAGCAGGCATAGCATCAGAGTCACAGTGACCGAATTCGCGCAGACAAACATTTGGCACTGCACAGTAATCCTTCCCGACACCCTGTGCAGGTCAGCATGCCCCGCTAATGGTAGAGAGTGTGCTGACGCAAAACCCAGCATTGGAGCAGCATTCCGGATATATGCACCTCCTGTTGCTGTGATCCTTCCCACACGTTTTCTCCGGAGGGTCTTCGGAGACATCCCGGGCAGGCCAACTGGTCAGACCCAAGTGAGGGAAGGACGTAGAGTAAGGGCTACTGGAGAGAGCACCTCCAAGGTTGGCGCTGGATGTCGATCGTCTACCAGGCACGGACAGCAGCCGGAACTGACCAAACGCGGCTGCTCCGGAGACAAGGAGCCCAAAAATAAAAACTGCACGCATAGTGCTGAAGATACTGTCGTACACGCGCAGATACGCCGCCATGCCGGAGGATGGTGATGTTGAGAGATGCGAAATAGAAGAAAAAGGTCGAGATGTTGTAAGAACAGTACCGTGCCTAGCACCTGCATCACGCCCCGGAGCAGTCCGGCAAGCACGAACGCGTCTTTGCCTCACATTTATTTCTGTTCTTCAATCGGCGTACCAGGAAGAGACTGAAAAGAACCCGGGAGAGAATGAGAAGCGGATTCCCCGACGTCCTGTGTACGTCCAGGCGATTCGGCCTGATCATCCTCGTGTTTGTCCTCGTGTATTTCCTCGTGTTTCTCCTCGTGTATTTCCTCCTGTTTGTCCTCGTGTTTGTCCTCGTGTTTGTCTTCGGGACTCCCGTTCAGTGAGATCCTCTCAAACCCGTCGACCGGAGGTTGAGGATCTGGGGTAGGGGTCACAACTCGACCAGGATTTCGTGGCGGTAACGCTGGAGGTGTACGCTTGGGTACTTCCACCATTCTGGCTCGTGCCACCACCGGCACCGCGGTCTGGATTTCCGCATCCGAGTCCACGTCTGAGAAAGACCCCTCTCGCTCTTGATCATGGCCTTCATGCTCATCGTCTTCGCCCACATGCTGACTGTGTTTGGTTGGAGGATCGATCGCTTGCATCGAATCTCTGTTCGGACTAAGTCCGGGGCTCTTGATCTCATCTTCGTCAGTTTGCGTCTCTCGGTCCACACTGGCAAGACTGTGGGTGCTGTCTCTCCAATTGCGACTCCTGATCGAGCCGTCCACACTCCTCCGCGAAAAATGTGCGAAAATCGGGCTGGTCGGCGACGGCCTGAACTCGAACGCTTCAGCACTAGGCCGCTGATGCGTCCCGGCCTCTCGAATAATCAGACCTTCGGCTTCCAAAGCTTTCACACCATATGGATCGGGGTCGTCCTCTGCAGGGATGCCAAAGGCCCCTGTTTGAGTTCTGGTCAGCATTTCGCCATAACCCGGATTGGAAGCTCTTACCTTCTGCGAGGAGTTCCATATCGCTGGGAGCCAGGCCTCCCGGAAGCAGGTTCTCATCCACGAAATCACCTTGTGCAGCTTTCAAGGTGTCTAACAGTATCTGGTATTTTTCGACCGGCGGATATCGCAGCTTTCCCACGAGAATATCTGCCACTCCCACTCGCTCTCCATAAAACCTCTCGTTTTCGTCAGTCCGTTCTATTATGAGGTTTCCCTCAAGGGCAACGCCGGCATAGAGGCCGCGGCTTTTGACATATGACCATATTGGCGACTGTCGTTTGTGAATTTCAGTATCTAGGGCACCGCCCATTCCCACGGGGCCGGCTGCAACTCCGACTTCCGTGCCCAATGTACACCTTAACTTGGTGAAAGCTTCCAAGGCCTTATATGAGTTGATGACCAGGACGGTGTCGTAGATGTCGACTCCGGCAAGGAATCCAAACGATAGATTCTGTGTCTGAATGCCACTGGGAGGACTCCACTCTCCGGTCTCGGGGTGTCGCGCGACCAGCACACCGGCACCACCAGATCCTCCAAACAGCCAGCCGGTGCGCATGGTGGTGTATATGGCCAGGCCGACACATTCTTTGATGACCTTGGTGGGTATCTTCATCAAAACCCTCTGTTTGCCCTCCGGAACACCATCTGCTGTCGCTTTGCGATCTTCTATCAGCTTTCCTTGTCTTTCGTCCACCTGTTCATAGAAGCCATCTCTACAAAAGCCGCGGAGAATCCTGGCTGCCTTTTCAGATTCCTTATCCAACGTTGTGGGCCAGAAGGCCTCCGAGCCGACTTTGTTGGACAGACGGTTCACTGGAGCCCCAAGCTTGTCAACGACCGCATAAGCCTTATTGAAGCCTGGTTTCAGAGCCTTGGTATAAGCGGTGCTCGAGTAACCCTTGGTTTTTTCCCATAAGGACGAACCCGTCGAGGTCCTGTTCGGTGAGGCTGTCGACGTCTCCGTCATGGTGTACTGCGGCTCGACCGGAGGAGATTATTCGATGGGCGAGGAATCAGCTGCAGGTCGGGGAATCTTGCTATGACAGGCTGAGAGCGCGACCTGATGTGACTTTTCGCATATCGTCGAAGATCGAGGGATATGATGCGCACAGAGAAGAAAGAATTACGGTTCATGAGCCGCGCAAGCCACTTGGGGAAGTCTATGGATTTCTAGTAGTCCGGTGGCCGCCGGATAGTCAATCAATAATAGCTGCAAAGGGCCGACCGATGGTTGGGACACCTGGCAACGTCATCGTTATAGAGGGAAATCCAGGACTCTATAGGCGCTGGGTGGGCGCCGAGAGGGATATCTTAGTCAGACTCCAGGTAAGCATCTTGGCTCACTCCCGACAGATCCTTTGGGCTCTTTTTGCGCTGCTTAGGGCCGACAGGAACCGGGGACAGGCAGCTTTAACCATTGGGCTTCTAGCCATCAACTTATGGGGCTCAGGGCACCTCGGCTCTATCCTCGCCATAATTCCATCCCTCGACTAATCATGTGAAGACCAGCTGTGCAGAACCGCACGAACACAAGAGATGTGAGATGAGATACGGATCTCCTTCTCCGTGTGAGTTGTCCATCTTTACATCACCGATTCACAGATATCACAGCGACATTGAGAGTCACAGGCGACAAGCGAGTTTCGTATCGACATAATTCTTGTGCGATTAAACAGCACCAGCAACATGCCGCCGATTCCGCCTCTATTCGTGCTTCCGGTGCCGCCATCAGTGGCAACCTCAGCGACTCAGAACCAGCAAGGGGAGTTCGTGTGCACGCAAGCTGCGCCTCAAGTTTATCTTCTCTCCTTTTCCTATCCGCCAGACAATCGCCTTACGCCGGCATTCAACCAGACATTCCTGCTAGCCCTCGACATTATCGAGCAACGACTACCCCGTGGGGTTGTCATCACCACATCGTCCATCAGCAAGTTCTATTCCAATGGTTTGGACTTTGAGAATGCTATTCGGGATCCCACCTTCTTCCCCAACAGTCTGTTTCCTCTCTGGAGACGTCTTATTACCTACCCTATGCCAACTGTTGCTTTGATGAACGGGCATGCCTTTGCTGGTGGCTTGATGACAGCTATGATGCATGACTATCGGATTATGAATCCGCACAAGGGTTTCTTGTGTCTGAATGAGCTTGATTTCGGAGCCGCGCTGCAACCGGCCATGGCATCGGTATTCCGAGTCAAGCTCAACATGACTACTTTCAGGAACATGGTCCTTGAAAGCAGGAGATTCCCGGCGTTGGAGGCACTGAAGGAGGGTATCATTGACGGCGTTGGTGGTGTCGACGAGGCCTTGGCCTTTATTGGAGAGATGAAGTTGACCCAGAAGGCTCAGGGAAAGTCTTATGGGCAAATCAAGGAAGAATTGTATCGAGAGGTGGTCAAAGATTTGGACGATGCTCCCGATACCCCGAGCATATTAGCCGCTCGAGATCTGGACCGCAGCCGCCGAGAGTTGGAAGCAAAAAAGAGGGTTGATGACTACCAGGCGGTGCTGCGGAGAGCCAAATTGTGAGAAATATTGGGATTGTGTGTTGATTAGGCTACTTGTTGAGGAACATATGGCGTTGCACGGATAGATTATATCCGTCCAAACGAGCAATCATCGCAACGTTGCTATGCAGTGGTCCATTTGGCGAGACTCATTTGGAGACTCATTTCGTCTGGTATCATTGTGCGCCTTCTTTTTGTCCCGACAGGACCCCTACCTTTTGTCTGTACTCGGCTGGGCTATAGCCAGTCAAGGTCCCAGTGAACTGTTCAACGGCTGCATATGCGCTGCGATAAGAAATGGCACCAGCCGCCCTCTGGGATATGCATGTTTCCAGGTGCGGAGAGTATAATGT
This sequence comes from Exophiala sp. LBMH1013, assembly GCA_024611085.1. Taxonomy (NCBI): domain Eukaryota; kingdom Fungi; phylum Ascomycota; class Eurotiomycetes; order Chaetothyriales; family Herpotrichiellaceae; genus Exophiala; species Exophiala sp. LBMH1013. The sequence goes on along the minus strand of JAMFLB010000006.1, from coordinate 1,785,256 downwards.
AGATGCAGGGTTAGGTGGGTAGGCACCAAACACTTTTGTCGGCCATCCGCCGTCCGGTGCAAGCTCGAAGCATTTTGCGAAGTACGTACTTTCGTATAACATGCTGTTCGGGAAGTGGGAATCGTATTCGGGTCCATCGAGGCCCACCAAGAATGGGAGGGAAGAGAGCGAGAGAGCAAGCGCGAAACTGCGCTGGTTCCAACCGGATACTCAACTCCGTGACTCGATAGATGAGTCTGAGGAGTCATAGTCTGAATGCTGCTGTCGGCGGAGACCTGTCAGAATACTCAGAATGAGTCGAGCTGACTGCTGAGGTGTGTATACCTAACAATGATGATTCATTATTCTGTGTAGGTAGGCACCCGGGTGCGGAGTGGTTTGATTCCTGATTCGCAACGCTTGCCCTATGCACAAACTTGAAAATGCACAGATTGCGAGGCTTAGACCCAAGCGCGCAGGCACCAGCCGCTTAACCAAAGCTGGTAGGAGACGCGAACAGTCCACTAACTTCAGCCTGACGAACCGTTAGGTGTGCATTGGCTCTCTCCACGTTGTGCAAAAGGCCTCCTTAGCCCAACTTGAAGGACTCCAAGCGGATTTAAGGCAGCCCCCGAGCTCCAACGCCTGAGATCCGTGAAAGGGTTCTGTGGGCGCAGCGCCAATGAAATCGGCCCTGATGAGTCAAACCCAAGAAATGAAGTCGAGGGTTGGCTGGCCACAACGAAGTGGGCATCATCATTAATTAGGGGTCCCTTATACCTCGTTTACCTTGCCGAGATAAGGTAGTGACGGGTATCTCATCAGTAGTGCACGCTCCGTGTCTGTTGTAGAACCGGCATGTTGCAGCGCCGACACTGCGGTCTTCGCCTGCCCTCCTGTGTTGTTATAACATTCCCGTAGCCTCAATTTTGTGGTGTATATTTCTTGTATTCTTTCAAGCATTCTTCCGGCTCCATCTTTTCTTTCATTGTTGCCTGTTGGGGTGTGCACATATTTACCTTTCATTTCTAGTCTCTCCCCTTGACCATTGCATGTAAATAAGCCACAGGCTGACCGCACCATCCAACTCTATCAATACACGTACAGACATCATTCTCGCTACGATCACCACCTTCCCTGCGGCGAACATCCCTTCTATCCGCACTACGACACGCTCGAAAATGGGACGTTGAGCCCTGCGCCGGACCGGGATATCTTTATCATTCGAGTTATCAATAACAGCCACATAATATGGATCCCAGCGGACGAGGCGAACTTCCTGCCGGGGCCGCCGCCGTGGAAGAGAACATAGAGGAGAAACAAAGAGCAGAATTGGGTATCACCACGCAGCAAGAGAAGAACACTGAGTTACCGTCCGATGCTGAGAAACGGCCCATAACACCTGTTGCTCCAAATACAACGTCTCCTACTGCAATATCTCCCTCCTCCAAGTCGTCTACTTCGGAGATTGGAGCAGACCTCCAAAAGTATGACTCCAAGATTGTCCAAGTTCGCGAGGTACCAGAAGGAGATGCCGCCTTGGCTCATCTGCCAGAAAACGAACAGATCGTGCTGAAGAGACAACTGTTCACCCCAGAGGTCAAGGTTAGTTACAAAAATCTATATCGGTATGCCACGACGTGGGACCTCGTTTTCATCGTCATCGCAGCAATAGCAGCAATCGGAGGAGGAGCGGTGCAGCCGTTGATGACCGTCATTTTTGGCAATCTGAGTGGCACATTTCAAGGCCTGTTTCTGGGTACCCTGACGGAGTCGTTCAACTCCATTTTGACCCGATATGTGCTTTATTTCGTCTATCTGGCCATCGGCCAGTTTTGCCTGATCTATATCTCCACCGTTTTGTTCATCTACACTGGTGAACATATCACTGCAAAGGTACGAGAACAGTACCTCAGAGCAATCTTGCGCCAAAACATCGGATACTTCGACAAACTAGGAGCGGGTGAGGTGACCACCCGTATCACCGCAGATACAAACCTCGTCCAAGAAGCCATCAGTGAAAAGGTGGGCTTGACGTTGACCGGCGTGGCTGCCTTCTTCTCCGCCTTCGTCATTGGGTTCGTCAAATTCTGGAAGCTGACCCTCATCTGTATGTCCTCTGTTGTAGCAATTGTGGTGCTCATGGGCCTCGGTGGACGGAAAATGGCCGCATGGAACAAAAGGTCTTTGTCCTCATACGCCGTGGGGGGATCCGTGGCCGAAGAAGTCCTGGCATCCATTCGCAATGCAGTGGCTTTTGGAACGCAGGACAAACTGGCAAAGCAATACAATGTTTACCTCCTTGAGGCACGACGCTGGGGTATTCGCAGCAAGAGCACCCTAGGTTGCATGATCGGCGCACTGCTTTGCATCGTCTTTTTGAACTATGGGCTTGCTTTCTGGATGGGTTCGCGATTCCTGGTTGACGGCGAAACGAACCTCTCTCACATCCTAACTATCATCTTAGCCGTCATGATTGGCGCTTTCTCTTTTGGCAATGTCGGTCCAAACATCCAGCACTTCGCCGCTGGTGTTGCCGCTGCGGCGAAGATCTACTCCACAATTGATAGAGAGTCTCCTTTGGACCCACTGTCAGAAGCAGGGGAAAAGTTGGATCACGTCGAGGGCACTGTCGAGCTGCAGCACATCAAGCACATCTATCCCTCACGTCCTGAAGTTGTGGTGATGGAGGATGTCAGCCTCGTCATTCCAGCTGGCAAGACCACCGCTCTTGTCGGCGCCTCTGGATCTGGAAAATCTACTATCGTCGGATTGGTTGAACGCTTCTACGACCCTGTAGGCGGCAAGGTTCTGCTGGACGGTCACGATGTCAGTACACTGAATCTCCACTGGCTTCGACAACAAATCTCGCTTGTGCAACAGGAGCCTATCCTTTTCAGCCAGACTATCATACAGAACATCAGAAATGGTCTTGTCGGTTCCAAGTATGAGCATGAGACAGAAGAAAAACAGACCCAACTTATCATGGACGCAGCTAAAAAAGCGAATGCTCACGATTTCATCTCGACACTTCCGGAAGGCTACGATACTCATGTTGGCGAGCGTGGGTTCCTCCTCTCCGGAGGTCAGAAACAGCGCATCGCGATTGCTAGAGCTATTGTTAGTGACCCAAAGATTCTGTTGCTGGACGAGGCCACGTCGGCTCTGGACACCAAATCTGAGGGAGTCGTACAGAATGCTCTGGACGAGGCAGCCAAGGGACGGACTACCATTGTTATCGCCCATCGCCTTTCAACAATTAAAACGGCAGACAATATTGTGGTGATGCAGAATGGTCGAATCATTGAGCAAGGCACCCATGAAGAGCTGCTTGCACTGGGTAAAGCTTACTACAGTTTGGTGTCAGCACAACGAATCACTAGTGATGACGAAGATGTGTCTGAAAAGGAGACGGAAACTGGTGAGGAGTTGACAAGGCTTCAGTCGACCAGATCGGGGAGTGCGGCATCGGCTGCTCCTGAAGATGTCAAACTCGCTCTAGGAAGGACTAAGAGTCAAAAGTCGATCTCCTCCAGGGTCCTTGCCGAGACGGACGACCAGAATGAGACCAGGTACTCCCTGTGGACATTACTCAAGTTCATGTTGTCCTTCAACCGTACAGAGTGGCGCATCATGTGTGTCGGTTTCGTTTTCACTGTCATTGCAGGAGCTGCCCAACCGGTACAGGGGGTGTTCTTCGCCAAATCCATCATTTCACTGTCGCGCCCGCTTAGCGAGCGACATCAGATCCGCCACGACGTCGACTTCTGGGCATTGATGTATCTTATGCTGGCATTCGTGGACTTGTTAGCCATGGTCACACAAGGCACCGCATTTGCCTATTGCAGTGAGAGCTTGATTCAGCGCGCTCGTGACGGAGCTTTCAGAAGGTTCTTGAGGCAAGATATATCATTCTTCGATGAAGACAGAAACTCGACCGGCGCTCTGACATCGTTCCTGTCTACCGAGGCCACGCATTTGGCATCACTCTCAGGGGCCACGTTAGGCACACTCTTGAGCTGCACTACAACATTGGTGGTGTCAATCGTGATAGCTCTCGCCATCGGCTGGAAGCTGGCACTGGTCTGCATGTGCGCCTTGCCAGTCATCCTTGGGACAGGGTTTGTCAGATTCTGGATCCTGGCCAAATTCTCTTCCACCGCACAGAAAGCCTACGAGAAATCCGCGGGATATGCTTGCGAACACACCAACGCTATCCGCACTGTGGCCTCTCTAACTACGGAACGGGAGATCTATGCTGAGTACAAGGATCAACTGCGCTCCCAACTGCGCTCTTCCCTCAAGTCTAACCTCCGCAACTCCTCCCTCTATGCAGCATCGCAGTCAGCCATGTTTCTCGCTTTCGCACTGGGCTTTTGGTACGGAGGCAAGTTGATGGCTAGGGGCGAATACACTATGTTTCAGTTCTTCATTGTCTTCTCAGAAATCATCTTTGGCGCGCAGTCGGCGGGGACAGTGTTCTCCTTCGCTGGGGACATGTCTCATGCAAAGAATGCAGCAGCTGCGCTGAAGACACTCTACGATCGCCAACCCACCATTGACCCATGGTCGGAAGATGGTGAACATGTCACTGAGATCGAGGGGAATATCGAGTTCAGGGACGTGCATTTCCGGTACCCGACACGCCCTGATGTGCCTGTGCTTCGTGGGTTGAACTTGACTGTCAAGCCAGGCCAATATGTCGCTCTTGTTGGAGCTTCTGGTAAGTCATTGCTCCTGTTTGTGCGCTATGAGAATCTAACCGCGTTCCAGGTTGCGGCAAGTCGACCACGATTGCATTGCTCGAACGCTTTTACGACCCACTGGCTGGGGGTGTTTATGTGGATGGCAAACAGATTTCCAGACTCAACCTCAACGACTACAGGTCACACCTAGCATTGGTGTCGCAAGAACCGACACTGTACCAGGGCACCATCAAACAGAATGTCTTGCTTGGTGCGGACAGAGGAGAAGTCAGTGATGAACGTGTTATCCAGGCTTGCAAAGACGCCAACATTTACGATTTCATCATGTCATTACCGTAAGTCCCCTCGCTCGTTCATGGCATATGCGTCCGGAAGACTGACTTGTAACAGTGACGGATTTTCTACCGAAGTCGGTAGCAAAGCTGCCCTGCTGTCTGGTGGACAGAAACAGCGTATTGCCATTGCTCGTGCCCTGCTTCGGAACCCTAAAGTCCTGCTGCTGGATGAAGCGACGTCTGCCCTCGACTCTGAGTCAGAAAAAGTGGTGCAAGCTGCCCTTGACGATGCCGCTAAAGGCAGAACGACAATCGCTGTAGCTCACAGACTGAGCACCATCCAGAAAGCCGACATAATCTATGTCTTCGACAAGGGCGTCATCGCCGAATCAGGCACTCATAATGAGTTGATGGCGCTGAAAGGACGCTACCGAGAATTGGTCAGCCTGCAAAGCTTGGAAAAGCGGCATTGAAAGCATACTGGCCTAAGCCATGATAGACATCACTTGTCTCACTCATTCCACTGCGGAATACAAGGGCTGTAAGTCCTGAACCCTGTTTGTGGGCTGCCACTACTAGATGTTTGCGGTGGTGCCACATTGTCGTGAGTTAACGCCAAGTTTTGGATTCCTGGCGCCACGGCAATGTCGGCAGTCCATGAGACATGCCATGCGTCTCTGACCGGCGTGTGTGGACCCGGATTTGGAAAGGATACGACACAGCCGTGGGGACACTGTACAATATGTGCCCTTCCCGTGAGCGTCCCTAACTGGCGTTGCGGGAACCGAATAGAGGTTTCCTCTTAATCTCTCTTCAAACCAGCTTAGCTCAGCTCAATTCAATCCATAGCAAATGTCTGTACTGTACGTTGGAACAACAACACCTTTTCCGCGTGCAACTTACTTGAAAAGTGAGTTACCTTCATCCGTTTTCGAGGTAGCAGTAGTGGATGAACGTTGCCTCCTCAATCCTTCTCGCTTAAGCCTCGCTCCTCCATGACCTCGGCGAGTCGCCGGCCTTCCTTGTCCGCGATCATCGACAACATCCCCATAGCAACGTCTTTGATCTCGTTGTATTGTTTGAGTAGAGCCATGTGCCGAGAACATACAGCCTTGGCGTGGTTTAGTGCTGCTTCAGCTTCAGCTTGATCGTCGCTGCATATATCTGTACTTGACAATGGTGAAGCAGCAGAATCATGCTGATCGCCTCGAGCCGATGCAGATGGGAGGCTTTTCTCTGCCCGCAAATGAAAAGACTCCAGCCTAGAGATTTGCTGAAGGGCAGTTGACAATTGCTCCTGAGTCGACGTTATATTGGATTTCAGTGTCTCGATCGAAGTCTTTGGTTTGGTACCACGGTATCGTCTTGTTGAGACACGCAAGTCCACATGGCTAGGCCTGTCGGGCTCGGCAATGGACGGTGGGGTTTGCGCTTGCTTTGGCTGTTGATCAGGATCGGATTCTTTGACCATTTCGCTGTATGTATCCTGGCTGCTGACTGACCTTGCCGCAAACTAAATGCGGAAAGCCTTGGATACTGCTTGATGGTCCTTTATTGCTTAGTGCATTCATGTAAGAAGATATGGTCTCAAATCGTCTGGCCGATGAGGGAGATGATGCTTCTGAGCATTTAGATAGGTAGGATCAAGCAAGGCTGAGCCTTGTACCTGGGACATTATATGCAAGTCAGACACATAAAACTGAACTCCGGCCACGCATTTTCTCAGTCGCGCGTCGCTAGAGAATGACCTGTCAGACTTAATAATATTTAAGCCTTACGTCAGCAGCCTTGGCGACCTCGGGCGCTGTCCCAACTGCGCCTGTACAAATTACCTAGTCCATCTTCCTTGCATTACTGATATATTCGAACTTCTACAACCCTCGGGTAGCCGGGCGCATGCGATAAAGCTTGCAGACGTGCCGTTCCTGATGGCGACCTTTCATCAACTTTTCACCTGTTGATCCGACTCAATCTCCCCATCTGGTAACGCGTCCTTGACCATGTTCACCTTCACTCCCCTGCTCGGGGCTCAAAGCGACTCCCGAGCATCGCAGTCGATTCTCGAGTTAGACGGGGGAATCAAGATCTTGGTGGATGTGGGATGGGATGAGCGCTTCGATACTCGTCAATTAGCCGAGATAGAAAAGCATGCTTCGACTCTATCATTCATTCTACTCACTCATCCTACCACTTCTCATGTCGGTGCCTTTGCACACTGTTGCAAACACATTCCTATTTTCTCTCAAATTCCTATCTACGCTACTCCGCCTGTAATTGCGTTCGGTCGTACCCTCCTGCAAGACCTGTACTCTTCTTCTCCGCTCGCCGCTACATTTATCCCGGGCTCGGGCTCCCCCGAGGATGGGTCGAGTACAGACGACAAGACCCGATCGAACATCCTCCGTCAGGCACCGACCTTCGAAGAGATAAACAAGTACTTTCAGCTGATCACACCTCTGAAATACTCTCAGCCGCTTCAACCGACGCCCTCTCAGTTCTCTGCGCCTATAGAGGGACTTACCCTGACCGCTTACAACGCCGGGCATACGCTAGGTGGGACAATATGGCATATACAGCATGGTATGGAGTCGATAGTCTATGCGGTGGATTGGAATCAAGCAAGAGAAAACGTGGTAGCCGGTGCGGCATGGTTCGGCGGTGTCGGAGGTGCCGAAGTCATCGAGCAGCTACGCAAGCCTAGTGCCCTGGTATGCAGCAGTGTCGGGGCGACGCGGGTGGCATTGTCCGGTGGTCGCAAAGCTCGAGATGATGCTCTCCTGGGTCACATCAAGAGCAGTATTGCCAAGGGCGGGACGGTGCTGATACCCACTGACTCGAGCGCTCGGGTGCTAGAGTTGGCTTGGTTGTTGGAGAAGGTGTGGTCGGAACCGGCACATTCTGCTGATCTGAGGAACGCCAAAGTGTACATGGCGAGCAGATCCGGCAACGCAACTCTTCGGCACGCCAGAAGTCTTCTCGAGTGGATGGATGACAGCATTGTTCGAGAGTTTGAGGGAGAGGATGAAAACCCCACAACGCAAAACCAGAGACGAGGGGGTAGGACGAATGGAGCCTCTAAGCCTTCCAGGCCGTTTGAGTTCCAGAATGTGAAGATCGTGGAACGCAAACATCAGCTGGAGAAGTTGCTGAAAGTGGAAGGCCCGCGAGTTATTTTGGCCAGCGACGTCAGCTTAGACTGGGGCTTTTCAAGGTCTCTCCTGGAGCATGTCGTGCAGCGGCCGGAGAATTTGGTCATTCTGACCGAGAGGCTGAATGTTCGTCCTGGAACCGGAAGTCCTGGTCAGATTTTCTGGAAGTGGTTCGATGAGCGTCAGGATGGGGTGGCCCTTGAGCGAGCTGAAGGTGGCGGGCAACTGGAACAGGTTCACAGCGGTGGAAGAGTGCTCACGTTAAAGAACCCAGAAAAGGCACCACTCAGCGCACAAGAGAATCAAAGATATCAACAGTACATGGCGACACAAAGGCAGATTCAAGAGTCCCTTACCGCAACTGAAAGAGATCAAACGGTTGCAGATGACAATATGGATGATGAATCCAGCTCCTCATCGTCTGACGAATCTGATGATGAGCAGCAAGGTCGAGTGCTGAATGTCTCGGCTGCGCTTGGGCACGGTGCACGCAACAAACTGGCGCTGAGCGATGAAGACCTGGGGGTCAGCGTTCTACTGCGTAAAAAGGGTGTGTATGACTATGATGTGCGGAACAAAAAAGGGACGAAATGCTGTATTTCCATACACACACTCGCGAAAGCGCGGCGACGAGTTCGGAGAGTTCATCAAACCCGAAGACTTTCTACGGGAGGAAGAGAAAGAAGATCAAGACGCTCTCAATGACGCCAAACCAGGAGGCGGTGTGTTGGGTCAGAAACGAAAATGGGACGAAGCGAACAACGCAAAGGATTCTCAATCGAAGCGAGCTCGGGGGGCACGCTCCAAAACCTGCGACAACAGATGCCTTTGGAGATGAATCGGACTCGGAGACGTCAGAAGTCGAGGATGAGGTCGAATTAGAGGGCATTCAAGGACCTGCAAAGGTTGTGTATTCGACTACTGAAGTCACCGTCAATGCTCGGCTGGCATTTGTGGATTTTGCCGGATTGCACGATCAACGCAGCTTGCAAATGTTGATCCCGCTGATCGGACCCAAGAAACTGATCTTGGTTGCCGGCACCGATACCGAGACGCACGCTCTGGCTAGTGACTGTAAAGAGCTCCTCGGCCTGAAGGTGGCAAGTCCAGGGGACCAGACATCGACTGAGATCTTCACGCCAGGCATAGGCCAGACCGTCGACGCCAGTGTTGACACAAATGCCTGGATTGTGAAGCTGAGTCGGGCACTGGTCAAAACCCTGCGTTGGCAGAATGTCAAAAACATGGGAGTTGTCACCGTCCAAGGCCAGCTCAAAGCCGAACAAGACCAAGACATGGATGTGCCAAGTGATACGCTGGTCAAAAAGCAGAAGTTGGACGGCGAAGCAGCTCGCCAAACACAATCTCCACCCTCTCCGCCTCTTGTGCCGGTACTCGATGTGTTGCCAGCCAGCTTGGCAGCGTCCACAAGATCCGTCACGCAACCCATCCACGTTGGTGATTTGCGGCTGGCTGATCTACGAAGAATCATCGCCATGGATGGCCATGTTGCCGAGTTCCGCGGCGAAGGTACTTTGTTAGTTGACGGAATGGTTGCAGTGAAGAAACTTGGCACCGGAAAGATCATCGTCGAAGGCATCCCAGTCAACGGAGCTGCCATGACTCCCAATATGGCAGACAACTATACCCGGGTGAAGCAAAAGGTCTACGATGGCCTTGCTGTTGTCGCGGCAGGCTAGAGACCGACTGATGCAGCCTGGTGACTATGAATATCTTTCGTTTGCACCTTCTATTCCCACGCCGGTCTGTACGTCGTTTGGTCACGAAGCTACAAGCAGACACCGAGTCGAATGCTGCGTTTGCAGCGCCACTGCCGTTCGGCAGCATCAACCGTTTGACGGTCAGCGCATGTCAGTCATGGACGATGAGCCAACATGATTGAGAAATAGTGATAACAATTCAAAGCCCAAGTTCTCACCCTACAAATAGGTCCTTGTTCGCTCCCTTTTTGTTCATGTTTCACGGCTCACGCAAACGATTCGATTCGATTCCCAAAGTTCACCTCGTCCGTTTCCTTGTCTCTACCAACTCAGAAAAGCCCTTGAAGTTGCTACGAGGTTTGCAATGGCGTGTCCAGGTCCTTTCGTATTGCCATTTCCCATGCCTGCTCCACCACAACCACCACCTCCATCAGGCCTTGTCGGAAGGACAATGTACCACTATTACACCAAAGATGGGGGACCACCCAACCAAGGGGCGCCTCCAAGCGGACCTCCATCGTCAGGAGGACCAGGCATGCCACCGCCCTATTCGTTCCTGCCTCCGCCTCCTCAACCTCCGGCATCTTCAGCACCCAGCGGTCCATTCTTCATTCCGCCCACCCCTGGGTTCCCTGGCGCAGTATGCTTTCCCAATGGCGCTCCTGCAGGACCAGCACCGCCACCACAAGCCCCTCCACCTCCGTCAGCAGGAGCCATTTGGATTCCCGCACCACCACCACCGCCACCTCCTCCACCAGCAGCTCCGGCTGCCGCGCCGGCAGCTCCTCCTCCTCCTCCGCCTCCGCCTCCACCTCCGCCGCCAGCTCCAGCAGGAAATGCCGAAGTCTGGGCCGCAGTGGGTTATGCAGCGACTCAATCACCCGAGCCTCCAGTCAGTGGAAACCGAGTCAAAGACCGTCTAGTCGTAGTCAAGGACAGCGGGACAGGGTACGTCGCATCCAAGCAGAACGCGACATTCCACCTCTTCACCTATAACGTGCTGGAAAAGTATGCGGTCAATGCCAGCAATCAATTCTACATACCGCCCAGTGCCAACGAGCCGTTCCGCGTCATGACGGCGTCGTGCTCCATGCCGATCGAAGAACTCATTGAGCAATTGGACTGTATCAAGGATGCGCCGGCCGGGTATCCGCGCTATGCTATCGGACTGGCCGAAGCACTTGATGTGGGAAATGGCTGGTTTCAGCTCGGAACGAAGTTCTTTCTCGATGAAGCCCATTCAGCCATGACTATCAAGCAGGCTTGGGGTGAGAGTATTGGCGAGGCGGGTGAGTCTCGACCGAAGTACCTGATTCGGATGCCGTAAGCCCAACCCGCTGTTGATGTGAATGGGTGAAGATGCTGATTTCTTTCTTTTCTTTTCAGAGGCAAACGTCCAGGTGCTTGAGCCATGACTCAGGAGTAGGTAGCCCCTGCTCTACGGGTGCAGAGTCAAGGATGCCATTTGTTTGATCTCCTACCATGGTTGCTGGGCAAGACATGCCATTGCATACATAAAATATCGTGCATTCTCTGATCTGACTTACCTTGGTCAGCGACATCTTCCTTTATCTTGGTCAGCGACATCCTCCTCTGGCTTGGTCAAGATTATCATTACATGTCTGCTGGTGATTGGCAGGTCGCGGCAAGGGGTTCGACCTGGTGCATCACATCACATCACGTCGTATTGTTTGGTGGACAGAAACGGATTTTGGCGGCTGCTGCGAGTTGCAACTTGTTTGTTGCTTGACTGGCGAATTCAAAACGCAGATATCGGGCTTTCTTCCGCTGCGGGGCGCCGATTGGCTGGACGGCAGGACATGCCATATCAGTGCTAGCCTCAAATTCAAATTTAATGACGGAGCAGAAATCGACCAATCAGAATAGCGGCTTTCTCTCTTTCCTATTCGGGACATTTCTTGGTCTCTGCGCCTCTGGAGTTTGACACGGTAGAATGTCCCTGTCCCAACGCCCCTCATCTGCAGACTACTTCGTGGGGTGGATATTGGATATCTTGGACAACTGATATGCGCGGCAAAGGAAACCTATTCAACTAGGGGTCTGTTGCTATGTGTCCGCGCGATTCAAGCTGATTGGAAGAACTAAGTACCTGGCTGGCTGTGCTAATGCGTTCTCGGATGTACACCTTAGCCTTATCTGCACTTCCACTACGTACAACCAAGATATACAGAGAGGGCCGACGTAAGGTATAAAGCCTGGCCCTCCGCTCCTGTTCAGCACTTCCCCAGCACTTCCTCTCCCCCTTCTCACTCACGCTCACCTTGACTGTTGTTGTCTTGCAATCTCCATCCTATCTGACCTGGTTCGCATCACTATGGCTGCAGCCACGCAAGACTTCTCGTCGGCCTCCCCTTCAGTGGGAAAGGCCGACATCTCCCATCCGTTGTGCCCATTGACAGCTTCGGAAATCACCACGACCGCCAACCTGGTCCGGTCTGTCTGGCCGTCTAACGTCGACTTGCGGTTCAAAGTCATCACCCTGGACGAGCCGCCTAAGAAGCTGATGGCGCCTTATCTTGAGGCTGAACATAGTGGGGCTCCTCTGCCGGAGATCCCTCGCAAGGCTTTTGTTTCTTACTATATTCGCAACACTGTAAGTTGATTCTTCAGATGATGGTGGTTTGGTTGGGAAAGATTGTTTCGAGTGCCTTGGATCGCGTATGGGGTTTTGAACATTCGAGGAACGGCCGGATGATGCCGCTGTCCTCTAAGACTGCCGTTCAAGAAACCGCCAGATCATATCGCTGTGCCCTGCGGTTTGCCCATGGACAACGATCATTTTATATCTGGTCAGCATCACGACTAACACATCGTCCTTAGGAACGCTTCCATGAGGCCGTCGTCAATCTCTCAACTGGCAAGGTTGAGAGCAATGTCCGCTTGGGTCCTAATATGCACGGGAACGGAGATTACGAGGAGATTCTGCTCGTTGAGAAAAACGCCCTGGAAGACGAGGGTGTCAGAGCCGCCCTGGCCAAGTTGAAGCTGCCGGAAGGCACTGCTATCACTGCTGACCCTTGGATTTATGGTATGACGAGCCCCCTCTCCGGCCCTTTTCACGGTCTACTTTCAATTGCCTGCTCTTTCGCTATCACCCAATATCTGCAATACTAACAAACGGCACTGCAGGCTCGGACGGGATCAACGACGACGAGAGACTGTTCCAAGTGTTCTTGTACATGCGAGACCCCGCCAACCCTAGCCAACTGGACTCCAACCACTACGCATTCCCACTGCCCATCTCGCCAGTGATCGAGTGCAACAACTACACGGTGATCCGGATCGATTACCTGCCGACCGGGGCGGACACCAAAGTGCACGAGCCACGACCATACGAACCGGTCCCAGCGAACGAATACGTCCCCGAAGCGCAGCCCTCACTCCGCCAAGACCTGAAGCCTCTGCGCGTACTGCAACCAGAGGGGGCGTCATTCAAGCTCACACCAGCAGGTGAGACAGGCCATGTTCTGGAATGGCAAAAATGGTCGTTCCGCGTCGGCTACAACCAGCGCGAAGGCATGGTTCTGTACGACGTGCGATACGATTCGCGACCCCTATTCTACCGCCTGTCCCTCTCAGACATGAACATCCCCTACGCCGACCCACGCCCACCGTACCACCGCAAAGCAGCGTACGACCTAGGCGACGCCGGCGCGGGCGCCATGGCCAACAACCTCCAACTAGGCTGCGACTGTCTCGGGCACATCCAGTACCTATCGGCCGTGATCACAGACGACAAAGGCGCGCCCGTACCGATGGAGAACTGCGTGTGCGTGCACGAGCAAGACGCCGGCATCGGGTGGAAACACACCAACTACCGCACCGGCCGGGCGGCAGTAGTACGCAACCGCGAACTCGTGCTGCAAAGCATCATCACCGTCTCCAACTACGAATACATCCTCGCATTCATGTTCAACCAAGCCGGCGAAGTCATCTACGAAGTGCGCGCCACGGGCATCCTCAGCACCCAACCCATCGACCACGACCTGGACAAAGTCGGCGTGCCCTTCGGCACCGTCGTCCACCCCGGCGTCCTGGCCGCGCATCACCAGCACATTTTCTCCCTCCGCATCGACCCAATGCTAGAAGGCCACTCGAACCGCCTCGTCTACGACGAAGCGCACGCCATGCCCCTCGACCCAGACTGGAACCCCCACGGCGTAGGCTACACCGTGTCCGAAACGGTCGTGGAACGCGCCGGCGGCCTCGATCTCAACCCAGACACCAACCGCGTCTTCAAGATCCAGAACCCCACCGTCCGGAACCCCATCAACGGCAAACCCGTCGCGTACAAGATCCACGCGCCGCCGTTCCAGAAAATGCTGGCGCACCCGTCCTCGTTCCATTTCAAACGCGCCGAATTCGCCGACCACAACATCTATGTCACGACGCACAGGGACCGCGAACTGTACGCGGGCGGATGGTACACGAATCAATCGCGTGGCGGGACGGGCGTGCGCAGTTTTGCCGCCCGCAACGACAGCGTCAAGGACACCGATCTGGTCGTCTGGGTGCAGTTCGGTATTAACCATGTTCCGCGCATCGAGGATTTTCCTGTCATGCCGTGCGAAATCCTCAAGGTGAGTTTGAAACCGGTCAATTTCTTCGATAAGAATCCCGCCCTCGATGTCCCGCCGTCGGATCAGAGCTTTAATCAGTCGACTCTTGTCGCCAATCTGCATCATCAGCCTGCGTTGGAAGCTACTGTGGGCAAGGATGGGGCGTGTTGTTCGTCTGCCGAACAGCCTGGGAAGAGTAAATTGTGAGTGTGGTGGGAGTGAATCATTGATTAAGAGAGTCTGTGTGTGTGTATATGTGTGTGCATGAGAGAGAGAGAGAGAGACAGAGATATATATATATACTTGATATCTTTTCTCTGTATGTGGGACACTCTCTCTATATTTATAAGACTAAAATATAAGAAAAAGTATATCATTTCTGTCCTATCACTCGTTGTATATCCCAGTCACCTAGGTGCCAGTATGCCAATATATACCTAGTCAGAGCAGCGACCACCGTTCCGCTGAATGCGAAAAGGTTGGTAGGCCCATACAGAAAGAAGTCCAGCCTCCTTGGGCCTAACGGATCCAGATATGCAGTGCAGTCAGTGCAAGAGACGCAGCCGAAGTGATCATATTGCTTGTCCTATACCGTGTGCTGTGCGGTAGAACGGACAGGAGATACCATGTACTGGCCATATACTGCCATTTGAATACCTTATATATGGATACCTCAAGGTATGTATACATCTAGTGCTACGGCCACAATGACTATCTATTAGAAAGGATTCATACTAAGGTAGGTAGTGGCAGAGGCAGGCAGGCACAAGGTATGTATCAAGCCCATCAACTCTTGTCAGCCATATCAGTAGGCCATATCAGCCAGTCACTCGTAATCATTACCACAAGCACAAGGGAGAAAGAGAAGCAAGGTCTATAATAGTTGAGGTATAGGATTTTGAATTGCTCATGAATCGTCATCATCTCCTAGGTCCATGGTCCACGTTTTCTTCTCCCCTAGCCATTCCGCATACCTATCATTGCATAGCCAAGCCCTGTCCATCCATCCCTGTACAGCGTATTGCATACCTTAAGAACATAGCCCTTCAGCTGGAACCAGCACTCGCCAAACTCCCAACTCGCTCAAAAGAAATAGGTAGAAAGTGAAAAAAGAGGCAACTGCTGCCAATAGCTGAGAATCGAAACCTCAAGCATTGCATTGCACTGCACTGCATTGTATGAGAGTACAGGTCTCGGGGTTTACAAAAAATTGTCATCGCGGTGATCCTTGCTTGGATCAATCCCTCTCGGTTCGTCACGGCGGTGTCGCGTATCGGGACTTCGAGGAGGAGGCATGTACGGCATTGAGATTCTGTTATTCTTGTTGTGGTCTCCTCGGCTCTGTTGCACTGATGGCCGTGGCCGAGAGTCTGGGTATGGTGCTGCCGATATGATGCCGGTCTCTTGAGCACCGACTCCTCCTGGTTGAGATGGGTAATGTTGCTGTGGATGGTACGAGGGGTATTGTTGTTGTTCTTGTTGCTGCTGCTGCTGCTGCAGGTGCCGATGTTGCGGCGGTGGCGGTGGCGGGTATTGTTGATTGGAATAGGGATAAGGCTGGTATTGTTGTTGATGGTGATGTTGATACTGGTATTGTGGTTGTGGTTGTTGTTGTGGTTGTGGTTGTGACGGGTATCTTGCTGCAGCGTCATCGTATGTCGATGTCGCAAGTCCAATGTCGCCGGCGCCATATGGAGCATAATCATGCCCGGCGCTGGCATCAACATCACTCCTGTCGCTGTCCACCCGGGCAACCGGAGGCCTAGACATAGGCATACCCTGACTGTTTGCCAGTAAGGTGTCGCCTTCATCTCCTCCATCGACTACGCCCGCGGTAGCAGCACCGTAGCGCGGAGGAGGGCGAGAGGTGCCGATACCAATACCGCCTCCATTGTACCCTGTAGGGGTGTTGAAGAGCGAATTCGATCCTGCCAATTTCTGACCTTCAGCACCCAAATTGTCGGCGCTACCGCTCCCTTGCGCGGGTTTCCTGGTCAAATCATAGCTCGAGTCGGCGTGGCGGTACTTGCGACCCTTGAACAACCATCTGGCTGCGCGACCCGTCGATTTCAACATGTCCCAAGCATTGAAGGCGTCAAAGAAAGCTTTGATTCCCAGAAACCCTCCCTTGTACGCGCGCTCGCCTTCACCTGCAATAGTCTCGGACATGTACTCCTTCGAACCCAACGTGTAAGGTTTCCAGCTGAAAGCCCAGAAATGGAAAATGGCAAAGAGCGCCATTTCTATGCATAACAAAAGAGCCGGAATGCCCACTCTGATGTCCGGAGTTTGGATATGGTTACTTGCCTTGATTGCACCGGCGCTGGTCAAAAACGAGATGCAGATGGTTTGCCAGAAACTCAAAAAGATGACGAGTTTGATGGCGGCAACTTTCAGCAATGGCTTGTGTTGCCGAATGTCGTCTTTGATCTGAACGTAGAACTGGATCAGACAATACATGGCCACCGTGACAGCCACGGATTCGAATACCATGATCCAGATGTGCGAGAAGGCCGGATTAAGAGATTCTAGACAGTATCTGTCCAGGGCCTGGGTGATGACCGCCACGATGGTGAAGAAGACTCGGATGAAACAGTACTGGAAGATGCAGACCCAGATGACCTTGACCACGTTAGCATAGACTCGACGAAGAGGCAGCACCACTCCCACATACATTGAACCAAGTCAGACCGCTCCTAGGTGTCCTTAACCAGCCATTCACGCCACCACCGGTACATTTTTGGAGATATTTCATGGGCCAGACCCATTTCTTGGGCGTGATGGTGCGGAAGTAGACCTTTTGCTGGTGCAGATCGGGAGCCACATATGCGCAAAGTAAGCTGAAGAAAGACGCGATCGCAAATGCCTCGTAGCAGTCTCGAATCGTTTCAAAGTAGATGCTATGGTTGTAGTAGTAATAAGACAGGAACGACACCGCCGCGTAGACCGGGACCATAAAGAGGATGCGAATGATGTGCCTTTGCTCCCATGGTTTCAGATAGTGCGTCGCATGCATGAAGATGAGGAAAAAAGAGAAGACGATGGCGATAATGGTGAAAATCGCCCCGAGCTCGAGCCCCAAACGGTGAAAGGTGTAGCCATGCCATATTGGATCTTCGCTGATGGTCAAGTCCTCCAAGGTCGTGTTACATACTGGCCAACCCATATTGGCGCAGTTGAGGTGTATCTTCTCTTCAATGGGATTCGACAGACGCGCGTCAAGGTATCAGGGAGCCGTTGGCATTGCTCTCGAGCGCGACTAAGGGAGATGAAGGCAAGATCACTGGCGCCGGGCCGTGCAACGGAGATGTATGCGAAAGAACACAACTGTTGGATTTCTGGACGTGGAAGAGGCTCCTAGATTCGTGGAGGGCAGAGCAAAGGTGCGCAGGCTGTAAGAACGCGGCAGTGAATGAGCGAAATAGGGTGAACGAGGAATGGCAGGCTTGTCTCGGCGAATCGATTGTATGATGCAGTCAAAGGAGTGTATGCGGTGTCAAGGGCTAACAAAGAGGTTGAACCAGCTGCGCCGCAATGCTGACGGCCAAAGATGGGACAAGGCGAGGTTGTTCGTTCTTCTTCTCTTTGGTACCTTGTTCTTTCAGCGCGTGCAGATCGTGAGGCGTGAAGCAGGGGTTTCGTAAGGGACTTGTGGCTGTGGACACCAATCCACGCACGACGCTGGTTCAGCTGAAACCCTGACAGCCCTTTCATTAGCAATTGGCCCAGTGGTGGCTAGGAGGGAGTTCACTGACACCCAACTGACATACAAGACTCTGCCGGTGATCCGTAGTGCTTGTTGTCACTTCCAGTATGGCACTCCCAGGTGAGAGTTTTATGTTGGATGCATTGTTGGTATACTACTCTTATGGGACTGCAATGCATGATCCCAGAGAGGTAGGGAGAAGACTGCGCGAACCACATTTTCCCTGTTGCATATATTGCCAGCTAATTGTCCTCTACCTAAGTAGAGAGCTGCTGTGCTCGTTACTGTACAACTAATGGAATAAACCATCCTATTCTAGCCTTCTTTTCCTAAGTACTCCAGGGGTATCTTGTGAATGCGGCCGCGGAGGGCCGACGACAACGATACAGTCATATGTACAGCTCGCTTTCTCACATGCTGCAGCGCAGCGCAGTCGTAATGTTTTCAGAGCTAATGACCAGGGTTGAACTGATCCGAAACTCTTTTCATCTCATCTTCATGGCTCAGTCTTCTTCACCTTCCCGCTCTACTACCAAGCAGTGAGGTCTTCAACCTCAGCCTCACCGAACGTGCTGCTCTTGGTCATCTTGCCTACACCATCCTCGACCTCCTCATTCCCTCCCTCGGTCATCACCGGCCTGTTCATGATATCCGGGAGGTTTTCTCGGAAGAAAGCAAGCAGATAATTGTTCACCTGCTCGAATTGCAACAAGAATGCATCATGCCCTTCAGGGCTCTCGATCTTGCCCAACTTTGCATTGGGGATACATTCGGCCAACTCCTCCTGTTCGGCAAATGCGAAGAGACCGTCGGATTCAATCCCCAGGACCAAGGTCGGCTGCTCGATTTGCGCCAAAGCTGCCTTCACGCTCGGCGCCCGGTTTCGCGAGACGTCGTGCGTGTCAAGCTTGCGCGTGATGGCGATGTAACAGTTAGCGTCGAATCGTTTGACAAATTTGTTGCCCTGGTAGCGAAGATAAGACTGCGCCGAGAAGTAATGGCTGGTCTGCCGGGAGGTAGCCTTGCTGACAATAGGCACGGGAACTGTGAACTCGGTCGTCCCGTTGAACTGAGGGTCTTTGAAGGTCATAGGTGTTTGTTGCGGAGCAGTCAAATCCGACTGTGACTGTGATGCAGAAAGCGATCCGCTGCGAGAGGACGGGCGCGAGTCTCGAGGTCCTTTTGCTCGCTTGTTGCCGTCGTTGTGGATGGTCCAGTGCGGATTAGTGGCCGACGGAGGACTGGTGTTTTCCTGATTGATCGACTGCTGCTTGGACAGATCAGGAGTGTTCCGACCAAATCGAGCCTCAAATGAATCGCGACTTCGATAGGTAAGCAGGGCAGACATGCGAGCTGCGCCTAGGCCTGCGGCGGGAGGGTCGTCGAATGAATAATATCCATCCTCGTATTTAGGATCCGAATAGATCGCTTGCCGTTGCGCCTCGCCCCAGCTGATACCCCATGCACTGTGGCTGGCCGATGTAGCGATGGGTGCGATACATCGCACATAGTCTTTGCCAAAATATGCATATTCTAGGGTCAGCATGCCTCCCATGGAACCCCCCACCACGCTTGCAATCTGCCGCACGCCGAGATGGTTTAGGACGATTTTATGGATACTGAAAGCATTGTCAGTCTCGCAGATATAAATCAGGATCTCGTGTAATTACTTCACATCGTCTCTTATCGTGGTTAGAGGAAACTCCGGGCCGTATCTGCCCAACGCAGGATCCCCATCCTTGTACGTAACAGGACTGGCACTGCCGTATGGACTTCCGAGACTGTTCAAGCAAA
This sequence comes from Exophiala sp. LBMH1013, assembly GCA_024611085.1. Classification (NCBI taxonomy): domain Eukaryota; kingdom Fungi; phylum Ascomycota; class Eurotiomycetes; order Chaetothyriales; family Herpotrichiellaceae; genus Exophiala; species Exophiala sp. LBMH1013. The sequence goes on along the minus strand of JAMFLB010000006.1, from coordinate 1,765,346 downwards.
CAATAAAGAATCTTGTCACATCAAACGCCCGGCCTGGTCCTCCGAGCAGTGGCCCCCACCAGTCTGCCACATCTGCGCTGCCGCTCAAGGCATGGCATATGACTAAAGCATTGTCTCTGTTTTCCGAGAGTTGACCTCGAGTTGTGAATGCGACAGGTACGTTCTTGAGGACAGCCCCAGACTCGAGGGTGAAGGAGGGGACGATAGCAATCTGCTGTTCGGAAACGAGCTTGGCGAATGGGTTTTCAGGTTGCTCTTTGACAATCTCTACGGGATTTAGTAGCCATTCACTCATTGGTATCGGAGAGTGTGGAAGGACAGAGCGTCAGGGGAAGAGGTGGTAGGGGTGGTACTGACGGAGTCTCTGGGAAGTGCGGCTGTCGCCATTCGTTTCCTTCGAGGCCATTGCAGGGTCCGATTTTGGTCGGCGGTTCAGTAGAAGTCCTCGTCTTCAATCTGAAGGAGAGAAAAATTATATTGAGGAGCGATGGTTTGAACGAAATGTTAGGTCCAGTCCATTGACCTGGGCGGGCTGCTGTCTCTATAGAGCAGTATTTGGTTTGATGAGTCAACAATTGTATAGCTACACCATCCTAGAATCAGCCGGCGTTGAACAAGTGGATAAACAGCATCAAGTGTCGAAATGCGCTGGATCGAAGAATTGCCCGTCTGAACTAGCTGGGAATATAGAAGATGTCTGACAGGCTGGAGTCATCCGTCTTTGGGGAGATTGTTGGTCTGATAGGCGGATATGGCTGGTAACTAATTGTGTCAGACGCATCCTGATGACTGAGTCACCACCAACGGGGAATCACATCATTGCCAACGAATTCGGTGTGTTACACGTGACTGACCGTCCCAGCCTTGCAGCGCAGCCTTGCAGCCAAAGTGTAACATAATGTACATGTTTTCCCATTCTTACGTACATCAAAGTAACTATATCTCTAGTTCAGGCTCCTTCTTTGGTGTCGTTGGCATATACCCAGATTAAAGGTTCTCAACCCACGGTTGGTGCGCATACAAGGAAGGTATATCAAAGCCTAAACGTCAAGGGAATATCGCCAATGGCGGTTTACGTTTCACCGAATCTGAATTTCTGGTAGAATGGGAATGTTGGTTTTGCAGTGACAGTCAGACATGGTTTGATGGTATAGCCTCGTTGGCAGGCTGTCGCATTGGGGCCGAAGAGAAGAAATCGGCAACGTTCATGCTTTTCTGGGGGCCTTCGATGCGGATTATCTTTCTACAGCTATGCTACATGGGATGGATGAAAAGTCGTCTCTTGGATAACCTCAACGAGTCCACTTCAGCCGGTCTCTCCATCTTGGCTTTTTCTAAATGTCATCATCGCTCGATGCTGGGGACCTCCTACCGTGTTGGTGATGGTCGCAGCCTGCCTTCACACGAGATGTCATGTCCAATATGGCGCTTTGAGCCCGGTCAGGCTATTCAAGATGCCCTCGTGGTCACCAGTGTCCTCCTTTTTCCTCTGCCCACTCAACTCCATCTGGATGGCTCGATGGATGTGGACGAGCCAATCAACATAGCTCTGTGCCTCATTGTTGCGATCTTCCACAAGCATTCGGGCATATTCGAACTCAGAGCCGTCCAGTCCCTGTCGGGCGAGCGTAAAGGACGCGGCCTTGCTGCCTCGGACCGTGGAGATGTATTGTAGTAAGTTACGGACCTGAGCATTGAGGTGGGTTTCCAAAACAGGAAGTTCGTTCATCATGGGGTCGAGATCTTGCAGAGAAGTGACTTCTTCACCAAAGAGATCCTGCAGTAGATTGGGAGACACTTGAGCATGGAACCACATCAGGACAATCTGTCCATTGTCGACCAGATATACACCTCCCTCATCCACACGGGCGAAGGACGCTCGCACCGTGGGTGGAACCACCAATTGCATGGTTTCTGGATGGGCAAAGCAGTCTTCTGCAGTCAAGTTGTGGAGAGCGTAAATTCGAGGGTAAAGGTATAGAGCCGTCTCGGTGACTCCAGAAGACCTCATCATTCGCGCGGAATGCACACGACGATCGGTTGGTTCGACGCCACCTATAAGTGTGATGGTTAGTCGTTGTTTGCGGGAAGCTCATTCTTACGCACCTTTGAATGCTCGGCTCTTGACCAGGGCCAGAGTATACATCGCCAACTCCTTGAGATGCTCCGGTAGCACCAGCTGTCCAGGTGGATGGGAGCCTGAAAAGTTCTTTCGATAACCAGCGAGGATGTCGATCGTTTTCTCGGTGATATTGGCTCGAATGTCTTTCAGAGACCTTTCCGAAATCTTTTGAGAAGCTTCCTTAGCGATGATGTTAACGACTGCATCTTGATCGACGGTACGCATAGTTTCGGCGGCGCCCTCGCTGACACCGGCGACCACGTTGATGCACCGGACTCTCCTCTGTCCGGTGGCTGAAGTGTAAAGAAGAGCTGCTTGAAAATGGGCATCCAGCTTTGTATCCAACTTGCCATCGTAGGAGAATGTGACGCCGATGGCTTTATCGGCATCAATCGTACCAATCTCCAAATCGGCGCCAAAGGTGTGTTGTAGGAAGGAGCCGTAGTAGTGAGACACCTGCAGACCATTGGAACATCGCACTTTCATCAGCGCTTGATAGCCAGTCTCCCTCTGGACCGAGTGTGCGATCTCCGTCTTGAGTTTCAGAGAGTCACGCGGCGCGACAAAGTTGGGATAGAAGAACATTTCCCCACCGGTCAGACGAGACATATGGCCAATTGTTGCAACATCCATATACCCACCAGCAGCGGATGCGAGAAAGAAGTCAACGCCAATACCTGCGGTAACCATCGCACTAGCAGTCTTCTTCCAGCCAGGGTGCTCTGTTGTGAATAGTTTCCTCTCCGCATCCGTATCGCGCCCTTTGCCGTCATCACGCAGATACAGTCTCCCTGGACCCCAAGTTGGTAACGTTGACAATGAGCAAATAATCTTGCCCCCTGTGGCGGACAGAGCCGCAAAGGCGGCGTTCAAAGTAGGCAACAAAGCGGGTTCGGGGTTTTTGACAGCTGAGAACATGGTTGGTAAAGATCGAAGAAGGGAGGTGATGACGCTTTTTGATTCTTGTGGATCGACAAACAATCCTTCTGCTAGAGGCACGAAAGGGTCTTCCAAGTCGGTCACTACCATCATTTGTGCAGTGGTGAGCCCTGGGCTGAGGTTATAGAACTGAATTTCTTTGTCATAAGTGACGATGCCGACTTTGGTTCCAATAGGAAGCTTGACAGAAGGGTCCGGTACCTCAGATCCCTCTTCCGAGGCAGCATCTATGTCGTTGCCGTAAAGAGCGTGCAAAACACCTTCGCAAACAGCCTGGGTAAAACCACGGTTTGTTGCTTCCTGCGTGACGTCGATCAGAAACAGCCACCGCATAGGCAAGGGCTCTTTGGTGTAGTATTCCTTAGGCACGAGATATTCCACAGTTCCCATCATAAGTTCTGGTCGCTGAAGGCGGTCGACCCGCACTCCTGACAAATCTGTAGGTGCGAAGTACTCCGGTGGCACATCATTCGGGAAGCTGCACATATTGCAGACGAGTTTGTTCCCCCCTGATCTGAACGTCATAAAAGGGTTGACGTACGTCCTACATCTCCGACATCGAGGAGGTCCTGCCTCGCCAAAATCCAAGACAGGGATGGGTTGCTCTCCTTCTTGCAAGGGAGCAAACGGTTGAAGGACCAGCCCCAAGGGAAGTCCAGTAGATGCAAGCGCTTCAGTTGTCGATGGAATGTTGTTGATAGTCAGGCGTGCAAACTTCGGAGAAGCGCTGCCTTGGTCTATGGCCGTAAAGGGGACTGCGGCAGGAGGTGGAAGGTGCTTCTCCATGGTAGGATAGACATTGACCTGGTAGTACTGTGTCGCGACGTCCCGTGAGCGAGCCACACTAGGGATCTGCTCTGGATCGACGCGACCTTGAGTTGCCACAGCCTCCTCTCCCATCCGTAGTCTGTCCGCCGGATTCACAAAAGTATTCTGGGCTGGTAACCCAGGAACGTTTGCTCCAACCTGAGGTCCAGAACCAAGAAACTGTGTTCCTCCCACAGGATCCATTGGCCCGCTATCCAACCTCGACGACTGAACAGGTGCCGCCGCAATTTCATGGTACGCATGCCTCTCTTTCTTTCTATGTGGTCGTGCAGGTGCAGCCGAAATATCCAACCCTCCCATCTGTGAGCTGAGGCCGTTCATAGCGTCTTGCTGAATGGGTCCTTGTCCCTGGATTGGCCCTGGATAGGGTGGTTGTTGTGAATTGGCGTATATCTGTTGGCTGTTGGGTTGCGCGTGTGCACCAGGGAATTGGTACCCTGGTTGCGGGCTGACAGATGGAGGGAACTGAGGGACATCGGGTTGTACTCGAGGGTCGATAAATCTAGGATCCTGGGTAGCCTGATACGGCTGGCCAGATCCTCCTCCATAGTTTGCGCCATAGTCGGCCATTGTCGCAGAATAAGAAGAGGGATTAAGGTGTCGACAGTCTGCGCTTCATAGTGAGTCCAGAGAAAGTTGGCCCGTTCGATATGGTAGGATCGCGGGTGATTCCGTGGGCGTAAATTCGTAAAGTCGTGAGGACCGTTTGTCACCTAGGTCGGTGTATGTACAGTGCAAGAAAGGACGATGATTGTTTGCCAGTCCAATTCTCAATCGCAGATGGACAAAGTTCCCCGGAATCTTAGTCGGAAGTTGGAGTGAAGTGTCAACTTCGACCTGGCCAGGACAAATTCAGAAATGTTTTGTCTGACATAAACACGGACCAGGGGGAACTCCCATAATCAACGAAGCCACCCGTCAGACCATTCTATAATTTCTCCTTGCTGCTTGGCGCACCTTTCACAAGATTCACCTCATTGTTGTCGAGAACATCACGTCGCAAAGTACGTAGGTCAGAAGCTTAAGATGATTTCCTGTAAACTACTAAAACAATCTCTTTGGAAGTCCAGCTAACCGGTGTCTAGACGACTAGACTGAGCCAAGATTCTTAGGCTTCTTCACTAGCATGAACCGTACTTCTCCTTTCCTATGCCCATCAACTTCGTGAGGAACCGTGGAACGGCTCAGGTCATCATGGTCCACGCCTGGGCCGTTTGCTTTCACTTGCAGCCCTGGACCCTCCCCTTGACCCATCATTTCCATGCCCACGACCCCCGCCCCCGTACGGGTTACCTTCCTCTCCTCTGCCGTGTTTCCGTGAAGAGGGCTGATCGTCCCTTGGAGGGCCGGATCTAGCATACCCTCCCCCCTCCTGTCCTCGCCTTCCTGGGAGTAGTTTTCCCTGCGACTTGGTCTCTCGTCTCGCCTCGAAGAGTCCGCTGTTCCATGTCTATCATCTTTGACATCCCGCCCGTCCCTCTCGGTCCGATAATCACGATCACCGCGCGTCTCATCATGCCGGCTGGAATGGCGTGAAGATCTTCTCTCCGATCCACGCTCAACGATCAGTTCGCTCCTGCGGTCTCGGCTGCTATCGTGTCGCGTTGAGGACGGTCGTGTGGCTACTGGGACATCGTTGGGGTTGGAGGATGCAAACAGATCTTGCTGCGGCGGGTACCCATTGGGATTGGGGCCATGGTTATGAGGTCCACCTGGGGGTGGCGGTGGGGGAGGTGGTGCCATATGAGAGCCAAAATTAGAGCTATTTTGTCTCATGCCTCCTCGGCCTCGGATAGATGTACCAGCCTGCGCCAGCGTGTTGTTGACGGCTGTGAGTGGATGGCGGTTGTTCCGGCCACCCTGCCCACCTATTTCGCCGGCATGCGGACCGGAAGGAGGGCCTCTAGTCGTGGGCGAAGGGCCTGACGGAGCTCCTGGAGGAGCATTCCCTCTGGGGCCTGCGGGCGCTCCTGTGGGATGGCTCTGTTGTTGTGCCTGGTTTGGGCGGGGATGTTTCGCCTCCGGCAGGATCGATTTGGTTGAGACGGGAAGGATGAACACCCACCGCGTCGCTGGGTGTGCTTGGCGCGGACGGAGGGTCATTGTAAGAGGCAGTCCGCCCATGCCGTCTAGAAGGTCCCGTTGGCGTCGGCCGGTCAGGGAAAGATGGTGGAGCTGCCTGCGTATTGATGGGAGGAGCTCTCGTTTTCGGTGCACCACCTGAAGGCGGTCTGCTCCGAGGACCCGACGGCACATCAAAGTCAGTGGGACGTTCTGCACCTGTTGAACCTGACGGTCTCTGTGAGGTCTCCTGCTCGAGCCGACCATGCTGCATATCAATAGGAGGTGCTTGTCTTGGCTCCCTCTTATAGCCGCCAGGTCCACTAGACCGGCCGCTTGAGGTAGGTTCTGTTGACGATGGCATGTGCGGGCCTTGACGGGTCGACGACTGATCCGGCCGCGGGCTCGCGTAGGGCCGCTCATCTATATCGCGTCTAGGATATGATCGCCGATCCTCTTCTCTCCTTGGCGAGGATGGACGAGAAGATCTCGAAGATCTGTCTTGCGTATTGCCCTTGGGATGTGACGAGTACCGTTGTTCTGCGCCACTCTCTATTAGTGCAGCACGAGCCGGATTGACGGCGACATGTGACGAAGCAGGCAGATCCTTCCTTTGGGTGGTCGAACTGTCAGATGCAGCCGGTTCACCGGCCGGCGGGGGTCGGACTCTTGCGGAACCATCGCGTGTGTCTCTTTCACGTTCAATGGGGGGGTGGCCGGACAGGTGGGCGGTCTCTATCTGGCACCGGGCTTCGATCATATGGAGCGCTGCGTTCGTGTTCTCGCACATAGCCTCGATCGTCTCTCCCGGCATGTGGCGGCCCTTCGGGTCGCTCGTATCTGCGAGAATGCCTATCGTAGTCATCGAAAGGAGGCTCTGGGCCACGATAGCCTGACCTCATGTCTCGGGCGTGGCTTGATCGAACATCCGGCACGGCCCTACCAGCTTCACTTTGAGACCGTGTTGTCGCTAACCGTGTACTGTCTCGATGGCCGTTACGACCATCAGCGGGCTCTGGGCGATTTGGAAGACTAGCCGGAAGAGGCCGCGGCATCGCAGGGGGGGGGGAGAGTCGTCTGGACTGACCGTGCGGCCTACCTGTGTCTGCGCGTGGAGGTCTAGTATCGCGTTTTGCTGGCGCTGGTGTCTCTGAGTCTTGCCGCGAGGGTGTGGAAGTACCCTGGGATGGTGAGGGCCTACGCGCTTGCCCAGGCAGAGTTCGGGGAGCAGGTTTGGGAGGCTCACTTGGTGCTTGGGACTTATCGGCCCTCTCCGAAACATTATTGGACTCCTTCTCTTCCACATTTGCATGAGCTTCCGTGTTGACTGGGATGTCGCTCATGACAACGTCCTTGCCCTCGTTCTTCTCCTCGGCCTTGCTGGTGGATATCTCCTTTGAGACTGTGTCTTTGCGCGCCTCCGTTGTGGGTTGAGAGGCGGGTTGATCATGCTCGCCATTCTTGTCTTGACCCTGGCGGAATGCCTGCGGGATCATCCAGCCCTTCTCTCTCCTATGCAAAGCACCCAGCAGAGCCTGCGAGGAGACCTTCAAGTCCTCTTTGTCGGATTCGTGCAGCTTATCGACGGCCTTTTGCAAGCCTGTCCCATGCCAATTAACGACCGGATACACCGGTGACACGCAACGCAGGACTGAAATAGCGTTCCGAGCATGCATGTACTCCGGAGAAGTGAGACATTTCTGGAGGGCTGCGAATATGTTGCCATGCCATTTGTAGAGCACTCTTCGAAAACTCTCAAAATCCAGTAAGGACACGACCTTACCACTCTCAACCTTCATGGCAAACCCCGGTAAATTCCTTTTGCTGCCCCAGGCTTCCCTCTCATAGATTGTTTTGGACCCATGCCAGCGTGAAAGGTCTTTGAGGACTTCGTTCAAAAATCTGCCAAGATTGTCGGCCTCTTTCGAGGTACAGATGAATATCAAAGACACAAGTCGGGTTGGTCTAAAGAGCAGGTCATAGAATCCGAGTGTGCGGAAGTTCGGCGTACCAGCTCCGTGCAAGTATTTGACGAGCTTGAAGCAAAAATAGGCATCCAGAGGCGAGAAAAGGATCCGAGGTAAGAAGCAATGTTCCATCAGCGCAGTGTTAAGCTGTTTGTCCATCCTTGCTTTTCCATGGAACCACTGATCCTTTTCACGTTGCAAGCGAGCCTTGCTCTCGGCAAACGCTTTTAGGTGCTGCTTGTTTTCGACGAGTAGCTTGTCAATGAGCTCTGTTATTTCCTTCTTGGCCGCTTCTTTCTTTCTGGTTCCCGAGACGCTGACATCCGAACGGTCTGCAGTGATTGCGGCAATCTTCTTGTGTTGTCGAGACAGCTCGTCCTCGTACGACTTTCCGGGAATGGTGATATCGTATAGTGACAGCTGCCAGAAGGTAGTATAGAAACCGGTCCCAATGGTTTCCACCACATCCTCTGACAAAACAGGTTGAATGGCGGACATGACTTCTTTCATAACTGGATGCCAGCAGTCTTCCGACGGGACCTCGGTTTGGACTGGTGTGCTGCTCGAATCAAGTTCTAGAGCCGAACTGAGGCTGTCGATTGCCGGAGGGGAATCATCCACAAGGTTTTCCGTTTCAACAGCCTCGCCATCTTCTTCCAAGGTGCCGTTGATTTGGTCGGACATTTCAACGTCTCCATTCACCTCCTTGCTCCCGCTAGCTTCGTCTGTACGTATGCCGTTGGCATGGTCTCGGTCGTACTCGACTATTTGCTTGGAAAGAATGGGCCGGTTGATCCAAAAAGCCACTTCAGGGCGGATTTCGTAGTCAACAAGTAGACTCGCCACGTCGGGAATAATTTCTCGAAATTCTTCGGGCGACAGATTGCTCCTTAAGAGTTCCATATACTGTAGCATCACGCGATGCACCTCGTCGTAAGTATTGGCAATCGCTTTCAAAGGCACATCGCCTCCTTCGAACACGCAGGCTTGACGCTGTTGCGCCATCGAAATCAGAAATTTTGCAGCCAAACCTGCGTCCTGTAGTGATCTCATTAATCGTTCAGAAGTCTTTTTGGAATCATGTCGCCTGTCCAGAAGCTGGAGGATGGTCTGCGATTGAAGTAGTGGTCCGCCGCCCATGGCTTGCAACTGTGCGTCGTTGTAATTGGTATCCGTTGCGATTCCAGCCATGGAAACCACAATCTGCTCCAGCATTTTCAGATCAGTCGTATTCCCCTGTTGAAGTTGCTCGAAGACGTATTGCAAGATCGGGCCAGGCCTCATCATGCCATACCGCTTATAGATTTTGCCGGCAAATTGAGCAAGGGCGGAAAGCCAACGACTTGTAAAGATGCCTCCCTCTTGTATCCGACTTCTTCCTGCCTTGGCCATCGAGCTCACAATTGCCCATGTGAGGACATCATAGCCGAGATCTGTGAAGTAACGTGCACCCTCAACGAAGACCTCTGCAATGCTGTCGTAGACCTCAATTTGTGTCAAGGCTGTCGTGATCACGACATGAGGATTCGCAAAAGCAATCTTTGCTAGAGCTCGTGCCATGGTGCGTACATTGGTGTTTGAGATGCGTTTGAGGATGTCCTTTGTCTCAGCCTTTGCCTGGTCAAAAGCTGCCTTGATATCCGGGTTGCGAGATGTTCTTCCTGTCAACCACTCCAGGTACATCAGATAGCGCGCACTAACCGAGAAGTTGCCGACAAGTTCAAAGACTTCATTGACCACGCCGGCATTGGACCTTGTCAAACTAAGAGCTGGGAGAAGGACCCGTTTGCTCAGGTCCAACCAGCGTGAACGATTTTGCTCGGTCTTGTCGATTTGCAAACTATGCTTGCCAATGCGGGCAAGCTTAAGAAGAAGCACTGGGTCCTGACCAATTTTGACCCCAACAAGCGGTAACAGAGTGTCGCAAAGCGTGAAAACGTCGTCGATAGTCCTACACACCGGAATGTGGTCGCTCCATTCGTCCCAATAAAATCGATAATCGGTGCCATCAGCGCTGTCGTTTTTGTCGAGTAACGCCCAACGTAGTACCTTTCGCTCAGGAGTGTCGGCGATTCTGACCTGACCCTTCTGTAGGCCCGGCAAGTCGGTCTCATATGTTGGTCTTGGATCACGGAGACTGGCACGGTCCTGTAGAGGTTGGATTTCACTGTACACGTTGCTCAGGCAGTGGTGCAAAATGCGGTGAATATACTCGGGTAGCTCAGGGAAGAGATCGATCAGCCACGGAAACCTTCCCAGGATGAAGAGAGCTTCGGGTAGAGCTCCAATGGCCAGCAAGCACTTCAGCAGCAGCACCTTCTGATCTGCGGGCGCATTGACCTCCTTTGCTGGAGGCTTCTGGGCTTCGGCTTCTTTGGAAGGAGTGCTGGCACGGGTAGCCGAATCCTTCAAGCGAGATGAAGCAGGCAGGGTATCATCAGCGAGAGCGCCAGCCATCAATAGCGCGTTTGTCTTGCCTGCACCGGGCCGGGCAGCTCGCTCTCGCTCCGCTTTTTCCTTGAGCTTTTGTTGTTTCAAATCTTCCATTTCATCATCGGTCCTCCAAATGTGGGCATAAAGGTCCTTTAGTGAGATGAAGCCGATTTTAATCAGAAGGGCTGCAAGGTAGATGAGATGGTCCGGGAGTACGTCAGTGTCGTCCCGTGCTGGAGATGAAGAGTAGAACCTCAGCTTGAAGCCTAAGAGTTGTGCAGCATCCCGGTTTCCTGCCGGAGGGATGGTCCCGGTCTCTCGGACCCATTGAGATAACATTTCGTCTCCTGAGGAAGATATGCGATCAATTTGTTCCTGGGAGACCTGTTCTCTACCAAGGAGATAGAACTCTTGGAGGCCTCGTTCCCGCGCACGCGGCCAGAAATTCCGATCACGAGTCTCAGCTTGTGCTGCAACCAGCTGTTTTTGCTCTTCGGTGAGATGCCACTCTGCACAACCGGGGAGGGCCCAAAGAGGCAGTCCACTGACGGCGCCCCCCGGCCTCCCCAAACCTGGTGAGCGCGGCCACCAGGGGCTTGCTCGAAGAAACTTGACAAAGAACCGGAATTGTTTGACGAGAACGGCACCAAAAACATCGAGAACCACGTCCAAACTCCGGCCAACGTCAAGGTCAAAGGCGCCAATCATAGCTTTGACCTTTTCGACGGTGTCTTCAACAACCTCAGCGGTCGGAGGCTCGTTGCCACTGGTGGTGAACAGTTCTGTCATCAGTTTCGCAAAGCCTTCCGATTCCTCCCGCATTAAGTTGAAATTGGCTTGTCGGTATAACAGATTGGTCTGTTTCCGTATGCCCATGCGGTTGAAGGTGTTCCTGATCAGGTCCAGCTTTTCAAGCAAGGGTGCATCAAGTTCGAGGCGAAGCAGTTCGGGTGAAATCTCGGTCGCGACAAGGAACGCTGACAAGCGATCCACTGGTATAGCACTGTTCGCTTCAAAGACCACCGATATTGAGTCCAGTAAGGCTGCCTGCGCGGGGGTAGCTGGGGACGACTGTTCGACATCATCCGTGTTCTCGGCCTGGAAGATCTCTCTAACCAAGACCCCAGCATCTGAAGGGGCGAGCCTCCCATATACCACTGATTGTACCACCTCCTGCATTATGGCATCAAGATGGATCCCATCGTCCTCTCGCAGTGCGTCTAGCGCTCGCCGCAACACGTCGTCTTTGCCGCCAGCCTGCCATGAGTCACGGGCCTCATTGGTAAGATAGGTATAATTGTAGGGTTGAGGTTCCGGAGGAGGACTCGTCAATGGAGGTGTCGCAAATTCAGATTTGACTGCCATCGTGCCGTTGGTGCTGCTCGGCCCAAGATTTGCTGAAGGTGTCTTGACAGGTGTAGTGGCCAGGTCGCCAGGATTGTTCACAGGACTAGATGAAACGTTCCCGCCACGACCACCTCTGCTATACCGTCTTCCACCCTTGCCTCGACCTTGTGTATAATCACGCTCATTGCCCGATCCTTGGAAAGACCCCTGATGGGCAAGGTTAAGACTGCCCGGTCGGTGCGGCGAAGGACGCGAATACTGCTGGTCATCCGAGTATGTTCTGTCTCCTCGCTTCCTCTTGGGCCCAGGTGGAGGGGGCATTACTCTCGGACGCCACAATCTGCGACCTCGTCGAGGAAATCGTAGAGTCTGTTGTCAGGTCGATCATCAGGCAGAGTGAGACATTAGTGAAACGAATTGGCAAGGAGGGAAGGATGATTCTGTAGCTTGCGGCCGCGGTATAGAGAGTTCTAGGAAGAGATCAACATGTGCGCTGCCTGGAAATGGCTATTGAATGGTCAGTGGTGATGGTCTTTGTCCTAGATCCGCGCGTTGGCAACGAGGGTCAGAAACTTTGATGTTCCGCGATCTGACCCGCGGCACGGTCACGTGACTGCGCAGGGAACCACTCTTCACGTTGTGGATGGCCGCCTCATTACATCACATTGAAGTATACTGTATTTATAACCAGAGGCAGACCACCTACCTTAGACTTACCAGCCTCCCTACCAACCTATGCAATCCCAGTGATAACTCAAGAATCTAATCAATCCCTCTAGCCTTGGTCAGTCTCAGGTCTATCTATTCTGCCAGCGACGCCGAAATGGCTCCTCAACTCTTCCTGTACGTCATTCTAGTCTTGACTACCGCATGACCACAGCCCTGACATCGCATAGCACCGGAACTACAGGCTACATAGGCGGCGACTTCCTCTATCTAGTATCGCAGGAACATCCAGACTGGGAGATAACATGTCTTGTTCGAAATAGCGACAAGGGTGCCAAAGTCGCCGCAGCGTATCCAAAAGTGCGACTTGTCTACGGTGATCTCGATGCCGTGGAGACCATTGAGGAGGCCGCTGCCAATGCCGACATTGTGTACCACTTTGCCAACTGCGACCATGAACCATCCGCAAAGGCGATTGCCAAAGGACTCGCACGTCGACAAGGCAACGGACCTGGGTATTGGATTCACACCTCCGGTACAGGCATTCTAGGCATCGAAACAACCATCCTTGCAGATTATGGCAACCGACTAGAGAAGGTGTACGATGACTGGGACAATATTCAGGAACTACTTTCTCACCCAGATGAAGCTATGCACAGGAATGTGGACAAGATCGTGTTGTCGTCCTACTCTGAAAAGGTTAAGACTGCCATCGTCTGTCCTCCTACAATCTATGGGCCTGGCCGTGGGCCGGACAACACGCGTTCAATACAAATTTACCGGTCCATTGAGGCATTCTTGAAGCGAAAGAAGGCGTTCAAGATCGGAAAGGGCGATAATGTCTGGCACTACGTCCACGTTCAGGATTTGTCAAAGCTCTATCTCCTGCTTGGTGAGGCTGCCGTTAATGGTGGAGCTCCAGCGAGCTGGAACGAGCAAGGATATTATTTAGCGGAGAACGGATCATTCGTCTGGGGGGACATAATTCAGAAGATTGCGGATGTTGCACACAAGAAGGGTCTCCTGCCAGACGCCGAGGTTGAAAGTCTGACCCCGGATGAGGTGGACAGAATAATTCCTCACGCCCGGTACATGCTTGGCACAAACTCAAGGGGTGTGTCCATTCGAGCGAAGAAGCTACTTGGATGGAAGCCTACGATGCGCAGCATTGAGGACGAAATTCCGGACGCTGTTGAGAGCGAGGCTCGCCTCCTAGGACTCATCAAAAGCCATGCGGAGCTCGTTCAAGAATGAGGCCACAGTTGTTTGACCTCATTCCCGCTGACACGACCTCCCATGACTGGTTTTAGCAAGTTTGATACTGTATTCAAGACAAAGTTCATGCCAAAGTCCATGCCAAAGTTCATGTAAGACAAGGCTGAGTCTGGGTCACGTGCAGGGCCAGTAAGGCTGCAATCCAATGTTTCGCTGAAGAATACGCTCCGCTTTAGTTCATGCGCTGGCAACTGGCTCTCCGCTTGAACTATGTGAATCTTCTTGCTTCGCTCCGTGCAAGTTGTTTGAGTAGAAAGATAGGACACAAAAGTCCCTGACTTAGGGTATAGCATATTCTACGGTCAAGTGACGGAAATGTCCTGGATCAACATTCTTCTACGGAGGAGTACGAAACTGCGACATGCAACATCGAAAATGACTGCGACACGAAGTCTTCCGGGCAATTGAACCTACCATTTCTATCATGTCTTGACTCCTGACTTGGTTCTGTTTGGCAGAGATGAATGTTGCTTGCTTCAAGAGCGATGACTGTCACAAGCATATCAGGATATCCGGATACCCATCAGTTGCATGCCTGGTCTGTGCTGACTTGGGCCTTCGGCACCGCCCCGAGCCTGGCCATGAATCTGAGAAGCACAGCTGGCTACAACGGCGTCGCAAATTGCCCACTCAAGGGCGATGATAAGTGATCTCTTTGGGGCTACATGGTGCTAATCCAACGCAGATGCATCGGACGACGCATAGGCCTGCCGCAACAGGCATCGGCGTTCTCGATCGCCTTGTCCACAATTCTCGACTTCTTTATCGGCCCCATCGGAGCAGCATGTGCGAAACCCCCCGAAACGCTCTATCAGTTGGATGATCCGATAACCGGGAATTTGCATGCATATTACACGGGGTCCATGTCTTATCGGTGAAGAGGGAAGAGGATATATTTCAAAGCCCATGCGACACACATCTTCCTGTATACTTTATTGTTGCTTGGATACGAGTCCAACTTGTCCTTGTTCCTTTGTCGAAAATGCATCCGCTTGACCCATTGACGCCCGTTGAAATCGGCACAGCCGCCACCCTCGTCAAAAACCATGACCCGGACAAGAGCGTGCATTTCAAGAACATCGCGCTCATCGAGCCGCCCAAGAAACAGTTGCGAAGTTTCCTGATTGCAGAGAGGACCGGGTCAACCCAGCTCCCAAAACTGGCCCGCCGGGTTTCCGTCCTCTTCTACCACCGAGGCACCCCCGATCTATTCCTGACCACGCTTGATTTGGATACCAGAGTCGTGGAAAATGTCGAGAAACTGGATTCGGATTTCCACGGTCAGGCAGACATGGATGAGGTGACTGAAGTCCGGGACCGATGTTTAAACCACCCCAGGGTCCTTGAGCTGGTCAAGAGTTACGGATTACCCGACCACCAACAGCTGGTGTGCGACACATGGCCATATGGTCGTGATTCCGATGCCAGAGACCGTCGTCTAGTCCAGGTATGGCCTCTTCTCGGCGTGGTTCACGTCTGAGTGCGATGAATCAGTTCTAATCTTGTCTCTAGTGCTACCTGTACGCCAAAGACCGCTCACACCCAGGCTCCAACTCTTATGACCACCCACTCCCTTTCTCGCCCATCCTCGACTACACCACCAAAGAACTCCTGGACATAATGCCCCTCCCAATTGGTGCCGACCATCGAGCCGATCTGAACGCCAAATATATTCCCCACACGCCCAAGGAATGGCATCACGACCTTCAAACGCAACCCAAACGGACCGACCTCAAGCCTCTCACGGTTCAGCAGCCCCTGGGACCATCATTCAAAGTCGATGGCCATCTTGTCACGTGGCAAAAGTGGCGGTTCCGAGTCGGCTTCAACTGGCGAGAGGGCATGATCCTGCACGATGTGACGTATGATGGCAGGGAGCTGTTCCACCGATTAAGTCTCAGCGAAATGTTTGTACCCTATGGAGATCCACGGACTCCCTACTCGAGAAAAAGTGTGTTTGATGTGGGTGATATCGGGGCCGGCGTGGCCGCTAACAACCTGTCCTTGGGGTGTGACTGTCTGGGAGTGATTAAGGTGAGTTTTGATGCGCGGCGCAGGACATGCCATTCGTCATCAAACCATCATGGGCTGACCTGTTTTTCAGTATTTCTCATTCACAGTCAGCGACTCGAATGGCAACCCGGTTGAGAAGCCCAATGCGATCTGTATGCACGAAATCGACGACGGGATCGGCTGGAAACACACCGACGGCAGCACCAAGGAGGTGTCGGTGGTGCGAGCGCGCAAGCTGGTCCTACAAACCATCATCACCGTGGGAAACTACGAGTACATATTCATGTGGCTTCTCGACCAAGCTGCGGGGCTCACGTTCCGAGTGCAGGCAACAGGCATTCTGTCCACAGTCCCCATTGCTCCAGGCGTCAAGGTACCATGGGGAACCAACGTCAACGAAGGAGTAATGGCGCCGTTTCACCAGCACGTGTTTTCGTTGCGTATCGACCCTTGTCTCGATGGAGACCGCAACAGTTTTGTCGAGGAAGACTCGGTGCCTATGCCGTTTGACGACTTCAACCCTCAAGGTGTGGGATATGTGACGGAGAAACGAGTGCTGTCGTCCTCAGGACACTCCGAGAGTGCCATCAACAGAGTCCACAAGATCATCAACCCGTCCGTCATCAACCGCACATCAGGGAACCCCGTGGCATACGCCATCCACGCCCCAGCAGTGCAGATGCTGATGGCACACCCTCGGTCGTGGCACGGTCGGCGGGCAAGATACGCTTCCCAGCCCTTCTGGGTCACCAAGTATGCCGACGGCGAGCTCTACGCTGCAGGCGACTACACTTACCAGTCGCTCCCTGCCGACATTGAAGGTAGCACAGGTCTGCCCCGGAAAGGCGACCTAGCCACTTGGGCCCAACGCTCCGACAAGGTCGACAACGAGGATATTGTGGTGTGGCATTCCATCAGCTTGACCCATAATCCCCGTCCCGAAGACTACCCCGTCATGCCTGTGGAGACGCTCGACGTGACTCTCAAGCCCAGCGGCTTCTTCGAGCAGAACCCGTCACTGGATGTTCCGCAAAGCACCCAGTCCGCCAACAGGAGTGTGCTGTATGAGCATATGGTGCCGCTAGCCTCCAACCCCGGGAGTTGCTGTGAGCCCAAGAATTTGAAGCTATGATGCTTGTATCGTTGGTCAGAACGGGAAAAAACAGAACTGAGGCATAAAGTAAAGTGTTTCGCTTTGGCATGGCATGGCATACATTCACGCAGACTACATACTATAGACGCATTGGGTCCGGCGCTTGGGTCATTTGTCAGCTACTTATTGCACAGCCTTGCATCTGGATAGAAGGCTGAGAGAGGAAGGAGTCTTGCGATAAAAAGATAGCAGCAACTATCACATCAATATATTTATCATACCTATAAATGCATAACCCTATAAATGTCTAACCCTACAATACAGATGTCATATATACCTAGGTATATATACACACACACACACTCATACACCTTATACACCTTATACACCGTCAGGACCCTACAGGATCAAAAATATAAACAAGCGAAACAAAGAACAATCACCACCGGCCAGCCACCCAGCCATCTTAGCCTTAGCCTTAGCCTTGGCCTAAGGAAAGGCCCTCAAGTCCCCTATAAATGCAAATACATATCTTCCGGCAACGCAGCCAGATCATCCGAATCAGCCGCGCCGTAACTATTCGCCAAAAACTCATCATCAGTAGCAGTCCACTGCAAATCCATACGATCGGGTCCTGAATCGTAGATCCCGCCAGCAGTGACACCTCTGTTGGTATTTTGGTTGTGGTTGTGATTATGGTTGGGACTGTGGTTGGACTCGTGGTTGGCATCAGCATTGACATTCGCTGCGTCGCGATCATCAGGAAACTCCTCCGTAGCCATCTCATGCACCATCTGCACGATCCCCCTGTGCACGACAAGCGCAGCCATCCTGGCGCTATTCGCTAGGATCGTGGCCGTGCTGGCGGGACTCATGCGGCTAGGCCGCTCCCATGACGAGGCGAGGGGGATTTCGCGGGCCAGGATCTCGAAGATGTCGCGTAGGCATTCGGCTTGGGTCCAGCGCTCGGCGAGGATCGCTAGGGTGCTGGAACAGGCGCGGATGGCGTCGGGGACGTCGGGCGAGCGGTAGGAGTGTGTCCATTTGGTTGGGGGGGTTGCCCAGAAACAGTAGAGGAGTGTTACGCCGATTTGGAATTGGGTTAGAAGCTGTGGGGAGGAAGGTCTTGTTAGTCTTTGTTTAGGTTGAATAGGGTGGGATAGGATGGAATAGGGTGGTACAGGATGGTATAGGATAGGATGGTAGGGAGGGATAGGGGGAGAGATAGGATAGGATAGGATGGGATAGGATTGGATGGTAGGGAGGGATGGTAGGGAGGGATGGTAGGGAGTGATGATAGGGAGTGATGGTAGGGAGTGATGGTAGGGAGGGAGGGATAGATGTATGTAGATAGTTAGGTAGGTAAATAGTCAGGTAGGTAGATAGTCAGGTAGATAGATGCTTAGGTAGGCAAGCAACTCACTCCTAACCAAGGCTGGGCGATCTCACGAGCCATTTGGAATTTCCGAAACAACACCAGCGCCTGACTGCTAGCTTGTACGGACAGATCGCCAGCGATACCCGAGACCAGACTTCTCGTCGGCCGGAACAGCATGACTAGATTGTAGTGGTAGATCATCGCGAGCCAGCGGAGGCTGACATAGCCCTTCTGAGAAGGGTCGGACAATGTCCTAGACCGGATGTGCCAGTCTTTGAGCCGGTCGAGCATGCTGGCGCGCCACACTTGCGATTCTTCGGATTGAGGCACGAAATCTTTGGAAAGCGTCATCTCTTGGATTTCTGATTCCAGTTTGCGACATGCGAAAATGTGTAGAGCGGGCGACACGTTGGTCGGGGAACTCGAGCCGACGCCGTAAGAGCCCGCTCCTGCTGGCGAGACGGACGAGGCGACCATGAATAAGTCGTCGTCGTCGATGTTGTCAAAGTCCTGGTTTTGAAGAAGTTAACCAATGGTTCGGATCGGTTCCACTGGGCCACACAGTCGCGGTCGGTAAAACCGTGGCAAATAGAGGACCTACCGGAACGGTGATATGGTTGTCGGGGATACAGCAGGGAAATCCGTAGGTGCTGCACACGGCTCGATCGAGGGCGTACGAGCACCAAAACACTCGTCGTCGGACTTGGATCTGGATGAAAGCGTCGCGGGTGGTGGGCGCCGGCTCCGTTTCGCCAAGGTGTAATTGTGCCATGATGCAGTATCGGATCGTCCAGGATGAGAGAGAGATGATGTTTTCCGTCGACGGCATGTGAAGCGCATACAGGGCCAGGAGGAGGTATCCTTGAGCACGCACCACGGGGTTGGACACCGCCGACAAGAATGGGAGGTACTTTGAGGTAGCGATGGCGTAGAGTCCCTGTGGCCAGCCATATCAACAAACAATGTTTCATACCTTCACCGGTTGGGATTCTTCCTTGACCGATGGAGAGGACTGCCTGCTTACCTGGGATCTCACTGAGCCATTCATTCGAGCCTTGGTCATGAGAAAGGCGATCGCAAAGACCTAGGTTCATTAGTATCTAGAGTAGTCCAGGACATTGCTTCATGGCCCAAGAAGGGGAACCCTACCATGTTGACGAAGAACCCTTTCCATCTCAGACCAGGAGGGAGTCGGTCCTTGTGGGCTCGCCAGGATTCAGCCCATTGCAGAAACTCGTGTTTCAGTAAGAATGGATATTGCGAATGAGCCATGTCGAAGTAGGTCTGGATGAGGAATTGCTCAAGTTGATGACCCAGCTCGGGACTATCTGGAGCCGCCTCGGGGTTTGTGGCATTTGCATTCGCATTCGCATGCTGGTCGTAGACCCCGATCAATGCCCCGAACAAATCGGTGTTTGGATTGGGATTGGGATTCTCGGCAGGGTGGTAGGTCAGGGGAGGTTCGTGGCGTCCAACGGGAGGGAGCTCGATCCTATCCATATAAGGCTGCCCATCCTGGTCGGAAGGTAAGGGACGCTACACGATTCACATCAACCATTGATGAGACAGAATAGTCTCGCCGGCTTTCATTTACCTGGGATTCAAGACTCTGTAGTACCACCGGTTGCTCGGCGGCGTTCATATGATCGAGACTTTCTTGAGGGAAGAGAGCTTCGAGTTGAGCGATGCGTTCTTCCAACCGTTGGACATAGCTATACCGATGGTATGACGCGTCAGCATGCCTGTCTGTACAGACACTGGACCTTCACACGAACCCAGAGTCAGCAGTAGGCTTGTATGCCGCTGCTTCGGATGGAACGCATTCTGATGATTGGTGTTAGTTTTCAAGTGTGAGTAGCTTGGGACGATCTCTTACCTGCTCCCGATTGAATGCAGTTCTCACAAGGCCGTAACTCGGTACACTAGACTGGCTATCAGATCTGATGCCTCCAGGTTTGCATGCGCCTGCTGGCTACCCACCTTTTGCTTTCTATGCCGACAGCGTCGGCATGCTAAGACCTTTGGCTTTTTGGACGAGCCTTGTCCACCTTCGGCTGACATCTCCGGCGCAGGCCATTTAGCAGGCCAGCGTTATTAAAGTGGTTATAAGACGGCCACGCTTGTGGAGGAACATCAATCACGGCTCTCTAGACCTTGTGTTGCATTTATTGTCGCGTTGGAACTGTGTTGATACGTGTAAATTACATTGGAGCAAAATCTATGACCACGAGACGAGGCTTAGGCAGCTCACGTGCTGTCACATGACAAGGCTGCGGGCTGCTCATCTAACAGGTCGTCGACGGTCTGAACTTGTTCTTTTTCTTCTTTTTTATGATAAGGACTGGGACAGAAGATAGTCCGTCAATATTGCATCGAAATACCTAGCTTCATGATTCCCGGAAAAGCTGAGCGCGTCAATGGTGACTCCTGGTTTTATGAGAAGCCCCATATCGAGCAGATGTTTTTCTGGGATATCTATTTTACGTTTTACATGATAACTTCAAAGTACCAGAGTCCCAAGGGGTGTGGACAGCACCCTCCTGCGTCGTGCACAGCAGATGCAGCTTATCTGTGGTGGTGGCGTAGTAGCGTGTCGGACCATGTCCGATGATTACCAGATAGAATTTATCCATCGCATCGGTCGGCCCTCAATCTCCAGACCCACCGCACTCCATGGTCCGGGGTCTAGTTCGATAAAGGACTTCATGTGCACCTCTGATCATTTCTTCGCCGAACCAGGCCGACAGATAGACCTGACCCAGACTCCTGGTAGACAATGTGGATCTGTAGAGGTGCACGCCTCGCATTTGCCGCCCACAGGTAAGCAATAGCCTGAACAGCAGACATCTCACAACCCTACAGACAACTAGCTAGAGCTCTAGATCTCTTTTGTCGAACTCAAACAAGCCTAAAAGATTTGGACTGGCGCATTGAGATTCATTGAGTTTGTATAGCATAATCCAACCATGGCTGAAACTCTGCCATTCAAGGTACGTCTGTTTGTCCAAGGCCATCTGCGAGGACGGTTAAAAAGGATTAACACTAGGGATAGTTGAACAACCTCAATCTATTCAAGACTGAATCATTGGTAGGTGGCGAATGGGTCGAGGCCAGTTCCAGAAAGCGATTTGAAGTCATAGGTGAGTACGCATAGCCATCAACATATCGTAAATCTGGTGGGAGACCCAACTGACAATCTTCTAGATCCTGGGACGGGAGAGCAGTGGGCATCTGCCCCAGACAATGATGCAGTCGACGTCGATCCAGCCGTGAGAGCTGCGCATCAAGCATTTCTCAGTTATAGAAAACTCAGTCCCCGTCTTCGATCTCAGTACCTGATGAAATGGGGGTCACTGATTCAAGAGAACCGAGAGGATTTGGCGAAAATCGTCACCTACGAGACTGGAAAGCCGCTTGCCGACTCGTCTTATGAAATCGATTATGCTCTGGGCGCGACGTGGTGGTTTGCAGGCGAAGCAGACCGAATTCAAGGCACAGTGTTTGACTCTTCGGTGCCTGGGAAAAAGGTGCTTACCATTAAGCAACCCATTGGTGTTGCGGCTGCGTTGGTGCCATGGAACTTTCCTATCGCGTGAGTTTTGAACTTCTTGAGTTTGGCTAAATTGTGACCTGACTGACAACTCATATGACCGTTTAGGATGGTCATGAGGAAGGCCTGTGCTGCTCTGGCAGCTGGTTGCACCATGGTTCTCAAGCCATCGCCTGAAACACCGCTCTCTGCATTGTCGCTTGCTTTGCTTGCTGAGCAGGCTGGGTTTCCTAAAGGAGTGTTGAATGTTTTAACGACCAGCCTCGACAATACGCCGGCGGTGAGCGAGGCTCTTTGTCGACATCCTCTGATCAGAAAGTTCACTTTTACTGGCTCGGTGAGTGACACAATGTTGTTTGTTATTCATGACTTTGGGATTGCTGAGAACAGCTATTTCCAGACCAGAATCGGCAAGCTGGTAGCAAAGATATGCTCCGAGGGGTTGAAGAAGGTCACTCTTGAATTAGGCGGCAATTGTCCCTTTATTGTCTTTGACGATGCAAGTTTGGTGGAAGCTGCTGATGGTAAGACGTTCCAATTCGAAACAACTAGCTGTTCAGTCACTTTGGGCGTTGTACTAATTTCGCGGGTCTCTTCAGCACTTATGGGCCTCAAATGGAGGAATGCAGGCCAGGCGTGTATTAGTGCCAACCGCATCTACGTTCAATCTGGAGTGTACGACAGATTTGCCGAGATCCTCAAGGAACGCACATCCAAGCTTGTCGTTGGACATGGTAGTGTGTCCGGTTCGACCTTGGGACCAGTCACTACGCCGCAGAGCCTTGATCGAGCCCTTGGTCAAGTAGAGGATGCCAGGAAACATGGAGCCCGAGTACTGCTAGGTGGGAACAAGGTCAAGGACACCACCGGGTTTTTCTTCGAGCCGACCATCATCGTGGACGCCAAAAAGGAAATGCGAGTCACGCAAGAGGAGACCTTTGCACCAATCATGACCTTGTACAGGTTCGAAACGGAAGAAGAAGCGGTTACAGCTGCCAATGATACTAGTGTCAGTCTTCCTCCTCGGCCACTTTTCAAGTCTTGTGTTTGATTGTTGACTTGACTTGTTGCAGATGGGTCTGGCATCTTATGTCTTCACAAAGAACATCGATCGAGTTTGGAGAATGATGGAGGATCTGGAGGCAGGCATGATCGGTCTCAACACCAGTACGTGCACGCATGACATTCCAAGTTGAAGAACCCTACTCACCTTTTGGCATAGGTAACATCACTGGACCGGAATCGCCATTTGGAGGCATTAAGGAATCTGGATATGGCAAGGAGGCAGGGAAAGACGTGGCCGTGGAAGAGTACCTGATAACCAAGGCTGCTTCCCTCGTGTTGGGGAGCCGGTTGTGACAGAGAGTCACGGCATGAAGAGATAAGGCGGTTTGGCACATCACATACAACTAGTATACAGTCTCGATTTCCAGTCTCGATTTCCAGTCCCGAATTCTCGGTCATGTCAAAGTCCGCATCGGTGGGTCTGTTCCTTGGCACAGACCCGCTTTTAATCCAATTTATTCTCCCCGTCGCCGACCGTCGCCGAAAAAGGATCCAGCAAGCAGGCCATCCAGCAATAGTGATTGGTTGGAATCACAATTCGGCGGCCTCAGACGCCGATATTCAACCAAATGTCCGAATTGTCTCTTATCTCGACCTGAAGTCTATTGCTGGCCTCGACTGTGTGGCGGCTGGCAATGAGACTCGTAAAAGGCTGTTCCCTTGCCTTGCTGGCCAGGTACAAAGGTAGGGGATGAGGACGCCTGCCTGATTCCGCATCTTGACGTGGTCAACCATCAAACTTGGACCTACACCTTCTATCATTTCTTCTATATATACCTTGGGAGGAAGCCGCCTCCTGCTCCCCAAAAGACAAGACAAGATGGCGTCCAAAGAGATGCACGCTACAGAAGACACCACCCAGGTCGACGCCGCCGAAGGCGATGTCACTCTGGTGCATGGAGACATCATCGACGATGGAGTGCGTCGTGCTCTCAAGTCACGACATCTTCAGATGATTGCCCTGGGAGGTGTCATTGGGCCGGGCACCTTCTACGCGACCGGTTTCGCTCTGCGATATTCTGGCCCGGTCGGCGCATTGATCGGATACATCATTGTCGGGGTCGACGTCTTTTTCGTCACGCAGGTCCTGGCTGAGATGGCAACGCTGTTCCCGACGACGGGCGCCTTTAACGAATATGCCGGCCGCTTCGTCGATCCCGCTCTTTCTTTCGCCCTGGGGTGGAATTACTGGTATATGTGGGTGAGTTCAATCATCAGTGATCCTAACCACATTTCTTTCCGTCGCTTGGGTGTGTGTCCGACTCTAACAGATCCTCCTCCAAGGCAACCATCCTGGCCAACGAATACAACGGCGCAGCCCTGATCCTGAGTTTCTGGACCGACAAGCTCCCCAACTACGCATGGATATTGATCTGCTGGGCGTTCTTCATGTGCACCTCCCTCCTGGGCGTCTTGGTGTATGGAGAAATGGAGTTTTGGCTAGCGACGTTCAAATTCATCATCACCATCTGCTTGTACCTTGTGGCCATGTAAGTCTGTCTCTGCTTGTCCTTCCCCTTCCATCTCAAAGAACCCCGCCGCCGACCCCCAGCCACAACAAACCAATACTGACATGACCATAGCCTGCTCGACACCGGAGCCATCGGCAACGGCGACTACGTCGGCTTCCGCTACTGGTCCAACCCCGGCCCGTTCGCCAACGGCATCAACGGATTCGGCAAAGTCCTCGTCCTCGCCGCAGTCATGTACTCCGGCACGGAAGCAGTAGCAATAACAGGCGGCGAATCGCGCAATCCCAAAAAAGACATCCCGCGCGCGCTGAAGCAGACATTCTGGCGCATTCTGATCGTGTATATCGGCATGGTCTTCTTCACGGGCCTGATCGTGCCATCCAACTCCGAGGCACTCCTGAGCGCGACCTCGAAATCCGCATCCTCACCCTTCACCATCGCCCTCCAACAAGCCGGCTGGGGCGGCGCAGGCAACCTGATCAACGCCATCATCGTCGTGACATTGCTCTCATCAATCAATTCGGCAATCTACATCGGCAGCCGATGCATCTATGCGCAAGCCAAGGACGGCCGCGCCCCGAAATTCCTCGCCATGACCACCACGCGCGGCGTCCCTGTGAACGCCATCATCCTGACGAACCTGTTCGGGCTGATTTCGCTGCTGAATATCTCCGAGAACGCCGGCAACGTCTTCACCTATCTCCTCGACATCTCCGGCGCTGCGGCGTTTATCGCATGGGCGTTCATCGGTTTGACTCATGTGCGTATGCGCGCCGCCATCAAAGCCCAGAACATGCCGCTGTCGGCTCTGCCGTTCAAGTCGTTCGGCGCGCCTTACTTGGCTTGGATCCTGTTCGTGTTCAATATCTTCCTCGTCTTCATCTCGGGATACACGACTTTACTCCATCCCTTTGACGTCAAGGGGTTCGTGTTTTCGTACTTGGTCATTCCCATCTTCATCATCCTTTATGTGGGGTGGAAATTCTGGCATAGTAAGTTGACATGCTTTGATTGGTGTTTCGGTTTCGGCACTTCCCTTTCTGCATCCATCTTTCTGAGAGTCTGTGACTGACTTTTTCTTTCTCCTTCAGAAACGAAATGGGTCAATCCCGCCGAAGCAGATCTCGTCAGTGGCAGGAGAGACTGGCTGCACCGTGCAGAGGAAGAGAAGATCAATCGTAGCTTGTATACAAGGGCGAGAAATGTCTTGGTTGGATAAGTCGACAAAGAAGGATGAAAGAGGACGATATGGTCGGGGTCCAAAGCCAGTGCCATTGCCATACTCTACATGCGTTCCTTATTCTCTGGAGTCTGTTGTTGATTCCTTCCCAGGACTGCGAGTTAATACCCATATATATATTGGCCTACCAACATTTCAGTTCGCCGTAAATCTCTTCAACAGTCCCCAATGATCTCAGTAATCTTTTCTCTTTCTTTTTCTTTTTCTTTGCTCACCGAAGAATCGGCGTTAATGGCACCGGTTACATAAGGTTCTACAGCCTTATAGAATGCAAAGCAAAGCAGAGCAAAGCAAACTTGGCAGACTACAGGGTGAGTAAGGATCCTTCTAGCTAGAGACCCCAAGAAGAATCGACTAACATGTTCAGGTCCAGGTTCAGGTTCAGGTCTAGAATCACCACTGGCAGTTCCTGTTATCATGTCCCACAGTTTAGACCACCACCACGTGGATGAATAAATCTAAATCCACAAAGATGAGTCGAGTCTAGGGAGTGGAGTCACCGGCTGGTATTGGTATTACTCTCGCCGACAGCCGACAGTTTCGGAGGCCAAAAGTGCGATGCGATGGGGAAGCGGGCAACACTATACTTACAAGGCTCCTTCCGCCTCTTATCTGGGTTGCTGATGCTGAGTGGCTTCGAACTGCAACTGCTAGGTCTGGGCGCACCGCCAGGTCTCGCCCCACCGCCCATATTGGACAGCTAAAATAACAGCCAGGAGAAGCTGAGGTTCGAGCGATAAGACAATCAATCCAAGGTCGTAGTGCCGCGGTATTCTAAAGCTGTGTCAGATGGCTTTGGTGGATCATGTACGTAGTGAGTGAGTGATATTGATATCTGCTCGGGATCGGGGGTCAGGGGGACCCACCATTCATTGTCGGGGTGAGCGCCGAAAACGACCATGGTAGATACGTAGATAGATCTATCTGTCTGTAGATACCTAGGCCTGCATGCCGACGGACGACGGACGATGGACGACGGACAATAGATCGGGCTGGCTGGCGAAGCGTGTGCGAAGTGGATGGCGACCAGCTATCCTATTCTATCAGTCATACCTAATGGAAGGATGGTGATGTTCGGAGATGAAATCGAGAGATTAGGTACGTACCGTGGGCTTTCTATAGTGACTACTCCTTTTCCACATCAGAGACGCGAAAAAGGAGAATTGACAAGCCTCGACTTTTCATTTCTTTTCATTTCACATTGTTGTGACCATCCATCCATCCATCCAGCCAGCCAGCCATCCCTAACGTATATTGCAATTTCGATTTCGATTTCGATTCCGATTTCGCACAGTATATCTACCTCTTTATCCAGCCAGCCAAGCCCTGGGTTGCTCGCTCAGACCGATCGATCGAGGTATTGCATTAATCAATCACCATACCACGCCAGCCACATCACATCCCATCATGGCACCAATAACGCCCAAGATATTCAAGTGCGACGACAGCGTTCTCGACCCCAACATCAAAGCACACATCGCAAGTCTCTACGCCGCGGTGGACAACAAGGAGCTGGAATTCTGGGGCACGCATTTCGCAGAAGACGCGGAGATGAAGAAGGGGCCTCTAAATGTTAGAGGGAGAGAAAGTCTGTAGGCCCTTGTCCTTGTTCTTGTCCTTGTCGCGTCCCTTTTCACCATATGCATATGCATCACATCATTCACCACATTCATATGCATCACATCATTGACTATAACGCTCATCTTGCATGCCCTCCAACCTCCCTCTCTCTCTCTCCACCCTTCCCCTCCCACAACGACAACACCACCGTCACAGGCCACACCCGCAACCCCCAAATACTCATAAGATCATTATTGGATATCATTGCTGACGACACAAACAACAAACAGAACTGGTCGAGTTGGTGACCAAATCGTGGGGCAACTTCAACAGTCGCGACCATGTCATATATGCCGTTTTCCCATTCGGACATAACGCCGAAGAGGTCATGTTGCATGGCCAGAGCTTTAATGTCTCCAAAGAGGGGGAGAAGTCCACTTTCACTTGGGCTGCGAGGATGCATTTCCGGAGAGGGGAGGATGGGAAAGTGCTGATTGATAAATATACCATTATCACGGTATGTTCAATATTCATCTCCATCTTGATATCTATAACGCTGTCGATCTCGATGTCCATACCCACCTTGACATCCATAACGCTTTCGAGCTCGCTGTCCACCTCCACGTCCACATCACTGTCCATATCGTGCACGGACAAGGCGTTGCGAGGCGAGACAAGGCTTCTGAAGTTTGGTTTCTGACATTGGAGACTTGCAGGACCCGTATCCGTCGACACTTTAACCTGCCCTCCCTCTGCCAGGCCAGTCTCAACTTCAGCTTTCGCATGGCATGGTATACCGTGTCCGTTTGTCCGCCGAGCAAGGGAGCAGGATGGGGCATATGGCAAGATACCGGATTCGGTTTGGTTTGATTTGGTTCAGTTGAGCGCATGTCAGCAGTCCAGAGGCGAAGGAAAGGAAAATCGGCGACGGTCGGAACAGCAACAAGAGATGGTATGGTCATGCTAGTCGTGAGAGATGGTAGGTCATGCTAGTCGTGAATCTTCACTGTCGGCGCACATCTCCCATAGCATTCTCGAGGTAGTACGATGAACACCGATTTCGTCCAGCTTATGCACCAGAACCATCAGTTCGTCTCTGACATGTTTCTGTAATTGACCCAAGGGCTGGCTGCGAGGGATCGAAACGGCCAATATCTCGAAACAGTCACGGTAGTATTCGGCATTGGGCCAGCGATCTGCGAAAATGGCCAGAACGGCACTGCAATCACGGATGGCGTTGTCTGCTTCTCGAGGGACAGGGATCGCTCGTGCCCACAGAATATACCAGAGAGTCACTGCGGCTCGGAATTGTGAGAGAACCTATATTGTTTCAGTGAAACAGTCTACAGATCATCACCATAGTGTGCTGGCATTTCACTCACCACAAGCCAGGGCTGTGCGATCTGTCGCTTTTTCTGGAGAGATCGAAAACTAGTGCATGCGTCGCAGCTGGCTTGAAATGCGGTATCGGCTGTAGATGAGTGGATGTTTGATTTGTTGACCCATGAGACGGAGAGGCGCGTGAGGTGACCGATGTGTTGTAGCCAGAGAGCACTGTGGTAGCCGTCGTTGTTTGGGACACTGGAACAGGAAAGGTCTTTGGTTAGAAGACTATCGAATTCAATAGCACACCGCCCTCTTCGTCGTATACGGCTGTGTTTTGAGACACGGATTGCCAACTCACCTGTGTGCCGAGATGAGATTAGGGTCTTCCCACTCCCTCAGCTTCTCGAGCATATGCATTTCCAAGTCGCGGGGCAAACTATCTTCCAAGCCGTCTTTTTCCACCATATGCATGAAAAAAGACTGCATCGCCCGGATCTTACAGATATGTGTAAACGTTCGTAGGTGGGGATATATTTCCGGACCTGAAGGGACACAGTCGGCAAGCCATGGCATGGCATACTCGACCTCGGGCTCGTCGTCGTATAGAGGAGTCGACACGTACATGTCGGGAAGGCTGACAGGTGTACCAAGGGCCGAGCTCACTGCCCTATCTAGACTGTTCACTTGCGTTAGAGTTGGGTCTTGGTTGGAAAAAGGCCGTCGCGGACTTACATATAGGCGCAAGACCATACCCTGATCATCATAATCGTGTCATGGTCGTGTTGATTTTGATTTCTACTTCTCACTCGATGGAAGCGATGTAAGCTGGCGAATTTCATAATCACACCACTGACATGCGCAATCCGCCACGTGCTTTCGGCATGTAAAGCAAACATGGCGGATAGCAACATGGCCTGCATACGGACCATCGGCGTTGATGAAGAATCAGCCATGATGGACTGTTCTGCTTGTGCTCTTGACTTGAGCTTTTGATATTTGAGATAAGGCGAGTTGTCCGACTTGGATCCGATCAGTGACCCAATCGCAAATATCTGGACGCTCGGTCAACATCATTTTCTCACCCGAACGAGAGTCGCGCCAATCGTACCATATTGACGAAGAAGGCCGGCCACCCACTGAGCGGAGGGCCTGCTAGAGACCTTTTCCAAAGAAGGTAGAAGTCTCCGCATTCCTTGATGTCTAAGAACGGATACTGTGGATGAATCACACTGAAGTAGGTTCGAAAGAACCCCGCGGCCGCCGTGACGGGGATATCACTCGCCACAACTCCCGACCCAGCACTGAGAGCGAGACTGTCGTTGGCGAATCCGGACAATATACTCGGCCTGATGTCGGCTTGGCTGCTGGAGCCAACACTCGCTGGCCCTCCAAGATGGCCAATGTTGTCTCGAGGCTGGTGGACGTCACTGGGAGAGCTATGTGTATTAGAATTGGTAAAAGGTCCTGCGTCGCGAGACAGTTGCCACTGCACTTGATTTCTCAGTTCCAGAGAGTCGGCAGTGGGCATCAGACCTTGATTTTGCCCGGTGTTGGCATTCGCAAGGTTCGTCGCATGGCTGGATTGATAGTCTTGGGCATGTTGTGACCATGGTCTTGGAGAAGAGTCATATCTCCCTCGGTTCGATTGAGAGCCGTCGGACTTGGCTGGCGTGCATTCTGCCATGGCCATCAGCGTTTCCGTCGCCGGCAGGTTTGCATTGAGAAGGCCATACCAACACCTGCTGAGAGACAACCTCGACACGAGGGATTCCCGTCAAAGTCACATCTGTGTCTCCTTCTTCGGCACCTTTCACACACATTTCTTTTCCTCTTTTGCGGTGCAGTGGGCTTATTGGCCCCGTAGCGTGGTTGGGACATACCTTTTGCATGACAATACCTATCAAGGTTGGCATCTCCTGTTGATCAGCCTGCCATGCTATCAAGTCGCCTCTGCACGGCACCTGTATGTTACGACCCGAGCCACACAGATTAATTTAAGCCGGACGCGTGACCCTAACCCTGTCGAAATAGGATTTCAGCTCTGGCAGCTCGGTGGTGGTTGATCATGATGTGAACAGAGTACGCGAGGATAGCTGGCGTACTTCAGTTGTAGTCTACTTTAATTTCAGCTAGACCTCTTGGCGTATGACTAAGTACAGAATAGGCTTGGTACGTTGGTAGGTAAGCACTCCAATAGAGATTTAACTAGATACTAGTTTAGAGTTCGCAAAACACTCTAAACCTTAGTATGACTTCAAGGCCACTTCTCTGGCCAAAACTGCCGCCTGGCATCCCATCAGCCACTGATGGGCGGTCTGTGGCACACTGTTCGTCCAGGTGCTCCGGCACAAATTATTCATTGGGCCTCACCACCGGTTTCCGCATCTGCAGATACCCTTCGACCGCAGTATACGGCGCGTTCTCAAACCTCGGTCGCTGATCTGTCTTTGCTAGTTTCAAGGGCATGTAGCGGCGCCCATCAAGCTTGAGGGGATCGTCCTTCTTGACCAAGTCGTCGATATACGGTTGCAACCAGGCCCAGCCCTGCGTGTCTCCTGCAGGAATGCCGATGACGCCACCAGGGACGGTGTCGACGTCGCCGAGCTTGTAGTCCGTGTGCAGGACGTGTTTGTTGTCGAATTTGGGCACGTCGCTCGTCACCAGTAAGGGACCCAGGCGGAAAAATGCCGTCATCCGCTGCATGGCTTCTTGCCACGTCCACGGCGGTAAGGTCATGGTCGTGATGGGCAGGATGGCGCTGTAGGCGTGGATGGGTGTGAAAGGGTCCACCATTGCCGCGAAGACGTGGTAATAGCTGTTCCGGCACGATTCGTAGAAGCCGGGCATCTCAGGGGAGTCGATAGGCCGAGGCTGGGTCGGGGTTGGGTTCGGAGATGGCTTCTTTGTCTGGTCGATCTTGGGCTTGGCGGGCTTCGGGTTCAAAGTGTCGACGTAAAAGGCCTCGAACCGGGGATAGTTGTCTTTGGATATCGGGGTGCGAGGATCGGGCTTGCTGGGCGTGATGGCTCCCGGCGGCGAGGTTGCAGGAACTTTGGTGAAAAAGGTCAGGATTTCCTCCATGTCGAAGACCTTATCCAGGTTCGGAGGCTCACGCCAGTCGGAGGTCGACTTGAAGTAGCCCAGTAATCCGTCATACTCCCGTTCACGGTCGCCCAATTTGATTTGAAAGCTGCAGGCCGTTGGTTTGCTGTCCGGGTCGGTGTCGCTGTTGGTGTCGGGTTTGATGAGAGTAGTCGGGCCCTCCTTGGTGTTGAGTGAGGACGTGTTTTCGTAAGGTTGGACGGCGACCTCGAGGGACCAGCCCATGTTCACCAAGGCCACTGGTCGTCCGACTACCGCGTTGAGGAATTCCGCATACGCACCCGGTGCGGTAGGGCTGTTCTTGACAGATTCCGTGATCATGTTGACCACTGCCTGGAGGTAGACGGGATCGCAGAGTTTGTCGCACAGCGCTTGAAGCTGTTTCGTAAGAGGATCCAGCGATACCGTACCACCACCGCCAGGCTGAGGTGGGTTGGCACCGCTGGGCGGAGCAAATGGCAGCCATGGAGGAGACTGCTGAGTCCCTCGAGGGCCGCCGACGCGGACTTCACGATAGAACGTCCCGTCGTGGAGGAAAACCTGGACTGCGGCATTAGGGTAATTGACCATCAGCCATCCCCAAATGGGATTCTCCCACTCGGTGGCAGGTCGCCAATGGGGTTTGGACTTTAGATCCGAGCTCTTCGGCTCGACGAGTTTCATAAAGGCAGAATTAATACGTGCAAGCTGATTGATGGTAGGCGGAAGCTGCACAAACTCACACCCATCAGGACGCTGCTTGACCGTGTTGGCCATGTCAGGCTTGTCATGGACCGACTGGGGCTCGTAGTACTCGCTGATACAAGGGAAGATAGGAGGCGGGCCACTCTTATAAGGGGTGGGGTCGATGGCATGTATGGCTTGTCCGAATTTGTCAATGATGTTGACTTTGGTAAATCTGAATTGGCCGTGTGTCACTGGCTTGAAGACTGAAAATGCCGGGTCCGAGGGAACGGCCGAGGCATAGGGCGTCAGGTCGGTCTGTGCGCCAATTTCATCGAGCCATTCACCGGTAAACCCGGCTTTCTCCTTCTTCGCAGCCTCTAAGGTTGTGAGGCCCTTGCCGGTTTCTCGAATGTTGGGTTTGATGTGACTGCCGGTGGCACGCGTCACCAGGTGGTCGGTGAAGCCTGACAAAGGAGCAGAGAGAAATGCAAGTTTATGCAGCCCGTCCAACAGTTTCTTTTGCTGCCCATCGTCGAGATATTTCTTGAGTATAGGGGGCGGCGTGTCGGAGAACAACTGCACGATTTTGGCACGCAGAGAGAAGCTCGGTTGTGGAAGGATTAACACCCTCCCTGTCACCGTCCGCTTGCCTTCCAGAGGTTGGTCCTGGACCACCACGTCGGGCTTGATTCGGTATCTCAATTTGGTCGCTGTCGCCTTATGGCTTGTACGCTCCTCCAAGCTCCAATGCTCCAGTGGAATGTGCGAGTATTCCGCTTCCCATTCGAGGAACAAAGGGAACCACGGCTGTCGACCCTCCCACCTATCTCGCCAGAGTCTCTTCGGACTGTCGACCGGCTGGAAATTGTCGTCATGGTACAAAGGCTTCTCTTGTGGTGCATCGCCCGCCTGTGCATCCACGGATGGTCGAAGAGCGAGGAATTCATGCACAAGTTGACGGGCTGGCTCTCGTATACCTGCAGCCATCTTGGGAATCACAACTTTGAAGAGAGTCTTCCACTCGTCTGCGTCTTCCGAAGTTTTGTCTGCGGCCGAAATGGTCTGCGCAGCAAAACGAACCATGAGCTTGTCGAGAAAGTCGCTCGGCCAACCAGACTCGATTCCTCCAACTAGAAGCGTAGGATCCAATGCTTGTGCAAAGTGAGGTAAGGTCGCCTTCTTAGCCGCTTCTCGGATCTTCTTCTCTATCACCTTCTCATCCAACCTTTGGTTGTTGATGGCCACCAACTGGTCCCGGAGCTTTTTGACGCGCTGCCACAGTTGGTCTGCCAGATCGGAGTAATGTGCATGGCGGCTTAACCCATTGACGTCGCTCATATACTGCCACCAAAGGGCAAACATTCGCCAGCTTACTTCGTCCTTCGTCCGTGAGAGCCCGTCTTCGAGTGCCTGCAGCCGGTTGAGTATCTCGAGCGTCTCGACCTCTTTGGTTGTCAGTTTCGTAGGAGCAGAAGTATCTCCTGGGGGTCTCTCCCCTGATAGAAAGAACCGCACCCCACCATCTGCACGACGGTAGTTAGAGTTTACCAGCAAATCTGCCGCCTGTCGTTGAGCTTCTACTCCGTCGTCGCGTGCCCGAAGGAGTGATTCAATCGTCAACAGCAATTCCTCCACAGTGGGAGATTTCTGATCCGCTTCATTGGTTGCGGGCTTCTCATTTCCATGTGTGTCTGGCTGCTTCTTCAGAGGCTCGTGGGCGTGGATGAAAGTGAGCAGAGCGTCCATCGGCGTAGTACCGACTGCGATGGGTAGTTGGCTCAGAAGCTTCTTTGCAAATGTGTTCGCTGGAATGACTGGTGTCTCCTTTTCGACCTTCCACTGGGACCAATGGACATCATACACGGTTCCATGGCACAAAGTATTGGCTCGAGTTCGATCTTTGAGCTGGTCTTTGAAATAGCCAGTTGCCATCTCTGATAGTTGCATCTGCATCTTGCCGAGACGAACGCTCAATGCATCCTTCGTGTCTGAAGCTTCAAGAAGACTCGGGGAGTAGTCCGGATGCCAGCCGATGACGAAGTAACTCGCATTTGCTTTGGTGAGGTATTTCTCGGTTCCGTTCTCCATGTACTCAAAGTTGTCCACCATGCTGAAAACATTGCTGTTGTGGAGTTGATAATCCGCAAACAGATGGTTCGAGCTGTTGAGAAGGTTCAGGTCCGCTCTGTCCTCCTCCACGTAGGTAGGAGCTTCTGTCCACTCCTCTGCCGGGGTCTTTCGGCCGATGAAGACCTCTGCTTGTTTCTCTACCGCTTCGGCGCCCGTATGCGCCTTGTCAGCTGAGATGAATGGTGAAACATCGACCTGGAGGTCTGTCTTGTCGGGAAGGCTCTCAAGATCTCTCTTCAAATCACTGTCGATCACCCAGGCCTGGACTTCCTTTATGGGGGCCCCCCGAGGCTCGATGCTGTTCATATCAGTCAGATGGCGAATCACAAGCCATCGCGAAGGTGCTTGTTGAAATTGAGGCGTCGTTTGGTCTCTGGCATCAGCTGGAGCATTCACTGGTGTTCCACTTTGAGGGTTCTTCGTGGTCCCTCCTAGTCGATACGGTCGAGGCATGATCCAGTGGAGGTACACCCCTTTCCGTTTCGGCCACGGCTGTCCTGTTCCTAGGTTGGTGAATCGCGAGTTGTTCTCAACAGGCGTTGTGAAGTGAAGGTCAGTGTGTTCTATCACATCGTTCTGAATGTAGAAATTGTCCAGACGCAGGAAGGTATAGTTTGGCTGGACAATTGGCGCGATCTTTGCATCTCCAATGACCTGACCACTGCATGTTTGTTCGTTCAGCACGAAGGCATCCAGCTTCATAGGAAGCAGGATGGTCGATGCTGACGCTGTAGCACTCATGATGTCTGCTACACGATGCTTGCTACGCGATGCTTGCTACACGATGCTAAGCTGGAGACAGTCTGGTGCATGAATGATGAGAAGCAAAACAGTCTTTTGGTCGACGCCGGCAAGCCTTGTGGTGTTTGAAGAGCCCCTTACTGCTAACAAAAGTGACCAGCTTATTTCCATACCATAAGGCCAATCTTGGTGTACACTGGTGATGCTGCACCCCGAAGCTCCAGGAGCCTTCGACTGGTTTTCACCGTCGCCATGGCGTCGATAGTTTTCAGCCCTCCTTCGCAGATCTCCCCCTGACGCATGGTGATTGTCTGCAGCTTTGCCCATTGCCGCTTCATGCGTCCAGACCTGTGTGATGGAGTCAGTCGCTAGAAGCAGTCCGCACTTGGGCTCTGTTGATGAAGGTACGGGAGACACGCTGGCGTGGTGGCGTCGGCTGAGAGTGTTGCTCGACCTCAGCTGAAGAAAATGCAAGCTCTGCTCCATTTGTGAGGAAGCACCCTAGAGCCGGGTGTGCAGCAGGGATGGCTTCTTTTCGTGGACGCGATGCATACCTAGATTTTGTAATGCGCCGGTCTCGTTACTTCCACTTGTGGTGATACCTGGACCGGTAGCCACCTGCACTAACGCTGTACCAGCCTGACGATTACTGTACCGTATCGTTACACGCCCCACTTGAAACCCGTTATACCATCTGCCAAGGACCCACTTTTACAGCTTCTCCATCACCCGCATCCATGGATGTTTTGTCCCTGCAGATGCTCAGCCAGCCTCGAGATGCATATAGCAAGCACAACTTCCAATTTCCAGGTCGATTTTCTTCAGCACGCATGATTGTCCATGCACCTCGACGGAAAGAGAGCCGTCAGCTGTCCCGGTGCCGGACGCTACGGCAGCAACTCATGCCGCCTTGAGTCGCCACGACGAAGGTGAGTGTGAAGCCACTTTCCAACCGACAACTTCAATCACCTGGAGCCTATCACGTTGTTGGCTTCCGGCTCTGAGAGGTTGCGGCTGTGTGGGATAATGAGTATCCCAAACGATGTAGTCCTGTGGACCGAGAGTAACTTGACCTTTCCGAGGTCCTGGCTACAATTGAGCAGGGCTTCAGTTTCGCTGTTTTGCAGGTATTGCTCATCGCCTCCCACTCTCAAGGTACAGACAAGGCTCCCAAAATGGATATCAGTTCACCTCGCCATCTTGTGCTGCGTCAGACATTAAAAGCAATCCAAGCAGTCGAGGGCAAGACCACCAACCCTGGCCAACAACCCAATCCCTTTCCCGAGCTTTTGACTGGAGAAGAGCAGATCTTTTCCTTCTATGAGCCCAACTTGAAAGGAGGCCGGTATACCATCAAAAGCGAGCAAACAATCACGGCACCAAACGAACCATCGAGTCAGACAGATCATGCAGTCAACTATCCAACCAGCGGCACAAGCCAGCAGTTTGAAGTGAAGGCGCCCAAGTTTGACCTGCCCAGTGATGCACTGCATTCTCTCTATCCTCCTCAGGGATATGCTGCCTCTGCTGAGACATTACCCCATATTGTGTTCAATGATCCTCACCTGCCATGGACTCGAGAAGGCAGCTCTCGGTGGGACGATGGCCGAGGCAAAACTCCCTGGTTGGCCTTGCTTGTATTCACCCAGGAGGAGCTCACAATTGCCCATGACCAGCTGGAGCCCATGTTTGCGAGCGCGGCCAGTGTGCGGAAACCCGTCTCCCAGGACGCGACTGGTACAGTTGAAATCAAAATGTCCGAGTTGCACCAGATTGCAAATGTGACAACCCCAAACAACGACGCAGGTGATGACCGCGTACAATCGGTGTTCCTGACACGGGAGCTTTTTACTGAACTTGTTCGAAAATACGACAAGGGAAAGCCGGCAGACCAGCAGGACACCGCGGATGTGTCTCGCTACAAGTTTCTGGCCCATATTCGCAACATCAATACAATGGGCATGGCGGAAGCGGGCACTCAAGACCTCGGGCTCTTTAGTGTCATTGTATCACACAGGGTAGGCCCTCTGAATATACACAAGCCTACACCTGTCATCGTGCATCTTCTGTCGTTGGAAGATGTCGAGAGAATGCCATGGCCAATTACCAGCGACAAGCAATACGTGGCGCTTCCTTCTCTGTACAGCTGGACCTATACCACACTCCCTGAAGGGTCCTTCAATGTTTTTACTGCCATGGAGCACCTAGGTGATAACCTTGGCATGTTGCGAGCAGAGACGAGGGTGCTGGATGCGCTCGCCGGATCATACAAAAGCGAGAAGGGCTTGAGGCTCATTGAGAGACTTCGTGATGGCTACACTCTAGTCCGCCATCGTGTTCAGACCGGCGAGGTCACGTCAGCAGTCTTTCGCGGCCCGCTCACTCCCACTAGTGTGGATCATTCCAATGAGCACAAGCTCAAGCCTCAGTCTAACACGGGAACCGACTTGCAGATATTCGATGAAAAGCTTGGCTTGATGGACCTGACATATTCAACCGCATGGCAACTGGGCAAGACACTGGCTCTGGCCGACCAAGGCTTTTGTGCATCGCTAGCAAGACTGAGAATCATGGTGCAAAAGTTTGCCGTGTCAGCGGCCAAAGTGCAACATCAGGAGGCGCTCCACGCCTACATTGACCTTGAAAGCACGCTCCAAGCTCTTCCAGGGTCAATTGCAGCCATAGATGCTCTGCAGAGAATCCCACCGGAGAGAGAGCCAGCCGGTCTGTTGGATCGCTGGAAAAGGAGGAAAGTCAGACCATCAGACTTGTCGCTTGACAATCCTTTCATTGCCGACAAGTTTGAAGACTCTACCGCCCCTATCATGAAGACCCTAGCAAGCAGCGTCAGTCCACAGGCCTCCCCCCGATACCGCGGTACCTCATGCTGAGTCTGATGGCCCTGAAGGTGCAGGTGAATCCACTGACGATCCCCTCTACCACGAACTCAACAAACCTTACTCGACTGACTGGCAAATTGTGCTAGCTTGGATCATCGATAGGATGTACCTTGTCAACATCCCCGCCCAGTACATGATTGTCGACCCTTCGTACCTGCCCAAAGAATCTCTTCGGTTTTTTCCACATCGACCACAATTGGATTGATGCTCTGATTGACGGGGCCTTGAGTATCGGCAATACACTTGAAGAACATACCGACACAATCCGGATGAGACTCAAGGAGGCTGTCAACCGCTATCTAACCACGAAGATACCAAAGATCGAGCGCACACCCCAGATTCCAATATACGGCATGCTGATGCGGTCAGATGTGGTCTCTCAATTTCCTGACCTCCGTGTTTCCGCTCCACGACTGCACAGCGACCAAGGGGATCCTGCCACAGCTCCCGCAGCAATCTTACGACACGAGAATCTTGACAACGGGGTGATGCTCTGTCTCTTTGACCGACTGCCAGCTGAGGACGGTCTCTTCACGCTGCTCTTCACTCAGCCTCCGCACCAACAAACATTCGTGGCCGCCAAAGTCCTGGATCGACATGGCATCACCATAGGCTTCAAGAAGATGTACACTTCCGCGACGGCCAAGCCGGACCGGTCACAGCCGTTGGGAGAGGATTTACAACTCACCAACGACGAGGCATTAGGTCCTCCAGCAGGCGAGGCACGTCCTGACCCGGTTTTCGCATGGGGAAAAGAGCAGCAGATCCGCACTTTGATCGTCCCTTCCTATATCCAAGCAGTGTCCCAACGTCTCCAGGACGCCATGCCTCGCGAGGAATGTTCCAAGGACGGCACTGTCCCGACATCAGCCATGCTGGCCATCCAACTCAACAACCCCATCTACGAACTCAACATCGACTGGAAACCCGTCAAGGACGAGTTGCACGTGTCCAAGGTCCGAACATTGCGTATGATGACCCCATGGGCCGCGAAAAGCAATCTCATATCTGCTCCTCCTTCAGAAGATATCATAGTCAATACCTTTGTCGGTCTTCCTGCCCCCGAAAACCGCACAACTAGCGGACCTCTCCAGGTAGTTCCGCCCAGTTACAGAGTGGCGCGACAGATGGGTCCAACCGACACTGCCGAGCTGCACGCTCACATGCAGAACGTCGCATCTGAAACGGTTGCGTCAATGCCTCAATTCAAGTATACCGTCTACCCGATCAACAGGACGGCCGCAAAAGACAAGAACTCGAAGTCGACCGTCCAAGGTATTCCTACGCTCGTCGACATCAAGCAGGACTTGGTGTTTTCCATCGTTCTGCAAAATCCCACCGACGAAGGCACCTTTGATCTGGAAGAGATCCGCATAGTGATACCCATGGGCGACCCCGATCCCTCGCGAGACAAGTACCCGTTATTCAAGGCGTACGATGGCCCGGGACCTACCATGCTAGGCAATCTACGGTTCAACGCCATGCACGAATTCACCGATCGCCAACTCGTCGTTCGGCTCCTCCCTCGAAGCCTTCCCAGGACGATTCAGTCTGGAGGCACCCAAAAGCTCGTCCGTTCTGTTCCTTGGAAAAGAGCCGGCGACGTCAGTTTCATCCTGAGACTCGTAGACGTATACCCGTACCACACTCCTACTACTACGGTGAACATGACCGCCTTGGAATACTATTCGCAGTATAATGCCCCGGTCTCTTATAGTATCAAAGCCCAGCTCACGGGAACTAAGTGATGCCGCCATCGTTCTCAGTGCGAAGAGCGAAGAGCGAAGAGCGAGGTACCGCTGTTTCAAGGTGGGCGGATGATGGATCTTGTGTAACTAGGTAGGTAATTAACTATAAGGGTGGCAAATTTTTGTATGGTTCAGCCGTCCAATGTCCATCCGATAGATACCCTTGTATGTCACCCTATGCCTATGCCTTTGAGAATCAGATATCTTGGGGAGATCTGTGCCTGGATAGCGCCGTGTCATTTTACGGAGGACTTGTAAGTTGTCCTCTTTCGATAGGGGTACGAGCCTCGTCTGATGATCTTCCTTTCCTATTGTACCTACCAACCTACCTAGGTAGGTATCGAGCGTGGACTGTGGTACGGTAGAGTACGACTGCCTCTCGACGCTCTTCGACGTCTGTATAAGCCTTTATGGTTAGCGTCTTAGACGCTTCTCGATACGGGTACTAGCTCCTATCCTTATTTTATCACTTCTACGTACGTAGTCAGACGCGGTGGGACGCTGCAGCTCAACGTGATTAGGACAAGCCTGGAACGGAACTTGCTTTGTCAATATTCCAATTTCCCCCTTGGAGAGACAAGAGACAGCCGGAAGGGTATCAACGACAAATATATATCGGCGGGTTGGGTCAGAAGCACTCAAGAAAGGACTAGACTTGCACTACAGCGGAGAATAGAGAAGAGGGAGATGGAGAGGGAGGATAGGCACGAGGCCGAGGCCGACGGCAATTTCAAGCTTATCAAGCACTACGTAGGTTTTATCATCGTCATCAACGACGATGGGGAATTCCAGCCAGGAAATAAACACTTTAGGTCACGAGTGC
The DNA here is from genome assembly GCA_024611085.1 of Exophiala sp. LBMH1013. NCBI lineage: Eukaryota > Fungi > Ascomycota > Eurotiomycetes > Chaetothyriales > Herpotrichiellaceae > Exophiala > Exophiala sp. LBMH1013. The sequence goes on along the minus strand of JAMFLB010000006.1, from coordinate 1,724,901 downwards.
CTGTGCCCAGTTTCTGCCCTGATTCCAATTCGAATTCAGGACCTGACCGTAAGTAGTCCAAGTCCAGGATTGGGCGTCCGTCTAGATAACACAAGCCTCTTTTCTCATGCCAACTTGATCGCGTCCTTGTCTTGGTACTGGATGAATTTGACACTACCCCCAGATGTTCCCAGGTAGTACAGATTCAACGCTGTAGTGCTTGGCGTGACCGACAGCTGCGTGAAGCCAGTCGGCTTCTTCAGTGTCAAAGTGGTCGGGTCGCCCTTGAACGTGCCTCCAACGGGCATGCTGTGCCGATTGATATTCCCGGCGGTGGTGATCCAGTAGATGAAGATCCTCTTATTGTAGTAGCAGGTAGCAATTGGGGTGCCATCTTTCGCCTCTGCCGATCCGGGGATCTGGGTGGTACTCTTGGCCTCGGGACCAGCAATTTGCAGCGCTTTCGGTTTCTCGCTTTGGTAGACGAGGTATCGGTCGCCGGCGTCGGGGTCGTAGACCGCGCTGAGGTAAGAGTTGATCTGAGGCACTATCTTGAACTCTGTCTGAGTAGGCCCCTTCTCATACTCAAACTCCACCAGAGTGTTGGACGAGCTGGCCAAGCAGCGACGTTAGTAGGCAGACTATTGCGGTAACGGTCTAACAGAGCGAGGGAAACGCGTACTTGATGAAGTACAGCCAGGCTGTGTCGTTGGAGCTGCAGCCCGTCAAAGATCCTGGATACGTCGAGTCCGTGCATAGCTCAGGCGATTTTCCTTCCCCGTCGACAACTGGCTCCAGATAGGGGCTCAGCGCATAAATCTTGCCTTCTTTGACCGTGGCATCGTTGCAGATACCAAAGGTCCAGATCTAAAACCATGGTCAGTCAGTTCCTTACTGCTATAACAGCTTCGTTCATTGCAGCACGACACCGGGTTCGCCTGACCATATCTTGATACTTGAATGTGGTAATTGCCGATGGGTTCTTGACGGAGCCTTTGGCGGTCTGCTTTTTGTATTCTCTGTCCCCACTGTCCGTGAAAGACCGTTGTTTCAATTTCAGGTTCCCGTCAGTCGCATTCCACCACATCAAAACGTTGTCCGGCTTGAGAGGATTAGCAATGGTGGCTATCGCTGCCATCTCGTTGAAGGTGTCCTTGGTGAGTTCGTCTTCCTTCTTCGACATCGTAGGAGTGTATGTAAACGAAGTTAGGTTAGTACCGACACGACTCAATCGATAGATGGCACAACTCTGCCTCAGTATTGAAGCATCCGGATGTCTTCATATAGCGAGCAAAGCATATGATGCACCAACTGCGTTGGGGATCCTCCTTCAGCTCCAGCCCGAAACACCATCCAGGTCCAGCTGTTGTCACATTTATGGCCATTTTGTGCCGCGTAGCAGTGATTGGCATGGGAGCTGCAGGTGATCATCGGCATTTGCTGGTCTAGACTCTCGCCGGGTGAAGTGGTGTGCTGAAGCTTACGCTCGAAACTGAGGTCTAGTGCCTTGGGACTTTCAGCTCTGCTGTAGGGTCAGAGATGGGCTGAGATGTGTTCAGCAAGGAGAATCGCAGCACCTGCAGCTTCATTGTGACAGGGCAGCTAGGCTGCAGAGAAGAGGCGAAGATGGCGGTGGGAAAACAAAGCGACGGTACTGTATTAATCGCTCCGTCAGACCAACCGTCTTGTTCTTTACATTCCAGTACAGCTGCAGCCAAGCATCATGCTAGCCGCCAATCAGAACCCTCAAGCCGAGGTCGAATAATACGCCACCGTTTCAAGCATCTTCTCCCAACGTCCGAAGAAACAGTCGACAAAAGCCATTTCACAGTAGTCGGAGCGACGGCACCCCCGTGGCGTTGATCAATAAGGTATGGATGCATGGCCTTGGTGCTCAGCTCCAGCCATGCAGCGGGGACTGACGACTCTGAGCAGTGCAGACGATGCATCGAAGCACTCGCAATCACTCCCGATCACTCGCGGCATCGCAGAAGCCAAACTCACTCCGAACAGTCGACTCAGCTCAAGGCCGCTCGGTCACTGCTTCGCGAGATTACACCCCGCCCTACCTCTCTCCCTACCTTCTGCCTGCTCACCGAAGCAGGAGAAATGGCGCTAGTGTGTCTCATTTTGACCACCCCCATTCACCCACCACGGGCTTTGTAGCGTTCTGGCAGCTAGCTACAACTGTAAAAGACGGGGAACCTCCAGAGCTTCCGGCGGCGCTGTAAGAGTACTTCTGCCAAATCCCATCTTATCGGACATCCCAACACTGTGGCATCAGGCTACACACATCGACTTCACGAAGTGTGGCTTTGGAGGGTGCCAATGACATAAGTGAAGTTGCCAGAGTCCTCAGTCTGCAAGAACCTCCCAGTGCCAAGTTGCAGAATGCCAGACGGCAACACGGTCGTTGGCACGTTCGTCGATTCGTACCATGTCAATATCGGCGTGGGGGATGGTGCAGTCCATGTAGTGGTTTCCAGGACACAAGCAGCAAATGGACAGGAATTCCATCACGCTGAGAAAGTCATGTTGGTCGACAACGGGAGGGGAGGCGCACAGTCTCGAGATGCGATGGCCACCGTCATGGCGCGGATACAGCAAAGGTATACCTTTGACAACGAGCACAATCTCTGCCAATTGGATGCAATTGTTATTACTCATTGGCATGATGACCACGTCGGTAAGTCTGCTGGCTTCCCACGGGGCTGTAACAGCCCTGATGCAGCCTGCTGTCAATTCCGACCTTTCCGCCGACGCCGGTTTCCGGTATGAGAAACTAACTGACGATGGCACTTTAGCTGGTGTATGGGGGTTGATTGACCATATTCTCGAAAACCAATTCAGAGCGTATCCTCCAAATACTGAAGCCGATATGAGGTGTGGATGGTTCAAATACGACCCAAATGGTCCGTTGACGACCATATACGCTCCCACTTACCCAACGGGCTCGAAATCAGATGATAAGATTGGAGATATTGATGAAACCCAGCTTCAGCGAAACCCATACACAATCTGGTACAATTATAAAGGTGAGAAAATCCCAGGCTTCGCAAAACTTGCCTATGGGCCCGACCCCCTCCTCGGACGCAACCTGGCCACTGGGACACGGCTCAATACTGATTGGAAACACATCAAAACACCCCTGGGGCTATTAAATGCCAACCCTCCTTGGTCCGTGCCTGTGGACTTTTCGGTTCCAGGTTTCTATTGTGTAGCCTGCTGTGAGAGAGTGCTGGGATGGGTTGGGGCTGCGGATGATCTTACCAACCTTCAAGACTTTGTCACCAAGACCAAACACCTTGAAAACGAGTCCTCCGTCGCAGTCATCATCTTGTGGGCAACCAAAAACGTTCAGCCTCCACGCGTCTCCCACTACTTCGCGGGTGACCTCGACGGCAACACCGAGCTCAAGATTGGTGGCTTCATACGAAGGTCTCCAGCGAACCTTTCCCCGCTGACATGCACCGGAGTGACCACACTCAAGATGAGTCACCATGGAGCGACATCGTCCACTACGCTCGGTGTGCTGTTCAACCTGTTGCCTCGGAACATCATAGCATCCACTGGTGATGAGTACGGACACCCAAGTAGGCATATTGTTCTCCTCATGATTAGGGGCGGATCAAGGCTGACTCGAATTGTGCAGGATGGGAACAAGTATTCTTGCTTGATATCTGGATGAAATCTCGTGGGGACGAAGCAACGCAATCGCGTCCCCTGCTAACTACCAGCTATCCATATTACCTGCGCAAAGAGATCACCATCGACCAACACACTGGCAAAGCACTCTATTCTACCAAGGGTATTTCAATCAAAGTCTTTCGAAAACCCAAAGATGCCGCAAACTATCACCGCTCGCTTCAAATCCTTTACGATCATGTCAATAATCTTCTTCGGGAAGCGAACAAGAATGTGCAACTGACCAACATTTATGACCAATACAAGACATATGAACAGCTGGTACTGGCGAGGACCGATATCAACGACGAGAAGAAGGAAAGAATCCTGTTCGCCTGGATAGCCGACCAGGTCAAAGACATGTGGGCCAACCTGTCCCAAATCCCTCCGAGCGCGTCTGCAGTTGCAGGCGGAGGGCATATCAACGGAGGGTTGGCGAACATAAGCCAGAATGATCAAATCGAATACATCCGCGTTGTTAGCCAGGATGATGAGGAAAAGGATGGTTGGGTTTGGGTGAAGACGGTAGGTGGCGATGAAGAGATGCGCGGTCCCCCGGGCGGGATTCCGGACCTGCCTCCACCGCCCGCGGAAGCAGGCGATATGGAGCCAGACCTTGGCATCGATGACCCTGGGGATGGTGGCGATATGCAGCTTGAGACGGAAGGAGACACTGCATCCATTGTAGCTGAAGACGCCATGGTGTCAATACCTGTGGCACCAGACGAGGCTATTGAGAGCACAGAAGAGGTTGTAATGTCGTCGGACGAGGCTGCGGAGAGTAGGGAAAGCATTCGAACATTGGCCGTTCGCAGCAGCTCCAAGTCAAAAGTTGAAGCTGCGGGTCCTGTGGCTCCAGGAGCTCCAGGAGCTCCAGCTCTGACTCGCCATGGGCGCCAAACGATAAGCCCCTCTGCTTCCTTCAACCTCGATCGTCGTATTGAAGGGAAAGACCCGTATGTTGGTCCGGGAGACGTCATCATCAAGGAAGGACTGATGCGGCAAGCTCCCAGCATGGATCCGTGCGGAAGAGGCCATGGACCCGTACAGACTCGTAAGTCGAAGCCAGACCCGATACCCACACCCAGTCCCAAGCCTGTCAGTACCTCTGGGACCCCCGACACCAATGGTTTCTGGCTCTATGCTTCCAAGCTCCCGGTTCCAGGTTCGAGTGTCAATGTCCAGGCTCTGGCTGGCGGCGCCTTTGACGATTTCGTGTTTGCTCTCCCATCCGGAGTAGTCGGCCTCCAGCAGAAGTCAAGCGGCGAAGGTGAAATCCATGTTGTCGAGAACGATGACTGGCGATCCTGGAGTAGCAAATCTCTGAATGTGGCAGACATGTTGCTTCGTTTTGACAAGCAAGGAACTGTGGTCGGTCTGAGGATTCAGCTCAGCGTGTTTGGGCAACCTCATTTCTTTGACACGAAATTTATCCAAAGCGCACTCTGGCCCAGCGGCTCTAAGGCTCCAGAGAATCTCCCGCCCCAACATCCATTAATCCAGGAAGTCGTCAAAGACATGCCGGCCCTCGACGGCCCTGGTCTTCTCAAAGCAGAGAACCTGATGATTCTCGGGCTTGATACGACAACAACGCCACACTATACCACCAAGCTGAGAGAAGTTTTTGAGCTTGCTGGATTCAGGTTTCTGGACAAGCACCTGGTTTTCAGGCTCATTGGAGATGTCTCAATGTCCCTGGATCCCAAAGAAGGTGCGAGGAATGCCATCTGGATTCTTCCTGAGCAGGGCTGCTCAATGATACTTCGCCTGCAGTTCTTGCCAGCTGACGGTGCTTTGAGCACATTCCAAGATTGCCTGGCCGAGCTCACCAATGTTACTGTCAAGAACACCACCCTCATCGCGAAGAAGACAGTGACGTATACGACATCGGCTCAGGGAATATCCTTCCAGACAAAACCAGAAGTAGACATTCTGGTCGAGCTGGCCTTGGGAAAGGGCAACGATGCGCTTGTGGTCCAGGCTAGTATCGAGATATTCCCTGACTCCATTGGCCTCACGTTCACATTTACTCAGAGAGATGTCCTCAAAAAGTTGCTGCAGTGGCTGTGCGATCTCGTTGAAGGATTTAATTCCTCGGATTTTGATGACAAAGTCAAGAATGCAATGGACCGCTCGGCAGCAGAACATTCTCCGAACAATATCGATCTCAGAAGAGTCTACTTGTCACTAGCTGTAGACTCCAAGGGGAAGGTCACTCGGGTTTCTTCGTTTCGGCTCGACTTGGAAGCGTCGTTCGACTTTGGCCAACCTGACAGCGGGCCGCCTGCAATTTTCCTGCTTTCTTTCACCTGGACAAAGCAGCAAAAGGCTTTGAAAGGGAGTCTATGGTGTAGTAAGTATTGTCGCACGTTTTTGTTTTGTTCTTCTCAACCAGACAGACCTAACCTTCATTGCCACAGCCGCTCCTCCAGGCACCACGCCTTCGTACATGAAACTCATGCCGTCGTGGGAGGAACACAAGATCTTCTTACCGTTGGCCGGACCCACGAGCGACGGACTGGATTTGATGAGGCTCTTCGGTAGCCACAACGACAAGAACATCGGGAGCCGACCTGTGGGAGTGCCGACTATGCTGTCAGGGGCAACGATCGAGATTGCTACGGACGGGGTCAGCTTTGGAGGTATCCTGACCGCAGAAACCCCTGAGACGGGGAGCGTGCCACAGCTCTTCTTGGGGAGAATATCGCTGTCTGCGTCATGGGACTGGAAGGACACGGTGACCTTTGGCATCGATGTCCGAGCAGGTCTCCTTCCCAGGCATGGATCACGGTATCCTCCTGCTCAACTTCAAGGAAGTCTGACTTATATCGACAAGACCTGGACCTTGGAAGGGTCGATTTCGGATCTGTATGGCGCGAATCTGTATTCGTTGTTCGGTGGAGACGAATCCGATGCAGTCATGGATGTTATCAGAGACATCCGCATCCAAGATGTAGTGGCTACATACACCTATGCCAAGCCCGCATCACCAGGAGGCGAGAAGAAGGCCGTGGCGGCAACTTCATTCTTCTTCACCGGGTCCATCTGGTTCGGCTCCATCCTGCTCAAGTTAGATTTCAAGAATCCAGGAGCAGATAAAAAGGGCTGGACATTTGTCGCAGATCTCAGCAAGGGCATCAGCGACAGCTCCGTAGAGTCGACAGTCGGGTCACTGGTCGACAGCCTTTCACACTCCCTTGCAGAGGAATTGCCGTCGTTTGTGAGTGAGATTAAATTCTCCAAGCCAAAATCCGGTGATGTCTCGATGGGCGTGAAAGTGACGCGTGCTGCCAAAGCGGCATTGCTGGTGGCACACGTGAACATTGAGGCGTTACACTTTCTGTTTGTGCAACACAAGCGTCTTCCTGATCCCGAGTCCTCGGACGACGACAAAGCCAGGCTGAAGAAGTCCGGGCCGAAACGAATTCTGAAATGTTCAGTGTCTTCCATCCCCAAACTTGCGGTGCCACTCCTAGGTGACTTGACCCAACCGTTTGACGAGATGTATTTCATGTGGGTACAGGATGGCACCTTGCTCAAGGAAGGAGAGAACAAGCCGCCTGGAATCACAAAGTCGGAGCTACTAGACGACATCAACATTGCATTGAGTGACAAGATCCTGTTCAAGAAAGGCAAGAAATTGGAAGACATCAAGCCAGATGAGATCGTCATCGCTGCAGGCTGGCATTTCGTTCTCGTGACCAGGCCGGTCAAAGGCGAGCCAGAAGTGCTTCTTGATTATGTGTTTGGACACAAGAAAGAAGGGACGACGGCAGAAAGTGAAAACCCACAGCCACAGCCATCTCCACAACCGTCGCCTCCTCCCTCGAGCGACGAGAAGCCCAAGCCTAAGACCGATCCAGACGATCCTGCTTCTGGTAGAAGCGGTCCGGCACAGATGGCAGCTTTGAAGAAGAAGCAAGGGCCCATCTCGATCGAGAACATCGGCTTCAAATACAAGGATGGCAAGCTGTCTGTGGTCATGGATGCGAAATTCCTTTTGGGTCCTCTTGGGTTCGATTTGCTCGGATTCAGTATTGAAATGAATTTTGGCAAGCGACAGGACGGCTCCAAGGTCACACTAAACGATATAAGGGCAGAGGATTTCTCTATCGCTCTAGATGGGCTTTCTGTGTCCTTTGAACGAGCACCAGTGACTCTGGCTGGCGGTTTCGTCCACGTGATTGATGGCAAGCTTGAGTACTATGCCGGAGGCATTGTCGTTGGCTTCCAGCCATGGCTGTTCCAGGCCGCAGGCTTCTTCGGGGAGACCAACGGGCCGCAGAAGTACCGGAGTGTCTTTGTCTATCTCAAGCTCGAAGGACCTCTCATCACCTTGGCTTTGCCAACATTACCGGTATCCAAGGGGCGTTTGGCTATAACATGACTTTGCGCTGGCCGAATGTGGCCGAGGTCACGCAGTTCCCCTTTGTGGGACCTCACCCGGACCAAAGTCCCAAGGATCGACTCAACGGCTTACTTGATCCCAAAGCCGGCGGTTGGATCAGTCCAGCACCAGACCAACTTTGGATTGCCGCCGGACTGAAAGTAGACGCCTTCCAGATCCTGTCCGTGGACGCAGTATTGGTGCTGCAGATGCAGCCAACCATCAAGTTTGGCCTCTTTGGCGTGGCGGTCTGCGACATCCCCAACACCAAGGCCCTTCGCAAGTTTGCACACGTCGAACTCGGTATCCTGGCGGTCATCGACCCGGCGGCAGGGTTCATGAAGCTCGAAGCCCAGCTATCGCCCAATTCCTACGTCCTCGACCCCAGCTGCCACCTCACGGGGGGATTTGCATTGTACTATTGGTGGAAACCGCAGAACCAGCTCGAAGGCCAGCCCGCGAGCCAGGAAGGCGACTGGGTATTCAGTATCGGTGGATACCACCAAGCATACACGGTGCCAGCACATTATCCACGGCCTGAGCGGCTTCAAATCTCGTGGTCCTTGAGCGATACTCTGTCCATCACGGGCCAGGCATACTTTGCCATCACCCCGAAATGCTGTATGGGCGGAGGCCGGCTCCACGCGGCGCTCAACGTGGGTCTCCTGAGTGCCTGGTTCGATGCGTACGTGGATTTCCTGATCAATTACCAACCTTTCCACTTCACGGGCGATGGCGGATTGTCCGTGGGCGTACGCTTCTCTCTGGATCTCCTACTCGTTACGCTGCATATTTCCGTGGAGATCCGAGCAGATCTACACATTGAAGGCCCACCTGTCCATGGATCTGTCCATGTCAACTTCTGGGTGTTTGGCTTTGATATCGCGTTCGGAGACTCCAGCCCCAAGCCCGGTGCTCTCAGCCTCGTTGAATTTTACAACCTGGTCCTCCAGATGGATACGGGCCCCGCTGGAGGTGGTGGCGGCAAGGGCTCGCCGCACATCTACTCCTGTCTCTCTGGCGCGTTGCCGCCTGCGAACGGGCAGAAACCGCCGCCGGGCTCCAAGGACCCATGGCTAGTACGTGCCGCTCAGCTGAAAGTCCAAGTCACCGCTCGATTCGCCATCACTGGCGTAACGATCAACGGGAACGATCCGGACAAGAAGAAGAATCAAAAGTTCCCGGCTGCGGATTTCTACGCCAAGCCAATGTGGGTGGACAAGAAGATGACATCGGTGCTACACATCACGGTTCTTTTCAACGACCACGAGGATACTCATGAATGGTTCATCTCGTACGAGACAAAAGCAATGCCTATGGCACTGTGGGATCAATGTAAGTGGAGTCTGGAATTTGTTGCCTGAATGCTATTTTGCCCACTCCTGTGCCCTGCCCTGCCCTGCCCTGCCCTGCCCTGCCCTGCCCTGCCCCTTGAAATGCTTGTGGGAAGGAAACGGGAGACTTTCCCTTACTTACCTTTTGGCTCTGGCACCTCGCAGACAAGTATAACGATGACCCTATCCAGTCCGGCAACAACATCAGCAACCTCCTCAATGGCGACAATCCGTCCATGATGCTTCCGGCCGGCGTGATCCTGACGGCAGCCATGGCCAACCCGCCGCCCGACGCCTTTGCGAAATTCAAGGCCGCAGAAGCTCTGAAGGAGACTGTGTATACTGACCCGCCAGCAGACGACAAGCGCACCAAGGGACTGTTCCCGCCGGTAGAGGCGAGCAAGGCTGCCTGGCGCGCAAAGCCTAGAGATGATGAGATGGCCTTGTGGAGGGACGTGCCTAAGCTGTGGGCCTCAACCGCGGGAAAGAAGGAGGACTTCGACCCGTTCAAGCTCGTCGCCGACGCGTACGCGTGGGATACCGGCAAGCCGGACAGTGGGATTGCGTTTGATAACGCGCCTCCAGAGTTGTTGCTGAGAGACTTTGAACAGCTGATGCCTTCGGTGCCGGGGTTGGTGTCTTGAACTCGCTTGACACACATTGTCGGTCGTTGGGGTGCTGAAGTTTATATATATCCGCCTGGAGGGCTTCTGGTCTCCTGCGTTGTCGGTCAGTCAATACCAAGCACACAAACATGACTGTTGTCGCCGAACCTCCTTACTTTGAACATCGCAACGGAATTCAGAATCCAGAACAAAATGCCGTGCGGGTGCCAGTACTATTGTTAGCTTTTTATTTACCAACCCGCGGCGCTTCGTAAGGTGTGTCCCCACGTGAACTCGACACTCTGATGGCCATCGAGCGATGTAGACCAGACCGAGATGAACCCGACCCCAACAGAGAAAACGATAAGTGGATCACTCTCTTTATAGAGTTAAAGACGGCAGGGCCGGCACGTACCACTAGCTTTTGCGCTAGTAGAGTCCGCCCCACGCTTCACGTAAGCGTCTTATCGTAAAGCAGCATCGCCCGCTTCCTGAAATGGTAGGGTTCTTTCCTCCTTGGCAATGACGCCCCATGTCTTTATTGTCGTCGAAGGGGCGCGTCGAGCTCAACTCTGAACTTCCAAAGTTCTTCTTAAACCGTCAGTCAGCAGCCTCACCTGCCACTGGGTGCACGCCCGCCATCATGATCAAAGGCAGCTGTGCGTGCGGACGCATCCAATATCAGGTATCGGCAGAACCACTCTCCATCAACGCCTGCCACTGCATCACATGCCAGAAGGCAGGCGGGCCGTTCTTGGTGTTTGCAGACTTCCCCGTCTCCGCACTGCAGTGGACTGGGACGGGTCAGGCGCCAGACATGTGGGCGCGCAGCGATGTCGCCGAACGCGGGTTCTGCAAGGTGTGCGGCTCGAGCATCTCCATGCGATACCATCTCGAAGACGTGATTGCTGTGACGCTGGGAACTATGGAACCCGGGACCCCTCTGCCTCGATTGGGCGCGCATATCTTCTTGAAGGAGAAGGCGTCGTGGGTTGTCCTGCCGGACGATGGAGCAGAGAGATGGGACGAGTTCAAGCCGGGGTTCCAGGAGAAATTGGATCATTGGAAGCAGAGGCAGGAGAAGACATGATTCATGGAAAAGGCAGGCTTGAGCTCAATCCTCACGTAACTGGTTGAGATGAGACAAAGGAGGGACTGGCGGACTGACTTCTCTTGTCTTGTCTTGTATATGGTTGACGACGACAATGGGACAATGATTGAAGAACAGATGAACGAATGAACCATGTGGCTGATGAGCAAACAAGGCTGGCCTGCCTGGCTGGCTGAATGGACGAAATGAAATGAAATGAAAAGGGTTGCGACACAACTCTCATCTGGGAGACTTATAACACTGGCGGCCTCCCCTTCAAGAACCATCCATCCGTGCCTTTTGAGTGAATTGAATTGATTCTTTCTGCTTCACCTTCTTTCACTTGGGCCTTTGGCACTCTACCCACCCCATTCCCTCACCTCACCTCATCTCACTTCACTTACATCTTTCCATTTTCCCCGATCCTGAATACTTCTCACCACCATCCATCGGGGGGATTGATTACCTCGCACAGACATACTCTCTTTTACTCCGAGCAACCGCAAAAGCAACACATTGTCGTGCATTGCCGTGTACCATTCGAGAGCGAACATGTCTGAGAATCCATCCAAGCCGCCACTCCTGGCACCCACCGAACCCAAGCACTTCCGATCATCTTCGAGCGCGGCGCTGTCAAGACTTCGAGGTCAAGCTCAAGCACGAGCTCAAGGTCAAGCTCAAACTCAACCTCAGGCCTGGACCACCTCTTCCTTCGGCCATCGCCACAGCAGCAACCCGCTCATACGAAGCCCTCTGCAGCAGTCGTTCCCAGCATACCCGAACCCAACGGCAGCAGGAGAAGCAGAAGAAGAACAAGAACAAGAACAAGAACCAAACCGCAACCGGGCAATGATGCAAGAAACACCATCGCGCCGCTCCCGTCGCAACGAGCAAGGACCGCGCAAGCGAGGCGAGTCGCGCTCTTCGTCCGTGCCCATCATCGTCCGCACTCCCGAAGGAGAAGAAGAAGAAGACTACTACACGCCGTCCAACAATAGCGACCAGCAGCTCTCATCTCGCTCGCGGCCTTTTCCTCCTCAGTTTCGCGCCAACTCGCCGTTCCAGAGCAAAGCGAACGCGAAACCGAAACCCAACCCGTTGAACAACCCCAACTCCAATGCCAATGCCAATGCCAATGCCAATGCTAACCGTCGTTCCGTCAAACACCTCACATGTTTCTGGTGGTGGGAGAAAGGAGAATGTCGGTTCTCCGAGGAAGAATGTCTGTACGCACACCACGACACAGGAAACTACACACTTGCCCCGCGACAGGTTATTCCAGGAGAGCCGGCCAAAGCGGGCAAATCGCTCGAACGCGCTCTGAACAAACTCGCGATCGCTAACCGCTCCTCTGCTTCGCTGTCGTCGCTTGGAAACACCCATCATGTCCATGCCCATACGCCACACAATAGCAGTGCCAGTGCCACCAACCTCACTTCACTGTCTATTGCCGGCTCTGGCTCTGGCTCTGGAGTAGAGAGTCAGACCCAGGCTCAGACCTTCCATGACGTCGACCACAGCAATTCAAGCAGTCCCTCGCCATTAGAGATCGGACAGGTCCACGCGCAGCAGCTCAAGACGGACAACGATTTCCTCCGCGGCCTGGTCACCGAGTCACAGCGCGAGAAGCGAGCTCTGGTCGACACGATCGAGTCGTTGCAGAATGAGAAGAAGCAGCTCCAAGCCCGCATTGAGTCCATGTCCACCGAGCGTAGCGATCTGCTGTTCGAGCGCGAAGTTCTTCAGCGAACTATCAAGAAGTTGCAATACGCCAACCCAGGCGCTACTGGCCATAGCACTGGCATCCCACTCCCATTGCGGTCTCCTACTACCGGTGCTTTTGGCTCGAGCTTGGCCCAGAGTCCCTGGGGCGCAATTGGCAGCCGGCGACCAAGCCCTATCTCTATCCCCGTTGAAAGCATGCAGCAGCAGCAACAACAGGGCCACAGAGCAGTCAGCGACGGAGCGGCAGATCTCGGAACCAACAAGAGTAACAATCATAACAATCGCAGCTCGACTTCCAGCTCCGGCTTCAGAGGCAATAATGGAACCCCTCTTACACCCTTGAACCCAACTGCACAGCCGTACGAGGACACCAACACCGATATCAATCCAGACGTCCAACTCGGCGGTGATTTCAGCCCGCTCGGCAAGGGCGTTGAAGGCGACAAATTGAGGAGCGTGCTGAGGCATCTTGGCCCGAGTTTTTGAGCAGTATCAAGCAACTGCTCCGATCTTGCACATTGCACCTACCTGCCCGAGTCATTCCTGGTTGCCTTGCATTACTACCTACTGTGATACCAGCACTCTTATTTTGAGGTTGTTGCCTGGATATTGGTGGAAGATGTGGCGAAACTACCAACATTAAGGGGGAAATCATTGAACATTGGCAAGGGGCAGGGCAAGGCAGACGAGAAAAGACGATGGACGCGCGGAATTGTACGATGTGGAGAAAACTGGACGTCTTGTGCTTGATCGTTGTCTCCTGCAAGACATGCACACATGCAAGAAGCAGCACACGATCAGAATACACTCGAGATGCTTCAGTGTCGTTGGACGACTGGCTTACGGCAGGCGATTGCAGCAACAAAGGTTGTCCTGAATACGAGGATCGAAAAAGTTATTGATGACAGCTCAGCTCCATTCTCTTGATACCCACCTTCCGCCCGGCAAGGCTGAGTCAGGTAGTTACATTCCTGGACGGCTATACAAAGTGGATTTTCGATTGTGAGCTTGGATAGACACCTCAATAGTGTAATTCTATCCCATAAAACATTCTCTCTGTGTCTGGACGTTCGGTGCGTATTGTAGTACTCTTCAAAACGTGCTCTGGGCCAACCGACTCGCCGCGTTCCTAGCATCGACGCGATCATCACCTTCATCCTCTTGCACACTTGCCAAACTTGCGCTTCCAGTTGCGCTTCGTGGCCTGCCTCCAAGCGGCCCAGTTCCGTTACTAGCACTGTCATCCGCCTCGGGGAGAGCCCCTGGCGGGAAGCTCCCGCTCAGGCTGCGGGTCATGGAATCCCTGCTCCTCGGCACGCCGCTCCAGGCATCGCCCTTGGAGCTTTGACTACTGGCCAGACTCACTCGGCGGATCGTGGGATGATTTTCGCGTCCTAGTCTGCTCAGTCCACCGGTTGCATCGATCGCTCGGATATCTGGCCGGACCGATTCCAATGTGGCGAGTGTTCGGCGCTCAGCCTCGATCTGGCGTAGAACATACTCCCGAAGAGAGAACAAGAACTCATTCGAGGTGCGTTCAAACCATCTACGCTTTTCAAGCAACAGGTTCGCCGTCACCCGCTGTGTTTTGGCGCGGAGATAGTTCTCCTGGCTGATGGCCTCGTCGAGCGCAGAGATAGCCTCATCGACCTTATCTCGGCGTACATTAGAGCTGCTCTTCAATCGCTGGACTGCAGTCTCTTTGCTATGACGGGAGGCCTCGGCTTGCAGCAGCTCCCGTAGCAGAATATGTCTGTTCGTCAAAGTCTCTTTCACAATAAACGCATCGGAGGAGTGATAGGAGAGAGAATCGCCCAGAGTGGTAGCTTCAGCAGTTCCCTGCGCAGCATGATAATCACCACATGTCTGAATAATGCGCCCGAGTTTACGGTAAGCCGTGGCGAGGCCCGGGTGTGTCTCTTGGACGTGCATCTGACCCATCTTCTCACCCAGTGATGATTCCGCGAGACCAAGCGCTGTTGATGGTCAGCAATGTATGCGGCAAACATGAGAGACAAACGTACCTCTTCTGGCCTTGACGACCTTTTCCAGCTTCTGACTCGTGTCTAATGTCCCCAAATAGAACATCTTGACTATTGGTCGAGCTTGCTGCAGTTCAGGGGTGTCGTCTGGAGGAGGTGCGAACTGTTTCAAAACCTTCCGCCGCACGCCCGTGGCAGGTTGCTTCATCCTCACCACTGGGGAGTAGCCAAAATCACTCTCCACGAAAAACACCATTTCTTCATCACGCATGAGCACATCGTTGCTGCAGACGACGTTTAACCATCGCTGTATCGACGCCTTGACTCTGGCTTCATCTTCATCAGTGCCGGCACCGGCGGAGGTAATGCTAGGGGGCACGGCAGGAACAATTGCTTCTGGATTAGACGAGATCAGATGATCCGCAAGCTTTACGAACTCCGAGTGCGTCCGACGGACATCCCTAAATTGGGTGGTTCGGAATTTGGGGAGATTGGTCTGCCGCCATCATCAGCATCTGTAGAGCATATATAGGGGGCCACAGCTTACATAGACGTCAAATCTAATAACCGGGTCTTTGCGCCCGGTTCTCTCCAAAGCAGTCACCTTGGCCTGTAGTTTGTATTGCGGCACCGGTCTCTGCGGTTTTGTGTTATGATATCTGGCAGCGCCCGGCCGTGGTGCAGATTGACCAGCTGCTGCCTGGGTATCCTGCCGACTGCTCGGAACAGACTGCGGCTGCTCGGGTGAGTGGGCGCCTTGCTGACTTTGTGGACGGTCCCCAGCTTGCGTCGGGACTGAGCCACCAGGTTGGGATAGTTGAGGACTTTCTGGTATACTATCTTGTGACTGATTGTAAGAGTGTCCTCGGACTGGAGCAGGTGATTCTGGCGACTCGGCTGTCGGAGTAGGTAAACCTCGATCTGTTCGGGGTGACGAAGAGCCCCAAGGAGAAGCACCGTGAAGGGCATCAGCTTCGCTCGCGACCCCGGAGTAGTCCATTGTAGGATGTCAGGGTTGTGCGGCCGGGATAGGTGGTATGGCGGGATAGGTCGTTTATGCGTGGGGATGGCACATGCCCGCCGGTGTTTCTACCGAAGGAAGGCTGCCAAAGGACGCGACGGCGAAGCGGAAGATGTCAACAATGAGAGTAAACAACAATGCGCTCTGGGATATATAGCAGGGCGTGCAACGGAAGCTCGTGTCAGGTATGGATTGGAAGGTGAACTGGTCGGCGCGACACTTGACTGTTGCAGCTTCAACCTGCGGTCGGAGAGTCGGCGACGCTCCTCCAGCCTTGGCAGTTTATATGGCTTGTAAGTCGGCAAAATGACTGCGGTCAGACAGCACTGACGCTCCTATTCATCGCGAATTACACGCAACTTTCTTGGTCAGACAGACAGCATATTTGGTAGTCCAGAACAGGGCAAAGGTCTCGATTTTTACCATTCCATCTTAGACTTCTTCATACTACATTAATCGACTCAGTCACTCATTGTCCTTCAATTCGGAGTTGTGCTTTTTGTTTATACTCTGCAGGACCTTCGCAGCCTTGAATGTTTCACTAAAAAGTACGGCGTTTCGAGGGAATGGTGATCGTTTATGGCCGGGCGTTTTCACTCTCCACTCCTATAGTACGTTCGATATCGTTTCGGCGGAAGCCTCCCCCACGGCTTCATGCATATCCCAGGACATTCTGCTGGTCATGCCGGCGCTCAGCTGTCGCGGTTGCAACGGCTCCCACCAAAGGGCCCGACGGCTCACGTACCAGGAACATCGGGATCATAGCACATATCGATGCTGGCAAGACCACCACTACTGAGCGTATGCTCTACTATAGCGGCCATACTCGAAGGATTGGCGATGTGGATGAAGGCTCGACCGTGACCGACTTTCTACCGGCTGAGCGGGAGAGGGGAATCACCATCCAATCTGCAGCGATCACATTTGAATGGCCGCCGTCACTGGCCGGATTGCCAACGGATTCCGAAGAAATCATTGGGGATACCACCGACACGCAACCTCTGTCACGGTTTTCACATAATATCAACCTGATCGACACGCCCGGGCACGCCGACTTCACTTTCGAAGTCCGTCGGTCTCTGCGAATCCTGGATGGCGCCGTTTGCATTCTTGACGGAGTTGCCGGAGTTGAAGCCCAAACTGAGCAGGTCTGGGCCCAGGCTGCCGAGTGGAGGATTCCCAGGATAGTCTACATCAACAAGCTAGATCGCGATGGTGCTGCCTTTGGACGGACCGTCCGTGAAATTGGCTCGCGCTTGGGTGGCTGGCCGGCGGTTTGTCAGATACCTTGGTTCGAAGGTGGCCAAGGTCGTTTTACAGGGGTTGGAGATGTCATCAATCTGGAAGGACTTTTATATGAGAGCGGTGGAGATGGGAAAAGAATCCAGCGGTACCGCCTTTCGCAGCTTGAACAGGAGCATCCAGAATTGGCCGAGGAATTGCGCCGTGCCAGAGCGGCTTTGGTTGAGCTGTTGAGCGAGCACGACGATCAGCTGGTGGAGGCATTCTTTGAGGCCGAGGAGGACCATTTGAATATCACCCCTGCTCAACTACTGGACAGTCTAAGACGTTGTCTTCTGGCTCCCCATAGCACGATTATCCCGGTCTTTGCCGGTGCCAGCTTCCGCAATATTGGTGTTCAGCCACTGTTAGACGCTGTCACCAACCTCTTACCGAGTCCCCTTGAGCGCCCTGACCCAGACATCAGTCTTGGCTCGAATGTCGGAGGGCTGTCACAGCTGATTAAAGGGGACCTGGCTATCAAGAACGATGACGGCACGGCAGCGAAGTCCAAGAAGAAAGGGCAAGTCTTGCCTCCTGTGGCGATTGGCAATGCCCTGCAAGGCTGCGCGCTAGCCTTCAAGGTCGTCAACGACCCACGCAAAGGTGTGTTGGTCTATATCCGGGTCTATTCAGGCTCGATAGATCGCAATGCACTACTGTACAACACCAATCTGCAAAACTCCGAGCGTGCGACCACGCTATTACGAATGTACGCCAACGAGTCGGTTCCCGTCCAGGCCCTGCACGCCGGCGAGATCGGGGTCATTGCCGGTTCCAAGTATGCTCGAACAGGAGACACCTTAATTTCGTACACGGGGAATAAAGCTACGCCTCCAGAGCCGCTGAATAAACTGCAACTGAGGCCGATCAAGGTTCCCCCACCTGTGTTCTTTGCAGCACTCGAACCCAATAGCTTGAGAGAAGAAAAGGATATGCACGAAAAGCTAGCGTTACTACTCCGAGAAGACCCAAGTCTGCAAGTATCCCAGGACGAGGACACCGGACAGACTCAAATCAGCGGGATGGGCGAGCTTCATCTCGAGATCGCAGCAGACAGACTTGTCAATGAGCTCAGGGCCAAAGCACGGATGGGGAAGATCGCTATCGGCTACCGTGAGACATTGCCCCAAGCATCGGACCCGGTGACAAGAGTTTTGGAAGGCGATCGTGCGGCATCAAAGGGAAAGGCGGGCTGTATAGCACAGGTGGAACCGCTGCCAGACAACGAAGATGGTGCCTTGACCGAGGCAGACGGTGTCTTCAGCCACGAACAAGATGGGAACCTAGTGATCATTGAGACACCGACCTTGGACGAGAAGGGGAGACCTCGAACTTCGGACGACGTGGCCTTGCCCTCGAATCTGACAGTCTCGGAGATCCAAACAGCCTATCTCAACGGTGCACTTGCGGCCTTGAGTCGCGGTCCATCCTATTCATTTCCGATGCGCGGTACTAAAGTCACGCTCACCCTGCGTCCCGAAGAGCACACCTTTGGCGCCGAGACAACATACGCATCTCTCACTGCTGCAGCGCGGCTTGCGACGATTGCCGCGTTTCGGGAGGCGACCAAGCACGCACCATCCACTCTAATGGAACCGGTGATGAACGTCGATATCAGCGTTGACGAAGCAAGTCTCGGCAATGTTATCCAAGACATATCGTCCAGTCGAGGCGGCCAGATCATCTCTCTTGGGGATCAAGAGGAGGAACAAAGCATGTCTGCGGATAACCCGAAAAGGATCGATGTGAGCAAGATCTATGCTCCCAAAGATCCGTTCGAGTCCGGGTCCTCTCGCTCAGGGGAAGACCATCACCGGGTCAACCTGCAGAGGACGGTCAAAGCCCGAGTGCCGCTGAAAGAGATGGTGGGATATTTGAAGCACTTGCGGAGCATGACAGGAGGGAGAGGAACGTTCGTCATGAATGTAGATCGATTTGAGAAGGTTACCGGGCCACGAGAAAAGGCTCTCATCCAAGAATTACGAGGTGGGTTTGTATAGTATCGAAAATGGCAGACAGATGTCACTCACTACTAAATATTCGAGGACCTTGGCCAGGGGTGGTCAATGCCAGATGGGGGGGACATTGTATGTAGTTATATATTTATCTGGAACCACGAATAACATTCAACTCTATCTACACCCTTATTATAGACTTCAGCTGCAGAAGACCTTACGCCTTTCTTTTTATTTCCTTTCACTCCTTTGCATTACTTATCTGGTTCTTCTCCCAGCATGCGCCTGCGGACGTGATCCCTGAAGGGAACCGAGCGGACTGAACAGAAGACACGAAACAAGAACAGTTCTCCTGAGCCCCTCATTCTCGAAGCATCTCCTTATATTAAAGCAATACACACCTTCAAGATGACTTCCAAGGCAATGTGGGAGGTCGACCCGGAGACAAGGAGCAAGGTGAACCACACCATTAGCCAACCTACCGAGGCGCTGACTGACTGGAATGCACTGCAGCTTGCACAACTCGGGAAGAAAGAGGGCGCAGGAAACGATCGATGCTGCGACTGTGGTGCCCCGTCACCGCAATGGGTGCGTTTTCTCCCTGAACCGATACAAGTCCCAACACACAATTTCCTAGAGACGGTTCGGTTCCTCTGACTATCATGTGTGAACACTACAGGCGTCGCCTAAATTCTCGACCTTCATCTGCCTACAATGCGCAGGCGTGCACCGCGGACTAGGTGTGCATGTCTCCTTCGTGCGGTCGGTATCGATGGACGCGTTCAAACAGAACGAGATCCTCCGCATGCAATACGGCGGCAACAAAGCATGGCAAGACTTCTACAACCAAAACGCGGCGATCCCATTTGACGAAGCGACAATCAAAGAACGCTACGACAGCGAGATCGGGGAGGAGTGGAAAGAGCGGCTCGCTGCACAGGTGGAAGAGAGGGAATTCGACAAAGCAGCGTTCCTCAAGGAAAGACAAGCCATTCTGCAGAAGCAGGCGAGCCGGTCGGCCACTCCTGGAGCCGGAGCCAGAGCCAGCAGTGTGGCCAGTGGTGGTGATGGCAGTCGCACGGCCTCCCCAGCTCCAGGCAAGCCGCGTATAACGGCCGACCAGAAGGCGCAGAACGAGGCATATTTCTCCAGGATGGGCGAGGCCAATGCCTCCAGGCCAGATCACCTCCCGCCCAGCCAAGGAGGGAAATATGCCGGGTTCGGCAGTGCGCCGCCTGAATCCCAACAGTCGCAGTCGCAGAGGGGAATTCCCAGCGCCGACGAGTTTTCCAAGGACCCCGTCGCTGCCCTGACAAAGTCCTTTGGCTGGTTCAGCGCCGCAGTCGGCAAACAGGCCAAAATAGTCAACGAGGCTTACATCCAGCCTACGGCGAAGAATGTGAGTGTTTGTTGAGGTTGAGTCTTTTTGGCTGGCTGGCTGCTTTTCTTTGTATTGTGTTGCGTCAATGCCCAAAGTATTACTGAATGACTGACCACCCGTGGGTATTCTAGCTCGCCGCGACTGACCTCGCTGCGCAAGCCCGCAATGTCGCCCTTGCAGCAGGCTCGGGCATCCAGACCGGAGCAAAAGGAGCCGCCGAATCCTTCAACAAGTTCATCGAGGGCCAGGACGAACGGGCCAGTGCTGTCGCGGCCTCGCGCAAGGTCGAGCCCGAGCGGAAGGACTTCTGGGATAGTTTCGGTGCGCCTTCGGAGCCCTCCAAGTCCAGCAGTAGCAGCATCGGCACTAGTGCCATGAAGAAGCCACCCGTGGCAAACCCGCCCAAGAAAACGAAAGAGGATGGCTGGGGTGATGACTGGTAGAAGAGCCAGCACCGCAAATCTTACCCGTCACAACACACATGGCCATGGTATCTTGCTCGAAGCAGCAGTCCGTCTCCTACACGCCATATAAGACCACGACGCGCCGCACAGTCGCCGTCCGGAAGTCAACGCTGAAGCTGAAGCAACACAACTTTATAGACAGGAAGGATAAGGGGGTGGCAGGTCACGCTCTACGAGGATGCCGGCAGATGGTTGATGGCTCGGAGCCGATGGGGCTTCACGTTGTCACTCCAGAGGAAGCATTATGCTTTTTGGTCTAGTGAGGTGGGAGGCACAAGAGCAACTGCAAGGGATATGCAGAAACATGCAAGGATCAGATTTTGTTATACACTCGACCCATTGATAGGGTGATTCAGAGGTTGGAAATCGGATTATTGCACATGCGCAACAGGTTGGCTTTTTCCTCAGATCATTCATATCTGTACAAGTTCTTCCCATCCATGTTGAAAATGGGCCACGAGTCTTGTCACCTCACCTCAACTGCCATATGCCCGTGTCAATAAAACAATCATCTCGCACCGCGTCCGCGCCACGAATCTCCTCTCCCTCTGTAACCGCCTCGGCCACGGGCGCCAATCAGGCGATCTTGCCCTCGCCTTCCGAAGCCAAACTCGGGCCCTTTGTCAACCCATTCCTCCCTTCCCTTGTACTGTTCAAAGCTATATCGTTTCATCCCTTCATCACCGCTACGACCCAAACTGGCGAATCCGACACGGAGGTCGCGGAACATATCGAGTCTTTCCTCTGCAACCGACTCCGGGACAGGCTTGTAGTACAATTTCGGCTTGGCGGTCGTGAACTGGAACAGCTCATCTAACGCCTTGAAACCTCGGCCGGTCGACCCTGCATTCTTGGGCCCCGATGGAGGTTGACGTACGTGGTCGTCCTCTCGATCTCGACCGCTTGCGCGAGGCACCAACACTGCACGGTCCGGATGTACTCCTGGCGGAAGCGATTCGGGGCCTGGTCTATCGGTTGACATGGAAATACGGGAGCTCAGACGGGGCTGCGAAGGAGGGAGGGGCTTGTTGGTGTCCATTTCCTGGAAGACAGCCTCGACTCCGTCATCACGTCTTTCGTAGGCGACTTCAAACCGGCGGCCACCACCGCCACGACCACCGAACCCACCACCTGTCTCTTGATCGATCCACGATTGCACCTTGTCATCGGGGACGAAGTCGACAAAAAGGGGTTCGCGCATGCTTTCGTTGGGGTATCGGGTATCGTGCATGGCCGTGCGGACTCGGGACGCTGCTGCGACAGAGTTGAACGAGACGAAAGCATGAGTGCGGATATTGTCAAGAAAGAAGAGTGTGACGGGATCGGAGTCGTTGTCGGCGGATGATCGTGGTTTCGCTAGTGATGCGATGTGGCTGCGGAGGGATGGGATGTGCAACGGTCGCTTGAAGTTTCGGATGTAGAGAGTGGATGTTGCTGGGTGAATAGCAGGAGGGACATCTCGTTCTTCCGAAGGACTCCTGGACCTGCGGGGGGAGGTTGATAGTAGTCCGTTCTGTTCTTTGGGGTCTTCAGGTCTATTGTCATGTCGCTGTTGCACTGGTTCTGTGGTCACACTCATATCTTCTCCAGGCTGCTCAACGATGACTTCTGTTGCTGTCGCTCCGTTTGTAGGCTCCCCTCGTATCTCCTTTGCAATCTCGGTCTCTGCCTTCATGTGCTCCAGAGCAGATACTTGTTCTCCAGTCAAGGTCTCTCCATCCATGCTCAATCTCGCCTTTTTGCGCGCAACTTCTTCTTCCGAAGGAACTGGCGTTGCACTTCTTTTTCTTCGTTTCCGTTCCTCGTCTGCTATTTCGCTCACCGGAGGTGATGAGGACGGTGGTTGGATAGGTTGAGCCGAGGATGGCTGCAGGCCTGACCTTTCGCCTGGAGTGGACTGTTCTGGGACGGGTGCCGAGTCTCCCGCAGGTTGCTCATCGACGTCAGCGTCGGATTGTGGCTTTGTTTCTTGTTCTCCCACGGACTCCTTTTTGGTTGCTTCGACTTGCTCGCCAGAGCCTTCTGATTGTGTAGCCAAATTAACATTCATTTGGGATTCATCTACTGATGGTCGCTCCTGCGGCTCTGGCCCCTGCTTGGTACTCTCGACCACCTCTTCGGCATGGCTATCTTTCTCCTCGGGCTCTTGCGGCTTTTCATCCCCTGCGCCGTCTGCTTTTGAAAGCCCTTGTTCAGCGTCGCTTGAAGCGGGCACAGCCTCGTCGTGAGGGTCCTTGTCCTCCGCGGACGGGTGTGTCTCGGTTCTCTCTTCTGCGCTGGGGTCCTCGGCGTCATTGGCGTCGTGTTCGGGTCCGGATTGCGCCCCATTCTCTGCTTCGTGTTCTTGTAATTTATCGACGTATTGTTGCTTCAACTTGAGGCCCGTGAGAGGGATTCCTCGCGCCTTGAGTTCTTCCTTTAGGTCCGCGACCTTGAGTTTGCTCCAGTCCGTCATCTCGACAGTGGTAACGAAAGGCGAGTATTGAGTTTGAATGAACGACTATAACACGTAAGCCATTACCTAGAAGTTCGCGACGACTAATGTTTAGAAGACTTTCACTACAACTGCAGCCTCGTCCAGGAATGCGACGCGACGGGAATGACGTCGCCTTGGCATTGGGTCATGTGATACAGCATTAGTCATGTGACCTCAGCCTTGTTTCAACTTCAGCTTGCGACTTGACTTGATGCTTGACTTCATCCCTTCAAATCTACATCTTTGTCTCGCAGTAACACAGGGCAGCCTGTCACCGATTAGCCTGTTGCAACAGAGGCGAGGTGAATCTTCCGTCGCCTGCCCCTACTTGATCGATGGTTTCGGTCCCTCGCAACACCGGGCTCGTGACTGCACGCCCTTTCTCCTGGCTACTGCGCAGGCAGCCGCCGAGGATGTCAATGAGCCCGTCACAGTGGGTGATAGGATTGCCGATATTAAGACTCAGACTTCGATCTGATCTAATATGGTGCTTCAAATCTGCCAGCTTGGAACGTCAATCTTGGCAAACTGGACCCTTCAACGCTTCATCTCCTGTCTATCATCTCCCGTTAAGTGAGTCTCATGCGGGATGATGCATAGTAAAAACAGCAATCCTGTTCCAGCGCTGCAGTTTCTGCCCGAATGATCTCTCTTTGCCTTTCGATCACGGCTGGAGATCTGCGTGGCTCGCTTGTGGTTTCTCGCTCGGAAGCTACCGAGTCTGGGCCGACTTTGTCTAGGGTGTTTCGGCCCCCTGACAGGGCACCATCCCGGCCTTCCACGTGAAACCAAAGTCGATACAACGTCTGCCTCAAGTCGATACTTTCCAAACGACCAGTCGGTTTGCCCTATATGTCTCCTGATTGTCTTTCAATCACGACGCCAGGTTTGTTATTGTGTCACAGTGAAAATCCCAAACCGCTATTCGCCCGGACAATTAATGGCGCGATCTTGCGTGCCTTTTGCTGCTTATGTTCCCGGCTATCGACGTTGGGAAATTATATTGATGGTCTCCTTTGGCGGGAATATCGATGTATCAAGTGCTTTCTAACACACTCGCCTCCAGAACATTGGTTGCACCTGAGAAAAGACCTCCCTCCTCATCCTCCTTTTTTAGCAGAAGAGGGCCAATGGACCTGTAGAGGATCGAGAGCAATATCATACATATATAAGAGCCGGAGATGTTGGACGAAACCCAATTCTTTCCCACTCTCACATCTCTTCCACGGTCGCTTTTTGTTTTTCGGCTCTCTCCCTCTTTCTCTAACACACCGCCGGTCGGTCCAACATTCATTTCCAGTTCTTGCGAGCTAGTCTCTCTTTTTCGGCCTATCCTACTGTTCGCATTCCAGTCTTTACCTGATTTCTTGTACATACCTCAAGCTCTACGATCATCCACCATGTTTGAGAAGAAAACTCTAGCCATACTAGCGGCTTTGCTGGCGATGGCACATGCGCGGTTCGGGCAGGAACAGATCCCAATCCCAGCAATTGCAGCAGTGCAAGGCGGATCCCCGGGCGTTGCTCAAACCATTGCTGGCGCCGCAGTCAGCGATCTCCTCGCGGCCACCAACGCATGTGACAAGCTCAAGCGAGGCGACCAGATCATTGCCGAGCTAGGAAACGGATCCGACGCAGTTGCTGCTGCCATTGGCATTGTGGCGGCAGAGAAGAACTTCAATCCTTTTACGCAGTCGATCCCGACCATCTGCGATGACCCTACTTTGCCAGCTACAGATGTGCTTCGTGGGATCACGCCGTTGATCGATCCAGCGGTTGGCGGTGCCGATGTTGCTAACGCCCTGTCTGCGCAAACTGTCAAGACTCCCTTGGACGCTACGGGCAAGAGTGTGGCGGATCTGTTGGCTGAGAACGGTTTCACCAATTTCACAACACAGGACGCTGCTGGCAATACGGGGACAGCACCTGCCGGGGATGCGGTGGCAGCCGATACCAATGCCACGGCTTCAGCTTCAGCTTCAGCTTCAGCGTCCTCTTCAGTCTCGAGTGCTACCACTGCCGTTGTTGACTGTGCAGCTGCAGGATCATCAAGTGAGTAACAAACAATCCTTGGAGTGTCTTGTCCTTGTGGATCTTGGTATTAACAAACTCTTCTTGCAACAGCTGCAGCAGCAGCCACCACAGCCGCTAGTGCTGCCAACACGACTTCGACTTCGACTTCAGCCGCGGCTTCAGCCACGGCCACAGATACCACGAGCAGCGGAAACGCCACGCAGGCTTCCACCGTCGCCGGAGCGGACTTCGGCCTGTGTGTGCCTACCATGAAATTCGAAGGAGGACTAGGCGGCCGCCCTGCCACCGAGTTCACTTTCCTACCTATCGACCCATTGTGCGCTCAAGGGCAGCAGGAAGCATTGAATCCGAGTATGTTGTTATCCGCAAGGACTGTCGGATGGATGGCATCCAATACTCCTCCCGCAAGCAGCAAAGTTACTAACCATAACCGTGCGTCTAGACATCATCACCAATCGGATTTGCGACCAGCTCACCAATGTCTGCGAATCCAACGACGCAGCGAAGTCTCTATGTCGAGATGCTCAATCTCAGATTCAAGCCCTAGGTACTCGGGACAAGACTACGGCTGATACCTGGAACAGCCTGCTGGGGTTTGCGGGGGCGGTGACAAACCCTGACGGAGGCGCTGCTGAGCCTCCGGCGAAGATGAGGATGGTTCGATCATATCGCGCATAACGCGACAGTCTGATCTGATTGATAGGTATGCGCATGACGGCTCCAGAATACTCTGGATTTCCCACAAAATGCAGGGAGCCTTACCGGTTATGACATTGATGCTGCATATCCTCCACAGGAGTCAAAGAATGTATAACACGTGTGAAGCGTATGCCACAAAAAGTGGCTGTATATAAGCAGGAGATATGGCGCTTCAATTCTCCAAAACATGTATTTTACAACATGGATATATACATCCCGGCTTGAGAGACATGTATACGTGGTCCTGCGTAAAGAACAAGTAAGCATAGCATATTCGCACCGGTTTCTTTCTCACGATCATCTCAAACTTAGATCCTCGCATGTTGTCAGTGACACCATAGGCGATACCAGTGAATGGCAGACATTCAGGCCTGGTGGCTTAGCAAATCACGACGACATCCCATCTCATCACATCCTCGTGACTATTCGGTCCCCTCGGCGAACTTTTGTAATCAACTCTTCTGCCTTGGTGTAGACTCAGGATTTACGGGTCTTCTGGATCCAGTCAATTGCTTCAAGGAGATACGGTACCTGCAATTCCACCAGTCGAGTCAGCAAATCCTCTCACCTTCCATAGCTATGAGGCTGGCCATGGCACAATCCAGAGTAAATCCAACAATCATGCACCAATGGCGAGATTAATTATAACACGAGGCATCAACTCAAAGTAGAGGTATGAGGAATCCAGTGTACGTGGCAGACTCACAAATTTCCTCGGGTCTTCGGTAGCAGGAAAATGGCCCAGTCCTTTCATAGCCTTGAACTTGGCTCCAGGGATTTTGTTGGCCGTAGCTTGGCTCATCTCAGGAGTCGTGCTCCAGTCGGACTCGCCGGTGAGGAAGTAGATAGGACACTTTCCGACGTCGATGCTCGAGACGCGGTCGCGGGCGTCGAAGCCGCCGAAGTAGAAATCAAGATCACCGTGGAATATGCCGTATGCCTGGCCTGAATATAGATGCTATATCGCAACACAAACATCAAGCTTGTTAGTCTATGACGGAGAATAGAGATTGTTTGGAAGCAAATGAGGTATAAAAGGGGCATTGGTGTGCTTCATTAACGACGAGGCAGGGTGAGGCCCAGGGGCAACGAACCCATATCAATTTTTTGTTGACATATGGACTTTTCGGCGCCATCATTCCGTAAACTGCATTGTCTACTGTCAGCATTCTGGCCACATTCACCGCTTGGGTTTACCTCAGTGTGGAAATTCCACTTACTCCAATCAGGGTTGAACAATGCCTGATTGACGACTGGCGATTTATCATTGAATTGCCGGTCCATGGTCAAATAGTCACACCCTTGTAGAGGGATCGTGCCACCAGCACCCACCTCATCGGCGCGGATGGCAACAGCAACACAAACTTGGCCGGCCATTGAGGCACCGCATATGATCGGCTTCTCGAGCTTAAGAGCTTTCACCACCTCGCGGATAGTGCCGACATAGGCATCCTCGTTGTTAGTGTGGTTGCCTGGGATGTGGTTGCTACCAGGGAACGAGCGACCATGGGCCGGCAGGTCGAAGGCAATCATGGTACATTTCTCGCGCATACGTGCATCATTCATGACGCCGTGGTACTGTCTGCTATCGCTGCCCGCGGTGTGTAAGAAGACGATCTGCTGTGGTCCGTCTCCAGATCTTTCGTAGAAGACCTTTGATCGACCCCATAGCGGAGCGTCAATGTAGATATACTTGCCGATAAGAGAGTCCTCGTCGGTCTCGGGTTGTTCATCCTCTTTGAGAGGTCCGTTCTGGCCTTCACGAAGGAGCTCAAGAAGCCGGGTGGCAAGGTGACCGTACTGGGCGAACTTGACTTGGTTGCCTTGCACGCCCACGCCTTCTTGAACAATGTTCATGCCCTAGAAAAATGAAAGGCGCATCAGGAAAGGGGCAATTCCGAGGCAAATGGACAGTCCACCTACCTGTAAACCGACGAAGCTGGTATAGGGGGCCACCGGATCCGCAGCGAAGAAGTGCTCCCATTGCTCGGGCTTTGCTCGAAGGACAAAGTCTGCTTTATCGGCGGGACCTGTTGACGTGGAAGTCTTCGCACCTGGACGAACATCCACTAAGATAGCTTCTTCTCCGCCTGTCGAGGCAACGCCTAGAGTCACTGGCTCAATAAACCCTTTAGTATCAATGAACGCCTGCCACTGGGGATCACTGTTCAAGCTTTTATCGAGCGTAGAAACCGCTTTCGACATAGCTTGGGGCAGTGATGCCCATGAATGGGTTGTCCCGTTTGTGTCTTTGCCTAAGGACATCGTGATCGTACCAAGATCCACCGTGGTATGGCTTATGTCCACCTCCAGCTTGCAAGTAGGCAGAAGAAGATTTGAGTTAGGGGAGGGGAAGGATGAAATATCTGGACCCTCCTGGTTTCGAGCGTACTTTATAAAGAGTCAGACTACCGTTCTCCGCATGCTTGTTCTTTTCACTCGGCTGTCATGGCCCAATGCAGGTTCAAGCGATCGACCAGGGGCGCGGTATGAAGCTTTCTGGCGACTGCCGTGTTCGTCCATCTGAACGGTACCGTGGCTTGCCCGAGCAATCACCACGCTGGACGGGGTGAGGAGGAGGCATTCTGACAACCCATGCATCTTGAGACTTCACCTGGCATGCGGCCCTCGGCATATGCAAGACAATAAGCACACAGCAGAGACCCCGCAGAGAGAGAGAGACGATTCTCGAGCTCATGTTTCCCATAATTCGAGCACGGAAGGTTGTGCAGGATGCATCTGAAGGCAGCATTCTCCGTGTCATGACCCCGCAGGATACAAGTCTTTCGAGGGGAAGAATAGGCCGTGAGGAGCAGGTTGTACTGTAGTTCATCCGAGGCTTTGTTACAGTCAGCTAATAGGTGCTCGTGCTTCGGTTGTGGAGGTGAATATGAGGTCGTGGTTGGAATCATACTTGATGTTGATCAACTGATGATAATACAACCAACTTAGGTGACTGCAGGGAGAGACACAGCACGTGACACAAAGATGCCGCCAACAAGCAACAAGGAACAAGCAATCCCTCTCTGTGCCACTGAATGAGAGAGATACAGAGGTCTGATAGAGGCCGGTACCCGTATCGACTGTCTGCAGTCTTAAGCCCTGGTTCGATTAAGTCTAAGAGACCGTGACAATGGATGCCTCGACGATGCCGAAGAGGCCCTCCCAATCTTCCAGTCTGATCATATGTACAATATTTATATCCTGACTGCATCATATTCATCCACAATAAATGTACAGACAGAGGCCGACCACCGGCCCATGCAACAAAAACTCAAGCAAGCAAACGCTCCGCCCTCGCTAAGACAGCATTGCGAACAAACAAAAGACTCAAAAGCGGGATCATTCGCTTTCCCTTTCTTCAGCAGGAGTCATCAATGAGCCTCCTGTCCTGCCACGCTTTTTTCGCCAGTTCATAAAGAGACTCGAAATTGCCATTTGTTTGGCACATGGATCGGAAGTGTCCATCCTCCTTTTGAATCAATTCCCAGGGGTCGGCGTACTCAACCACTTCCCCCTTGTCGAGCACCAGTACCCGGTCATAGTCGATGATCGTTTGCAGGCGGTGCGCAATAGTCAGGATTGTATTGTTCTTCAGCTCCCGTAGAGTGTCTTGGATCTTGGAATCTGTGGCATAATCAATGGAGGCTGTGGCTTCGTCCATGACCAGCACCTTCGGGGCTTTCAACAACGCCCTTGCAAGACAAAGAAGTTGCCGCTGCCCCTGAGATAGGTTGGAGCCAGATTCCGCGATAGGTGACGAGAGATCCCGGAAGATATTCTTGTTATCTTTAGCATTGCTCGCAGAACGGACCAAGGTCGAGTCCGACTGCATTGTGCCGCTGGCTGAAGGTGACTCGTCACCGTTGGGACTGCAACTGTCACGAAGCGTAGGCGATCTGCTGGTGGCATCCGGTGGCGTCGCGGACCCGGACTGATCTGGGCTTCCATGAGCGCCGGGTATCAGTTGGACTCGACGAAGCGCGGTGAAAACTTCCTCGTCAGTAAACAGCTCGAACGGATCCAGGTTGCTCCGCAATGTGCCGGCAAAGAGTGTTGGATCTTGAGGAACAATGGTGATGGCTTCACGTAGGTCTTGGAGGCCTATCAACCCAATATCCACATTGTCGATCAAGATTTTGCCCTCGTCAGCTTCGAGTCCTCGGAACAGGGCTAGTGCGAGCGAGCTCTTGCCTGCGCCAGTTCTGCCGACAATCCCAATCTTGTGTCCGGGCTCAATGCGGAATGACAAATGCTTCAGCACCGGCTCCAGGTCAGGACGGTATCTCGTGCTATACCCGATGAATTCTATGGCTCCCTGACTTGGCCAATTCGATGGTGGTCTTGTATCGGGAATGCTGGCTGGCGCCTCTTGTTCGACATCGATATACTCTTGCAATCGCTCGACTGCATTCATATTCTGCTCATTGG
The DNA here is from genome assembly GCA_024611085.1 of Exophiala sp. LBMH1013. Lineage (NCBI taxonomy): Eukaryota > Fungi > Ascomycota > Eurotiomycetes > Chaetothyriales > Herpotrichiellaceae > Exophiala > Exophiala sp. LBMH1013. The sequence continues at coordinate 1,694,370 of JAMFLB010000006.1, read as the reverse complement.
CGGCATATAGTCGTACGAGCCAGAGGACGTTCTGCGTGAATGTGATGGCATATGACAGAGCCAAGCCCGCTGCGCCTGGGTCGATGCGACCTGCATTCACTATCAGAAACATGGCAGAAAAGAATGACACCAAAGCTCCTGCAATGTCGATCCGGAACGCGAGCCATCTGTTCGTCGCCCACAAGTATATGTATGGACGGTTGTGCGTGTTCACCCGGATGTTGCTTTCCTGAATGAATCGGGCCTCGTCCCCGTAGGCTCGAATTGTCACCACTCCTGTCAAAGTCTCGCCGAAATGTTGGAAGAGCGGACTCCGTTGAACCGCTTCGATTCTTTTCAGGTCTCGGGACGACCGGATGTACAACCAACCCGTGAGGACGTACAGGATGGTGATGAAGAAGCCCGGAATCAAAAAGCCTGGAGTAATCACCGAGATGAGAATAACAATTGTAAGAACAGAAGCGGCACTGTGAAGTAGGCCGATCGCCACTGGCGCAACTTCCTGGTCTAAAGCTTGGATGTCTTTGGAGAATCGGTTGGTTAGTTGGCCCAGAGGCGTAGAATCGAAAAAGCGAAATTTGGCTCGAAGTATGCTCGTCAGCAGTTTCTCGTGGATGACCCAAGATGCGCGCTGAGAGCCCCAGAAAAGGATGATTTCCCGTGAAAAGCAGATGAAGACATAGACGGCTCCAATGATCGCATATACTCCCAGGTAATAGCCTGCGTTGACGTCGGAGATTGCCCTCATGATCCAAGCCTTGCTTGCATTGACCGCCAATTCTGGCATCTGAACGTACGAAGCTCCGAAGCTCGAAGAGGTCGCTCCCTGCGATCCATGGAATGCATGAACCACTGCGTGAGCCGCATGCGTGCCTTGTATATGGTAGGCGTTAGCCCATTCTCTGATCCACAGATTAGTCGCGACGGAGCCAATTTGGGTGGCTATGAAACCGAAGGCGGCAACAATCCAATAGTGCCACGGGCCCATCGCCTGAAGGTACATCTTGATTGTCGACAGTTTGACGCTCCCAGTGGCTTTGGCTTCGAGCCGATGATCAACAAAAGTCTTTTCAGGCTTATTGGTCCTGGGCTTGCCTTTCCTGGAGCCTCGCCAAGGGGCGCCATTGGGCACGGAACCATTTCCACCGGATAACTTGGAGGTCTCTTCCTCCAGGTTTGACGGCACTCGCGAAGGAGCTCGGGAATTCGCCCGCGATACTGGTCGTGATTTGAGAAGGTCATCTCCAAGCACACCATTCTCGGCAATCTGTTGTGGCGTGCCTTGGGCGACTATTTTTCCATTCTCCATGACAACAACCTGGCTGGCAAAAGGAACCGTCAACGCGACATTGTGAGAAACAAGAATGCAAGTCCGGTTTGCCATTAAGTCCCCGGTAAGTGCTTCCTCGAAAATGTGCTTCGCAGTATGAGCGTCAACCGCACTCAGGCAATCATCAAGGAGCAAATGCTTGGAGTTGGAGTATATGGCCCTGGCGAGAGAGATTCTCTGTTTCTGCCCTCCGGAGAGGGTAATGCCCTTCTCCCCAACCAACGTCTGGTCGCCTGCATCGAGGATTTCTAGATCACGCTCGAGAGCACAAATCGAGATGATCTCGAGATAACGGTCTTCGTCGTAGGGACTGGCAAAGAGAATGTTCTCTCTGATAGTTGCATTTACCAACCAGGCTTGCTGGGCGCAATAAGCAACACTGTCGGTCAGGCCGGTAGCTGGGTCAGGGCGCAACTCCTGTCGTGGAACACCGCCGGGAATGTAGACGTGCCCGCTCAGCAGTTGCATCTCGCCGAGCATGGCCATAAGAAGGGAGGTTTTCCCTGACCCAGTTGGGCCAGCAATGACACTGAGCTTGCCTATCTCAAAATCCACATTTACGTCGATGAGACGGAACGCTTCGGATGATTGGGGCCCAGCGACTCCCCATGTTAGCGTGGCATTTTCGAGGGCGATGCGAGTGCAAGGAACACTGAATCGCCTACTCTGGCGTAATTGAACATATTTCTCCGTTTCCGCCTCTTCGAGAAATTTTTCCACGCGGTCCACTGATACCTTTGACTCTTGCACATGGGCTACCATGTCTGCGAGCTGATCCAAAGGGACCCGGAGCAGGGAGAACATGGACAAGGCTGGAAATGCGATCGAAGGCACAAGAGGCCGTCTCTCGACCTTAGTGTAAATGAGGAATGAAGTGAAGGTGATAACGATCGGGACGCCACTCCAAATGGTTGCAGCAGAGGCCCAAAGAACATACTTCCGCCATAGTGCAGCTAATTCAATCTTCCTCTTTTCATTGACGTTGTTTTGAAAGCGTTGCTCCCAGGCGAAGTACTTGATAATTCTGATGTTCTGAAGAACCTCATTTGTGACGTGAATTCTGGCGTCGGTCGCTGCCATGATGCGTTTCTGCGCTGCCTGGAATGATTTTGCGATATAGAGATTCAATGGGAGAATGAGGATCATTAACACAATTCCAGCAAATGAGCTGAAACCCAAGACCATGTATAGTAAGCTCACCGCCATAAAGAGTTGGACAGGGACTGCAGCCCACAAAAAGTGTAGGTAGGCGCAAACATCCGCGACTTTGAAGGAGTCGACAGACATAAGGTTGATGACGGTACCGTTATTCGCCTGTGAGCTATTGACCTTCTTAGGGCTAGAGGTCGATGTTGCTTCACCCTGATGTCGACTCCTCATAGTCTTCCAGGACGATTTGACCTTTGCCCAGAAGGCTTGCTTATCATCGCTCTTCTCCTGTGCCATGTCCGCATCTGTGCTTGCTGCTGCTTTCCGCCGCAGGGTTTTGGAATAAATTTCACCAACGATGATAGCTCTTAGCCGAATGGAGATCTTTCGCCCGATCCAAAGAGCTTGCCCATCGCCAATAGCCTGCACTGCTCCAGTAGCGAAGAGGAGTATAACGTAAAGCCACGCTGATGTGAGTGGGATCGTATCGGTATGCTCCAGATACTCCAATACGGCTTTCAGCAGCAGGGTCGGAAGGAACATGAAAATGCTGGCAAGCACGCACCACGCGCCTTGTATGAGGACATCGGATTTGAAATGTAGCAGAAGTCGAACAGCAAGTGAGTGTGTCCTCTGGATTTGCCGAAAGTGAGCGAGCACGACCTCTGCTTTGTCGGATGGCGCCACGTTCCAGACATCTGATAATTCAAGCGGCTTTTTGAATCCCTTCCAGACGATCGGGTCAACCCAGGCGAAAGACATCAAGGACAGTACGCTAGCCAGTGGTTCCCGGGATGGTTCAATATCACCTTCGTACTCTAGTAGAACCTCCTTGTTCCCTCGTCGAGAGCACAGCGCAATTAGAACCAGAGTAGTCGTGATCGCGAATGAAGTTATCGTCAATATCTGGGAGAGGCGGCTTTCCGGGTGGATAAACGCCGACCGAAAGACCCAGACTTGAAGCAGCCACTGGGCGATATAGAGGGTGGCGCTATGGTTCCAGAGACCTTGGACTGGGGATCTCCATGTTGTTGTTGAGGCTGTCAAGCGAGCTCCTGCAAGAGTGGCGAGGTATGCAGACACAAGGATCTCCGCTATGGATGTATGTCGGATTCTGGTCGGGCTATGGACAGCAGCAATAATATTCACGGCCAACTGCCCCAATACCAGCAGCAACTCGGTCGTGACCAGGAAAATTTCCCCGGTAGGCTTGTCCACGTCCTTCAATGAATGATTACCGTGGCTGAATGTTTTCTGTAGAGTTAACCTTGTAAGGCTATCAGCGTCCCCGTCCGTCGACTCGTCTTCATCATCGCTGATATCCACCAAGAGGCTGCGAGTATGATCCCGACGTGGTGGCTGTTTAAACATCCGGCGTCCAAGCTGGAGGATAAGAAGCAGCGCCGACGTAGTACACGCTATGAGGGGAAATAGAGTCTGCAGATAACTGTTTGCACATGATTAGAGAACATTCCTTCGGGCAAGACATGGCGGTAACGTACTCTGCTTCGAAGCAAGGGCTCAAGTCGTCGGTCTGCCATATGGGACTTTTGCAATGGCCGAACATGGTTGCAAAAAGTGCACAATGTACCACCACACCTTCAGTCAATGCGGGTCAAGGTTACGACACTCATATCGCGAGCAATCGGCCCGGAGATACAATATGTATAAAAAGGAGAGCTCCCAAAAAAGTTGCCCGCAAGTATAAAGAACAGGTGAAAGAAAGGACAAACAATATGGGGAAGACTGCGGTTGTGTTCAGTGAAGTGCAGTTCGGTGGTTGACCTTCTGCAGTCAATCTGCGGGCACACGAATAATTACCTAGGGACAACAGATACGTAAGGTACTGGCAGAAGGGATGGTTGGTGCTGCCTTCTCCACTTGTGGTTAAGATCTTGCAGGTCTTTAGGTAACTCCCGACGCCTCCTAATAAGCCCCCAGCAGGTGCCCAGTTCACGCCGACCCGCGTCCAGGTCACGCAATCAAAAGCAGCTAGAGCGCCTCTAGGACCAGCCAACTACGTCCCAGCTAGTCGGGCACTCTCCTCGATCCCCTGCCGATTTCGCTCGCCTCGCATCCGTCACCGCCCGCTGTCCCTGATACATCAGAATGGCAAACTCCAACTCCTACGTACTCCTATGATCAACACGTTGACCCTTCATTCTGACATCTGAACTGCTCGTTCTTGCACTTCCTCTCCTCAGTCTTGAATCCTGGTGATCGCCTCCTGAGTCGACTTGCCCCTCCTGCCCTTGCCGTGCCGACCGTCTCTCCGAACTTCAAACCGACCCTGTGAATCATGTCCAGTCAATAGCAGTCACTGATTGTGCACCCGGAGAACGTTGCAAGGACCACGGATATCGCGCAGATAATAACAAGACTGCCTTAGGTATTCACTGCAGTGAAGCCTCGCCATACCGAAACGTTATAGACAACTCCTCTTCCCATCTTATATCCCGAACCGATCTCGCGTCTACCTCCTCCTCCGCCACCTGTGCTTTGCACCAGTTCTTCAGCCCGCCACCACCCAAGAGCGGATAGCGCAACATGTCGCAGGCTGTATTGATGAAGGAGTACAAGGCTTTGGCCAAGGAGAAATGGGTTCAGATCGACGTAAGTCATGCAACCCCCACATCCCTGCTGGGATATCCATGGCTGAACCATACCATACCAGATCGACGAACAGAATATCTACCACTGGAACTTGGCCTTGATGGTCCTCAACCCTGACTCACTCTACTACGGTGGCTATTTCAAAGCGCAGATGAACTTCCCCAAGGACTACCCATACAAGCCTCCTGGTGAGTAGGTCGACATCTGGAGAGGCGCAGATGGACTAACCTATCGGTTTAGACTTTCGTTTCAACAAGCCATTGTGGCATCCAAACATTTACGCGGACGGCCGCTTGTGTATCTCAATCCTTCACGCACCAGGTGAGGATATCATGTCTGGCGAGAGTGCTGGCGAGCGGTGGTCACCTGCGCAGCGCGTTGAGTCTGTCCTGATCTCGATCCTATCGCTTCTTGACGATGCCGAAATCTCCTCTCCGGCCAATGTCGATGCAAGCGTAATGCTCAGAGATGATAAGGAGGCATACAAGGCACGAGTCAGACAAGACGTGGAAGCCTCTAAGAAAGACATCCCTGAAGGTTTTGTCCTGCCCACGCATGAATCCACTAAGCCGGTTATCGAGAAGATCGACGACGACTTCTGGAATGATAGCGAAGCCGAGGATGTCGACTTTGACGATTTCGACGATGCCGCCAATGGAAGCGAGTCAGATCAGGCCTTGAACAACGATTCTGAGGACGAAGAGTATTACGATGATGATGATGAAGATGAGACCGAACATGTCAAGGGCAAGGCTAGGGAAGACAGACTAGATTCGGAAATGACCGAACCCGATTCGTGAGAGGGTTGAGTGCGACTGGAAGGAGTTTCATGGCGTTACTTACTAGCATGGAGGAATGGCAGGTTGATGGTGGATTCGATGAACATTGTTCACAGGACATGCGCATTCTCAAGGCAGCCTCATAACCCTGGTTGGTTTCAGCGAAGGCGTTATGGATTGATGTACAGAGGCGCAAGGTCCAGTGAGGGATCGTCAGCTGCAGGCGCGCATTTCAACCCTGGAAGTTCAGCATATTTGCACACTAACTTTGATCGCATTTACATCTTTCCGATTCGAAACTAGATCTCAGGCAATTTCTCGCGCTCAGGGGTTCCTGTTGGCCGAACCGCGGTAATGTAGATCGTTTCCGGCTCAATACCCGCATGCTGGGAAAGAAAGTGTTTCCGAATTGGCGAATACACATCAAGATCTGTGTACTGACTTCGTCTAAGAATCACTTCCAATACGACCAACCATTTTCAAAATCTCCCGGACACATTCTTCTGGTTTTTCCTGGTTGACCCAGTGTCCTGCGCCTTCAACCAAGACTGTGCCATGGTACATTCCTTTCTGGACACTCTCACCATGCTCCATGGCCTCAACAGCGCCCGATTCCTGATACGTTCCCCAGTCAAGCTTCCCAGCAACAAACAAAGTAGGGACTGAGATCTTTGCGCCGGACCATACCTGAAGATCTGCTGCGATCTCAGGCTGGGTTTGGATCCTGTACCAGTTAAGGCCGCCCTGGAAAGTTGTGCGACTGTATTCCTCCGCATAGACTGCGAGTTCATGGTCTGGTAGCCATCGCGATGAACGGGATGAGACAAGCTCGGGATCCTCCGCTTCCATGTCCTTCGCGACTGCCTGGCGCATGGTGTCCCCCAGATCCATGATGTAGTAGCGAGGCATTTTCTCCAGTTCTTCGGCCGTCCAGGCTGTTAACGGATGGGGCTTGTTGCCATCCCAGTCTGCAGATTTCAGATGGAAGTAGCCTCGTAGGAAGGTATGCAAGGGAGCACCTGTTGGAAAAGTCATCTCACTATTGGCCGGAGCAGTGCAGTAGTACCACTTGTAATGCTTTCTGGGCCGGGGAAGTTCGGACAGGGCCTTTTCGATGTCTCCTGGAGGCGGAGGTGGTTGTGAAGGCTTTCCATATGATGGAGATGTTGAGAACGGGAGCTGGGGAGGTCCTTTGGTTGGGTGCGACATCAGCACCAGACGCTGGAACAGGTCCGGCCTGGATAGGGCACAAAGGCTTGCCGTGACGGCACCAAAATCGTGTCCTACCACACAGGATACCGTTTCATATCCCAATGCTTGCACGAGTGTGACTGTGTCCTTGATCAGGTTCAAGGGTCGGAACGACGCCGCTTCAAGCGGTTTACGGGAGAATGTGCGCCCATATCCTCGCTGGTCGAAGGCCACGGCATGGTAGCCTTGTGCCGAAAGCAGAGGAAGGATTTTACGCCATGAGTATGCGATCTCTGGAAACCCGTGGATCAAGAGAATCAATTGAGGCCTAGGGCCTGCTAGGTCGATGTTTCCTGGAAGGGACTCGAGGATGTGGAAGACAAGGCTGTGGGGACTGGTATCTACGAAACGGGATCTGACCCCGGCGGGAAGGTCAAGGGGAGGGAGAGCCGTCGGAGCGGTTGCGTTAGCGGGAGAGTCCTGGTGTGTATAGGCCATGCTGGAAGGATCCTGGGGTACAATACGAGCTGAAGGGAGATGTCGCCCGGGTTCTTGGGAGAGTCAATAATACATCACTTAGGTGTCGGGGAGGTAAGCAATTTATATCAGGCACCCATCAGGCGCCCATCAGGTATAATATGCGGGGAAAAGTTGATTAGTATGCTATACCGCGGGCGTTCGGGCTCTTTGCTCGGGTTTCTCTATGCTCCCTGGTGAGAGACACTAGATACCTTATTCTGTGCGTTCGATGATGCTGTTATTCAAGGCGCGAGAGTAGGTAGGTATCAACCTTAGGTACGAGAATACAAAGCTGGTAGGCGATATTGGGACTGTGGCCGACGAGTGAGGTGCACAGGTCTGCCGCAAAATGATCCGTCCGACGGATCAAGATTGGTTATTGAAACCAATGAAGTTCCCTCGGACGGGCCATTGGTGGAACAATAAACCGCAGTCAGACGGACAACCATTTCCTCCTCATAGACAAATATACAGTCACGTGCTTGCACAGCCGACCCGACATGGCCCGCTGACGTTTGATTAGATTGAGCAGTAACTTCATGACGTAACCTGCCCAGAATTTGTGTGGGACTGAAGTAACAGGAATCTCGATGTTTGATTGGGCGACAGCCTCTCAGCAAATCTGTCCGGGCTGCACAGACCCCAGAAGCAAGCGAAAGCTGAGCCACATTTCCCTGGACCTCGCTCCCTGGTCTCTGAGCTACTACCACCCACAGTATCTTAAGGTAGCAACAACTACAGCGCATCTCATCGCAACCCTTTGCACGATCCAGGTTGTCAAAAACATCCTCTTGCTCGCCTTCAACTGTCACCTTCACTCCTCCCTCTCATCCTCCGCGCTTACTGGAGACGAGGTCAACCTTAGAGAAGCGGATATGGAGAGACATACTACCTCTCATACCTGTCTGCTCGTCGCGCGATAGGCACTGTCGTCATTTACTGGGATACTTGCTTTTTTCGCTGGGAGTGACTCGCCATCACATCTTTTGAGATAGATAATTATCTCTCGCCGTCGCCAGCATGAGCTTGTTCCACAGACGGAGCAGGTCTGCATCGGCCTCTGTAAGTCTATCTACTGACGCGTCCCGTTTCTTTGCGCGTATCCATCTGCAGGTGCTGACTTTTCTTCAACACAGCGGCCGCAGACTCCTGTTTCTACCTCCGCTCAGGTGGCTGCAACTCAAGCATTCCTCGCTAGCCGAGCCTCGCATGCAAATCTATCAGCTTCTGCTGCGGCAGCTGCTCTCAGGAGCATGACCCCGACCCCTACGCCCGTGGAACATGTCCAAACAAAACGTACGGTTCAGAGACAGGCTTCCGCCGGCGCGCTTTCCGGGGCAGGTCGAGGGAGGTCAAGAGGCGGTCTACAAAGGCAAAGCAGTGCTGGTTCTATGTCTGAGAGGACATTCAGAACTCCTTCTCCTTCACCCTCAAGGCAGCCGGGTCGGCCGCAACCTGCGGACCATCCTCCTCTTCCAAACATTCCAGAACAATTTGCCAGCAATACCACCGGACGGGGAAAGAAAAAGGTGCGGGCGTCTAGTCAAGGGCCGCCTCCGCCTCGTGTTCTTTCTCCGCCATTGACGCGACCATCCAACCGGGGACAAAGCTTGGACCGCTCCCGACCGCTCGAGCAACTATCACAAGCTGAGAGGACCAGCAATCTAGCTGCGGTTAATGAGATAGAACGTACAGACAGCTACAACTCGATCAACTTTTCAAGGCCACTATCGCCGCGGCCCCAGTCACCCGTTGCGCAAGCGCTGCCGTTAACGAATGGTGAACGAGCGCCCGGGGGTTTGGTGACTAAAGCCATTTCTCCAGCTGACGCCGAAGACATCCAGTACAAGCTTCTGGACACTGCGAACCAACCGGTTAAGAAAAAGAAGAAGAAGGTTGTCGCTGGTTCGAACGAGGGCAGTCATCTACATGGTGGTACATTGGCAAGTAAACCAGTGGTTGCGAATTACGAGCACGATGCAGAAGCATCGCAGAGTCAAGCAGACCAGCCACGTCCCGTGAAGAAGAAGAAGAAAAAGGCAACGACTCAGGGACAGACCGCCTATCATGCTCCTTCTGATACATCCTCTCGTACCGACTCCGACTCCGATTCTGTCAGCGGTGCGAAAGACCGTCGAGCTCACCGAGCATCGGGCATGTTGACGAAGCAACCATCTATTGTTCGAGAGGACTGGGAAGGCGAACAAACTGAGGAAATTAGTCCAATCGAGGGTCACCAAGCAGCAGAACCAGCCTCGAACTCCCTTCAAGATGGCCAAACCGCCCCGCACAGTAAACGCCCAACCAATACGGCAAATGTGTCTAGGAAAATCGAAGAGCCTAGCGGTCCTCCCAAGACTGTAAATCAGCTTGTGACTTCCGATTCTCCCTCGCCTAGCACACAGCATGAGCCACAAATGGTCGCTGCCACCTCGGCCACGCTTCAAGTTGTCCAGCAAAAGCCTTCGAGAGGCACTTCTCTCAGCCCTTCCAGATCCACCCGGTTCTCAGACAGGCTATCTTCTGACCTTGCCGCAGGGCAAAAGCACGAGCCACCTCCTCGGTCCGTTTCGCCAGCCAAACCTGCGCTGAAGCACCATTCCCCTGCTTCTGGGAGATACCCGAACGATCCTTATGCTCGCGGTTCTAGCGTCACTCCGAGCGAGGCTTCTGACATTTCCAGTACTTCTGCGGATGGTGCCCCCAGGCGCAAGAAGTCTGTTCGTGTCAGCTTTGAATCCCAGCCCGAAATCGTCGGTACCGCTGCATCTGCTGCCCCTACGGAAGGTTCAAGTAGGGAGAAGAAAGGTCGGCTTCCACAAGGGAGAAGCAAGCCACCCCTCAACACAATTCCTTCCAATGACGACATGGATGAGCTGATGAAGCCTCGACCTCAATTGCCGTCCTTCGGCAGTATCAGGGGTCAAAACTTCCGCGGTACCGACGAATCAATCTATGCGGCAACACCAGTATCTTCGCCGGATAGTCGCGCACCCGCACCTACAAAGGAGAATAAGCCAGACACATCGACTTCCTCATCAGCGACCTTTGCTGGGACCAACAGCAATACCTATACGACCACAGGGGTGTCCAGCGACCATGCAGTTGGCGCAATACTGGCACAGGAGCCTCCGCGCTTTTCGCAGCAGGCGACCAAAGAACATCCGAGTGAGCCTCTGCCGCCGGAGGTGACGTCAGTGGAAGGTCGCGTCTCGTTGTCTGATTCAGAGACCGAGACTTCGACGGACAGTGAAACAGAGGAGGTTGAAGGTCCCCATCAATCAGACGACAAAATAAGAGGCATGGTTCATCACGTCGAGCAAGCTCCAGCCCTTGGCCAACAAACAAGACCTGGGACTGGAAATTCTCCTCGGCCAGAGGTGCCAGTCTTGTCCCTCTCTCCGCCGACACCTGCTATAGAACAGGCTGGACCAGATGATCAATGGATTGTCGAGGTGCCAGGAGGCTTTCCTGTGTCCCATGATACCGCTGGCCCGCTGGGAAACTCTGCAGGCCTCGGCATAGATTCGACGAGCGACGATGAATCGGACAATGACAGCATTTATAGCGATGCAGCTGAAGACCCATCCGAGCTTGACGGTACAGGCTTCGGTTCCATTGACGCTATTGTGGACAGTCCCATTGTTCCATTATCATCAACGTTGCCTACTATCCCTGAAAGTCCACTTGCCCAGGAGCAACCACAGGCTCAAGGACCCGTTCGCATGGCCTCTTGGGAGGAGGCACAGGCACGGTGGACCAACATCGTGGAACAGACCCGACAAGGTCCGGCACTATCAACGCCAGAGTCAAAGGACTCTACACTGCCACCGGTAAAGCATGTTTACGATGAAGTCACACGGCAGCAGGACCGCGAGATACCATCGGAACAACAGCGGCAACCGCAGCAGCAGGTGGCACAACCTCGGCGCAAGAAGAAGACAAAGGTTCCCATGGCTGCTGGTGCACCGATGCCGCCTACCTCCGCTCCCATTCAAGCGCCCACATCTGCTGCAGCTCGAAAGAAGCAGCAATCAGTTCCACAATCAGGGGTTGGCCGCCCAAGCTCCGCAGCATCAGCAGCGGCCGCTGCGGCACCATTTAGACAGTCTATGAGGGCTAGTCCGCCGCCAGCGGAACCAGAGGCAGGCTTTCGCAAATCTATGCGCAGCACGAACCAACAAGCCGTTCCCGGCCCCGTTCGACAACAGCAACGACCAGCACAAGTGGCAGCGTCTGGCTCAGCACAACAACCCAAGGCAGCATTGCAAAAGAAGCATATCCCTCCTGCACCCGCAGCCGCGACGCCGGCTGCAGCCTTGGCGCAACGGTTACCGCCTATGCCGCTGCTCGTCTCCAACGACAGTGACTCAGACAGCTCGTTCCGAAAACGAAGGCGCCGCAGGGCGACCTCGGAGAGCCAGCATAGCATGCGCCGAAGCATGCGTAGTGCCCCTGAACCGACACTCCGGGGAAATGGACGTAGCCAGATCCGTTCCCCGTCACCTGAAGGTGGTCGACCCTTCTCAGCAAGCGGGCCGCGGACCACTATGAGAACATCTATGAGAGGATCGGTGGACAGTGGTGTGCCTACTCTTCGGGGCTCGCCAGAGGCTAAACGTTCATCTTCTCTATTTGGACGGCGCCAGAAAAGCCCGCCTCCAACCCCTGTCTTTGGGTTGACGCAAAAGCATCGATCTCGGATAGCGGATTCGGATGATGAGGACGACGTTCCACGGAAAAACAAATATCGTTCGCGATTCGCGAATGATAGCGACGACGAGTACGATACCACACGACTCACACCTGTTCGGGGCATACCCCGCCGGGATGGCGACGGCGATTCGACAGATCTGGAAGATAGCTCAGAGGACGAGAAACGACCTGCCCAGACCCCGCCTAGACTTCAGATCCCGTCAAGCAACGGGGTAGCGCCTGTGGGAGAACCCCTGTCCCCCAACACCGAGAAGAAACGTGGGCTATTTGGAATGTTCCGTGGTAAGAAGCACAAGGACGACACGTCTTCGCTGATGGGTGATTCCCCTCAGTCGCCTCCAAGGATAGATGCGAACAAGCCTGCACAACTGGGATTTGCATCTGCTGCGGAGCGAGATCGTATCATCGAACAGACGAGGGCGAAGCTCGAGGCTGCGAAAGAGCAAGAGCACCCTCAATCACCACAGACATCTGCGAAACTGCAACGACGACACCAGCCGCAGAGAATGATGAGCGATTCGTGGCCACTACCTCCCAATATACAGGATAGTGGGAGGATTCGCCCCAGCACTTCCGACGGAGCACCTGTCAAGAACGGGTCGACCAGACTTGTTGATGGGAGCATGCGAATCAAGGAGCCAATTCAACCGGTGGGAAGGAGCGGAAAGAAAAAGAAATTTCCCATGTTGCGAAAGGCTTTCGGGTTGAAGGATTAGTACTGCTTTTGACCTCACTACGCCGAGCAAATTATACCATTCACTGTTGTTTATTTGTTGTATGGGCCTCCGCGGTCCGTGGATTTTGTTCCCATCGTCGGAACCAACAGCAAAAATGTCATTTCATTGAAAGACCCGGAAAAGGTGTGGGATATTCTTTTTGATTGATTTAGATCATGGCCTTTATTTACTGGGCTGTTGGTTCTGGCATACTATTCATTATATGGAGCCAGACAAAATTGTCGAGACGGCTTCTTAGGTGATAATCAATAATATATTGGATGGCCGATAGATACTGAAGAGATGGACTCAAATCCAGGTGTTTCAAAAACTTCGAGTGATGAGAACCTCAAACGTCCCCTGCTGTGCCAGTAGCTGCTTAGGTCGCGATGTCGAAGATTCCTCCACGGGTGTAGATTGCCCAACAAACATCCGGACTGCAGTGCTCCGGTTGGGGGTTCCCATTCTCTCTTGTCAGAGGCAAACTAAGTATCCATTTTCCGTGACACTCCGAATTATCGGGCTCCATCTGGCAAACGGCGGCCGGGGTATATGTTCAGGAGTGACCAAGCATCCGGCTTACTCACCTCGGGCGGTTGAGGTAAGCGACGCACAGGAGCGAAGCGATTCGAGAGGGGCGTCGATTGAGTCTTTGCACAGTTCGATGTATGCTGCTAGAGGAATGGATATGGTCACTGGTTAGTAACAGCGGTTAGTGGCTGGAGCGGGAGGATGGTCTGATCTGATAGAGGCGACAAGGGCGAGAGGGCACCCACGTCAGGCTGGGACGCAATGCGATCATTGAGGCAAAACTCCTGATGATAGATTGAATAATGACTGAGCTTGTGATCAGCTGGGTCCGGGATACTTCTTCCAGACCATCATGGTGAAGAGGTACAAGTAGTACAGTGTATATCTTACCACAGTGGCGAGTATGATAGATGCCAACCGGAGACAGAAACAGGCAAGGAGCACAGTGCGCCGTGGGTTTAAACAGTGATGCTCCTGCGCCTCTATGATGCCGCCGGGGGGTTGCCTGCGCCCAATAATGCGGGCAGTTAGAGGCAGTCAGTGGGAGTTTGGGAGAGTTTTCACCGGCTGTCCTCTTCAAAGGTCAGTTGCTGGCAATCCGCCCGCCGCGTTCCGCCAATTGCGCAGTGATTTGCCCCACCTTAGCAGTGGCCTCCTTCGTCACCCCATGAAGAATGAGGGACAGACACTACAAGCTGCGCCATTAATAAAAACAATTCCATACACCTTCCGCTTCATCCCAGACATCTTTCTCTTCAGAAACAACTCGACTCCTCTGACCTGAATCCTACTAAATTCCAAACCATCTCATATCTGATCCATCTTCATATCGCTTCAATCAATATGCCTTCCTCGCTCGAGCAGCTCAAAGCCACTGGCACTGTACGTTCATCACCCCGCCATCCCGCAATGTCCTCATGAAAGAATTTCAACAAGCTCACAAATTGAACAGACTGTCGTCTGCGACTCCGGTGATTTCATCAGTAAGTCTCTACAGCATCTCAGATCCGTCCTCTCGCTAACCAATTGCAGCCATCAAGAAGTACCAGCCTCAAGATGCCACCACCAACCCGTCGTTGATCCTTGCTGCCTCCAAGAAGCCTGAATATGCCCATCTGATCGAAGCCGCCGTCCAGTATGGCAAGTCACACGTACGTCTGGTCTCCCAGCCCGCACAGAGCCGATGCTGACTTGCATTTACAGGGCAAGAATATTGATGAGCAAGTCGACTCCGCTCTTGACCGACTGTTGGTCGAGTTCGGAAAAGAAATCTTGAAGATCGTTCCGGGCAAAGTGTCGACTGAGGTCGATGCGCGATTCTCTTTTGACACCAAAACCTCAGTCGAGAAGGCTCGCCACATCATTGAGGTAGGTTTAACCTCTACGTCATCCCTGAGCACACATTCCTGACAGCATCCAGCTTTACAAGTCCATCGGCATCGACAAGTCTCGTGTCCTGATCAAGATCGCTTCCACCTGGGAAGGTATCAAGGCCGCGGAGATCTTACAAAAGGAGGGAATTAACTGCAACCTGACCCTTATGTTCTCTCTCGTTCAGGCCATTGCTGCTGCTGAGGCCGGAGCCTTCCTGATTTCACCCTTCGTTGGCCGCATCCTCGACTGGTACAAGGCAGCCATGAAGAAGGATTTCTCTCCGTCAGAAGACCCAGGTGTCAAGAGCGTGCAAAGCATCTTCAACTACTACAAGAAGCACGGTTATAAGACCATTGTGATGGGCGCTTCTTTCCGAAACATCGGCGAAATCACCGAGCTCGCTGGCTGCGACTATCTTACCATCTCCCCCAACCTGCTTGAGGATCTCTACAACTCGACCGACAAGGTGGACAAGAAGCTCGATGCTTCTGCTGCGGCCAGCCTGGACATTCCTAAGAAATCCTACATCAACGACGAGCCTACTTTCCGCTTCGACTTCAACGAGGAACAGATGGCTGTCGAGAAGCTCCGTGAAGGTATCAGCAAGTTCGCTGCCGATGCAGTCACACTGAAGGGTATTCTCAAGGAGAAGATTGAGAAGGCTTGAATGAATGGAATGCAGGTACATAAATGCTGAATGATCTCCGGCTATGAGTCAATCGATTGAGTACATTCGACCAGTTCACAATTGCAAATAAGGCCTGTATATAATCCTCCGACAAGTGCGCATCCAACAATAGAATTGATTTTGTGCAGATACAATAATCAAAGTCATCATGATGGGTGCACAACAGTAGGTAGGTACCGTACCCTCCCACCTAGGTGCTTCCAGTACTACCGTAATGACGTATGTCGGCATACTTTCCTCGATATTCTGCTAAGGAGTCTAGCGGCGTTGTCGACAGCCGGCAGCAGTGCGATTGAACCAACTTTCACAATACATCCTGGTCTATTTGCAAACCAGGGCGATCTTATACGGTCGACCCAAAGGTCCCATGGCCTCAAAACATAGACGGTCCCTTGGGATCGCAGTATGATATCGATCTCGATGTGCTGACCGTGTGGTCTTCGCCATCCTAAACCTCCGCCATGAAACTGATGCGACCCCAGGAAGCCAACAAGCGAGGGAACATTGCGACCGCTCGGATCGTGCCAGCTCTATTACTAGGAATCATCGGATATTCAGCATGGGTGGTCACAAAACATGTCTGCATTGACTATCTCATCCATCCACATTCATCTATACCCGTCCACCCGCAGACAGGCGCCGCCATTGCCATCTTGACCATATTCTATCTACTACTACTTATCGCTCTGGCATGCTTTGGCCGGCTCCTTCAAACAGTTACCACCAACCCTGGCTTCGTGCCACGCGGGCCGCAGTGGTATATTGAGAAAGAGAGGGCCCTTGAGAAAGAGCACGGTGCAAGTCATAAAGAGGGGGCACTGGACTACGGCACAACCGAGGGATATACGCCACGACACCTTCGCCGGGACAAAGGGTTCCCTGCTCAGGATTTCTGGCACAAGGATGTCTTCGTGTGCGGCTGGGATGGACGGCCTCCCTTCTGTTCGACATGTTACAACTATAAACCCGACCGGGCGCACCATTGCAGCGAACTCGGCCGCTGCGTGTTAAAGATGGACCACTTCTGTCCCTGGGTGGGCGGCATCGTGTCCGAGACTTCTTTCAAATACTTCATCCAATTCACTTTCTGGGCTGCTCTCTTCTGTCTACACACTATGGTGGTCATGGCGTATTACTTTGCGAAACGCCGACGTGAGGAGCACTTTGTCAATGTGCATTGGATCCTGGTTTTGGCGTTTGCATCGCTGTTCTTGCTTTTCAGCGCCGGGATGTGTGCGTCCAGCCTACAATTTGCACTTGTCAACTCTTCCACCATTGAGAACCTCACCCGCCGCACCAAAGTCTGGTATCTAGCGGTGTATATCCCTCGAGCCGTGTTCGAGAAATACCATGCCTCTGGTCGAAACGATCTAAGGTTGATCACATACCCACGTCCCCCGTCGGAACAGTTTCAACTCCTCCAACAGCACGGTGCAAAATTGAACGATAGTCAGCAAAGCGTTGCTCATGAATCGTGGAGTCCCAACACTCCTACTGCTCCTGCCGTTCCAGCTGAAGCTCATCAACGCCAATCACCATCTCCCCTGCCTTCACATCCTGCAGAGACGGCGAGGACGGAAAATATACCTCTTTCGGCGCGCGACAGCTCTTCCCCTCCAGTCCAGCCGGCAGGTGCTGAGAAACGCACATTCGCCATTCTCGAAACAGCGCCTGGTGCCAACCCTTTCGATATCGGCTGGTTCAACAACTTCAGGGAAGTCATGGGATATAGTGTTCTGGACTGGTTTCTGCCGCTGCGTGCCTCTCCATTAGTCGACCATAGCGATCCGACCAGCATGTATAAGCTCGGCCCTGTCGTGGCAAGACTGAAGAAGGATGCACGTATAGTTGATGATGGCGAGCAGACCGATGATGAGGCTGGGCCACGGCATGGTCAAAGTGACAGTGAGCCGACAAGGACAAGAAGACACCATAGAAAACGGCAAAGGAGGAAGTCGGAGGCTAGCAGGAGTCAGGCCAGGAGGGTTGGAAGCGTGAATCGAGAACACTAGAGTTCATAACAAAATAGCATTTGTTACTGTCGGTTCAAGGCCTCGCTTTTGCTAATACTATTGTCTCGTCTGGATTCCTGCAACGAGGAAGGTAAGGTAAGGCAGATTTCCTGTATACTGAAGTAGGACAGGTAAGTATTTGTGGGATATTCGTGGAATATCCGTCTGTTCATGTCTTTTGTTTGATTGATTGATGGAGGCTTGATTGCCCGATATATACCTTAGATATCGAGACAGAGGTCAATACCAACCAACCAAGAAGTAAAGTAAGATATGTGATGTGATATAATGTGATGTGATATAATGTGATGTGATATAATATCATTCAGACGCCCAAACATACGCCCTCGCTTCCCATATATACAGTAAGATAAGGTAGTTTATATGTATATATGATGGTGTATATCTCATTCAGCCTTACGCGGAATATCAGTCGCTTGACAAGAATCAGGCGACCCCCAACAGCAAAGGCAATGCAATGCATGCATTCATGGATAGACAGAGGCATGGGTAACTGTACTGTACTGTGGTTGTACTTGTCCTTGTCCTTGGACTAAGGTATGCAAATCCCAGTATGGGCCATCAAACCCAGAAACCCCTCGGATCCCTTTTTCGTGAAAGACATTGGTCGTCAAAACCCAACCTCGACCTCAACCTCAACCTGAATCTGAACCTCCAGATTGGTCGTATAAACGCCGTACACCGGACCAGGACCAGGAACGGGAACAGGAGCGGGAAGATATAATGATATCGCCCCGAAATGTTACTCCTGCTGCTGATAATAACTTCTGTGTGGCTGGTTGTTGATTACAGAACCATCCATAAGGCGCCTCCGACGACAAAGAAGACCATCAGTACCGTTAGGATGCCGGCGCCGGCTCTGTCGGCTGTGGTGATTGTGCTTCGTAGGGCAGTCGGGTCGGCGACGGCGGTGGTGCCGGCGTTGGGGTCGCTTTTTGAAACGGCACCGGTGCGTTGGGTTAGGGGAGTCAGGGCCTGGCGGTTCAGGGTTGAGCCTATTACTGATAATGCTGCCATCTGATCATCGAGAAACGGAGTCAGTCAGTCAATCATTCATTCATTTCTGGGTTGTGGAAGGAGAATCATTGGGAAAGGAAAAGGAAAACGGAGATGGATAGAATCTTACCTGTTGTCCGACGCCCGAGGTTCCATCCCAGGTTGTCGTGTTCCACTGCAGACCGCATTCGCGACCTGAAGTTCCGCCGTCACATTGACCTGCAGCGCCGAGCGCGCTGGCCTGTAACTTTGGAGTGATTGTGCTCTCTGTGCTGGGGACAAGGAGGGCGGTGACAGCCATGGCGCGGGCAAGATGAGCCTTGAAACTCTTCTGATCTTGATCACACACCAGGGTGGGCTCGCACTGGACCTCGACCATAATGTTGCCGCCGTACTCGGAGGGGAAGAATAACTTGATGGCGCTATTGAGGATCGTCGTCGTGCGGTTCTCCCAGATCGATGACCCGTTCGTGTAGTTGTACATGTATGCTGCGCCGGCTAGCATGGTGCCGTAGTTGTAGGTCCACACGTATCGCGTCTGGTCGATACAGCCGTTGGCCGTGTCGGTGTTGTCCCAGATATAGAGGAGATCGCTGCTCGTGTCGTTCTGCATCAAGGCGCTCGATGCGATCCAGTCGTACACCTTCTCGGCCCAGTCGGCGTAACTCTGGTTTCCGGTAACATAGGCCAGGCGGGCGGATAGTTGGAAATTACCCCCGTTGGAAACCGTGTTTTTCAAGTTATACCCGGCGTTGAATGAGTAGACTTGCCATCGGAATCCTCCTCCGCAGGTCGCATTGTCCCATAGATTCATCTGGAAATTGTACACTGCTTGGGCGAGACTGAGCCACGACGGGTCGCCTGTGCCGTTGCTTTCGGGGAAGTTCGATTCCACGGCATTCATGGCTGAAAACGCCCAATATACTTGGTCATCCACGCCCATCGATCGAGATTGGTTGGCCGGGTTGAAGTTGTTATCTTCCCCGCGCTGGAATTGTAGCGCTTGAGACACTACGTCGTTGTATGTCGAGTCGTTGGTGTATTGCCAGTAGTTGATGAGCGTGCCGAACATGGCGCCGGCTTCCCACCAACAATACGTCCCGTCGGTGTACGGGTTGCAGCTTTCACTGCCTGGGAGATATCCTGGGATCTGGCCCGTTTGGTTGCCCGTGTACACTGACATCATGTCGTATGCCACTGTTGATGCCACGGAGGCCACATTGCTGGTGTCGGAAACATCGAGTGATAGCGCCAGTGCGCATGGCACCAAAGCTAGAGGCAGAAGCCTCATTGCGATTAATGAGGGATTTACGCGCAGCGATTTATAACGATTGACCTGTGGTTTAGCGACCTTGAAATGTTCGGGCTGGTATGTGATGCCGAAGGCGACCGGTTTCTGATACGACAAGGCTTGCCAGGGGTGTGGTGTCGAGGCTGCTCAGCCAGAGAACGAACGATTTGATGAGAACGAACGGTGAGAGAGCAGATCCCAGCTCAGCCAGAGAATATCCGAAATTTTCCGGAGAGACAGACGACACAGCCAGGTGGTATCTCGAGACTTGGATGGTCAAGGGAGTGAGATGGAACAGTTGGAGCGTCAACAACAGCCAAATCTCGAAGAGCCGAAACGAGTGTCAATGGTTAGCAACAGGGCAACTGATGTGAGGGATGATGGACAGACAAGCGTAAGTAAAGAAAAGACAGGAAACCTGAGTCGGCGACATCATGCAAAGCCACAAATAGCCGACAGGGCCACTTACTCCCAGCCTGACACTGTCTGACCATGCACCCTGCCTGGCCCGTTCTTTTCTGCGGAGACAAACACTGGAACACGTAATCAGTGACGAGTCGCGGCCAGTCTGATATCTACCGGTGCGGCTGAATCTGGATCGGAGCGTCTCTTTCGCCGGCCCGTCAAACATGGGGCAAAGAACCCCCTAGACCAAGAAGATGTAGAGTATATATGAAGGCCGATATGTCCGTATGCCCATGCAAAGTCAAGATAGCAATCGGTTTGATGCAAGACGACGTAGTAGGGTCATTGTCGTGTGAGGGGGCGAGACGTAAGCCTTGTCTCAGCAAGCTATAGGCAGCTACCGCCCACCGGGCTGCCATCTCCCGGCGCTTCGGGCGTCCCTGGGAAGAAGATTGTCGACATTTCGAGGCCACCAAGATTCCCGCTTGCTCCGATCGTGATTAGTACCGAGTTGAGTGACATGTGTGGCAGCTGGCGGATGGCAGCTTTTGCAAATGCCTCGTGATAGTTGCGCCACAACCGAGAAATGGCCTCACACCAGCAAAACTGAGGTTGCAGACTGACCAATGGGATAAATTTTTAAGCTTTTTAGTGCAGACGCTAGAGGAGATAGAGGATACGCTAACCATCTTAGCAACGCCGGCTAGTCCACTAGATGCGGCCTCGTCACCTCGTTCGGAGTTCGGGGCCATAATAAAGCACACCAAGCATTCTCTAGTGTAGAGCTTGACCCAATCAAGGATGAGCTTAGATCCACATACGTCACTCTTTTCACCCTGAAGTACGACACAACAACAAAAACAACAACAGCACCAGCACCAGTAGCATCAGCAACGACGATTTGAAGATCGAAAATGAGACCAATTGATTGATTGACTGTTGATCTAGCACAGCTATGTACTGCCGTACAGCGGTAATGACAGTAATGAAGAAAATATCTGAAACATGACATAATCGTTGCGCCGCAGGCAATTGGACCATCTGGGCTCTTTTTGAGAGATACGTGGAGAACCATATCCACGATCACAACCGCCAAGGCATGTTGCGAATTTTGATACCCTGGAGAACAGTTAGAGTGTGGAGTGACCTGCGAAAGGCACGTTAGCAGCTGGACATACAAACCGCATTGTAGTTCTAACCGTAGTTCAAGGGGCTGAGCCTCACTGATGGGGTTTAACCTAACGGGAAGTGCGACAATAGGCACACTTGATGTGACCACACCCTACACACTTGCTGGGTGCTAAAGCTGGATTGTTGAGATAATCACATTGATGACATGTCCACCATCCCGCCATTGAAGGCCGACTACCCAGCCGGAAGGGTTTCTTGCTCGCCGGCCCAGCATGCTCGGTCAAGATCTGAAGCTCCTCGGAGGCATGATAAAACGACAGGTGGCCTTTAAGCTCGATGTATAGTTGCCCGTAAGGCCTTCCAGCATATGGGCTAATGCTATGGCTCCAGATGTCTGAAGATGTGGGAGGGTCGATATCGTTGTCGACTTTGCATTCGGAGCATCGTTTGTGGTTGCATTCAAGACACTTCTCGGTAAGGGCAACTTGGTATGGCCCTGCGTTACAATTGTGGCATTGCCATAGTCGTGGCATTCCGGCCTTGGGACGATAAAGCGGTTTTCAGATCAATCGTAAGAGAGTGAAGGGTTCAGGGGTGCAAATCGTTCGATCTCCGCGTATCAAACGACCCAAGTCGCTGTAAAGTAATCACGTCGCTGGCAAGGCTCAGATGGTGGATGGTCTGTATGTCAGCAAAAACTTTGAATCTCAAGAAGAGTGTGTAGACTGAACACATCATGATGTGTTCGAGCTCATCTTATAGATGTAGCCCAGGTAGCTTCCGACTGAAAGCCGTTGTGCGTGTAGGGACAAACATGAGCACCCATTTGGCGTCAATGGAACAAGGTAGCGTTCCCAAGGTAGATTTGTTGAAGTATTGCAGGGCGGTAGACCAGAAGGATTGTTGCTGTCGCAGCTTCTCGGACATTGGTATGTTTGTAAGGAGATGCCTGCCACCGGATCAAATGTACATCTTCATAGCATCTTACCTTCTTTCGAACAAGTCGAGGTCTTATAGTGAGTATCATTGGCGAGAACTGTATTCATTCCGGCTCTTGTAGTATCCGACATGGTATGTGAAGGGTTTCTCCACCCCAAGGATGGCAAACACGAGTTTTGAGCAATGTCTGTCTGTTGGCATGATTGAAAATAACAAACACACACTTGGCGTCGACGACACTCCTTCTCGTGTGGCATGCTTCCAACCCTACCTTGCAGCATTTCAAGACGTAGCCATGTAGATAGAGGTCAACTCTTCTTTGACGTATCCACTGCGCCAACGAATGATTAGAATATACCGGGGGACATAGATGACAATCAGTATTTGTGCAATGCTTCGAACGGTTGAATTCATTATAAACGAGGCTGGTCTGTCCCACACTGACACATCAACACCTACCCGCCTGACCACGGCCAGCCTCACGCGAAGGGACTTGCATGACATGACAGTTTGACAAAACGTCCACACAGAAGGTCAGTCTGTAGTCGATCCTGGCAGGTTGAAGGTAGAATGGCGGAGATGAGGACAAAGTAGTTGTGACTGGGCCCAGACACATCCAGAAGTATGAGCTCAAACAAAAGAGCCAGAATCGTGGACACAACAAATATACCACTTCCATTCCGTCGAAGCCTGATCCCTGCGAGTACAAGTGACTGTAATTGGTTGCCTCTCTGCTGCTTCTGTGCGAGATGTCGGTCAGCCTGGCAAGCGATAGGAGGCAATTCGTGTGAGGGCCAGGCTGCCAGAGGGCACCAACCTCCACACCAGATATGTATTGTAACTTGGGCCAACTTGTCACTCGACTACTGACAGCTTCGTCAGATGTGCTCGAGAGTGTATAGGACGAGGAGGCAACAATCCTCCAGGCAGAATTGTTCATCACCTGCTTGTATGACCTTCAGGTGGTAACAATCTGAAATAAAAAAGTAGTAATAAGCGAAATAATCCTAGGATTCATTAAATGCTGCCAAGATGTTGGATGGTCGGCATGACCTTCCTCGAAAATAAAATGATATATCTAGATACTCATGGCGAGATTAGCTGACGGATATGATGGATAAAAGACACGACTCTCCTGATCAATGTACCATATACATCATTCCTCTGTCTTACATGTGGTAAGAAGACCCGTGAACGAGTTTAAATGCCCCTTAATCGTTGGAAACCGTGATAGCTGAATAGGGAGAATAGGGAGGGATAACGAACGCTCGCCATGTCCCTACTCACCCACGATTCCTCGATTTTAATCATTGGCGCAGGGACTTGGGGATGTAGCACAGCTCTACAGCTCGCCCGGCGTGGCTACCGGAATATCACCGTCCTGGATACCTATCCGACACCCTCGCCCATCTCGGCCGGCAATGATGTGAACAAAATCATGGAAGAAGGTGGGACAGGGTGCCGCCCCAACGACCTGTTCATCAAGGCGTGAAGAGTCGCTGATCATGTCCAGGGACGCCATCTCCCACGGATACGGACGAGGAGTACGTCTGGAACCGAATGCATCAACTCGCAACCAACGCGTGGAAGAGAGATTCCGTCTATCGGCCATTCTATCATGAAACTGGCTTTGTCTATGCCGCGACCTCGGAAGAGGGCGTTCAGAAGGTCGAGTCCTATGCGCGATCATGTAACTCGCCGGTTCGACGCTTATCCACGGCGGACGAGTTCCGGAAGACCATGCCCGACGGTATTCTGACCGGCGACTTTCCGGACTGGAAGGGCGTTTTCAGGGAGAAGGGAGCAGGTTGGCTTTTCGCCCGCGGTGCCCTTGAAGCTGCTTATCATGAAGCACGTCGGTTGGGCGTGTCCTTCGTCACCGGAGAGACTCAAGGAAAGGTGGAGCGACTCATCTACTCGTCCTCAGACGTTCTAGGCGCCGAAACGGCAGATGGAGTCGCACACAGGGCTGATCGGACAGTACTCTGTGCTGGCGCAAACAGTGACAGACTACTCGATTTCGAGCGCCAGCTTCGGCCGACGGCATGGACGTTGGCGCACATTAGAATGACTGAAGAGGAGAGGATGCTTTGGAAAGATTTGCCCGTCTTGTTCAATATGGAGCGTGGGTTCTTCATCGTAAGAGCTGCCATCCTTTTCTTCCCACTTACGACCCGTGGCCCCTGACCCAAAATCTCCAGGAACCTGATGCTGCCCATGGAGAGCTGAAATTCGTCGACGAACATCCTGGATATTGCAACTTCGTTCGCGACCCGCAGACAGGAGAAGAGCGGTCAGTCCCCTTTCCGAAGCAGCAGATCCCTCTCGAGGCAGAGCAACGAGCACGCCGGTTCCTTCAGGAGACTGTGCCACAGATTGCCAACCGTCCCTTCAGCTTCGCGCGTCTCTGCTGGGATGCAGACACGCCTGACCGCCAGTTTCTGATTGACTCACACCCGAAATATCCAAGCCTTGTCGTCGCGGTTGGAGGTTCCGGCATGGGTTTCATGCTGATGCCTGCCGTTGGAATCATGGTAGCGGATGGGCTGGAAGAGGTCATGGAGTGGAAAATGAAGCACCATTTTCGGTGGAGACCAGATACTGCTGCTGCCCGGGATTGGCGTGATACTCAGGATCGATATGGAGGAGACGGAACCGTAATGGACTTGCAGAAAGTGGCTCAATGGACCAAGATTGGCGACCCCTGACCGCAGGCCGGAGAAGCCGCTGAAAAACTCAATGAACAACAATAGTGCCTATTTGTACAGCGGCCTGGTAGTTCTCGTATATTCGCACAAATAGAAGGTCATGGCTTCGCAAACTGACGACGTCGACTTTCCGGACTACCAGGCTAAGTTGAAGCAATGCTCGTATTCGCCTATAGAGGCACATTGCCGTGCGGCCTGGTGCGTCTTATCATACAAGCCCTGGGTGGTCTTCTTATCCTCTCGAGGGGAGCCGAATACGGTAGGGCCCTGTTCCGTAGGGGAGGCGAGGCATCGAAACCCAAATTTATCGGTGACTCAATGTGCCCGACAGTTGGTTTTCCTCCTCATCTGGCTGTTCCATGGCTCAGCAAATGGAGTATAAACCATTGCACATTGATTTTGTCATGGTAATGACGGGAAATACCGTCACGTCCTCTCCTGAAGCTTGATCCGTCAGTTCCACTAGGTCAGAAGGCCACAGTGTGGGAATCAGCCTGCGATGGTCGCCTTTTACCATGAAGAGAATGCCGCCTTGTGCTCACCCATCGTGGGAACACTAGCGGGGATTTTCAGGGCATCAATTGACGCCCAAGGCAGACGACCTCATGTGCGGTTGCAGCGTTCGGATTCCAACTGATCAGAGAGATCCCCTTATCCTTATGCACCAAGCAACTGCCGACAAAGCAATGCGGAGCTTGTTTGTATTCTCAGGCAGACGGTCATGAGAAAGTGGCGACTTTGTATCGGTTTGGGCATCAATAAATCTCGATCGGCACTCTTCTGACCGCAAAGAGAGACATAAGGCAGCATCGTTGGGTAGGAAAGGTAGTACCACTACTGTAGAAGGCGGACTGCGCATCAAGGCGAGGACAAGGCGGCCGTGTTTCTCCATCCCACAGGTATCGTTCAGGAGACTGTGCCGACCAGAAGAAGAGGGACCATCGTGAAGGAAAGTTAATCTGGCAAGGAGATATGGCAAGGAAATGTACCGACCTGGCAGGCACCTACGCCTCCTTCAGTAGAGGATGAAATGAGAATGATCGTTCCAACATAATGTATAGGTACCTAATAGTAGGTGGGTAGATGAGGATAGAGCGCAGGCAACGAACTGTTCGTACTGCATGGTACTGTCGAGATACCTAAGGTAGGTCGGTAGGTAAGGGGTAAGGACGCGTAGTTAAAACATTGACCCTAGGTGGGGAAGGTAGGTACCTGATAGATGGGCACCTAGGTAAGGGTAGACACTGATGACTTTAGGTAATGCATGACGTCCAGGTACCTGCTAGATGTTCTGTAAGGTATTGGTAGGTTGATAGGTACCTATACTGGTAAATTAATTCGTGTTGGCCGCAAAGTATCTCTAGACTGGCTGTCAAATCCCTTCCATCCTGGTGTTATTTGTTGTCGCACGCACCCTTCGACTTCATACATCGACGCCTCTCCTTTTGTTGTGCTACTCATCCTTTCTATATTTTTCTTGTCAAGCCAACGGACCCTGGTCAGACGTGTCAACAATTCCAAACGGTACCAATCCCATATTTCATATATCGCTGCCCCTCACAGAACTCATCGCTGCCCGCCTTAAGTGGATGCGTCCTCGACCTTTGCGTTGATCCCTCTGTACCTTGCCCTTCTACTCTTGCCGCAACTCTACATCAGACTCAGTGTCTCTCT
The DNA here is from genome assembly GCA_024611085.1 of Exophiala sp. LBMH1013. Classification (NCBI taxonomy): domain Eukaryota; kingdom Fungi; phylum Ascomycota; class Eurotiomycetes; order Chaetothyriales; family Herpotrichiellaceae; genus Exophiala; species Exophiala sp. LBMH1013. Next base: position 1,667,587 of record JAMFLB010000006.1, on the reverse strand, counting down.
CCGCCGCAGAATTGCGCGACTGAAAGTCCGTCCATCTCACAGCCGCTTCAGGTGCCGAGTCGACCTGCAGCAGTCATCTGTGTCGACTCCATGTCTTGAGAAATCCGGTTTATAGCAACCGCGTGTTTCGACTTCTTCCCGATGACTGAAAACCGGTATCGTCCTAGCTCACCCCCGGGGCGTCGGTACGCCGATCCTCGTGCCTCTACGGGCATGGTATTCTCCTCTTCGTTCGATCCTCGCTATTATACACAGCCACGATCCGCCGTCGATTCTTTACCAGCTTCACGACATGGGACTGTCTATGCCACACAAGGTGTAGCGAGGAAAACATATCTTGATGAGAGCCATCCGGGCGGGGGATCTACAATCAGAACCGAGTACACTGTCCGACCAAGAAACAATTCGACAATCGGGTCTGAGTCCCGAAGGCCTGTTAGTGCATTCATAAACAGACCTCCGTCACCCACGCGAACCCGACCAGCTGTGGTCACCACTTCGGCTCGTGGTGAGGATACAAGAAGCCCCGTTATAGCCTCGGCAGGAGAAAGATACCTTGTGCCTGCGGCATCGCATCCTCGGCATCATGTTAGACAATCAAGCGCAACGAGAGCCGAACCGGATCGTCTGGGCGCTACAAGAACCCACCGACAACCGGAGTACCATCGCCGTGGCGGCTACAATGCACCTTTACCGGATGAAGGCTTCTCGTATACAACACCGAAGGAGCACTTTTTACAGGAGTCCTCGAGGCCTCCGCAGAGGACGGGGGAGTTACAGCCGGCGGGAGCGACCGGTGAGTGTGATTGGCCTGCCAGAATACAGAGTACCGCCCAGGAGGGAAGGCCCGCCTCCTTCTTCCGCCCGTGCATTGGATAGGATCGAAAGGTCCGACCCCTACCGTGGTAGCGGTGTTCGTCTTCGTGACTATGAAGAACGCCCCGCCGAGATCGTGTCTCGGCACCGATCCTTTGAGAGCGCCAGTAGTGCACCAATATCGGGACGATGACTATGCCCCCTCCCGGGATGACCGGGACTCTCGCATTGGTTCAAAACGACATGATCGGACAGATGACGAGGAAAGAACCCTGAGAGCTAAGTACCGAGACGAACGGGAAAGAGAGGTTGTACGCCCGGCTCCACGGGAGTCTGAGCGTGTGCGGGATCATGAGCGGGAGCGGGAGCGGGAGCGGGACAGAGACCGCGAAAGGGATAGAGATAGGGATAAAGGTCGAGAACGAGAACGAGATGGTGATCGGGAGAGACTGCGAGAAATTGACAGAAATATACGAGGAGCCGATGAACGTCGCCCACCTCGAAGTCGTGAGGACAGTCCAGAACCTGTAGGGTCCCGAAAAGGGATTGTCACTGCGGCGGGTTTGGCTGCCGCAGGTGCTATTGCAGGCGCAGCGGTCAAGAGTTCAAAGAGCACTCAAGAGGGATCCGAAAGTGACGGTCACCAAGATCGCAAGCATCGGAGAAGAAGGCATCATCACACAAATGACGAGACCAGCCCGGACGAACTCGCAGCGCGTGTTGAACGGGGACTCAATCTCAAGAATGATGACCGTGCAGCCGACGATAGGGGCAGAGACGATGGTAGAGGTGGCGAGGCCGGAAGTGGTCGTGAAGACAACTATGAGCACCGGAAACGGCATCGCCGGAGACACAGGGATCGAACTCAACGAGGAGATGAGTCAGACACGGCGGAAGATTCTGACCGCAGAGAACATCATGAACGCCAGAATGAAAGGGACAAGAATGCTGACTTACGTGAGCCTCCTCGCTCGCGTCATGAGAGGGGGCAGTCTCGTGATACCGCGCGAGATGGACCTTCTTCAGATCAACATGTCATTCCCCCCGGTGAAGACGAAGATGGCCGCCCACGACGTGTTCAACTAGTCGAACCTACCGAGAAGAAGGAAGAATTCAAACCAAAGGGCATTCTCAAACCCCCACGGGAAGTGCCTTTCCCCGAAGACCCTCACCCTGAGCGGGAGGGCGTGGCCCCTCTGAAGGATGCGACAAAGGACGGAATACCGCCACATGCACGCTGGACCAAAATCAGCCGAGTCTTGGTGAATCCCGAGGCACTAGAAAAGGCACATGAGAGATTCGAAGAAAGAGACGACTATGTGATTGTGCTACGTGTGGTGTCCAGAGAAGAGATCATGAAGTTGGCGGAAAAGACCAAGGAAATCAGAGGTATGTCGCCCTTTCATCAGCCCCAGGTTTCCCAGTCGGAGTGATCACTTGTGTATCTTCTTGGAGAAGGACTTTCCCCGTATTGACAACGTTTCACAGAAGCTCGTGAACGGCAATGGCAAGCCGAACTCGAACAGCGTCGCCGTCAACGTAAAGATGCAACTGGATACAGTGACGGTAGCGATGGCGAGACGACCGATGGCGGAGAAAGACCACGACTAGCCATAGATCAAGCTCCTCTCATTCAAGGAGACCCAAGAGCATATTTTGCGCAGCAACAGCAGCAGCAACCTTCGGTTCCTGTGAGTGTTCCAGGACAACCTGGCGTCGCTCCGCCCCAGCCAGCTGTCCCAGTAATGGCGCGCCCACCACAGCAGACGCAGGAGATACCAATCCCAGATATACGAGTCGAGCCGCATACCAGTTACTACCCGACAGGGTGATCAATCTGCCTGGCAGTGACGAAATACGCCTGTGCCATTTGTTGAATGATAAATTTTGCAGTGGGCGTCGTGGGGTTGGAGAGATTGTGGCAATAAATCTATTCCTTGCACAAGCGATGCAGTGTTGGCAGCGAGGCTTCCCAGGGACAAAGAGACTCAAGATGATGTGAACCATATTTATCATGTCGACCACGGCCAGTTTAGCATTGTTTGTTCAAGAAGTTGATATATAAGCAATCTGTAGTCAGTTTTACAGCGTCTTCCTCCAGTCCCCATAATCGAATATCTGAATGATAAGACGAGCATGTTCTCACCCCTTACTCTTCTATCCACTTTCCAGCATTTCGAACGATATTTCGGCGAGGAGGAAAGACACGAGCTATCACATGCTGCAACACCCCCGAAGCCACGAAACACATTTTTCTTGCAGCGAACCCACAATGGTTGCTACTTTGTAGTCCAACTCCACGACGGTGCAGGGGAACACGCTGGTCCACCCAGAAGGCGTCGTAGTAACGAAAATGCTTTCCATTTCTATGGTGGCCGCGTCTCGGGGTTGAATTGCAGAAGTTGGCAGATCCCGAAATTCGGGTCTGCTTCATGATGGAGAAGCGAGCTTTGATCAGATCCGAGGCTGTCAACCTTCCCGGAGCCGAAGTTATCAAAGGAAGTGAGATGTGCTCCACCGACGCCGCAGTCTTGCACCCACAACCCCAGGCATAACGGATAATCTTGTCGGAAATCTGTGACCTGTAGATCAAGGGGTCTTGTGAAAATGGCCTTCTCCCTCCCTCCGCGACATCCCAGCTTCCGTACAACTCAAGTACGTACTGTATAACTGCGAGAACCAGAACGCAAGGGAGCAGGAATGGGCAGAGCGGGCGTGGAGAAGGTTTAGGCCCTCCAGCGGCGACCGGCGGGCAGGAGAAAAGGAACGGCTCGAGTGGCTGATTGACATTGGTTGATAGACTGTTTTCTGTCAGAACTGTCACGAAAAGGAATGGCACTCGCCCCGACGATGATGGCCTCCCGCTCGCGGTCGAAGCCGTTGGTCGGACCCGCGCCATATTGCTTATGTGGAACAAAGTGTCGGCCAATTCTGCGATGGTACCAAGGCACCTATAGTGCTTCTGTACAGTGTAGTTCTGGAGATGTCGGGACAGAGGGTACCGGTTGAATGGTAGATGCCTGCAATAGTGGCTAAGACAAGATCAAATGTACTACGGGCATTACTATGGTTGGTAGGTATGTTCGGAGAGCTGTTGCGCGGCCTTCGGATGCGATAATCTGGGCGGCTCTTCGTGGAACGAACGTACCTATTCGTTGCGTGCCAGTCAATTCAACTCATGGCAATTTCAAGACTCGCAGATGCCAGAATATGACAATCTGAGACAAGGGCCTTCGCCATCTCCATACTCTGTCCTCTATTCACACTTCTGCACTGTCGACCCAATCCTCCAGGCCGAAGACAGCATTTCGACATTAACGCATCCGTACTTCTCGGCGCGAAGCTATTTTCCCTGTTGGAAATGCTTGCTAACGAGCAGGGCTAGTAACATGAATGTCTCCCAAAACCCGTCACGATATCGCTGACAGTCCAGCGGGGACCACCTGTCATACGTGACTGCGCCTTTCGACCCGCGACATTCGACAGCCATTCGTTGCGTGCGGACTGTAGCTGTCCTCGCCGGCCCCCGAGGCTCGTACCTGGAGATCTTGGCTACAGGGCCAACACGCACGCCCTGGCGTCTCCAGTACCTCACCCTTCCCAGGCTTCGGGCTTATCGCGTGGCAGAGACCCGGGCTGTCAGTTGGGAATGATCAACACGTTGTCTGCCACAAGGAATGCAGTCCTGCCTACCACGTTGCCGGTCGACATATGCTTCCGAACTTGGAACCGAAGACAAATATGGAACTACACAACACGCCTGAAGCCACTGATCATCTACCACGACACTGGAGCATTTGAGTCACAGACATGGCTGTATGCAATAGTCGAACCGTAGCAACAGAGGGGCCGAGTTCTATGGACAGTCGATAGCGGACCCCTGGACGATGCAGCTCCCTAGCGGTTCATTACCAGGCGTAGCCTGTTTAACATGGCTCCCGGCAGGCACCATGCAAGCATCCGAAACCTTTGGAAAAGACTGGCTATATTTGATATTAGAAGATCCGAGAAGACGGGTCATGGCCTCTTTGGTCGGGATCCCTGCAAATGTTTGACGGACATGAGGCATCTTTCCAGGGTGTGACGGTGGCACTGCGAAATGGCCAGTAGATACGGTACTGTATCTCACAAAAAGAGGACAGCCATGCAGTCGCGTGGCCAATTTCGGTTGCACGAGTCATATCCGACAATTCACCTTACCACCGAACGTCCCAGCTACACTCCAGCCTCGCCTTCCAGGGAGCCATGCTCAAGAATGCAAGAACCAGTACCGAATATCTAACGCAGCTGGGGGCATTGCGCCTAGGGACCGATCTTGGGAAAGCACAACCCCAGAAATCCACCTCGTTAACCAACCTTGAACGGCATAGCGAGCCCTCAGTGCGGTGAGACAGGATACATTCTCTTGCTGTTTTTCTCAAGGTCGGGAGCAATAAGCAACAGCATGACACTGGCAAGGCGCCATGAAGCCCTAAGTTGTAGCCACATCTATTGGTCACAATGCAACTCCTCGTAATTACGCCACCTTTTCCATCATGGAACAAGCGGTCCTTTTGGCGTCTCACGATGCCAGTAGGCCGTCCATCGAACCCCGTACAACCTTCGGCGACGCATTCCTGTCGAGACAAGCTTGATGGAGAGGGCAGGGATTCGAAACGACAAAGGCTGACAGCTTCGCGAAAGCGAAAGTTTAAATTACGTAGGTGACGGACACTTGTCTCGCCCACAAAAGGTCCCAGGAGTCTTTGCCGGTAAAAGATGCCTAGCTGAGACGATGTGGCAGCTTCGAACCCTGACGCCTAAACGCTCGCGGGAAGCTTGAGAGGCGGCTCTTCTCTACTGACCTTCACTGGACTAATCGCAAGGGTACGCGCGCAGATAACTGGCTTCATGTCGCCAATGTTAAGTCGTCCAAACTGCTGCAGCATGCACGAATTCTTTGCAGAATTCGAGCAGTCTAGAACCGAAACCACAGGACTAGTTGAGTCGATCAGCAGCGCTACAAAGAAGTACTAATACCATCGCCAACCCAGCAATTAACGCGAAATAGGGACTGACAACACACTAGGAGTTGATTGCTACAGGACTGTACAGTTCCGATAACGTGTTGCAACTAGGCACCTAGGTAGGTAATCATGATCAATGCTGTTATCTCCCTCCAACGGTCATGGTTTCAGCACTTCTGCTGAAACGCAAGAGCCGAAATTGAAGTTAGCAGCTGGAGCTGGAAGAGCATCTGCAGTCTCCGAGACCGTCACCAACTTTGATCTCCGTCACTGCCTTGTGCTAGTCTGGTACGCGGCACGCCTCGACTTCAGACACGCTAATGCCCAGCAACATCCTATTCCGGCATAATACATGATGGAGATTGCAGGCTCACAGACAACCTCCTTGACGGACGGGCAATCATGAACCTTTCGCGCGCCTGCGAACTATGGCAGATGGAGAGCTGATCCAGTAGGATACCGGTACGGGCTGTGACGCGCAATATGGTAGGTACCTACTTAGAAGTGAGCTGATAATGCAGCAAGACGGAGAGCTTACTAGGAGCGAGGACCAGATGCTCAGATGCACCGGGGTTCGCTACGACTATCGACGTGGTTCGCACAAGTTGATGAGGTTGCAGCCAACTTACCATTCCAAATGAAGCTGAGCAGAAGCTGGATCACCCTCACATCACGGTATTCAGGTACGGTTAGATGTTGTGACCACTTGCCCGGATCAGCAGAAATGGCAATAGTCGATATATCATCATCATTAGCAAGCATCAACACGCGATTGTGAGGCGACTGGGACGCGGGAAGCGCAGAGACCACTTACCGGAGGCGCGCCAACGGAGTCAGAGCAGGGAGTGGACGGGAGCCAATTCTCTGCCCTGTAAGCCATTATTATCGGAGCCACTACGTACACTTTGCCCCTAGTCCTGCCTACTGTCCGGAGAAACCAGGTTTGACCGGCATGGGCTTCCCTTCCCTGTCCTCATCGAATCAGTGGGGGGCGTTCCGTGTCCGTGTGAGTTTGACGGACTCCGCCGACACCGACGTGATCGGTTTTGCCCATGGCACTTGCTAGCAGGGTGATGACGACGGAATGACACTTCTTCCAGCTCTTGCGGTGAGTCGTCGTAGCTCAAGACCGGCAATTGGGCGAAGACTTGAAGGCCAGTTAGTAACAGACAGAAGTTACGCTGACAGGCCTGTAACGATTGCGTCAGCGACGCATCACGGAAGTCCAATCGTGACAAGGCATTATTCAAGACACAAACTCCGGGCAGAAAGCCTAGAGGGCGAAAGAGCCTGGACCCCGGCGGCACTTGATGGTGCAGTGCTGATCGCCGGCGCCAACAGCCATATCCAGGATCAACGCCGGGGCCACACATGGCACTTCATGACCGTCGCATTGCAGGGCGGGTCTAGCGCCGATCTGGGCTTAGTCGCAAGGGCCGGAAGAGATGCTCGCCATCGAGCCCTCCAGAAAGCAGAAAATTGTAGGCTGATGGACGGGCGCGAGGACCGTGCGAAGAGCCTGAGTGAGAGGAGAACGAGACAAGATCTTCCAGGAGCTACGCTGGTCTCGTAAAGCCCGTCCATCCTGCCACTACCTACTTTCCGCGAGATCGGCAGCAGCAGCCAGAACACAGCATTGCCCCCTCCCTGCTTAGGTACTTACTGTAGATATGAGACAAGCCCAGCTAGCCACGAGGAGGATGAACTCTCGGCATCGTATGTACGGAGATAATGTGCGTCTGTATCCTATCACCATATGGAGGGTGGGACCCAGAATCACTGGATTGCAGTGGGTGCAAGTCAGCTAGAGCTTCTGTGCCGCGCTGAGAGGCAGCAAGCTACGGAGAGTGGATGATGCTTGGGATGGTGGCGGCGAGGGCGCCATCGAGATACAGTAGTAGGTACGTAGATGGGAGCAGGAACACGATGCATGTTTGACAGGCAGTAACCTGCTCACCCGTTCTGACCGGGGCGGATGTTGGCCGGGGGGTCATCAACTGGGGAACCAGTAGTAGTGCCCGGTTGAAAGACTTATCAAGGCCACACAACATGCGATTGTTGTGAGTTCTGGACAAAGTCGCATGCGGCCTTTTTCAACCAGGCTAAAGGTACCTAGTAAGAATGGGCGTCAACCACCCTCCAGCCCATGCAATAATAATGCCAGCGTCTGATGATCGCCGCTGCCGTTCGGCGTAGGCTGAAGTAGAGATCAGGGCTAGCGCTGTTTCGAGTTACAGACCCCGGCGCATGCAGTTGGAGATTGCAGGGAAGCCTGTGCAGGCCTAAACGAGCCCGAGTCCGCGCCCAAAGCCATGCCCACTGCATAAGGTTATGTCGAGGCCGGGGTCGCCATACGGTACCCCGAAGGTTCATGTAGGTATCAAGGTATCTGTCTTACACGCCTGCAGTATCGTGTCATTTGAAGGCCTAATCAGTTGCAGGACTAAACTGGAGTCCTCCAAACCCTGGAATTCAAGCTTTGTAGAACGGCATGCATGGCTTCCATCAAATCATGTTGTGTTGGGGCCTAGCGAGAAAATCAACGGGGAGAAGTCTATCTACCGACTTACCGTCTCCGCACAGATCAACCATCATTGATGTCGTCGCTAATAAGCATGCGCATCTTGTACCCGTCTTCGGCACCCATAAAGACCGTGTTACATTTCTGACGTGTATCAATCGTGTTAGGCACCCATGTAGCTACCCAAGGTAGGTAAGATTCCTTTAACTTAGCGGGTGGCACGGGAACTACTTCTATAGTCTCTATAAACATCGGTCTGAGGGGTGGGAAAGATCACGATGGTGAAAGCCACTTTCGCTTGAACTAACGTGCCTCAATGTCCGTTTTTTATCACCACACATCTGGATGAATGGAAACACTCCGACGACAGCAGTACGGACGATGAACACCTTACACTGGGCTCTCTTGCGCTGTGAAATAATAAGGACGCACCATTAGACAGGCAGGATGGCTCCAGAGAAGATTGCAAAAGTGCAGAGGCTTCTTGAACCGATTTCCACTGTGGCTTGCCTTCGAATCAGATGGCATGCTGTTTATCCGTGAATAAGCAGCCGTCTTATTCTTGCCTCCTGCTCGACCCTTATTATTCCCAGCCCGATCTCCAGGTCCAAATTGGAGGGAAATGATCATGTCTCATCGTCCTGCGCATCGGAGCTATTATTAAATCTACTCCGTATTACCAGATTACCATTATTACTGTGTTTTGATGAGCGGTGCGGGCTCCATGTAATTCGTCGCAGTCGTCGAGGGAGATACCATAGTAGAGAGACTCGGAGGCAAAGAAAGAAGAGACTTCATACCTGCCTCCTGCCTACCTGACGTCGGCCTGCCAATTATTCTTTTCACTCCCGCATGTTCTGTGTGCTGCAGTGTGTGCTGCCGTTGCATAGCATTGTTTAATTTCAGCAATATCGGTGTGATTCAAGCAATCCTGGACCTGCCACGGCTCCAGTCCACATGCAGAAACACACCTACACACCTGGGCAGTGATCTAACTGTGCTTTCCTCTCCTCTCCTCGGCCCTTTCCCTTCCATCGTCAGCTCCACAATCGACCTGCCAGTCGAAGAAGCAAAAGCCTGAGACACACAAAGCTGCGTGGAACACGCGACAAGCGCTCGCCTCTTAACCCTACCTGCGTACTTCAACCTCTGTCCTCTGCTTATCCTGTTAAGTTATTCGACTCGATTCGGTACATACCTTACATACCCTACCCTCTGTCGAGGCTGGTCAATCCTGCCCTACGCGACCCCGGTCGACCAATATTTGGACCCGTCACCATTCGAAGTCCAACCTCCAAGCAACATCTGGTCCTCCCTGTTCTCGCTACCCCTGTGTCTACGCCACGGCACCCACTCGAAGCGAAAACGCGCGCCGTCGCTCCGGAAAAATCAATAGAAGGTTGGCATCCACCCGTGCCAGCTACTACTACAAGCTCCTGTCTACGCACCCGCTTCCCGACGCCGACGCCCTCGATGCCTAGCTTCAAGAACAATAATAATAACGTGCAGCACAAGCATACTGCTCACAAGCCACCGCAGTTGGCTGCACCTGGCCTCGGCCCCCATACTGTTGCTGGGCCAGGGCCGGGGCCAGGTGCAAGAGATCCGGATGTAAGTCACCTCCCAGCGTTTTGTGTTGTGTGATCTGGAGCGCGTCTTTATTGCTATTCTGCCGTGTCTTTGTGCTGTGTGGCCATCTTTGATCAAGACACCACACGGGTGCAACGTCTATCACTCGGCGCCCCCAATCCTGGTCTGACCGTTGGAACCTTTTTGGTCCGTCTGTGGGAGCCCAAAGCCCAAGGCTCCATATTGCGGGCACCCACGACTGAGTGAAAGCAACCCTGGTCCCCAGACCCTGGGCTTAGCGCAAGCGGACAGTCCTGGTCATCTCCCTTCTTCTGCCATCCTGTGGCGGGCCTTTTCGCCGTTCCCTGGTCTGGGATCAAGGAGCCGGCGCCCTCTTCAAACAAAGTTACCAGCAGGACGACGCCAACCTTCAACTTTTGCGCCCCCGGCAGTTGGTCCACCGGGCACTGGCACGGCAGGCCGTCGCATCAAAGAACTAGCATCCATCAGCTCCGGCACCCGTCAGGATGTTAGCGGCCCAGGGATCCTCACGCACCGGCCAGTTGCTGAGAGCGTGGGGCCCGTCCAGTCTGAAACCCTGGCCCCTAACAGGCTCACACCACCACACCCCGTCTGCCCGACCATGGTTCCCAAACTGTCAGGATGCCAGCCCCAGTTCCCGTCCTTCAAGGCACCTGTCCTCGCTCGTCTACCGCTTTGCATGTCTCTACCCTAAGCTCCCGCCCCCGTCAAGCTACTCGCCAGCTCCACTTGGCTGGCATACCGTCATCCACCATGCCATGGCTCTCCCGAGCCTCCATGTCTGTTTCCACACGTCCTTTAGAAGGCCCTCTGGACCCCTCGGCTTTTTTGTGCATGATTCTATCCTTTCTTACCACTGTTCTCGCCAAAACTTGATTCTTTCAGTTAAACTTCCTTTGGTCTTCGACATCCTGCACCGCCACGTCTGACGTCCCATGCGGTTTGCCGTTTGCCTTCCCCATCTCAAGATCAACATCCAATGCACCCGGTGCCGGCTACTTAGGGACTTCGACATCCCCTTCACCCCAGTCCTTCCAATCCCCTCTACCAACCGCCCAGAAACAACCCAGTTCGCGGACCGACTCTCCAGCCTTCCCCTGCGCGCAGTCAACAGTACATGGTACGCACCCTGCAAGAACCCCTTCCCATTTTCCTTGTGGCTGGCTTGTCCGTGGTCAAAACGTCCGCTTGACCTCTCCAACATTATTCAATGTTTCGAGTACAATAACACTATCCCCCTTGGGGGATGTCTTGAAGCCCTACGCATCCGCCGCATCCTGGTTTACCTGGCCATTATGCGTCGTGTTGATTGACCGTGTCCTCGCATCCTGACTTCGTCCCTGGGCCCAATTGCACCCCCTGCAAACGAGACCGGACACGGCCCTCTGTTTCAAGCCATCTGGAGCTATCCCAAGTACGCGCTATCTCGCAATCTCGAAGGCTTGTTTGGAAGTTGATTTCCAGTCTTTGCTACTTGTCGAAGAAGCTACCACCTTTTCCTTGTCTCCTGATCACCAGCCATTCGATCTACGCGAGAACAACCTCCTGGACGATCAGTCCTTTTGCCCGGATCACCATTTCGCCACGACCTTGGCCCTGGCTGAGCGCTACATCCTGGTTCATTCGAGGCTATTCTTCTCTTTCCCGGAGCACAACGGTTGTTTGGGTGTTGTTATTGTTGTTGCTTGCTGTCAATCAATCATTGAGCAAGGTGTACTGACGAATGGATTCTCCATGCAGCATCGAACATCACAACCGTACCAAAGCGTTGGTTCGGTGCACCAGGCCCAGCAACAGTCGCGTACACTGAGCAGTGCTCAACCATCTCAGGCGCCCTATCCATCACCCAATCTTTACACATCCCAACCAGGTCTTCAATCGCCATATTTGAACAATCCGCCTCAATTCCAGTCCCAGTCAGGCCCTGGAGACGGTCCCGGTTACTACCCCCCCGAACCAGAGCCCTAGAAGCCAACACAGCGGGGTTGGAGCCTATTACTCGACAGGTGAGTAGATTGCCTCTGGAGAAGGGTCTTGCGTCAGGCATTTATTGACCAAAGACAGAAAAATCCGATTCTATGGCAGCAACGGCGACCATGCAGAGGCCTTACCCCCCCTATATACCACACTCCACAGTCAAATTCACCGGCATCGGTGACCTCGCCCCAATCTCATGACCATGGCAGGCCAATGTACCCCCAGCCGGGCTCCCAGTTGAGCCAGCCGCTCTATGGATATCCTCAGTATCAGTCGATGAATCAAGTGCACCAGCCGGCGTACGGGACACACCATGGCCAAACCCAGCAACATCAGCTGAACTCACAACCAATGCTGCCATATCAATCTTCAACCCCTCAGCTGTCTCAGGGCCAGGTCGCTCCTCATCATTCCACGATTTCGAGCAGTCCCAGATTGAAATCTGAGCCCAATCTGCCGTATCAGCAAACGCAGCAGTCTCGCCCGGGGCTGCTTCCTCAGCAGCAACAGCAACAACCACAACATCAACCACCCGCTTCACAGACCATCGGTTTATCCCAGCAGCAGCCCCAGTCACAACAGCAATCCCAGCAACAACAACCACAACAACAACAACCCCCGAATCTCCCACCAGGCTCGAACGCTGCCCCAGGGCCGATCCCGGCGACAACTCCTTTGGTAGTGCGACAGGATGGCAATGGCGTACAATGGATTGCATTCGAGTATTCTCGAGACCGTGTCAAGATGGAATATACCATTCGCTGCGATGTGGAGTCCGTGGATGCCAATGCTCTGCCACAAGAGTTCAAGTCCGAAAACTGCGTATATCCCCGAGCTTGCGTGCCCAAAGAACAATACAAAGGAAACCGACTGGCGTACGAAACCGATTGCAACCAAGTTGGCTGGGCCTTGGCCGAATTGAATCCCTGTTTGCGGGGGGAAAAGAGGTTTGATCCAGAGAGCAGTTGATAGCTGGAGAAACAGCAACCAGGATCCGCGGTTGAGGAGCCGTCGTGTGAGACGTCAAGCCAAAATGAACAATCGTTCCAAACTGACAGCCTCCCCTACTGGGCCAACACCTGGCTCGACCGGTGGTGTGCCGACCGGGCTACCTGGTCCAAACTCAATGGCAGCCCCGACCGCCAGACCCCCCTGGTCCATTGACGGGCGGACCGACCCAGATCCAACACCATCCGCAGGAGGTACCCCCAACGGGACCCGAGAACGTTGGAGGTATGTCTCAATCCCAATCTCGCACCACCCTGCCCAGTTTCCAACACTCTATTATGCCACACATCTGGCAGTGATCCCGCTTCGCAGTCGCTCTCGGGCATCGGATCTGCCACTGACTCTCCTGCAACTGCAGCATACAACCCAGCACCGCAAGCGTATCGCCCCAGCTCTACGTCCCAGCATACGGCCAGTCCTAACGAGCTCCGCCAAAGCCACGTCTTCTCCGGTTACCCAAACTATCCTGCCCTTCCAACATCGTTAGCTCCATCCATGGCGCCAACAATGCAAGGGGGGTCTACAACACCTTGGCCGGCCTGGGGGACCGGCAGCGATGGCTTCCAAGGAACAAGACGAGGAGGGAAACGCTCTTTTTTGGCGATCTGCCAGAGGGGAAACGACGGAAATTCATTCTCGTCGAAGACACCCAGAAGAATACCCGTGTTCGAGTCAAGGTGACCCTGAATCAGATCGAAATGAGCGAAATTCCCGACTCCTATCGCAAGCAGAACTCCCTCTTTCCGCGGGCTTATTTCCCCGTGCAGATGCAGGCCGCAACCGACACGAAGCAAGGTGATCGATTTGCAGAGGAGGGAGATGAAGTGGATGGCGGCGTACCTACTCTCGGCAAGACGTCAGTTTCCGTCCAAACCACTGACGGAGAAGCCGAGGTAGACGTCCCTCAACTATCAAGGAGCAAGCGTGGTCGTGAGCAGAAGCTCAACGAGCTAGGCCACCGCATGGCCTGGGGTCAAGGCCGAGTCTTCTCTGGTCGGCCAGTCTTCCTCGCTCGTGCTCGTAAGTGCTCGGAGAGCCTCTGCTGAGGTTGTGGCGATCACTGACGTTCCGCTTCAGTGGATTCTTATCGCGGCAAACAGCGAAGTGCTCTCCTAGCAGGAGGCTCTGACACGTCAGCGGTCCCTGCACATCTCGAAATAAGACCCGGCAAGAGACGGTGGCTCGAGCGGACGAGACCTTCCACGCAAACCTTGACTCCACCGACTGCTGCTCCCGAATGAACGGCTGCCCTGGTCTCTGCTATGGGCGACGAGGAGTTACAATCCCTTGCTCCCCGTCCTTCGACAACTGTAACGATGCCACCCGAAGTGGAATGCCGAATCCGGCTTGATTGTAAACTATCGCGGCTGTGGTCTGGCCTTGGTCAGGCTCTACGACTACTTGCGTGACGAGACATTAAAGCCAAAAAAGTTTGATTGTTGAGCGAGATGAATTCTTTTTTCCATTTTTCTTTTCGAGCCTCTGTGGGACAGCGTCGCAATCCTTTACGCTCTTTGTCGATTCTCATCAAGCAACACTGTTCGCTTCACGGGTACGACTATTCTCATTGAAAATGGGCTTCTTAACATTGGTTGGCTGCTGTTGGTTGGACCTGTGAGGCGGGCAAAGAGGCGGACATGGGAAGGATATGAATCGGTCAAGATGGGATAATCCGGGAATCAGGTCAACAGGTGTCGGGAATGTTGCTTGCAAAGAGAGGTTTTGGAAATTCAGGGGGCACGACGGCCAGCCCCCTTTCTGTGTAGTATGAGCCATATGGGAACAAATTGTTTTGTGGGAGGGAGGGGGACATCATCACCCCTTTGTGTCGCGGATACCCCTATGTGAAGAGTAATGGTTTCTTTCTCTTTTCCTCTTTCTATGTTTTCAGTTTCTCATATTCTTTTCGCCATGGCTACGAGGGAACAAACGAAATATATTCTTGAAACGGTGGATTTTAAACCATGGTTGGATACGAGGCCGCGCCGGGTTGGAACGGCACAGCAGACTATTTTCTTTCTTTTCTATCTTGGTCAGCAGGCAAAAGACAAAGCTGGGAGTTTGAGGATCGAATGAAATCAAACTGTTACTCATACACACCTGCAGTTAGTTGGCCCTCTGTTTCAATTACAATATTATAAGCAACTAAACTGTCGTTCGCATTGGCATCGTGTCATACCATCCATCCCCCGTGAATCTATGGTACAGTACAGTAGATGCGTTATTAGGTACTGTACAGTTTCTTGCATTGGGAATTCTACCTTCCGTCATCCATGTACCTTTTGCATTCTCTCTGGTGCTATCGTTTTTTTCTTGCTGAGAGTGCTTGGTCCTGTCGGATATCTGTTCATCCAAGCTCTGATCGTCGAGGCGCAAACAGCCTCCATTGCCGCAACAGGAAAAAGGGACATATACTATGTTGCATGCACCCGGTGGTGCCTAGGCTCACTTCTCGTGTGCCCAGGCGATTGTCGCCCTGTAATCATGCAAAACCCAGCCCACGAAGACCTTGTAGCGGAGATGACTGAACGCAACCCGCAATGCCTCACTTGCTGTCCCATCCAACGCCAGCAACAGACCACTTCAGATACTGCGTTCAAAAAGCCACATCCCTCCTCGACCCAACATGACTGAGAGTATTATTCATCGTTGAACCACTCGACCTTGTTTCATGACGACACAGTTTTGCCATCACAGTCGGGGATTTGTAGGCCAGATTTCAAGTTCCTGCCCGGATCCATCAAACCCCATTTATCCTCCCATTGCTGTGTGTCGGTATTGTAGATGACTTTCCAAGGTTCGTCAAATGCTTCGAACCTGCCACTGCAGTCAGTATAATGCTGCTCGAAGGGTTCTAGAACGACTTACCAAAAATAGTCTGTGCCATTCTCCAGTGCTTGGCACACCCAACTCTCCATGAATGTGTTCATGTTGTCCACACTGGCCACGGCACCACTCTGCCCAGGAGCACAAGATCCATCCTCTCCGCCGCAGTCCTTCCCTCCGGAACTCGGCCATCCGGTCTCACTGATGATTTGTTTGATGTCGGTCATTCCTTGTGTCAGAACAACATCGTGATTCTGCCAGAAGTCCCAGGTCCAACCCGAGGCCACCTCGGCGGTCACTCCAGCGAAAAAGGGATGGATGTTGGACATCACATAGTCGACGACTTGGACAAGTTGGCCATTCCAATTGTCACCTAGATCGGAGGTCGCAACAGGAAGATCGTAACCTTTAGTCTTGAATTGAGACTTGACGTCGGTGAGGATATCAATCAATTCTTGTTCCGACTTTGACTTTTCTTCGCCTGCACGGTAGAGAGCTTCATTGCCGACAATAACGCCCTTGAAGATCGAAAGGTCCTTGGTGTCTGCGAGAATCTTATACATTTGGCTCAATTGGCGGTCGGTTGTGGTCTGATTGGTGTCAATCCACACGCCCATCCACACCTTCATATCCGTCAACTCCAATCGGTCAATTGCGTGGAGAACCATCTCCGTCTGATTGCAGTCGGTGCCATAGAGTCGCACAGCATTGGTCAACTGTGAAAGGACGGCCATGTCTCGAGTGACATTGTTCTGAGACGGCGGGTAGGTGTAGCACAGAGGATACTGTGTGCCCCAAGGAGTATAATCCATCCCAGGAAATACTTTGTGTAGGTTTGTGTTGTTCATCAACGCCTTGATCTCTGGGGAATCCTTATCCAGGTCGCCATTCGCTGCCGTGTCGGAGCTGGCGTTGTTGGTATCGCCGCTCGACGAAGCAGTAGAATCATCGGAATCTCGTGTTCCAAGGACACCGCCAACGATACCAGCAACAAGGGCAATGACAATCACAAGACCGATACCGACACCCACCCACACCATTTTCCGCCTCCCCTTAGTCTGTCGTGACAGCCATTCACTCTTCTCGGCGTTTGAGCTTGCCCCAACTGGATCATATGTACCGCTGGGCATAGGCTTCTTTGCTTTGCGACCGAACAGGCCTCCAAGAACGCCAGTGCCACTAGCAGCAGCAGTGGCAGATGCCGAACTTGCAAGTCCTGCTGCTCTACCGGATGACGGCCGTTCGGCCATGAAGCCATCGTCTCCATCATCGACAATATTGTTGGGATTGATGCTGGCTTGGTGCATGATATCTGCAGAGCTCGCTGCAGGATTGTAAGGATTCTGGTATGGTGAATCTTGATAGGTGGAGTAGGACACTGGATGAGCTGGGTTCGTATAGTACTCGTCCTGTAGGTTGCTCCCGGCAGAGCGATTGGACATCTGGGGACCTAGAGAAGGAGTTGGGGTGATGGTGCCCGGGGTAGCGGCGCCAGCGGCAAGAGCGAACGCCGAGCCATAAGAATTCCGCTGCGGCAAGCGCGGAGGAGTGTCTAATTGTCGGTAAGGGCTAATCTCACGAGGATAATCTCGATCGTACGGCGAGTAGGTCGGAGGGATTGACCGCATGGCTTCATTTGCAATGTCACGAGGGTTGGGATCCCCAGTAGGCAGTGGTACCGGACCGAATGAGCCGCCTGCTGCTGGTCCTCTCAGACCCTCCATCCTGGAGTTCAGATCTGGGTGGGCTTGAGAAGGTTGTGAGAAGCCAGAGTCCGTCCTTGAAAGCCTACTCGGGCTAGCTCGATGCGGCGGCGGCGGAGGCGCAGGAGAGTCGTCGTCGTCGTCCTCCGGGTAATCCAATCGGTCCAGGGTATCTGAAGGCTCGCTGAGCAGGTGGGTATTTGGAGGTATGGGACGTCGACTAGGAGAGCTGGAAGGAGAAGCCGCAGGTGGAGGGCGTTGAGGTGAAGTAGAGGCGTACCGCGGCGGAGGTGAGATGATATCCCGCGAAGGGGTGTCATGGTACGGCTGATAGTATTGAGAATCATATTCCTGTCGCTCCTGCGACTGATTGTTCAGGGTGTGGTCATCTTGCGTTTCGAAAGAGAAGTCCCTTCGGTTGGACATTGTGTTCCGACTGCTGCTACCCGAGCGAGGATGGGCCCTGGCATTCCAGGCGGTGAGAGGGTCGGCGTACCACGACAACTGTAAAATGAATGTGATCGGATTGTAAATGGGAGTCGACGAGTTGCTGGGTTAGAATGAACGAGGCACCAGCCTGGCTGAGGGGGGCCGCAGGAAGGATCGAGGCGCAGGGAGGCACTACTATGGTGTCGACAACAACTTGAAGTGGGAGTGATGATGTATTCTCGGTAAAGGGCACAGGCCCAGCAGCTGTAGCAGCCACACAGGATGTCTGTATGACCGAGGCGAAACTGGAACAGTGCGGCGGGATGCGAGTGATGGCGGTCAGCTGTAGAACGAGAGGCAGTCAACCGCAACGCTTGGAAGAAGGAGGGTGTATGGAGATGAGCCGGAGCGAGGGCAGAGAGGCTAGAATCAAAGTGGTCGACCAGAGGCGCAGTTTATCTCATTGTACTGTCTGGCCAACAGTGTGCAGCGTCGACAATGACAGCATCATGTATCTAGTACTACTAGCATCTGTAGATACGTTGATGGTGGTAGGGATTCCTGTAGCCATTCACTCATTCATTGTGTACTGCTAAGCACCAAAGAGAGATGGTGGAGATCTGACGGTTGCTGGTGAGACAAACCTGCAGCCGCTGACCTTGACATGGGCATTGGATTCAAGCCTTCGGTCTGACAGGAAGTTGTGGGGGACAGCTGCCCCAGACCAAGGCCTGTTGCCGCTTACGCAGGTGGAATAGGGCCTGTCAGACACCCGCATTTGAAATATCCATATGTCATGGTAGCATTCAGCGAGTGCGGAGACACCAAGGCTTTTTTGATGCTCCTCATCAGTAAGGCATTTTACCTGCACCCCCTACGGAACACCACTTTACAAGAAGCCGATAAGCAATTTCGATAGTGTCTCTCATTTCGTTTATTTAGTACATTCGACTGTCTCCAAGATATGATGAGGACCGAGTCTCATCCTGGGCATCACAGCTATCACCAGCCCGACTCCCACCGCCAGCAGCAGAGTGCCTGCGCACCGGCAGCGCTACTCGATCTTGTCCTCTCCACTGTCATGCGCCTCCACCGACGGTAACGCCATGTCGCTGCCGGCGACATGATCGTCCTTCTTGTCTTCGACCGACTCCACCAGCCCCGTGCCCTGATCTCCAGGTCCGCCACCTTGCTGCTCGGCCCGCGTCATTAGCTGCATTCCACACAGACCAGCGTCTTTGGCGGCTCTGTACGGGGTGAAGGAAACATCGTGGCTTTTGTTGGTGATAAAGGTAGCCTCATGACGCTTTCGTGGTCTGTCACTATCATCGCCCGACGAGGTCTCTTCCGACTCCTCATCGGCACTATCGCGCGGAAGTGATTCGGGTTTGCTGTCACTGTTGAAATCGTCTGCTTGCCTCTCGCGCTTCAAGGAAATTGGTTGTGAATTTGCACTGGTGAAGAGCGATGGATGTGGACTTGGATTGGACCTCAGCTGTGGCTTCATGGCCTTACCATCTGCAGTGCACAATCCGAGATTGACCAGTTTCTCGATACCCATGTACTGGAAGATGAATTTTGCATAATATTCCTCTGTTTCATCGTACGCACGCCATGCACATGTCCTGACGCGCATTTTGTGCTGTGCGTTTGAGACTGAGATGGTATGCGTGGTATCGGCATCTGCAACTGCAACTGCATCTCCATGTTGGCTTTCTTTCTCCGAGCGAGCCCAGTTGGTACGAGGGTTATGGCCTAAGCCGACAATGCGGGTAATGCGAACTTCGATCTGGCCTGGCTTGTTTCTCTTGACTTTATTGACACCTGCAAGACCTTGGATGACCTCGTCGAGTTGCTCTTCGATCGCATTGGCAGGTGGCTGGGGATCTGCTGCAGCGATGTCCATCTTTGAGAGCAGTACATCGATGCCCACGGGTGTGAAGACCCAATCTTGTACCGTGAGGTCTTGATGGGTACCACCAGGCTGTCCCTTGTGGCGAGCGGTGTAACGTCCTTTCAACATGTGGGGTTCTCCCTTGCGTTCAAGGTACAGGATCTGGCTGCATTCGGGAACACGATTTCCGTCGACGAAGACCCATGCCACAAATTCGAAGGGGAGCTTCTTGCCGGGGATATTGACAGTGCGCTGCACCAAGGCTCTGTCCTGGCCCTGCTCGACTCCGCTAGTTCGATCTTGGTTTGTGCCAGGGAGGGAAGATCTCAAGTTGTACCGGCCGAGGCTGCTATCGGGCCTAGTTGCCTGACCTTCGGGCGCAGTCGGAGCATGGCGTCTGGTCGGGTTGTAAGGGAAGGGTTGCTCGAGGGTGATCTTGACCTGGAATTTCTGACCATCTTTGGCCTGGACCTTGGTGCTGATAGTGTTGCCCCGGGTATTAGATCCGCTGAGGTTCTGATGGCCATACTCTTGGAAGTGTTGACCGTCCGCAGCCACCAGGCTCACTGTGAATCCGTGTGCTTTGGGCATTGTGTTTCTCCACTGTCCTGGTAGGGTACGTAGGGAGGGATGGGCTGTGTGCTTTGAGGGGACAGCGGTCAGTTCAGGAACAAAAAAGAGGGATTGTGAGCGGTCAAAGGTTGACAAGGTGCGTGAAGGGAATAGAAAACAAATCAATCTGTACAGGACTGTCTTTTGGTGTTATATAGTATGCTGCCTCGCGTCGTGGGCAGCGCCTCAACTTACTGCGCTGCCCTGTAGGACGCCAAGTGGTAGATACGGGGCCACATTCTTGAGGCAATAGTGAGCCGAGACATCACCCAAGCATAGGGCACTGCCTTGAGCATGATTTACTCGTTCCTTGTCTGTTATCAAAAGGTGGACTCCAAGTCAGTCGCAAGGCTGAACAAAGATGTATATCGTAGGCAATACTAATCCGCTTTCAGATGGTACTGACGCCGCTTTAGTACGTTCCCCTTATGCCTTGTTCCACCTTCCATCACGTACGTTCCTATCGAGACTGCCTACGGCTAGAGCATTCAGCTAATGATTGCCTCTATTCTAACAGAGGAGACGGGGCCAAGACGAAGTATAAGAGAACGGCTGAAACAGAATAGCAATGCGCGTCTGCCTGTCCAGCTCGACCGCCATGATCAGATCTAAATGAGAGTGTTGTTCTGTGCTATATGCGAAGATAGATAGTGTTGGTCGAAAGAGGCTGTCTTGCCCAGGCCTATCCAGTCAACACATCGAAGCATAAGGGAGGACCTTTCCCTCTGCCCTCTGCAAGTGATTTGAGCCATCTCCACTTTTCCTCCTCCCTATACAGATAACATTGACCCATTCTGACAAGCTTCATAGCTCCCGTTCGGCAAGCTAGTACGGAGGATGTCGAGTAGCTATCAGGAGTAATGTGAATGAGTTTGCGTGGCAAGGCCTAGTAAACTTCGACACAGATGGACCAGTGCATTACCCCTTGGATACGGCACGCGCAGGATCTGCTCAGGGCCGCTGGAGTCGCCAAAGCCAGGCACGCCCGCGCCGAATGGTGGAGGTCCGCAACATTCTGGCCCTTGGGAAAAGTTGTCACATATATAGCATTAGATTCATCGCCACGTAGAAAGCTTCAGATGTGATGACTGCGGCCGTATTTCGCACTAGCGCAGGGCTGCCGCCTGAAAATGCGCCGACAGGAACCTGGTGTGACGGCTGGCCGAACCGGAAATCTGAGCGGCATCCATAAACAGCGGAGGAGTGACAAGTAGACACATTTCCCTTGGCTTGTGATCGCACACGCGGTGATGACTGCTCACATCCTCACATCTCTCCACTTAGCTCATGTGTGCTTGCAACCTCATGTGTGCACTCATCTGGAGTATTGGACAATACCGCTAGACGGGTCTTGATTGACGGTTTGGAAGACCATAGGATAGGCTTGCCCCGGCAGGAGACATGGTGCAGGTTGGCTAAGTCGATGCGGATATCCCTATCATCAGGTGGTGAGTCGAAGATGACAGAGTAGGTGGATTTGCCAGCCATGCAACAAGCAGCGCATCGAAAGGATGCTAAACGCGTGTATGGAGCCCTTCCACTCATGCATGTAAGTACTCTGGCGAGCCCGGTCTTCAGCTTTCGACACACGATTGATTCCGACCCAATCGATTAGACCCCCAGGGAGTAATGGATATAGCGAGGTGCGAGGCCGTTAGTAGATACCCGCGCGCCGATTACTTCGTTCGTCATCTCTTTGGGACGCCAATCTCATAACCTAAGAGTACCTCAGTTGATGCTCCTTCCCACCCGCGATTCCCTCCAGTCGTTAACATGAAACGGCATGCAGGGTCCAGATACAAATGTGAGACTGTGCCCGTTCTGTGACCAGGCACAATCAAGAAGGGCACCGTTGACCTTTGGGACTGTGATTCCTTCAAGTCATAGAGTCGGAGGATATCATAAGATGCGCACATGAGATGCCGACCGTTGGGCATGGCTTTCACTGCGGTGACTGCGCCGCTCCCGTGGGGAAATCGGAAGACTCGTTCTGGCCCCTTCAAGCCTTTTCGCAGATCATACTCCTCCACCGTGTTGTTACGTCTTCCCGCGTAGATGAAATTGCCGTCGGGAGACCAACACGCACTGAGACACCAAGGCGGAGTATTTCGCGGTAGGATACGAGCAACAGGTTTTGGTTGTCTGCGGTCCCATACCCGAATGCTCCCATCAATGGATGTAGCGAGGAAGGTCGAGTCCGAGGTCGGAGGTGCTTCAGCCTCTTGAGTGCCGTCCTGCTCCCCGATCTGCTTTTCTAAATCGTCGGCATGAGGGAGCCCATTAACGACTGGCTGTCCAGCGGCATCATGTGTTCCATTCACGGCATCGCCCGACATCAGCTGCGAACCCGTATTATCTTGCACCGTGGGAAGAGACTCAGTAAGTGGCTCCGCTGCGTCCATCATGCTGGTATCATTATCGACCAGCTCTTCTGGCTGAGGGGCTTGCGCCATGGCCCGCGTCATTGCGTCGTCCTCTCCAAAGGTGTCAGTCAGATCGCCTCCATTAGCAATGACGCTCCCAGCTCCGTCCCCAAAGAGATCATCATCACCGTCCCCAAATAACGAGTCTGGCGTGGCAACCGCCGGTTTTTCGCCCGTGCTTGAACCTGGAGCATCGGCCTTGAACCCATTGGACAGTGGTTTGCCGTCGTTCGAGGAGAACGTGCCATTAGTTAGAATGACCTCTCCTGACTCGACGGGGACAGGCAATGAGGACAATGGACGAGTTTCTATTGCAGATATCTGACCTGCACTTCCCGCGAACGTGTTTCTCACTTGGCCTGTCTCAAGATCCCAATCAATAACCGTTTTGTCCCAGCTCCCGGACAAAAGGCTTTTTTCATCAGATGAGAGCGTGAGAACAGAGACTGCGGATGTATGTTGCTGTAATAACCTGATCTCTCTACCCTCGTCATGTCGGACGGTTTGTAATCGAATAGGCCCAGATGATGTTCCGGATAGCAACCAAAGAGCCTCGCTCTGGCAAGCAAGGGAGTAAACTGGGGATAAAAGTCGAGATGTCTGTGGGCGAGAGTCCCAATTTTCCCAGTACGACATGAGTACACCCGCTTTCACGACGCTGTCGACATAGGGATGCCGTTGAGCTACGGTGAGGGCGAGCTTGTAGTTAACCGAGTCTACCCAGTTGAACTTGCGAATATAACCATCGGATCCTCCGGTGAAGACCCAGCGCATATCGGCTGTTGCACACACCGCGTTGATCGAGGTGCTGTGAGGTGCAGCGATAGTAGGGACAATGTCGTATGTCTCTGCTTCGAGGTACTCGCGCGCGATGTCGGGATGCGATGCTACCCCCCCGACTGGAATCAGTTTGCGTGGCGGAAGTTTGCTGCGCGCCATCTTGAGTTGAATTGGGCTCCCCTGAGGCATCCTCGTTGTCAGAGGGTTGGCTGCCACCAGACGCGCTCCCAGCATCATCATCGTCATCTCCCCTCGCCATCGCCATCAGCGTCTAGATCTCCTTCCCCGTCTCCGTCTTGCTCGCCATCCCCATCGCCGTCGACATCGGCATCCCCGTCGGCCTCATCGAGATCCTGCATGGTCTCGTCATTATCGTTATCGTTGTCATTGTCGAAGCTGCCATCCTGAGACCTGTCTTCATCCACGTCAAAGGCAGGCATTTTGCAACTGACATGACCGATTCGGGGTTAACGTATATTAGGATTTTCCAGACATTGCCCGAGGGATGAAGAAAGCACTTCATTGAAGACCTGGCAGTGCGCGTCTGTGAAGTCCGAGGCCAGATCTGGTCGGCAGGCTATACCTTATATGGAACAGCGCCTCAGCGTTTCGGTATGCGGAGATACTTTGTTCCGGTTGAAGCCAACTGACATCCAACCATGAAAATGTCTGGCCATCAATGCAAGTACCCTTTTAAATATCTAGGCAGATATCTGACTTTGCTTCCGTCTAGTTCCCGGTTTCAATCACTCGCCTGTGGTAATGACTTGCCAGTGATACTTGTCATAGTAGGCCCGATTGCAAGCTGAGGATAGGGAGAGTCGCGGGGTCGTTGGTGTCCAGCTTGGCCACGGCTTCGCAGTGCAAAGGAGAACCAGAATCAGAGGGGAGGAATTGACGTGCTTACCACCCTCTTATAGTATGCTCATGGTGGCATTATGATGAATGCTGGGTTCGCTTGAGAGCCTTAAAGCCTGGATTTAACGGAATTGCGACTTACCGGTGATGCGTGCATATCAAACAAGACAGACACCCTCGCCGAAAGCATAGGCGGCAGAGTCGCTCTGTGGTTGAGTGACTGTGTTTGGCAAAGACGCCTGCGCTGCGGTGATTGCTGCTCACAACTGAAAGTGTGCCGCACGACTCATTTTCCTCCTGTGAATTCATTCAAAGCAGTTTTCTACCTCAAGACTGCGGCAGGCTCTCTTCGCGGTACCTTCATTGTTGCAGGTTGGGAGCGTTGTCGGTGATTCTTGGCTTATTGTTTTGTTGCAGAGACTTCTACCCACAGATATCATTCCACTTCTGCATCTCTTCAGGTGTGTTTAGCTTCAACTTACGCCTGTTGCACTTTGGCCAGACGGCTTCACCACGGTCAGCTGCACCTACTATGGCATTTGATCAGCGTTCGTCCCGCAACGGAGGTCATGGAGCAAGACGCCCCCGAGGAGGGGCAGCCAACAGTAAGTGAATATCTTGCTTGCTGATCTCTCAACTTCGTCCTCCTCCCATGTACGCCTTGACAACCTCTCTTCCAATGCTAACATTGGGATCTTTGCAGATAACAACATTCCTCCAAGTTCCTTGCCTGACGGTGGTGAGTTCCCCTCTTCTCTCTGGTTTCATCTACCATCGATACCTTTCGTGGTGTTGGGAACTAATAGTGGTGGTATCACATCCAGAAATGAATGCACATCTCTCTGAACGCTTTAGGCGTGGCAGTCGATTTGCCAACACACCCGACGGCCTGACTTCTGCTTTGAACAACGGCCTTGACCTCAATCTGAACACCGATATCCGCGAGTATGTCCAAAAGCAAGAGCAGATCCAACGCTCGGGGACCGAGGCCTGGCTGTCACTGCCCGAGGTTCCCACGAAGGATGAGTTTACAGTCGCGGAAACGGCGCTTCCTCCTAACAAGGTCGACGCCCCTTGGAAGTCAAAAGACAGATATCTCCGAACACAATACGGACTCCTGCGAGAGGACGCAATAGGCAGCCTTCGTGATGCTATACATGATTTTCGCGAGAACCCCACCACTGGCGACACCTCGCAGTTCTCTGTGTACGACCAGGTTCACATTCTTGGATTCACCTTTGCCAGAAAGGGGCTGGCTGCCAGAGTCCAGTTTTCTACCAGCCGCGCAGGAAAACGCATCTTGTGGCAGACCAGCAAGCGGCTGACCAGTGGCTCCATTGTGGCCCTGTTGCGTGCTAAAGACAAGTTGACGGATATGAATGGATTGGTGATTGGAGTCGTGGCAGCGAGACCTCTAGCAGGGGTTTTGTGCCAACCACCACAGATTGACATATACTTCGGCCGCCCCGAGGATGTCCAGATCGATCCACAGGAGGAATGGCTTATGATTGAAGCAAAACAGGGATACTATGAGGCCTACCGTCACACACTGCGGGCATTGCAAAAGCTCAGTCAAGAACCGTAAGTTCAGGTTTGCCGAAAGGGCTCAAACACACAAATACTAACGGTTCTGGTGTAGCTTTCCGTTGTCAACCGAGATTTGCCAGTTCTCAGCACAGGGCGAGGCGCCAACTTATATGCAGGAGAACCCAAAACTCGACCTCAGCGCAGCTGCAAAGCCTGAGCAGAAGAAGGCCTATTCTAATGTCGACGTCACGAAAGACTGGCCCCCTCCACCAAAGGACACGCTGGACAACACTCAATGGGAAGCTTTGCAACAGATCATCACGAAACGCCTCGCCATCATCCAAGGCCCCCCTGGTTGTGGAAAGACATTTATCTCGAAAGTCGCCGTTCAAATCCTTCAGGAGAATCGGAGACAGGGTGATCCACCTATCATCATAGCAGCACAGACTAACCACGCTCTTGATCAACTTTTGGGACATATTTCCCTCTTCGAACCTGATTACATCCGCCTTGGTGGCAGGAGTACGAACCCTGAAGTCAAGAAGCGTGCTCTGTTTGAAATTCGACAACGAGAACGAATCAGATTAATCCCTGGTGGGCTTCTTGGGATTTCGAATGGTCTCCTCACCAAACAAGCCAAAGCAATGACGGCTATTCTTGAGCCGATTGCGAGGCCGGGACCTGATCCTTTCTCCACTGATCAGGTTTCCGGCCCTCAAACCCTTGTTCAACTCGGCGTTTTGACTGCGCAGCAGGCCAAATCCCTGGAAGATGCCGCATCTCGATGGGTCTCTACCGCTGACAATGTTGACGAGCCGTTACGGCTATGGCTAGATCGGGCCATCGTGCCGTTTGAGGTCAAATATGCTGAGGACAATTTTGGATTTGGGGACGGCGTCGAGGATGACGATTTGGAGTTTGAGCAACTTAGAGAGAACGAAGACGCTACAGGCATAAATGACGAAGAAGACATCGAACTATTGAAAGGGGAATGGTTGGAGCTCCGAGAGAGATACACAGCGTCTTCAAGCTCGCCAAGTGATGTCACGCGAGCGGCGCAGTTACTAGATTCGCCTACGACGACTGACCTTTGGAAGGTCCCAGAATATCTCCGTGGTCCTATGTTCACTGTCATACAATCACGGGCAAAGGCTGCCATCGCTGCGAAGTTCCGTGAAGCCGCCACGGTTTACGACAAGCTCGTCAAGGACAACCTTGTGGGTAAATGGGAACAGGACTGTGTCTACCTATCAAGAGCCAAGATCATCGGCATGACGACCACTGGTTTGAGCAAATATCGTGCACTGATATCGGCGTTGAAACCCAGAATCATTTTGATCGAGGAGGCTGCCGAGGTTCTGGAAGCTCCGGTCACGGTGGCTTGCATACCAAGTCTCCAGCATCTTATCCTTGTCGGAGATCATCAGCAACTCCAAGGACATTGCAGTGTTTCGGAATTGGAGGGAGATCCATTCTACCTTAACGTCTCCCTTTTCGAGAGGCTCGTCAAGAATAACATGCCGTACAAGACGCTGCTCTGTCAACGTCGTATGGATCCAGAATTTCGCCAGTTTATTGCATGTCTGTACCCCGGCTTGACTGACCATGCTAGCGTTATCGACCGACAAACTCCGCCTTGGGGAATGGGGCCCATCAAGTGCTTCTTCTTCAACCACCAATGGTCCGAGTACAGAGACGAATCGCAGAGCGTCTACAATGAAGAGGAGGCAAAGTTCATTGCCGGCTTCTACCGCCATCTGTACAAGAACGGTATCACGCCTGAACGAATCACAGTTCTTACCTTCTACAATGGTCAACGCAAGAAAATCCTCCGGGAGTTGAAAGCGTTCCCAGAGCTCAAGCAAGCGTACTGCTCTGTCAAGACTGTTGACTCATACCAAGGAGAAGAAAACGACATTGTCATCTTGTCTCTGGTTCGAAGCAACTCGGATGGGAAGATTGGCTTCTTGGCCAATAACAACAGAGTCTGTGTTGCTTTGTCACGAGCAAAGTACGGGTTTTACATGTTCGGGAATGCCAACGTTCTCATGAGAGGGAGTCCCTTTTGGTATAACATCGTCAATATGTTGAATGCCAGTCCGAAGCGCATTGGGCCAGTCCTTCCCATCCAGTGCAAAAATCACCAGGTAACGACACTCATGGAGTTCCCCGAGGATTGGGAGGCCACCGAGGGGGGTTGTTCGCAGCCCTGCGGTACCACCTTAGAGTGTGGCCATCCATGTCCATTACTATGCCACCCGTTTCCCCACAAAGAGGTTCAGTGTCCAGAAGACTGCAAGCAAACCCTTCTCTGCGGACATGGTTGCGAGAATAAATGTTCTCAGCCGTGCCATTGCACTTGTGATGAGTTTGCACGGCTCAAGCGCGAAGAAGACATCCGAACTTGGGCTTCCACCCATGTATCGGCCTCTGCAGACGGAGTAAAGAAGGGAGCACAAGCATCCCATGGTCTCAACAATGGTCAGCATGCTTCCCCAAGTAGCAGCGCATTTTACTTACATCAACAGTTCCCTACGCTACCTGACCGTGATCCGACATATCAAGACGCGAGGCTCGCAGCAAATCCCACCGACATGCGCCGAGACCACTGCCTGACTTCCAGACCGGCTGCCAATATTCGACAACTCGATAGCGAGCAGAATCTCACAACACAGGACACTCTCAAAACCCCTTACCTTTCACCGGAGAATCAGTTGGAACGCCGTCAAGAATGGACGCATTTTGCAAATGGAGGCGTTGTGGCGGACGACAAACGGAAGGCAACGATTGTACAAGAAGGTCGCATATTAGACTACGATGACTCGTCCGAGAACGTCCATGAACATGGTCCATCACAGCCGAAATGTGCCACCTCTGCTCCTAAGACCTTGGAAAATCTGCCAGTGGGGCCAATCAAGAAAGAAACAATCACACCCATGGGAGATGGCAGGACCAGATTCATGCATGACTACACGCCAGCTGCGTTCCGGGGGGACGAACCTGAGGACGAACTTCCGGGAGGGAAAGGTGATGTCGGGGGGTCTGAGAACATTTGCGCAGGAGAGATTCAAACTAGATACCCGAGAAATGCACATGCTGAGGCCCAAAGCTTGCCAAAGGGTGAAGAAGGCTCAGTCAATGCTGTGTGCCAGGATGGCACCAGCAGAGCGATACAAGTTTCGAAAAGTTCAGAGCCATCCACCGAGCAGCAGGCTGGCGGGGAACTCATGGACGAGTTGATCAATTTGGATGCATCTCGTCTCCTGGAATGATGGTCCAAACCATGATCCGGATGTTACTATGGAGTTCATGTTTAGCTAGGAACAGGCTTGTCGACGAAGGTGGCTCGGAAGGGGAGGACTTCGGCGCATGATAGACGATATGCCACCAGGGATCACGAGGGATGTAAAGACCGCAGCCTTGCTGTGTCTTGTCCCCATGCTTAAGCTTCACAGGCCGTACTTCGGCTTAGCCGTTTTTGTTTGAATACCTTAGGATAGAGACCATGAGCAATACGGTGCTCCTTCAAATGCAATATGCGAGTAATCAATTGACTCCGATTATATCTGAGTAGATTCTGATGAAGTCAAGACAAATGGACAGTACAGGCACCTCTCCAAGACCAGGCTTAGCCTTCTCGATTCCCGAAGGGATGATTTAGAACATAAAATATCAGAAGACCCAGTCCAGGCTGAGATGTGACCGTGGATGTCGATGGGGTCATAACAACCCGATCAGGCCATCCTCGGGTTAGTGATATTCAAGTTCTGTCTTCTCTTCTCTGTATATATATATATATACCTACAGAAGTTTCTCTCATAAGGCGCGGACGGCACAATTCTGGAGTACAAAATTGCGTGACACCTTCGTGGCCGTGTTTTTCGAAATTCCACTTCCTCCTGGGCCGCACCACTTCTTCCGCCACTTCGACTGGGTATTTGGCCGTGGAAACTGCTTCCTTTTGCACCGGCCGCGCCCACTCCCTCTCGGCAAACGGCAGCACCGTTCTTCCCGGTGGACCGAGTTGAGACCTTTGCAGATACGCCCGAGGCAATCTCAAGATGGCGGAAGCGGACCAAACCCGGCCAACGCCGAGTCGACGGTGATAGCAAGAGAATCGCCCATGTTGTGCACAACGCCCATGATGGCGCGCCTGTATCCACCCCGGCACCACACTCACCGACGGATTCGACGAGTTGAAACCTCATCCGGGTCCAAAATGTCATCCAGAAGGAACGGGTGCCAAGCTTTGCAGGGAAAGAGCTGCACGATTACCTGGCCGGCCTGGTCGAGCTGGGCAAGAAACCCGTGTTGACGGGATATACGGCGCGCGTCTGTAGCACAATGTTATTGAAACGGTGCGCAGTGTGCCGAACTCAAGTGATTGACCGGAAACCGGCACATGTACGGTCCCTTTCAATCAGAACCACGGGAAGAGTTCTGTTGTTGTATAAGTAGAGAGAAAGTGCATGTAATGGGAGACGAGTCTCAAGTCTCGAGGGAGTCTGCGTCAAGACTCTGCCGCCACCATAGCACAGACCCATGGAAGGGGAAGTTCTTGACATCCAAGTCTGGTAATTGTGCAAAGTCGTGAGTATGTCTGAAAGATTCAATCATGGCCCTAGTGTTTTGGGAGCGGTCCTCTGAGGGATCGGCGGGCTGGGGAAAGTGTTCGAGCGATCTATGCAGCCAGACTCTGGGATTATAGCGCATAATCTGAAGCTCAACCTCTGGCTCCGCTGCCGGAGAATAGACAACCGAGTTCCTGTCGAGTAGGTGGAATCCCTTGGGGTGGTCCACGCGGGTAATGTTCAGGCTGGCTAGAAAGGCGGCATCCATGTCATTGTAGTACGGTTCTTGGGCGTAGCAAGGCAATCTATGACCCTGGATTTGTCCGATTGTGTCTGCCATGCTCTTGAAAGCCGCGATTTGGTAGTAGGCCGATTCATGCCTGTCAATCCAGTGTATTTCGTCTCCGCAGAAACTTCCTGAGCCAAAGATGACACAATTTGATATGATTTGGCTATCTTGGGCTATATTGCCACACAAGAGCTCTTTCATCATCCTGTAGATGTCGCTTTCGAGCCATTTTGCCTCGATCTTGTTGTACTGCGCCCGCATTGTCTCCATCGTCGTCCCCTTTGAAGGCTTCATTGGGCGAGGCTCCGTCGCCCGACTCGGGACCTCGATCGAGTCCTCAACGCTCCGTCGGGAAGATCCATCAGAGTCGCCCACGTGTTGTCTCTGAGGGAGTCCACGGATCGAATTTGTAGTAGTTACTCTGGTCCATCCCTCCTCGTCCACAACCTCTTTTCTTTTGTGGGGCGCAGCCTTCTTCTTGCGACTGGTGTGTGGCATTATGCGCCTGCTTTTTTCCTTGGAGCTGCAGAGAAGGAGTGGTGGCGCAGGGGCAGTAGGAGTTGGCAACGAATGTATATTGATCGTGGAGCGGCGTTAGCAATGGCACTTTTGCAGCCGGGTTCGTCGGTGTCACGTCGCTTGAGATATCATGCCAGTCAGGAAGCTGAGTAGCAATGCCGGTATAGGCATAATAACGTCCTTGTCTCAATCCTCGGTGAGCATTGACTTGCAATCAAATCAACGTATACTTAAGATGTTGTGCTTGCGGATTGAATTCAAGATGGAATTATTTATCCCGATGATCAACCGACGAGGCTGAGCCAAGCTTGTTCCTGATCTGCACAGGCGGCGAGCTTGCACCATCAGGCTATCGACCCAACTCCCCGAGATGAACTACTTTGTCGAAGAACATTGCCTGAAAGGATCTTCCTGGCATGGCACAATGAGATTGCGCAATGTTCGAATATCAAGCGACCCGGCCTCGCTGTTGCATGCCCTCGAGGGTGCGGCTTCTCGTGCCAATCTCCTGACTAAAGGACTCGGAAGGCATAATTCGACCAAGAGGGGGAGGAGCTCCCCTTGCCTGGCTGGATAGGCCGATGAAGAGGCCGCTGAGACTGGGGACCGCCAAGGGCGAGGCTGGGCCAGACCTCTGAAGCCATTAGCCATGTAGAATTGCTCAATCCGTCCATGCATTTCCAACACCTGTATGAGTCGAAGTCTATTCCAGACCTAAATAACGAATATAAATCGCCACATCACGGCATCTCTCGTTCAGAGAGCTAGACGCCGTACAGAGCGTGCTGGAAGACGATCTCGGAAGCTGACAAGGGGCCAACTAACAGCCCGGCGTTGTTCAGATCACCTTCCACATCAGCATTATACCCAACGCGCCCCATCTCTTGATAGTGTTGTGACTTCTCAGCTCTGTCCTGGGACAGCAATCTACAGAGCCGCCCAGATATTGTGAAGCTGCATTGTGGAAACAATATTGCGGATCTGTGTTGACAAGCCCTGCCGCCGTGGAGACTGCCGATTTCAAAAGCTAGGAGACGACATTCGGAAGTGATGGCGACAACAGTCGTTCTGGAGCTCCGCACACACGATGGAGGGACGGCACGACGAGGTGCACGAATGGTGTGTCGGTGAGGGATGTTCAACAATGGGATCCCTGTTGGTGTCGGCGCTTACAGATGTTCCTATCAGCTGCCTGCGCCCAATTAAACAGCTTGATCACATTGTAAACTCGAGGACAAGTTCGACTATCGACTGCACACTCGTCGACCGTCGGTTCCTCCATCTCGAATCAAATGTCCCATCACAAGTTCACGGCCTCTGCCTCGGTGACGGATCCCTGTTCCTGTCAGTTCACACAGGTGCGCAGGTGCCACTCGACCTTCGGATTCTACGTGCACCACTCACGTCCCATCCATCTTCCTCCCATCTAGCAACATGTCTTCCCAGTCACAGCGTCTCCTCCAAGCTTTCTGCGGGCGGTTGGCCTTCTGGCCTTACCATGCAGGGTGACCTAGAGCACATGCATGCTATTTGTCCGTCCATGGACCATGGGCCCTGGCTAAATACTATGGTATGCCCGATGGCCGCAGGCCGTAGGCCGTCGTTCTTGTCCCTCCCCTCTACAACTCCAATGATCAGGTAGGCCAAGATAACTTTGCCCTCAACTTGCTGGGAGCGTTGCAGATATCAGGACCTCTCTGGAAAAGGAAAAAAGAGACTACAGCCAGCTTGTTCGTCCCCAGCTAGTGTCTCAATCTCTTGTACAGAACACCGTCACTCTCGAACAAACCGCACCGGCCATTTCAGACAACAGTGCCTGACCGCACAAGAGAACCGCCGAAATGCCGTCGAGATCCCTCATCATTGCACTCTTTTCCTTCCTCGGCCTCGTGTCCACCCATACAGTCATCACATATCCTGGTTGGAGAGGGGACAATCTACACTCGAACGGCACAGTAGAAGACACAAATGGTTTAGGAACATATACCGACGGAGATAACTATCTTTGGCCTTATGGAATGCAATGGATGTATCCTTGTACGTACAGTCAACTTCTGATCTTGCGGCTGCATGCGTACAGAATCGATACTGACAAACCTGTCCAGGCGGAGGCATGCCGACCTCACAAAATCGCACCAAGTGGCCGGTAAAAGGAGGCGCTGTAGCATTTCAACCAGGCTGGTTCCCCGGCCACGGAACGGCATTCATCTACATCAATCTAGGGTTAGGGACTGTCCCACCCAACATGTCGCTCGTCATGGTCAACGGGATCCAACTCATCGGGCCAACCAAAGACCCTTACCCCGGCACATTCTGTCTGCCACAAGTTCCTCTGCCTGCCAACATCTCAGTCAATGTTGGAGACAATGCAACCATCCAAGTGATTGAAACCGCCGTTCATGGAGCTGCTCTGTACAACTGCGTCGACATCACCTTTGCGGAGCCCGAGGATGTCCCGGAGGTCAATGCTAGTAATTGTTTCAATTCAAGTCAAATCACGAGCGACCTAATCTTCACAACGACCTCCTTGAAGGACGACGGCGAGTCTGCTGCTACCGAATTGTCAACAAATCGATACGGCTATTTGACTACCGCACTTGCCGTACTCGTTGGGTTCGCCTGGTTATAAAAGGGTGGGAAATCAAGAAAAGAGGAGGAATATGGAGTTTGTCACAGTTACCATGTCCGGGCGTATCTGGTGATGATCCGCCTGCTTTGTGACTGGCATAGATGGCAAGCTGTGCCCGGACTCTCCCCGGCTGCTGCAATCTGTGAGTGAGTGGTGGCATGATCAACATCAAATGTGCCCGTTCAACGCCTCGACAAACCCCATTCTGGCCAACTGTGGTTGAGATCGCCTTCTACACGTTTCCCTCCTGGCCTCGCGCACTGACCACCGAGCAACGACGAGTTACTGCCTCAAGCACCGCCTCCGGACGCTTCAATCTAGGTGCCCTCTATTCTCACTCGCGGTGCAGGATGCCCAAGGGCATACAGGGGTCACAGCAAGTCTCGTCAGTGCTGGACAATTGGCAGCGAAGGCAGACCAGTCGAGGTGACCGAGTCTAGAGAGGTGTTTATCAAGCATTTGAGTTGTCGCTGGACGACTAAAACCCTGATCGGTTATAGAAATGCCTTCTACTAGACCTCGTTAAGACAGGGCTAACACAACGGGCTACCGCCGACAGTGGCCGCTACACCGTCACCTCTTCCAAGTTAGGTATCACACCGACCTACAGCAGTGAGTGACAGGGTCACCGCTACACCTACTCCCACCTCTCATGCGGTGACAGCCCCCCTTGGCCTCTGGGAGCCACACGGAGTGAGGCGCTGCAAATGCTTCATTACCAGCTATCTTACTCTTCAACCATCTGCTACAGTACAGTATGTGAGGTTGGGGGCAAAGCGGCGAGGACTCAATCATATACTTGCAGCCAGAGGCAGGACTTTGTTTGTATTATATTCATATATTGGTATATACACTTCTTAATGCATGCCAAAGGAAATCAAACCCAGTGATGCCGATAAAAAGTGTCGCCACAGATCCTGTCTATCAGTTCGTTGAACACTGTGACCTTGAAGTCGGGGGTGACCACACCGGACTGAAGAGACCGCGAGGGCAGACATATTTGCCCGAATGAAAAGATCCCATTGAAACACCTACAGTATCATTGTCCTGTCTCAGAACCTAGACTACTCTACCAGCCCACATGTACCAGCCTGGACAGATCCCCTATATAGCCCAAGAGGCAGCAGCATCACGTCTCTTCTCCCCCCCATTATTCACACCCGCCCCCCCACCCTTGCGGCCACACCTTCAATCACCGGCAAAACAAACATTTACAATCTCGAACCATGAATAATCTTCATATCCACAATCAATTCGCGACCACCATCGTTGATGACGAGGACACGAACACTGCCGCAACCGTCGGCAAAGGCACGTTCGATTCTACCGAAGAGACCGCCTTGTTCAACGACGGGTAAGCCATGCTTGACATCGCCAGTTTCCGTCATGCAGACAATGGAACCATCGTCACGGATGTCCAAGACGCGATATTGCTTGAAGACGGGTCCGAGCATGGTCTGGACGACCACGCTGGGTTGCGGGTTGCTGACGAAGGAGCTCTCCTCATGCAATTGACGCGTAAAGAGGTCTACACCAAGGTACCTGTATTGGCCGGTCTGGGAAGACATGCTGATACGGATGACTTGGCAAGGCCGTCCTTGGAGGAGAAGGATATCGCCGGAGCGGATGAAGTGACATTGGATGGGGACTCCACGTTGACCGAAGCGAGGCTCGACATAGCGGACCTGTTCAGCCCTCCCGCCTGAAGCACCACTGGGGCCAGCAGTTTCCCGCTCGGTGATGACTACCTCGTCCCTCTCGCGGCCATGGTGATGATGGGACAGTGGATGGAGGATGCGGTCAGCAGCTCGCTCCACTCCGCGGCGAAAGCTGTGGTAGTTGCCCTCGTCGTCGTAGTAACCCATGTTTCTTCCGGTTGGGCGGTCGACTTTGATTTCTTCCTTTTGGACAGTAACTTCCGCTTGTGGACGGCGACGCTCGTACTCAACGTCGTAAGTGGGAGATACGCGACGACGGTAGTCTCGCTCGGTGATATCTAGTTGAGATTCGAAGGACCGGTCGTAGGTCTTATCGTAGGTGTCTCGACGGTCGATTCCAATGTCAACGTTGGCGGCGGCGTTGTATTCAGCAGGTGCACGGTACCTGTGGAGTAGGGAATGTGTCAGTCAGAACGGTGTTCGGGAGAGATGTCAATGCGTCAACACGGTGGACCACGCATTGGGCAATAGAGCACGGTGCAATCCGGGGTACATGGGGAATAGATTTCGCTTTGACCACTACTTACTTTTCGCGTGTGAGGTCAACCTCAGGATATCTGGTATCTCGGACTTGGTCACGCTCCTCGTAGACACGGACGTCCTCCTTGGTGTACTGATCGCCGCGGGGACGGTTGTCCTTGTATGTGATATCGACTTCTTCCTTGGAGAATCGAGTATCTTCCCGTCCGACGCGTGAGGAGGTAGTGGGTAATTGGACCTCCCCTTCTACCTTTGTAAAGGTAGTTTCTTCTGAAGAAGCGTCACTCCTGTACGTAGACGGGAAGACACTGATTGGGATGGGGACTCGGGCGTCAAAGTCCAGATTGCCTGTTTGAAGGGCGCCTTAACTCTCTTGTACCTTTCGGCAGTCGAGAGTCAAGACTTTAGGATGGAAAGGGGTTCTTCTGGAGGGGAGGGAGGACGTGGACGTCGAGTAGAAGAAGGCAGGGTACAATGCAGGCTAAGCTATGTGAACAAGACTTGGACAAGCAATGAGCAACGCAAGAACAACCACTGTTGTCTGTTCTGAGTTCTGGAGAGATGGAGGAACAAGAAGAGAAGAGAGGGAAAGACGCAAAGCCGGGGCCACGAGCTGGTAGAAGTAGGACAGAGGTCAGGGCGCAGGATGGTAGAGTGGAGGTTGGTTTCTGGCTGCGAAAGAGAGCAACGGGCCAGTCACAGCAGCAGATGTTGCGTCTGCCTACCAACAAAGCAAAACCACCACAAACACCTTCGCCAGTTGGCCGGGCAATTGAGCCACCATTGCAACCCACCAGCCGCATCCAGTTTAGACACTGCCGCGGGTTGGATGATTTCCAGCATTCATCTCCTCGTCACCTCGGATCTCTTCAGGTTGTTGTCTCAATCGACGGCTGGACACGGTGGGCTTGAATATCACATGGCATCACCTGCTGCTGGCTGTGTCTTCGGACAACAGAAGCAGAAGGCCATGAGCATACCGCCCTCCTCGCCCTCCTCGCCTTGTACCTTCGATGGTCTTACGTACAGTGCTTGTCGGAACCTTCCAACCCTCCCGCCTGCAGTCCGCCGTCTCTCAGGGCCCAAGGAACAGCGTGTACGACCTCGATTGGTCCCGTTTCACCACATGCCTGACCAACGCACCTTGCCCTCGTGCAGCCTATACGTCCTCTCAGAGATACTGGAGCTCCTGTGCACATGGGCTTGCAGATACAACAACTGAAGAGACGGAATCAGATTGATCAAAGAAAGCACCAGCTACCCACTGACGCGTCAGTCTGGACGCCTTGCTGACAGCTTCAGCTCGCATGGGTCGAATCTATGCTGCTAGATGCATTGGCGCATCTGCATCTTTCGGCTTCGTGCAGCTCGATTAGAAACTCCGCCATTCAAGAAGCGGGAACCATGCCGTAGGACCGGGACCACCAAAAGCTTCGAGCACAGACAGACGTCGAACTCGACTTCAAAGTCCAGACGCACCGGCCGTTTGCAAGCTCTATTTGTGCATGTGAGTTTGAATTCTACTCAAATCCCGCTCGCTATCTGCGCACGTTCAATCTTTGGCATCTTGCATTTTGCTTTTATTCCGCTTGCCCCGGAGCGCCCACGCCTGACAATGCTATCCCAGTCCAGGTGGAATTCTTCCAACGAGGTGACCCTGTTCTCGCATGCATTCATTCCTGGTTGCGCTAATCAATCATCAATCCCAACCCTTGTCCTCGTACTCAAGAACGCTCAACCTTGAGCTTCTGCCTCGCTATGCTTTTAGAAACCCCCGCCGGCCTCAATGCGCCCAGCCAAGAGAAGACTTTGAAATCTAGTGCCTCTGCACGCAGTTCCATTCGTACTGCGGTGATGGTTAGCTGCAAATTCCGTGTATGGGCGAGACACCTAGGGAACATACCACTCTTCCGTCTTCATCTCCAGTATACACCACCTGGGGCATTGGTAGAATGCAAGTGATGCCGGCACTAACATTGCCTCCGTCGTCTCGGCTGCTGTCTGCATGATTCAGCTGTCGAAGAAGCTCCAATTCAAACCGTCCATCGCGGATCACTTTGCTCCAGATCCGGACTTGTCCCCTCTTGTGGCCTGTGAAGACGAGGTCTCGTTCAAGCCACTCGCTTCCCGCCCCTTCATAGCATGCACATGAAATGATGCTCTCTTGCAACCGGTCTCCTGACCCCTGCCGCAACAGTCGGTCGCCATTCAGCGTGTACATACTGATCTCGTGCCCGTGGCACAGTACGATATTGCCTGTCACATCATTGATAGCTGCGCAGCTCACGGCTAATTCGTCGTCCAGCTTGCGAACAAACTCGCATCTGTTGAGGTCCCACAACATTATTTGCCCATCGGTCGATGCTGAGAGTAGGGCATTAAACGACCTCGATAACGCCAGAACCGTCACAGGCTTCCGGTGTCCAAACAGCGTTGCTCGGGGCTGCAGGTCGACTGATTTAGGGCCTTCAACCACTGACCAAACCGCGATGGTACAGTCTGCCCCTGCCGTGACCAATGTCTTCGAGTCAGTGAACAATGCACAAGATAACTGTCCAATATGCAAATGCTCAAAGAGTCCGAGTTGTTTCCGGTTGTCCGTGGAATAGAATCTAACGCTGTTGTCAGAAAATCCCCACTCCATGTACATCTCGTAGGTCGGCGCAATGTTGAGTCGGAATGCCCCAGAACAAAGTAGTTTGTCCGCCTTCCACGAGAAGTTCAACGAGGCTACCCGCTCCCCGGTTTCCAAAAGAGTTGATGGCACGCGGGTTAATGACTCTGCAGCAGTATCAAGACGTTTATAACGGTGCCGGACTTGCTCTCGGACAGGATGAGGCTTGCTGAAAATCTGGTACGGGGTTTGGCCAAAGTTGTGGATGATGCCAATGGTGGCGAGCCGCTCAAGAGGGTCGCTGATCTTGTCCACGTCCTTGGCTCCTTGGTAGGAAAGATAGTGGAACACATTCACTGCTTCCACTGCCGCTTCTCCCTTTTGCTTGCTTCCAAAGACCAGGTCGATCCACTGATGAAGATGACGGCTCACATAAGGACTCTCAAGCGCCTCCCGCTGCTTCGCGATGAAGATGTGTGGATCGCCCTTCGCCCACGGCGGAAGCTCCACATTGCCGATGGACTTGGAAGAATTCTGCCTGGTTCCGAAGTCAAAGTTATTGACGTTGACCAGAAATTCGGGGAGATAGTAGAATTCGGGTGTAAGCTCTCGCACATCCGTCATGTTCATGCGAGAGGCCGATTTCCAGGCGCCCTCGATGGAAAAGAACATGCGGTCCGGATGATCGAATGTGCCACCCTGCAATAGGAGATACGATTTAACGAAAGGCTGAAGGCGGATCAAGTAGGACGTCACAATCATCGCTGACGAATAGTGAGTGCCATAGTGGAAAGCAGGAGTGCTATTGTCCCCCATTTCCGCAAAGGTCTGGTATCGTTCGCGAAATTCTCTTTCTCGGTCGGGAGTCTGGCAGCCCATGGGTTTAGACAAGTCGCGGAAGGTTCGTGGATTGGTGAGATCAAGCTCGTCGCTGGTGTAATCTGCTATGACCCACGGGAAAACGGGGTATTGAGTCAAGTCGTTATACGTCCTCCCTGCCATGGTGTTGATGAGCATAAGGTAATGAAAGTTTGACATTTCCCCCTTCTGCCATTTTCGAGTTGCTGGAAAAGAACTGGACTGTTGACCAAAGACATTCGCAAATTTAGAGCCGAGTGTCTGAGGCTCGTCGTCGACGCTCTTCAGGGTTTCGTACCGCCAGGAGGTTTCTGGTTGCGTGCTACTCAATACACTTGGTGACGGGGCCTTTGCACTGATGAAGCTGTGCAGCTCATTCCGGACCTCAGGTGAAACCACCGTCAATAAGTAGCTTCTCCCGTCGCTGAAGAACATTTCAATGGCCACATCGCGGAAGAGGAATCTTCGTTTGGAAACGCTGATAATGTCCACCCATTTCCAGCTCCGAGTCCCGTGCTCATCATTCCGGGATACGTTCTTTCGGTCCGTGACATCACGTCCTGAAATCATGCGCACATATGGATCTCGTTCATCCTGCGGCGCTTGCCACACATTGACAATTTCACCATCGGCACGCTGGAAGAAGTTGTCCAGGAGATAGACATAATCTTTACCCAGTATGAGGAGACCCTCCACCGCCTCGAGCCCCAGGATCCGTGATATGTTGGCAACGTGTTTTACTTGGTCGCCGCGATGCAGACTCCGCATCACTTTCCTGTTCTTGTCCTCGAAGTCATCCATTTCCGCATTGGGATCCTCGACAATCTCAAAACTGTCGTCAGCCACCATGCTGTCGACCTCGTCTCCGTTCTTCTCGTTCTCGTTACGTTCACCTTGCACTTCACCTGTATTCTCTTGAATTTCGGGGAACGGCTCGGTGCCGCTATTCGCCAGCTTAGGGCTATCGACTAAAGGCGTGGTGCTGCCAGGAGTGACCCCAATTGCCTCGGCTGGTGTAATCTTCGTACTTCTCGTGTCAAGGCGCAGTGGTGGCATGTCAGATCCTTTTCTCTTCGGTTGATGATCATCATCCGCTTTGGTGAAGTCTTCGTGCAGTCTCATACGCATCCGATTCCTTCCCTCCGTCTGATCGAGCCGCCACTTCCGGTCGGTGTCAACCTGGAAGACACCACCGGGCCTGCTGGTGTCCCTTTGCATCCGATGAAAACTTGACTCGGTGTAGATAATGTCATCTTGCTGGTCCTGAAGCAGCCTCTGGTGTTTCAGAAATTCCGACGAGTATATGTTCGCCGTCCAGTTCTCAAATGCTATCTCATGTCGACGGATGAGATCGTCCCTATCAGCTTCTTCTCTTGCCCATTGCTTTAACTTCTCTCTTCGGCGGGAAATTCTCAACCGTGCGTTTTCTTCGGCCCTCTTATTCTCGCCGGCCACAAAACTGTTCCACTGTTTCGAGAGCGTGTCGAAGAACAGAGAGTCTAACTGGTTTCGATGCTCGTCCACCCAGTGAAGGAATGCCTCATTGTCAAGCTCGACAACCTTTTGGAAGCTGGCAGTGAGGTCTTTCTGCTCTGTCGTAGCAGCATGTCCGAAGATTGCGGCTGCTTCGTCAGGTCTCTGTACCAGGATGATTCGCCACAAGTTCGCTGCAGCTTGTCGGACTGCGTCACTCGACGAGACGAGGTTGGCGTAGAGAAGATAACAGATAAGTTGTAGATAATTGGACTGGCTGTCCTCGCTCGAAAGAAGAACCGTCTGCCAGTAGGTGAGCTTTTCCAGAAAGGGCAACGACTCTGCATCCTGGGTCGAGGATAGACTGAGAAGGACGATACGGAAAACAACTGCACGGATGATGGAGATTGTCTGCGCACAGAGCCGCACAGGCTTCAGTTTTGCAATGTCAGGCCGCTGCAAATACTCCAAGACTGATCCTACTAAGTCGAGGACAGCATCTGCACCCCCAATGAACCATCCTTCGAAAAGGGCTTCCTCCAAATGGCTAAACAAGCGAGCGAGGTTAATCAATACCCGTGGCTCGACCAAAACCTGCTGGCGCAATGCTATCTGGTTGGATAGCTGCGAAACTGTGTTCCTCAAGATCCAAGTCTCAAAGTAAGTTTGATGTTCCACAAACCCCGGCGGAGTCTTCAGAAAGAGACCCAGACCCGGAAATTCTTTTCTCACAAGGATCTGATCGATGAATACAGATATGACGATTTCGAGCAAGCTTTGGACGATCGAATGGCCTTCGTTGAGCTCAAGGGATTTCATGACTGTAGCTGTGGGACCGGATGATTCGGGCAATCGAGAGCTACCATTGTTTTGACGGCCTTGCTCTCGTGTAACCAAAACAAAGGATGATCCTCTTCGAAGAGCCTTGCCACGGGTCACCGCAGATGGCGGCTCGTCGGACATTCGGATGATCGGGGGCGCCGCCGAGAGAGGATGGACGACAACGTCCCCTCCATCGAATGTAAGCATTGCATCCCGGGCGTCCAGTTCTGTCCTTGCCTCAACCACGTCAGAGCCGACCACAACTGGAAAAAGGACCGTAAGAAGATCCTGGACGTAGGAAGAAGTGGCGGCATAATCCCGAAACTTCTGTGATCTCGTGTGAATGTCCGCGAGAAATTGAAGAACAGTGTCGAAGGTCTCCATATGCTGGCTTGTCACGATGGTCAACAGTGGATTCGGCGGTGCCATTGTCGACATAGAGAGTCTTTGAGGGGGTTGATTCAAGTCCTCCACTGGGGGTGCTAATGTTGTGGCACTCTGGAGTCTCTTCGAAGAGACTATGGTCTTCAAGCCACTTTGCAGCATGCTCATAATGACCTCAAAGATCTCGGGATACACGACGGAAAGTTCTTTCTTGGTGGAAAAGAGGTCGACGAAGCCAAACAAATCGAAGTTCCTGTCCAAATCTAGGTTTCCCACATCCAGGCCAAACAATACCGCGAAACACGCTGGCCATAAGGCAGGAATGTGCCACCATCTCTTGAGGCGGTATGCCATGATTGTAAACCCGGATGTCCTGGAGGGATCCTTGAACTTCTTGACATAGGAGTCGCCGTGCACGACCAGCAATCTGGCCAGGATTCTCATCGAAAGCACTACAACTTCGGGCGAAGTCTCCGACAGTAGATAGAGTAGCCACTTATTGGTGACGGTTTTGGCGAATTTCTTAATCACGCCGTCGTCACCAGGGCGGCATAACAACTCTGAATAGAGACGAAGGACTTCTACCCCGATTTCGAAATGTGACAATGTCGACATTGTCTCGTCTTTGCAGCTTTGAGACGACCCCGTTGATGAGCTTCTTTGACGTGCCTCCCTGCGAGTTGGTTTTCGAACATGCAAACCCATATTCCGCTTGTTCACCGAGAATGTCACAAGTAGAGCCAACGATCGAAGCGTTTCTGCGGACAATGACTGGGGCAACAGCACCTTGAATGCCGCCATGTACATGGGCATAATGGACTTGGCCACAGGCTCCGATTTCAACGCCTCCATCAGCCGCTTCAAAACTCTCATTCTCGACAACCTCTTGAGATTGAAGCGCTTGTGTTGACTCTGGTCGGCGAAGACCAAAAACTGATCGAAATACAGATGTTGGACGGGAAAAGGACCACATCTCCAAATATTGCTGTCAGCGACCAAGACTTTGTAAGCCAAAGGGTTGTTGATCACCGAGTTTGATGGGTGTTCAAAGTCATATCCGGTGAAGGACAAGATCGATTTTAAGACTCGAAGACTTAGACCGTTCCTATCGAGCCTTGGGGTAGGAATGGCAACACCTGTCTTGCCCTCGCCGTTACTCTGAGAGGTCGAGGACAGTTTCTCTTTCAAGAGCATCGCTAGGATTGCGTATCCCCCATCTCTTTCCATGACCTCGCTGTTTCTCCAGCTGTACCGTACGGTCTCCAACAATATATCCACGGCGAGAGCTATGTCATCGGTAGTGCGAGCTCGTTGGACTAATCCGAGGCCGACAGCACCGCAACCACCCAGGCGCCAGCTAGCATCATCCAATGACTGTGGCACGGTCACGGTAGGGTTACCCATGAGCATAAAAACACCACGAGCTTGAGTCAACGCATCGTTAATGGACGGGACTGCACCATTAATGGCGACGGCATTGGTCCCCGACCGCGTATACGCGACCAAATTCTTAGCCGCCAGTTTGGAGAGAGACTTCACCAATTGAGACTCATCGATGTTGTTCCGGTCGTCATTGTCTAAAACAGTACCAGGCGACACATTGACCATTATCTTGTCTTCACGAATTAGGTTGCTTGCCTTCTGCCTGATCGCCAGGATGAGGTCCGATTGTTCTTCCTTTCCCGGGTGTAACATTTCGTTTCGGAGATTCAGTGCGGCCGAAGCATGGTAGGTTTGGAATGAACCAAGACAATCTTGGAAATTACCGTGATACTTGGGACCTAGGTGGTAGAAGACAGCTATCAGGTCGTCGCTCAGCGCATCCTGATAGAGCACAGCGGGGCCCAACGACCATTTCGACATACATGTTGTTCGAGTTGGGTTGGGAGAAAGATCCTGAGGTGTGCCGAAGAATGCCTGGACTTTGGCAACATTTGATCCTCGATCGGTCGGAGCCAC
Organism: Exophiala sp. LBMH1013; assembly: GCA_024611085.1. NCBI lineage: Eukaryota > Fungi > Ascomycota > Eurotiomycetes > Chaetothyriales > Herpotrichiellaceae > Exophiala > Exophiala sp. LBMH1013. The sequence continues at coordinate 1,623,280 of JAMFLB010000006.1, read as the reverse complement.
GGAAGGGTAATTTGCCTTTTGCTGTTCGACAAAGTCTCCATCTACAAAGAGGAATGCCTTCGAAGATGACGTCGTCCTGGGTCTCTTGTGAACCACGGCTATGTGGTACCATCGATCCCGCTGGAAAGCCACTGACTTGAACCTCACGCTTGGCCTAGTCCCATGTATGGCTGTCTGAAGAATGAGATAATGCGTGTCTTTTTCGAGATATGCCAGCACGAAGCAGGTCTGGCTTCGATCGAAGGCACCAAACAGGGTGGTGTGAACCTGACTGTCAAAAGAGTCGAACCGGGCCCAGAGACTTAATGTATAGCCAGCACTGTCGGTGGGAGGGAATTGTCTGCCAAGGGTGGCCAGCTCGGTCGAAGCATAGCCTTGTTGCGACAAGTCAAATTGGATACTCGGCGGCTGCCGTGATGCTTTGATCGCGTCTATGAGGAATGACGCTGCATCAGAGGTCACGCTTGCTTGTCTGAAGAGGAAGTGGGCATCATCCAATGTAGAGACGCCTTCTTGGCTTAGAATGAGGGCAGCCTCCTTGAAGAGAGCCCTTTCAGGCGCGGAAAGGCGGTCATCCAGCACCAGGTTCAGGATTGTGGTGAAAGTCCCAGCCGTGTGGGCGGAGACAACATTGTGCCGGGATACTGAGAGAATCTCTGTGACACACATAGGCAGTGCAAGCTGTATTACCCTTTGGGGGAGCTTTCTGGATCTGATGCCAATCACCCAAAGTTGAAGGATTGTGGTAAGCAACTCTGGTACCGCCAATCTTTCAACATTGGAAGCCAATTTGGTCACAGCAGCACGGGTGGCACTGATGACTGCCTCTGAGAAGAGGGTTTCGTCCTGCGGCTTCACAGATGTCTCTAGTGAAATATAGATGTCGCCGATCATCTCCATCCCAACCGCAGTCGCGAAGAGTATTCCAAAGAACTGCTCAATGAACAGCCCATCCCCGTCCTCTCTCCAAAGGATAGACAAAATCTGCTCAAGAGTGCATCGTAGGGAGTGCCAGCCTCCATCCTCCACCTTTGTCCTAAAGTATTTCTGGTTCCCATCGTGGGTTTCCAATGCCGCACCCAAAACGGCGAACCATTGTGCCAGCGTCTGGAGGAAGGATTTCAAGTTGGCCGTTTGGCTTTCGAGCGCAGAATAGGTGTTTACGAGTGATCGCAGAAGATGGAGCAATACTTGAAAGCCCCCAGCTCGCCTGAAGCCACTGCTAGCGCTCTGGACTTCATAGTCATCCTTCAACATATGCTGCAGTTGTTGTAGAAGGGCAGATTCGTCCAGGCTGTGCTGCAATGTTGTGTATGAGCTTCTGTCAATGGATCCCAGGCTCTGAACAAGGAATGCGATATCATGATCCTGCGGGCGAAGCACATCTGCAGTTGAGACAGAGCGTAGACGGGCATTCGCGGTGAGGCCCATTTTATGTTAACCACCTCTTGTCTCCTTGACATTCGCGTCTGCTTTTGCCCGCTTGCACACATGGGCCGTAGCAGACCGCTGGTGATTCGGAGGAGGGATCAAGGGGTTGGCATATTCACAGACCGCGATCGTGGTCAAGGTCGGTCAGCATCGACAGAGGTGAATCGTTGAAGCTGCGGACGGCGGCCCGGCAGCATTGAGGTCAAGGAGGAGACACAGGAGACACTGCAAGACACTGCTGGGAGAGCGATATTGGTACACAGTGAGTTCTAGGGGCAAGGGGCCCAAGAATTTCATTGAACGTCGTAACGATTAATCTTGTATATGCCGCAACATAGAATAGTGGTTGCTAGGAATATGCGGTGCAGTACAATCAATATACACTTCCAAGAACGTCTTCACCCCGCGCATTGTCTGTACTCGGTAACTCGCATCGCTCAGCAACAACCAAACTTAAGATCATCTTCCTCATCCCAAATCAATTTTCTGTATTGTTGTCCGATGTTTCCTTTATTAGTGATGGCTCAGAGTAACGTTATATGGAACGCGGATGCACTCGGTCGAACTGCGCTCTGTGCATCAGCTAAATGATCATACTCTCGCGATTCTAGGAAATGGAAGCAGTGGTTGACCCTGAGGCTAGGTATGTCTCTTAGAAGACTGAGGTCCCATGATCCTGACATTTGTTCAGCGGCGTAAGCCACGGTCATGCTCGTAACCCTGAGATAGGAGTTGCTGAACATCCGCACCCACCAGTTGAGGCAGCACTCATGGAAGCAACGCAGGTCGACAGGCACCTAGAGTAAGGGCAACAAGGAGATTAATGGCAGCAACAGTCCTGGCCCAGACGGCAGTTTAACTGGGCATACTGCCATTTGGAAGAGACGTCGGCGTCGGAGAATATCTATATGGTTGCCATCGAGGCTGCTTCAACTAGTGTGAATGCTTGGAGCTGAACGTGGCCATGATAACAGTATTTATACGACGGCTATTTCAGCAGAGGAACGAGGAGGCCCTTGCACCCAAGCCCGGGCACTGTACACAGCAATGATACTCGCGTGCTGGTTGAGTCTATCCCGTTGTTTTCCCCTACCAGGCAGGTGCCAGGTACCTTGGGTATGTACTCGGTTGGATGCTCCCTTATCGCACCAAGGTGTAGACTCGATATTTGGCTCTCCACACATGAAACGCCTGTTATCATGCACCGATGAATCGTCAAGTGTTATGATTCCTTGGGCAGGCGGCGTTTACAACAGCTGCATTCGGATGACACGTATCTCCCATATCTACTAGTCCTGCTATCTCCGTCATAATTGTACGGGAGCGGACAGAGTCTCCGCCATATAAAGCCAGATAGTGTGGCCGAACTGCGGTCTGAGCCCCGAGATCTCCCATCTAGCCACTCTAGGTGCCACTGCTGGCCAAATAAATGTGGCCACCCGGGCAACATGAGCGGGCGGATGGGGGCCAAGGAGGCTGGGTCACTCCCACAATAATCCTCCCGGTTGCGGTAAGAGGAGCTTAGGACCCTCGTATCATCATGGGACTAGTAGCAGGCATAGTGCCACTCTGGAGCGTCAAGTCATGTGCCGCTTGTACGCCTGACACCATCCACCCCTATGCTGCATCATTCCGCTTCCGCCTGCTGCCTTCTTATCTCGACGCTCTCCATCAATCACTCAACTCCCTCTCTCTCTCCTTTACTTCTCACTCCTTGCCATCCTCATCTTCATCTCAGTTCATCTCTGTCAATCTCTTATACAGCTCTGCTTGTCCCATCCAAGCAGTGCTTCTCCCTCTCCCCGGAATCATCCACTTTGTGTTGATCTATCGTCGTCAACATGAAGTTCCTCGGTTTAGCACTGCTTCCCCTCCTGGCGGCTGGATCGCCCGTCCTCATCGATACTATCCATAACAACGCAGCTCCTGTCATCTCCTCTTCTAACGCAAAGGAGATCCCCAATTCGTACATGGTTGTCTTCAAGAAGCATGTTACCGAGCGGGATGCTGCAGTCCACCACAACTGGGTTCAGGACGTACACATGTCCCGAGAGACCAACAAGCAAGAGCTACGGAAACGCAGCCAGACCACATTGACGAGTGACGATACTATTTTTGAGGGTCTGAGGCATACCTACAACATTCCCGGCGGTCTGTTGGGTTATGCTGGTCATTTCGATGAGGATGTCATCGAGCTGGTCCGCAGGCACCCAGATGTGAGTCACCCTGTTATATCTCTTATTCCATCCCGATAAGCACATATCAGAGTTGCATTGTCAGCTGTAGAGCCAGACAACTACATGAGCACCCCTCGAATAGTCATTTCTTGCCCGAACATCGTTATCGCCGCTGTCTGCGTCTTGGCATGGTTGCTCACACGTGCCACTTCAGGTTGATTACATCGAACGTGACTCCGAAGTCCGCACCATGAAGGAGTCTCCCTCCCTTGAGAAGAATGCTCCTTGGGGTCTAGCTCGTATCTCTCACCGGGATGCTCTAAGCTTCGGAGATTTCAACAAATACCTTTACTCTGCGGACGGTGGCGAGGGCGTTGATGCCTACGTGATTGACACCGGCACCAACACTGAGCATGTCGATTTCGAAGGCCGTGCAAGCTGGGGCAAGACCATCCCTGCTGGCGATGAAGACGTTGACGGCAATGGCCACGGCACCCACTGCTCTGGCACTATCGCAGGCAAGAAATTCGGTGTCGCCAAGAAGGCCAACGTCTACGCTGTCAAGGTGTTGAGATCCAACGGGTCCGGTACCATGTCTGACGTCGTCAAGGGCGTCGAATGGGCTGCTACCGCACACAGCTCAGCAGTCAGCGCCGCGAAGAAGGGCAAGAAGAAGGGCTTCAAGGGTAGCGTTGCCAACATGAGTCTGGGTGGTGGCAAGTCTAGAGTGCTTGATCTTGCGGTCAATGCCGCTGTCGATGCTGGTCTTCACTTCGCTGTGGCCGCTGGCAATGACAACGCTGACTCTTGCAACTACTCTCCTGCCGCTGCTGAGAAGGCCATCACTGTTGGTGCGTCTACCCTGGCCGACGAGCGAGCCTACTTCTCCAACTACGGCACCTGCAACGACATCTTCGCCCCCGGTCTCAACGTCCTTTCGACCTGGATCGGCAGCAAGTACGCCACCAACACCATCTCCGGTACCTCGATGGCCTCTCCTCACATCTGCGGTCTTCTTGCCTACTTCTTGTCGCTCCAGCCAGCCAGCGACTCTGCCTATGCTGTGGCTGAAATTACACCTAAGCAGCTGAAGGCAAACATTATTGCTGTTGCTACAGTGGGCGCTCTTAGCGACGTCCCGAGTGACACGGCCAACATCCTTGCCTGGAACGGCGGTGGCAAGTCCAACTTCTCTGAGATTCTTGACGATGGCGGCTACACTGTCAACCACAGCTTCTCAGCTGGGGAGTATCTCAGCCAAAAGGCCTCTGACTTGAAGGCCGAGCTTAAGCAGATTGCGGCCGAGCTTGAGTCCCTCATTGAGAAGTCCTAAGGCGTTCATGGATGGCAACAGATGATGATCTGTTCCTACGCCTCCGGGAGCTGTGGACACGGGGACGCGTCTCTCCGAGTTCGGGACACCTGTGTGGCGCACAGAGTATGCAGGGTCCGATAAGATGATTGTCCATGGAGTCGTTTGGTCTCCACTGCTTTGTGGAGATGGAGTGGGATGGTGTTGGGCAACAGGCATTTGCCCGGGAGGGGGTAGGAGTATGGAACCATCTTGTACCCAACCTTTCTGGGTCTCACGGCTACAGAGTTAGATACATAGGTATCAATTATGAACACGTTCTAGACATGAGATGAACGATTCTCACTATTACTGAAGATAATAATGCTTTTGCCGGCCGTCTTCGTGGATCCTCCAATTCCAGGATTATAAGATACTTAAGGTAGGCACGTACCGTATTATAGATCTCTATCACTCCATTTCTCCATTTATCGCGTGATGGCTTTGATGGCTAATGATAGCCACCCCGACACCTGCCAGATAAGGTCCCCTCTGTCTTCAGACGTACGTGCCTACCTATTGTAACTGTTTATCCCGGGTGGGGGTTGGGTTTCTCTCGGCTACCGACAACACCAACGAGACCCCTAGAGACAAAAGGTACAACCCAAAGTAGGTGTATCTACTCTACGCTTACTGTAAGCCTTAATGTAGATAAGGGATGGGAGCTGACCCGACTTTTGTGCTGTCAACGTTTCAACCGGGTTCGATACCTAGTCTGGTAGCCCGACGGCTCAACAGGCCGGCGTGGTCTGTTCCTTTTCGGCGTGCTGGCCGATGGGAGCTACGGGGGATCTGACCTCATCGTCACATAGGGTGCCGTGATAAGACGACATTTCAGGGGACAGACAGACAGACAAGAATGGTCTCTTAGAACGAGAAATAACATGAAGAGGACTAAATGATAAATAAAGCAGGTAGGGCGTACCTGGTATTTATTGTCATAACAGCTCGAGTTGGTCTCAATTGAATAGTCAGATGCATAGGCCGAGGCGAACTTGCAATAATATATACATTCATATAGATACATGTTACAATCTATGAACTCTGATACGTAAAGCACTGTACATACCTTAAGGCAATCTACACTTCCAAGATAAATTACATACTCATCCTTCTCCTGCCACGGCGCCGTCGTAGCAGCTTCGTCCGCTGATCGATACGCTCTTCATCAGAATCTACCCCATCATACAACCCCGGCGGCATGGGCCCTTGAAGGCCTAGGCCCTCACTCTCTTCGAGGATATCGACATGCCGCACGACCTGGGGATTGATTTCGTTCCTGAAGGTGAAATTTGAGGCCGGCTCGCGCCAACCATATTTGACTTTGACATGGGCCAACTCTTCCGCGATCTCCTCTCCAGTAAGCAGACAGCCGCGGGTTCCCAGTTTGTCGACAATGGGCCGCAAGAGACGCGCTGTGCTGAGACAGCTCACGTCGCGGATGACGGCCTCATTGCCCCAGGCGATAACACAGATCAAAGCCAGCAACTGCACCGCGGGGATGATGCCCAAGATTGCGGCGGACCATCGCCACTGGACATGCACGACCTGTGCAGGCACAGGATACCAGCCGCTAACGTTGCGGCGGGGCCCATTGTAATCAATCGCCGCGACCGCTTCGATGCTGAATTCCATGATCCGACGCGACATCACGCCCTCGTCGGCCGGGCTGTCGGGACTCCACCATGATTCTGGAGCGTAGCGGGCATATTGGTACAGATCGCCCTTGGTCCAGTTGAATCCTGTCCAGCCGATGGCGCCGGCGATGATTTGCGCTTGAGTGTCTGGCATTTGGAACGTTTCTGCCGTTTGCCCGTTGTAGAGGTACCGTTCAATGCCACGCACCGGCGAGATTGTGTTCTCGCATTGATAGAAGGACGGCTGGGGGATCGTGCCACCATTGGCGCTTTGCAATACCATGACTTGGGTACATCGGGGCCCACAGGTCGAGTTGAGTACGCCAACGTATGTTGAGGCGCCAGGCCCGACTCGAACGACGTCCAGGCTGGCTTGTTGGCCATTCTTGTCTAGGTAGGTAATATAGCTATCGGTGCCATTTCCTCCATCGAGCACTTGGAGAGTTTTGCATGTGGCTGTCGTGGTGATGTTTCGGTGTGAGATTAAGCTCAGAGCCGAATTTTGAATGTTCAAGTCTTGGAAAACATAGGTCATCTCTGTCCAGGCATCGTTTGCATATATGGTCGGCGTGCCTGGCGTTCCATAGCGCGGATGTTTCCCCTGACCAGGTGGTGTCCCATTGATGAACAGATAATCCTGGCCTTGGATACCATAGGAATTAGCAGAACCTAATTGAGCGTCGAATGTAGGATTGTCGGCGCCCCAGACGTCCCGGATGAGGCTCAAATTGGCAACGCTGATCTGTCCAAACTTCTCCACCGGGATGTCCGAAGTGGTGAGATTGTAGGTCAACCCGAGTAGGGCCACAAGAATCTGCAGCAGCACGTTCACCACAAGCCAGACAGCGCAAAGCCACTGTGTCTTGCTGAGACGGAACCAGGCTCGATCTCGTCTCCTTGCCACCCATAGCAGCTTCATGACTTTCCGCAGACTGTCGCAGTGCATTATTAGATCGAATTCATCGAGCGACCGGTACTTGGCCGCCAACATCCTCCATCTCAGCATAAGTGCATATTCTCGGAGTGAACTTGTCAGATTGTTCCCGAGAAAGACGGATAGTAGCACTATAAGCGCATTAAAGGCCTTGATCTGAGCGACGGTCATCCATAGCAGTTGTCCAAAGGCACCCAAACATGCTGCTAGTAGGCCAGAGAGCGCCAAAGTAATCAACCACTGCAGAAACCCTTTAGCAAACAGCCTTCGTCGTTGGTGATCTGGTTTGAATTCCCTGACGGTGTGCGAGATACTGTCGGTGGCCTGTTGCGACACCGAATGTCGCCATGGCTCTCGTAAACGTCTTACGGGTCGCGGGGACGATAGGCCTGTCCCGTGCGGTGTGATGCTATCATTCCAGGTCAACGAAGACTGTAAGGATTGCGAATTGGGCGATGTATCACATTTCTCCATATGGTTATCTTTGCAAACATCACCTACTAGAGTTGCCAAAGGTGCGAAGGAGACTCGAAGCGAGAGCAACTAAGGATCGTGGAAGCGAAAGTTTCTGCATGGGCGGCTTGACAAGAGCGCCAGGGCGCCAGGGAACTCGCATGGTGCTAAAGGTAAGATCAGGCGACTGACTTTATGATAAGGAAGATCTCGCATCTTTGGCCCAAGCGTTTTCGACGAGTCGAGATGTTGGCTTTGACCGGCGCAGCTGAAAAGCTTCGTGGTTGCAGTCGCAGTCGCAGTTTGGCGGGGCGAATGTCATTCAATAGAGCGGCGACACAATTCCCAAGCAGCCAGTTGTCAGACAGTTAGTAGCACTTACTACACTAAAGCAGCATGCGTTACTTGGCTCTTCTTTCCTCTTGTCCCTCGACCAGCTTCTGATGTTTCACCTGAGACAGGCACCAGCCTCTATAAAAAGAAATCAGAATCTGCTCAGTGCATACACCAGGCTCTTGGACATCTCCACTACTTGGCACTGAAGAGAAGTCTCTGATAGAGTCTCCAGAAGACTCTTCAGACCTGTGTCAGCTGTTCACCGGCAACGTCAGTACGTATCGCGGCTATTTTCTGGCACACGAGCATAAGGTAGCCAGATCCTGCACCAGTGGTTGAGGCATCGGTTTGATGATTTCTTCTCATGTGGTCTGATTTGACTCTAATCTCCAAACTTAAGCCCCTTGAGCGTCTGCCTTGCACGCACCAAGGTCGAATAGCCGACCCGCGAACTCTCTGCAGGCCGTTGACATCATGTTCAGCAGCTGATTCTGTTTGTGGTGGTCTTCGTTACCGCGTCGATGAGGAATGATGCCTCGCCTTTGCATGATGGTACATCGAAGAAGTCAGTGGGTTTGATCTCCAGTCGATGTATCCCAAAAGCCGTGTATCAAACCACCTCAATCATCAGACATCCTCACCGTCGGCCACAGCGGCAGAGGAACATACCTGGGTATTTAATACTATTTAATACTGACAACCTTTCAGCTCGACACCGAATAGTCCCGGTGACCATCTCAAGTTCAACAAGTCTTGGTGCTCCTTGGTTCGTTTCTACTCAGTCCGCTGACTATCCATCACAATGGACGAAGAACAGCTTCCAGCTGGCTTACCGAGAGGGCGCTGCCGTAGCCCGTGTACTCACCATGCGACAGCTTGATCATGAACAGCTACTCGCGGCCCTTGATCAAAAACAACGCTGACGATGAGACCTCTCAACAAGAGTCCAGACGAGGCTGTCGTGTTCATGGCGGATACAGAATCATTCCTTCTTGGGACGCCTACGGTTGCGCTTTCAGTTGCTGAGTTCTGCACGATGTGGTCTCCTGCAGGAGTTAATTGAGGATCATGAGGTTAACTGTATCTTCCTTCCACACTGCATCAGCCTAAGACCGCTGTTATCCTCTGATCTTCAGATACTAGGCTTCCTTTGATCTGGTGGTCGTCCTCGGAGTCCTAGAACCTGAGCAATCTGCCGATTACGTCTTCGGAGGGACAGTCCAAATCCAACGCCCGGGGCAGCGACCGGAATGCATGGCTTGTTGCGACTTTCTCTTTGCCATAGTCTGCTCGGTTGTCGCCAACCGCCGTATCTTGTCATCTATCGGATAAGTCTAATCTCCTCGTTAACTTATCAAACAACCCTCGTCGAGCACGGCAGGGTCTTCCCGTTTATGCTGCTGGACGCCCACGCGACCAAGTCATCGCTGGCCATTGTTTCCGATGGCTACTCCTGCCAATGTGGCATGCCTACTTCCCTGTATCGGTTGAACGACTTACCCTCCGCCTGGCCCCTTTCGGGCTTTACGAAATGGTTACCAACGCTTTCCCGATCGATGGTGGATTTCAAAGCAGCAGGCTCGAGTATCCTGTCAAGATAAGGACTGGATGTCCTTTCCAGGCGAGTATAGCCGGAAGATAACAACATTTGACCTAGGAAAAGGCGGCAGATCACAGATTGGACGAGCGAACGGAATCTGCGTCTTCTGGAAAAACTCAAAAGATCTACATTTCATGCTTTGCCATATATGAACATCCACTTATTTGGGGCTGCGCGAGTCTTATGTACTCAGGCACGATAAGCTGGCCCTAGTCGACCTAAGAACCAACTTTTGGGTCGCGTGTAGCCATTATCCCTGCAATACCACAGTAGGCGGCAACGTCATCCCCTGCAACTCTACCTGGTAGTCTTGCTGGGCTCAGGAAAGTCGGCGCAGGATGAGCAAACAGATAACAGAATACGGTCACAAAGAACGGGGAATATGACTATCGAGACCTGGGCAGCATGGACAGATAACCTGTGATACTCGATTTTTGACAGACGTCTGACGTGCGACCCGAGGTCAGCGCCCCGATCCACGAAGCACGCACGAACCATGGTTTTGGGCATTCTTAAATCAACCCGCGACTACGTACATCATGTTTCAGGCGGTAGACCGCGCTCTCGTTGACGAGGCCACCCTGAGACGGAGACTGGCTGACAATGCTCTTTTGGCCTCGTTGATCAGTTTGGCATTGCGACGATAATGGGCTTCATGGCTTGAAAAGCGCAGAAGGTGTCCAATCTATCCACAGGATCCCCGGAAAATCAGGGCCATTTGGCATCCATCGGGCTGCCATTTATTGGAAGGATCCCTGTTGATGAGCCGCTTACGACTCCTCCGTTCAATCTCCAGGCGGGATAACTGGTCCATTGTCTGATCAATCTGCAGCCACCCATGTTCCCACACCTCGCTCGGGACGTAACAGCCTCTCCGTACAGGGCCACGACACCGACAATGCTCGTGAGAAACCTCTCCCCTGTCCTCCACACGTCAACGGGAAGATCGTCCTGTCCTCTCTCATGCACGGGCACGATACATGTGTAATGGCCGGCCGACCTCCATCGTGTCTGGACGGACGAGAATAGCCACGGTCTTCATCAAAGTCACCACGCGCCTCCTGATATCGAGAATCAAATCACTGGCGAACACGTTCCGGTTCATTGCTTTCAGCCCTTCTCACCTGCCAGTCCCAGTCAAGTTTCCAACCAGATCTCCCTAAGGACGATACCCCAGGTATGGCCGCAGTCCAAGGACGTACTACTGTACCTGAACAACGCCATGCGTCGTTACTTGCTTTCCCCGAGTGGGCAGCTCTTTTTCGAAGACTAGCTTGCACGTTTCCGGTCGACTTGTTCTCGCTTGCGTCCTACAGCCATTGACCCTTGCAGCTCATCATGTCCGAAAAGGTAGGTCAGAGGAGTTGGTGGCTGCTCCGTCACCATTCTCCTCGTGCTTGACCTCATACCCAGCTGTAAGGCCTCCTTAGTTATTGTACGCTTAAAGCTCCTCTGGTGTCCCCTGCCCTCTTCATTTTACCGCCATCATTGCTGCCCGTTGTTTGTGTGGGGTTGCTGCTATTGTCGTTACCTCACTTTCGGTACTTACTAATTTACATGTCCAGCATTACTATATCTCCCGCAGAACAGAGTCCATGGGCGTTGCCATTCCTACCCAAACATCTCTACAAACTGACGTGGAAGTGTAACCTTTTCCTGTCCTTGTTCATGTCCTGAGACCCTTTCACTCGCTGGCGAGCGCATACCTCGACCAGACACTCGGACCATTTTGTACAGTTGAAGATGAGAGCAACTTACATTATTGCACTTACTCTGGTGGGATACACTCTACCATTGGGGGCCTACGGCCTCGATGGCACACCTATTCAGAGACGGCAGGATACTGCAGATGGAAGCTTTCCAACCCTAACGACAAGTCAGTCTCCATCTGAAACCACAACATTGCCACCTCATAGCACGGCCTCTACAGCCATTCCCAAATCATCGGACCAGGTAGAATCTGCGACATCACATGACAAGACCATCTTCTCTCAGGCAGCAACGACGAGCCCTTCCAAGGTCACCACCACCAACCTACCTACTACCTCTGCCGTCGACAGCCACAGCACGGCAACCGCCATGGCTTCAATGGACAAACATCAAGATGAATTGCCGCTGAAGCCGGAGATCACTCCTGCTTTCGGGACGGCTGGGGCGTTGCTCATCATCTTAGGGACTATACATGCTTTGGTCGGAGTCAAGAGCAGATGGGTCCAAATCTTCCTATCGTCCGGTTTTCTTGCCAGCATCGCAACGGCTGCTCTGTTCACATATGTGATGGACCCACCGGTCAGGGCGGCCATCCAAGGGGGTTACTTTGTTGCCATTGTCATGACGGGTGTCATCTTTGGTGCTGGAGCGCTCATCTTCAAGGAATTTACTGAAGGCTTCGGGTGCCTTTTGGGAGGGTTCTGCTTGAGTATGTGGCTACTCACGTTGCGATCTGGCGGCCTCGTCAGGGGCTCTGGCGCAAAGGGTGTCTTCATCGGAGCACTCTGTTTGGGGGCCTGGGCACTGTCATGGACACATTACACTCGACCGTACGGATTGATTGCATCAACATCGTTTGCCGGTGCCACCGCGTTTATGCTTGGGATTGATTGCTTCGCAAGGGCCGGTATGAAGGAGTTCTGGGTCTATATCTGGGACCTCAATGACGACCTCTTCCCGCTGAATACCTCTACATATCCACTAACACGAGGTATCCGAGTTGAGATCGCCATAGTCGTCATCGGCACCATCATCGGTCTGCTGTCGCAAATCAAGCTCTGGAAAGTAATCAGGTCCAGCCAAAAAGAGAGAGAACTGCTGGATCGGGAAGCACAAGTTCAGAAAGACGCTGTCGAGGCTGAGTTGGATCGACACCTGCAACGCCAGAACGAAAGGGAAAAGTTGGAATGGGAACGGCACTACGGAGACAGACGAGATGCGCATCCCAAAAGACTGTATTCACATGTGTCCGTTGTAGCAGTTCCACAGGGGCCACCCTCGTCCCCTGAAGCGTTGGAGATGGATGTCTTCAAGTCGAGGAGAAGTTCATCACTACACACCTCGAGGAGCATACGGCAAGGCTCAGTCATAGTGGACGCGATTGAGGAGGTTGATGAGGTTTCTTCACAGGCTGCTTTAGACGAACGCCAGAAGGCGCTCGAAGCTTTGGAGGAGAGTGAAGCTCGCAGCGAGCGAACAGAGACCGGCGAACAAAGAGCGAACTCAATGGACGGCGCGGACACCCACAACGGGATCGTCGAGAATGAGATCGAGGGGTCTCCAAGATCGAAGCGACTGTCATTGTCCGGCCTCACGAAACGCCTCAGCCCAAGCAAGGCTTCGGTGTCGGAATCCCGAGAACACCTTCTCGCCGCCGAGAGACCGCTCAGCAGAGCATCCTCGGCAGCTGCTACTCTGGACATAGAGAACGAGGAGTTGGATCCAAGCATGCTTGGTGGTGACCCGGAAGACGACGCATGCTCTCCGTGGACAACTCCAGACATAGTCGTTTCACCAGCGACGCCTAGCCGATATGTGGCCTTGGGTTCTTCGTCGAAGCAATCGGATGGAGTTATCAAAGAAGATGCTGCGCCATCTTCAAGCAGCTCTGAGAAATATGAGGGTGGACCACCCGTTCAACGTCCCCCTTCAGTGACCATCACCGTGGACTCCGCTGGTGAGGGTGAGATTGCAAACTCTCAAAGCAAATCGAAGACGGACCCAATAGAAGGTGAAAAGGGACAACCGAGTTCGCAAGCATCAGATGGCGCCAATTCTAGCAATGAATCCCTTACAAAAACAGCCCTTGCGCAAGTTCCGAGCCAGCTGTCGAATGTTGTCTTGTCATATCGGACGAACGAATGGGCCAAACATATTGCCATTGCAGAAATGCCAATATATGACGAACCGCAGACGATGAGTGATGATGGTGAGGCAGTTGCCCAATTGGCTCCATATGTAGCAGAAGCAGAGCAAGCGCCGGTCTCCAAGGACCCGAGCATCAAGCTATCGACAGCTCAGATGCCCGTGCCCGTAGTCAAGACCAGCGGCGCAGGTGTTGGTATTGCATATAATGCAGGCGGCAAAAGGAGGTCCCTATACGATCAAGAGAGGCGCCGAAGTGGTGCGCAAGCTGCATCACGGTCAGGATCGATACAAACTCTGAGAGTCGCCGGCAACAGAAGCGGTCGGAACAGCTTAATGCCGGAGCTGACCACCTCCCTCATCACGACACCAATCTACGAAAACACGCCTACCGAGTTTCCACACCCACGATTGAACAATCGCCATGCATCTGGAAGCTCATCGTCCGTGACCGCATCTCAGAGGCGGTCTTCCGCTCCAGTTCTGAGCGCCGGAGGAGTGAGGCATTATCTGCCGAACGGCGGTGCAAGTCCAATTGCGGACTCTATTCAAGATTCTTCACAGTCGTCCCGGGCAGCGAGTCACCAGACTTACATGCCTGCCGACGGCACAGGCATAGGGGTAGACCCTTCGGTGCCGCAACAACCGCACCGCCCGGATGGTAGAAGCGACCTTGATCGTCGCCAATCTCTTCTCGCAGAGTGGCGGCTATTACAACAACACCGGGCAATGAGCAAGGGCCTCAGTGGAGCTTCTGGGGAAGAAGGGCGAGCCCGAATGAGGGCCGAAAAGGAGAACCGTAAACTGATGGAGGAGTACCAGCGCGCCGCGAAGCGAGAGAAACAGTATGCGATAGACCAGGCCATGAGACGGCCAGATATGCAAGAGCTTCACCGAGAAGCCATGCGCAGAATGCAGGCGAGCGCCAACAACAGGCTGCGATCCTCAAGCGGCTGATGTGATCCGATCTGTTTGAACGACTCTCCTGCTGATTGACGGTAGGTCGGCTCTTTTTTCCTGCATATACCACTGTGAACGGCGTTCATTCCGGCTTGATTGAGATACCCATGGCAATAACGGTATTGGGGACAGCGAGGCAATCTGTGACTTTCATTCGAGTATATACGAGGCGTCTATGCGATGAAGGGTACAAAGCTGCTCATCATCATAAGACATTATGACAAGAAACGAACCACGGCCTGGAAGACACGAACATTTGTTAGACACGATACCCAAGGGGACTGAAGACACATATATAACACAATAATGCTTCTCTAATGATGACAACCCGAAAACCCAACAAAGCTGCAAAAAGAACTTGTTTTGTTATCTATCGGGACCTTTCCAGGGGCAGATAAG
Source organism: Exophiala sp. LBMH1013 (assembly GCA_024611085.1). Taxonomy (NCBI): domain Eukaryota; kingdom Fungi; phylum Ascomycota; class Eurotiomycetes; order Chaetothyriales; family Herpotrichiellaceae; genus Exophiala; species Exophiala sp. LBMH1013. The sequence continues at coordinate 1,608,147 of JAMFLB010000006.1, read as the reverse complement.
CAATAAGGCTATCCAGCCCCAGGGGTTGATGGGTCCTTATCCCAATCCTCGACCCAGCGGCCCGAGCACGAGCAGCGTCCTGTGGGGGATAACGCTGTCTTCTCAAGGTACGGAGATGTACGGAGAGAGCTTCTTGACAGCTTCAAGGTAATGGGAGGTTCGTCACTGTTACCTCATTTCCTGGATAGGATGCTTGAACTTCTCCCTGGTGCTGATTTACTGCTAATAGAGATAAGGGCTACATACGGTGGCTTGGTGGCTTGGTGGCTTGCGAACTTCTTCTGGCAAAGACCCTGACTTCCTTGGTGCCTGGAGGCTTTTACCCACCCAGCTGTTCCCGGCCCTGCCTTTGCCCTCCGACTTGGTATCGCTGATGGCGTCGATTAGTTCGTCCTTAGCTCTCTGCCGGGACCAGCTTCCACGCACATGGTCATGGATCCTGATTGTCCCCAAAGCTTCAGGTCCAAACTGGCAAACGGCGGGACTTCACTAAGGGAAGGCATCCCGTGTTCTGGGGCTTCGGCTTCGTCTTCGGATCGAGTCCCTGCTGTAAGTCCGGGGGCGGTGACCTTCTACTCTTGTGATTGTCCTTATCATCACCAGCCTGGACGCTGTTTACTTGTCTCTCTTTGAGGACAAACGGTGCTTTCTCAAACAACTCTTGATCGTGATCTCTTCCATCCCGTCTACGGTTGGGTCGACCGCTCCTCCAACATGTCGACCTATACAGACGACGCTTTCTTTCGACGTTATCAGACGCTTCGGCAACTCTAGCCCACTCGTCTCAGATTCATTGATTCCTCATTTGCCCTATAACGCGGTAGAGGCTCGCGCCTTACGGGCGGCATGACCTCCTTCAGAGCGGAGTCATGGATATGGTACGCGGCGACAATTTCCATGGTCATTGCACGCATGTATGTAACCAGAGATGTTTCTTTCTGGCAGGACGTCGCATGGCTAACACAATGGTAGCGTGGCACGGCTACTGCATTTCAAATCCGCCCTCCGACTCCAGATTGAGGATTTCCTCATGGTGTTCTTGACAGTACGTCTATCGTTGCCTGAGCTGGTTCGCCGGAGTGAAATTGACCTTCTCAGTGTCTATATACCATTCTCATCGTCTTCCTCAACATCGACTTGGAAATCTCGACGAACCTCATTGATCCTGCCCACCCAGTGGTATTGACGCCCCAAGAGATCTCCCACCGAACCTGGGGATCTAAGACTGTTCTTCTGGTCGAGCAGTGTATGTGTGCCGTTCAATGGGGTACCAAGTGCTGTCTGCTACTCCTCTACTGGCGGCTTACACAGAACCTGATACAAAACCTCGTTGTCAAGTGTGCAGCGGCATATGTCGGAGTCACGTACGTGGTTATGGAAGTCCTCTACTTTGGATACTGGTGCCGACCGTTCCACGAATACTGGGCGGTACCAACAAACAACCAGCAATGTAGCACGGCGCTACACCATCTCATCATGAACCTGGTCTTCAACCTGACGAGCGATATCCTGATCATGTCCATACCGCTGCCGCTCTTTCTCAAGGCCCACCTCGAATTCAAGCGGAAACTTCTCCTCATATTTCCTTTCACTTTGGGCTTGTTCACCATGCTCTGCGCGATCTTGAGCAAGCATTTGAGCTTCACCCATCCCTACAGTGCCGAATGGGTGTTTTGGTACTGTCGAGAAGCAAGTACTGCCATGATCGTCGCCAATATGCCTTACAGCTGGGCCCTCATTCGAAGAATATTCAACCTCCGATCCTTCTTTGGAGACTCGACAATGGATCGGATGCAAGGGGGTCAACCCAGAGAGCTCCACGGTTATAGTATCGGCGCCATCACCCTGGATAGCTTACCGACTACACGGCAGGCCAGTCGGGCAAGCCAATCGCCTGGGAAATTCTGGCATCACCTTCCATCACCTCGTCGAACGCATACTGCTCCCAGCGACCAGTCGAATATACATGGACGATCATGGGAGGCTGGGGCGATGGCCAAGGAGAAAGAGATCAATGTGGTGACCAAACCAGCTTCGAGCAGCAACAGTAGTGCCGGTTCTGTCCCCAAACCACCACAGGCAGCGACTACGGACTGGACCCTGGACCGGCTCTATCCTTTGGATGATGATGACCAGATCATTGGGTTGTCAGACGCCACACGACGACGATATGAAGGGTGACATGTGTACCAATAGAGAATAATGACAAGGCTATCCACGACTATAGGCTGCGCGCTACAGAGGTTCATCGTCCAATTTTTATGAGTTAGCTCACAATGGTGGCACCAACCCGGCTTTGCATTGGTTATCGACAGCTGGGGCTTTTTCAACAGCAGAATTCGGGATACGACTTCATACAAACAAGACGCCATAGATGCCACAGTATGTCGCGAGTCATGGAGTTACATACGTGCGCGCCTCTACCGGCAAACGACATGAGTCATGCTGTAGGAGCCGGCGCCGGCGTCTTGGCAGACTAACCATGTTCGGCCGAGCAGACAAAATGACGCAGCCAGAATTTCTGGCTTTGTCACTCGATGCATTCAACTCGATTGCTTTCCACCGACACAAGTGGTTGACACAAAGAACAAAGAAAGTCAACACAAAAGAACTAACTCCTAGTCACTCATTTTCTCGTAGAGGTAAGTTTCACCTACTTCTGCTGCACTTCACTCTCCAGAGCTCTGCCATTGTCGCAGATTAGTTGGGGGCCATGGCTAACTCGGCCGCAGCGCACCCAGTCCGGGCTCATCGACGGCAACAATCTTACTCCCACGACCACCAGGCCCTAAAGTACATTCAATACCACGACGAGGAACAAGAGCTGTATTGGGCGGAACCTGTGGAACACCAACCCTCGCAGTACTACCAGTACACCACCCTTGACACAGAACCTCTTCGTCCGCACCAGCACCATGTCTCAGAGATCAAACGACGACCCGTCAATCCGATAATATCCACGACGGTGGCCAGCACCGCTCCTCCCCAAGAACAGTTGCTATCCCCGACAATCCCATGCCCTTTGCGAATCCGCAAACCCAGGGACGCCCAGCTCCCGTCGCCAATGGCTCCATCCGCCCCGCGCGCAGTGCGCCTCCTCGTGGCATCGATCGGCAATCCTCCGCCCTACCACACGACGCGCCATTCAGCAGGGCACATGCTGCTCAAATCACTCGGTACACATCTGGGATTACCTCCCCTTTCCAAATCCAAAGCCCTAGGCACCGGCAGCGTCAGTTTCGGCTCCGAGGTGGGCCGACCAGAATATACACTTTGGCAAAGCGCGAGTATGATGAACGTGTCGGGCGCCGGGACCATGAAAGCATGGAAACTCTTCAATGATTTGCAGAAAGCGTCATCGTCGGACACAGTCACAGCATTGGTTGTGCTCCACGACGAGATGGAGTCTTCGACAGGCACCATCAAACTCCGACGCGGCGAGTCTAGTCCCAGAGGGCATAACGGAATCAAATCGATCCAGCAGTCTCTCCGGTCTGCAGGCCAGCTGGCAGCGCTGGGTGATCGGTTTGTTAAGATTGGAATCGGCATTTCCCGGCCCGCGTCGCGGGATAGTCATGATGTGAGTGCATGGGTTTTGGGCCAATTGACACATGTCGAGCGCAGCAAGATCGAGGCTGCCACGGACAGTCTGATCGCCGTGCTTGAGAGCGAGATTGGCAGGTTGGGAAGATCGTGACTTTGATGTGAACCGGAAAACGGAATGGGATCCGTGACCGGTCTGAAGTCAGACCTGCACCTGTTTTCTCCAATCGACCTACGACTGTGTTATTTGCTGCCTCATCTACCCTTGTTGAGGCCGTGGTGATCTGGAAGGCAATGTTGTTGTTGTTGCTACTGCTGCTGGCATTCAGCTGCAGCTATCGTCTCATCTGGGCGCTTTCCGGATTTTCAGTTATTTAGACCCGAGATACCCATTTTATTTTTTTCGACTTGCATTTGGTCAGACAGCATGGTATATATGGGCTGCTTTGGGATACGGATACGGGGCAAGGGACGATCTAGGATTGCCACCTCCCTACCTTACGATACGTCGGGGCTTGTATCATCGACAGAGGACGTGTTGACTACCTGAATTCACGCCAACTACTACAAGTATCTTTGCTAGCAATACCTACCTTAGGTGGGCAGGCTTCACTTGGGCCAGGCTATAGTGTAATTCCTTGGTTACCTGTACCGTACCCAGTCTCCTGAATCAAAATCGCAATCAACTGTCTACCTAGTAGCTACCTACACTGCAAGCAATTTGGTCTCAAGTATTGGCGTTTCTTACGCTACTGTGCGCTGTCCTCTCGGCCCCTTATGGCGGGTTTGAGAAGAGATTCAATGTCTGTTCTATCTACGTAAGGTAAGGTAGTCTTATCTGGCTTCTACCTGAAACATCCAACGGTGTCTTGTCCTTGGTAAGGTGAAGATTGTATTCCAATCCTCTACAGATGATCCTGTTCTATGTAAAGTAAGGTAAGGTAGGGTAGCTAGCTAATGTAAACCTCGACCATGGAAGCGTGGCTTTGGTTTTCCTTTTAAGGGGTTGTTCTCTTCTGCTCTTTCTTCCTTCGAAGCGGCCTTATAGCGACCCGAGGGAGTTTGTTCTGGAGGAGAAGACCTTCTGTGTAGAGCGACCTGTGAGGGTTGGTGTGTGTGTGGTCGCAGACCCCAGAGTTGATATTATAACGGGACGAAGTAGTCAAGGACCAAAAACAAGAAGTACGACATGATGGACATGAATAGAAGGTTATGATGCTGGTTTGAAGCTGCTCTTTTTCTTTTCCTGGAACAAGGAGAAAGGGTCGAATGGAGCTTGTTCTCGCATTTTCGTATGCTTGGTTCCGTCGAGTATTAGACGGTGTCGAGCTTGCTTTTGTATGTATGGGTTCGATGGTTCTTTGCATACATGGTAGTGGCATTGCAACTGCAACACAATGAGCTGCTTCGTGGTCGCGAGGGCGTTGGGAGCAAAGGCGGTTCCTGCTTCATCGCTGTCCATGACTGTGGCATCCTGGATATACCCTGCAGCGGTGTGGTTTGTTGTCGCTGCTCAGTGAGAATAGAAGCTCAGGGTGTACATTCAAGCTGACTTGATTGATATAGTTGAAAATGGCGAGGCTGGAATGTTGAGCAGAGCAGCATCAAACGAGTATCCTTTTCCTTTGGGATATTGGTCGAGTTACTTTGGCGATGGTCTCTGGGGTCCCATGGGTCTCGGGATCCCAGTGACGTCGTAATGACCTCGGCCCAGGTTGATTGGTGATTGCATGGTGCTGGTGCTCGAGCCCTTGGTGGTGATAGAGTGTGTAGTTGAATGGTGATATGCCGATGCTGATGGTTGAGTGGACTGTCAAGGTCTTCCGCTTTCGAGAGTCCCTTGGTGCTTTTGGACACAGTAACTGATGAGACAGAAGGGATAGACAGCAGAACAGAAGAAAGTCTCAACGCATAGAATAGGGAGGATCGAGAAGTCTTTATACCCGCGTCAGATCAGCCTCTTCGGTATACGAGAGCTGGGCAAGGCGGAGGCAGAGGGAAAAGGGTGAGCTGTGTTGGTGAGCAGCCACCCTAAGGAAGGTAGTCAGGCACCATCAGGGCCGCCATCTCACTCACATCTGACCGGAAACAGATACATAAGGCACGTAGCTGTCGCTCAGGTGGTCGATCGGATCCTTGTGTCTCGTTGTCTGTGCCTGCATAAGCTGTCAAAAATGCGGTGACCATCTAGCTTGCTTTTTTTTCGGTACCGGGGAGGCACCAAGGGGTATCAGACACCCAGGAGCAGAACGACCGGATAATGATTGCCTGCGTGTGATGCATCATGCATGCAAAGGCATATGCGAGCAAACACACTAATTCTGTTCATATTCACTGGTGTGGTGTATGTAGTCATCGCGGGCTGGATGAGAGGATTTGCCAGATGCATGCAGGCAAGCTTTTGGTCTGCGGTTTCAACCTCGCCTCCTCTCCCGTACCGTCCTGCCTTCTGCAGCAGGCTCTGTAATGCAGTAGGGCATCTATTCGGTGTGCTAGGAAATGGTTGTCGTTGAGGTCCAGAAGAGCGGTGAGGAAGCTGACAGGCGCGATCCCGACGTTCCGCCCCCATCGTTGTTCGCCTCCGTCTTCCACGCGTAGACATGCGTCCGATCTAAGGCTTCTTGTGGTAAGACCCTTGGATGGCAAGGTTGACTACGTAGCACCCTGGTTTCGCGTCGGCAACGTCGACATTAGGTCTCTCATCCCCTACTGTTTCAGACACAGGCCTGGGAACCCCTGATGGTGCGAGCACGGAGGAGATACAAGTCGAGTAGGACAGAGATCGAAGCAGTCTGGGAAACCAGGCTGTAGGGCGTGGCGATGGTGTACAGACATTATCTGGTATAAACACGAGGTTCCGTGTGTGAGGGTCTTTGATGTCGAAGATAGGGATGGATGCCACAGGGGTCGGCATTGATACTAGATAGATGCATGCCAGGTACAGGACGGGGCCCCAAGCGACATATGTGGATGGCGAAGAACCGGGTAAACACCCCTCTACTATCGAGCTAGTAAGTAACATGTAGTAAGTAGTATCCTGCAGCCTTCTCTTTCGCATCTCTCCCAAATCAAGTGATGGCCCAAGGCATAGGCAAGTTCCGATAGCAGAGCGGTGTGTCGAGTGCATACGGACGATGCATTTGTGGAGAGCTCTCTTCCTTTAGCAGTCAAAATAAAGCCTGCAGACATTGTACTCATCCTAGCCAGGCGATGTATGCGGTGCTGTGTCTGCGGACGATCTTTGACAAAAATAGTGGTCCTGGTCCGCTTCGTAGGTCAATGTGCCTTTGGCCCAGCGCTTCGTGTACCTGCTTCTCCTCCATCTGGTTGAACATCCTCTTATCGGGCGTGTAACGACGAGGCAAACATGCCTCAACAGGCAGTGTGGCTTCTCTCTGATCTCAGCAATACGGTAACAGGGTAGGCTATATCTTACCGCCGGTTTCCCGCAAAGTGCAAGGAAAGCAGGCCAGATGGCGACTTACCAGCAAGCCGGATCTTCCACGCGGAGGCCTGTAACAGAACTGTCTGGAAGTGATCCCAGTGCTGGCATGGTGGTCGATATCATTTCCAGGCGCAACTCTTCGACCCCCTTGCAATACCGGTAACGAATGATCGCGATGGAGCGGTCCAACACCCGGGTATTGTGCTTGTAGACCCGAAATACGGCCACGATAAACTTCTGTAGCATATCCCATTTTCGCAGAATGGGTCCCTGAAGGACAGAAGCATATGTGCCTCCGTGAGCTCCGCTGTAACAGAGCGCCTCACTCTGAAAGAGCGGTGACTAGTACAGGATGAGAGGCCCAAGGTTATACCCAACAACTCTTCTTTGGGCATCTGCTTGGGCAGTAGCACATGGAATTGCCGGCAGTCCAGACTCGCTTGATCTTGTCATGAGTAAAAGTGTTGAGAAATCTGGCAGTCCCCGCTGCCGCTCCAAACCACCGCGGACACCAATCTAGCCACTTCCAGGCCATTCAGTGTCTTTCCTCCGGACTCCCTGTCCAGCCGGAGACTGTGACCATGTCGGAGGATATCCAAGGGTGAAGTTCAGCCGTGTTGGAATAGGTGAGGTACGAAAGACATGAAGTCTATGGGTGAACGCGGCAGTAGTGATGACAAGCCTTCGAGAGAAATGAGCCACACTGGCCAATTCAGCATAGAGACTGTAGGGCAGGATCCCAGCAACATATCGAGAGATAAACTTTGACGAGGGCGGTTGCAACCATGAACACAACCCCATCGGATGGCTGCGACGTCTTCTCCAGCGAGAATCATACCATCTGTCTGACGATGACTAGAAGTCCAACCTACGCTCAATCATTAGGCAGACCGAGGAATAATGGCACCTGTCAGACGGAATTTTCTCTTGGCTGCGTCTGAGGTTTGTTGCTTGCGGCAATGAACACTCAAGCCAAACGTGCAGAAGACCATTGTCCACAATCTGCTTGCACCTTGTACATCATGGCTGTCAGATGCCACGCCTTCCTTCAGCCTTGATCCGCCAGGCTGCTGCTCAGAATCGTCTCCTACCTCTGCTGCTACGCGTATGCCGCGACCTGCCTTCTGCCCGAAATGAGCTGCGATGGCTACGGGAACACGCCATTAATACAGTACTGGCAAAGAGCCTTGCGGGACATGTCGACAAACATGCACTTTCCCCGATAGATCCGAAATCTTGGGGTCCAAGACATGCGACTCACGAGTCCCTAGCAGGTGCATCGGGCTCAGCGCATGGTGTCAATATTTGTGAGAATGGAGGCTGTTCTTCGGAAGACCAGGGCGGCTGGGTTGAGGGAGAACAACCCGTCACTGCCGACACCAAAAGCTGGCGAAGCTCCAGCTGCATCGTCAAGAACCGTTCGACACGCCGATATTCAGTCAGGCGAGCGAAAAAGAGACCAAACCTCGACTATGGATTGTCGAACGCATCAAGTTCTACTGGCGGCATGTATACACAAAAGCTTCTTGCACGATACGTTGCAAGGAGAGCCAGAGGCGTGCCGCTCCAGTATATTCTCGGCAATCAACCTTTCGGCGACCTTGAGATATTGACCCGGAAAGGGGTGCTCATACCCAGGACCGACACCGAGACCTACACCGAGCACATTGCCGACTTGCTCCTTTCTTGGTCCGCTCACGTTACTCCTAATAGTAAGAGCGGGCTGACCGGACGCACAACACTGAGGATCCTGGACCTCTGCTCAGGAACAGGTTGTATAGCACTGCTTTTACATTCAATTCTCAAACCTCCCAGCACGCTACCACGTGCACGAGCAAACATCGATCTGGAGATACTTGGCGTTGATATAAGCAGAGATGCAGTCCTTCTTGGAAAGAAAAACTTGCAGCATAACATTGCCAAAGGATTGCTCCATGTGGACGCTGCTCAGGATATCTCGTTCCGGCAAATTGACATCCTCCAGCTGGCAACGTTGCAGGGGGACGAAATGCGTCGTGTGCTGAATGATGGCGACGACCAAAACGACCCAAAGTCAAGCGATCAGTGGGATGTGATCATCTCAAACCCTCCGTATATATCCCCCAAGGAATATGGACCCCGTGGCAAGACCGAGTCGAGCGTGCGCAAGTATGAGCCTAAACTTGCACTTGTGCCACCAGTCCTGGGCGAAAATCCTGCGACAAACGCTGGTGATTTGTTCTATGGGCGTCTGCTGGAGCTTATGAGAGGCCTTTGCGCGAAGCTTTTGGTTATGGAAGTGGGGGATACTGAGCAGGCAAACCGAGTGTCCGGGATGGCCTCGGTGAAGTCTGAGGAAGGCGACCAAAGTATGATAGTCGAGTCATGGAAGGACGATAGCACGGAGAGACTGGTGTATGCAGCCACACGGGATCAGGGTCCTACAAACGTGGGTCATGCTAAACGCGACAATCTGGTCACGACAGACAATGAGGTCTCCGATCGAGCCGTCGTCATATGGACTGGAACCCTTGCAGAATGGCGGTGGTCGGCGAGATGGAACAAGGAATAAACGGATGATCAAGTCACACCGCGGTCCGAAGCTGGCCGATGTATGACATTCGTCAAGGCCAAAAGTCGGGAAATGGCAAGATGCCTTGAGGCCAGCATATGCGGATCCTATGACGACCAGGCTATAGATCAAAGGAGTCGACAGGGAACTGCAGACAGCTCACGGAGACACCAGAATGAGATCCTCATTCTCACGCATCAACAGCTGATCTGTGAGAAGATGTCAGCGTGCAGAGAGAGTATCACCTCTGGCTTGAAGGGCATCCGATGCTTCCTCTCCGCCACCGTCACATCCAACGTCTCCATTGTGACAGTGTAGTATTGTTTTACGAAGTAATAACTCCGTAGTGTCTTATACCACAGTCGCATCTACACTTTACAACTGCAGGGTCTGTCCTCCCCTTTCTCTATTTCATCCCAGTCGCCGATACTGCCCCTTTGAGTCATCCTCTTCCTTCTTTGGCCTCACCGAGACACCGCAGGCAGCCAGACCGTTTTCAATCTTCTAGACAGTCTCCTGCATGTCGCCGCCATGACGATTTTATGTGTCTCACCGAATCCACAACCACGCGTGAAAGAACCACTGCAGTTCCACCCCGTGTGCCTCGTCGGCCCCTACTCCTGGCAAAAGATCGATAGGGGGCGTCATCGGCCGCTAAAACCCTGCCGCCCGCCCGGCATGAGAAGGACACGATGATCAAGAAATGCTGAGGTGGGTAGAATTTCCACTTCTGGCAACCGAGGCGTCGGAACCGGAAGGCGGGACAAGGTCGATCTCGACGTCGGCACTTGAAGATAGAAGAGAGTTAGCAGCGATGAATTGGACAGATAACATGCGGTTGTTCTCTTTGTTGGTGTTGCCAGCGAAGTGTCTTCCTCAGTATAACTACTACTTCTGTCGCTGTTGACCTCCGAGGACCGGACAGTAGTGGAAAACACATTTTATTTAGGAGAGGCAAAAAAAGACACACTCGGTGCGGCCCGTCGAACATTGCAAATCGTCGACGAGTCTTTCCAACGCCGAAGGGGCTGCGGATCCAAATCGCACAAGATCGAGCTGGGGCCATTTTTCGACCCTTGGTGTCTCGAAATTTGTTAGGCGTTTGTTTGTCCATCCATCCACAGCTCCATTGATCAGTCAATCAATCGTGGAGCATCCGCAGACTTCCAACTTAACTAGTCGACTCCTCCTCCTCCCCAGCTCCCTTCGCTCTTCTCCTCTGTTTGGTCTTTCCACTAAACAGCTCTCCGTCCATTGATCTGGCCCATCGAAGGCAGAAATGAAGAAGGATAGAGAGGCTTGAACACAACATACGCCAAACAGACCTCGACAACCCCGTCATGTGTCAGGACGAGGAGGTTGTCGGCCAAGGGGGCAGTGATCACGGAAGCCAGATCGCCCCGGATACTGTAAGACCAAGTTGCCGGCGGCCTTGTTCCTGAGCGCTCGTCAATGCAGAGGACCTCGGATTGTTGATCTGATGATTTATCCATGTTAGGACATCGACTCAAATGATTCAGCGTATGGCGACGACGCGTGAGTACTTCCCACTCCTGTCCTATCCTGTTTCGAGAGGGTAGGAGCAATTCTTCCGTGAGGCCCAACGCCGGTATCGGTCGCTTGCTGATCTGCCCCTCCTCTCTACAGTATCACAGAGACGACGTCCATATCGTCCTGGATCCGAGACTACCGAATCGAGAATGGCCGGACATATCATTCATTCAAAGATGGGAAATATTGGTAAGTCGAACGATATTGATTCTTTTTCACGCCGAAAAGGTCTATCTACGCGCCATTCCTGGCAATTCGACAACCCACACCACCTTATCCATAGACGTCCCATTCTCATAAGCATGACACGTGCTTATTCGCCATTCTTCATTCATGCAGGGGCTCCAACGACGAAGAAGCCAACGAACACCTCGACATCGGGCACAACCTGTACATGAAAACGCTCAACGGCCGGCTCTTCCTGGCCCCGATCTGCGAAACACCAACGCATATCCTCGACCTAGGCACTGGGACAGGAGCATGGGCGATCGACGTGGCCGACATGTATCCGACAGCGATTGTGATCGGAACGGACCTCTCGCCCATCCAACCGACGTGGGTGCCACCCAACGTGCGCTTCGAGATCGACGACATGGAAAGCGAATGGACGTTTCCGGAGAACGAATTCGACCTGATCCACATCCGCGGTCTGCACGGCAGCATCACCGACTGGCCGGCGCTGTATGCGCAGTGCATGCGCTGCCTCAAACCAGGCGGCTATCTCGAGCAGGCCGAGTATTCGGCGCAATTCACCAGCGACGACGACAGTCTGTTGCCGGACGGCGGTATCGCGGCGTGGAACCAGGTCGGCCCTGAATGCCATAGGGTACTCAACCGTGAGCTGCAGGTCCTCGACGGCATGAGGCAGCATATGATCGATGCGGGATTCGAGGGCGTCATCGAACATCGCTTCAAGTGGCCCATCGGCCCGTGGCCTAAAGACCCGGCCCTTAAAGAGCTAGGTCATTGGGCGCGCGCCCACGTCGAGACCGGCTTGGAGAATTGGACGTTGCGACTGCTGACCTCGGTCTTGGGCTGGTCGGCGGACGAAGTCAGGATTCTTTGTGCCAATGTTCGTGCCGAGATCCGGAATCCCAGAGTCCATGCCGTGCATAGGATGAACATCGTCTATGGCAGGAAGCCTGGTGGGTTGGCCGCCGAGTCTGACCCACGAAATGTCTAGCGGGGTGCAACACGGGCTGGCTCGACTGACGAGTCGCTGAAAGGCTAGAAAATATCCGGATTGGCGCTGATTGTGTGCTTCTTGTGGGAAGGTTTCCCATGGAGAGATGGGAGGTTGCGTTTAGCGTTCGTGTGGGATTTAATGGGAATGGGAATGGGAATGGGTTGCGGGCTGTAATGGATCAAAAGCTGGGACGGTCAGAGAGGTGCCTGTCATCCAGGTACGAAGCATGGAAGTCTACGACATTGAAAGAGTACAGCGACAGCGACACGTTAGATGGCAAAATGCAATCAATCGTACCTTATCGGTGCAAGGAAATACAGCGAAGGCGTTCTGGGAGCACAAAATATGCCCCTTGCCTTCCTGACAGCTATACATGATGATGGCATTGTCCGTCGGGAAGAGAGCGATGAATTATGGGGCAATTCTATTCAACAGCAGACATGACAGACATATCACGATGAGAGGAAGATGGTGACGTTGACCTACTACATATATTTATATTTATATTCATATTCAACATGAATGACTATGTACGGCACACTTCTCATTTTTCCTGTTGTTGTAACTTAGTTGGATGGTGGTGTAACTTAGTTGGATCTTTCCGAGTCCTCTATCCAATCTGAACAGTCTCGTCCTATACAACTCAACTCAACTCAACTCAGCCCCCCTCCATCTATCTCTATGCCTGAAGCACGAACCGCGCGCCCTCCACCGCCTTGGCCATCGCCTCATGAGCCAACCCCAACGCCGGGAAAACATGGAAATAATGCGGCAACCCATCATAATGATCCAGCTTGCTTGGAACGCCACACTCGCCGAGTCTGTGATGCAGCAGGATCCCGTCGTCGCGCGCACAGTCCTTCTCCGCCGTGACGATATAGCAGGGGGGGGGAACTGGGACAGTTCGCCATCGCCGGCCAGGAGGGGGAAGTGGCGAGGATTGGTGAAGTCGATGCCGTAATGGGCTGGGTTGGAACGGAAATGGATTGAATGTTAGTGCTGGTGCGAAAATCTCGTTGAAAACTAACGAAGGAAAGCAAGTCTCCATGATAGCTGAACGAGAGAAAGCCTTCATGATAGCCAAACGAAAGAAAGAGAAGCCTCCATGACAGCCAAACGAAACAAAACCTCTCCTCGACAGGTAGAAGAGCACAACCAATCAATATACGACAGTACGAGGCACAGGTGACTTGACTTACACCAGATGAATTTGGCCAGTTCCAGCCCAAATACAGGCACGCCGCTGTTGCCGTTGTCTTCCCATGATGTATACATATGCTTGTACTTGCCGCGGTATTCCCAGTGCAATATGACGGGGAATAGAAGCACACATCCCGTCACAAGGGAAGTGGAAGAGGGAGAGGAAGTGTCCCCCTCACAGATGAAGCGGTACACGATCTGCGTGGCGAGGAATGCACCGGCCGATCCGCCGCACAGGAGAGTCTTGGATGGATCATGGCCGAGTTGTTGCGCTCTCGCGCGACACTGCATTGGTCGGTTACATTAGTTGGGGGTTCAAGTTCAACTTCCAACGCATCTCGGGATCAAACTCACCCACGGCACAGAGCGTGCTGCGACATCAATGATACCGTCGATCTTCACCCCAGGAGCCTTGGGGTAGTTGACGCTGATGACCAGACAAGGCACTTTTGCCGCGAAGATGCGACAATGAGCGTCCTCGGTCTCCAGAGTGCCGGCGATATATCCTCCGCCGTGGAAATAGATCATCAGCGGCAACGGCTTGTCTGAGGCCGGCTGGTAGATTCGCACGTCCAGATTGCCGTGTTCGATATCGGTCTTTTCATCCCCTATATCGCGGATGCGGTCAGTTCGGTTCAGTTCAGTTCGGTTCAATCCTGATCAGTTCAGTGATGATTGATTGATCGATAGATCGGGGGATGTATGCATCCATCCAGAGCCGCCCGGGAGGAGAGGCAGATTCAGTTGAACATTCACTGTACTTACACACCGTCAACTCCTCAGGCAGGGCGGGCCATTGCTTTGCAAGACTCGCAAACACGGCGTCGTAGGTCGGCACGTCGATGGACAAGTCGCCTGTCATCACATACCGGCCACCGCTGGCGTCTTCGAGCTGTGGGCATGGTCATTAACATACAACGTACCTTCCATTATCACTGATAGAGAGGTACATGTCTGGGACTGTGGGTGAAAAGGGAAAGGGATCATCATCCGGAATCCAGATACAAGATCAGGTCCGTTAGATGTTGGGACGGACGGGTCTGCCGCTCGACAAGGGGAACGGGAACGGGAGGTTTAAACTTACTGCCAGCCATTCCGGTCGGTAACCTTCTCGAGGCCAATTGCTGCTGGTGTTGTTCGCATCAGTGGCCGCATCCGCAGCAGCAGCAGCAGCAGCAGCATCCGCTCCTGTCGCCATGACTGTGACTATTACTGCGGAGGCATATGACTGCTAGTAAAGAGTCTCAAAGACGATGGTTATCTTGGTTACAGGTACATTCAATGTACTAGTAGGTACCTTGGGTCCTAACGTCGTACTGGTACCTTCGATAGAGCGCGGCGGAGAATTGCCCGAGTGGAGCAAACAGTACAAACTTCGCCCCTACGGATTCATTCTATACACTCTGTACAGGTAAAAACATCGTAGCAGATGACCATATTGTTTGCTACCTAGGCAGGTAATAAGCCAGCGAAGAGTGACATACCGACCCAGCGTATAGTATGCTGGGGTCTTCGTGGAAGAAGGTACCAATAACCTGATCTGCAACACATACACTATCGTCGTCGCCGCACACCACAACTAGTTCATGCCTTCAACGCAAACTGCTTCAGGTAGAGGTAATGCTCCATGTTCTGGTCGACAGTCTCCCGAATCACCTTTGCCGCTTCCTTCCCATACTTCTTCTCCCACTCGGCATCCCATTCGGCTTCGGATTTGGCGACCTTCTTCTATTGCGAGTTAGCTCGGGTCATTCTGGTCATAAGGTGAGGCGGCCGGGGCACTGCGTACATGAGCCCTTGGCTTGAGATCCTTGGAATCGATGGCATCTTCATGGAAGCCTTTCCACTTTTCAAAGGCCGCTTTGGCACGCTTCTGATCCTCTTCGTTGTCCCAGTTCAGCATGCTCTGACTAAACTCCAGCCCGACACTCTTGCAGTAAATCTTCAGAGTGCCCTCCGGGTCGTCGAGAAGGTCATCCGCGTCAATGACACAGGTTTCGGGTCTATCCTGCTCGCCATTTGCAGCTCCTTTGGTTTGCCCGGCAACCTTTTGGCCTACGAGACCTGATTCTCGAGTAAAGTCGAAGAATCGACGAAGCTCTTCGTATCCAGCTTCATTCGGATAGAAGTCGTAAAAGCCAGTCAGGCTGTCCAAAGGAGGAATGGTGCAACGGTAGTACGAGGGAATGCTGGAGTGAGGATCACGGATCAAAAAGGTGAAATGGAATTTGTCCAGCAATGCTTTTGGCACCACGGTCGGATTGCCGGGCTCGCCATCGGTCGGATATGGAAAAGGCGGCTTCTGGGTGGCTTGTGCTCCGTTGGGTGTGTTCTCTGATCCGGTACCGATGCCGCGTTTCTTCGTAAGCAACGATGGCGCAATCCGTGCCGGTTGATGATCGGGAGGCACCAAATAGTAGATGATATCCTTGATGAACAACCGTTTTCCCTGGATGGTGTAAGCACAGAACACCCAAGCCTGTAGTGATGACTGCATCACGGCCAAACTTCTTCAGCAGCATCACACCTGGGATCCTTCATGATCTATGTGATCGAAGATTGTCTTGTAGGTAGAATCACCAAACCCGGAGGCTTTTCTCGCCTCTTCATCGTCTTCGAAACGCGAACTCATTCTCTCCGGACTGGGCGACCGTCAGACATGTTCCTGCCTGATCGCAGCCGGAACTCACCCATAGTAAAAGGCATCACCAAAGGGTTCATGGACACAGGCCAAATCTTTCCTGGTCATGAAAACCTTAGTTCTGGTCAGCACACTCAGGCTTCGGCAGAGAGTAGGGTGAGTCCAACACGTTCAAAGGCTGTGCTACACGCACGAGGATGCGTGGCACAGAAAATCGGCTTGGCCATGATAGCAGTTCTGCCTCTCGCTGACAATGCTACAAGTCAGTGTGAGAGGTTGACGAACCGCCTGAAGCAACCCAAATAATAACAAAGAATGTCTAGGTTGTATAAACCAGAGTCGAGATAGCCCCTTTCGGTCAGCTATAACGATACAGTGTAGTGACGACTACAATATGATAGTCTGTTGGAATCGAAGGACTCCTTGGATCGGGGGGATCTCGACGGGAATAGAGATTTATCTTATAGAAGCCCCCAATAATGGGTTGGTGGGCAGCTTCAAGGTTTGGCAAGGACCCTGCTGGTCTGGATTCCTTCTTCAAGCCGGGGACGAATCGATGGATGAGGCCGTGCAAAATTCGTCATTGTCGCTTTTCGCCTGGTGTCGAGAATCTTGCTATGACGCGAGTCAAATGGCGATTCGTTGTAGGTGCTGAACCGCCCCGCAAGCTGAGGGTTTGTTGGTCTGCAGCCACATCGAAGAGGCAAACACAGATTCCACTTTTCCAGGCACGGGTGGCAGAGGAGGATTGTGTTTGACATGATGTCGGCTGTCATCAGGAACTTGGAGGGATGGATTGATTGCGCGAGAGGGAGCGGGAGAGCGGCAAGAGCGTGGGGGAGTCCAGCTTGACAGACAGGTACAGAGGTGTAGGTGAGCTACAGTACCTCCGAGGGAGATACCTAGGTAGGGTGGTATACTGTAGGTGCGAGCGAAGCAGTAATGACTGGATGCGGTTGGAGATTTCACGTAGCACAAACCTTCAGCCGAGAAGCCGTTCCTCGCTTTGGGTCACTACTGCCCCGGATAAATCTTGTCTGGCGAGGTGAGATGTAGATGGCAGATCTACTAATACCGTTTCTAACATGAGATTCGCCTTCAAGAACATCGTCGACTGCATTGTGGTTGAATGGAAAAGTTCAACCCCCGGGGAACCTCTCCCCCTCCCTAGAGCCCGCAGCTAGAAGCCATAGCCGCAGGCTCAAGCCCAATACTAAATATACCAGTAAAAGACCACGTCGCCGAGGGCAGCAGTCAGTTGGTGGATTCGCCGTGTTTGGCGTCTACGTACCTCAGTCACTCTGCGGTGCGTTTGCTGCCCGAGTGGTACGATCAAGCCAACAGCCTCACCCCGAACTAGGTGCCTTACCACTAGCTACCTGGTAGGTCCCTTACCCTACAGCTCGGGACCTCCAGTCACCAGAGAGGCGCCGTCAATCATCAATTTTACCTATCCAACCATCACTGTCGCTTTTGGAAACCTGCTGTAGGATCTCTGCTACTGCTGCCAACATTCGTTTTCAAACATCCCTCCTCCCCCCTCCTCCATTATCGATCCCTCTTTGACCCAGCGACCGTTCGGATCCTCCCTCAAGCCCGACTGAGATATCTCTTCCTCGACTTCGAATCCTCGTGTTACAATCATGTTCTCCAAAAACTCCTCGCCTTCTGTCTCGGAGTCGCTGCCTGGAATAAAGGCCCTGCACCCTTACTTTCCGCTGGAGACAGAGTTGGTGGACTTTATTGCCAATGACATGAGCCTATTTCAACTGCTGGCCACCTTCGGCACAGGCTGCGCTGTCATCGTGTCCGTGGCATGGCTCTCCGCTTCTAGAATTTCACCCCGCTTGAAGACCAGTGACAAGTTCATGGTGCTGTGGTTCTGCTTGAGTAAGGAAGAAAAAAAACAAGCTGTGGGAGAGAAGAGGCTGACTTTTGGAAGCCGGGTTCATACACCTCTTTTTCGAAGGCTACTTTGCCTACAATCATACTCGGATGGGAAGCGCGCAGGATCTGTTTGGGCAGCTGTGGAAGGAGTACGCCTTGTCCGACTCCCGCTACCTGACCTCCGATCCTTTCGTTCTGTGCATGGAAACCATCACAGCGGTATGAACCTCAAGATCTAGCACAATTACTGGTTGACTGACTGCAAGATAGGCTTTATGGGGTCCTCTTTCCTTTGTGATGGTCTATTTCATCATCACCGCCCATCCGCTACGCTATCCTCTGCAAGCGATTGTCTCTGTAGGCCAGCTGTACGGGGATATTCTCTACTATGCTACCTGCATGTTTGACCACTACTACAAGAGTCAGACATATTGCCGACCAGAGGCATACTATTTCTGGTTTTATTTCTTCTTCATGAACTTCATTTGGATTGTCATCCCTAGCAGTAAGTGCGCTACAGCCATTGTTGCAGCAACCAGGCTAACGGGCGCAGTACTTGTGGCAGACAGCCTGATCACCACGGCAAAGGCGTTTAAGGCATTGGATCGGATATCGCAGTCAGTCCAGGGAAATGGGTCCGTGAAGAAACCAAAGGCAAATGGCCACATCAAGCGTGCGTGATGAGTGTGCACAGACCGGGCCTGTGAGATGAAGCAAGGGCCGAGCAGATAACTGGTGAGAGAACCAATGCCAATTGTGGTTGTGCCCAGTGGTACAAGGCGCTGTTGATGTCTTGACTGGCAATTGCTGCTGCAATTGCGAGAACAGCGTAGATAACTCGAACACCGCTGATTGTAGAGGCAGCGAGGTGGTCAGTCAATGATATTAATCGATTGTTGACTGATGCTCAAGAATCCGGAATTCTGGGCCTAACGGAAGTGGCTGTATTTGGGGCGACGATGGTTGCCCGGTAAACGGGCAGCTCCACCACCGCAAGCGATCGGATGCGTTCCCAGTTTGACGCAACCTGCAAGTTACTGTACGCTCTATACCTGGTCGCGCAGATCTCAAACTCATTGCTTCATTGCCTTGCATGAACATTGGCATTGTCTCCTACACTTCGATCGACTGGACTGGCCATGCTTGTGTGTTTCAGGGCAATCCAGCTCAGGTCTTGGACAATTGATTAACGGCGATTGTGTCTAAGACATCACATCATCATGCGCCTGCAGTCAATCTCAACGCCGCAGAATAACCGATCCCAAACTCCCTTGAATCAGAATCCTGTAACCAAACCTGCCTCTTGAACAAACCCCCAAGCCGCCGTTCGCCAATGCGGGCAGAAACATCTGGCGTTACCGGTCGCAGAACGCCCAGAAGCCAACAAGTCGACTCGACACCTTCCTTGAGGATTCGCGATGTGACCTCCGACCGGACTTCCGGGCTTTACGACTCGAACTCGGTGCAAGATCGCATTCGACAATGGCAGGCACAAGGTGCTGCAAACGCCCCTGCCCCGGATGCAGTGAGCGTCAGATCAATCCCATTCTCCGACTGTCCTTCTATGGTCTCGAAACCCAAGTCGGAGTATGGAGATGAGAATGCCGGCAGGCTGGACGGTCGGACAAGCCAGAAGCCGGAGGAAGAACAGAACAAGGCTAGAAGTCGCAGTGCTCCCAGGAAACGCATCATCAGCGACAGCCATTGGAAAGCGAAGAGAGAGAGGGTAAACCATCCAAGGGTGCAAGACCTGATCCCAAGGACCGCCCTCGGTCCACCCATTACGATCTGTCTTACACCTCCAATCAAGAGAAGGGCCAAGAACGAGGAAGGCTTCAGCGGAAACGGAATTCTGGTGGTCGTCGCATCTCGGGGGGAGATAGCCGTGGACGATGATGGTATCAGGATACGGCCTCTGCAAGACGATAAAGGAACATGGCCCGTTCAAGACGTACACCCTCCCAGCGACATTGAAAGTCGTGCCGATGATGAGCTTGCCCGTCAGCTGACAGCCACGTCAATCAATGAACACAGATATCCCGGGTCACCGGTGCAGCCAGAAGGACACGACAATTCCAATCGGAGAAGTAAATATGTTGAAATGCTTGAGAAGGCCGCAGCGCCGTCAGAGAGGGACGCACCAAGGTCCAGGAAGACGGGTCTGTTTGGCAGAACTAAAGATATGTTTGTCAAATCAGACACGACGCCGTCCCTCGAGAAGAGACTTCCTAGTATCGAAGCGTGGCTTGATGAGCAACCTGATCCATTCATGGATGGAGCCACTCAAGCTGAATCTCCTGCAGGCGATGTCCCGCGTCCGCTTGAGAAACGCATCCAACGCAAACGAAGCTCAGCAGACAGACCATACACACCAGATCCCAATGGAATCTGGGAATCCTTCCAGTCACACCAAGAACGGGAGTCATCTGCGCCCAATAGCAAACGGGGACCAAAATCAGATGAAACCGGCCCACTCGCACACACTGGTGACAACTCTCCGTCGATGAGGCAGGACGTCAATATAGACGATCAGCAGGACATTGAAGGGTCGCCGTCCAGTTTGCGCAGAAGGGGGGCACGGCACCGTCGTCTGAGAGATTCTTCTCGCAAGGAACCTTTGCCTCGCCTTGAGTTACAAGACCAGGAAAGGCCCGCCACCCAGGATGAGTCGGCGTCTAATGGACAGACTGCCGCATCGTTGCGACCTCAGCGACCGTGCCCGCCCGTTGGCCAACATCGGTTGTCAACCATCGCCTCTGTAGAGACCTTCACTGAAAGCAACGTTGCGGCTGCTGCTCAGGATGAGATGACCGGGAGTGGTTGCGAACTCAAGCGCAAACTTACCACCCACGAAGATCTGTTGTCGGTGCTGTCTCAACCAAGAGCAGGGAGGAGCCGTCGTTCGGCACGGAGTAAGAGGAGTACACGGGATATCAACCACACATCCTCTGGCGATGTTGATGGAGTATTAAAGGCATTCCTAGCTGATGAAGAGCGATACATGCGAGAGTTGCGAACTCTAGTTGATGGAGTTATACCGGTCTTGTTGCAATGCATGCTCTCAAAGACAGATTCAGCCGCTGCGGCAGGACTTTTCACATCGTCAACAGCAGAACCGGATCAGATGAGCTTCACCAAGCCCATAATTGACATGGGTATCGCGCTGGAGCGGCTGAAGACATCGCACAGCCGCCTCTCCGGCCGCGATGTGGACAGCATCCTGGGCTGGGCGCAGACTGCACAGAGAGCATACAAGGACTACATCCAAGCGTGGAGGCTCGGTTTCCAGGACATCGTCATTAACCTCGCCCCTCTAGACAGCTCAAAATCATCCTCACCAGGCACAGACATGGCTCGTGATGAAGCTGGCGACTTGGTCGACACTGAGGGCAAGAAGGTGGACGTTGCTAATCTGTTGAAAAGGCCACTGGTGAGGGTAAAAGCCCTGAGCAGGACTTTCAGTCGGTTCAGAGAAGAATGTGGCAAGCCTCAGGCCGAGCGTGTGGCGGATCTGTATGCTGAACTCACGGCCATGGCCAGGCGGCGTCATCAAGAGGAACAAGCACGCTTGGAAGATGAAGCAGCAGCAAACATTGACGCCATGAGAGTCAGGGACATCCGAACAATGGCAGCCATTACTGGTGTTGTCGTCAACAAAACCCGCCGTGTCAAAGCACGAGACTTCTTTAACCTCACCCTGTATCATTCTAGTGGACAAAGAATGGACTGCGGCGTTGAATTGATCTTGCGAGACAATGCTAAGGGGGAGCCAGCTGGTGGTGATGTACTCATCTGCGAGGTCGAAGACACTGCAAAGTGGCTGCTCTTTGCTCCGGTCGAGCTGGGTTCAATATCGGCAAGACGAGGCGAGGGTGGCTTCGACCTTGTGGTGATGATACGTGGCAGGGCAGGCTTGGGTCAAGAATGGCATGAACTACTGGCCTTGAAGACTGAGGACGCCCAGGCGGTTGCCGAATGGATGAGCATGCTTGGTTCGAACCCGCTGCCTCCAAGGCTGAATCGAGCTTCGAGCTTCGTCAAACATCGATCGCCCTCCGAGAAGCCGTCAAATCAAGCAGACGCGCCTGTTCAACCGATCCGAAGTCCAATACTGGATCAGATCGAGAATGAGGGACCTTTAGATGTACCTCTCGGTGAGCCGTCCATCATCGGGAGTCGCACCGACTTCAGTCAACGCTCGGAACAGACAAAACCGCTTTTTGATAAGCCACTACCACGACTCAATCTGGGAGGCGGATTGGCCTCGAAGCCTGTACCTCAACCTTCCACAACATCGGCACCTCGAGACACGAGAGATGGTCCGTCTTTTCCTTCCCCAGATACTTCTATCAAACCTGAGCCGCCACTGGAGGAATCGGCGAGGACAACAGTTTTGTCGCCCATCTCTCAAGCCACATCTCCAAGGACTCCGCCGAAAAAGAAGCCTCTGCCTCCACGCAAAAATGATGAGCTGTCGCCGAAGCTTGCAAGTCCAGGCAAAGACGCTCATACATGGAAATCATCACCGACATCAAAGAGCGCGCAAGCCTCCAGATCCGGCATTATTGAGCCACCTTCACACGAACGACAAGTTCCGCAGCAGTTTGCAGGCGGCGAATCCGCCGTCTCAACTGCTGACTCACCGACCGTTACCCCTACACGACCGACTTATCAGCGGGCCCTGTCCTCAACTCCGTCAAAAGAACTCCCAACAGTTGCAAAGGTCCGTCCCCAGCTGCAGCAATCTCCTCCAAAACCAGATTCCAGTAGCGCAGGACCACGAGCGTCACGGTCAAGACAAGACGCCAAGAGTCCATCGAGGAGCCAGGTGCTCCCTGAGAACCTGCCAACGTCGCCGTCTCGCAGCCCACGTCAAGGGCGGGCTGCGGCGCCAAGCTCTCAGCCTGGCTCACCTCTCGCCGCTCCGTCTGTAGAGAAGACGACGAGGAGGAGGACATCATCGCCATTGAAGCACGAGTACGCTCCATCGACAACTTCGGACGACTCCTCCAACTATGATACCGACGGTATCAGCGACTCAGATTCTGACACCTCGGAGGGGTTGATGTCGGAGGCCGGCGACAAGCCAACACCCCTGGTTGCAATAACCGCGGGTGGCCGACGCATTTCGAAGCCGTCACGGCCACCGCCGTCATCAATCCCGTCGACCGGGACAAGAACGCTGGCCCCATCAGACTCAGCGTCACAAGGGCCCTACCGAAGGGTACCTTCCTCGGCGGCGGTCCCGGGGGCTAAGAAGGGGAAAACGATCGCCTTGATCTGCTCCTGGTCGGACAAAGGCATGTGGGAGCAGATTCACCCAGACGAGTGCTCGGTCATCATCTCGCCAGGTCTGATTGAAGCGTTTGAGATGAGCGCTGCTCACTCCGACCCGGAAGCAGCCAGCAAGCCCGATGGGCCGGACTCGCAAGCATCATCGCTCGCAGCTCAACCACTGGTGGCTTTCGAGTTGACGCCGATTGTTGCTCTCCGCCGGGGAACGGCAATCGACATCTCGATCCGGTCGCCTCCCACAGCAAACTCGAGGATCAAAACAACCAGCATCGTGATGTTCCGCTCACGAAATCCGGAAGAGTGTGAAGCGTTGTACGGGATGATCAATTGGGCGCGATGCAATAACCCGACTTACATCCAACTGCAAAATGCACGACCACGACGCCAGCCATCAGTGACATTCAATGTTGGCCAGGAGAGAGAGAATCGTTCTAGGTCGAGTTCATGGTTTGGGTTTGGCAGCAGACAAAAGTCCAGCTATCGTGCTTCTTCGGCTCCGACTCCTGCATCTGTTGAAATATCGGTCGAGAGCTCGGGAACGGTAGCAGGTGCGTTTTCTGCATTGAGGAAATTTGGGGCCAGTTCGGCCTTCAACCTGAATCGGTCCTCAGTGAGTCGCAAAAGCAGAAGTGGTGGCACGGGTGGTTCTTTGTATTCATCCAGCAGTGGCACCGGCACTGGATCAGGCTCGAGCACACCAGCCCCCAGTCAGCTTGGCTTCATTCCAGGCAAGGACGGACCTAACGTTCCATCTACAAGCGCAGCCGCGGCCAACGGAGGAGGCATGGTCAATAACATGAAGATCCGACTTTACGTGAGGAAGGGACAACAATGGGAAAATCTGGGTGCAGCACGTCTCAATGTCCTGCCAACGTCCAACAGTTCTACTACTCTAGAAGCCCGGCAGACCAGTTTGGCCCAGCCAGGAGATACATCTGTAGATCCGTCGCCACCGGCTACCCCCCTCACACAGCCGAACGCCGTCCAATGTCACGCCGTTGATCGTTGGCCAGCCAGGGCAAAATCGTGGCCCACGTCTTCCCAGCGCCAACCACACTCCACATCGCGTACACGGCAATGGACGTGAAAAGAGACTTCTCATCACGCGGAACAAGGATCCTGGCACGGTGCTGCTAGACGCTGTCCTGGGGGAGAGTTGCTTTGAGAAAATCATGCAGACGGGCATTGCTGTCAAGGTGTGGAGGGCGGACGAGGTGATTGGACATACGGGGGGGTGTCACAATGGGTCGAGAAACTGTGTATATGATGCAGTTCCCCGGGGCGAGTGAGGCGACCTGGGTGTTTGGCTTGTGTGGTACGAACAGGTACGCGAGTATCAGCATGGAAGCATGATGAGACGGCGGAAGCGACAGTTAAGCGACGACACGGTCTAACGATGGAGGACAATGGCTGGCGCTCGGTCATGGGTTTATGTTCTGGGAGGTGCTCTGATATCTGGCTGGGTGGCTTTTGGCTGATCAATTGATCGAATGTCCCATGTTCTTTTAGCGGGCGGGAGGCAATGGGGAGCGTACCCGGTATATACACGCAAAGAAGGGTTGTCTGTCTGGATGAACAGAAGAGAGCAGAGCAGACCGCCAGAGACCAGGAGTGGTAGAGATACACTTCTATATCATGCAGTCAGTGTACTGTGGTGTCTGCAACTCTTCCAATGTCGCCGGTGATGTACGTGTAAATACTGTATTCGTTATGTGGTGTATTTATAGAATACGGTACCGCACTAGGCCGTTTAGGGCCACAGGCATCGGCACCGGCATCTTATCTCCGGGGCATCAATCAATCATCCCGCAAGTTGAACGACAGCGACGACGACATCCATCCATCCATCCATCCTCCACCAGAGGGACACAATCACCGTCACCACTTCATCCTCTGCCTCTGCCTCTGCATCTCTATCACTCCCGAAACACGGCTCGATCGATAGCTGGCTGATGCTTCTCATCGCCATCCAGTTGCCGGAGCTTCTTCTGCGATCGTTGAAGCCCGCCTTCTTCCCCTCGTAACATCGAGCACGCCATACTTGGGGAGCAACTACATACTATTCCGATACTGCCTTTCACTTCAACCTTCCATCTCAACATGACTCATTTCCTCGATCAGGCTCCCGAAGTGCTGCATCTCATCTTCCGAAATGTCGAGCCTACAGACCTTGCCTCACTATCCCAGACATGTCAATACTTGTACAAGCTCATCAAGACGGACGAGTTACTATGGAGATACAACTACCTCTCTCAATTCGTAAGCCGCTGCGCCCTCCACCAACCCATGGCACCTTACCAGTCACTGACCTCTACGACAGGACCCGCCGACAGAAAATGAACCCCAGTCCTGGCGAGAGAGGGTGATTCGTCTAGTGCGTGTCCAAAAGATCCTGGAATCCAACGACGATGATATCAAAGTATGCTCTCTCTTCCCTCTACCCAACCTCTCCCACCTCCTCTCTTAGCACTGCCACTCAATGCTAGGTGACTAACTACTTCCCTCGCAGGTTGCGGCACTTGAAGAGGTTTTAACCGCTTCAATTGAACTAGCATATCAGTCCCAGGCATCAAGCCGGAAAATCACCGACTTTCTCGCCTCTCTTTTCGAGAAACCCAGCAACATCGGCACGTTCCTGTGCAGATCCAGTCTTTTCGCCCTGGCGAAACCCGAATCATGGACGGCGGCACCGAGCGAGACTCTCCGGCAGCTCTCGGCACAGCTGCACGTTTTGGCCGGGATGAACCTGGAGCCGCAGTGGCCAATTCCGGACCACGAATTCACCTGTCCCCGCTTGAGGGATGAAGACAGCAACAGCATCCGGGGTCAGCCCATCCGGCACGTCCACCCATACGCTCGATCACGAGTCTACGATCTCCGGCGGTACCGGGAGGCCAACATGTGGGGACCGTTTATGGACGACGGCAGCCAACGCGTCGACTGGGAGAAAGTCCAAGCCATAATGGTCATCCTGGCCTACAATCACCGCATCTACACTGAGCGACGGGGCCTAGGGGTGCCGCTCTCGGCCTCGATGTTGGGCGCATCGGCTTCCATCTTCACGACAAACCCTCGGTCAGGCAGTCGTTCGGGTTCGGTTCTTCGACCCTGGGAGGACCCCTTCTCCGGTATCGCGGCGCATAGTTTCCTCTCGGCCCCTCTGGCAGGGACACCGGTTCCTGCTCTCCGACCGGATCTCGACGCTCTAGACCCCTACGGCGTGACTGGGACATGGATCCGCATCGTCTGTTTCCTGGACTACAATGACCTGTACGCCTTCAATTTCGAGAGCGGAGACCTCCCCGCCGACCAGGAGCGCGATCCCATCACCACCCGCGAAGCTTTCCGACTGATCAGACTTCAACTGAAAGTCAAGGCCATCGAAGATCCCGGCGAAGAAGACGGCAAAGATCTCCCTGTCGTGCATTTCGAGGGCACCAGTCGCTCCACCTTCATGGCTTGGGACCCGAACGCCAACTCGCGGATCAGAGGTAAGCAGGAGCAGGCGCAGCTCACTGGACTCCATCTTATCTTTCTCCGGCCCTTTGAAATCGAAATTGAAATCGAAACTGATTCCATCAAAACAGGTACCGTCCGCCAGACACCGGGTGGCGCAATCCGCTGGACGACATTTAGCATTTTCCACGGCGAGGAGCGCTGGCGCAGTGAAGGCGTGCAGATCGGCGGCCTGAAGTCCGCTCGAGGCATTCTGGGCAACTGGTTCGACAAGAACTACGATGTCCATGGCCCCGCGGGCCCCACGGCTTTCTGGAAGATCAGCGATGAAATGGTCGAGGAGAAGCGGCCCGCGTCTAATCTGGTCCACGTCTATGTTGGTTAGTACGTGGTGCGTGCAGCCCGTGACGGAAACCTAGAGGGAATGAATGAATGAAACGAAAACGATCGCGGTATTACACGGAGGACACGACGCTGGTTGATTGCTACTTGAGATAGGCGCTACAACTTGAGACAGGGAGTAGGGATATGGTTAGGATGGCGCCGAGTTTATGCTGGGATTCTTTTGGGGCGTGATTTGGTTGGTTCGTATGTGTTCCTCGAGCGGTGGTCGTACGGTCGTTGTTCTATTCACGTCGAATTAAGGTAACATGCTCTTATTACACTGCTCCAGAGGTCGCAACTGCCTCCGAGGTCTCGTGGCCTCATCGTCTCAAATCCTCGGAGCGCTCTCGCTTGCTGAGGGTTTCCTCTTGTTCACAAATGTGAGCTTTGACCGGTCATGACGGATCGAGCATGATGACTTCAAGTGGCCATACAATATAATCAGGATTTGTTCGAGCTGAGCCAACTCCGGTATAGAAGTCAACATCACTTCAGACAACCACCACCATCCCAAAGACAAGCTGAATTCGCCCGGTCTGGCAGGGTAAGGTAGATGTAAAGCTGAATCTTCGACCCAGTTCCAATTAGCCCTCTGCGATGGTAATCTTGCTACAAATATCCTGCTTTATCAGCCTGATTTGCATTTGGAAATCAAGTCCCAGAACTCCTCATAACGGACATCATCCTGCAAAAAGCAAGAAGTTGGATATATATCAGCTCGAACGCTTGCCGGCCCAACGACAATTCCCATCAGTAAACAAAAAACCCGGGTTGGTCGTGGTCGTGATTCAATCAATTTCAATCCGGTTCGCCGAAGGCCTGAATGTGGGCAGTTTCCCATTCACACCGGGCTCCATCTCGGTGGCATAAGGGGCGTAAGCACTGCCCATCGGCTTTTCGTCGTCGTCAATGCTTTCGGGTTTGTTTACATAGGGTTTCAGACCACGGTTGTAGTTGTGTGCGCAGAGGCAGGCGCCGATGATGGTTAGGATGATAAGAATGATGGTCAAGACGGCGAAAGTGGTGAGTTCCTTCCTTGCAGGGAGGTATGCATCTCGATGTGACGGCGAGTACATGCGGACCATCTTGAAGATGAAGTAGGCGAGTCCGCCGAAATAAAGAATCTACACACAGAGTCAGTACAAGGTCCGTTATTATGAGGCGGCGCAAGACTTACAATGACCGCAATGGTTCCCCACAGATTCTCCTTACGAACAAACTGACCGGCGGCGAGAAGGATGAGGATGGTGACCGGAATGGCCGCGATGGTGAGGGCAAATTCGACTTGTCGTTGTGTGACAATGACCACGAATTGGACAGTGAAGCCGAGAAAGAAGAAAAAGTCGAACTTCAACAGCGCAATGTAAACCTGGTATTGAAGGTAGCGACGCTTCATCCGCAGATCGGCCGAGATTCGTTTGTAGATTGTCCAGGCGAACTCGTCGTATAATTTCCAAGCACAGGCTGCCATAAGAACGGTTCCCAAAGCCAGGATACACGGAATGGCCACCAAGAATGGTTTGGTGCTTTGCCAGATTTCCTGGCGTATGAAATGATCATTTTCCAACTGGAAGACCGCATCTTTGATCTGTTCCATTTGCACAGAGCCATAGATGAGGAGACCGATATTGTACGCAATCAGGCCAATCACTTGAATAGTATTCTTCAGTCGGAGAGCATCCCAGACCAGAACAAGCTGATAGATGAACCCGAAGATGTATAGCGTCAAAAATGTAGGGATCGTACGCGAAGCGGTTGTGTGTCTCGCAGCTCCTCGTAGGTGGATCTGGAAATGGGCAAAAACATAACTGCAACAATGTCAGAGCAAGACAAGCAAACGGCGGTCGGTTGCTTACCTCTCAAATGCGAGGATTATGCCGGCCTGGACAAGAGCCACCATAGTAAAGCCCCACGTCCATTTTGATTTTGGTGTATACATGGCTGATCGTGATCTTCGTTTTTCAAAGTCATTCACCACATGTCCTTCACGCTGGTGAAAGCCCCCCGGTAAGGGTTGATACGCCTCGGCTTGACCTCCGAGGAGGGAGGTCCGGGCCTCGTGGGAACGAATTTTGACGACCGCGTGCGCAATTGAGTGTTGAGATTCTGGCCTTGACTAGGAGTATCACAACTCTGGGTTGTGATGCGGCGCAGCGACGTGTATACGTCGAGGTGATGTGTAGGAGAGGTCTTACACAGGCACGGGTTCGAAGAAGCTTCCGAGGCGGCAGAAGACGCGAAGAGGACAGAAGGGATCAAGTGATGGTTATGCGTTTGTCAGTTCCCTGCGGCTGAAACACCGAAGAGGGGATGACAGAAGAGGATTGGCGCGGGAGGTGTTTGAAGTTCTGTAGTAGCGTGTCTGAGCGAAGGTAAGGTCGAGCGACTCGAGGGTTCGATTGATGTGATTGTGGTCGGTGGGCGTGTGGGAGGGTGTGATTTGGTTGTTAGCGAGAGCAATGAGGAACGAATGTAGAGAGACGACGGGAAACACGATGTAGCAGGAGATGGTTACAAGCAATCAGTCGTGCAGTGTTTTGTTCGAGGGTGTGTGCTCGGCTCCGGGTCGCGAACGTGGTGAGTGCAAGTGTCAACTGCGGCTTTTTGGGGTGAGACAAGGAATTGGGCTGAAAGCTGACCCGTAAATGGAACCCAAATGGCACCACCCGCAGGGTACAGGGGCATAGGGGCTCAAAGCTTTGGTCGGGGCGTGCAGCCACAGCCACATCAGTCTTTTTCGGGAGTGCTCGCTGCTTTGCCAGGCATGGCCCCCAAGGCATTCAGCACTTCAGGGTCCGAACCGCCGCACCTCAGTCAGCATGGATTTGGCGGTTACCTGCCCGGTACATATCAAACAGGACCTAACATTTGTATCGAGGTTGTGGCCATCTTGAATGAACACTGTCAGGAAGCATGATGCGACTACCACGAACGCTTCGTTTCTCTGCAATCTCCTTCTTCCATATCGGAAGACTGCGCCTCAGTATAAGTATATTTTAGACAAGATACCGCCCCCTGCACCTCTATTTTTGACCAGCAACAGATCTCGGAGGCTTGGCAATAAACGCTCAGGCGGGGACTTGGGACGATCCCGCTCAGTTCTTTAAAGTACCTTACGACGTAGTAGGTAGGCAACGTGGTACCTAGATCCTAGCACTTGAAGAGTAAACACGGGCAATGTACGAGCTCCATGTTTTCGGTCAGTACTTGCAAAGTCCAGACATACAACTCTATCCTGTGTCCAGTGCAGCCTCATCCCTCAACTTGCCCCATGGCAAGTCATGTCTTTCTCCAAAACGTCTCTCAGAAACCTCACTGCCCGTGTTGTGGTCTCTCCTCCGCCTGTCTCCCTCCATGAATCCACTGCGGTCCTCAAACGACTCCAATGCTTCGGTCCGGTGACCTCCTTTACAAGAGTTGTTCCCAAGGAGATGGACATCATCGACCGGGACAATCCCAAGAAAGAAGAAATACATGTGGTCTTCACATCCGCCGAAGCAGTCCAGAAAGCCTGCGACGCAACCCCTTTCACTGTCGAACTGAACCATGACAACCCAGATCCTCAAGTCGTTGATCCTTACAATGTCCGAAATCTTCAGTCTCGAAAGCTGCCCAGGCCAAGCTCCATGACCTGCCGAGCCCAACGTCAAGATGAGGATGAATCTCCGTTATCTGGGCGGAATATACTTTCCAGCGGCTTCTCTCCGAGCAACAAGACCAGGCTATACCAAAGCCTGCTCGACGTCAAGCCTCCGCCCAACCTCATGGATGGACTGGGGGTGTTGAAGACAGATCAATCAGATATACTTTCAACCGCTCAGCTCATAGAAGCACCTCCAGATCTGACAAGAATGTATGGTCTTCCAATGTCCAGCCATCAATCAAAAGAAGAGCACGGTTACCTGCCAGGTGGTGCCACCAAACAACATGAAAGCGCCGAAGGGAGCTCGCAACGACGTTGAAGATAGATGCATATGAAGAGTGATCTCATCCTTTCGGCCTTTTACAAACTGCCAAGCTGCCGGCAAGGAACGCCGATACCAGGCTCTACAGCTATTGCGAGATCAGGGTCTCCAGCATATTTTCTCCTATTCTGCCGTACACACAGTCAACTAGCGCAGGCAGAACCACGCCCTGCTATGGACAGGTACCTTCTCGCGGTGCAGGGCGCAAGTATACCTAACCTCGGTTAGGCGAAACCAAATCCTGTCCCTTACATACTGGGCATCAACGGGCCTATCGAAGAGCTTACCCGGTGATTGTAGGGAGATGTCACAAAGGATGCTACGAGCCAACTCAACAATCCGAGACAGAGACTCTGGAAGCAACAACTGCCACCACACCCCAACATAGAGCCAACACAGATTGACTTGGTACTGGCGGTTTCCGCGAGTACATCAGAGTTGTCTGTCGTGCTCTCGCCTTGTCAGCATCCACATTTCTCGTGCTCTCGTTTGATGCATCAGCAATCAAAGTGTCCAATTACAACGGACATGTCTCTTCAATAGGCCTGGGTTGGCTGGGGCGCACGCAGTTTTCAAAATCCTCATTTGGAGCAGTCCATATCTGCACGGCAAACAGTACAAGTATAATGCACATCATCTACATAACAGCTATCAATAATACCACGGGTTACCCCCCAACTCCAAGTGACAGAATTCTTCACCTATACTCAATACCACAAGATATACAGTCTTGATACTCAGATTGTCTGCGGTGGCCGCCTTATGCACAAGGCTATGCAACTCCAAGTCCGTTCTGGGCTAGTGACCAACTCCAGCATGCCATGAGACAGAGAAAGTGTAGTGCACGTTTTCTCTGATGCTGGCTGCGTCTCGTCGGACGTCGCCATGTCGCCTTTCATTGTCCCTGCTTCCGTTCAGAGGACATGCACAGCAACCGAAACAGAGCGAGCCATTCTAGGTTACGAAGAGAAAGGGATGCCCTTTTCTGGCTCCCTGCCTTTTGGCTGAAAGTCATCCTTTTGTTCAGCCGATGTGTGTCTCGGCCGGAGGATCGGTCGGAATGGGCAATGGGAGAGAAAACAGAGAATCTGGGCAGTGCACGTTTTCTCTGATACCTGCCCCTGGTGTGGTCCTGTTGGAGGCTCTTTGAGCTGACAATCCTCTTGAGGAAGAGTCGTTGCTGCATGCTGCGAGCTGATATATCCTTCGAACACGCGATCCACCATGGTGAGGAAAGGCCCATGGGCTGCAGGACGATGTCCATCAGCGGAATGACACAGTTGCAAAAGCAGTTTGGCATATGAACTGAAACGAATCCCTGCTTTATGTTTCAGTGACATTTCTGCTCTTGAGGCTCGCCGACAGAGACAGGACTGGATTCAGAGGCCTGAGAGGCCCAACAGGCTGAAGAGGTTCAGCCCGGAGAGTAACGAAAGGAGACGAGTTATACGTCGCTGTATGACCTCGTCGACATGGTCAGAAGCGTTTACCGCAATACCAAGAACAACAACCCCAACAAGCCTTCCCACTCTGCATTCAGCGCCGTGAAAGGAGAGCAAGGGAAGAAGCCTGAGTGTATTTGTGGATATAAGCATTACTACAGCGAATGCTTCTATCTCAACCCTTCTACCAGACCTGACAACTGGTCTCCGAACCCAGACATCAACAACAAGGTTCAGAACAAGCTAAACAACGATAAAGTATTGAGAAAGCGTATTGAAAGGCTTATTAACAAGAGCAAGGATAAGAGAAGGAAAGACAACACTCAACATAAAGACGTACAGAATGAACCAACACTCGGAGCATTTACGGCGCTTTCCTTCTCCACAGTTACAGACTATAAGTTGAAGAACTGTTGGCTTCTTGATTCAGGGTCTGATATACACGTTTCCAACCGCAGAGAGGGCTTCAGAAAGACTCGAGAAGCAACCGACACTGACATCCTTATTGCGGGTATGGATCGCTATCAGATTGAAGCAAAGTTCGGCACTGTTGATATACGAGTATTCTTTCCATCCTCTGTTATTAGAGGAGATATAGAAGGCACCCGAGAGCGACTTCAATACTTTCAACAAACACCAACAGCCGTACGCAACCTCAGGCTCCTCGGGGAGGCTCCCGTGTCAATAAGCCTACGATTCAACGTCGAGCACCTGCTAGTACAGCCT
The DNA here is from genome assembly GCA_024611085.1 of Exophiala sp. LBMH1013. Lineage (NCBI taxonomy): Eukaryota > Fungi > Ascomycota > Eurotiomycetes > Chaetothyriales > Herpotrichiellaceae > Exophiala > Exophiala sp. LBMH1013. Next base: position 1,574,875 of record JAMFLB010000006.1, on the reverse strand, counting down.
CACAGGATCGTACCGAGGCCTTCTATAGGCTCTATATACTAGGCAGAAAAGAAGGAATTCTTCAAGAGTAAGTACTCTTACTATACTATAGTCTTACTATACTAACTATCTTATAGCGAAATCCCTGCTCTAGAGGCGCGTCGAGTACGTGAAGAGTGGATAAATAAACTTGAAGTTCTCTGTCTAGAGAATAACGAAATTCTCGAATTTATCGTCGAGGCTTATCGCCTCAAGCTATTCTATGGTTAGTATATACTCTTTGTACTCTTTTTACTATACTTACTTACTTATATAGGCCCCTATTTCCAATTCTCTGTCATAGGAGGAGATATCGCTGGCACTCGCCAGCGTATCAAGCAAAAATTTGGTATTATTCACGAAATACCAAATCCAATCTCGCCGACGCCTCCTCTTAACAATCCGGCGCCCTCCGCAACCGATTCGACGCAATGGCAGCACTTTACGAGGACTCGACTCGCTCTCCTGCTGTGACCGTACAGCGCCAGTCTTGAACACTCCTGACGACTGGGATGACTGGTATAGGGCTTTCAAGACTGAAGCACAGGCTGACGGGTCCTGGCAGTATGTCGATCTCTCAAAACCCGAAGTTGAACTCCAGGAGTCTGCTCCCACGTTTCCTACTACCGAAAAAGAGACGCTCACACAAGAAGAAGAGAGGGTATTGATAAGGAAAGAGCGGGAATACCAAAGGAAGATGGAGGACTATAGACAACAGACCATTCTTATTTAGAGACTGAATGACCGACTCAATAGGACGGTGTTATTGGCGAACCGCCTGTATTATAAAGACGAGAAAACGCCGTATAAACGACTGAAAGCATTAAAGGACCGTCTAGAACCATCAGATACTATAAAAAGGCAAAGCCTTATGCGCGAATAGAACTCTCTTAAGAGATCGCCACGAAATAAAGACCTAGAGACTTGGTTTTATTAATGGGAGGCCCTATATAAGCAATACAAGGCTCTCAATATAATAGAAACAACAGGAAATGCAATGCAAGTTGATTTCCTGACAGCCGTACAGCCTTTATATCCAAGCATTGCGGAATCCGAGTTGGCAAAGATCTTCAACCGAAAGGAGACGAGTTATACGTATATGGCGTCAAACCTGGGTCTCCCGATCGACCCGATACCTACCACGATGGTTAAGGCAATCGGCTTCACAGGGAAAGCCAACCTGTTCGTCGGAATTGGGAGAGATCTCGAGGTACGGGTGCTCGGCGTTGCGGTGACTATCCACGTATTTGTTATAAAGGTAGTGGACCTAAAGTACAAGCTGATTCTGGGAAATCCGTACTTAGCCGGCGCCAGGGCGTAGATCGTAAGGGACGGAGAATGAAACTGCCTGGTGACAGTGTAGGACTAGGAGAATGGGAAAGAAATCGCCGTGCGTGCTGCGGCGGCGGAATTCCAGGATGGAGATGGCGTTGGCGAGGTGCTCGCACTCTCGAAACAGCATTTAAACTACAGCACGGATTAGATCGAGGCAGGTGGTGACGTTGCAGGACTAGGAGAATGGGAAAGAAATCGTCGTGCGTGCTGCGGCGGCGGAATTCCAAGATGGAGACGGCGTTGGCGAGTCGAAAAAGAAATCGTTATGCAGTGCGCTTATGTTGTTGTTTGTTGCTTCAAGTGCCGCGGGCCGCGAGATTTAGAGCGCCTACCTTATATGCAGTGCGCTACCCTCACTGCAGAACCCTCTACATTGGTACCTCCAACAAGAACTCTCTAGAATGTGACTGTTGAACAAGGTTGAGACATCTCGGTTCTGGTTCTGTCGGCACAGAAACAATGAGCGACGGCGGGGGCGAGATGAGAGAGGTCTGGCAGTGCCTGTTACCTTCAGACGAAGTATCCTTGGGAAGGACACCGTAGATAGAATGCTGAGAATAAGAACCCCGACGTCTGAGATGCGTGTGTCGTCAATCCGAGTGGGGATTGACCCCTCGTATCAGGAACTCGAGGAAGACACGGAAGATGAAGAGGAAGATGAAGAGGAAGAGGAATTAGATGGTCTCGAGTACCGTCTTGGAGTCGCAGCCGCACGGGTGTTTAAAACGTGCGAGGCTAGGCAAAAGAGTCAGATACACTTCACTCCACACGAGGAGTGACGAAGATTCTGAAAGGCAGGCAACGTGAGCCGGTAAAGCTGCCTATCGCAAAGACAGTGCGGACGGATGACTATGTTAAGTATGCCGTTGCCAGAAAGCGAAGCTGTTCCCTTGCGTCGATCGACAAAGGTGAAGATGACTATAGTCTTTTCGACACCTCGATGTCTCAAGTCATTTGTGCTATGAGCACTAGCCTTCAGCGTGCAACTTGTCCGTCATATTACGGTTCAAAATGGCTGCTCACTAAGGTATCATATATCGACGATATATCTAGAAAGAAGTCCCGGATAGTATAGTCCCATACTTGACCTAGCTATTCATTTACTACTACAACATATCATCATACCAAATCAAACCCATTCATGCAAATGTTTCCGGGTATCAAAAGTCAATCCAATCAATCGATCAAAAGTGGAAAGAGCGTAGACATCATCATAACCCGAAGCACCTCAACTGTAATACCCAGTGACATATGAAAAACAGAACCAGGAGATATCGTAGACGTCGTACACAAGAACCCGCACATCCAAGTGTATATGTCCTGATCATGATACGGGTAGCGGTACCCGTTCGGACTCGGAAGCCGGAGAAACGGCAACAATTTGCCATTTTGGAGCGGCTGATGGATCGCTCGTTGGCTCGCTCACTGATCCGATGATCTTGTCGTGACGGCGTGCTTCGTTGTTGCGGGAATTCTTCAGAGCGCAAGGAGAACCAGTCCTGACAGAGGTATTGGTGTCCTGGTGAGGCGGTTCGGGTTTCTTCCGCGCAGGTAGTATTCCTGTAGGAGGCCAAGGTTAAAAACAGGAGCCTTTCTGGTGCGAAATCGATTTTTCGTTTTCTCCTCTTCACTCCCGAATCCTTTACGGGGTGGTCTCGTCTCCCTCCCGATGCTCGAGTACCTCAAGGGGTAGTCGAACTTTGTGTCTCAGTTTCATCTCCACTCAACTGCGTCGCAACACCGGTCTCAGCCTCGATACAGTTTCTCATATTTCTCCTTCACAGACAAAAGTGGTAAGAAAGGTTTCTCAGGTGGAAAGAGGCGAAAAGCAGGGGGTATTAGACGAAAAGACTGAGACTCACGCTTTGGGTTAGAGGTCCGCCCGGCCTATCCTGTGCGTCGTATAAGCCGAAACCGGAACCGATGTGGTATTCTGGCGGTGCAGTGACATCGAGATGGGAATAAAGTACGGGTGCACTCGCTGTTGGCGGCGGTGCATGAACGTGTTCGGCAAGGCTAATATGTCTCGTTCCAGATACGAGAGAGGTGGAAGAGGTTTCTTCGTACATGGGGCTATCGACTCCAACGTCGTCGTAGTCAGGTTGTCTCGCTTCGTAGAGTCCGAATTGGCGCTCGATTTCTGCGACAATGGCGGCGTCAGAATCGCGGGGAGGAACTGGGGGCACGCCTCCCTCGGCTGAGATCTGGATTGGCGTTTTGAGTGTGATATTGCTGCTCGCGATATTCGAAGCAACTGCGCGGAGAGAGATGTTCAAGTCGAGCGCATATGTTCTCGAGACAATGCAAGAGTGGAACGTCGGTACAAAGACTTTTGGGCGACTGCTGTTGGCAGCGGTGGGCAGAGCAATGGGCACCAGTACACTTGCGGTGTAAAAGGGCGAACCTGCTTGGTAGCCAGATGACGGTTCCGGGATGGAACCAGTAGAGGAGGTAGAATATGAGGATGGCTGGCGGGAAAGATCAGATGAGGAGAAGCTCATCTCACGCTCCGACGGGTCGTGGCGGTGCCAGGATACCGTCGAGATACGTCGCGAAGCCAGTGGAATGGTCTCCGGGTAGACCCCGTGCAACGTGGACCAGCCGTCATGTTGTCTCACTTGAGGCGTGACACAGTAGGGTGCTGCACCGAAAAAGGTGTAGGCCCTTAGCTTGGTTACGACCGAGTCGAGCTGTGGTGGCTCGTCCTCTGGGCCGACCGGATCAAAGCGCAGATTAATGGTGGTCATCGTCGAGATCGGCTCATTCGATCGCTTTTGTGGATGCGGAAGTCGCAAACTCCTGGGCTGGCTGGTCTCGGCCGTTAGCTGGCCGGTTTTGCCAATCTTGAAAAGTCCCTTTTTCACGCTCTTCTCTTTGCGCATAATGTGTTCGGAAAGGTGGGTGTCTCCGGCGCCCAGAGGCGGCGCTTCTTCGCGCGCTGGTACCAATCTCAGACGTTCCGACTTGGTGGCCAACTCAATAAGCCGGCCAGCAGCATTCCATTTTGTGACTCTGGCTCGGATACAGTAGACAATTTTCGCCATCTCGGGGGCCAAATCATCCATGAGCGTCTGACCTTCCCCAGAGACACTCGGGTCACCCAAGCTTGGAGGCAGTTGTACGTGCTCGTGCCTGAGTTCCTCCTTGTCGACGGTGTGGTTGCAGATAAAGGGAAGCAGCCTGTCAGGAACGACGAATGTAAAAGGGATACTGTAGGCGACGTTCGCTCGAAAGACGCAGTCAGCTGGGATGTAGCCGTCATTTATTGGCTGGTGGACTTTCAGGAACGTATGTCTTCCTGTCGTACGCCCTGTAGTATAGGCTGTCGCGGTTACCTTTTCGACGTATGTGGAGCTCTGACCCTCGAAAGTGATGTCGAGGTCGTCAAAAGGTGTATCCTTATCGAATCTGACTTCCACACGGCCGTTGATCTCGTCGTGGGTGGAATAGGAATGGACCAACTCCGGCTTTCCATCTAGGATGATACCAATTTCGTCCTTCTTTCGCAGCCCGATGGCATTTGCCAATGTGGATCCCCGCCGCCCTGATCCAGTGCCGGCCATCGGCAGAGACCGAGTACGCCCGGAATACGAAGGCGCCGTGGACGTGGAGGTGGACGTGGAGAAGGACGGCATCTCGCCAGATATGCGTTGGCGGCAGGATGATTGCATCCTGGAGGAGAGAGGAGGGGAGGAGGGGAGATGCAGATATGTGAAGCCCGACGCGGCGGTTGTCGTAGTCGTCGCTTGGTCAGGGTCTGGCTTCTTCTTGGGCCAAGAGAGGGAGGGAGAGGGGTTGCCAATGGCTTATCAGAATGCGGTGTGTACGCGCAGGCTGGCTGCGGGATGATTGGGGAAAGGATAGGCACGACACTGTAGGTAGCCAGGTGGGTGGTAGGGTACTCACGATAACACAGAACATAGCTGGCAACAAGTAGGACCTTCAATGGTGTTTATATAACGATACAGCATTGTGTCAGGTCCAACTGATATTTTGCAATCGTATCCAAACATTATGACAATATGTAATCCATAACGAAACAGTCCGTGTCTTTCTTAGTCTTGACCATGTCGACGAAAGGCGTAGGCGTAAGTGAGTCACTCTTAACATCAAGCATTGATATTTTTATTTTCCTTGCCGAGAAGAGCGGATCTTTCCCATCAGCTTACGTGCTCAGGCTGGAGAAGCGTAGAATCCACCGCGTACAAGGCGTATATCCAGACCAAGGCTGCCGATGGTGGATGAGCTCCGACTCTTTCTGACCCATCACTACCTTACCAACCACATGCTGTACACCCTCATATCCACCTGCGCCCTTCGAGTGCATCTGCCATGTGTGTGTCATGCTCTCCGGCTCTTTTGCTCCACCTCCAGATTTCTCTTTGTCTGCCACTTGACCAACTCTCTCCCTATACGCTACGCTGAGTCAAACCGAACTTCAGGAACAAAGGAGAAAGGACTTCACCGTCGAGGATCTCCGGACTCCCAACGACACCGGCTCCGCTCTGACTCTTCCTCGTTTTTCTCGTCTGCGCACCCGAATAACGCCAGAACAGCACTTGGGAAAGCAGATTTCGCAGATCACTTAGGTGACTGGTTCGGGTGCTTATGTCGCAGAAACGCCAAGATCTTGGCCGTCTCCCATACTATGTAGTAGGAATGGCCGTAAGGGTGCCTGGAGGGGTGCTTCAAGGGGTGCCTAAAGGAGTCTCTGAACGAGTGCCCACCTATACTGTATATGAGCAGGCAATAGAGGTGTCTCTAGGCTACCTAAGTAGGTACCTGGTAAATAACTACCTATACGTACGTGTAGGTACCCCCATAGGCGTTCCCAGGCGGGATAGATACGAAGATGCTGGGGTTCTGCGAGATAATTACGGGGTGCGCCTGAGAGCCATAGCTGGGAGACGGGGCGGCAACCCCCAAGAAGGTTTAGTTTTTCTACGAAAGAACCATAGTATTTTGCGAAATATGGGTCTCCCGCTCAGGTATGGCATCGCATTTGCATACATCTCGTCCCCATTATTAATCAATCAGGGGATTCCAGCGTACGCATATACGCGCGTGGAAATGCTGGACCGGCACCGGCTTGGGGAGCTGACACTCATGGTTATCCTAGTTGCATTAAGATCATATTTCGTGGTTGCCGTGCTATACAAATCTAGCAACCCTTTGTCTTGGTGTCCGTCTATAACAATTCAGGCGCTTGGAAGATTGCGCAGCCCAGGACCTAGAGCCTTTCAATCCACCTTGACTCCCCCCATATATCCGGCGAATAAACATGTACGCCGTCAGGAATCCAATAGTCCCCGTTGCCAGTGAATACACGGCACATGCAAGCGCGCTGTAGCTGAAAAACAAGAGACTGCTGACAAAGCCGTCAATATGTAGTCGGGTCGCATAATACCACACTGAGTAGACAAAGATCCAAAAAGCCAGACGCTCCTCCCACCAAGAACGATTGCCACCACCAGTGATAGTTTTCAGCGCAAAGCTGTATATATGTTGTAATAATAACTGTCTCGGCAATGGTGATGGAGAGCAAGGCTGAAATGATGCTCAAAAACCCAAAGACATAATAGTAGGATGACTTATCCAAGTACAGAGACTTGAACAGGAAAATAAGTTCGATGAATAGCACCGCAAAAGATATCAGACCGGCGCCCAGGATCAGTGTGATTTGATGCTTGGTATACCAGGCCTGGGGCGGGATTTGTCGAGGTATTGTGTTTGTTCGGGTAGGATGTTCCCAGGACGCCGACCGGTAGAATCCGATGTACGAGCCCAGGTGGACGAGCGGAAGTTGGATAAGAAGCCATAGACATACCAGGCCCAGGAGTGTCGAAAACGGGAGCGCGGTCGAAGATGCTTGTGCCCAGGTGAACAGATTCAGGACAAAAACAAGGGAGAAGACGAGGCCTGGGAAGAGAAGGGCAGTCTGGACAAGAAAGGTCAGCGCAATCAGCATTGGGCGGCATGCTCCCAAGACTTACCATCATTGTGTTCTTACGCCAGTTCTGACCACCAAAGGTCTTGTAGACTCGCGCGGAGAAGTAACCCGAGAAGCCGCCGGCCAACACGAAGAGCCCGACTGCGACACTCCAGAATCCTCCACGCCAACTCGGGTTCAGAATGCCCGCGCAACTGAGCGTCAAAAGGCCCACGATCATGAACACAAGTTGCATGCCAGAGCCGACCAACGGAGCCAAAAGTCCTCCATATGGCGGAGGTCTGAAAACATCGCCGTGCAAGAGTTTCCATCCCGTGAGTTCTTCCAGCGGCTCTTCATCTGACAACACCTCATCCTCAGGGCCGGGTTCAGAAACGTTCTCAAGAAGGCCACCGGATGACTTCTTCTCAACCAGCTTGGTGATCCGAAGTCGAGCCTCTTCGAGCACACCATCACCTCGGCCTTTCACGTCTCCCTGCATAGTACGCCCCCAAATTACAATGCAGACTGCGCCAAGGATGCCAGAGATGATCAATGAGTTGATGATGGCTAGCCAGTGGGTGGAGGAACTCTCCGCTTGATCGGTGAAATAAAGATCCCATCGGTTGGCCCAGTCGATATCTGTGGCTTCTCGGAAGTAGACCGAGTATGTATACGGGATAGTCATGGTGGCACCATCGTTCACATCGTCCGTGGGCTCCGCTGGGACGTAGGACGAGTCGGCGTACTGTTCACTCAGTCTGCTGTTATTTCCCGGGATGTACAGGGCGAGAGGCTCTTGGTCCCCTGACACGTCGAGCGGACATCCAGTTTCGTTGCGGTGGCCTGCGCTGATGCTCTTTGGGTAGACCTCGAATCCGACAATGACCTTGTCCCCGTTGTCACCAGCTTTACCAGGAGCTTTACGCCAGCGGACGACCAGGGTGTGATGATTGTACAAGTAGTATTGCTCTCTTCCTGTGGCCACGTCGAAATCCTTGTACCCCAGCTTGAACCCGGCAGAATAGTACTTTCGACTCCGGTCGACTGTCATGAACGAGGTAGCTCCCGGGAGGTTGTCGAGGATCCATTCTGTAAGATACTCGCCCTCAATCAGTTGCCGTGCCCATTTCATCTCTTTCCGACCGACAACGCGGTCGCACAGATATTGACAATCAATGTCCTGGCCCATGTTAACCTCCAAGTCCGAAGTCTTGATCCTGTCGCCACTCAGAACTTCTCCCAGATTCAAGGGCACGCTGTGGCCGCTGGCATGTGACGAGCCATGGTGCTTGTTGCCCGTGGGAGGACAGACGAAGGGCAGATCGAAGTAGGCGTATTGAAGCTGGCTGGTGTCGGAATAAACCTTGTTCACCAGGAGGGGGGATGTTCTCATCGTCGCGATAGCTGCGTATTGAGTATCCTGCGATCGATTAGACGTTGTACGCAATGGAAAGATCATGCGGTTGCGGTGGGAAGCGTACCTGGCACGTAGAAGGCATGTGAGACGCAAGAGAACAGCAGGACTACGCGGCCCAACCAGGAGATGGAAATCCGGACGTCGGGGGGACATTGTTGTCGATCAGAAATCAGTAGCGAACGGAATCGGCACCGATGGCCGCGAGACTCGAGACAACGCAGTGAAGAAGTGAACAAAGACCATGCGAAGAGAAGTAAGACAAGAGGGAGAAGGCAGAAATGATCATCAGATAATGATCTGGAGAATAGCAAAACGCAGGAAGAGGAACGGAGGCGGTGGTTCCCGGCCCAGATGCGAAGTCTCCAGAAATAACGGGTGTCCAGTCAATAATATTTAGCATTGTCGGCTGTGATAAGTCGAAGCCATGAGTTTTGCTGCTTGCCTGGATCTAGAGCCACATGAATAATCCACCTGCTGCAGGGAAACTCCGGATGTCAACCCTCAAACCGCAAAGCCTCATTTCAGCTTCTCGATGCTACGTACTGTGAACAGATGCGTCTGCTTCTCTACGCTTCTACCAGGCCCACAGCACATGTAGTGCAGAGTTGTGTTGTGTTAGCTGCGTTTCTTTGCAGTGTACCACGTTCCAAGACTTTGGGGGTGCACGGCAGCTGGAGTGTGCAACCTGAATAGACAACTTCGATACTTACAGCGCTTAAGGTAGGCAGGCACCTAGTAGGTACTACCTACCTAGGTAGGTAGCTGCTAGTGACGGTAAGCATCCCCTGTACCTAGTGTCAATCCTTGCCGCCAAGCAATGCGTAGCCAAGCATAAACAACATCAATGCTAGTGGTGATTGGTACATGCTACTGTAGTAGGTGCGTGGTAGGCTGAGAGGTCTTACTACTGGACATGCTACGATGCAGGTAAAAGGAGCGGACGTGTCTCGCATCGACCACAATAACGGCCCAGTACCGTACAAGTATACTATACTCGATTAGAGGCCTTTAGGCCTCCCTAAGCAAATCTTCATTAGCAAGCAATACCTTGAAAATACTATGCCACAACAACAGTCATGCTTAGGTACCCAGGTAGGTCCTAGGTTCTATAAGCTGGTGGCTTTATACTGGCAAGCTACATGCACTACAGGCACCAGATACTTGTTACTTCAGGTATAAGTACTGTTATACTACATCTTCGACTTCAGGAATCTTCTTGTTCCACTCACAAATTAATTTATAAGAGGATGTTCCTATTATTAGTCTGAAACACACAGGCAGCTGCAGTTTGATTGTCCTTCCTCATGGATTCCATTATTTAAGCTGGACTCCATTAGCACCAAATTGTGAAGGGCGGACCAGAAATACTCCATAGGTAGGTACTGATGAGGTCGAGGTACAGTACTGTCTCTGGCCGATTCTGCAGGGCTAGAATAATGATGGAATGATGGAACACGGAGACTTCATCGAGACAGCTCGGCGTGAATAAATGCGAGTCATCAATGTGCTCGGCCCGACCCATTGACTTACACGCCTCTTCTGGTCTCTCATCCGCTATACCCGACCCGAACATCATGACCAGACAGTCCCCTCATCCCTCATCTGCAGTGCCACGATGAAGAAAACAACGGTAAGGCTCTATGACTTGACTCCTGGTACACATTCCGAGCTTGATATCAAAACTACACCTACATTCATCTCGGTCGCGGCAAGGCCACCTACTATTTCGTCCTCATCCCCTCAACCATCCTTCTTTCAAGGCCCATACCCGACCAGACCCATTCTATGATCTAAAAAGGGTACCTACCTACCTACCTCTATCTGCAAACGACACGCCAGACATGCCCTTCGCCAACATCAACAACCACTCCCTCCACTACACCGACATCGCCCCTAGCGGCAACCAGGAAGCCAAAGGGACACTGATCCTGGTCCACGGCCTGGGTTCGACGCAGAACTACTATTTCCCCATCTTCCCGTATCTAGCCAGCTACCGCTGCATCGTCTTCGACAACTACGGTGCCGGCCGCTCCAAATACGAGGGCGGAGACACCTCCATTCCGTTGATCGCCAAGGATGTGCTGGGCCTTCTGGACCATCTGGGAGTCGGCAAGGCCGTCGTGGTAGGATACTCCATGGGCGCCATAGTACCCACCTATCTCGCCTCAACGTCGCCCGAGAGAGTGGTGGCCGGCGTATGCATTGGGCCCGTGAATCCCAACGAGAATGTCGCCAACGTGTTCAAACAGCGTATAGCTACTGTGAAGGAAGGTAAGATGGGGAACGGGACAAAAAGAAAAGCCAATCCCGCTATAGCTGTTCTCATCGAGAAAGTCCCCCTATCCACGCCACCTCTCTCCCGTTGACAAGTACATCTTGGTTACACCATTACCCTCTACGTTTCCCCATTGACTGACTGCCCATCCACGCCCACTTCCCCGGTTTCGAGCTTTTCATATACGTACTAACCTCTCTGCGACCGAAGGCGGCATCGAGACTATGGCCAATACCATCCCAAATTCGGCAACCGGCAGCAAGGCCACTGCCGTCCAGAAAGGCTTCATCCGCGAGATGATCCTGGGCCAACCTCCCGAAGGCTACATCGCCAACTGTAGAGCCATTGAGACAGCCAAACCCCCAAAATACGCCAAGGTCAAGTGCCCAATCCTGATTATTGCAGGTGAGCTCGACAAGAGCGCCCCCCTGGCTGGATGCAAGGACATTTTCGCCGAGCTGGGGACCGATGAAAAGAAGAAGCGTCTGGAAATCCTCGAAGGCGTCGGCCACTGGCACTGTGTCGAGGCACCGGACGAGGTTGGGCCTTTGATTCGTGACTTTGTTGGACAGTTGATATGATGCTATGCTACGGGCACTAGGTAGACAACATTTGGAATGAGCAGACAGAGGAATCACATCGTGTACGGATGGAGAGGATGTTTTCGCCCCAGATGTTCGTCCATGAATGCGGTTTTCTGTGTATCAAAGTGACCCGAGTGGTAAGGATACAATGTTTGATAAAAATGGCCCATGTTGTACTCCTTCCTCTTGGGTTGTTTGCTTCTTCCAACACCTTCACACAACGCAGCCACAGTCACTGGTGTTCCCTCCATGTTATACGGATGAGGTGGACCTTTTCTCCCCGAACAGAAGTGCTCTGCGCTCCCTCTCTCTTGTCTGTTCTGGGAACCTTTAGTATCAGCCAGTGGACTGTACACCCGTAGATGTCACAACAAAAAAACATGTCACGCTTGCTCGCTGCCTTGTTTCTGTTCGCACCCTTGGAACCCGATCCCACAAAAGCCAAATGCATGCCTGCAATATGCAACCCGCCCTCAAATCGAAAAGAACAAACGAAACACGGGCCTGTTGCAGTCGGATATCTCAACCTGCGAGTCTTCCAGAAGTGGACACAACAGTCCGCCCGAATTTTGCTCAGCTAGCAAGGCCATAGCCTTCCCACTGTGATTAAACGCCATCTTTGAATTGGATACCCATCCATTTTATCCCCCTTTTTCCCGGGGCCTCTATTCGCAATGGGAGCCATCCGGACTCTGGCCACGGTTCCCGGCATCGACAGGATTAGATAATGGACGCCTCGCTCGAAAACGCCGACAGACTTTTTGTTTGATATGCCGCTCTAACAGGAACATGAGAACCGAACATGTCCACTTGAGGCCAAGGCGTTGATTCTGGAGCTCATAGAGCCACGTCCAATACCAGGCTAACGTCCTGCACTTGTGGTCCTGCGAGGTCTTCGAGCACCGGTATCAGATCGAGCAACTCGTTGTCGTGGGCGTCTGAAAACCATGAACTGATTGGAACTGCATGTTGCGGATGGAAGATGTAGGAGGTTGGCGAGTTGTCAATGATGATAACTTCTTTTAGATCCCGTCCAACTTGTGATAGGTCCTTGATCAGGCGTTAGCAGTGACTTCCATCAACTTCTTCTTTGCAGGATCAGTCTTACCTTCACATAGTTTCCTTGATGATTATAGCAGCTCTCTCGGAACAGGCGGTGGTGCACCACATGGTGTATATCTAGTTGGTCCAGCAATGGATCACCATATTTGGAGACTGAGGCTGTAAACACAACCACTTCATATAGTTCGCCAACCCTTTTCATGAAGGCGTCCACCCCAGGCCGTTTTATGACGTATACATTGTGGTACTGGCCTTCAATCTCAACTGGAATGGTAAAGTCCGCCTGGTTGAGGATTTTGAAGCTGCTGTGTACCAACGTCTCATCGAGGTCAAGTACAAGACATTTCCGTCCTTTCAGATGAGGCTCGACAGGTGGCAGCAGCCATGACTGCTTCTCGGCCACTGCTTCCGGGACATGTGGTACTTCTTTCGTGGCTATCTGCTCCTGGCGCTTCTCTAGCGGCGGTGGCGGAGGTAAAGGCACTTGAGGTTGTAGTTCTGCAGGTTGAGGAGGCTCGTCTACGGGCTCTTCATCGACACTCGGAGCCGCAGGAGGGGCATCTTCCATGTCGATATCGCTGCTCCTGTTGCTCTCGCCCTGGCGCCTTTGGGCGTCATTCGGTAGCTCCGGCTCAACAGGCGTCGCCGCCGTCACCTTAACTTCAGGTTTGGTGAACAGTTCGGGATCACTAGCGGTGGTCGGCTGTGTTTGTTCCCGTTCGCCACCAGCTCGATCAATGCTCAACTCGTTAGAGGGAGGTGCTGAGCCGTTGTCTCTCGTCATCGTAACTTTGTCATGGTATGCTTCTTCCTGAGATACCTGCGGTTTGTGGTCATTGTTCGCACTTGGCTCGGACAGTCCAGTCTGCACTTGTTCCCCACCCTGCCTCTCCGGAGCCCGCTGCTCCGCGGCGATCTTGCCTTCCAGAGTTTTCTCGTTTTCGACAAGTTCACTCTGTTCCGGTGGCCTAGACGTCCTTTGAGCCGTAGCTTGTATTTTGACCTTCTTTGCTGAGACCTCGGGATCGTCGGACTTTGGGTCGTCTGGAAGTTCATGAGGCAAACAACAATTCAGAAGGGCAAGAAGACCGCTTCTAGGCTTCTTCTCGTTTCTAGCAGCGCCCGAGTGTGCAAGAGGCGACACCGGTTCCTTAGTATCGTCAGCTGTATGAGCCGCCCTAGCTGACTTCCTGCTGCTTCTGCTGGCGTTCCTACTTCTGCTCAGGAGGCTTCTTTTAGAGCCGCGCCTCGGAGATGGGGGCTGTTCGTTCGGCACTGCTGGTACGGGCGGAGTGGGAGACGTCGCTTCGGACAGTTTCTGGTGAGAAGAAGTCCGAGAAGGTATCTTTACGAGCGAAGGTTGTTTCGGCTTCTCTGTCATCGTTTCATGGCTTCGAGGCTCTTCACTCGAAGGAGCAGCGGTTGTATTGATCGAAGTATCGGTCGGGTCAAGGGCTTTCGCGGGGCCGCCTAGGATCGAACATGTTAGTGAACGAGCGTGCGCGATCGCGGCAAACGTCGATAGACAGTTCGATACGAGAAGGTCGGGCCATACCTGACGAGGGCTGAGTGGCAGCGCTGCCACTCATGTGGGGCGAGCGATGGCCGACAAAGACCTATTCTCTCTGTCGTGCGCGCAGCGAGATAGAACGGACAGCTTGTGAATACATTCACACTTATCAAGGGCAGCGCGCAGATCGGTTGACTGAGACGAATTGAATGCAGTCGCAGAAGGCGGGAGGCGCCCAGGCGGCGAAACGGGGGAGCGAGGATGACGAGACAGAAGGACGTGGCTGGTCAAGGTGTTGCAGGCACAAGCGATCGCTGATTAGTCTGGCGATTCTGATCCAGATAGAAGGGCGCGTTGACGTCGCAGGATGAGGCGAATTGAATGATAAGCTGGCAGTGATACGGTGTTACTTGGAGCACAGGTTGATGGAAGAAGAATTGAAGTGGTGAGTTGAAGTTAGGCAGGTTCTGTACAGCGTTAATCGGGCTTTGAGATCAGCAAGCAAGGCAGGACAGTGCCGGCAAGGCAAGCGGAAAGGGAAGAAGCGCAGGTGCAAGTCGCATCCCGCCAGTTAGTGATGAGCCTTCGACTTGCTGGTGATGATGGACAACTGACGGACTGCCAGTGTGGCCCGTAGAGCCATCTGCTCCGGGGGCTTATTAGGAGGCTTGGTCTGGTGTACCTACCCAGTAGGAGGCCTCGTTATGGGTGTTAGTGGGCATTGACCCGCCAATGCTGGTATTGGTTCCCGGGTAGCCGCTCACTATTCTACAGAGTGCAGTAGGTACCTTGGGTAGGTAGATACCAAGTACTCAACCATCAAACCATGGCCTTTAATTTATTATACTACAACTGCATATCACCAATCCTCTCCCGACAATCATTACTGCACGCCTCCTTACTGCATCTACTACTGTGTAGTACTGCACACGCTGCGGTGTGTCCTGGCACGGCCCTTTCAGCAACGGTCTCTGACGCCATTACTTCACCCTCGGCCGCAACGCTTCGACTCTCTCACCTCTTCTCTCCGTCTCCTCCTACCACACCCCTGCTGTCCTATCTCGTACACCCTCTTCCGGCTCCACCAAGCGGCCGAACGGTTCTAGGGAATGATAGCCTGGGTTCGGGGCTAGCCATTAGCTATTGGTGAGCGCTCAGGTGGAAATTGGGCAACGGCATGTGGGATTTCACTTGCCCAACCCGCGAATTGCAGTCTTTGGTACTGTGGGCAGGCTTGGTCAAGTCTAAGGAGTTGAAGAAACAAGGAGGCTAGAGATGTGGCTTACCCGCCCTTGAAGTTCAACTCACACACACAGCTCCACTGCTCTTGTCAAACGTTGGCCACCTCTTTCATCCACCCGTCGGCAACATGGACCACTCCCCACGCTATCAAGCCTTACTAGTCGGTGATGGGCGTGACTGTCTAGGTGCACTGGCGCCACTCTCTTCACCATTCTGCTTTGGTGTTCACGGGGTAAGATCGAGAGATGTACAAGGTCAAGGAGCAAGTGAAAACATGGTCTAGTGAACTGGGGATATCATGGATAGCAAGGCAGGTAGGTGGCAGGTCTTCTGTCACGCGACTGTCGCAATGCTTTTTCTCGGACCCGAAGATGAATCTATCCACGAGGACATCCCAGACGAGATAATCATGCCAGCCACATGGCGGCAAACCTTCGGGCTGAATGTCTGTTGAAGCTCTTTTACATATGTGGCACCTTTGGACTGGAACTCCTTCTGCATACTTGGATCCTGGATCTTGCCAGACCATGAATTGAACGATGCACAATGGTTACGGGGTGATTGCACCTGCAGAGGATCATCCTGGAGAGTTCACCTTCCTATACGCCCCGGAGCTTGACTTTGACCTGAAAGTCGACAGGTTTGACAAGGAAGTTGTTCTCTGTTTTCCACGGTCTCTCGGGGTGTTCAAGTTCAAAGTCGAACCTTCTGACAATTTGCGGAATCAATTTGGACATCTCTAGAAAAGAGATATGGCGACCGATGCATGTTCTTGATCCCAGCCCAAACTGGCAAATTGTCAGCAAATAGACATGCTTTTGTGTCAGTTGCAGCCTCGCGACTTACCGGCATATAGTACGCCTCCATCCTTTTCAAATTCTCCCCGCCATCTTTTTCGGCTTCAAGCCATCGTTCAGGTCGGAATTCTTTGGCGTCTGGGCCGAAGACGTCTTCGTTATAGTGAGCACACCAGACGTTGATCCCGACGCTAGTGCCTTCAGGAAAGAATCTACCGCAAATCTCGACGCCGCCTTCGGGAACAACTCTCCATAATGGTACGCCGACTGCTGGATGGACACGGAGA
Source organism: Exophiala sp. LBMH1013 (assembly GCA_024611085.1). Taxonomy (NCBI): domain Eukaryota; kingdom Fungi; phylum Ascomycota; class Eurotiomycetes; order Chaetothyriales; family Herpotrichiellaceae; genus Exophiala; species Exophiala sp. LBMH1013. The sequence goes on along the minus strand of JAMFLB010000006.1, from coordinate 1,558,416 downwards.
GCCTCTTTCATGACGGCTTGCAGATACGGCATCTGTTGGCTCTCTTTGAACGACACGTTCGGACTTCCGCATCGGCCTTCGTTCTCAAACGCCTTGATCTCCTCTCGAAGCTTTTGCATCTTTTCTGGATGCTTCAAGAGGTTGTACAAGATGGACGAAAGGCTGACAGCAGTGGTATCGGAGCCTGCAATAATGTTTGACAAGCCCATCATGAAGACGTGGTATGGTGTTACCCTCCCAGGATCGTTTTGATTGGCGGTCATGAGCTTTTCCAGGAAGTCCACAGGCGCGTTTTCATCTTTCTCGCCTTGTTGCTTCACGTCCTTCCCGGTCCTGGTGTCTTCTTCCCTCTGCCGAATGCGCGCTTCCACAAATCGCATCAAATATGTCCGACCTGCTGCACCGCCTAGGCCAAGACGATCTAAGAGGCTGTAGATAAGAGGATGCCACTGAGCATAGATGCCTACCAAGACTCCATATTTGAACACTCCATGAAGTGCCTTCAGCAACCCAGCAATGTCCTCACCCTTATCCAGGAATCCGAATCGCTGGGAGTAAGTAATGTCGCCGAGGACGTCGAAAGCATAACACTGCAGCCAATGGGCCATGTCGATGGTCTCGCCGCGGCTTGCAAACTCCGCCAGTTTTTGGCCGAAGATCTCAGCACACACGTCTGCATATGCTTCGTAATTCACCAGACTCGACATAGAGTACATTGCTTGAAACCTCTTCCTGTTTTCGGCGTGTCTCTTCATGTCCCTGTCGGCAAACAGCGCCCAACGATCAGGGTCAGGGTGCTTCCATGCATCGTACCAGTCTGACTTTGCGAACTTCGAGCCTATGCCATAGACCTTCTTGACGATCTCGGGGGAGTCGATGCTGTAGTAATCGGAGGCTACACGGACAACGGCACCATACTTCCGGTGGAGTTCGATATCGTCCTGTTCCCATCGGCCACGGCTGACTTTCCAGAGATAATAGATTCTGCCGAAGCGAGCCAGGAACGGACCGGGGACGGAGCGGAGCGGAGAGGTGAGGGATCTGTAAAGAAACGACAGGATCTTTGTTGTGCAAAGGATGCCAACAAGCCACAAGCAAGACTTGAACAGTATTGCTGACGGCAAGGCCAGTTCTTCCATATTGATAGGTTGGTTCGGTGAGCTTATCAATGTTCACGTCTGCGTAATGCTCTCAAGGTGCTTGCTGTGTTGGCTTCTTCTCAATATTCCAAGGTCACAGCTGTCCGGACTGCCACATTGAACTGCACTGGAGACGATGCTAAGGTCGAGCAGAAACAAGCAGGGCAATAGGCCAGCTTTTATCATCCACACGGTGTCACAACCGTCACAGAGGATGTCGGTTCCATAAGGAATTCCGACCTCCATTGCTGAGGATACATACTGAGCATCCCCGCAGAAACCTCAGAGCAAGATCGACACTTTGCTGGGGTCAACGGCACTGCTTGTATTCGCTCCCACCCGTCGATTGGAGAAAGCTGCCCATATTTAACTCCATTTTTGATGTGACAACAGGCGGAAAGTGCTGGTTGATGTGAGAGACGGGCGGTGGGAGCGGCCCGTGTCCCGAACGCCTACCAACAGTCTTGAGCCTTACCTCGGGCATGCAATCCGGTATTCGTCTCGGTACTTGGATTCCACCTTCAAAAGAGCCTGAAAGCAGCTCATGGCCAATCATGCACTCAGAGACTGTTTCACCTTCTGCCAGTGAGGTGTCAGTGAGGTGCCGTGTGAACCGCCAGACCAACTCCGAGGGGCACACTCGGGCATGAAAAGGTCTCCGGCTACCGATTGTCATGACTTGCAGAAATAACCGACGAGTGCCGTACGGAGTGCACGGTTAGGTAGATGGTCTGCATGCATTTCGACTGATGTGATGTCCGCAGCTGCTGCTGATGACTTACAAAACCACAAATATCTGTCCCTGCTGTAGGTAGGCATTTTGATCGATGTTCATTGTTACAGTTCGGCCAGGACCGGCCCGAAAACCGACTGGCAGGAGAAATATGCGGGAAGGAGTGATAAAGCTTACGTACTCACTGTCGTCAGTACCCAACGAACCACTGGAACAGTACAGAGTATGACTCCAATGTTCTCTTATTACATGCTGTGAGTGTGACAGAATATTGAAAGTTACCGAGCAGAAGAATCGTATACCAGAAGAACAGTCCCTCTCTCCAGGCCTCAGCTCTGACCATGATGAGCCTACAACTCACTGAAAACCGGCCCGGTTTAGACCCTTAAAACCGGACTTCAACCACGCCGGTTTTGGGCCCTTGCGCAGCCACCAACAACATGACCAGCGCCCGGTGAGTGAGCTTTTTCACCATGCTAGAATCCGGAAGAAGACGAGGCCAATTTTACTCTTGATCTCTCGCCAGGAGTCTCTCAGAGTAGGTGAGATATGTCCAGCAAACCTTTGCTGTGTTGTTTCCTTGGCTGTAGTAGTCGTCTGGCCAACTTGAATCAGGCTGCTTCTCTCTGCCTTCCGCGTCTTTCTACTCTTTCTGATCACGCTTGTATCAAGCCGGCCTTTACAATATCAAGGAGAGGACAACCAAAGGTCGAGCAGACAAGATATCTGGCGACGTACCATCGCGTGTTTACCTGTCCTGGGCCACGTCACAGCCATCATTCACCAGCGACCTCAGTCGAGACACGAAGTAAACCATCATTATCAAGGGCCATGAGCTTCCATATCCAGAAGCCGCTCCTGGAGCCACAAACCAGCTTTTCCAACAAGACCGTGGTTGTGACCGGGGCCAATTCCGGGCTTGGATACGAGGCAGCCGGCAAATTCGCTTTGCTCGACGCGAAAACTGTGATTCTTGCGGTCCGCGACACTTCGAAAGGCCAGAAGGCCAAAGAAGCCATTGAGGCACGCACCGGCAAGAAGGACGTGCTACAGGTATGGCAGCTTGACATGAACTCCTACTCGAGCATTCGGGAGTTCGCCCTCCGTGCTTCTTCAGAGCTTGATCGTCTAGATGTTGCGGTGCTCAACGCTGGTGTCTTCATGGTCGGCTACGAGAAGTCCAGCTACGGCTGGGAGGAAACTATTCAGGTCAATGTGCTTTCTACGGCTTTGCTGGCTCTTTATCTCCTTCCAAAGTTGCGAGACACTGCGAGGAAAACCGTTGCCGACGCCTCATCTTCCTCACCACCGCCACTTCTAGAATTCGTTTCATCCAGACGCCATGAGAAGGTTGTGCTATCTGAGGACAGTTTGAAGACTGATAATCTCCTCGAAAGGTTCAACCAAGGTACCAACTACAACTCAAGCAATCAATACAAGATATCGAAGTTTTTCCTGATGTGCGTGATGAGGAAACTGGCTTCGCTGGTCAAGGCTCCATCTACGCCAGGAGAAAGTGATGTTGTTGTGACCGCCGTCTGCCCAGGTTTCTGCCAGTCGAATCTGAGCCGGGGTCACAAAGGTTTACTTGCGGACATTGTACGAGCCGTGCTGAACACACTAATCCTACGTACGTCCGAGGAAGGGTCCAGGGCACTGGTGTCTGGAGCAGCTGTCGGACCAGAGGGTCACGGGCGGTTCTGGTATGATGACGCTGTTCACGACCTGTGAGTTCTTCCTCCTCTTTACTGATCGCTCCTGCACGGCTAACAGGGCTCTAGGATACATCCGCTGCTTTCGGCAGACAAGGGTGAGCTTGCTGTGGACAAAGTGTGGAATGAGGTTGTGGCTGCTCTTGAGAAAGACGTCCCGGAGACGATGCAATTGGTTTCGGAGGTCACGCGCATATCGTGAGTGAGTTTTGTCAGAGAAGTCTCCACAGAAGACGTTCGCAAGTTCCAAGGAATTGGCGTTCTAGAAGGGTTGAATAGTCTCGTATAAGAATCCAGCGCATTGCCGCAGTTACTCGCAACTGATGAGCAAGATCAACAAGCCATGAAGTCCAAATCAATGCAGCAACAAGTACGTGGTCTAGCATTAGGTGGCTGGCCTCGCAAAGTGGTGTCTCCGACCCGCCGTACTGTAGTGTGGAGCGTAGGTGGCAGAGAGATACGGTGGAGTGTGGCTGACTCTCAGTGGATTCCCCTGACGCTGATGTCTTGGCAGGAAGCTGCAATTGAAGGAGTAGATTGACGTCATTCTCTTCGTGAGGATTCTCTGTGTGCCTTGGGACCTGGACTCAAAAAGGACACACATCCCCATGTACTGACTCTCAGTTCCATTTCACCATTAGACCACGATACCATTCACCGCTTACACTTCACTCACAACCTTCAAGCTCAAAAGGTAAGCAATCTGATCTGCTGGCATCCCGCCATCCTTCTCACGAAGTCACTTTCTAACCCCTCATCATAGCAACCAAGCACACCACCACTCACAGCATCTCAATCGCGTGACCGAACTGCGCAAAGTTCATAAGCACGACTCACAGTTCCAGACTTCGATCGAACCTTTGAACTTCAAATTCACAAATATCACACAAAGAAGATTAGCACATCATGACTCGCGGAAACGTCACCAAAGTTCACTACAAGGGCGAGACTGACGACTTCATTGTCTTTGTCGAATCTACCGAGGATCTGGAGGCGTGGAAGAAAGACAAGTCAATCCCACTGGCCCAGGTGGTAGACTCCTTCCAAGTACTGCTCACGCACAAACATGGCGCACAAGGCCAGCTAGACCATGCCTCCAAGGCTAGTCTGGAGAACGAGTTCGGCACTTCCAACGAGGAGGAGATCATCAAGAAGATTCTCACGGAGGGCCAGCCTCAATCTGTTCCGGTAAGTCCAGTCCCTGGCTGCGCATCTCAAATGTGCTCGCACAGCTACTGACACACTGTTCATTCAGGCCACTGAGAGATGGGGAACTCGCAATGAGACCAAGGGTCCCCGGCAAGGACATCCTACTGCATAGATGGTCTGCATCATGATTGCTCCAGTTATCCATCGCGCCTTAATCCGTGCTGATTCGGTGTGGATACGGTTTACAAGGAGACAACAGCCGTGAGCCTGGTCGTCTGCCGGTCAAGGAAAAGCAGAGACAGGCGCAAGACCAAGGCCGATGGAGGAACCAAGTTCGCTGCATGTGCTGCAACCATCACTGCAATACCCGATTATTTGGCAGAAGATGGACTGCAGTGTCAACCTTCCATGGGAGATTAAAAGTCCTGTTTGTCCGAGGGGGGGCAACGATATTCAACAATGACGAGTGTGTGAGAGCCAAATAGCTTAGCTTGGTGTGTAGCAAGTATAAGCTGAATTCAAATGGAACTGCACTCGATCTATGGCTATAATTATGTTCGTTCTTCCCCACCGTCTATCCATCTCTTTGGATGATATATTTGGTGAGCATGCTACGAACCTCTTGTTGGTATCATAAACCAAACTTTCACAATCAGACGAGGGCCCAAGTTGGAAGGGAGGCCATTTATCGAGAGGAAAACATTGGAGCTTAACATACGCATTCACTGCTCTGCCCTGGGCTGATGCGTACTTTGCCCAGTGACACGCCAAAACAGGTGTCGTGTCTCGTGTCCGACTCGAGCAGTAAACCTGACATGGGGAATCTCGCTACAGTACAAGACCAAATTGTCTGACCCATCGTCCTCGATGACTCGCGTCTCCTCGTCCCTGCTCGTCCATCCCTTGACATCATGGGTATCACCCGCTCACACGCTTGCTGACTTGCTTGCGACCAATAATACATTCTAAAAAGAAACTCCACGCCAAACCCAGCTGTACAAGGCAAAACCAAGCTGATCAACGATGTCTTCCGCTTCCATTGATACCTTAGACGCCCTGTGCTTGTCCACGGCGACGTATCGGGTTGTTAACGTGCCAAAGAGGCCCGGTCCAGAGTGAGGCCAGTCCACTTTCGAGGTCACGGCAGGAAACAAACCTGAACCGAAACAGGCCGGCTCTAAAAATGTTCCTTCCAGAACCGGAACCGTACCAGTTCATTGCTGGTAGCTTTGCAAGCGGTCTTGATCTCTCTGGCCGCAGCACTTGGCCCACAAAAGTACACGCCCACCGTGGCTTTCATCTGGGCAGTGATGCTGCCCTCCTTACCAACGTCGAGGTACGTCTGATCCATAAGCCCGTCGCGCATGGCGCCGAACAATCTCTTAAAGTCTGGTCGACCAAATTGCGTCTTGGTGCGCAGCTCGGTGAGAGGGTCGACAGAGTTGCCCACGGTATTCAGGTAGATGTTGGCTGCCGTGTTGGCATCCACTCGCTGCGTCAGGTAGGTATGGATACGTAGGAACTCTGGTCCGCCAACCGTCTCAGCCGCCTCAGCGGACTGCTGTTCTAGCGAAGACAAAAGCGTCTGGAACCACTCGAAAGATTCAACGCTTCGAGTTACCCAGAGGAATTCCACCCTCTTAAGACGACGAGGAGGATTGGGTCCCGCGCGGATGTTGTAGATATGCTTGAGGACCGAGGCCCAAGGCGTCACACCGATGCCTGTGCCGATAAGGACGGCGATTTCGTTGTCAAAGACGTCCTCTGCCGGAGCTCCGTACGGACCATCAACACGGATGGCGGGCATTTCTTGACCCTGCTGAAGTGCAATTTCATAGATGCCATTGCTGTCCAAGTCGTCAAACTGTTTCGCCTGGGCGGGACCGCAGCCCAGGGCATCACCAACGGCTTTGGTCCAGTCACCCACTTGACGGACATGGACGGAGATGTAAGGGTCAAAGGGGCAAGAGGTGATGGTGAATGGGTGCCACTGCTGACTGGAGACTGCCGGGATATTGATGAATAGCCACTGACCAGCCTTATATTTCATGCTGGGCTTTTGGAACTGGATCTCCATAGCATCGTATGGATGGCGGATGACCTTGTATATCTTTGTTTCTCTCCTCGCACGAATCTCCCTCCATAGTCGTTCGCACAGATATATGCCCCCTGATACCAGTTCCCAACGCCAACCCTCATAGCCTAGACAGTGGTTCCAGAACTGCTTGCCAGCAAATGGAGAGAAGGGACCTGGTGTGTCCCGGACAAAACATCCCACTGCGTGGGTGTACATGGCAAGGAGAAAGGGGATGAAGAGATGATGAGTGTACCAGAAGGTCTCGAAAGACTGTTGCCGGATCTTGTGGTGAGCGGTAGTGTACATGAGGAGCATACATAGAAGCATGATGTGGCCTGTGATACCGCCTGGTTGAGTATAGTGGATTTGGATGGCTGTAACTGGACGGATTTGGGTGCGCTCAACGTTGAAAAAGTTGACATAATGAGCCAGGACATGGACGCAGGTGAATACGAGCATTGCATAGGCACATTGGCGGTGAAACCATTGTGTCTCGTCGAGAGGAAGCCATTTGAACTTCGGCCGAAGAAAACGCATAAGGTTTCTGCACATGGGCAGGAGAATGAGCATGACATCGACGGAGAGGACGAGTCCGGCGCCACGAGACATCCATACTGAGAAGGTGAGAGTATTTAGGCCAGCGAGACGAGGATCTGATGCTTGCTTCCACCTGTGTTGGTATATCAGCAATGTACGAGCCAAATACCCATGGGCAATACTTACCAGCCAAGGGCGAAGAGGCCCCAATGGAATCCCCACCACAGAATGTAGAAAATGATCTTGCTTGGAGCAAAATGGGATTTGAGCGTGGCCATGGTTGAGATTTTGAACTCAGTTCTTCGCCCGATGATGTTCCAATCATATACCGTCCTATCACGCGTGCATCTCCAAACCTCGTTCAAGAGTCCAGCAGTTCGCAGTACTAGTGAATGTCAAATCCCTTTCAAGATTCTTTAAGATAAATGTGCAACTCCAAAGGGGTAGGTCAATGATGAGGGCAGATGAAGTCAGCGACTGTCGAGGAAGATCCTTTTGAGAAAAGAGGTGCAAGAAGGTATCAGATGTAGAGAGGCTCGTGGTCCGAGATAAAGTGTCTGCCCTGTCGATCATACACAGATTACACGAGAAACCGGTACTGATGCCAGATTGGATCCTGGTGGGTTCAAGTCTGTCGTGTCGCAGCAGCGGTGCAAGGAAAAAGGGTGTGAAGCAGAGCTCAAACAAGACAGTGGCGAGGCGTGGAAGGGCGACAGTAGCGGTATGATGTTATGGAACTGAGATTCAAACAGCCTCAAGTGGAACCTGAGGCAGGAGTTGTAACAGGAGTTCCGACCGTGTTCAAAGAATGCTGCTCTGTTTCCAGTTCTCCCTGATCGATGGCCGAGTTGTGAGGGTAGCAAATGTAGAGAACGAACAAAGGGAATATACTGAAAAAGATGTGATTATAAGACTAGGATGAGGAGTACATTGTCGTCGAACAATTGCTTTGTGCCGAGATACATTTCGGGATGAAGCGAGTATGTGAGCAAAATGGATAAGACAGGGGTTGGTCGAGACACATCAGACCCCGGTCTCTTTGGTGTCGTTGGTGTCGTTGGTGTCTTGTTCTCCTCCCGTGGTTCAGGTACATTGTACGTTTTACCTTTTCGAGGACCATGGGCGGCTATTGGGTGGTGATCAAGAAGAGACCAGGGAACCGGGCCGAAGAGACCGCAGGCTGACCAGCCACCGCTGGAGAAAGCTGGACGGCGGCAAGGATAGATGGGATAATGCGGAGGTGAGTGATTGAACTTTCACTCGTGATGGTCTTCACCTCATCATGGACGGTGCCTCGTGCCCTTGTGGGTGGAATTTCTCCGTCGACGCTTCGATAGAACACCGTGGATTGAGCGGTGAGAGTGACGGAGAGCCATAGTCGCGCAGCAGGACAGCCTAATCGACCGTCCAGTGTGTTGAGCGGCGTGTGAAGCACTGCAGTAATGCTGTTTGCATTGGGACAAGAATTGCGAGAGAAACGATGGTGGGATGAGGAGGGAAAATGAGGGAGACGAACGTATCAGAATCCATCTGCAACCGCCAACGCCTGTTGCCTGCGCTGCACCTGCGCTGCCCGCTGCCCCTCCAACTGCGCCAGACTCGAATCATTCGCCTGCTGTGCTTAGTTTTCGCTGCAGTTTCTGTATCACATCCATGTTCTGTTCTCTTCATTCGTTTGACCTCCTCGCCAACATCTCGCCAGCGATCCAACTTCCCAGCTACTCAAGATCGACCTGCATGGTGACCACTGCATGGGCCGTCATCTATTTTCAGCGCTTCGCGACCCTCCTTCTGTCAGGTGAATGTCCATCGCCCGCCCAATCATCGGCGGAGTCTCCCTCGACTTCACGAATCATCACCTCTTCGCTACGATTCCCACCCCCAGATCTAGCAAGTGCACAAAGACTATTGGGATTTCGAGTGATTGAAGGACACTATGAGTGGCTTCGCTGCAGCTTTACGTCGTGATCAAGGTAGGTTTCGTGGCTCTCATCGTCCGGTTGGTCGGATGTGCAACTCGGGTTCTTCTGGCAAAGAGACAATGGCTCTGCCTACTTCTCAACCATGGATGCCACCAATCCTCTATGCACTGATCCTCTTCCATTGTTATGATAATAACTCAGCCCAAATTCGAAGACTTGAGGTTGTGGTGAGCCATTTGGACACTGTTCTGGTCAAACCACATCTGTGACACTTATTGTCTCCGAAGCGCTTCAACCACTCTGCAACAAGACGACAGCTGTGACCAATCTCATACGCGCCAAATCCACTCCCAGAACACTCCCGCCGTTGAGACAGTCGCAGCCAGCGTTCTCAAGCAGCTTGAACCCTTGTTCTGACAATATATCGCTCCGCGTCGACCACTTCTCTTTGGCAGCGTGCCACCGGCTCACCCCATCCCCGAGATCACCTGTTTCTTCTCATGAAAGGCAAGGGCAAGCCTTTGTGATATCGTACCGCCAATCCTCTCATAATATACCTTCTCAGCCCAGACTTCCTTTTGGTCACTGCCAGGCGCAGTTTTGTTCTGGCGTGGTCTTGGATTCAATCGTACACTCACCGGCGTCTCTCGTTTTTGCCTGTTGTCGCAACATCTCAACAACCACTTCACGCCTTGATCTTCAGACATCATCCATAAAATGGGCAAACTGATCAAGAACCATTGGGCGCGCCTAATCGTCCTGACGGCCGCCACTTATCAACTCGCCGCGGCCATTGAGGGCTTCTTCTGGCCCAAAATCTTCTGGGACTTCCTTACCAAGAACCTCGACGGAGCAGTCAAACCCTTCCCCGCACTACAGATCGTCAATCTCGTCTTGAGCATACTCATCTTTGCTTGGGAATGGCCCTTGCACCCAGTGGTCAGAATGTTGCCAGGGCTACATCGGAGCATGGAGGCGAGATTGGTGGTTTATCCTCTGGCTGCCCTTGCTGCTGTCTTGATATACCAAGGCACCAATTCAGCGCTGTACTATATCATTGGAGTCATGGTATACTTCTGGGCCTATTCGGAAGGCGAGGTAAATATCCTTGTCCACTCACCTGCTTCCATAAACTGCTTGCTGACTGGAATATCCAGACTGTGTGCCCAGAGCCATGGACCGTCCCAAGGAAGGTTGTTGCCAGACCGGGCAAAGTATGAAGAATGATATGTGTTAAGAATGTTGACGACTGGGATGAAGATTGTTGGAACATTGGTCCTTAGGTCGAAGGCCTCAGACCAACAGGGTGGTTAGATATAAAGGTTGTATTCTTCATCGGACATACCGAAAATACCTACATCGAAGTCGTTCGCTTTCCATTGAAAGTCAAGCATGTTAACCATCAGTGTGAGAGTCGGAAGCCGCAGTTAGCAATACTAAGAATTACTAGTAGTGTTGTATCCGGCGCAGTCAAAATAGCCTCAATCAGGCCCCCAGGCTAATTGTGCGTTCTGCCTGTACTTCGACCATGGCGTGGATCCTTGGTTGGAAGCATTCATGGTCTCATTGCTTGAAATGAAGCTCGACCTTGTAGGCAGCAATCGTGGTGACTTGAGTTTCCTCTTGTTGTTGTGCGGTATCCGTGCACCTACTAAGCCATCCGAGTCCATTCTCTTTACCACTTTTGCATTATTGAAGAAGGTAGTAGGAGAGCGATCCTTGGACAGGTCACAAGGACAATAGTAGCCGTGGCCGGACAAGACTAAGGACGATACTGCAGAGGTAGAGAATATGCCCCGATTGTTGGCCGAGAAATCATGCTCTCGTGTGTAAGTCATGAACAGCGGATTCAAGGTTCGTCGTACCCCTGGTAGCTGTAAAGACGTGTGGAGGGTATCTGTGCATGCGCAAGCCGACTGTGGGAGTTAGAACGACGACACCACTGACGTGAAGTTTATTTGTGCCTGGAAGAGAGCAGACAGTAACCAGCTGGGCGATGCTGGTCAATTGAAGCGGTAATGATTGGGTATACCATGGTCCTCGGAGGCACCATGTGCCATCTCTAGAGGTACTTTACCTTGGCTTTCGGGAGTGGTGATGATGGTGGTGTGGACGATGTGGCCGGTTGTTCATGGTAGGTTGTAGGTTCATAAGGTAGACAGATGCAGTGTCCCACCCACGCCGCCTTTAGGACCACCTACTCTCGAATCACACCGTATTGAACTGCTTCTAACAAGTTCTCACCTCTCTATAGCTGGGCCCTTTGTGCTCACCTTCGCTGGGTTGGCCTTTCTCGTCTGGCCCCCTCGCATATCCTCCTACAAGGCCAGGATTCGGTTGGCGCAACTGCTTCCCTCTTCCAAACTACTTGTCACTTATGTAGGACACTTGCTGCGCACATCAGATAGGTAGGCAAACAAACTTGCTCCCGGCAAAACGCCATCTTCCCCATCACGAACATACCAAGAGTCCATCACAAGACACTGCGTAGCGCGAGCCAGAAAGGGAAAATTGTCATTTTCATAGCTATATCAGCTTCTGTTCTGCCATTCCCGCGCGAGTATGCCTGCTCGCTGTGGACGCCGCCTGTGCTACGAGCGCCGCACCAACTCCACTACCGTCTTTCGCCAGGCCGAAGCGGATTCGTGCCTCCCCTTGAGGCCCAATTTCTTCTACCTCGCGCAGAGTGCTGCGCATCATCTCAACAAAGCCCGGATAGTGCTCGACCAGCGAGCCGTCGAAGCCAACGTCAATGATGTCGCTGCTGTCGGATTCGGATTCTGATTCGAGGTCGGTCAAAGAGTTGGACTCTGAATTCGGTTCCAACAGATCCAGAGCCTTGATGTCGGCCTTTGCCCGTTTTCCATCTACCTGCGTGGAGCAGGTGGTGTGGCTATTCTGGGAAGCTGCCATCGTTGCTGGACCACGTATATGCGCCCAAACAGATTTGAGGAGGTGTAGGATTCGATCCATGCAGCCTACTGTACCTTCAAAATCCCCGACTGGCTCGATCGATCGCCCTTTGACAGCACCGTCCGATGTCTGTTGCAAACGACCAGATTGGAGTATAACGCCCGCAATGGCTACACCAGCTAATCTTGCTGATCTTCTCCCAATAGCAGCTGATAGGATCTGGATCGCCTTTGCGTCGGTTATGGACACATTCGTGCAATCCAAAGCTTTCTCGATCGCTGCTCTTGAAGGTAGCAATTGCTCGGTTGTATCGGCCGCAAGAGTGGACAAAAGCGATGCATCGACTGCCCATGGCTGATATAATCGGGACGAGATGGGAGCGATCATGTCGAAGGGCGCAAGTCCTCGTGCAGATACGCAATCTATCAGTCCGAGAATGGCTCTCCGCAGAATCTCTCCAAGGTACATGCCGGAGACGAGTTTCTCAAAATGCTGATCCCCGGGGTTGACCGAAGCTTCGTCAATTTGCCGGTCAAACGCGGTTAGCGGGAGGACTGAAAGTTCGTCGTCGAAACCTCCCCATTCGGTGTTAATGATCATGTACGGGCTCGACGGAGACCGGTTGGGTCCGTAAAGTTTCCGGATCTCCGTGGCCTTTTCAACATATGCACCATTTGTCCCAGTACCGAAAATGGCTCCGAGCAGGGTCTTCGCGCGGTCTGGTGAGGTGTATGCGCGAGCCATCAATGTGCCCACTGTATCATTGGTCAATGCGGTGACAACAACTGGGAGGTTTAATCGATCCAGCTCCTCCTGTAACAAGCCGCAGATTTCCTTGCCCACGGTATCTGGTACATCAAACCCTTTGGTCCATTTGGTCAAAGTCCCTCGATCGAGCGCGTGCTGTTCGACGGCAAAACTGAAGGTGAATCCAAGTGGTCGACGGGAGCTGGTTTGCACAGAATGTGACTCTAGACCACGGGGTTGAACGTTGAAGGATTTGTCCAGATCGTGTTCCGCCAAAAATCTCTGGACTTGCGTTGCAATAAATCCAAAAACGGTCCGGCTAGTACCTCCAACCATCACCTCTCGAGGGATTGCGATCTGTGACTGAATCTTGGTATAGGTGGTATCTCCGTGCAGTTGGACGGCACAGACTCTGACATTCGTCCCACCCACATCGACGGCGAGGTATAAGCCCTAAAGCCAGGATGTCAGCTATGTCGAAACCATTGAACTTGTCTTCGAAGGGACAGACCTTTTCAGTCCCGTCTGGCACTGACGTGACATAAGAAGGAATCTGGGCCAGTTGAGCATCCTTTTGAGACAGACCATCTTCTGCATTCGCCGTATCAGTAACATGCCAATATTCAGAACGGATAGATGGTAACATACTCAGCTGGCTACGAAAATGTGCTGTCGCTCTCCGAACCAGTTCTGGCGAGCATTCAAATTGTGTTGCGATTTGCCTGGCTATGGCGAGTATGTCGTCCTCTTTGCCTTGGACAACCTCCATGATCGCTCAAAGAGTAGCAGGGAACGCAGTCGATGGCCTGTGGTAACATATTAGGCCAAACGGTTTGACTACGATGAAATCCCGTGGCGAATGCTAAGCCTGGGTAAGAAATGATTGTGCTTCCAGAATCTCCACAAGAGGAGTTCGTGACACGAGTGTTTTCGATCGAGACAGGATGGAGGGCCATGGTCACAACCCGCTCAATCCTACCTGGCGAAAGTCTGTACAGCCTTGCGACGTTTCCTCCGAATGCAACAGCCGGAGATTTGATAGTGGCAAGAACCGGCCCGGGCTTTGCCGGAGAGCCGGTTGCTTTGGAAGATCCATCCGGTGATGGTGCTTGGAGTTTGGTAGTTGCGGAGCCCGGTCCGAATCATACCGGGTGTGCCGGGTGTGCCGGTCAATTTTGATACCCTGTTGTTGTGGGCTTCCTACAACCTCAGGTAGCTAGGCACTCCATCTCTCTTGGTCAGGTGCTACTCCGGTCTGACTCGAATGATATGTGGGGAAGTCAAGGTAACGTGGCCCGACCAGATATGACAGATGAACGCGACCGAGTTGGCGGGATGGGATGCTGGCAAGAAACGGACATGCACGTCCATTTATGGACTTTGGAGCAATTGTTGTCTGTGGGCTGGACTCGAGCTGTCCAGTTCTCGCCAGGCTCACGGTGATAGACTTACCTCTCCATACCAGTGCGCAGTTTAGCTGTGAGTAAAGATAGAATTAAACAGCGTAACTCCATTATCTTATTGGATCGCCTTCCGTGGCTCGGCGACACGTGACTCTGGAGTAGGGCGGAGCTCATGTACATCGACGCGTATTTATCTTATTACTAATTCTACTCCCGACCTCATAGACAGTAAGTTGCAGATAGAAACTTGTAAACTTGAGGCTGCGTACATTCCTATCTTCTATTCCTCCTTCCGTCGCCGTGGAAGAGTCCAAAGCCAGACGAAACCGAGCCGATTGAGATGATGAAGCCTCTGGATCTTATGTCCACTTGAACACTCGTGTGAGCCTCTTGTGTGAGCCTCGCGAGGTTCACGGCAAATTGATACGAAGAGGAATCGGCGGCCGCTTGCTCGTTGCCGAGGATGCCTGTGACAGAGCCACAGGCTCTGCGTTCAGATAGTATGGACCAGAACACTGGAAATGAGTCCATACAAGACTCACTGAAGACTAAGACGGCCTGTGGTCAGGACCTCCCCTAAATGGCCTTTTCGAATATGACTGACACGTGCCCTACAGTCAATTGTAGACGACAGAAGGTAGTGTTCAATCCCCTAGCAAGGGGGCTTGGAGTTGACTTTGCAGATGAAATGCAGGATAGAAGATGGAAGAAGTTGCAGAAGATGCCAGCGGGCCGGGATCCCGTGTATTTTCAAGGCTCGCGCCAATGTAGGTGTCTACAGGGCTGTTGCTTATACTTGCTGATCCTCCATTCTCCCAGGCTGTTTCCCGTCACTTCGCAGACACGAATCTGGGCGAGATAAGGAACTCTGGCTCATCAGCACAATGGGATAGATCTGTCCTTGAGCGTCTGAAGACCATCGAGGCAATCCTTGGCATAACGCCAGCAGCTTCTGAATCTCACGAGCCATTTCCTTCCCAACAGGACGACATCTTCGATGATGACGAAGTCTCGGACCCGTCCCTTCATCCTTTGTGGGAAGCAGTGGCGGTGCTTAGACGGCTAGATGCCAAACCTCAAAACCCTAAGATATGGTCTCGGTCGGTTATAAGGCAGTTATGGTCCTCGTAAGAAGATGCCACGTCCTCATTCACTTTCCATGCTGACGCTGGACCACCAAGGTTTCACGATACCATGCCGGGACTGCATTTCCTTCCCAGAAAACAGACGTTCTCTTCCCCAAAGTCGTTGTTGCTGGCATCAATGTTGTACACATCCGCTCTCAGGGGCTCGGAAAGCGTGGCGCAATTCGCACCAGACTATTTTCGGGTCGTTTGTTGCGCCATCGCACAACTGAGCATGCCTGAGTCAGTCTATTGTCGAGATGAGTTGGACGGCAGTCGTGAGGAATGGGCCTTCCAGACAGTTCTAGGAATCATCCTGGCTGGTCTGCTTTCCGAAGCCTCAACCAAGGCGACCGGGATATGGATCTCGGTAGCCTATCGACTCATTCTGGAAAATTGTCCTGCGCGAATCGACGAAAGTCCTCGGGAATGGAAGAAGCTATTCACAGGCCTCCAGGTATGGTACAACCTGCATGGAAAGTGGAGGAGAATCGCTGTCTCTAATGAAGTTTAGATCCTCGACCTCGAACATGCATCTCTGCATCTGTCTTGTCCTGTAATTCCGATCGAGGCCCCCTTGCCGATGCTGCAGAGCTCGCCGCGGGAGCAACTCTATAGCTTGTCAAGAATGATGCATACGGGTCTTACTCATTTCACTGGCAGAGACCTTCCGACCATTTGGTCATGTTTCTCGCCTCAAGAAGAAAGCAACACCCGGCTGACGAGTCCATTTACCGGTGTGGACTCCGCCGTGATCAGGGACTGGGCTCGGCAGCTCGACGACTGGTTGACCATGTTTGCCAATGAACGATATATTTCGGAGCATGATCGAAAACTGATCCTTCGACAATACGTACTGCAGCGGCTTCTAGTTTTGTCCATCTATCTCCCCGCTCGCGGATTCAGCCTCTTCTCATCTAATACAACCCCAGAAGGACAACATGAACTGCTTGTGTCCGCCCGCACAGCGTTAAAGTTGCATGTCGACGACCGCTCGATCTGGTCCAACTGGGATCTCATCATGATCACCTGGGCGGCTCTTATCGTTTTGCAGGGATTCGAGGCCAACATTGGTGAACCAGATGGTCAGACTTTTCCCAGTATATCGCCCCTGTCTCTGAAATACTAACTTGCAGCAGATCTTGCCAACATAAGAACGCACCTCGAAATGCTTCATTCCACTCACGAGCCCGAACCGAGCATCCGGCGTCAACTTGCCAGCCGACTAGAGGCCAGTCTTGAAGGTGTCACGACGCCCGAGATGCACAACCCTGCAACGGCTCTGCCCCATCCGGATCAGCAAACGGGGTATCCGTGGTCCATCTTTGACGAATCGATCCTTCAGTCCAACCCGTATCAGTATTTCTTCCCCACCGAAGGCTCTCTGGAAGGTTCGCGCGAACCTTGATCTCATTCAACCCCGACAATCAATGCTTAAGGCGGTCCCGCTCGACAAGAATCCAGCTTCCCTCTGGAGTGAATAGTCAGGGTCGATTACTCCAGATTGGCGACAGCCGATTACCACTTTCAACCCGTCGCCCCATTTCTTCAGAAAGACTGATCATGTGAAGCACTCCAAGAAGCGACTCGAGCCGACATGGAGTCGGGGGTAAAGTCCGCATCATCATCGAAATCGGCGTCAGTGGCCCCGTTGGGCGTCTTGGGCGGGGTTCTCTGACCCTTTGCGAAAGATGTCTGAAGACGAAGAGGGATCTTCTGCTCCAGGCCTCTCTTCTTTCCTTTTTGCTCGATGTCTTTGAAATACTGGCAACCGGGGGTTAGTGATCGGGTCGCGGTGCCAGAAGACAATCACTTACCTTGACTGTTCTGACCCGCAAATCGAGTGTAGCGTCTTCATCAACGACAATCATCGCGTACGGATGCATCTGCAAGCAAGACAGGGTGTTCATGTGGTTGACGCCCTCCTCGATCGACTTCTGCAAAGCCACGGCTTTATGGGCTCCCGTTGCGATGATGACGACCTCGCGAGCCTACACACAATCAAATCAGTCAAACCGACCAGCCAATCCACTAGGACAAGATTGTCGTTCCCCGTTATCACGTACATCCATTATCGTCTGCACGCCGACGGTCAAAGCCATGGGCGGGACACAATGTTCAAGACCCCCGAAGAAGCGCGAGTTGGCCTTGATGGTGTCTTGGGCCAAGGTCTTGACCCGGGTCCGCGAGGCCAGACTAGAGCCCGGCTCGTTGAAAGCGATATGGCCATCTGTGCCGATCCCCCCCGAGGAACAGATCGATCCCTCCGACCGCCTTGATCTTGGCTTCATACGCTGCACATTCGGCGTCCAGGTCTGGCGCGTTGCCGTCGAGAATGTGGATGTTCTCTTGCGGGATGTCGACGTGAGAGAAGAAATTCGAATACATGAACGAATGGTACGACTCGGGATGCGACCGCGGCAGCGAGACATACTCGTCCTACGGTGGTTCGCAAGGCTCGGTCAGTATCTCACGCCTTAGACCGATCTAGCCCCGTCGGAGGGGGGATTTGATCAATGGACTCGACGTGAACCTACCATGTTGAAAGTAATGACATTCTTGAACGATACTTCTCCCGCTTGGTGACGATCGACAAGAATCCGGTATATGATCTGCGGACTGCTGCCCGTGGGCAAACCCAGAACGAAGGGTTTCTCTGGTGTTGGTGCAAAAGTGTTGATTCTCTCAATGATATATTCCGCCACCGTCAGCGACGCGTCCGCCGCGGTGTCTCGGATGAGGAGCCTCATGTTTCGTTGCGATTGTCGTTCTAGAACAATGATAACGGTCTTTGATAGTCCGGATCAAGTAGTTGTAAGTGGATGCGCCGCTTCAATCACAAGAACCCCTAATGAGCTGAATTAGGATCCGAGCTGGTACCAGTGATCCAATATATCGGTCATATGAGCAAGGTATGAGTCTGGATCCAAAGAAAAGGAAGAAACTCAGAGTAGAGTAGAGTAGAAGTACCGACCTTTTGGGCTCTGTCTCTTGTCGAACGGTGCTTCTCTACCTAAGGTACTTGGGCGCCACTCACAATTATCAATCACTGACAATGAGCAGCAGACCAATTCGCTCGATCTGCAAAAACCCAAACCCAAATTGCAAAGTGCAAATCACACACAGGCTCGATGAAACTGTGACACCACAGCCAGCCATCACGGGGCTGGGCTGGCTGGCTGGCTTCCACAGGACGCAGTAGTTGGCCCGGTCAAACCCGGTCTCTTTTCGCCGGTACGTTTGGCCGGGGCTGCAATGCTACTCCGATGGAACCGGGAACTGGGAACCCACGTGGATTTCCGGCAACCCCATACCTACATACCGTATGTATCTCTAATTAGCGTAAGGCAGTCAGTCGGACAAGACCGGCGTATCATGAGACAAGTCTGTACGTAGTATAAGGTTTAATGTGGGTTAGGTAGGTAGTAAGGTACCTAGGTCATGTGATAGGGACCATGATCTATCTATCTTATCGATAAGATTACGTATGTTCTCGTTGATAATCTCTTTATCTAAAATTCTCGGCTTTACCTCTCCTACTGTACTTGTACTTGTACCTATACCTGTAGGTAGGGAGGATAGTTGACCTGGCCTACCTTATTTTCCTGTACCTGTCTGTACCTGTACCTATACCTGTACCCTCGGTTCCCGCGAATTTCGGCATGACAAGAACTTGAAGGGGACCTGAATAGTCTCAAGATGTCCAGTCCACAGCGAGAAGCGTGAAAACTTTCATAAGGGAGTGATTACTTGCGCGGGACAGTATCAACGACGGACGTATCCCGATGTTCAGGGTCTAGCAATACAGGCCTTACTTGGGAGGATCGATGCGTCGTAGTGTAGGAGATATCTACCTTAAGACAGCGTTTCATCCAAAAAGGGATAGATCATCAGGGTTCTGGGCATCTTAGACTGCGATGGTGTATATAATGAGGTATAAAGTACAAAGTACCTTATAAGGTACGAGACTCTAGCTCGTGTCGTACCATACCATACTATACCATCCTCAAGTACCAGGTACCTTTTTAACGTACATAGGTAAGGAAGCTTCTTGCGCCCCAGCTAGCCTAGGTGTCTGTAGCTGTAGCTGTATCTGTCTGTAGGATAACAAGAACAACATAATCACACACTTAAGCCTCCTTTGCTTTCAGCATGGAAGTAGTGTATTCCTTTCCAACCTTGAGCCACCAGCCGAGCTGGAGGATAACGATACCGCCGACGACGACACAGGTGTAGTTCATGTTTTGGACTGTAGAGCACAAGATATTAGTTATTTGTCGCGTAGAAGCCGGGTAGGATGGGATGGGTTGTGAGATGAGAGAAACATACCAGTGACAGGCTGATAATAAGGGAACGAGAAAAAGACAATAGCAAACACCAGCCAACAGACGGTGACGATGTTGACAATCATGCCGGTCAGGTAACTCATGTGGAAGGCTCCTGGATGCATGTTTCGGCGATTGGTGAGCAGATTCGTCAGAATGGGAACCATGTAAGCCAGGTTGTTGACCGTGACGGCCGAGCCGAGCATGGAGTTGAAAGCTGTCGAGGAGCCTAGATATAGGCAGCCTAGGGCGGCGTTGATGGCCGTGACGGCTAGTTGGGCGTTCATGGGCATCTTTTGGGATTGGTTGACTTTCGACCATCTAGGAAACAGAGATGGGAAGTTAGCATGTGTGTTCTTTGGGGAGGAACTTTAAGAGATTGGGGAAAGATGAGGGACTGGTGTTTGGACTTACACGTTCGAAAATGGCATGGCTCGGTCTCGAGAAAATGCCCAGAAGACACGGCCGGTGCTGAGCTGCGAGCTGACGACGCAGGGGCCGAGGGCGATGAAGAGGATGAACATCAGGCCGAAGGCGCCGCCGGCGGATTGGGTGGTTTGCCGGAAGAGTTCGGCTAGAGGGAGTCCCGTGTTGGTGTTGGCTAGGGCTGTGTAGTCTTGGACGGAGAACATGAGGGCAATGAGGTAGGTGATTCCAGTGACGAATGCAATGCCGATAGTGATGGCTGGTTGAGGTTAGTGAGGTTCTATCTCGTGGCACATCCAGCCAGCTGATATGGGATAATAACGTACCGATGGCTAGAGGAGCATTTCGCGATGGCTGTAGCCAAACAAGTCAGTCACTTTCCTCCATACTCCTCCTGCGGTAACTTACGTTCTGGATCTCTTCGGTCAAGTGGCTGATACCGTCCAGCCCTCCCATGGAGTAGAGCGGGTTGACCAGGCCAGTGATGAAGCAGATGACTTGGTTCTTCCATCCGGTGTTGTTGATCCAGGTGGCAAAAACGTATTTGGCGTCGTTATGCTTGGGAGCGCATGCCACGACCGTGATCATCACCACGATGTACCCGATTTGGAGGTAGAACACTGCATGGATGGTTAGACTGACGCCTTACAATGAGCCAGATGATCAGAGCTTACGAGAGAACTTGTTCAGTGCTGGGATGATGCGGTTGCCGTACATGACAATCCCGGCGGTGATCAGGTTGAGCACCTGATACGCAAGGAAAGTCTGCCAGGTGTGAATCTCCATGTGGGGCCGGTAGAGTGCGATCAAGGCCATGAAATTCTGTGCATAGATCAAGTTTGTCGAGGCGGTGGTGAAGATCCCTGCATCTCATCAGTGGCCGGTCTTGAAACGAACCCCAAGAGGTATGTATGGTGTTTGTGTCTTGTCTTTGTACTTACAGCCCGTCACCGTCAACCAGCCCGTCATGAAACTCAAAAACCCCATGCAGCGTCGGGGTGCAACGGCGGCAATCCAGTGATACATTCCTCCTTCTGTCGGGTATGAAGACACGAACTCGGCCAACGAGGCGCCCAAGAAACTCTGAAGAAGCACCACCAGGATGAAGCCATAGATGACAGCACCGGGACCACCGGCGTTGACACTGGAAGCCAATCCCAAACCAAGACCTGTCCATGAAATGGTGCAAGTCGATGCTAGGCCGATCAAGCCCACGATACTGAAGTGCCGGTGTAACTCTTGTGTATGTCCTGCGAGGTCTGGGTCAGGTCTTTTGTCACTGAAAGGCTGGCTGGCTGCTGAGCCACCACTGCATTCTCACGTACCCATCTGAGCCAGACGCAGGTCGTCGGGATGGACATTCTCCAAGTTGCCCTTTTCACTGACTTCAGGGCTATCGGACATAGAGGCCGCTATAGAAGCGGCATGATGCTTTTCGTGAGTCATGTTGAAAAGATTTTTCGATATTTGACCAAGACCAGCACGTCCGTCAAGAAGGTTGTCTGCTCACGGCCTGGGAGGCAGGGATGGACGTCTCAAGAGCATATATGGTTTCTCTGCCACCCTTCGGCAGGAATCCCATGTCCATTCCTCGTGCTAGGATCCCCAAGATAACGACCAAAGTGGCATTGGATACACTGTGTGGGTGTGGGTGAGGGTTCCACCGGGTGGTCAGAGGGATGGTGGAGAAACAATCCCGTGCCGGTGAAAGTCGGTAGAAGTCGGACCGGTCAGACCGGAAGGCTGATAGCGGAGACCGGATCGAGACTCTCCACCAATCAGAACACGGAACCTCTCGCGGCCCATGCTGGGTTAAAACTGACTACGTGAGAGACTGATATCGCTACTGATACGAGCTATCAGTACGTCGACTTCTGATCCATGAGTCGGTGTCCATGGTATCCATCGGCCGGCTTCGGCATCGGATATCAACGTCTATATGGCCGTTTTGGGAGGAGCTACAGACCACCACAGAAGGTTGGTAGACGTGTATATCAGAATGGAACGGGAGGCGATATTCTGCCAAACTCTACGGCATTCAATCGGAATCCCTCGTGTGACTAGGACCCTCCGACCATGGCGAGGCTCTTCACAATCTGCGCTGTCTTGACAGCCGCTGTCCAGCAATCTGTGGCGTCCTATGTATCTTCTCTGCCATTCAATGCACAGCAACTCCTCAATGAGTCGATGACATGGATGGATGACTACTATGACTCCGATGCCGGTTATCTGTATGATCTCTCTGCTCAGACTGCCCTTCACCATGAAACAAGAAGCTCGGCATGGTACGCCGTCGGTCTTCTTGCCCGAAACCAAGGCGATGATGTGAAGAATGCCGAGTTCATCATTCGCAATGTCATTGATGGCCAGTACAAGGATCCGGAGGAACAATGGTAACACTTCTTCCAACGGGGCTGAAGCGCGTTCGTTCCAGGCTGAGACCATACACAGGTATGCCGAGTATCAACAGGAGCCTGAAGAGCCTTACGTCGGCTCGGCAGCGTATCCCGCCAAAATCTATGGCACTTGGGATGCTAACTGGCGTGGCTTCATTGGCACCACCTTCATTATCGCCCTGGAGGAATTTGGTCATTTGATCAGCGAGAACACGACAAAGTACATGGAGGAATCCTTGAAGAACGCCACAATTGGCGATTCTTACCGTATCGGCGGATTGGAAGATGATAACCTCTACCCATCTTATAGTAATCCGGTAGGTCACCTTCATTCTGCCCCTTCATGCTCCCTCCCTGCTCTTGATGGAGAGTGGACAGAGGCTGACGAGACTGTAGAGTATCATGCGTGCCTTCCAATCAGGCTGGACTGGACGTCGTCTCAATGATACCAACATGACCATTGCAGGCGAGAACTATGCGCAACAAATCATCGATCTCTTCACTCGCGCAAACACCTTGTCCGAGTTCAACAGTGGGACATACACTGGAGTCTCGTTGTATGGACTGACTCTATGGGCCAAGTACCTGCCCGATGACTCGCTGATGAAGCAGTACGGCCCGGAAATGATCAGATATACGTGGGAGGCTGTCGCCCAGCTGTGGCACCCTGAGCTCTTGAACATGGCTGGACCTTGGGATCGGTCCTACGGCTTTGACATGCAGCGCTATGTCAGCTTGATGGCATTGCACTTCTGGAATCTCATTGGCAAGGAGAAGTCGTCGCTGATTTCCAAGGTATGTGTGACTTCAGTCTTGTGTTCTTGGCCATGCTGACTGATGAAAAGCCTCAAATCATGTCCCACTCTGCCGATTATGCATATGCACCCTTGTTTGCCGTGCTGGCCGAGTACCATAGCAGCTTGGTCCCTGACGATGTCGTGGCAAAACTTAGTACATTTCAGGGCGAACATACCTTTGCTTCATCCACATATTCGCCTCCATATGACTACTCCCCGCGGAACATCTCATCGTGGCTCGCTCACAACATCAGCATTGGTGCGGAATCCTTCAACGAGACTGTGGTGGGTGGTCCAGCAAAGAACCAAAAGACATTCAATCCAGCTGTGATCCAGTGGAAGTCCACTGATGGCATTGGGTTCATTACCGTAAGTTTGAGTGCAATTGCATGCTTTCCCGCTGGAGACGGTTCCAAGCTAACAATGACGTGCAGTTGTTTGCCACAGAGACCGCCCTGACCGCTGAAGTCAGCCCCTACCAGCTCAACCTTACATATCCCAACGGAAACAGCTCGTCGTACTTTAGTTTCATCGTCTCGACTTTCGACTCGAAACCAACGGTCTCCAGCTGGGACGATCTCGTAGGTCTCTCTGTCAATGTTTCAGGCAATGTCAACCTGACATATTCATTGTCGTATGCCGGTCTGTACGGTGGTGATGATTCTCCTATCAAGTGAGTGACAGACCGACACCTCATGCCGCTTTCATGGATGCGCTAACACCAGTGTCTTAGTAACTTCGAGTATTGGAACTTTACATATACCGTTCCGTCTGACCTTGCCGACGCACCAAATATTGTCCTGGATCTCGGGTTGATCTAGTTTCGAGGTGCAGTACAGGCAGTACAGGGCTTGAGTGCCACGACCCACCATTGAATCAAAGCAAGTTAAGCAACACAAAGACCAAGAACTGGGCAGATCAGATGCGATCGCCTCATTGTCGCCCTGCTCGTTATTATCATGACCCTGAGATCTGAATCTGTGACAAGCGGTTGAGTCTAGATATTTAGATTTGATAGAAAGTCTACAAGCAGGGAAATTGTGATAAACACCATGCTCGTTTCTGATTGGTGATGAAGATCGCAGCCATATCACGTGATACGATCTCAGGGGAACAGACACGTGACTGATGAGTCAGCAGCTGTCAGGTTGAATTGAGAAAATGTCCTACAGGTTCAAACCATCACATATCACATATCACATCTCATCTCCTCTCATCTCATGTGTTGACCTGCTGCTCGAGCTCTACATCGTTCTAGGTGCCTGTGTCAACCCAGCCCAGCAGGATGTATCTTATCAAGACTTCCGGCTCCAATCACAATCTGTCCGCCATGATGTCGGAGGTTGACCTCTAGTCTGCCGTCCAAGGTACCAGAAATAGCCATGCTGCAGCTGGCGTCGGAGCCGGACCCAGCCATCCTTCCACAAAACTGGAGCGAACCTGTCAATAGCCAGTTTCGAAGGCTTGAACAAGTTTAAATTGCGGCTGGCCTCTTTGCAATTGTCAAAAAGACTAACTTAAAGTCGAGAAGACGGTCGAACATGACTGGCAGGGCGGGCGATGGACCGGGGGACGTGGGCCGCCAATTTCCACAAGTCTGTGTCCAGTGGAACCGACCGGCGCGCGAAACTGTCCTGGCTCAGGGTGACACCGACACACGTCCATGCTCATGGCTCCCTCCACAGCGAAAGTGCACGCTGAACGTGATCTTTGTGGGAGACGACCGCGGGTTGACAAGGTAGGACAGGGGGGGGCTACTAACTGTACTTTGGGTTTCGGCCTGTGTGGTACGGACAGCAAGGTATATACCACACGGGCTCTCCTGCGTCCGACTGCTCGTTCTCTTCCTCTCTCTTTGTTTCTGTCTATATAATAAACAGCATCAGCATATACACTCCTTTTCCGGAGCCCGTTACGCCGTGTCTCTTCTGTCGAGCACATCCATTCGCTATCTCACCACGCTCTCTAGACGAACCTCCCTCTCGCAGCCAAAAAGCAACGATACTTAATCCGACAAACCGGCTCAAACCAAGAAAATGAAGTCCTTCCTCGCCATCCCCGCGCTGTTCGCGGCCTCCGCGCTCGCCACCCCAGACTGGTCCTTCACATTCACCTTCTCCAACGCGCAAAGCACCTGGACATCGTGCACCTACGCGACCGGAGCCCCGAACGCCACCACCACGGCCGCCTCCACTGAATACACCGGTCCTTCGGAATGGACCTCGAGCACCTCCTACACGGCGATATACAGCTCTGGCACGTCCACTTGGGGCATCCCGACCGAGGTGTCGTACAGCGTCGGTGAGACCTGGACCAGCATGATCCCCGCCGCCACCGGGTCAACCTCGAGTGTGGCCGTCAGCATCAGCAGCAGTGAAGCGACGTCCGTTGCCGCTGTCACTACTGCTCCTGCCTCTACCACCAGCGCCGGTGCATCGTCGTACACCGGCGCTGCTGTCCCCAATGTCAACGGCAAGATGGCTGGCGTTGGCGCCATCGCTGTGGCTGGATTGGCTTTGGTTCTGTAAACACCTTGAAACAGACAGCAGCGTGCTACCCAAGAGATATCATTCTGGGGGGAAACAAGCGTCTACGCACCAGACCAATGACTATTTGAGTATGGGCTCTTGCATGTTATCATTGGATTCCGGACAACCCTGCCTTCACAGCATACATGTACAGTGCAACCTTACAGTCCAACACTTGCCTGGCGTCCGCCCTGTGTCCATAACGAGGGGCGACGCTTGAACGATGCCCACCGTTCTCAGCTTCAGTATGCTGAAGGAAGGAAAGGCTGGGACAGGATTGGACTTGGATTTGGATTTGGATTCAGGCTTGGAAGTGAGCGATACTCCTTGTGCAGAATCAGGAGACAATGCTGCTCTCGGGCTCAACGGGGGGGCCACTGTTATCCATTAATTAATTGAGCCGAATACAAGACTCGATAGATTTATCCGATATACAATTTTATATACCTCTTTTCGACATGCGCTTGGGTTAGAGAAATATAAATATTGCTGCTAAGTAGTATACGCTCTTTCATGACTGTTCATCAACTTCGTATATGTACCTCTTATGCATTGGTACGTACACTCTCGTCAGCCCTGGGGCGTCCTTCTGTTGTGCTGCCCCATAGCTAGACTTCGAAAGCTGGCACGAGCATCCATCCTCCAGCGCCACGGGTCCACGTCCCATGAGGTAGTCAGTGGCAGGATTCGAGGCGAAGGCGAGTCGAGGAAATTACCCCTTGAGATTTACTGGACGCCTTGTCTCTCCTCTAAAAATCAATCTCGCCTCCATCTTAAACTTGTCTCCAATCACAGCAGATATGTCCGGAACAAGCTCCTGCTGGGCGAAGCTTAGTGTGACGCCCGGCCTTGACGGCTTTTCTACGTAATTACACTCTGGCTGAGGTCTGACTTCTCCTATCGTCACCAGAATTGTATATGTTGTCCATCCTCGCAAGGGGAAGGACAACCAAAAGGGCTCAAGAATGCATTAGGATCCCTAGTCCACATCTACTATTATTTACTAGAGTACAACATATGTCGGAATCCCTCGGCCGATAGCCCTCTCAAGATCCCAAGCGGATTGCTCCATCGCTTCCTGCGGCCGCCCAATCCTTCTTCTACAGTCTCTGCCTTCACACTACTGCCCCTTTCTCTTCTCCGTAGAAGATTTCTGCCGGGTCTTCGGGCCCCATTTTCGTGACAGTTTCGTGGCCCGTCCTTTTGCTCTTGGTCACTCTTCTTACCAGGCCATGCTCCCCATGAGAGAATGATAACCGCTTCGTGCTATGATTGCCAATCATACGGCTAATCACACTGTCCATCGTATCAAGTTCTGGGAGATCGTGCGACCTCTTTCTCGCCGGTGTCAGCTCATCGAAGCTCTCCTTGCGTACCTCGAAGACTGGTGCTGAATGTTTGATCCGGCTTCGTCGACTTTCCGGAAATCCATCATATGATTTGCGACTGGAGAGTGACACACTCCCCGACCGTCGGGAAAAGGGGGCGTGTATTGATGCCAAACTCAACTTTCGCACCAATGTCCCAGCTGAAGCCCGAATGATTTGACCGCCGCGAGACCCAATCATTCCTGGAAATGCAAGCTTGTCTTTGGTCCATACATCGCTCAGTATCGACTCGAGTCTCGCGCGTTCTGACCGTTTGGGCGACAATACCACAACTCGGTTTGAGGTCATATGTGACTGGGATCTGTTCATTGCCGAGGATGACGGTTGTCGAAACTCATGAAAATCGTGCAAGTTGTGCGTGTTGCGAACAATCACTTGGCAAATATTGGCTCGATTGCCCACGGTCGCCGCTCTCTGCACCGAAGGATGCCTCGAGAGTGTCGCGGTTTGCTGACCATATACTGTTCCGGTAGATCTGAGATCAAGACCGATGCAAGACGGTATCTCTGCTGCCAACTCCTTGGCTCGCTTCGTCGCAGTAACCTTGGCTTGCATACCATCCTTCCACGCATCCTCTTCCGCGGCAGAGCATGCACTCAATACAAACTCGTGAAGGTGACCATTGACTTCGAAGCAGATCTTCCAGGTGTGCAAGGTCGAGTGGCATTGAAGACCTGTGAGAATCAGTCATCTACTCAGATTCTTTGAGCACGACCTACCTCGCCCATCGCTGGGAGATTCCACCTTGAGATCTGACAGATGAAGAAACGCCACCACCTCGAAACGTTGACTTGCCGCAGAAGGAAGTGCAACCACCAGACTGCTGTCGAACAGAACACAGAGAGAGTAGCATCCGTCGATCCTGCTCCTCGTCTGCCACGTCACATGTAGCACACCACACAACCGGATATTACCCAGCATGCGAAACTGCTCCGCCCGTAGCGTAACCTTCTCATAGCTAAGCCTTGACTGGAGAGACCACCGTCGTTGAACCTGAGTTCGGGTCTCACGATTATCGGTGGCGTGATTGACGGTTTGTACGACTTCCCTCAAACATTGTAAAGTTGCTTCCACCTCGATATGAGCGCTTGGGCAGTCGACGACAGGTGTCTGCTTGAGGAGGTCATTGAACAGCAAAGGATATTTGGTCATACGTTGAATAGGCTTGATTAAAAGATCGCCTACGGTTAGGCCTTTCCTCTCGTCCTGGTGCTTGCGATCAAGAGCGACTAGAGATCTGGCGAGCGACTCGATCCCTGCTTCATAGGCTGACCATAAGCTCGGTGCATGCCTCTGAAGCTCGTGAGCGATCAGGCTATGGTTGGCGCAATATTCCTCGTAGACAAGAAAGTCGGCCAAGAAATCTTTGAATATGGCTGCCACGTCAGAAACATCTCTCGGCTCAGCACACCCTAAATATGCTCGCTCGCGGGCCATATCACACGAGTCTACTGAGCTGTGCGTCTGTCGATGATTCCGGCTGAACTTGATGGCCACGTTCGACTCCATGCTTCGCCAGCGTTTGTGCCGACGTGGGTACCCCAAATGTCGACAAGATGTCGTATCTGCCCATTTGCGCGCCGCCGCATCAAATGTAGCTTGATGCAGCCGTTCCAACAGCCTTTCATGTGTATGAAGAAGATCGTGAACGTTCCGCAGGATAGATCCCCGGATTCGGCTCGAGGCGGTCATCGTGGTCGCGAGTAGAGTTGAGTAGAGGTAAATAAGAGCTTTCAGGTCAGCGATATAGCTCTCTTCAGTGGTTAGAAGCTCAGCAAGGATTTGCCTTCTTTTCATGCCTCTTTTGAAGGCGGCATCGTCCACAGACGATGTCGTAGGAGGCCGATCGCTGTCGGTGGACAATCTCGAAAGTGATCCAAAGATTCCATAGCTGTCAGTCGACCGACCAATCCGTAATGATCGAGGGAGGGCAGTAAAGCTGGCGTTGCTGAGGCTCGCTGTCTTAACCGTATGGATGCACGCGGATGAGGTAGTAGAGTGCCGCTTTTTGTGGCAAGGGTGAGGGCTCTCTTTGGATTCCCATGTGTTTTGCGGAGGGTACAGGACAATGGGTGAAGTCTGGCAGTGGAGAGGCTTATAGTTGTGGCCCAATGTCCATGGTTCGTCGGGGGATTGTACTATGTGTTCTTGCCTGTTTGGTAATGCTGGCGATACCCCAGTCCTCAGAGGAGCCGCAGGCCTCACCTTCGCCTGGAGGAGTGATTTGCCATGATTTTGTGGGGCTGCTGTCTGTCTCTCTTCATTTGGTAACTCTACTAACGCTCGGCGTATGCAACCCGTATCAGAAGATGACCTTGGAGCTGTTTTGATTGCAGAGGATATAAAGAATGGAGGACCGAGGCAAGGCGCAGCCGAAGCATCCCGTTCCGATCTACTGTTAGCGTGGAGCGCAATACCCTTCGACCCCTTCGATGACAGAAGTGCCGATACCGAGCGGGAGGAAATGGATACATCTGCGTTGACCACTAGCGGGTGCCGATTTTCGTCGTTCGCGGGGCCCGGAGCCGATGCGGTCGACAGCACAGAAGCGGACGATAGTTGATGGTCTTGATGGAGAAAGAAAGGTGTCAAGGAGGGCGCTGGAGTCGCAGGAGGGACTGATTGTGCCGAGTCCGATGCATGGAAGATATTCGGTTTAATGTCAAAGTGGCTGCTGAAAGGGCTGCTAATAATAGAGGGCAACAGCTGGGTCGTCATGATTTAGCGATAGAGGTAGCCTGAGCTTGGAAAAGATAGGACTGCAACCGTTGGAGACGAAATGAAAGCCAATGGTCAAAATCCCTAGCGGGAAGACCAAGCGACCAAAGTCGGAGACGTTCCAAAACCTGAGCTATAGAGCATGGCAACAGTAACAGCAGAAGCGTAACAGGCGGAAGCAGACTTGCGAGCAGAATCATCTGCAACACAACAATTAAAGGGAAGGTGAAGATGGTGAGCCTGCAGAGGGAAAGAGCAGGGTCGGTAGGTACGGATAGACGTCGACGTTACCTGATGCCAGAGAGGGTATGACCTGTTCCTCTTCATCCGCATCCTAATACCGACGGAATCAAGTCAGCGAGACTACCGAAAAGGGCTTTGAAGAAATTAAACGGAACAAAACAACAGGATAATGAGATTGTTTCGTGAAACATGGGCGCCGAAGCCACTGAAAGATTGGCAGGAGGACACTTGATGGCTTGAACTCTTCCCTTGGGCTGGCTAGTGAGCACTTGCAGGCTCTTATCAGTTTGGAGAGAGAGGGATAAAAGCACATAGAGAACATGAACGTGGCCACGGGGTGAGTATTGATTGGGGATTAAGAGCAGGTATCTTTGAAGAGGTGAAGTGGTGAAATTGGGAATGAGGCTGGCATTTGACAAGGCTGACGGAGGAACATCGGATAAATTAGGCAGCTGCCTAATCTTCCCCCGCATCACTTTGATAGGTACCTAGATCCTACAACTTGAACCCCAGTATCGCAGGTGGGTTTCAAACTGCGCCTTTAACATTTGCCTGCACTGCGCACATCGTATCACCATTCACCACATTATCCTCTCTACGCAGTCCTGGTTCTATATGACAATGGGACTTCCAATGGATCCTAGCCTCGCCGAAATACATGTCCCAAGCGGGCCTACATCCATTCATCAGGCAGAGTCATTTGACGGCCTCACTTTACAACAACTAATTTCTCGGAAGGATAATCTTGAAGCAGAACTGAAAGCGTTAGGAGCCGTCCTGGACAGCCATGGAGTTACAATGAACACGAGCCTCACCACCTTTGACGGGTACCCCAGATCAGATATTGACGTGGCCCAAGTCCGAGTTACGAGAGCACGCATCATCGCACTGCGCAATGATTGGAAAGCCTTGATGGACAAGATCGAGAAAGGCTTGCACGAACACCACGCTAAATACCAGGCGTCAGATGAATACAAGAACTCCCTAGCTCAACCACAGTCAGAATCTACTCCTACATCTCCCCAGACCACCTCGACGCCAGAGACTCCCTTTGCCAAGGTCAGCAGTGTCGAGCCTGGCAGCCCTGCAAATGAAGCCGGTCTCAAACCGGGAGATTTGATAAGGAGGTTCGGTAATGTCATCTGGTCGAACCACGAAAGACTACGCAAAGTTGGAGAAACCGTGGGCCAGAACCTGGGTCGGCCAATATTGGTCAAAGTCACTCGAGGGAGTGGCCCTCAGGCACAAGAGTTGGACTTGAGAGTTACTCCGAGACAAAACTGGGGAGGCAGAGGCACCTTGGGATGTCATATTGTTCCAGTCTGACCATCTCGCGAGGGTAGCTCCACGCAGAGTCTCTGAAGGGCTACTTTGGCTATAATCTCTCGACACTGAACAATGCTCCGGACGATTTCACGCCGGATCCAATAACGGAGGCGATCAGAAGGCACAATGCCTTCAGCAACGAAAAACTGAAGGCAAAAAGAAGTGATAGCAAGGGAATGACTGAGTTTCTTGCAAACAAGGAAGCATTCACGACGACACTAGGCTACATCTTTTGCGGCCGAATGATAGGGACGCAACCAATGTACCAGGGTGCTCATCAGTAGATAGCTGGGCAGGAGTTCGATGAGGCCTGGGGAGCCTTATGGGTAGGCAGTGTACGTTGTAAAATAATCACAAATGCGCACACCGATTCACTATCTGCTGACAGTTTTAACTCTCCTGTTGTCTACCACAGTAGCCCGCTCTCACCGATGCCTCGCTCGTTGTTGATGATTCGCTCTTGTCCGTGTCGAAGCCTCTGGAAGACCGATCTAAGGTACCTTAGCAACTTAAGGCCTTTCACGTGACGCGTGAGGTGCCTTACTAACCCATAGCATGGATTGTTACTGCGTCACTGCTCGAGCCACCTTCGTCGCCCAATCTTTTGGCTCCCCCAGCAAACAGAGTCTTGGCACATGCGACTTCCTGAAAACAATCTTTCCGCTCTTCACTCGCGCAGCCTTTGCTTCACAAATACTTCAAGCCAACTATTCCTGCTCTTCTTCATCAATCTCTCTGCTAGAACCACAGATCTGAGTATTTTGGTCTCTGTGCAATTCCAAATCCTGCGCAACTCACCCTCCTCCGTCCCTTTATCATTTCCGTAACAACAACGAAGTCGGAATCAACATGGCGGAAGCTGCTGCAGCCATCCCTACCTTCAAGCTGGTGTTGGTTGGTGACGGTGGCACAGGAAAGGTAAGAAACCGCGCGCCAGTCTTTTCCGACCCCGGTTTACAGAGCAAGGATGTTTACATAACTTGGACTCGGCCTTACTGACAATGTTGATAGACCACCTTCGTCAAGCGCCATTTGACTGGAGAATTCGAGAAGAAGTACATCGCCACTCTCGGTGTCGAAGTCCATCCTCTAGGCTTCTCAACTGTACGTAAACTTGACCCGAGTCCGCTATCAAGCCCGTCCCTAACGCCGATCTAGAACTTGGGTCAAATTCAATTCGATGTCTGGGATACCGCTGGCCAGGAGAAGTTTGGCGGTCTAAGAGACGGTTACTACATCAACGGCCAGTGCGGTATCATCATGTTTGATGTGACTTCCAGAATCACCTACAAGAACGTCCCCAACTGGCACCGTACGTCAAAATTCGTTACCGGCTCTCGGGTTCCCCGGCTGACAAAGACATACAGGTGATCTCGTCCGTGTTTGCGAAAACATCCCAATTGTTCTTTGCGGAAACAAGGTCGATGTCAAGGAGCGCAAGGTCAAGGCGAAGACCATCACATTCCATCGCAAGAAGAACCTCCAGTACTACGACATCTCGGCCAAATCCAACTATAACTTTGAGAAACCATTCCTCTGGCTTGCACGAAAATTGGTCGGCAACCCGCAACTCGAGTTCGTGGCTGCACCGGCTCTTGCTCCTCCTGAGGTCCAGATCAACCAGCAACTGCTCGATCAGTACCAGAAGGAGATGACCGAGGCTGCTGCCATGCCTCTGCCAGATGAGGAGGATGCCGACTTGTAAACATCCTCAACTCACCAGGCTGCTGCGCCGGTAATGCTGCCCTGTCAAGTCCAGGGTTCAGCTGCGGGGAGGGGGAGATGGTATGCTGAAACTACGGGAAAGCGTCTGTCGAACAGGGAAGTGGGGGGTTTCCGGAAGGCAGGATGTCGAGAGTGCGAGACATTGAAGGAAGATCGAAGGGTGATGTTTCACTTTGCGAACTGAAAGAAATAGCGAAGACTTGCATCCACCCCTGGCAAGCCTTGGAGTGGTAACGACATGAGCGAACGAACAGACAAAGGTTGTGCTTCTTTGAATGACACGAGAAAAAAAAAGTCACCAAGCTCACCAGCTCCAATGCACGATAAAGTTTCATTTCATCTTCTCCCGGGTGCGCCTAGACTAGCACGATAGCATAGCGAGAATCCAGACCACTTGATTAGCGAACGTGACTGAATTCGGGTTGTTGGACTTCTCAGGCAATTCTCTGAAGCAACGCACGAAGTATAGTCAGCGTAATAAGCCTCTTTGGCAACAATCCCACATGATGGCTGAATGCTTGGATTGCGGTCTGGAAAGAGAAGCGGAGTGATGACAGGAGAAGAAGATACAAATTGACGAAAGTGTAAGATAGAATACCCTCGGTCTATCAAGCCGGCCACCACGTGTTTGTTGCTTTGCGCCATGCATGACTACCTAGGTATGGAAAAAATCAACGCTCAGATGCAACTCAAAACAGGCCTCTATCCCTATCCAATTCTATACCCGTCTCGCAGCCAATGTCTATATCAGGGCCCCCTTGACTCTTCCAAGGTCAACGCAGCAAGATTGGTTTCAAGATTCCCTCCCAACCCTTTCTATGCCTGTAATGCAGGGCGCTGAACGCTTCAAGTCCAACAAGACAACAAATGTACTTCGAGCCAAAGTCGGTGGGCCGGCCAGCGAGCCTAAACGACCTGCTTCTAGTCCAGCAGCGGCACAGAAACGAATCTCTTCTCCTTACACTGCCCGGTCAGGATGTCGTCTTCTTCGTCCGCGGCGTCGTTCTGGTTCTTGGCACTCTTGTATGGTTCGACCTTCAGACCGGCACCGCGCATTATGCTCAGCACAGCTCGCACATTCAAGGCAATGATCTCTTCTGGATCCTGGGCTTTGGTAAGGTACCGAACCAGGCGGGGGAACAACAGGCCGAAATCGGACTGGGACAGATGAGCGCTATCAGGGATGAGGAAGAGTTTCGGAGCAGATGGATGAGTCGACCTCGAGATATTTGAGCCAGACTGCATTGCGCTAGAGTCAGAAACCGAAGTCCTCGACGACGCGGGGCTAGGGTTGTCGCTGGGCCCAGGAGTAGGTGAGGAGCCCCGGCTGGGAGCGGAGGATGTGTCGGGGCTGGGTTCGAAATGAGCATCGACATCGACATCTGTGCTGTCGGATGCCTTCAACGATCCTACAGTTAGCGCCGTGGTTTCCGCCAGCTCTTCCCTTTCTCGACGAGGGTCTGTGGTGCTGTTGTCCCGAGCTTCCAGAATTTTAAGGGTCTGTACCGGGTCTGCTGATAGGATGGATCGCATTCGTCTCAGCAGCTCGGCGTGCCGGTAGAATTCGGCAGTCGTGATGGCTACCACCGTCGGCGCGGTTGGCTTGCTGTCGACATCTCGGTCGTAGGATGGTAGGGGTTTCTCCAATAGCCAGCTGGTCTGCTCGGCTGACAATGGCATGGACCAGAGGTCGAGCAGCGCCAGGGGCGAGTCGGGAGTGATCTGACGGAGGAGATCGCTATTCGATGCTGGTTTGTATAGCGGTTGCCAGTCGAGGTCGTTTTCGTACGGTGTGCCTTTCAAGGAGGGGACCGACTGGTGGTAGTAGACCGACTTCACGAACTGGACCATGGTACAAGCGCCGAAAGAGTGGCCTGCCCATGTGATCCGGCCTGGTCCCAAGTCTAATATGTCTGTCCAGGACAGCAATTCTGATCTGGGCGGCTGGTTGTCCCCACTAGCAGTATCGACACCAGCAACCGCATAGTTGGAGAATTGCTTCTCCCCGGAATTGAGAGCGCTCAACACGGTGAACAGTTGTTCCAGCTCCCATATGCGAATGCGTAACTGGGCGTTACGAGGAGTGAGGACCTCGCGAGTTGGAACATGTGGATGTCTCTGGTAGCCTATCGATCTGGCAGTCGTTCCATCAGCAGAGCGGATAAAAGCCACCGGAGCACTGCCGTCACGATGTTCCGGAGCCACGCACACGACGCCAAAACTTGCGAGCGAGGTGCATACTGCGCTATAGGTATTGGAGTTCCCACCTAGGCCATGAGAAAACACGACAACCGGGTACTTGGTGGACCGATCGCTCTCGAGAGGTAGCAGTGGCGCATCGGCTATGGCTGGTAGGCTAGTGTAGTTGAGGAAGAAAGGGAAGCGGGCAAAGCAGGACGCCAGCTTCGGACTTGCACCCAAGAACGAGGCGTATGCTGCACTCCAATCTCTTTGTGGGTTTGGGAGCCATGGCACGGAGACCTTGGAGCTCGCTGTCGCCACGGTCGGGTAGAATATTCGAAACTTGATGGTCGAGATTTGAGGGTCTGGCACGGGCGAGGACGAAGGAATCTCAGAGACTGGGATCTCCCATTCTGTCGTGCCGACTTTATGCGGTCCGAATGGCTCAGGTATAGAAGGGACCGGACTCAGCGAGGAGATCATCGCGAGGGAGGGAACGAGGCCAGCTTGTTCTGGGATGGTATGACTATGCCGGCTTGAATGTGTGAGTATTGTGTAATGCAAGTGGCAAGGCTCCGAGATCGAACGCAGTCAGTATATTCATCTACAATAAGTGCAGGGTAAGTAAATGGGAAACAAGCAAGATCCGTTGTAACACATATAGGTATTGAGAGAGTCGAGGCCAAACCATAGTGAATCAGCTATTTGCCTTACATAGTGCGTGATAAAGATCATGATCAAGAGTGGCTGATGGCTCGCGTGCCCACCTTCAACTTCTGCTCTGTGGCCAATTTTTTCCCAACGGCAACGCCGACGATATTCAGGGCCATTATTGCTTTATTGCCTGGTTGATGTCATTGATTGGATTGACAGAACGCAGCCTGACGAAGCTGCTGGACGATCCGATTGGTGGGTGCCTGGCTGTTGGACCCGGAAATGGGCGGAAACTCAACGAGTCCGGTCATTTGAATATGGTCTGCTTCGTCGTAGCCTGTCATTCACATTCGAGGGGCCAGCGAAGAGAGAAAAGCTTCAAAAGACGCATCTGGCTGACAGGAACTCGGATCTGCGAGGGGACCGAGGCACAAGTGTGTGCACGTGATGATTCGTTTTGATAGAAACGCGTGTCTCTCGCTAGGACTTTTCTCTCATATTTCATCCATCTTTCTGAGCCATGGTTTTGACGATGATCCCATTCGGCCGCAGAAACATCTATTTACCTCAGAGGGAGAATTCTGGAACGAAAACAGCCTGCCTTATGCTTCTGTAGCTACATGTACGTACTGTGTAGGTAGGTATCCTTATCTTGACAAACCACCTGTGTAGCGGACGCGCTCCACCGGCACCCGCTATTTGCACACGCGGCTCCAACTGTCATCACCATAAATACGCGGCGCGGACCGTCAGCGGGATTTGCACTCAGCCTGTTGTTACTTCCACCGACTCAAGGCACCTTTATGGTTGTATCAATGCAATATTGAGGTGTTCATCATCCTGCAGGTCTGCTATACAACAACCTCTCCTGTGGCTAGCACCCTAAGGTACCTAGGTGGGCAAGACTGGAGAAGTCGTCGCTCTCTACATGGAATGACACTCGAACACGATCCGTCGGGTCATCGCGTCTATCCAGATCCTGCATTTGCTCCGGTGTCGAGGTTTGGCGCGAATCCCCCGCGAAACAAACACCATCTGCAGCTCGCACATCCCATCCGTGGCTCTACACCCCTCGACCACCTATAATCTTGTTGTTTCTCTCTTTTCGCGCTCTCACGACCGCGCGAGACTCGCGATATAGCACCATTAAACCCAACCAAATGCAACACAATTCCTGCCATCTGCATTTACCGGTCTTTTCTCTGTTTGACAATGGCTCAATTATATCATTCTCCCCTCCCCCAAGGTGGGATTCTGAACTTCCTCATTTTCTCTGCCTGGCCTTGCCCTGCCTCTCGTCCTCCTCTCCTCCCACTTCAGGCACTCCGGCTTCTCCCATTGACGATTTGACCTCTATCAACTGATCCTGCAGCCATCATCATGTTTGCCGCGAGGTAGACGAGCTTTATATCTTTTCTTGCTTTGATTCTCACTACTCTCCACTCTGGTATTGTCAGCAATATACCTAATGTGCCTTTGCTCTTGTGTGCAACGACGATCCCGATCCTCTGCGATATTACAGCCAGCTCAAATCAATCAAACCATGTCCCAAGTCGGACATGTCTTCAATTGCATTCGCCAAATTCTGGCGGACAGATCTCACCCGCGATTGCTTCTTGTCTTGCCTCCCCAAGGATGATCTGCAATCACTTCGTCATGTGTGTAAAGACTTTGCACATGATGTTGCTCCCTTTCTATTCAGAGACCTGCACGTCCAGTTTAACACCCACACCTTCTCTCGCAGAGCGCGGATGGCTGCCCTGGATAGGATTGGCCATCATGTGCGAATGCTCGCTTTCATCATGCCGCACCATTCCGACACCTTCCTGCCTCCTCTCTTGGACCCCAATACACTTGAAGAAGTCTACTTCGACTACGAGCCACATCATGTGGGTTCCAGGCCGGCATCCTCGTCCAGCTCTTCATCGTCGTCGATCTCCAAGTACGGCTCATGGGAGATGAATGATCTGCTCGTCAAGCAATATCCTCCTTTGTTCCACGCCGCGACCAATGTCGATTCCTTCTTCCGAGCCTTATCCGCTATGCCTAACCTGCGTCACCTGCGAATGTCTTGTCCAGACCAACCCGCAGGTCAAAGGTATCGCAGAGATATTGTTGACTATGCGTTGATCTCGTTGAGACTGGCCGTGGAGAGCGCAAATCCATTGCAGATGGACACCCTTAGCCTAGACCCGGTCCACCCTGCCGCGCTGCTCGACCTTCGATCTCACCTGAGTATTGGATCGTCGCCAACGTCGTCCCGGGTCTGGCGACGCATCAAGACCCTTTCCATCGCAATGGACAGCTTTGAATACGGCCGCGACAAACCTTCAGACCATCTCAAGATCTTACACAGTTACTTGCAGACGTTGCCGTCCTTGGAACATCTCAGCTTCCAGTGGCTAGGCAGTAAAGGACCCTGTCCACTTGCCCTCCATGTCGAGCCTTGCACTTCACGACCTACATCTCTTAACTGTTCCAATGCCTGTCCGAATACAAGCACGAAGTCCTCATTCAGACCACTCAGATTCCGGCACCTCAAGTCAATGCACCTCCGTAATGCTAGCTTCGACGCAAGCCAGGCGGCAGGCTTCGTCATGTCACACCGTAAGGTGCTCCATGAGTTTCAATTCGATCAATGTCATCTCAGATCAGGCACATGGGATGATGCTTTGGCACCTTTGACCCGCATCGTCGGGCATGACGGCTGGAAAGAGAAGCAAGAAGAGGTCATGGATATCCCAATCATGCTCGGCCCAGCCGAGGAGAAGAGCGAGACGGACTGCATCGAGGAGCGTCTCTGGGACGATATCTTCCGCAAGCATAGGAGCTTCCAAACGCTCCGTAAGGTCAGTATGAGAACGAGAGAGATGGTGCCTGAACAGGTGAAACGCCTGTTAAGAACTGCAAGAGTCGCCTGGCATTGAGCAGGTGTAAATGTGCATGATCATGCATCTGCATTCATATATTATGCCTCAAGCGGAAGCTTCATTGCTGCTAAGTCCAGGGCTCTGATGAGTGGTCGAGATAGTGTTGGTCACTGAGGTGCTGCCTTGCGTCGTAATCCTCTGTGGTACGGACCAGTGCGTACTGCCTTGGGTGGCGGTGCACTGGCGGAGTAAATACTACTGTCTACCTAGGTAGGTAAATATGAAACATCATCCAGTTATCGACAGATGTCAACATCTGGGCTTACGCCTGCCATTTGACTCTGGTTGGTGTTTAAGATGCTGGTGCTCTCTAACGGCAGTTCTCCCAGTTCCGCGAGAGTCGATTTTACGGGTTCCCGCGACAGTCTCTGACGAAGGCGCATAAAGCAGACAGTGGAGAAGCCAACCTGCAAATATGGCATTGCTGACGTGTGGCCGTGTCAAAAGGTTTACCCCAACCATTAGATGCCTTTAGGCACCTTACAACGCGAAATCTGCATATAGTATTGATAGACATAAGAACAGATATGAAGTTGTGAATAGAGGAAGGTCGACGGAACAAGTTGAACCAAACTGCAGGAGAAGTCTGCTGGTAGCTGTCGACATCACTGTACAACTATAAACCCTGAAACAGAGCTCGGGAGATGGATGGAAGCCGAATCTGCCTTACCAGTTCAACGATGGTTCGCGTTTCCCAGAAAAGTTTAACTGGCGAGTCCCCAAACTGCCGCGCGTCAGGCCATAATGTGCCCGGAGCAGAAGGAGGCTTAGGGGGCCTAGCAGCCCAGTCCGTCTTCGTAGTCCCTGTGGGATGGGGATCCGCGCATAACCACAAGCCTCAGGTGTCAGGTATCTCAACGGCGGCGACGCTGCTGCAATCCGCCGGGGCTCCCGCCCGTCAACGCGCCCCTTTGGAGACATGTGCAGTGAGTGGCTCGCTCCCCTGTGCGCAGGACTATGACAAAGAAGCGTTCCAGGTTGGCAACAACGTGCAACCACTTTTACACTTCCAACAATCAACAACCAGCACCCAAGTCCTTCTCAGTTCATTCCACTGTCGCCCTTGATTTACGGTCCCAGGTAGCATACACTCGTTCAAGCGTTTATCCAGCCCTCCTTGCGCGGCGTCTCCGCCAATCCGACCGGCACAGCCTCAAATTGATCGCAATTGCGCCTGCTCGCTTCTTTTCCTACCACTCGCAATTAGGACCACGCAATCCTGAAGGCGGATCGGTTTGTCACGACCGGCGAGATGTCCTGCAGCGTGCATAGGTAGCCTCAGGTGTCCAATCCTTTTCCTGCAAGGGTGGCATTGAAAAGATGTCTTCACGCGATCGAACGCCGCCGAAGACCACGAACCCGCAGTCAATACCTTTACAAGATCTTGCCAGGCCTCCGGATGGGTCATCTCCTACATCTAATGAGCCTAACGGCTCTGGACGGGGAATATTTGGCCATGTATCTAGGCATAGTCGCGCCAGGTCATTGCTGACAGGCCGGCGGACGCCCAACTATGCACGCTTGGAGGACGAAGACGAGTCGCTTACGGGAGGAGGGACTTCATACAGACCGGTTGGACTCTCCGTAAGAGGTGGAAGTGGAAGAGAATCGCCTCTCGAAGATGTCCAAGGTTTCGCCGCTGCTACAGTTGGACTGGATTTCCCGCAACCATCCACACCTTCTAATGCTAGGATGCGACGGCCGACTATAGTCAGGACGCCGGCCGAGGAAGACACCCACGATCACGATAGTGAGAGCATGTTTTCACCTCCGGACACGGATACCACACCCTTGACCGAGGGCCGACGTCTCACACCATCTCTGAAGACTTCCAGTTCCACCTCGCGAGGGCAACGGCACGACAGACAGAGGAGATCAAGTGTTCGATGGACCGACGGCGAATCCCCCTCGCTTCTTCGCGGCCGGGGAGATCGACTGGGGGATGATCTCCCTACGCTTGATACGAATAACGGTCTGCATCGGAAGCTGAGCACCGGCAGTGGCATTAGCCGTCTGACATCGTCGGTACCAGGAGATGGCAGCGAACGCTCAAGGTCGTTGTCGCCTTCCCCATCACCAATGGCCAGGGCCAACTCCATGCTCCGAGAGATATCACAACGTGTGGTCAATTTGAGTAATGACTCGGACATGGTTGAACGCAGCATTCGACGGAAGTCATCCGTACGAGACCATAGGCGCCCAAGCATGTCTGATGCTCCCACGCCGGACGAGGAACTGGCTCCGCCGCCGCTTTCACCACTGGAGAAGGCGCCGTCCGTCGAGGCTTCACCAAGTCCAGCTTTCCCGGTCCATCACCCAAATCCTCTGCTCGGGAAGACTTGGGGCATCTTCGGACCCGAGAACAAGCTTCGCAAATGGCTCTGCGAAATCTTGGTGCACCCTTGGACGGAGCCCATCATCTTGGTGTTGATCGTCACTCAAACGGTCTTGCTAGCCGTCAATGCCGCGTCCGATGCAGTATATCTGCAAACGAGGAGCAAAGCATGGGGCAGTAATGGTTTTGACTATGCCATTTTCGCATTGTTCATCATTTATACGCTCGAGTTGCTTGCCCGTACTATTGTTTCAGGGTTCATATCGAATCCCCGCGAATTCAGTACGATCAACCGGTCCATCGGGGTGAAGAAAGCTGTTCTTCAGAAGGCACACACGCTTCTTGCTCCCCAATATGTTCGTGATGTAGGGCCTGCAAGCATTGATGCTCCCACTCAACCCTCGATCGTCCGGACTTTCACAGGCGTCCCAGAACCTGGCGGTCCCGGCCACACTAAACAGCAGCAGAGGATCCGTCTTGCTCGGCGGGCATTTCTTAGGCATTCCTTCAACCGACTTGATTTTGTCGCTGTGGTATCCTACTGGATTTCTTTTGCCATGCAGATGGGCGGCGTCGAAGACAGAACTCATGTCTATGTCTTCAACATGCTGAGTTGCCTTCGGATCTTGCGCCTGCTCGGCCTCACAGCAGGCACCTCCATCATTCTACGGAGTTTGAAGAAAGCGGCCCCTCTACTGGTCCATGTGGCGTTTCTGATATGCTTCTTCTGGTTGATCTTTGGCATTATCGGCGTCCAAAGCTTCAAATCCAGTCTGAGGCGGACCTGTATGTGGGTTGGTGACGATGGCTCTGGCCAGAACTACACGCTCAATCTAGCTCCGGAGAACGTCCAATTCTGCGGCGGATATTTGAATGCTGTGACCGGCGAGGCTATGCCATGGCTCAAAAGTGATGGTCGAAACGGAACAGGGTCTCCAAAAGGCTACATATGTCCCCAAAATTCCATCTGCATCGAGGGTCCTGAAGGCCCGTACAATGGAACCGTCAGCTTCGACAACATTGCTCAGTCTCTGGAGCTCGTGTTTGTCATCATCAGCTCCAACACGTTTTCCGATCTTCTGTATTACCTTACAGACTCGGACTATCTTGCCGCAGCCTTGTTCTTCGCCGCAGGAATCATCGTCCTGAGTCTGTGGTTGGTCAATTTGCTGGTTGCTGTCATCACTTCTTCGTTTCAGATCATCCGCGAAGAGAGCAAGCAGAGTGCCTTCACCGCAGAGAAGATCGACGAACGTGTGGTCGACGATGACCCAACGACAAACAGGAGCCAGCTCAAGAAGATGTTTGACAAGACTCATTGGTTCTGGGTTCTCCTGATTGGGTACGATCTGGTGGTCCAGAGCCTTCGCAGCGCCCATATGGGAGACGACCGAAAGGACTTCATCATGAACTCGGAGAGTGCCGTGACTCTACTCCTACTAATCGAGATCATCTTGCGGTTCTTGTGTGACTGGAGGCACTTCTTCCGCGGTAAGAGAAACTGCTTCGACCTTTTTCTCGCCATTATCACAGCCATTATGCAAATACCCCCAATCCGGGAATCAGGACAACCATACGCCTGGCTCACTGTGTTTCAAATTGCTCGTATCTACCGTGTCGTCCTCGCGATCAGGGTCACTCGAGAGCTTGTCATGGTTGTGTTTGGAAACATCGGTGGATTACTCAACTTGATTCTGTTTGTATTTCTGTTCACCTTCCTGGCCGCCATCCTCGCATCCCAGCTGTTTAGAGGAGACTTCCCTCCGGTTGATCCCAGCGGAGAGACGATCCCAGTGACGTTCTTCGACATATGGAACTCCTTCCTTGGGATGTACCAAATCTTCTCGAGCGAAAATTGGACGGAGCTTGTGTACAATGCGACCCAATTCAACCTCATCTGGGACACTGCATGGCTCAG
Source organism: Exophiala sp. LBMH1013 (assembly GCA_024611085.1). Classification (NCBI taxonomy): domain Eukaryota; kingdom Fungi; phylum Ascomycota; class Eurotiomycetes; order Chaetothyriales; family Herpotrichiellaceae; genus Exophiala; species Exophiala sp. LBMH1013. Next base: position 1,515,070 of record JAMFLB010000006.1, on the reverse strand, counting down.
CGCACTATTTTTCATCTTGTGGTTCATCATCTCCAACCTAATTGTAATGAACATGTTTATTGCAGTCATCCAGGAAAGTTTTGATGTGTCGGAGGATGAGAAGCGGTTGCAGCAAGTAAAGGCGTTCTTGAAGCAAAAAGAAATCAGTGGCTCTGCGTCTGGGAACCTGTCGCTGGCGGCAGTCTTCAAGATGGGACGAGAATCCATCCGGCACCGAGATGCCCTTGAGTATGGCTCAGCCACCGTTGAGCAGCTCCTGAAGGAGGCTGTGGTCAAGGATTTCCTGGACGATCAAGACGCACGTTTACCCAAACGTCCCACGTCCACGCATCTTCCTCAACACATCGTCGTGCAGCCAGGGGTACTGTCCAAATACTGGGGCAAGATTACTGGTCTGAACAGCCACAAAGAACCGAATCCCTTTTATTCCAACGCCACAATCACTCGAGCCAATGAAGAATTCGACCCCCGCGCAGCAGCAAAGAGAGTTGTCATGACCACGGAGAATCGTCGTCGAGAACAGCGTCAATACCTCCAGAGGCACCCGAAGTACAACGTGTCCTTGTTTATCTTCAAACCGCATAATCCCATTCGAAGGATGTGTCAATACATCGTCGGTCCCGGGCGCGGCAACGAGCGGGCGGAAGGGGTATCGCCATACAAGCCCGCCTGGTATGCATTTTCCGCGTTTACTTATGCCGCCATTGTGGCCATGGTCATTCTGGCCTGCGTTACCACGCCTTTGTACCAGCGTGAATACTACCTGAACAACCACTTGAGCATCACGAATTGGTTCATCTGGACCGATCTTGGCTTTGCTATTCTCTTCTTGGTGGAGGCGATCATCAAGGCCATCGCAGATGGTCTCTTTTTCACACCTCATGCCTACTTCCGAAGTGTTTGGGGATTTATCGATGGCGTGGTATTGATCACCCTATGGATCAATGTTATCACGACCATGTTTCGCGACGACGGCATCTCCCGTGCGGTTGGGGCGTTCAAAGCCCTGAGGGCTTTGCGGTTGCTCAACATCAGTGACACCGCCCGAGAGACTTTCTACTCGGTGATCATCGTCGGGGGGTACAAAGTCCTTGCTGCGGCGTTTGTCTCCATGAGCTTGCTGATTCCCTTCGCTATCCTGGGCGTGAACCTCTTCAACGGGAAAATGCAGTCTTGCAATGACGGCAACTTTGGCTACAGCGAGCTGTCGAACTGTGTAGGAGAATATAACTCTACGCCCTTCAACTGGCCCGTTCTGGCTCCCAGACAGGTTGCCAACCCATGGTACAGTTTTGATGATTTCGGCAGTGCCTTGTTCATCCTCTTTCAGATTGTCTCTCAAGAAGGCTGGGTCAACGTCATGTGGTCCGGGACCAGTATTACAGGAAGGGGACTTCAACCTGAACCCTTTGCTGCGCAGGGGAATGCCGTCTACTTCATTATTTTCAACCTTTTGGGTGCCGTCTTTGTGCTGACATTGTTCATCTCGGTGTTCATGCGGAACTACACGGAGCAAACTGGGGTGGCATTCTTGACCGCCGAGCAACGTTCGTGGCTCGAGCTTCGGAAACTTCTCAAGCAAATCTCCCCGTCCAAGCGGTCGATCCTCGAGACCAGCGCCAGTTGGAAGAAGTGGTGCTACAACCTGTCGATTAAGAAACGGGGGAAATGGCAGCGATTCATCACCACGGTTCTGGTTCTCCATTTGATTTTGCTCACTGTCGACTATTACCCCGAACCGTCGTGGTGGGAGACGCTGAGGGAAGCCTTGTTCTTGGGATTCACCGTCATTCTGTTAGCCAATATCGCGATCAGGATGTTCGGACTCGGATGGCACCGTTTCAGGCGCAGCTCCTGGGATGTCTACTCCATCTTTGCGGTTTCGGGAATCTTCGTCACCTCTGTGATATCTCTGGCCAAGCTCGCAAACAGTCGAGGCTTCGATCAAGTGCACAAACTCTTCGTTGTCTCGATAACGTTCCTCCTGATCCCGAGAAACAATCAGCTGGACCAATTGTTCAAGACTGCCGCAGCATCTCTCCCCCTGATCGCGAATCTTGTGGCAACGTGGTTCGTCCTCTTTCTGGTCTATGCGATCGCCTTCACTCAGACCTTTGGACTCACCCGCTTCGGAGATAACGAAAGCAACAACGTCAACTTCCGAACCGTGCCTAAAGCCCTCATCCTCTTATTCCGCACGAGCATTGGAGAAGGATGGAACCAAATCATGGAGGACTTTGCCACCATCGAGCCGCCGCTCTGCGTTCGAGAAGCTAGTTTCTTCGACAGCGACTGTGGCAGTTCGAGCTGGGCAAGGGCGCTTTTCATTTCGTGGAACATCATCAGCATGTATATCTTCGTGTCTTTGTTCGTCTCCATGATCTTCGAAAGCTTCTCGTACGTGTATCAACAGAGCAGTGGAATGTCGATTGTCAGTCGAGATGAGATCCGCCGGTTCAAACAAGCATGGGCTGACTTTGATCCCAACGGCACTGGCTTCATTTCCAAGGAGCAGTTCCCTCGTTTATTGGGGGTAAGTGCCGTCATCTTCGTCTTAGTGTCTCGACTAACCATGTACAGGAACTGTCTGGTGTCTTTCAGATGCGCATCTATGAAGGCGATTTCACCGTGCGCAGTATCAAAGAGGACTGCTCGGTGAAACCTGGTGACCCCGTCAGGCCAGGGGCCAGAATCGTGGACGGGATCGACCTCGACAAGCTGGCGGAACGAGTTAATCAAATCCCCGTGGCCGAGATCCGAAGACGACGAGAGCGGATGAACATCTTTTATCAGGAGGTCATGCTGACGGCCGATCCCGACCGAGGAATCCCGTTCACGGCTTGCCTCTTTCTGCTGGCGCATTACAACGTCATCATTGATTCACGAAGTCTCCGACTAGAGGAATTCTTGCGACGACGGGCGCGTCTCCAGAGAGTACAGGAGACTATTCGACGCAATACGGTGGTGGGCTTCTTCGACACTATGCACTGGTCCCGGAAATTCAAGAAAGCCCGAGAAATGAGGCGCAATTCCCGGCTCGGTGCACCGCCCTCCCTTCCGGTTCCTGAGATCTTCATCGAGGATCCTGACGATAACCTCGAGAGCAGTAGCAGTACGCAGCCTCACGACTTTACGTCCTCCACCCCGACATATACACCGAAGAAAGGGCCGCCCAGCCTACCACCTATTGACACATCATTCCAACCTCGGGACTCGTTGAGAAGTGCCTGGTCGTTCGGCCCGGATGAATCGCCGAGAACTAGTCCAGTGCGGTCACCCAGGTTGGAGTCGGTGGACACATCATACCCTGGCGCAGCGGCGCGAGCATCGCCTACGACGCCGACGCTATCAGTCAGCCATAGTCGACACGGCAGCACTGCCAGCGGTATTGGAGGAGAGCAGGGGATTATGGAAAGCTTTGACGCATCGGCTTGGGGCGAGAGTATACGAAAAAGCTTTACGACCAGACGACCTCGCCGAAGCAGTGATCGAGGCGATCGAAGTGATCACGACTGATGGAATGGATTGATTGAAAGAGTGCTGTTCGTATTAATTATTTGACGAAGGCTGATGACTGAACATGAGGGAAAGGCTTCTTTTTGCGTTGTGTGGCTTGTTTCTTCTCTGTCCTGTGTATAGATGGGTAAGGTTGCCTTCCCTTACCTTATGAAGGACCAACTGAAGGCTGGGCAGTTTTGACCGGTACATAGCGAGGGCGTTTTGATGGCAGAAAGGACTAAGACCACAGCTGAGGGAGGTTGAATTGATGGACGATAGATACCTACCTAGACACCTAGATGGATCAGTTCTGGTCAAGAATCACAATTTCATACGATCCATTGTTCAAGCGTATCTGTACTACTAATACCCAGGTAGGCAGTTATAAGTATAAGGTACGTGCCTCTTTATGATATGGCCATCCAGTCATACAGTGAACCCCTTGGCCTTGGTTCGAGCGCCAGGCAAAACGGAGGCCCCCAAAGACTTGACTTCACTTCCAGCAATTTTGTGTTAGGACCTTGAATCTGTAAATGTGATTTGATATCTCAGGTTGTTATGTACTGTAGTGTGCGGGCATGGCATCCCACCCCGTTCAAGTTCATAACAGGCACGTTCCAGCTCAACCCTCGCGGCCGTTTGTTTCCGCGGTCAAATTGCGCATACCTATTGCAGGGCACAAGGACGATAGAGTTCCGGTCGCGTTTCTCACGTCTTTTTGACGCGCAGATGAAACGGACGACAACATTAGGTGCATACCTTATGTAGCTACCTAGGTACCTGCCTTGGTTGCGGGATATCCTCACCCCGGAGTATATACCTACCTAGGTAGGTACGTAGTAGTTACATACATACCTAAGGTATTGGTAGTCGGAAGGTACCTACCAGAGATAGACCGGGAGTCCCGAAACGAGGTGAGGTGATTCGGTCCTGAAACGCGGGTTGGAGATCAGAGCCGAGATGAAGCACAGAAGAGACAAGAGCCACCAAACAGGAAAGGAAGGACATGCTGTCTTTCCACGTATCAGAGTTATTTTAGGGGCCCATCTGGAATTTCAATTGATCATGAACTCAATCCCTCCTGTAAGTACCTACCTGACGCATCGCTACCTGTACAAGTAGGTACTTACTATACCTGGTGGGTGCCTGGTACAGTAGGTACCAATGCACCTCAAACAGGACCTTGGCTACAGGTGATACCTACCTAAAGTAAGACTCTGTAGGGGAGTGCATGTTGTGCATGTTGGGGGCTCGATGGTTTCGTTGTTCGGGCTGACGCGCGTATGTTTCAACTTTGATACTAGAAGTAAGTAGGAGTAGGAGGAGGAGGAGTAGGAAGCAAGGGTAAGCCTGAGGTAGGTTTGTACATATTGAGTGCTTCAAGGCCGTTCAGCTGCGCCCAGGCCAACTACCGTGCGTCAGGTACCTTGGGTGCTGTCCCGGCAGCTGTGGAACGCGTACACAGGTACAAGTCTAACAGTATGGGTCTCTGGATCGTGCATTGAGCATCCAGCTCCAGTCATATTGCTGCAACAACGCCGGGTCCGTGAGAAGCACCAAGAAGCGGAACCAGGGAGACGCGAGGCCAGACCGGCGACCGGCAGACCGGCAGACAGATAGACAGACAGACGACAGACGCGATGCTGAGACTCAGGTTAGTCGTTCTACTATCCCGGTCTGTCTGTTTGAGTCCTGCCCCTCGACAGATTGCAAGTCGTTGATCATGTCTCTAGGAGCATCTGGCACGAGGGGAATCGCCCTGGAATGTTTCCAATCAGTCTCCAACATGGTTTCGTCGACTGACACCAACCGATGGAACGAGACTGGGATCATGTCGTCTGTCGTCTGTCGTCTGCCGTCTGCCGTCTATCGTCTGTCGCCTGTCCACATTACGCGGATTCACCCGTTGGTCCTTGCGATGTGCACGACAACGTCTCCATCTATAACATCTTAACATCTGTCAACTGCTCGGGAGACGGATTGACGCATCCTTCGTCCCTCCCTTTTGGAAAGGAATGTCTCACTGACCTCTCAGGTGGGCTCCTTTTTTGGCTTCGTTGCTCTTGGACCCTTTCTTCTTCTTCTTCTTCTATCTTCCTTCTCTCCAAGACCACGGTGCTCGGACTTCTTTTGTACCAGATTCCCCAGGCAACTCGCAGGAGCCCGGATACTTATTCACTCATTTACAAACTATTCGTTGCTTCACAGACCGCATTCTCTCGCTTATCAAGCCCGATCGTCTCTCGACCTGCTGGCCAACGTCGAGATTAATACGTGCCCGCAAAGGAAACCTGTTTATCCCCCATCTACATAAAACTGGCTTTAGTCCCCGAGATGTCGGTTGCACAGTTAGTCTCCCTCTTCGAGACTTTGAGTTTCAATCCAGAAGCAGAAGAAGCATTGTTTGTTAAACCTCTATCCAGGAGCTTTCGCAATCATTCCTCCTCGGCTCCGTCGTCGCGAACCCGCCAGGCTCTGCAGACCATCTTCCATCACAACCTCCTACATCGATTGTCAGCCAAGAGCTCAAGTTCAAGTGCCATGAGCTCCCCTACGGCGTCTTCGTCTTCTTCCGTCCGAACTTCGCCTAGCGCATCCTACAGCAGCTTCCGAAGCCCGGCACGCGAGCTGCACAACATTGTCGCCGTCTCGCCCACCTTGAGCGCCTCCAGTCCAACCAACTACCTTCGTCGACAGCCGTCTGCCATCGACCTGGCTTTGGAACAAGAGAGATACGCCGACCACGCCGAGCTCCTGGGTCTGGGTCTCCTGGAACCAAGACCCAGAGCCAATACCTCGTCATCCACCTCTTCCCAGCCCTGTTCCATGATGGAATTTATGCATGAAAGCATGCAGACGCCCGTCGTGCTGGACGGCATCTTCGAAGTGCTGGAACGAGCATAACATGCCACGGCAGATCAACGAATATGCAAGCGGTGGAGGAGAAGCTACCACTGTTGTCATGCTCCGTCTACGAATTCTACGGGGGTGATGACTTTTCTGTCTGAAAGGAGATTTTGCGTTGCTGGGGGACGCACCGAACGAAGGTTATGAATATATGTTTGAGCGAGGCTTGGTGGTTTATTCTCGGTAGCAGTTAGGGACGGATTGAAGGATTCTTTGGGTTGAATTGGGATTGGGATTGGGATTTGGATTTGGACGGTTCGGTTCGGCTTGAAATTGCGCGAGCGATAGTTGAGCTTGAACAATTGGATTTGCAGAATGGTTCCTGGTATGGCGGCACTGTGCCGATCAAGCATGGCCGTGACGCCTGTATATGTCGGATCGTTGTGGCTCGGATTGGAAGATACGGGTACATAGAATCGCTCATAGAATCAGCTGCCTTGTCAGCCTTGCGCTTCGCTTCAGCCTCGCGCCTGTGGCTTAGTAATTGATTATATCAGCGCCAAGCTTCGGCCTCCAATTCCAGTGCCAGTGCTGGAGTGACTGACCCCTCTGGCTTGGATGTGATATGAGAGTGTCTGAGCCTTGTCGGCATATTATCTTTCGTTTGATACTTGGATCCCTGATATTAGCCTGACCTCTTTGACATCTGCGATCAGGTTCCTGTTCACTTTCTGGCAGGCTCAAGCATGGCTCCAGAGCAGGACTCGTCCGACGAGGGCTCCATTGACTCTCAACTTGAATGGGAGTTGGAAGAAGGGATCCCACAAGTCGACGACCCATTCATCCAGAAGTATTACGCCGGGAGACAGGCGCTGATAGAGCAAGAAAAGAAGCAGCGACATGACCGTCTGTTCAGGCAGACGATGACGCCTATGGCTAAGCAGGCAGCCAGGATCATGTCGTCCATACGTCGACGGGAATTGAAAACCATCTGGACTTCGGAGTTTGAAGAGAGCCTGATGGACAAGAATGGCGGTCACCTGTACCCGGGAATGATGTTCACATTGGCGCGCGATCGGATCGAAACCACTGAACTATGGAAGATCATTGAGCGCATGCCCAAAGGGGCCTTGCTTCATGCCCACCTCGACGCCATGGTTGACATCGACTGGCTGGTGGATCAGGCCTTGGCGGAGAAAGGCTTCTGCATCCTCGCGCCTGAAGCACTCACCGATAAAGAGAAGAGAAACACCGGCTTTCTACAGTTCCGCTACTATCCTGAAGAAGAGATCAAGAAGCAGCAGACCCCAGCCAATATCTGGACTACAACCTACACACCAAACACGCCGGTCCCTATCAGAGAGGCACAACGGTCATTCCCTGATGATGACACCACGTTCAAGAAGTGGCTCATCAGCAGATGTACCATTACCCCCGAGGAATCCTTATGCCACCACCACGGCTTGGATGCCATCTGGCGGAAATTCCAGAGCACTTTTCTGGTTATCGGCTGGATGCTCTACTATGAACCTATCTTTCGACGAGCCGTGGCCAGGATGCTCGGCCAGTTGGCGGCCGATGGCATCACCTATGTTGATTTCCGCGCGGCATTCAAATTCGAGTATCGAAAACAAGGCCAGACGCAAGGGCAAGTAGGCCGATTTGACGACTTCTTCACCGCATTCGGCGAGGAGATTGAGAAATTCAAGCAGACAGAGGCGGGAAAGCATTTCATTGGCGCACGCATGATTTGGACGGTTATCAGAAGGATGGATAATCGAGCCGTCGCCGAGTCGATGAAGGAGTGCATTCGGATCAAGAAGAAGTTTCCTCGTCTGATTTGCGGGTTCGACTTTGTCGGACAAGAAGACCAAGGCAGGACACTGAAGGATCTGACGCCCATGATATTTTGGTTTCGGAAGCAGTGCGCCGAAGCTGGAGTCGAGCTTCCCTTTTTCTTCCACGCGGGCGAGTGTCTAGGGGATGGGGACAGCACTGACAACAACCTGTACGACGCCATCTTACTGGGTACTAGACGCATCGGGCACGGATACTCGCTATACAAACACCCGCTCCTGATCGACATGGTCAAGGAAAAGAAGATCTTGATCGAGAGTTGTCCGATCTCCAATGAGATCTTGCGCCTGTCCAGTTCCATCCTGTCCCACTCTCTGCCGGCCTTGCTTTCGAGGGGTGTGTCCGTGTCGCTGAACAATGATGATCCCGCCATCCTGGGACACGGCAAGAATGGTCTCAGTCACGATTTCTGGCAGGCATACATGGCCTTTGAAAACCTCGGGCTGGAAGGGCTCGGAGTCATGGCGGAAAACTCACTGAAATGGAGTGCCATTGAAGACCAGAAGTCTGCAGAGTGGACGAGAACTATTGGAGAGGGCTATATGGGCAAGGGTATCAAGTCCAAGCTGCTCCGTGACTGGCGCTCCGAGTTTGAGAAGTGGTGTCAGTTCGTCGTGATGGAATATCCTCTTGAGGCTGACAGCGATGAGGATGATGATGCTTACGATGATGATGATGATGATGACGACGACGACGGGGACGAGGATGATGAAAGTGCAGACGATGCCGATGAGGAAGACGAATGATAGAATGAATGACCCAGGCATCGGAGCATCGTAGCCATGGATGAATGGCAGTGATTCAACTCACTACAAGTAGAGTCGTTCGCTTTGTGGGCCGGCGAGTGCTTTCAACTTGGACAGATATATACTGAATGACAAGGGATGTTTTGCTCTTGTGCGTATATGTATACGGTAGGTATACAATAGGCGGTCTTGTCTGTGGTCAAAGGCAAGGCTGTGAGGCAAATAATGGTGCCAGCAGGACCGGCATAGAGGGATGGGCGCCGGGAGCCTGAGCCTGAGCCTGGGCCTTATCTATGGCGCCCCCTACGTGCCCCCGAACTACAGTGAACAGTACAGTAAATCTCGGTTAGAGCGATGGCATATTTTAGACCGATAGTATCGCTATATAGCCCACATCGTAATACCAAAACGCCAAGATACTTACATAACCCTCTCGTGATCTATAATTCTAGCCTAATTTGGACTAGCGCGCTAGTATTTGCTTAGAAATCGTTACTTATAATTCAGAAATCGTTACTTATAATATAGAATTAGCGCCTTGGCACTAGATTTCTACGGTATCTGTATAGCGATACCATATAAATTTCCTAGAAAGCTAACGATATAAGCTAATAACCATAAATATCGTTATCTACACCAAAAATTTCGCCGGCTGCGCCGGCCTATCGCTATAACCTGCGCAATCGCTATAAGGCCCTATCGCTCTAACCGAGATTTACTGGTACTGATAAAGTTTAAGGTATGTACCCTCCTCTCAGTCCCTTGTTGGCTGGTCCGTTCGCCCATCATTCCCACCACTAATAAGTAATTGGCTGCCATTGCGGCAATCATGTGCTGCCAAATCGCCATCACGGGTCTCTTTGGGTCCTGGCTTTGGTCAGTCGGCCAGTCCCCAGAGCCTATAACGCATCGGTGTCCTAACCGATGTGTCGCTATCTCAGGTAGGGCGACTAAAAGTCATAGGCCGGTGCTGGTCAATCATGCCTTTGTCCCATCTGCCTGTTTTCCCCGACATCAACCCCCTTCAACCGCGCCTGCGTTTGACCAAACGGCCACCAGACTACATGTCCTTACAATGTTGGATCTACTATACAGTGCACCTCCTTGTGACTGGCGTCCACTGAGAGCGTCTTGCCCTCTCTAACTGCGCTCAGAGGCACAAGTTCGAGCGTCGGTGAGAAGAGACCATCGACATCATAGCCGGCTCTCATTATATGCATCTTTGTCCGATGACCACACGATCACTGTTTGTCCATCACAACTTCTAGATCCTCCAACATGACCGCTGCATTACCCTGATCGTTGCATCTGAGGCCGAAAAGGCACATTCTTCTTCACCATGTCGTACTTCCTTCCATCCTACTTCCAGAAGCGCCTCCTTCGATATGCCCTCACTCGCCTTGACTTCCTCGAATCCGACGAACTCGATCTTGATAACCTTGGACTTACCTGGGGTCAGAGAACTGTGGTCGAGCTGAAAAATGTCGGCATCAAGGTGAAACGGCTCATAGATGTCTTACAGCTACCGCCCTCCTTCACCCTTACGCATGCTTCGATTAGACTCCTCCGCCTCACTCTCCCCGCAGATCTACACATTTCTGGTATCGAGGTCGAAGTAGAAGGCGTGGAAATACTGGTGGGCGTGAGATCAAACCAGCAAACCGATACATCTCGTTCAAAAGGAGGTCAGACACCCAGCAAAACAGACCGTGCAAATCTCCCCCGGTTATCTTCGCCAGCCATACACGATCCGGGTGGCCGATCATCACAGCATCGATATGGAGGGCCTCTGGAATTGTCCCAGGTCATCCCAACTACGGAAGATTTGGCCACTTCGTTTCTCAAAGATGAATCGCCCGATGAAAGAGAAGAGTTACAGGCGGTACTGGAGTCTCAGTCCCAATACATGCATGAGTCGGTATCGTCCGCACCAGGAGAAGATGTCGGTCTGGGCATGCCGGGCGGGCTGTCATTACCTACATTTGTCGCCAATTTCTTGAAAGGGGTGGCAGACCGTCTATCGGTCAAGGTGAAGGACGTCAGCGTTGTTCTGGAGCTGGATCTGTCTCCGGCCGAAGGGGTTCCCGCAGAGCCTACCAAGTTCATGCTGTCGATAGCAAGGATATCAGTCGATCCATTGGCAGACACAGAGAGTCCCGATGCTGCTCCCGATTCGAGGCGGTCAGTCACTGTCGATGAGGTACAACTGTTCCTCCTGTCCGAGTCCGAGTCGTTCTCCGAGTTCTCGGGTTTCAGCTCCCCCAGACAGTCCAGGTCACGGCCGAAACTCTCACATCCAAGCGCCCAGAGCGATAATGGCGATCACGTTCTATCTAGCAATGCCAGCCTGAGCCAGCAGTCAGACCATTCCAAACTCTCTCCTCCATTAACCAACTCCGCGTTCGGACTCGGGCTCAACGATGCTGCACTTTCCGAGCCGGAGTCGGTGGAACAGCGGTCAAGAAGCATTCCAATCCGACGGCGCTCGTCCAATGGAGTACAATCCGTCGACAACAGAGCGCGCTCTCAGCAACTTCCGGAGCCGCTATATCAAGACAGCATCCAAGGGCTTGACTCCGAACATATGCCGCCCGAGGACCTGGCGGAATCGAGGGTGTTTACTCACGATGAGGCTGAGAGCATGTATATGAGCGCAGTGAGTGGTCAGATGAATATGCCCGGTGGTTGGGCTTGGTCAAGCAATGCTGCCGAGACCCAGACGGCATCCCAATCCACGCCACCTGCGAAGAATTCTGAAAAGGAGCTCCAGACAGCAGCCGAAACAACAGTCGATGCCGACGAGAGCGTGGTGCCAGTCATTCCAGAACAGGCCCGGTTGCCCGTTGAGCCGGAGGTACCCACTGGCGAGACTGTGCTTGAAAGCAACCTTGCGTCCTATTACCGAACGCGAATCCTGAACATTGATACCGTGTGTTTGAAGGTCCCCGAATCACACGGCCAAGCCACTGCGACCGAGTCTGCACAAGCAGGGGCGCCGCTACGTCTACCTCGCAATGCCGCGCTCTATCAGAGTCGCTCAAGCGCCGAAAGAGGTGCAGGCAGCACATTCCTCGGCGATTCTCGCCTCCGTGGCTTGCGATCTCCATCGCAGATCCAGGCTACTGAAAGATCAAATCATGCGATTAGCGTCACCATAGGGCGAATCTCGATCGATCTGGACATCGTGGTGTCCAAAGTCTTGGTCAAAGCCACCCAGACCATTAATGAGGCTCTGCCTACCACTTCTTCCGGTCCCAAGCCGTCCCCTTCCACGGCCAAAGCCGCGCTCCCTACAATAGCCATTCAACGCGTCGAGCTCAATTTTTGCGAATCGGTACCGAGGAAGCCACCGATAAAAGTGGCGGTCCACTCGATCGAGTCGATGTTGGGTCCTGATCCTGCTCTTCTGAAATTATCGTTCGTCATGGTATCTTTCGCACCGCCGTCCATGCCGGAAGGTGCCCAACGCTTGTCAATTTCGAAGATCGTCATGACGCACGGTGCTACACAAGTTTTGTCATTCATGGACTCGGTCAATGTTCGAGACTCGATAGCATCGAGCTCCATGTTGAGGCCGCACGACTTCGTGGCGACAATATCCAGAAACCGATATGAAGTGCAGATGAAACCTGTCCATGTTGTGCTAGATCTCCTGGTTATAGATGACGTCCTTAGCCGAAGCGGCGGGCTGAGCTCTTTGTTGGACTTGGGGAACTCCATAATCTCGACCAACACTGTCAAAGGAGCAGTTGGCAAAGCCTCCCCTGAAGTGGGCAGAACACGGACAGTCCGGTTTAACGACTCGCAGAGCAGACCACGATCAGAGAGCGATCCATTGTCGCCTCCACCGAAGGTAGACATCCGGGTCTCGGGATCCGTGATTGATTTGATCGGTTCCGAGTCCACGGTCCAGATCAAGACCTCGGCCATCAAAACAATCTACCGCGAAGGCAACGTAAAGCTGGTAATTGATGGTGCGGCGATTGAGGGTCCTCTACTGTCAGAGTCCAAGTCTCGTGGAGACATCTACGCCAAAATCCGCAACATTGAGGTTCACTACTCCAACTCGCCTAATGACGACGACCTAGACCGTCTGCTGTCTCTGATTACCCCTTCTAGCGACAAGTATGATCAGGACGACGATATCATGGTGGATACTCTACTTAGACAACGTCGTAAGGGCGGAGTGTTGCGCCTGACCATCGGCGAACTACAGGCTGGCGCGGCTGGCCTGCGGTGGATTCCTCTTCTCACAAAGGTCGCAGATGAGATCTCAAAGCTTTCGTCAGTGACAAAATACCTGCCCGAGGATGATCGCCCGGGTATCCTCACCTTGGCCTTGGTCAAGAAATTCGACTTTCGATTCGACGTCGACGAGCAGTTTGGACCTCTCCGGCTGAAGGCCGATCTCATCGAGGCAGCACATATCAACGTGCCCGCTCTTGCGGCCGCCCAAATCACCAGTTGGGCAGTTTCACGAGCTGACAATGATATCTTGGTTGGGGAGGTCATATCGCAGAGCAGAACGCTCATGGGCCCTCCAATGTTTATGTGTCGGTTTATCGCCGACGAAATGGAGCCCACGGTTCGAATGAAGCTTTCCAACACCTGCCTGGAATACAAAGTGCCGACACTGGTGGCGTTGACTTCATTGTTCGACCGCCTCAAGACCGAAGAAGCCATTGGTCAACACAACGCCACATCGCAGCCTCCAAGTCCAGCATCTTCGGGCAATGGAGATGGCAGCAACCTTGCCAGGAAGATCAGATTTTCCCTGGCTTTCAGAGATTCGGCAGTTGCATTGAATCCAGACCATGGTGTGGCAAAGGGCCTCTTTGTCTTGACAGATGCTGTTGTACGCCACGAAAACACAAAACATGGGTCGACAAACAACCTAGACATCAAAAAGGCTTCTCTACTCATCATCGATGATGCGTCAACAGCAGGACAGGACTCGGCAAACGTGGATCATAAACTATACTTTGAAGAGAACGATCAGATCCAGCAATTGACCAAGGCCGGGTTTGTTCCGGTTGGAACCATGTCGGCCGCTTCGGCTTTGATCAATATTGTTGAAGACAAAGCTACCGACAAGCCTCAAATTGATGTCGAATTCCGCAATAATCTTCTGTTCATCGAGACATGTGCTGATTCCACTCAGACCATGATCCAGATTCTGAGCGGCTTAGCACCTCCTGCGCCACCTTCACAGGTCGCCAAATTTCGTACGGAGGTAGTGCCTATCCAGGACATGCTGGCCTCCTTCACTGGTAACGCCTTCGTGTCTGAGCCGGGGCCGGAGTTAGGACTCACCGCATCAAGAGATACTCTTGTCGGGGAACCGCCTAGCTCCGACCAGGACTACGGCGATGAAGAGGATCACGACTATATGACAGACATGTACGATGATGGCGACGATGGCGACGATGCTGACGATGAGATGACCGCAAGCCATGTGGAGTCTGATTTGGGTCGATCAACAATAAGTGAATCCCTTCATATAGCGCCGGTCGAGGCCACAAGTGCGGGTCCTGATGAGATGACCGAAAGCATCATGGTCCATAGTATGTTGGATTTCCGGACGGATCACTTTGCCCCGAAAACTTCGGTCGGTGGGACTGCACATCGGTGGAATTCCACTCAAAATACCTATGGTCTTGCCAGCGACGCCCTTTTCGAGCGGTCCCCGGTTAAGGTCCGGGTCAGGGATGTCCATGTAATCTGGAATCTCTTTGATGGGTATGATTGGCAATCGACCAGAGACACCATATCGCAAGCAGTCAAAGATATCGAGACCAAGGCCATGGCCCGACGACCACGAAGCAGCAGTCGAAATGCCGGAGCCGACGATGAGGAGGAGTCGGTGATTGGAGACTTTTTGTTCAATTCCATCTACATTGGGATTCCGGCGAACAAAGATCCTCGAGACTTGACCAGTGCCATCAATCACGACATCGACGACATGGTCAGCGAAACTGGCAGTTACGCTACAGGGACAACTATCACAGCCACTGCCTCTCGCCGTCAGTCTGGACAATTGCCGCGTCAAAAGCGACTCAAACTCAATCGTAGCAAACACCACAAGATGACTTTTGAGCTCGAAGGGGTTTCTGTGGATTTCGTGGCATTCCCACCAGAGAGCGGTGAGGTTGAAAGCTCAGTCGATATCCGGGTCAAGAAACTGGAGGTATTCGACCACATACCCACGTCGACCTGGAAGAAGTTTGCCACCTATATGCAAGATGCCGGGGAACGGGAAGTAGGCACCAACATGGTACATATTGAGCTCCTCAATGTGAGACCGGTTGCTGATCTGGCCGCCTCGGAGATGGTACTCAAACTGAGTGTGTTGCCTCTCCGACTGCATGTTGATCAGGACGCGCTCGACTTTATGAGTCGATTCTTTGAGTTCAAGGATGATCGTAGCCCGCCCTCCACAGGCCCGTCCAATCCGCCCTTCTTACAGCGGGTGGAGGTGAATGCAATTCCGGTCAAGCTCGACTTCAAGCCCAAGAGGGTGGATTACGGCGGACTGCGGTCCGGTCGCACCACCGAGTTTATGAACTTTTTCGTGCTGGACCGTGCAGACATGGTTCTCCGCCGCGTCATTTTGTACGGCGTGTCTGGCTTCGAGCGGCTTGGCATCATGTTGAACAATATCTGGACACCTGACGTGAAGCGGAACCAGTTACCTGGAGTTCTTGCTGGCTTGGCTCCTATTCGGCCTCTTGTGGACGTGAGCAGTGGAGTACGAGACCTGATCACAGTGCCGATTCGGGAATACCGCAAAGACGGAAGGATTGTGCGAAGTATTCAAAAAGGTGCCTTAGCTTTTGCGAAGACGACAGCTACCGAATTGGTCAACTTTGGAGCCAAACTGGCCATTGGTACGCAGCAAGTGCTGCAGAACACCGAAGGTCTGTTGGGTCCGCAGGAGTATCAAGAGGACATTGATCCGGATGATGAAGCGACCAAACAGATCTCTCTCTATGCTGATCAGCCTATCGGTATAACGCAAGGGCTGAGAATCGCGTATGGAGCTCTGGAACGGGATTTGTTGATAGCTAAGGATGCGATTGTGGCCATCCCCGGGGAAGTGATGGCGAGTGGAAGTGCCACAGGAGCCGCGAAGGCCATTCTGAAACAGAGCCCGACCATCATCCTCCGCCCGGCGATTGGAGCCACGAAGGCTGTTGGGCAGACACTTATGGGTGCTGGCAATACGCTGGACAAGAAGAATCTGCGTAGGATTGACGAGGTACGTTTTGACTTGCGTTTTTTCGGGGGTTTTCTTTGCTCTTTTTGGTGTGCTTACTGACTGGTTGGGCAGAAATACAAGCGTCATTGATCCGCGAGACCGTTACCAGGCATGGAAGGATTCCTCGTCAGGCTTCCAAGGTAGCCATTTGGGTTGGGGGCCATTCCCACTGAGCAAAGGCTTGGAGGTCAGGCCATAAAGGATGTGATGAAGAAAGTGAAGCATACAGCATGGCGCAGCGCAATAAGGGTGTTTTTTTGAATGCATGGCCTGGGATGGAAACTTGCTAGATTGTTGTGGATTGCCGTGAACCCTCATTTGACGCCCATGAATTACGAAAACACCCGGCTCGACGGACAAACGACAAAACGACACGACACGAAAGACAAGAATTGATGAGACTGCATTCAAGGAGGGTCGAATATGCATCTGGCGTTCACACTGCGTGGGATTGCACTTGAATGGGGAGCGCAGACGGAAGCGGAAGCGGAACTGGTCAGACTTGGACATATGCTCTCCGTCTATGTGATTTTTGTCTCCTTCATTCACTATTGATTCTTGTGGAGAGTTGCATTATTGATTGAGTCTTTTATGAATATAAGCATGAACATGAACATGAAGGTGCAGAAGGAGAAGGAGAATGATATCATGTCCGATTAAGCCTGAGCTGAACCACCTGTATATCGTGCGTGACCAGTCCGAAATGCCAATGGATCAGATGATGGACTTTTGAACTTTCGCGAGCTTCCTGCATCGGCGACAGGCGTAGCGTACTGCCGAATGTACAGGTAGGTAGGTACATATGATGTAGATGATTGGATCGACGAGGCTGTGTGAGGTTGTATACGAGGCTGTGTCACTCCTTACTTGTCGATGTGCCCCATTACTGCTGTTCTGATTGGCGCCCGAGGTTGCCCTAGGTTGACTGCGCCTAGGTACTACATGTTAGGATAGGACCTGCAACCACCACCTACGTATTACAGTGAAAAGGGTCTCGCTCGGACTTTTCGAACCAATGGAACATGATGGGTCGGTCTTGTCCTGATTCGCTGGATCGTTTGGGTTCGTGAGGCTGAGCTTGAGGCTAAGGCTGAGACGGACAAGACGAGACCAGGCCAGACCACACGAGGATTTGGTACGATATGTACGATATGTATCGTATCTGCTTGGATATCCGGGGTATACGGATATACGGTTATACGGATATACGTATCGATATGCCGACATATCGTACCGACATACCGTACCGATATGATTGGTTGTTTTTGTGTCGTGGGTTGTGGGTTGTGGCTGTCGTCTGGATGCTGGATGCTGGATGTCGGTGTTTGGTTCATACTGCTCGCTTTGGAGGAGGCGAACATGAACACTGCCTTCCTTGATTGCTTGTTTGCTTGTTTGCTTGCTTGCTTGCTTGCTTCGGTCAGCAATCTGCTCTGGCTAGGCTCGGTCTTCCACATGGTACGACATGCAGTGCAGATCTTCGTCGAGCCACTGCCACATGGAATGGACCCCACCATGTGCATTGGAGACTGGACCGTGACTGTGCTCCAGCTTCCCCTTGGATGTGGTTTACAGCCCTGCTGGCTGGCTGGTAGGCAGACTTGTGGCGTATCGAGCGAGGCGAGGCGAGGCAGTATTACCTTTTGGCCACACGAGACATCGACATCACACAATTGATGAGTTTCAGGCTGATGGCGCATATTGGACTAACTAAGGTGGATATCGGCAGGTGTGATGAAGGTGGTGTAAGTCTGGTCTGGACTCTGTTTTGTTGTGGATTGATGATATATATAAAGACCTGGGAGGAGAGTGGATTAATTCTTCTGGTAAGTTCATGTCAAGTCAAGTCAACCACTTTGCATTGATTCTTGTCAACTCTACATACGTCCGGCTTTGTTCATTCTCGTCAAGTCAACCATCCAGCCTACACTACACTACACTGCTTGCATACCTACCTTATACGGAAGAGACCAGAACTTAGCTTATCCACCGACTTGTCTACCAATCGCAGAAGACACTTGACTCTATTTCTTTGGATTTGTTTGATCCATTCACTGCTAAGACAAGGACGATCGGATCGACAGTGTCATAGTCAGGTCCGGACCAAACAAACGAACAGTCGGACTGTACGGCGGGCGTCAAACCAACCCCGGTGACCGACGTCCTTCACTGCCCGACTTGCGAGTTCCACTTTCAGTCTTTCACTCCCAAAGTCAAACTGTTTGTCTTGACTCATCAGACATCCATTCACGTTCGGGTTTGGGCAGTGATATAGATATGGGAGACCCAGTCATCTGTTCAGCATCGTCTTTCCATTCTCTCTCTTCCTCAACCACAGCCACAACCACAAGCACGACAGCATCTCGAGCTCGACACTCGACCATGGAAATCTTGCGCAGATTTGGCACGAAGCGATCAAAAGCGTCGGCTTCGACATCGATTTCAACATCAACACCACCACAATCAAAGTCTGCAGAAGGACCCTCTCCGTTTCTGTACAAATCGAACCATACCAATAACAACAATCACACGGCCAATCCATTCACCACCCCGTTAACAACAGCTACTCGACGACCACCACCTCCTTCATCATCACACGACATGACGGGCGCGCCACCACCATACTCAGCATCACCATCACACAACCCTCCAGCGGCCTTTGGTTTTGGTCCAACCATCCCAGTCGCAACCGACGACTCGCCATACTCATTCCTCCGCGAATTCGACACGGTCTTCCTCATCGACGACAGCGGCAGCATGGCAGGACGCAGCTGGCACGAAACCATGGCTGCCCTATCAGCAATCGCGCCAATCTGTACAAGCCACGACGCCGACGGCATCGACGTCTACTTTCTCAACCACCGCAACCCCACCTGCAATCACTCCCCTTTTTCCTCCTTCATGTCCTCTGACTCTTCCACGTTACACTTGGGCGGATACACCAACCTCACCACCACGGCAGCTGTGCAGAATCTCTTCCAGACCGTCCGACCTCTGGGCGGCACTCCGACAGGGACGCGCCTGAATCAGTTGTTGAAACCGTATCTCGCGCACCTGAAGGAGTCGTTGTCGTTGTCGGTGCCGGTGCAATCTGGATCTGGATCTGCATCTGGAATGGGGAGGAATAGGGATAGGGAGAGGGAGAGACCAGTGGTCAAACCGCTCAATATCATCGTCATTACCGATGGCGTGCCGAGCGATGATGTCGAGTCGGTGATTGTCAGTGCGGCCAGGAAGTTGGATAGCATGGGCGCCGAGCCGTGGCAGGTGGGGATCCAGTTCTTTCAGGTCGGGAGCGAGCCCGAGGCGGCGGAAAACTTGAGGGATTTGGATGATGCCCTGGCTGCTCAGTATGGTATTAGGGATATGGTTGATACGGTGCCCTTTGGTGGTGCTGGGGCTGGGGCTGGCGTTGGGGCTGGTGTCGGTGCTGACGGTCAGGAGTCGTCGTTGACTGCGCAGGGATTGTTGAAGGTTTGTTTGGGGAGTGTTGTGAGGAGACATGATCGGAGAGGTATCTAGAGTTGAGAGATACAAGACTGGATAGAGATAGAGAGAGTGTATGGGTGTATGTGAGTGTGAGTATGGATACGAATAAGAAGAAGAGTTGATTGATTGAGTGAGTACCTTACTATGAATACCCATGGTCACTGCTATAGTCCAAATATGGTTTCCAATGGTTTCCACTTACACTCCCACTTGTTATGTTATGATATAAGATATACAATCCACTCGGTCGCCGGTCGAGAGGTACAGTATGCACAGTTTGACAGACAAGTGACAAGTAGTTACATGGAGGTCATGAGCCATTTGATGGAGAATCAAGTCAAGATAGAGTATCTCATTGATGGTATCTACCTCGTTCCCCGGATCCTGACGAATATGCTGTTCGAAGTCTCTGGTGGTTGGCGATAATAGTAATAATAGTAATAGTAATTGTGATTGTGATTGTAATATCCATGTTACTGGAGTATCTGATCTCATACACGTACCTCGTACCTAGGTACGTATCAAGCTCTTATGCAAGACGTTGATTGTTGTATTTGGGCTGCCTTGCTCATCTTAGACTCACATGCAAGACGTCGATTGTTGTGTTTGGGCTTCCTTGCCCATCTTAGGGATATAGTATGGGGGCGGGGCAGGGTAGGAACGAACATCTGACGCTGCTTGCGTCTACATAGTTGCTTGTGAGAGAGAATTCGGGTAGCACGATTTTGCAAGTGTAGATTTGGGCCAAGGGACGCAAGTCTGATGATGGGAGTTTGTGCCTTGGTCTAAAGGTGACAGGTGACACTGGGACGCAAAGTCGGAGCATAAATCTGTACCTCCATGAACTTGTACCGATGTGTGACAGGTCGGTTATCTCGGGTCGCTGTGCTCGGGACGTGCGTACATACCTCTGAGAGGGGCGTGCTGCGCCAACATGTCGCGCCGGTGTCAACCAGGTTTGATGTGTCACGATATCAGCTGAAGGAGCGCTGTTGGTTACCAAGCTCCTTCTACACTGTATGCTTTACCTCACTCGCGGTCAAGGTTTGAGATACACCTGTTGCACAGCTGTGGACGAGTAAGGGTTCGATGGCTGTGGCTGCCATGGATGTCTTGAGCAGTGCAGCGGGTCGATCACACTTGCGCCTCTTGCTCTGGGGTCACACGCCCTCGCTGTGAAACTGGGGTACAGAGAAACTGTGACGCAAATAATGTCAGGTTGTTCCAACGGTCGAGGTTCGATGTCTCGGATCGAGGACAAGGTAGGGCTCCTCGTGATTCATTGGCCCGCGTGGGTTTCAGTGTCCGGAAGGTGTGAGACCGAAACGCCTGTATTCTCTCCTTGCGTCTTCTGCCTGTGGTACGCTGCTGCTGTTGTCCAGTTTTGAGGCGTCTTGTCCCATCGTTTTCATCAAGGCAGGCCGCTCATGGTATGTCTGGGCCCGGGGCTGACGAGACATGGCCGAGAAGCGCATTTGAGGCCAGCCGATTGAAGGCGAGGTTGGCGGCTGGAGACGAGCGAAGCGAAGCGGGAAGAGACAAGAGAAGATGCTTGCAGAGTCCATTTTCAGATTAAACTTGGACGCGAGAAAGTAGGCGACAATTGCGAACCAATCGATTGTCGCGTCACCAAATTTGAGTCTAAATTGCATGCGCCACATGGAGATTTTGTTCGGTCTTGACAGAGACGCAGCTTCAGCTTCAGCTTCATTCGTGTTGTCATTCTGCCCAGCATTGGAGAGGCGCAGGCAATTTCAATCACCTTTATCACCAATTCACCACCACCATTTGCCTACCTCTCTTACCATTGCCTTGCCGCTGCTACCAGTCCAGTAGTACCGGTACACGCTGGCTGACGCTAGCAGGTTTCGGCGCCGCCTTTGCCTTGTTTTTCACCTTGTGTCAGTGACACCCGCTCTCCACCAGTTCCTCTCTCGGCCTGTCACCCGTCCAGTTTCAGCCGAAGCAGTTCATCCCAGCCCTCTGTTCGTTCGCTTGTCCTCTTCCTCTAGCTCCGATTCCAGCCACCTTTGTTCGAATCATCTCTCTGTATCGATAGGGCATGGATGGGTCCATATCATATCTTCGCTAGACGAGCTTGGATGCCAGGGACCCAGGACTACGGGAGACAGCGACGAGCACATCACGAACTTACGTAGATGATTGCACTTTTGATCAGACCCTGATCTCCTGTCGCCCCGTACACTTACGTACGACACGATAGGACACCGGGAAGTAAGTGAGTGGGTGGTTCACGAATGCGGTTATGCCGGGATATACAAGTCTACGGTCTCCTACTACTACCTACACTGAGTTGCTGTCCTGCGTTGCTATTCATCCCTCGCATTCTACCTCAAACCTTCAATCTCTCTTGCCTTGGATTGCTCTTTCTCTAATACTACCGTCGTCTACTGACGTCCACTTGTTCTCTGTTCACTCCGTCCTTCCCTGACCACCTACTACTAATGCTTCAGCAAGCGCCCGGCCCCCATTGATCAGGCCTCACCTGCTTCTCTATCCTCTCCACCCTGTAATCACCATCATCAAGCGCCTGACATCACTGTCTGGTCCTTCTATTGGGCCTTGTTGGGCCTTTGAACGTCAACATTGCTCCTGAGTACTCGGACAATTTCTCAAACACGCGCAACAATCCGAAACTCACACCCAGACTTGACGTGACCCATCGATTCGGGTTTCAACTCTCCAACATCGGCCTCGAGCGTGGTTACAGAGTCCGCTGGAGGCAAACACACGCCATTACTGATGATGCTGCCCTCAATGATTTGAGCCAGTTCAGCTCCGCCCACTCAGCAGAAGTAGCATCCGATTTGAGCATCCACCCTTTGGCTACGACGGATTCGTGCCGCCGTTCTGAGCCTGAGTGCAAGGCCGTCGACTATAATTGCTGGAAAGGCGGCCATTCAATCGAGTGTGCCGACCATCAGACACTCTGCGTTGTCCAAGTCGCCGGCCTGGAGCCTGTCTTATCGCGATATTCCTGTTATTGTCTTCATTTCCTTGTTCACGGTCATCCATGATATCCTTGTGTTCCTCTTTTGATCAGTTCTGAATGTCAGGAGTCTGGGTAAAGGCAAGACTTGTGGGTATACAAAAGTTCGTGTGGTTGGATGCCAACCTATCTAATCCTGGGCTGCCACAATGTCGCCAACGACTCTCGTTACTTTTCTTGTGTATGTGCACGATCACGACATTATCCTTCTAGAACCAAGCTGAATTGCAACAGTCGTACTCCTCCCTCGACCAGGTCAGTGAGCCTATATGGTTCCTGGGACAACTTCTCCGCTCCGTATCCCATGCAACGGGATGCGCGCACGGGCCCTGAGCATTGGTCAGGCTGTCATAGCTTCTCCAACATCATCTGCGACGGCGACCTGCAACCCGCTGTCGTTCCCAGGGAAGGTGGTCTGAAGATGGGTGGGACTTATTGGTACTATGTATGTATCAATCATCTTGACTACTCTTCTCATTGCACTCTCCGACTCACGTCCACTTCTTCCTCGCAGTACAAACTCGACGACGACGTTGATTTTCACAACTCGGCTGAGCCCTGGACCACCTTTTGCCCACTGCTGCCAGGTCAGCTCGTCAACATTCTAAACGTCCCATTCGCTCTGAGCAGTAGCCGGTCTCGAAACGACAGTGTCAGCTCTACCAGCTCCGAGTTCCGTACCATGGATCCTGCCGACAAGTTCATGAACCCTCGTCCCGTGCCAGCGAAGCCATCATTGCCGCGCTTGAATACTTCGCCCAGTCTTCCCCAGCAAACTTGGTCCTCGTCCAGCTCGCCAGCCAGCCACAATTCGGCTAGAGGGAGATCGGCATCTTCACGGGGTCCATCCACTCCGGGCAGTGCTAATACGTTGAGAGTGATGCGAATAGCCAAGAAACCATCCTTCCACAAACTCAACAGATCCTCCTCTCGCGGGAGTAACAAGTCAATTGGTATCATTGGTGCCTTTCGGGCCCTGACATCTCCACGTCTGGGGAGTCCTGAAGGGGCCGTGGACCGTGGCCGTGCAAAAGTTGCCCAGCATGATTCAACCGGCAATATTAATCGCACCACATCTGAACACAGTACGACGCCCAAAAGGCAGCCACCGCCTGTTCAACTTCTCAGCGAATCTCCATCAACTCCCCGGCAACTTGCTTTGAGGAAGGAGTTTGACGAACAATCGGAAGATGCGCTGGTCGCATCAACCTCGTTCGGGCAACATCGCAGACAACGGTCCATGTCGCGAGAGCCATCTTCCTTACGAAGCTCGCTTTCTTTGGATGACATGCCGGCACTTCAACCCCTCTGTGAGACTGGAACGCCGTATCAGCCGTTGGAGACATTGAAAGAAGTGGCTTCTACTACAAACACCCCTAGTTGGCCTATAACTGCTTTGAAGATTGAAATTGCGAGGCCGGTTGACGACAGGCCGTGCCCACTCGACCTGGAGAAACGGCTGCCGACTTTGCCCAACACTCCGTCGTCCGCCTATCCCCCCAGCAGTTCGGACGATTCTCCCTTAACCGGTCTTGCACTCGATATCGGTGCCCTTGAGAGTCGTTTCTCTAGCACAACCATCGAGACTGGATCATGTACTGGGAGCTATATCAACAATGAACAGAGTCGGTTCTCTGACTGGACGTGCGGCACCACGAGGCTCTCTCCTCGTTCTGATTACGCTTCGAGCACTAATACCGACTTCGACCCTGTAAGTCCCGTTGCAGAGGTTAATGAGCGCTTTAATGCTATCAACACCATCAACGTGCTACAACGATCCGATTGTCACGACACGCGTGGGAACGGGCAGGCGCCCTCAGCAGTGGAGGATGGATTACCGTCGGAGCTCAGCTTTTCTACGCTCAGCTCAATGGCCTCGTCCACTGCTCCAGCCTCTCATGAGGACATGGACAGTGGCAGGGATTCCGAATTGTGTTGGAGTAAATTTCAGCATTACAGCTTGCCGACGGAAAATGTCGGGTCAGGAGCGACGTTAAAACTCCCACCTGCAGACGCTCGTGTTGCAGCTTTGGCTGTCGATGAGCAACATCGTCCAGAAGCCTTCCAAACTCGGGTGGCCGCCTTGGACAGTCCAGCGTTGCCGCATTCCACCGGCATGCAGCAACTTCTTGATGAGCTGAGTTATCTTAGCGGGATAATTCAGCAGAACTGACCATTGCTCAACCACCATTGGACGGACTCACGGGCTTTTTGTTTTTATCTCTTGGCTGCCGGCAACTGATTGTTTTCCTTTCCCTTTTCTTCATGAGGCAGCTAAAATGGTTCTTGGGCAATGAGCACGTTACGTGCCATGTCAGGCTGGCTTTTTGGGGTCTATACTGTTAGCAATATTTAAAAGAAGGGTCAATTTGTCCTCAATTTTTGGAAGTCACAGGTTGCACGAATTATGGTACGGAGGGTGTGGACTCAGATGGCACGAATTTCATCACGGAGTTTCAGTTGGAAGGCTGGTGCTGGTGCTGGTGCTGGGCGGTCAAACTCGATGCAGAATTTGTTCCTGCACTATGAAAATGTGATATGTAAGGGGACAATGAATAAGGATAACGTGTAATGGCAATGATCAAAGACAGAAGAGGAGAGGCAGAGGAAGAAAGAGAATAAGGGACAGAGTGTAAGAGTAACGGACCGAGAAGAGGAGACATGAGAAGCACAAGGCTGCAGGGAGCAGCAAAAGCTTGGCACGGATTCGTTGATGCTCAGTTGAACTACAACTTCAGGTCGATCTTAAATGACAGGCTTCTGTAAAGAATAACAGGCGCATAGATGGGTTCAAGGTGTCGGCAACCTCCCAATTCCACATCAAGAAAGACTTCGGTTTTATGAATAATGAATGTCGCCAAGCGCAGTCCCCTTATAGATTCATTCTGCAATCATTTGGCCGTCACATCACCAACAGTGAAGATACTTCGCGTCAACAGTTTACGCGTTACCTCCCACTGGCAAGGCTAAATAAATAAACCAGCAAACGTCGCATATCAACTTCACCTCACTTGCAACCACGACCAGCTATGAGTCTCTCTGCATATGAGATACTCTGAAGACCCCTCCGTGACCCTCCAGCGGTCTATCCTTTCCTCCTTCACTGTGTTTGTTCAAATCCATCTCTCCATCCATCTTGAACAGGAACAATGCATATCATTGCCGCCCGCTCTCTTAACGAGCCATGTCGCGTCGACCTGGTATCCTATTGTCCGACAATGGACCTGATCGCAACTGTCACTCCAACACGGCAGGCGGAGAGCCAGAAGATCAAGGAGGTTGTCGACGTCTGGAGGTTGAATGGCCAGAGAGTATTCGGGGCAACTTTTGAAAGTCAGGATGAAGATGGCGCTGAAGCTGACGGTACAGTCGACAGAGGAAGCCAGACAGACAACAGAGATCAATGGAAGAGCGCTGGATTTGTCCGGGCTTTGAGTTGGAGGACAGATGGTAAGACTTCCTATCTACGAGGCCCCTTCCTTCAATGTGCGTTTCTTCGCCGGTCTGTGAAGCCAGGTTTCTTGTTCTGTCTCTACGGGTCATGTCTGACGGTAGCCTCATGGCTATTCTATGGCGAAGACAGACTCCTATTACTTGGCTCTCGCATCTCGGCCCACGATCAGGAGTGCAAAAGCTGACACGTGCCAACGCAGGCCAAATCCTCACAGTTGTCTGCGCTGATGGTACCATCTCCTTGATCAACACCTTTACCGGCAAGATCGCGCATCGTTTCAACGCTCTTCGAAGTCTGCAACAACTGCCAACGCCATCCATGAGTTTCAGCGCGTCCCAGTCTCCTCCGCAGGCTCGAGCGAGAGGCTCTACCAGCTCAGGTTCCAAATCTTCATCTCCTCCTGTACGACCAGCCACCGTATCTTCTGTCAAATGGACCAAGCACTTTGCCTTCCCACAGGGTGACAAGATTCGCTCCCAACTCGATCAGTCTGATGAACCGGTCTCGGTCGACGAGCTTCTAGGTCTCAAAGTCGACATGGAGAACATTCTCAAGATCTCAGCCCACTTGCCCGCAGCGCTAGCCGCCATCGACGTCGAAGACTCCCCTCCCAAAAGTTGCCACTCTTCCACCGCTTGGTGCCGCCGTCGACGAAGATGTCTTCAGCTCCCGGGCTAGTATCGACGCCATCTTTCATGCCGACGGCTCAGGCTCCGGGGGGCTCCTCAAAGGTCGGGGATGTGAACGCACTCTTGGCCGGGATTGAGAAGGCAAACGGGAGTTGCGCAGTCGACCTCAAGATATTCGACTCCTTTGAGCTGGGTGCCATCGAAGTTGAAGATTTTGGTCTGAGTTCAAGAGTGGGAACACGTCGCGTGGTCAAATTTGATAGCCACCCCTTTCTTTCCACCGTTTTTCTCGTCATTGAACAATCCGTCCCCGAAGATTACTCCCAAACTTCGCTCCATCTGGTCAGCATGGACCTCAGCTTCATCCCTCAGACCGGTCGGAACCTGCCTTTGGTGGCAAGAAAGGCTACACGCCTGGGAAATCTACTACGATACATCGCCCAAATCCAGATGCAGATGGCATCGGAGTTGAAAGCCGCGTTTGAACTACCCGCCAGATTCTTGCGCAACATCGATGAGGCGCTGGCCGAAGGGGATCCAGATGCCGACTTTGCCTACGCCGCACACCATCTCGCCGTCACGGGTGAGTGCCTCCCACGTCTCAAGGAATGGCTTGTCGACGAGGTTGGCGAGAGAGGGCTCAAGAGATGGGAGAAGGCCGTGGGTGATTGTCTCGATCTTATCCGGAGAATGACCAGTGAAAACCTCATGCCGGCTTTGGAGAGATGTCATGTCATCTTGGACAGACTCCACGGGCTTGCCATGTACGGGCCTACGAGCTCCAAGTTGGGATTGGACGAACAGAGCGTTGGAAAGATCATCGAGACCGCAAATGCGCTGACCATATTTGCCGAGGATCTATTGCTCGACGTCGGCAACGAAATCAGGGAGTTTACGGCCTTCATGAAATGGATGAAATTTGAGGTCGAAGTCGAAGCTCTGGAAGAGTACAGCGAGCGGGCAGAAGAACTGCGAGAATCTTGGTCGGGCGAAAGTGATCTCATTACTGTGCTAGACTACGTGAGCGGTGCGATGAAAGACACCCGTTTGAAGAAATACATTGGCACTGGCCTTACCGAGCAAGATGGAGAAGGCAGTATGGCGGCGATCGATGAGGACACCGACGCAGGATTCTTCGCCAATTACACCAAGCGACGATCCGCTGGCAAACCACTCCCTACGCTTGCGCAACTGATCGAACGGATGCAAAACCAGAGCAATGTCGTGTTCGGACAAATTGCGGAGCACTTCAGGAAGAGCATTCTCGTCAAACGTCTGTTCGAGTATCCGCCGGGCTGTGACGGAAACAACATCGATACCAGAGTCATCCCAGAACAAAGTGACGTCTCCCTCTACCATCTTGTCAGTCTGTTCAAGGTTCACGATGAGAAGGACACTTTGCGCGTCGTGTCAACAAAGATGCGGCTCGACGGTGGGAAGAATCCGATACAGGAAGACAACCACACCGTCAGTATGTCCATACCGGGCGTGGAGGAGATTCTCGATGCGAAGATCGTCGATGACCGCGCGTTCCTGGTTCTCGCTACCACCGCTGAAGATGTGAGAATCTACCAAATGTCGATCACACCGGGCCAGGAAATCGAAGATTGGGACATTCGACAGGTCTTCGAAAAGGGACGAATGCACGCTGGAATGAAGCCGGCACGATTCGTGGTGAATGGCAGAGAGGGTAGACGGGCAGCTACGGTTGTGGACGAGGCAGGAATGGGATATTTGTTGCTAGACATCGACAGTGAGAGCGAAGTCGAAGAGCACAATGGGGAGAAGACTGAGATGGCGTCGAGCTGAAGAGATACTGGAAATTGATCATCCCAGCAAATCCCCCCTTCAGCGGCCAGTCAGTGTATAAGGTATTGAAAATGCTCGTACAAGCACAGAAAAGAGCAGAGGCTTCATTCGAAAAAAACCGTCGAGATGATCGAGCAGATGGCCATGGTTCGCAGTCTCCTTTCAGATAGGAGACTCCATGAAAGGACAAGTTCCCAAATCCAGACCAATGCCTCCTGTTCATAATGATTACAGAAGGCGTAGATAATGAGGCGGAAGGCTGTGACGTCGGGTCGACACATGATTTGCTAGGCGTCAACGGAGAAGCTTGGAAGGAACCGAATTGGGGTCCTTAGGAGGCCTGTTTCAGTTTCCGGGCATCGTTAGGGGACTGCCAGGCGGTTGGTTCAAGGCTCATGGGGTCCCGGGCTGAGTGTGGAGATACAGTACTGTAGATGGGATCTTGTAGATTCGATAAACACAGGCATCAGGCCAGGAAGGGTGCGCAGCGCAGTTGAGGGCACGATCGGTGAAGATATGAAAGCCATACTAGTAGGCAGGTCTGCCTGCGCCTGGAATCTGTCCACAGTTAACAGTAGTAACTCAATATGCGGTGAGTAGCAGGTTGTGCAGGAGAAACTATGGACCATGGTAGTGAAGATTTGCTCGGGGCCCTAGAGACTTTGCATACGTTTTTGGCTCGAAGAATGGGTTTGAAAGGACCTTAAAATTGCGTCTAGTGAGCAAACATTGCATCCATTATTGATGAAATGAGATGAGATGAAGTGAACTGAACTATTCATTAATATCCATTCACTTGTCAGTCGCCAGTAGCAGGCATCCCACCAAAGGCCACTCGCTCACTATCCTAAACTGCGGCCGCAAAACAAATCCACCTGCGACCGTACCAACACCGACACCCACTACAAACACTTCGTCCTCTTCTTGACCACCATCTCTCTCTCACTTGCATTCATTCCTCGTTCTCCTCACCACCTGCTTCGACTGTGTCACAAAGCGTTCGTCTGTCGCAGGTCGTTCTTTTCCTGACTTCAGGCTCCTCGCTATCTCCAATTTTTTCCTCCTTTCCAAGTGCGGTCTTCCATCCATCTCATTTTGGACTCCCTTTCTCCCTTCCAGGCCGCTGCCAAGTTCAGCAACCATGGACGTTACGGCCGTGCTCGAGAGCACATTTTCACCAGGTAAGATACCTCTACTTCTTTGTCCGCCGTTTTAGCCTCATTAACATTCAATAGATGCAACAATCCGTGGTAACGCCGAAGAGCAGCTGAGACAAGCCAGCGAGGGAAATTTTGTATGTCTCAAAAACAATAAAAATCCACCGGTTTGACCTCTGCTGACCTCTAATGCCCTCGCTTAGTCCGAGTACCTCTCCATCCTGTCCCGAGAACTTGCAAATGATCAAGCCAGTGGTTCTGTCCGACAGGCCGCCGGTTTGGCCCTGAAGAATGCTTTTTCCTACCGTGACATCACTCGATTAAGAGAAGTCCAGGCGAGATGGTTACAAGGCGTTGACCCTCAAATCAAGAGACAAGTAAAGGAGCTGGCTGTCAAGACTTTGAGCGCTATACCCGCCGCTGCCCTGTCGGCTGCCCAGCTCATTGCGGCCATCGCGGCCATCGAACTTCCTCGAAATGAATGGCCTGATCTGCTGCCTACACTGGTCCACAACGTGGGGGCAGGCGAAGATCAACTCAAACAGTCCAGTCTGACCACTATCGGCTTCATCTGCGAATCCGACGACCTTGAGCTCCGCGAGTCCCTGGTTGGCTATAGCAACGCCATCCTTACTGCAGTTGTTCAAGGGGCCAGGAAAGAGGAGGCCAACCAGAATGTTCGGCTTTCTGCTTTGTCCGCCCTTAGCGACGCAACCGAGTTCATCCGCAGCAATTTTGAAAACGAGGGCGAGAGAAACTACATCATGCAGGTCGTGTGCGAGGCTACCCAGTCCCAAGACACCCGAGTGCAAGCCGCAGCGTTCGGATGTTTGAACAGAATCATGGGCATCTATTACGACAAGATGAGATTTTACATGGAGAAGGCGTTGTTCGGATTGACCATTGCCGGCATGAAGAATGAAGAGGAAGACGTTGCAAAATTGGCCATCGAATTCTGGTGTACCGTCTGTGAAGAGGAGATCAGCATCGAAGATGACAATCAGCAAGCTCAACAAGAGGGTTCGACGGAATTGCGGCCTTATTTCCATTTCGCCCGTGTCGCAGCCCGAGAGGTTGTCCCGGTGCTGCTTCAGCTGATGACCAAGGTCTCCGAGGACGATGCGGATGACGAGTACAATGTCGCTCGCGCCGCTTACCAGTGTCTGCAGCTGTATGCTCAGACTATCGGAGGTGACATCGTCCCCACAGTTCTGGAATTCGTCGAGGCCAATCTTCGAAGTGAAGATTGGACCAAGCGAGACGCCGCCGTATCCTCGTTCGGTGCCATCATGGATGGTCCAGACATCAAGACTCTGGACCCCCTTGTCAAGCAGGCCCTTCCCGTCTTGATTGGCATGATGCAAGACCCGGTGGTGCAAGTCCAGGATTCCGCAGCATATGCCCTCAGCAGGATCTGCGATTATTGCTCCGAGTGCATCGACCCTTCGACACATCTTCAGCCACTCATGTCTGCCCTGTTCAACGGACTCATGGCCAATCCCAAAATCGCCTCCTCTTGCTGTCTGGCTCTGCTAAATCTGACTGAGCGGTTTGTCGGTGAAGATGGCGCTTCGTCGAATCCGCTCACACCGCATTTTCAAGATAGCGTCACCTCTTTGCTCGCTGTCACTGAGAAAGAGGGAGCCAATAACCAGCTCCGAACGGCTGCTTATGAAGTCCTCAGCGGTTTCGTCACAAACGCTGCCCATGACAGTTTGCAAATCGTCGCCGAACTGTCGAACGTCATCATCCAGCGTCTGGAGGCGACAATCCCTATGCAAAAGCAGATAGTCAGTATCGATGACAAGATCACTCTGGAAGAATTGCAAGTCAGCCTGAGCAGTGTCCTCCTGGCCATCGTTCAGAGACTTGAGCAGAACATCGCCCCTCAGGCCGATCGGATCATGCAGATCAACTTGGAGATTCTCAATGTCACTGGCACCACTTCCGTCCCCGAAGTGATTTTCCAGATTGTCAGTGGCCTTGCAAATGCGCTGGCTGGGGATTTCCTCAAATATATGGACTCCTTCGCCCCGTACTTGTACAACGCCCTTGGCAATCAAGATGCTCCTGATATGTGCTCGCTGGCTATTGGGCTTGTGAGTGACATTGTCCGTGCATTGGAGGACAAGGCTCAACCGTATTGCGATACATTCATGAACTACCTGCTCAACAACCTTAGGGTATGTGTCAATCTCTTACTAAGATCTCTGGCAATGCTAACTCTCATTTACAGTCTGACAAGCTTACCAATTCGCTTAAGCCGCCTATTCTCGAAACCTTTGGTGACATTGCAACTAGCATTGGGGAGCATTTCGAGACCTACGTGACTGTGGTCGCGCAGGTCCTTCAACAGGCAAACAATGTATCAGTTGCGAACGATGTCTCATTTGACATGCTCGATTACATTGTGTCGCTTCGATCGGGAATCGCGGATGCTTGGTCAGGCTTGATTTTGGCCTTCAAGGGCACGCCAAAAGGTATGGTGATCTCTACGCGCTTGCTAACGAGTGTACGCTGACATGACGGCAGCTCCGATCCTTTCAAACTACGTGCAACCGATCTTTGAGTTCTTGCAGACTGTTGCTCAAGACATGAACCACAATGAGGGGCTACTGAGAGCTTGCATGGGCATCATCGCGTAAGGATTTTCCTTTTTCGGGTTGATTGGAAGTTATTGACGTTGTCTAGTGATTTGAGTGAAACATTCCCAGACGGTTCTTTGGCCAATTATTACCGGCAAGAATGGGTTACGAAACTCATCAAGGAAACCCGAAGCAACCGTGATTTCTCTCCTCGAACCATCAGTGCAGCACGTTGGGCAAGAGAGCAAGTCAGGCGCCAGATTCAACATCAAGGTACCATCATGAATGCTTCATGAACTTGATGTCAGAGTCAACCCTCCTCCAAACATGGTTATCCATCCCCTGGCACCATCACCGCCGCCCTTAAGATATCCTTTGCCCAGCACTGCCCAGCACCAGCACCACCATCACCACGGCACAGCACAGCACCTTTAGAACCCCCTGTCAGAACGCTGATCACCGTCAGTGCAAGGCTATTTCTCATCACAAGCCGATACTATCATGGTACCATCGGAACATGATGACGAAAGACACCGGCCACTGCACGGAGAGAATGGTCATGTGGACACGCATCAACATGCCGACGATTCCCGAGCCATCAGCTATCACGCCCTCGCCTATGCCAGTCCACTCCCGGATCTCTCGTGGGTGCAATCTTATGGTCCCCCATCTGACCGATTCGCCTTGAAATCGGGTTGGCGCAGTTGGGACTAAGCTAAATCCCTGCCTTCGACGAGCTCGCCGCCTAATCGGGTGAGCGTGGCTTGCCGTTCGGCCTTGGACTTGGTCCTCCTGATCGAAGCCAACAGGCGCACCTCGAGCACGGAATATGACCGAGAGCCCAGCCCCCGCGTCTGATCCGAAGTCCAATCCTGTACCGGTACGTGGTACTTGGCGTAGTGGAATGGGATCGCGTCGACGTGGTTCAAGAGACGAGAAAATGATAGGCCTTTTCAGTGTCACGTTTATGCCACGGGAAGACATGGGAGGATAGTAGCACCGAAGCAGGATGGACGGATAGACGGCGAATCTGTTCCAGCAATTACCACCCCCATCCACACATCAACACCATGATACCCCCTTTTCACCCTTTCTTGCCATGTCCCTCTCGCACCATCGCCTCTTCCCCAGCTATCAGTTTTGTTTACTTCATTACGGTTCTTGATTCTGTCTGTGGAGAGAGTTCGCACCGGGGACATGCAGTTCTGTAGCGATCGGAAAGACCACATTCCTTGCTTTGCTTGAACAAGAGATATCGATAGACGGATGGCTCGATGGAGTGAGTGTGTCGTGACAGTTGCTGGATGCTCGTATTGTACTTCCGCTTTACTCACCAGGCCGGCTCGCTTCCACGGGATCCATTCATACAGACAGACAGACAGACAATAATTAAGACAGAGTTGTACCGTTAGAAGTGACGAATCCCGTCTCTCCTAATCTTATAGATGTTTCTTCTGCCTTGATCCATAAGGTATGACTGGGAGGCTGGTTGTATTTTATATTATGTTCTTTTCTCTTAGATAGGTACAGAGCAGGTCTGAGTGGTAGTAGTACTGTACATAGTCACTCCTTGACTAGTTGCTGGTTTTACATTTCTTTCGAGGGCTGGCTAGTTCCCTGTCCATGTCCATGTCCATGTCCAGATCTTTCCGAACATCTCCTCTGGGGGATGGTACGAGGCCATTATGACTGACCAGATCGGAACGGTTTTCGGCGGCAGATATAGATGTGCCTGTAGCTGTGATTTGGCCATTGCTATTGCCCGGAAGCTGAGGCTGAGGCTGAGGCTGAGCAGTCTTAGCATTCAAATCCCGATCATTTGCAAGGATGTTGCCATTGGGCAGCTCACCGGCTTCAAATGCTGGAGCGGGGGCAGGAACAGGAACAGGCGCAGATGGAAGTTGTTGCTGTTCGTCCTTCTGCTCCAGCTTCCTTTTGTTCTTCCTCTTCTTTTTCTTCTTTCCCTCTTGGGCCTCGTCTGGGTCGACCTGCTGCCCTGCATTCGCCTGCCTCAGTTTCTCTTTGTTGGCTTGTTGCGCTTTCAGCTTCTCTGACTTCTTCCGGTCGAGTTCTTCTTTCAAGGCAGCAGCGATCTCCAATCGTTCCTTCTCCCGCTTTTCCTCCTCGATCTCGAACATCTTGGAGATGGCCGGGAAGAGGGGCTTCATCGTTTTGATTTCAGAGACCTTGACCCGCATCAGATCGAACGCGATACCGATACTCAGATCACGCGCCTGGTCTGGCTCAATCCAGGTGGAAGTGGGCGGAATAGCCTCAGGCTTGAAGTTGCTATCAGGCTGCGCCGTCGTGTCGGTAGTCACCTCTGCATCGACATCGTCGATCAGGTCTTCTTCTGCCACCTGTTCTGGCATCTTGACACTACTTAGAACGGGAATCTTCTGATACCGTTGGCTGAAGTGTGTGAGAATTAAATTCTTCGCTTTCATCTTCAGTGCGACGCCCACCGCCTCGCCTGTCGTACAGTGCTTCTTGGCCATGGCGTCGCCTTCCATTCCATCATCAAACGTCGCCTCGTGGACTAGGACGTCCGAGTCCTCGCCGATCTCGCAGAACCGTTCGCTAGGTCGGCAGTCGCCACTGTACGAGAACTTGAAGCCGTTCTGGAAAGTGACTGATACCGCTTGAGCACCGTGACAGTGGTTCACCTTGACAGTTCGTAGCTCTTTAATAGGGATATCGGTTTGGCTGAAATCAAATGGAGTCCCACGCAATGACAACCCCTCGTGCCAATGGCAGGCTACCGGAATGCACAGCGACTCCGTTGGGATGTTGATGACTGATTGGTACTCGTCTAGGTAATCGATCATGTTGACCTCAGAAATCAAGCTGGGAGGAGATGGTCGTTGCTTGCCTTGCTCAGCGAGTCGCTGTCTGGCTTCGTAGGCAGCCTCGAGGACCGCTACAGTGCCGAGATGGTGGTCTGCATGAAGGTGTGAAATCCAGATCCCTTTCAAATTGTGCAATATTCCCTCCAGCTGTTCAGCGGTGTACAGTCGTCTCAGCTGGCCTAGTGTGCCTTCTCCGCAGTCGAAGAGATAGTTTCCCATCTCGTTAGGCATACGAAGGAGGACCGCCGATACGTTACGATATTTCGAGGGTGCCGCTGATCCGGTGCCGAGTGTGATTATCTCAGGTTCGACCAGATCGACAGTTGGTGTTGTTACATTGTGAGGATTGAGGTAAGGTGACATGTCCGTGGGTAAAGATTCCTGCACTTCCGGCTCCAAGGGCACGGCTTCTGTGTTTAAGTCTCGGTCGTTGGGGACTTCATTTTCATCCAGCAGAAAATTGGGTTCAAGATGTACCTTCAGGCCGCGGTTGGCCGGGATAATATCAAGGTCGTTGTCTCCTGTCTTAAACAGTTCTCGCAGATCCTGCGTCTGCTGAGGATCCCAGGGATGATAGCCGTGAAGATTGTCGTATCGGGGAACCGAGAAGAATCTGGGAGCAATATTCGATAGACGAAGGGAAGAACGGGCGCTCGAGTCGTGTACGATGTAGTCATGGCAGACCTCTGGGTCAGAAATGAAATGCTTCATTCCTTTATATCTCTGCACGAGTTGCTGAAACTGTGGATGATGCAGTACACCCCCGCGAGTCATCCAGACCGCGGCTTGCACCCCTTCCAGGAACACATCTCCTCGGCTGTCTAATTGTTGCTGGAGATCTGCTATGTAGTCAACCGACGGGAGGTCAAAGACAGCAAGTCCTCTCCCAGGACGAGTCGGTGACATGACCATTTCTGGGGTGATAGTCTTTCCATCTTCCGTCTGCACCGATTTACCGGCCACAAGGTCTTTGAAGATCGGGCCAGGAGTTAAGCCTAGTGCTTTTGCTTTCTCTAGGTCGAATGATCCGCGCTGTGCGTAGCCCTTGACAATGTATGACATCGACACCTCTTCTGGGAGGTCGGATGCCGGAGGAAGGCCTTCGACGGTGGAAGCAGGCCAAGGATCGCGAGTCAGCACTTCCGTATCCGGTGTCAATGGAGCGCTATTGTTCGGGTCGAAGCAAGTATATGAGACCAACGTCTTTGTTGCTGGATCGCGTACCCACACCACTGCGGGCAATGTCACATCTTTCAATTTGGATGCACGAAGTTGATCTCGTCTCCAATCTGAGTCGAACATGTTGTTCACCACATCTTTCCGCAGCGTCTGTTCTCGTGCCAACCGCGACTTCACCATCTCCACATCCGATCTCTGACCTGGAAGGGGACCTGTCTGGTACCCATTCTTTGCATCTGTGGAGTGTGAGGTGGGGTGAGGCGTAGGCTGGATGCAAAGAGCCCATACACGAATGTTCTCATCTTCATGGATCGGATTGAGGTTCGGATCATGGCGGTTCTGCTGGACATCGACCTCGTGGACCGACAAGGGCATTCCAGTTCGGAAGACGAAACGTCGCGCGCAAGCCAATGAGTGCATTTGCTTCGGACCTGCATGGATATGGAGTCTTGGACGTTTGCTAGAGCCTTCGCCCTCCACTTCTCCCTGTTGTATATCGGCCAGACTGAGAATAAGCCCAATCAGTCCGCCGTTATTCCATGTCGTCTTCCCTGCGAGAAACACTCCTCGCACTTTTCGAAGGCCAATTCCACGTTGTATGCATGCTCTCTGTGTACCCTCCGCAATCTCCCCAAAGACGTATCTTTTCGAATCGAAGTGAAGAATCAAGCTTGTACCTGGTGTATCGGACGTAGGCGTAGTGACGAATTGCAAGTGGAAGACTGTCCGCACACCAACACCTTTGAGACCATCTTGATGTTCCTTCATCTTTTTGGCTTGCGCCCGAGCCCGCCTTAACTGGTCTTCTGGGAGAGGCTCTCGATCTATTTGACGAGAAATTTTGAGCGGGAGTGGTCGACTGGATCGTAGAAAAGGACGAAATTCTTGGAGGCCACGGGTCCGCGCATTCAACTGGGCGCTGGATGTGTTAGACCTTGTAGTCTCCGTGTTGTGGCTTTTGAAACCACCATTCCAGGACAATGCTCTTCGTCCCAAGTGCGCAAAGTGGCTAGCGCAACGGTTTGTGGAAGAACGGCCTGTATACAACCTCCAAAGCCGAGATCTCGAAAAGCGGGAGTTCCAACACAACAGATGGTGTGATTTACCGCACCAGAGACCGCTTACTGGCAATTGCTGGCTCAACAACGGCAGTAATGTCTGTCGCGAGACGTTGACAGAGGTGGAGGAAGCCACGGCGACTGGAATCAAAAGGAGAGACTGGGGGTCAATGGCATGGTCAGGGTTCTTTTTCAACGAGTAAATAAAGCATAAGCCTGTCTGAGGCCGAAAACATGAAGAAGAGAGGCCCGGAAAATGAGCATCTACGAGTGTTCTAGGACGTAGGACAGGCCATGCAAAATGGTGTATAATAATAAAAAAAGTTCCCACTGCGCATTTGAGTCAACGCTACACGCGTCACACCTTTCCAACCACTGATGGGCGAGGTCAAAGGCAGACAAAATCATTATAGATGAGTATCTCTCGGTCTGCCGACTCTAATTTCTACTCTATGCTGGGACGTGATGCATGGAAAGTATGTGGATGCCTTCAGAAAATTTGTATTCGCCTAAATAATGTACCAGCCTTACAGGCGTAACCCAGAGGACAGTCAATGCGACTATATCATCCCATCAATCCTTCCCAAAATTCCAGGAAACTCAAAGCATCCTAGCCCATGTGTGCAGTAAATTCAGCGAGCCTCTCACAGGCGTCATCTAAATCGGAGCAGAATTTGTTGAGCCTAGCCAAACATTCCTCATCTGAAAGCTGCTCATCAGAGGAAGAGATAAGTTGAGTTGAGTCGTCGGAAACAGAGGAGGGAGAATCGAAGTACAAGGCGAAGGCTTCACGGTCTAAGACTACCGAGTCATCGACCCAATGTGCCTCCGACCGCGCACAGGCGTGCGTGACAGGTGCAGGAATTTCCGGTAGCTGTGGGACATCTTTGGACGGTTTTGAGGCGTAGAGTTTGGAGCTTCGCTTGCCCGATAGATTGGATAGGTCAAGTACCGGTGGTTCAGGCAACTCCGTTACAGCATAAACTTGGAAATCTTCGTTGGGAAGAGGAGTCATCCACGAGCTCGAAGGCTGCATAGAGGAGAAGTCCACAGGAGTGTCCGGGATGAGCGCCATGCCGACCTGCGGTTGCTGGTTGTGCATCTGATGAGTAGCCTCATGAGCACCGAAATCCTTCTTGATCATTTGCGGTTGAGGCTGGGAGTGAATGGGCTTTTGCTGCTGATTGTTGCTTTGGATGTTGGGCGGTGGCAAGCCAGATTGACTGAGCTCTTGAAGAAAACCGGCAAAAGCCTGCGAAGACAGCAACATGCGTGTGAGGTCAGTAAGCCGGTTGTTCTCCTCCCGGAGTTGTTGATTTTGGGCACGGAGGTCGTTCGCTTCCTGTACTTTCGCGGCGACCTCTCCTTCGAGCTGACCAATGTATTCTAGCAAAGAGGTTAGCACGTTTGGGTGGATAGTCTGGGGTAATGAATGATTATACCTTTTCTGCGCGAACGGAATGCACGAGCAGACACCTTGTTTCTGAGCTGACGGCGCTCCTTGCTGGAAAGCTTCTTCCCTTCCTCGCTAGCCAAGAGTCGTTCGTCTTCGTCCATCTCATCCTCATCCTTCTTGATACGAGGGTTATTTGACATGCCAGAAGATGGCGTCTTTTCCTCATCGACCGTGGAAGCGACGCTGGCTTGCCTCATGCGGTTGAGGACCTTTGAAATACTTTCTTCCACCAAAGGATCCTTGACCTGTTGCTGCTTGGTAGGCAGAGGGCCAGGGAGAGGCTTCTGGCCGTGGGGGCGTAGCTGCTTTTGCTGCTGACGAGCCATCTGTTCTTGCTTTTGTGCTTGCTGAGCCTTCGCCAGGGCCGCCTGCTGGCTATGCATACCGGGATAGATACGCTGAACAGGAGTAGAAGATGCACTGTTCTGGGTCAACAATGTATTTGGGCTGACAAATTGAGTCCCTTGTCCGGATGAGCGGTCAGAGGCAAACATGGTCGGGATATCGTTCGGGGAGTCTGCCTCGAAGTCCATATCGGATGGATTGCGAGAAAAGTCGAATTCGTCGAGGTTACTCAATGGCATGTTCAATGTTTCGGTTGGCATGATAAATCCCCCATTCCCTTCGTGATAGTATAGCCCGCTGGCCTTGTTGATGTTGAAAGTATTGGCTAATGCTCCAATTGGGATGCCGGTCTGTTGATGATAGGCATCGTATTGGAAGCTGGGTCCGGGAAAGGTCTGAGGGTTCGAGCTTGAAGCGAAGGTCGTGGCCGAATTCCGAATTGAAGACTGGGGCGTCAGCATCGGTACCGACTTTAAGCCAGGAGAAGTCGAGGCAGGTGTAAAATCATTCTCGAGATTGAGGAAAGAATCGTAGTCAGGGTCCATGCTGGTGTTGAGATGGGTCATGTTAGACTGCATTGCAGAATAACTCATACCGAAGGGTTTTGGTGATGGTAGTAGTGCGCGGCCTGGCAGCCTGCGCGGTTTGGATATTGGCTAAAAATAGACACGACTCTATCATGGGCGGTTTCGAGCGGTTTGGTATTGCAAATTCGACCTTGAGAGTTCTGTTAAGGTCAATTGGAAGGCGGAAGGGCGATTGAGGTGTTGATGGCGAGGGGGAGTCGAAAGGGATGAGGAAAGGAGGGAGTAGGAGACAAAGGGGATGAGAAAGTTGGCAGAGGAGCCCAAGAAGCGAGAGACGGGGACCGTGGTGGTGGTGCCGTGTCAGTTCGGGTGTGAGTGAGCACTGACTGCTCACTAGTATCAGGGACAGTACGTACTGTGGTAGGTAGCATTTTGGGGGCAATTGGGCGGCGGCTGAGGCTGTGCTGTGGTAAACTCACAGGCTTGCAACAACCTGACAAGATAGGCTTAAAGGCCCGAAACAACAGGCCCCAAGGAGCCACCTACCACCAAGCGACTGGTTGCCAGCTGACAAGGTGCGCGGAACTTCGGCAGTTCCATCTCGCCGTGATCAGCTCATCTCAACGAATCACTCGTTTCTTTAGACTCCCGCTACGATTCGAATGCAGGCCAAGGCCTTTGAATTCCAGGCTGCTCCGTTTGCTTACTACTAGTAACCCAACATTTAACATAATACTGATTGCCGGATTGCCGGAGTGCCTTTATAGGTTACGAAAGCGCTATGTGTGGTGAACATTCTGCTTGTCGGCGTGGCAGACCGTTGTGCACATCCCGGTTTTGCACTGGGACTGTCAGTGAACGGAGCCCTCCGATCACGTGATTGGGTCGTACATGTACTTGTAGATGAGCCGTTAAAAGTCATTTCGTCAGCTCAGCTTCCTACGAAGGCCGTGCCCCGAAACACTGGATGAAACTTTCCAGACATCAGGTACCACTACAACCGGCCCTAAAGCTTCAAATTCTGTCGGACTTCAAGTACTGGCGTTCTTTGCATCCTAGTGTGACTGTCGAATAACCCGGTATAAAGTTCCGTTGAATGACTTTACTAATAGAACGATTGCTATCATAGAAAAATAGCATGAGCTTGCCAGCACAACACACTTGGTACTGCACTGTGGCCTATACCACAGTACGTATATTGAAATTGAGGATTGTTTTCCCCATCACTTCCAGGTCTCTTGGCATATAATCCAACCGCGTAGAATTACTAGCAACATCATCCGAGTTTTCAGGTTCTTCCTCCCGCTTCCCCTTGCTTGAATTGCGAGTCCTTGAGGCACTGCCAGTGCAGAGTCTAGACAGATGTCTTTGAAAGTACGTGCACGATAATTAACTTTTCGTGAGTGGAGACAGAACTCGTAAGCCTTTGAAAATTGACCGAGTCACTAGCGGACTCTTCAACGGTGAGCCTTGAGTCATTTGTCACGTGACATGCCATCAAGCCACATCCTCGTACCCCGCCACTTGCGGCGGTGCATCTAATTGCTATCTTGCTGTCGCTCACCTGGCGCATCATTTTCATCTGACTAACAATCTTGCGGGCAAATACGACCGGCTCCTTCTTCCATCGCCTCATCTTTTATTCAAGATGATGTGTGTACATGATAAGCAACATATAACCCGTTGTATGTTCTAGCAATGTCAGAGTCTTTTCGACACTGTCCTCTTTCACGATGGGCGAAGCCACCTTCAGGCAAATGATTGCTTCACTCCTGCGGCAGACAAGACCGCAATCATTTCGCCACACCAAACCAAGTCGCTATCCTCAGCGTCAAATATCTACCACCGCGAATTCGTCGCCGTTGCCAGCCGAGTCTGGCGGTCGCCAATGGCAGGCCCATACTGTGCGGCCGTCCTCACAGACTCCCACCGAGCCATCTCGACTCGACAAACTGCGAAATGAGGCCGAACCACGCCCGTTTTCCTCATTCCTGACCGACAACTATTCCAGACAGCACAACTACTTGCGCATATCAGTTACCGAGCGATGTAATCTACGATGCCTCTATTGCATGCCTGAAGAAGGCGTGCAGCTTTCGCCTCCTGCACGATTATTGACAACTCCAGAAATTGTCTATCTCGCAGAGCTGTTTGTGAATCAGGGTGTGGATAAGATCCGGTTGACTGGGGGTGAACCGACAGTACGCAAGGATATCGTGGAGCTCATGCATCAAATCGGGAAATTGAGGAGCAATGGTCTCAAAGAGCTATGTATCACCACAAACGGCATCTCATTGCATCGCAAGCTTGACTCAATGGTAGAGTCGGGGTTGACTGGCGTAAACCTGAGCTTGGATACGCTCGATCCTTACCAATTCATGATCATGACCCGCAGGAACGGACATGATGCTGTTATGAAGTCCATCAATCGTATCTTGGAAATGAACAAACTGGGGGCAGGTATCAAACTCAAAATCAATTGTGTGGTCATGCGTGGGTTGAATGAGCGCGAAATAGTGCCATTTGTCGAACTCGGTAGGGATCAGGACATCGAAGTCCGTTTCATTGAGTATATGCCATTTGACGGGAATAAATGGTCGGAGAAGAAAATGATTAGCTTTAGGGAGATGCTCGCTCTCATTCGGGAGAAGTATCCCAACGCACAAAAGGTTGAGGGTCACAAAAATGACACCAGCAAAACCTACAAAGTCCCCGGATTCGTTGGACGAATTGGCTTCATCACCAGCATGACGCACAACTTTTGCGGGACTTGCAACAGACTGAGAATCACTGGGGACGGCAATCTCAAGGTCTGTCTGTTTGGCAACGCTGAGGTCTCTCTCCGTGACATCCTCCGCGAAGCAAACGATGGCAGTCCAATTGACGCCGAGGCCATGGAAGCGATCAGACACCTTGAAATGGGTCGGCGGGGAACGATTCCTGGCAGCACTAGCAACCTAGTTGTCTCTGAGACCGAAGCCAAACTGCTTGATGTGATCGGCATGGCTGTGAAGCGAAAGAAAGAGAAGCACGCTGGTATGGGCGAGCTTGAAAACATGAAGAACAGACCAATGATCCTAATCGGTGGGTAAGCCATGATATCTCATCCTTTTATCCCAGATCTATGCACATATGGACCAGTGGGGACGAGAAACGACAAATCTCACGACGGCGTATTTATACTGAATATATACCATGTTCATACAAGCATGCATCCCTTTTCAGTCAACTTTGCACATTCGATTGGTCAGTGGCCTTGCTGACAACCGTATGATGGTAGGTGACAACGTGCCTCGACTAGCTATGTCGGACTTTTCTCGCAAACCCTCAGTCCTAGGCTCACACGTGCATGGGAGCCTCTTTTCCATGTCTGCCATACCTGTGCATTTGTTAGAAAGATCGCAGTCGCCCATGATGTGGTCACAAGTCCGCAGGATTTCACATCTTTCCTCCCCTATACCGGTTCCCAAGCGACTGCACAGCCAATCAAGCTCTACGGGAGCAGGTCTTCGGCACAACGC
Source organism: Exophiala sp. LBMH1013 (assembly GCA_024611085.1). Taxonomy (NCBI): domain Eukaryota; kingdom Fungi; phylum Ascomycota; class Eurotiomycetes; order Chaetothyriales; family Herpotrichiellaceae; genus Exophiala; species Exophiala sp. LBMH1013. Next base: position 1,471,796 of record JAMFLB010000006.1, on the reverse strand, counting down.
TTTTCGCTTTCAAGTCGGACAGTCGCTATTTCGAAGGGTACCGTCGAAGGATCCGGAAAACATGCCGGCGACCTCATCGCGCTCATGGCATGAAAGTCGACGCCGAGCCAGCCCAGCCGGCAGTGCTCATTATGCCCGCTACTTGACCCGAGATATCGTGGCACGAAGGAATCTACGGTCCAGCACGGACAATGCCGATTTCAGCAGGTCTCGGTCTCCCAGTTGGTCAGCGAAGAGAAAACAGTCGACCAAGTCCCCGGGGCCTGGAACTGACAGCGCGTCTCCATTATCGACTGACACTGTCTCTCCAACAGAAGAACAACACCCCACGCTCACCCATCTCACTTCTACTGGAGAAGTACACATGGTTTCAATCGCGGGCAAGACCCCGACTGCACGTTCTGCAACGGCCACTTCGCTGCTTCTCTTCTCGCGGCCGGAGACCTACAGCACCTTACTGGCGGCGCGGCTCCGGAAAGGCGACGCGCTTGCTGTGGCCAGGATTGCGGGTATCCAAGCCGCCAAAAAGACTTCCGACCTGATTCCCCTGGCTCACCCCGGTCTCAATATCACCGCTGCTTCTGTAAGACTGGAGCCATTTGTCGGGAACAACTTACCATATCCCCTCACAAAAAAGACCTTGGGTTTGGATGACAATGCAAAGCGTCTGTATGGTGGGATGTTGATTACCGCGACGGTGAGTTGCGAAGGCAAGACAGGTGTGGAGATGGAAGCCATAGCTGCAGCCACCATGGCAGGTCTGACCATGTACGATATGCTCAAGGCCGTGGACAAGTCAATGGTCTTGACTGAGACGCGCGTAGTCGCTAAGAGCGGCGGCAAATCAGGTGACTGGAGGTGGGATTATCATTTGAACAAGAACGTGAAGGTCGACGAAACGAGCAAGGAGAAGGATCTGGAGGACTTGCATCAAGCTCTCAAAGATAAAGAGATCCAGGAACGAATCAAATCTCAACAGGCAGCGGTTGGGGACAAAGTCGATGTCCAGGATCCTCTGTCACAGGATTCGCAAACATCTCCCGGCACGATGGGCAACGATGCCGGTGCCGGTGCCGAAAGTGACGCCAGAAGCGGCTTGGTGTCAGCTGATGACTTTCGGGCTGCGAGGAGGGAACGCTTCGCTCTCAGCATGGCCGCCAGACGGTCGCAAGGGGTCGAGCATCAACCGAAGCCCCATGATATAAAAGAGAGTCGAGCCCAAGCACAGCCTCGGCGGCCTGAAGACGGTCCGGACGACTCGAAAGCCTGAGCGCTGAGCAGTGGTGGTACCTTGCATTATAAGATGCTTGGGTGGTTGCCTTTGCTCTGATTCAGATCCTTCGCAATGCCGAGGAACAAGATCAATATGACAAGCACTCTAGAGAGCGGGAAACCCTCTTTGATCATACATGGTCGTTATGTTACAACTTATAGTGACCCTATGGGGGTCTCTATGAGAATGTCCTGGATGAACGTTCTCATTATCCGAATGGAAGTACTCAATCCAAGTTACACCCAAATAAATCCTTTTTCAACCCAAGAGCATCGCCTCAAGCGCTAACGGTCAGGGTATCTTCTATGATTCTATCGTGCGCCAACCCATGCAAACCCTCTATACCCACGAATGCGGTCTATCTTATGCTCCCAATAAGTGAATAAATAGCAAAATCTATGTTATCTTAACCAAACCTGTTCATACACTCCTCCCAGAGGTCTGGTGCCAGCCAGTTCCTCCATGACTTTTTCCGAGACCGGAGTGACGAGCGGACTCCAACGACCGAATCGGGTCTTGGCCCAATCGAGGCAGAAGTGATGTGTGCGCAGAAACTCGGGCGGCTGGCGTCTCAGCGTAGTCGGGGGAGACGATGCCGGCATCATCTTCCCGCGGCTCTCATACAAGGTCGGCCCGATGGCAAGCTGTTCCAAACTAGGTCGACTCCCGCCCACAAGAGCAGGAAACACCCACTCGATGAACTTGGTAGCATACTCCTTGATACTGTAGTCGCCGAGCTGGCTGAAGACGTGGTTCTCGGGGAAGTTGCGGATATGAATTGTTCGGAGGTGTTGGAGCGTGGGCAGCGCAGTCTTGCGCAGCCGCACCATCTCGTCGTTCCAGGGAAAGCCCATGCCCAGTTCCACCAGGCTGGGACATAGTCGCGCGATGTCGTTGATCGATTCGACCCATAACTCCTGGCTGTAACCGCCGGCGCCGAAGGGTCGCGATGTGTCTAGACCAAGGTGCTCGCGGGATTGGATTCGAGATTCCAGTACGAGGGTTCGTAGCGTCGGACCGTGTTTGGCGATGAAGGTCGACGGTCGTTCGAGGATCGACCCGTTCTCAAAAAGCAGTGACAACGTGGCGAGGCCGCTGAAGGACATGAGGAACTGGATGATTGCATCTTTGACTGGCACGGTTGGGTTCTCGTGCCGGAAAAGGAAATGCTTCAGCGATGGCGTAACACGAGGAGTTTGAGGAGCTTCGGCGGACTGCATTGTCCAGAGAAAGGTGTTGGCGAGGAATTCTAGGAATTCTGCGCTGCCCGGACACGATTCTAGCGTCAGGCGATCCAATCTGCAGAAAAGGGCGCCCTCGATCACAGACGATGGGCGCAGTTTTGAGACGTCCAACCCGTACAGTGACAATTCGTGCAGGCTGCTGAAATCTTCCAGTCGCAGAGCGGATGTGAAGAACGTGTCCCTTGGCTGGGAGATTTGCTCAAGCGCGCCAGCTCTTGTCTGCTGGTATCGTTCAATCAACTCCTTCTCTTGTCCCAAGCGCAACCTTTTCAGGCTCTTTTTGTTTTCGTTTATGATCCTCTCAATCTCTTCACCTCCGTTCACAGTCCGACATTCGAGGCTCGTAAGGTTCCGTGGTATCGGGGTGTTTTCTTGCCAGGAACCAATCTCATAGAGCCGCAACTCCTGGAGTGAAGTGTCGTGCCGCTGGAGGAGTAATTCGAAAACTTGACGGGTCAACGCCGCCTGGTGTAGGAACCTGCGAGAGGTCAGAAGGCTATACGTTCAAGAAACAGGAAGATACTCACGAGAAGCTCGTCAGTCTTCCTCTAGGAATTTCGGCCAGTATTTCAGTCAAGAAGTCATTGACCGACCCTGCGATGGGAAACCCTGACTTCCGGCTGTATACCGAATGTTTTGTGTTCACGGCGCCATTTCTAACTGTAAGTTGTCGGATGGAATAAGTGACCGCGTCGCGGAACGGGGCTGACCCAGGCTTCCTGTAATTGTTTGGTCGAGGAAAATCGAAGTCTACGCTATGGTAGAGTCGATCCATAACACTGTGCTCAAGCGCACGGCATGTTCTCGAAAGGCTGTAGAGGTCCCTCCGCTCGTCCAGCTAGACAACCGTTATTAGGAACATAAGTATACGGCTGGGCTGGCTACCCACATAGTCGAAGATTTGGAGTTTCAGTTCATTTGGTAGATCCAGCAGCCGACAAGGCTGAGCAAACACGGACGTCTCCATAGCCCGCGGGCCCTTGGGAAACCCGCACTGGGAACAAGCACCTGTGATCTCGTTGCTCAACAATGCTTGGGATATGAGTATAGCAAGGAATGAGATCAGTAGTTCTTCTTGCACTGCAACTCATATATACCAAGGTACAGGTACGGAGCGGAAACCCGCAGTCTGACAAGATGGCCACCCGGAGCAGCGAGGGTGATCAACATTATATCAGATAGCACATTATGTCAGCCCGAATGGGTCAGGAGTATTCCAATCTCTCGATCCAAGCGCATCCAAGAGAGGACCAAGGGCCGGTAGGATACGGGAGAGGCGATGAGTGGGAACAATGCGCTGCCAAAGCGAGGACCACGCCCTGGAATGTAGGAAAAGCCATTGGGATATTTTAGTTTTATTGGAGCCGGCTGAAGATAGGACACCGAAACGAGCCCATTATGGCCGACCGCCACAAGGCTTAGCGGGCCATGCTCGCGCCTGCAACACGAAGGAAAGGCTGATGGAAAAAGCGTTGACATTGTACTGATGATTGTTGTAGGAATTTGTCGTGATGACGAAGAATTCGACGCCCGGTAGGCGACGGGTGGATATTAAGATGGTCTGTTTCAATGCAAATCCTCCGGATAGGTCCACCTTCTTTTGTATGCGTGGTATTTCTGACAGGACCACCCTTTGGACCACTTTCAAGGATAAGGTACCGTAGTTGACCGCCTCTTCCGCTGAGGCTATACTTCGGTCACTTCTCCTGTCTTGGGTTGCTCGCTCCGCTATTCGTTTTAGCAATCAGGGACCTGGCTCGCTTCGGACTGTGTTGAAAGGTGGGCAGCTCGGATCAACCCCATCAGTCGCTATTTCAGTCGAGAGGTAGTGTTATAGTGATAAGGCCCGCGTGAACCAACACTGCTGATTGGATTGGGCAAAGATTGAGCGGTATTCAGAAGAGCACAGTCCGGCGTACAAAGTAAGGTTGCGGTCAGCCATCAATATATCAAAAATAAATAATAAATACTTTCCTATAGGTTATATTCCCAATTGGTGACAGTAAGTGGTAGCAGCCCTTTTTCACCTTTGCATCGTCCGCAGTCTATTTGTCGCGCCGTAATGTGGCAGACAAGCCTTTTGGCTACGGAACAATGTAAATCCAGAGCCGATTGAGGAGTTGGACCTCAGCTTCCCACTACTCTAGTAATCGATAGGTTGCAGTCAATGGCAAATGAGAGTCCTCCAACTCTACCACTACTCTACACAGAATCCAACGTCACGCAGCTACACTCATTATTGTGACAAGGCGAGATCGAAGGGCAGGCCAAGTTTCGAGTTCTTGGAGACATCTGTTGGACTTGTACAGTAATTGTGCCTTGGCTCCTATCGTTGTTTTCATACCACGCTATATCATACCAGAAGCTTGGTGGGGTAGCGGACTTCCACTTGTCCTCATAACGCCTTTCCCGAGACCTTGTCGCTTTGTGAACAATTGGCAGTATTGCTGGGAGGACATTGTCTTAGTTTCCAGGAGGGATCCTCAGAGCGAACTGGATAATAATAAGCAGTACGACTGATGGAAGCACAATTAATTGTGAGTGGTGCTATATCCCTGACTTGTCTTTGTCCGATGAAATCCAGGATGGCGACGTTATCATCGAGCAGTTGATATCCCTAGTCTGGGGTTGTATTGCTGAAGCCCTCCACTGCCAACTGGGTTTCATTTCCGATGATGTCTATCGTTCTTGCCATATGCGCACAAATATGTCGCGACCTTCTGTCTCTGCAAGACAACACCACCTTCAGTGCCAGCAACTTCAAGCATGGACCACAGAGACGCAGATGCGGCTAGCACTGCTGGCAACAGTGGCACGACAGACAGCCTCGAAGAGCGGCTGAGGGTGGCTAGTCTGAATGCTGAGCACAATCGCGGCACCGGATTTCCTGCTGCTTTTGATTATGTTGAACCACCAAAGACTAATGCCACTGATATCAGACCATATCTCAAGACCCCGGAAGATGAGGATCGAGCCCTAACCGCAAGCCGCTCACAAAACCCGTCGCCTGCTCAACTCGCCTCAAACCAGACTCCACCCACGTCAGGTTTCTTCGAGCACTCCTCCACGGATGCCGAGATGGATCGCAAACTGCGCCAGAACAAGCCTCGCCTGCTCCTAATGGGCCAGCGGAGGTGAGAGAGGATGTGTTCTATGGTTGGGTCAGATTTCTAACAAGACTCAGGAGCGGCAAGTCATCAATAACCAGCGTCGTCTTCCACAAGATGCCTCCTCAAGAGACCCTCTTCCTCGAATCCACAACCCAGATTCAGAAAGATTCAATGCGGTCATTCATGGACTTCCAGGTCTGGGACTTTCCTGGACAACTCGACTACTTCGACCCTGCCTTTGACACCACCGAAATCTTCTCCGAGATTGGCGCACTGGTCTGGGTAATAGACGCTCAGGATGACTACACTGACTCACTGACCCGGCTGACCACCACCATTCTTAATCTCCAGACCACTTTCCCTCACATCAATGTCGAGGTGTTCATTCACAAAATTGATAGTCTCAATGAGGAATTCCGCTCCGACATCTATCAAGACATTGTGCAGAGAGTGGGTGATGAATTGAGTGATGCAGGCTACATCAATCCCAATGTCAGCTACCACTTGACCTCCATCTACGACTACTCCATTTTCGAGGCTTTCAGCAAGGTCATTCAGAAGCTGATTCCACAGCTTGATACTCTGGAGAACTTGTTGAACATCTTGGTGAACAGCTGCGGCATGGCAAAGGCATATCTTTTCGATATCTGGAGCAAGATCTATGTCGCCAGTGACACCAGACCCATCGACATGGAAGTGTACGAAATGTGCTCCGACTACATTGATGTCATTGTCGATATCACCGACATATATGGCTACGACCGCAAGCACGACAAGGTTCAGGGGGAGCAGATGCAGGAGGCAGAGTCGTCTGTCACGATTCATGACGGCACTATGATCTATCTGAAGGAGATGAACCAGTAAGCATTCACATTCTCCGGTTCAATTTTAGTTCTGACGTGTCTTAGGTATCTTTGTCTTGTCACGGTCATCAAGAATGATGAGGCCAAAGACAAGAAGGGCTTGATTGACTACAACTGCCACATCTTCCAAGATGCGTTGAACGCAGTATTTGCCCGAGCATGGGAAAAGGACAAGGCAAATGAGAGTGGCGAACATGGCGAACAAGAGGAACAAGGGCAACAAGACGGACATGATCCAGGCAAGACACCAGCACAAGCTCAGCTTGAGGCGCAACGGGAGAATTGAGGATGGGGGCTTATTGTGCTGGACTGTATCACGACAGTCTAAGCGGAGATGGTCCTGTTTACTGTATGAGATAGGAAAGATCACAGTCACCAGCCACTGTCACCTGAACTTATGTCACGGAGGAATGTACGCATGCACATCACCAATAGCTAGGATATGTCAAGTAGCTTTACGAGGGCCGGCGACAAACAGAGTGCGAACAGCCAGGAGATGATGAGACAGCAACATAGCATGACCACACCACTCAACACAAGCCTGAATCGAGTGATGTCTTCATTCCACAATACTTCCTCCTTCAATAGAGATAACAAATGATCAAGGCATAATGTTATTGGCCTCACGACAACCAATCGATCTATGTCGGCGTCGAGGTTATTGTCGTCGCACGGTCGCCGTTGTTGTCGTCGCCGCCGCCCTCTGTGTCTCTACCAAACTATGCCAAGACTGACATCAACCTTGTCAGACCCGCAATTCTGGTCAAGATGGAAACAAATTCCTTCATCTACATGCAGACTCGCTTCCCATCTGAGGCTGAGAATTCTATCAGTCTTCTAAAGGACGTTGACGGCATTGACTCCCTCGCGAACGACCTTCAACAGGACCAGAAGACCAAGAGATCGGCTGAGAACCGGACCCGACAGTCACTCAACCCGCGCATCCAGTTTTTACGCCTTTCAGCCATAGTTCGAGGACAGGTCGGAGTCTTGGGAGCGACTCCTCCATATCAACCCCTGCCACCGTCCTTGTACCGTCCTCTCACTCAAGACCAAGAGCAGGACTTGGAGAGGCCACCGGAGCATCGTCCGTCTTCACCCCTGCGCCATCTTGCCTTCACACATTCTCCCCCGGTGCATGACTCACAACAACGGCGCCATATAACCGACCCAGTTACCTTTTCCAGCCTTCGCCGCAATCCTCGCTTGAGGACTTTCAAGATGCCTCAGACCGGGTTTCAGGCTCTGATCTTATGTGGTCCAGGTATCGGACTTAGCACTTTCACCAGTGTGCCAGCAGAATTTCCCAAGGCACTGGTTGAAGTCGCCAACCGGCCCATGGTCTGGTATGTCCTTGATTGGTGCTATCGTATGGGCGTGACCGACATCACTCTCATCACGCCGCCAACATCGAAAGACTCGATCGCTGCAGCCCTCGCACAGAACCCATACTTGACTTCATTACCGTCGCCAACCCCAGACCTGCTAGCTCCTGAGGATTTGGAATTTACAACACCGACAGCCGAGCTGCTCAGGTTCCCGGAGGTCCAGGACATTATCAAGTCGGACTTTCTAGTACTACCATGCGATCTTATCTGTGCCATCCCTGGAGAAGCCTTCCTTGAGACATATCTCACCCGATTGGGCGGGCCAGGTGGTATTGGTAGTAGCACAGGCTCAGACCATGATGCGTCAAGAAACGAGCTTCTAGCTCTCGGAGGCGAGATGCGAGGCCGACGAGGTGGTCTGTCGATCTGGTACAATACCATAAACCGAGAAGAAAGCGTGAAAGGGGAGGAATGCGACTTTATGTGCACTACTAAACTCGATCCTGAGCACGAGATACCTCTTTCCAAAACAGCGTTTGCGCAAACTCAAGGGATCCTCCGGAAACTGGTCTGGACGATGCCAATGTCGGAGCTTTGGGATCAATGTGAGGAGAACAAGTCATGGAAGATCCGACAATCTCTTCTCCGAAAACATGGCGCTATCAAGTGCATGACGAAATATCGAGACTCGCATATCTACCTCTTTCCCCGCTGGGTGAAGGATTTTGCGAAGCTGAATGAGGACTTCGAGTCTGTTAGTGAAGATCTGGTGGGAACATGGGCAAAAGCTGAATGGCGCAAGCCTAGCTACCGGGCCCGGTTTGGCGCCAGAGAGATATTCTCACAGAAGCATGCTGCAGATCGAAATGATATCCACACTCATGAGCGGCCGATTGAGGAAGAACTCGACTTGCTCTCGCTCAGCAGCACCCAAATCACGGCGCAGCCACCGTCCGAGTCGCCGCCTGCGCTACGCACCGCCCGACTTGCCTCGAGAGTGCAGGCCGACACTGAAGACAGCATCCTTTCTCCCACCGACTCCCAAAATGGCGGAGAAGATGTCGGACCTGTACCTCTCGTTCCTCCCATCCTGTCCTACATCCTTCCATCGACGCCTGATGCGCCTTTAGTGCGTCGAGTCGACACGACCCCGCTCCTGCTGTCCGTTTCTCTGGCTCTGGCAAAACTGCCCTCGGCCGAAGAATCTCTTGCCGCCAAAACCCCGGTCTCGCCATTCGCACACCAGAGCAAGATTCACTCTACTACAACAATCGCCCCACGCGTCACGATATCCCGCGCCGATACACTAATCGACAGCAACGGCACGATCGCAACACAGTGCGTGATCAAGTCCAGCGTGATCGGCGCGTCGGTGGCGATTGGCACGGGCACTAGAATCACCGGCTGCGTCATTATGGACGGTGTTACGATCGGTGACAAATGTGTCCTGACCAACACGGTGGTGGGCAAAAAGGCCAAGGTCGGAAACAAGTGCTCATTGACAGGCTGTGAGGTACAAGACAGCAACGTGGTGACCGATGGGACCGAGGGCAAGGGCGAAAAGTATCTTGTGGGTGGCCTGGAAGATGAGATAGAAGACGAGGAAGGCATGGGTTTTGACGGTGGGGATGCCGATGCCGATGAGCTGGAACTTTGAGCAACAGCGAGAGCAAGAAGAGTGTAAGGACTGGTGGACCTACGACTGGCGCTCTCTACCTTATGTACTACAATCGGACTTTTTGGTCCCCGGTGGCTAGATGTGATGTCCTGTCGACGCCGCTCGATCCTGGTGTCGCTGGGCAGTGGGTATGTTTCAAAATGAAGCAACAGCCGCAGCACAGGCAATCGTTTGCTTTTCTTCACCTTCCTTTCTTCACTTCTTGTATTCAATCTTGCGCCTCTTCACTGGATCAGAAGAGAGAGCTTGTATGATTCAAGCAGGCAACTGCGCTACTGCAGGCCGACCCTCCTATCCGTCAATCTTTCAGCGATCTCTGGCCAATCGCCCTGACTAGGTATTTCGCGATGTGATTTCTTTCTGAAGTCATCCCGCTGAGGGATTCGATGAAGGAACAGCGACATCTGTCTTCGTAAACAGGGTTTGAAAAAGCGCTGAAGCGCCAGCGTTCTAGAGAAGTGCCGCTAGGGTGAAGAGATGGACAATCTAGGCATCAGTATCGCATCACTGCGACGAGCGCATAAACCTCTTATAAGAGGGCTCATTCCACCGTTATGAAACCGCAGGTAGGTAAAGTGAAAAGTGTAAAAGAAGAACTAGATCGCCTTTAGGACGTCCTCAGGGACTTATATAGGTACCTAGGTAGGTAAGGTGAGGTGAGGTAAGGTACCTGCGGAGTCCCAGTTTTGGTGTTCCTTATAGGCGGTCCGTGGCAGTTGCTACGAAGTGGTTCCGGGCGTTAGTACCCGGCGGGAAGCGGAAGTATGAGTGTGTGGTAACCCGCTACTGGTAGGCGCTCTCGGGACCCTCCACTACTGGCACCACGCGACCAGATCCTCCCTAGGCCATGGCCTAGAGTATATAAGGTGGTCAATACTACCGCCCTATGATTTGCACTTTAGGGAATTGGAAAGTTCAAAATGCTTTGGAGGGCGCTTAACAGAGTATGATCCAGGCAGTGTCTGCTACTACTAGTTACTACTGGTAGTTACTGGACTCTTGTAGAAGATCTTATCTATGACCACCTAAATAATTAGATGCTAGTAAATCTCTACTAGTAATAGATATCTACTAGTAATCTCTACCTTTTAAAACGCCAGCTCCTATATACTATAGTATAGTATACTTAATCACTAAGATAACTATTTAAAAGTACTTTACTAGTAATTAGTAGTACTTACCGCCACTTACTAGTAGTTAGTACCTTTACTGCTATGCACTATAGTGATAAAGAGGCAGCGTTCAACTTTAATGTTGCAAATACTACTAGTAGTTACTAGTAGTAAATTTGAAACTGTTAGAGTCGTATGACTAAGCCTCCTGGGTAGGATTCGAAGTAACTGCTAGTAACTGAAAACGGGAATAATATGTGGCACGTGCCCGATTTAGCGCGGGGGATTCGTAAAAAGGGCATTGAACCTTGAGAAGTTCCTATCTCTTGATTTATTCCTCACTTCTACCGCACCCAGCTTCTACGACCCTCTCTAACTTTGCACTACCACGCGAAATTAGTAATAAATTAGCAGATTAAGTCTCTAATTTAAGCGAATAACACAAATTGACGACTTCTCGAATGCAGATCTGAAGGCGACTTGGGACGCGCTCTACGGGGCTGCGATGGCAGCTTCATGGCAGCTTCCGATTAAGCGCAAGCAAACGGTAAGTCTGCAATAACTTTTGATAATATGCCTACATCTCTTCTGCTCAAGATCGGAGGAAGTTACTTGCCTATCACCAGTTCATTGAGCTGAGTACAGGTAAAAACGAGCGCTTCCACGGGGTTGGGGTTATTCGCGCCTCAGGCCAGCTGTGACACCGATCGTGCAGTGTTTTGCTGGCTTTAGTATCGTGCATCGAGAACACGCTTCGATTTATTGGGTTCTAATACTACACACAATATCCTGAAGTCCAAAGCTGGAGAATATCTGCTAACATACTCCCAGCCACTGCCTAGCTTGCCGGTTATTGAGATCTCATCTGACGAAGAAGTGAGTTATTCCCCGTCCCTTGTTATTTTGGCTACCACTGCTCTCGCGGTTCTGTACCCACCTAACCACCTGCTTGCCCACATCCACAACCTTCACTTTACTCTTAGTGGCCAACTGACCTTTTTGCGCCCAGAGATCTTATGCACTTCCACCTCCTAAAAGACGAAAATCAGACGGGCCTTCTGAAAATGGGTTGTCAGCAGCGACACCCGATGCGTCACGTGATGCTCCGGCCAAACGACGGCAACTGAACCAATCAGATCCGGCTTCGGCACCGGCCTCGTCACGGGCCTCGTCACGTGCCGCAGTCAACGGTGCTTCGGCGGACAACCCTCCTGCATCGCAGCGTACCAAAGGATCCCCGTGGAACAGACTCTCGCGGTTCTCCTATCCAGGCCTACTGGGAGATGAGTTGGCTCTTGATACCAAACACGACACACCATCACAAGCATCAAATCGACATCCACAAAAGTCGGGAAGCCCTTTGCTCGATAGGATCACCAAAGTCAGAGAGGCTGCCCGATCCGAGACTCCTTTGGCTAGTGACTTTCAGTTTGGTAACAAGAATCTGGGAAGTCATTTGCAACACGTCGATTCCTCGAGTTCATCAAAGTCACCGGATCCATTGAGCAAATCAGTTCCAACAGGGCCGCTCCGTCGGATTCCCAAACATAATGCCTCCGGAGGACAGAACCATGAGGATAACATACAAAGGCCACCTTCTTCGTCTTCTCAGAAGTTGGTCTCCGTGGACATCCCTCTGCGGTCTGGTCCCGGGGCCCTCGACTCTCCGGGAAGACGGCCTCAACTTTCGCAATCAAACATTGAAGTACGGATACCTCTAGGAGGACCCAAAGCAGAGAAGAATGCGGTACTACGGGATCTTGAGCAGAGCACTCGGCTTGCCCGGGAGAAGCCAGAGTTAGTCCAGCGCGTGGTGGGACAGACGGGGTTCTCGGCATTATACAGTACTGAGGAAGACCTGGAGCGCATGCGGCGCCTCGGGTCCAAGAAGAAAAAATCACCCAGGCAAGAAATACGCTTAAACTGCGAAGACAATCCGGTCAATTCTCTGCAGAGGCTGCGTCCTGGGAAGATTGTGCATCCCGCCGACTCTGCCCGAGATGTGCTCACAAGCAGGTTCGATGAAAAAGTATTCCCACCATTGACGTTCGCCAACGACGTCAATCAGAGACGGATACATGGGAAATTCCAGTTCACCGACCGATACATCATTCGCGAGGGAATCAAGCTGGCCCCAGCAAGCACCAATGTTGGCTGTTCGTGTGAAGTATGCGACCCGTCGACATGTCTCTGCTTTACCAAAGAAGTTCCTGAGGATAAGGACAATGGCATACCGAAACATAAGAAGCAAATCCGCACCTACGTGCGGCGACCAGACGGCATCGTGGTGTTATCCGACGAATATCTTGAGCGCGAACTGAATCCCGCCATCCATCACTTCGAAGTTACGGAGTGCAACGAACTCTGCGGCTGTGGACCCAGTTGCTGGAACCGGGTCGTGGCCAAAGGACGCACCGTGCCACTCGAAATATTCCAGACGCTCAGATGCGGCTTTGGAGTGCGTTCGGCCCAGGATATCGTCAAAGGCCAGTTCATCGAATTGTACCTGGGCGAAGTGCTTACCGAAGCCGAACTATGTCGCCGAGAAGCCTGCGAGGAAGAAGACGAGCCGAGTTATATCTATCAGCTAGATTGGTTCGACACGATAGGTGAGAATTACCACATCGACGGCAAATATTTCGGTTCGGCCATGCGCTTCGTCAACCATAGCTGCAATCCCAACGCCCGCTGTTTTCCCGTGCAATTGCACAAGGGTGATAAGAAGTTTTATTACCTGGCCTTTTTTGCCATCCAGGACATCAAAGCCGGGGTGGAGATCCGGATTGGTTACGAAGGTCGACAGTCCGATAATGTCGACGCTGACGGCAAGGGGGTGGGTGAAGGTGATGAGGAATTGGTGCGCTGTAAATGTGGAGAAAAGAACTGTCGGAAATTCCTGTGGCCTTCGAACGTCAAAACCCGCCGGAAGAGACGACAGATGGCCGCTTGAAGTCACCTACAACCGAACTAGGACGACAGTTCATTGTATCCATTGGGATCGGATCCTTACGAGGAGATGGCGCTGGTGATACACGCACGACCTTTATGGCATAAGAAAACAAACCGCCACCCAGGCCATCCAAGAAATAGCTTGGACTTGGAGCCCTGGACATTGAGCCGGTCTAACCACCTCAGAAGGGATGGCTGGTCTCTTCAACCTTACCAGCGTGAAGGCTGTCCTTCTGGAACTTGAAGCATTTGGCATGAATTGAAGCATGGCATGGCATAGCATGGCACGGTATGACGCGAACATTGGCGAACACGAACTCCCGAGAGCATCGAGCGTTGGCGCATCGACTGTCAAGCGAGCGAGCGAGCGAGCAAGTGAACAAGTGAGCGATTCGTTTGACCGTGACTGTAAACCTCAGCAGGAGCTTAGACTAAGGTAGCTCTATGAACAGAACCTCGTATTAAAGGGGCGTTGGTTCTAGGGTGATGCAGCATTTTGGCCTGCTTAACTTGACTTGACTTGACTTGACGTTTACTTTGCTATACAATTACATGAACTGGAACCTGAACACACCTGAAATATATAAACTGACTGCTCTTACTAGCTACCGTAGTAGCTCTATGCTCAACAATGCGTAACAGTGTACGGGCGATATATATCGAGGAATTCAAGGAGTTGAAGGGGCTGCGTTTACTTGTATCTACATTAAGCTACTAGCAATGTTTATAGAGGATAGATAGAATACTGTATGAAACTTGTTCACTATATATAGTAGACCTAGTAGTGATTCAGTCTAGTTGACTCACGCTATTAGACCATACATCACGGTATATAGATACTACCTTAGGTATGAAGTGGTTGGCAAGATGTTGTAAACAGTTTCAAGCTAACTACCAGAGAATAGAATACTAAACTCGAGAAGAAAGAGAGGAGGCTCGAATATATCTTTTCCCCCGAAAGAATAGCAGGTATTACCTTCCTAGGTCCATTCATGCTTATTATTATCCAATGTATGCCTGCCATCCCTGTGTACACTATGAATACACACTCATTAAATTGGCCCTATGGGCCTATCGCCAAGGGCGTGTCCAATCTTTGGGTAACCATAAACTACCAGCCAGTCAATAACGCCCATTAAAAGCTCTGCTGCAAACTTAGCAGTAGAGCATTATCGACAGTCTCCTTCCTGAAACCTGGAGCTCGGCCAAGACATGCGCTTCCTACGACCATATGTTCTAGGAATTGCTCGACGTCAAAGGTAACCAGAGACCGGAACTGGGACTGAGGTATATCCAGGCTCATGTCCTGGAACGATGTGGGCGAAACCTGGGAAGTAAAGTCATCCCATGAGTTTGTTAAAGGTGTGGCCGACTTCGATGGGTCCCGCATGTTGGCGCCACTGGTAGCTGGGTCGAAGGTTACAGAAAACAAACCGCCGGGCTGGGCGTACGTGTCGGTCAGCCCATACGCTGTGGCCGGGTCGATGAAAGGATCTGCGACGTCGGCCAGAAGCGGCGAAGGGGTGTGAAGACTTGCATCATGCGGGCTAGAATTCTCGCTTGACAGCGACAGGGTCTTCGTGGCATCCTGACTTGTGTTGCCCTTGACAAGCTGAAGGACACTGGCATCGACATCAACAAACGAACTCTGGCCATCCAGATAAATTCCCTTGGTCTTCAAATACTCTTCGACGTCATGAGAATCGTACCATTCGCCTCCGAACCCGATCTTCTCGAGTAATTCCTGCGTAGACTTCTCCGTGTGCGGCGTCTCTACCTGGATATATGGCTGTGGGCCAAACGCTTTCGCGGGGTGGACCAGGTTCGGTGGGTAGATCGGATCCCCGTTCTGGCCATGGCGTGGAAAATGTGTGCCGGCGCCGCCGATGTGGAAGAAAGGCGCGTTGAAGTTCTCCAACGATTCTCCGGCGCGTCGTTTCAACCTTTCCTGAAACCGTTGCAGCATGCTCTTGCGGTTGGAGAAGCAGAATGTGAAGCGGAATGTATGTCTGACGTATGCTGGGTCCGTTTCCGGGTTGGATAGAGTGCGGAATCCTCGCTCCAGGCACATTCGGTGTAGACGTCGTGCGAAGGTGGTTTCCTGAAAGCTGTACGTGTATAAGCCTTGGTGGTAGGACGATGTCAAAGGTCGTTCCACTGGGAACCTGTCGAATACACTGTCAACCAAGAACGACTCCGGAATCGTTTCGAAGCCGCCGAGGTCACCAAAGCCCTGTTGGTCTAGGTACTCCGTTGCCAACGGTTGCGAGAGGTCAAGTAGGGTCTGGTCGTTGTAATTCGCAACCTCGGACTGGTCGCTGTTGATATGACTGGTGTTGGTCAAGGGGGCTTCCTCCGCATCTGCTCTGGCATCAGACGATCGCTGGTCGAAGCCTGTTGCAGAAGCTACATCAGCCCTTTTTGGTGACTGAGATGCCGACTCCCTTACACTTCTACCGCTGGCTCGCCTGTTATTGCTTCCGGATTTCGAGCTCTGTTGAGACTCGCCTTTGGTGAGATGGGCAATCTTTTCCTCTTCCTCGTCGGAATCCGACTCGGCAACCTTGGACAAAGCAACGAACTGCTCCGCCGCGGCTTGGAGTTGGCGCCCGAGGGAGTAGTGAGAAGCCAAAATGCCGGCAGCGATCATGTTGTCATGCAATGTCAAGAAGGTCTTGTTCATCTGCTCGATGGTCTTTTGGAGGCCGGCGACCTTTTGATTCAATGCGGAAATGGTGGTCTCCTTTCTATGTCGGTAGGCTCGTTGAGCCAGACGGATTTGGGTCCTGCGACGATCAGCGGCAGTCTCATCCTGAGTGTCAACCCTGGGTCGTCCTCTTTGTTTCTTGCTGTCAGCTTGATCGTCGGCATCATTGATCGGGGCTTGTTTGGTCTGTTTGGTTTTCTTCTGTGACGACCGGGTTTCTCTTTCTGCCGAAGACAACCGGCTGACCTCCTCGACCACAATTCCGCCGTACAGTTGGTCTGAAGATGTCGTCTTCCTCTTGCGAGGGTTTCGCTCTACCCCGGCGTAGGGCTGCATCAGGCCCTGTGGATACTGGGAAGCCGACAAAATATCCAGATCACCACCAATCGGTCGTTGAAGCGAGGTGCCGGAAGACATTAGAAAGTTGGCGGGGTCGTCCACGATCGATTGGAGGGAGGTAAAAGTGCGTTCGCCGTATGTCTGCATGGCAAGGGACATGATGCGGGAGTCGGGCCGCAAGCCTTGGACGGTAGACGTTGATTACTCAACGGCACTGAGATGCGGCTCAAGCAAAGCGTAGGGTGAGATATTGCCAGCAGATAAAAGGGGTCGATGTCGGACTGCTCAGTGTCCACCTGAGACAGGGTTATAACGGCCAATTGTGGTGATGGAAGGTGTCCTGGTATGGCGGCTGAGATACCGTATGAGTCAAAGGGTCAAAGTCCTTCAGTCTTGTATGTCTCTGCACCGTGGACGATGCTTGTAGTCCCTCTACGACAACGACAGTAGCCCTGGCACACCGACCGACCTCGATGGTTCAAACGTCTTTCTTCGATGGTGGATCGGTGGATTCTGAAGAACGAGAGTCTCCCGAGACGAGAGAGCCCGTTGTAATACTCTCCCTCAGCGGTCTGATGGCTGCTTTAGCAGATCTGACGCCCACTCGGCGCAATTAGTCAGATACACAGGCAGCCGCTGAGTTATCAGAGGACAACGTCTTAACCAGCAAGATCCCCGACCTTTTTGACATGGGCAGTACTCTTTGGGGACCGAGGATGGAGGATCAGCTGGTATGGAAGGGCGTGGAGGCCGAGCGAGGCCCGCGGATGACTGTAAATTGCGCCCTTGCTGACTGGATTGATCGATCTAAGAAGCAGGCAAAGCAAGAGACTGGCTGGGGAGGAAGATGGAGGGTCGAGGGTGTCGAGTCCAAGTGGAGGTGGAGTAGAAAAGACGCAGAGGCCAGAAATATGAATAGTAATCATCAACCGCGGCTTCCTATTCGCTCAGCCCACGTCGAGTCAGCAACAGCAGCAGCCTCACTCAGCAGAACCGACTGCTACTTGAACTGGCCCTGCGGCCGTAACACTTTCTGGATGTCCGGACACGGGATCATTGTTTAGTTAGTTTTAATAAGCCACCAGAGTCTAACAGTGAGTTGACTGCCTCCGATATGGTACGGCCGGGATAACTCAAGAGTCCAGAAAGGAAGACTTGTCCAATCCACTTGTCGCCTTCTATCCGAACATCGTCTCCTACTGTCCCAGCCTTTTCATATTCCCCGGTTGAACTCGACTAGCCCTCCTTCTCCGCCCTTATCCCAGAATTCTTTCTCCAGCGTCTTCGCACTCACAGCTTGGCGTTGCGGGAATACTGCCAAAGCCAGAGGCAACGCAAAGATGCTGGTGGTGAGAATTAGACCCAGGTTCACCGGCAGCACCATTCTCGGCCGTTGTTTCAGCCATTCGGTCTGCTGCAGCCGGACGAGCACGAGCGGAGGAATGACCATGATGGGTGTGGCGTTCAAGACTCGTGAGATGGCCGTCTCTCCCACTGCTAGAATGGCTGCTTTTCGTGACTTGCCTAGACTGGCAACTTCCTTACCCGTCTTCTCCCGCTCGGCCTTTTCTGCTTCGGACTGGACAGGGAAGATGTCGATGCCCCGGCGGATCTCTTCTCCCCGCATGAGGAAGACGTTCAAGGCGCCGGCAGAAGCGACAGCGGCGAAAGGTACTAGACGACCGAGGATGAGTTTGGTGTTAGGCGACACCCGCTTGAGTCGTGGCACAATGGCGTTGAGCCCTACGGCGACAGAGCATGATGCAGATACTGCCAGTAGGTAGCTTTCAACCATCGTCTTAGTAGACAATGGAGATGACTTGTTGGCGTTTGCACTGTTGATCGCGACGTTGAGCGATTGATTGATTATCTGCCACGCCACCGTGCCTCTGGTCTGGGATGGTCAGCGTCTATCTTGTTCCCAGACTTCTTGACCGGGGTCTCGTACGCTGAGATTGGGAGTCAGCATGCCTGCTGTCACCACCAGATTGGAGATGACGAAGCATGACATGCGAAACGGGAGGAACACTGGCTCTCCGGTATCTGAACTCCAGTCAGCGTCAGGCCTAGCCTACTGCCGCTGTCGTGTGTCACTTGTGCTCGCCGTACCTGGATGCAACGTCGAGTCCACAATCTTTTTGGCCTTCCATAATTCTGGTGTCATCTCTTTTATCTGCCCCGTCTTATACGCTGTGACCAGGTGTTTCGCATGTTCAAGGCCGGACTTGGAGACGAACAGGGTCCTACCGAGCATGAGTCAGTCCAACTGCGGTTCCATGTACATTGGCCAATCTGCGCTGTGGTATCTTGCAGTACCTTGGGCGACGACATTGAGTCGCAGTGATCCGCCAGGTATGGTCCAGCTCAAAACAAAGCTCGCGCCGTTGTGTATTTCTTTCTCACCTCGGATCTGTGATCTGTGCCGCCTGCTTAACCCGACCCCAATAGGTGGAGAGGTCATATTGCGACGACGGCAAGTCTCGACTGCCAGGCAGTGACGCTGACATGGTGGGCCAAAGCGGCCACGGGCTCGTCGAGAGAGGCGCAACGTGTACGGCCCTTTTGTCGAGGCTCCAGAAGTTGGTCCACGCCTAGAGAAGTTGGTCTCGTGCGAATAAATTGAACTGCGACTTTTGGGCGGTCAATGGGCTGTGACGAACGAGGTAGGTGCGGCGAGCTGACCTCAGCCTTGTCGATGCGGAGACAATCGACAAGGCTGAGTGAGGTCAATATGTACTCCGTCCGCCACGACTCTTCATGATCGGACTGATGCTATGTTCTTCGACATCGTTTCTTACGCTTCAATCCGGCAATCTCTCTCGAACCATCCCACAGCGTCTTCGCAGTAAGGAACCAGACTCTAGCGTCACCCTCCTCGCCCTATCTATGACCATGATCTGTTCAGGGGACCGAGGGACTCTAGTCCAGTGGGTCTGCATGATACGTGGCACCTATGTCACGCAACATGACTCGCATTATCTCTTCGCTTTCCTCAAAACTGAATGACAGCTGTCGTTCAAGAGGTAGGGTTCCAATCGCGGCCGACTTTCAATGTATAGCTGATACGCACCAACGACTTTGGGACCTAGCCATGTCGTACATAGTACGATATATACATGTTATTTCCGTGTCCGTATTGCTCGGCACATGTCGCATCAGTCTGGTTGCTTCATTCAATTGAACTCAGAACTTCACTTGACCCAGACTCAGAACGGTGACTGACATTCTATACTGTGACTAACCATCCAATACCTCTCAAAGCAAACACAGCCAGCACCTCTATCTATCTCCTCCCAACGACAGCACACCGTCAACCTACTACAGCCGACAACAGCCGACAACATGCCAGGCCCACGCTTCGAAGGCAAAGTCGTCTTCATAACAGGCGGTTCATCCGGCCTAGGCGCCGAAGCCGGCTCCCAATTCATCGACGAAGGAGCGCAAGTCTTTATCATGGATCTCGCGGAGAAAGGCATTCTGGCACGTCTCAACGGCAATCTTACAACCACCGACGGCCCCGAAGAGAAGAAAGCGACATTTTTCCAAGGCGACGTCGGCAAACCCGAAGACTGCGAATCAGCCATCCAAGCATGTATATCGCAACACGGCCGACTAGACATCCTATTCCACAACGCGGCCCGACCAACACCCATGACAACGGTACCGTTCCACGACGTGGCGCAGTTCCAGCAAATCATCAACACGAACCTGTGCGCGCTGTTCTACCTGGCACGGATCGCCATCCCGCAAATGCAACGGCAAGGCAAAGGCGTGATTGTCGCGACGGCCAGCACCTCGGCGCTCGGCGGCGAATATGGCATGTCCAGCTACGCGGCGTCCAAAGCCGGCATGTTGAACCTGATGCGCACCATGGCCATCGACCACGCCAGAGACAACATTCGAATCAACGCCATTTGTCCCGGATACATGCCCACGCCTATGACGGAGGGGCTGGGCGAGCTCGTCAAGGTCGTCGAGGAAAGTATCCCGCAGGGAAGAGGGGGCGATCCCAAAGAAGTGGCACGGGCTGCTTTGTTTCTGGCTTCCGAGGACGCCAGTTATATGACTGGACATGGTGAGCACTCCTTTTCTTTCTTCTCTTTCTTCCCGCAGTCTTGCTGCATGGTATGACGCATCCCGGGACTGACTTGACTAACCCTGTTCTCTTCTGGTATCTATAGCACTCGTCGTCGATGGCGGCTGGTCTGCCCACTCAGGAGCTCCTGATCTCCTGAAATACGTTCCCCAGCAGGTATGTGATGTATCTTATCAGCCTCCATATCGGCCGGCGCCATGGCCCGGCGTTGCCTTGTTTTCACTGACCCTTCTCTTGCCAGTTTCGGTATGACGAGAAATGATTCCCGCGGCTTGGGCTTGAGCTTGGTATCAGGCATGTCCAGGAAAGACGAGTCCCGCCAGGAAACTCTGTATCTCCTCTCCTCTTTTCGATCGTTGCATTCCAGTTGAAAAGGTCTCGTCTCGTCTAGGCGGAGGGGAGGGGTGATTCGTACATCGAATGCTCGCATTCCAGCTAGACGTTATGAACGGGGCAGCTTTGGACAGCGGTCAAGTACGCAAGGACTAGTAGTAACGAAAAGGGTAGCGCACATCAAACAAAACCTGAACACCTACCTAGTAGGTACCTAGGTCGTAGTGCAAGCCATGGAGACAAGTACCCCCTCGTCTGGCATCCACGAGATATATGGGTTGATGAGTTGCCCCTCGAGTCATCGAGGTGCCATCAACAGTGATTCTGCAGCCACAGCAGGTCAAGTGCGAGAACGTAATGTTTGGATGATATGCTCTTCTAGCCGTACGTCGGCTCGAGACTATTGGACGCGACGAAGAAAGTTGAGCAAATGTTTGGTTAGAGGTATTGATTGGCTTCCTGCACATCAAGGTCCTCCTGTGATCGACATTTACCGGAGTATTTATTCGAAGACTGTCTTTTAGCATCTTCGTCTTCTCTTTCCCAAATTATCTTGACCAACCAATTCGACGACATTTATTGCTCTTCCAGCTGCTGACTCGACGAGAATTTCCACCATCAACTGGAATCTCACTACACTACTCCACCAACAATGCCATCACAGCACTGATCGGGCGACATCCTTGAATCCACTCGCATCGCTTCAGCATCCTCCTCTCTGTCAGTGCAGTCCACTCTGCTCAGATAACGAATATTCCTCCACCATGTCATATCCCCCATCTGAGGTACCTTCCACTGGCCAACATTTCCTGATTGCCGGCGGACTTGGCTGCATGGCGATCTTGGGACTCTTCGGTTTTGCAGCATTGGCTGTGTGGTCGGGTGTTCCGCTTGATAACGACTTCCAGGAAGAGGCACTTGCCAGGTCCCATTCTGCGCCACGAGTTCCTGTGCAATATCCATTCATGCCGAGTCTATATTTTGGTACCCTGTCAGGAATGTGTCAGACATGCGGGAGTGGAGGAATTGTGATTCTACCGAGTCCATTCTTGACTTCCTCGACAAGAGCTTGGTGTTCCGGTATGAGAGCCTACGAAGGCTTCGGTTGGGAAGCGAAAGACTCACAGCGGGCGAGGGTGCAGGCAATGGCTGATGGAGAGCTTTTTGAACTTATGGAAGAAATTGTGCAAGAGTCGAAGAGGAGACGATTTGTGCGCAGTGATTTTGCCTGGTAATGAACAGCGTGGGAGAAACGATGACTCGTCCATGGCAGTTGTGAAGATGATGTGGACAATGTTTCCTGAGCTATGCGGAAAAGTTGCATCCCGCTGCGGTGAAGGCGACGAACAAGTTGCTTGCTGTTTGTCCTTAGTTGTGTACTCGAAATAGTTATCATTTGTCTCACCTGTGATTGCCGAAGCTATCTCATCACAAGAGAGGGGACTTCAGAGCAGGGACTACAACGAGATGTTTAGAGCATTTCATGATGGCAGGACATCGAGTCTTTCCGGCGGCTTGTCATGTAACTGGGCTCGCGGGCCACGGTTGTGCATTGCCGATTGTCTCATGTCTTCTGGCCAGAGTCGAATGCCAGTGCTCTTGTGTGGTGACTTTGCTCTTGCGGTGACTTTGCTCTTGCTTCTGGGAGAGGCAGTGAAGTACTCCTGCAAGGCAGATCTTTCCGTGTCGTCGTGGCTGAATGAAAGTCTCGTGCAGTATAGCCTTTTGGTTTTTTCCCCCTGACAATGGATCAGTTCTGGTTCAAGATCAAGAGCACAGGGAGTACTTGCAAGCCCACCCGGTGCTTCCTGGCTCCGCCGCTCCGGGGGCTGAGGCACTTAACCTGGACTATCCTCCAAGTCCACCTCCATCCGCTCTGCCGATGGCGGGAACCGTCTCCGTCTGGACTGCGCAGAGGTCAGTATATAGAGGCTTGGAGGGCACCAGAAAGAATGAGAGGCAGGGCACCGGGAGCAGCTGGGTGGCTCGCCAGGGACAAATAGGGGACCGAATGGCGATGCGGTGCGGAGAGTCGTTCAGCCTTGGAGCTTGCCGGGGACAAATGCGTGCTTGGGCAGAACGAAACAACGTACCATTGCGGGCAATTTGGATGGTACGGTCCCGCTCTATCTCGGCGAGGCGGATTTCGGTGGACCTGTCCAGCCTGTATCTATTGTGAGCATCATATCATCAGTGAATTTGGTTGACGTACCACCGGTTAAGCCCCCAGCCCAGGCCCGTCGCGGTGGGCACCAAAATTGCCGTAAAGAATGTGATAAATGATGGAGTGGAAAGGTAAGTGCAAAATTCTTTGAAGATATTGGTGAAATAACCCATATTTGGAAAAATATCCAAAAGGAATATTGCTACTATAGAGAGAGGAAAAGAATGCGAGCAGAGCCCGCCAGCGATATTGTTGAATCAAGCTCCGTCTCACAATAAGGCCACAGCAGGGGGATAACAATCACGATCGAGTTTGATTCAGTTCAGGGACCACGCGCGGGACAATGGGGAAGCTTCAAGAAAGAAGGAAGAAGATATTAAATTGTATAAACTCGAAGAAAGGCGTCAATTTCAAGGAGAGACAGCTCACCAAAATATACCTCCAGCAGCATTTTGGCTGAGAAGGTGCATCCAACACTTTCAGAGAAGGAACGCTGTTCAGTGTTGCGCAGGAGCGGTCATCAGCTCATTATTGAGCAAGAACACCTCAGATGTTGATGTTGACCACCAGGACTCTATGCCAGTATACGGAGTTCTCTTGCCAACTAAGCATACATATAGCCAAGGTGCCTTCCTGCCGACCATACCGATGCTATAACCACGATATTGCTCCTGCTGAACATCACAGCCTTGCGTAGGGAGGGTACTGCCGTAAAGTCAAGAACTTCAATACAGGCAAGACTGAGATGGCCGGTGGTGAGTACGCGGTAGACGCCGGAACAAAGTCAGCGGCACGGCACGGTTGGCTCCTCCTCAAAAGATATCATTCTCAGGCTCCAAGTCCATTGGAATTAGAGGGCACCCGAGCACGTCGTCTGGAAAGGTCCCCAGAAGATCAAGATCCCAGGTTTTTTGGCTGTGGATCCAAAATATAGGAATGCTGGAAAGGGAACTGATTCTAGGAAACATGCACAAGTTAAACACCACATGCAGAAGCGCATCCAGTATGCCTAACAGATTCTACAAATGCTGTGACTAAATAAGAGACGAAGTCTTTTCACCGAATAATGAACCATCAAGTTATTGATCAAGTCAGGTGGAATCTCATAGGCTTTTCGCGGGACACTATCAAGGTACTACCTAGTATTACAGGATGAGTGGGACTGCTTCCTCGCGACCAATTTGCTCTCCTCCATCGCTCTGCAGCCTTTTTGACCCGTGAAGAGATACCTATGGTACACTGTATGCAACGTACTTGGCATCCCAGCTGTTCCCTGTCTGTCACAACGGATGTTGCTCAAGCCATACTAGCTCAACTACCATCTGCTTGCAGCGGTAAAGATTGCGAGAACAGGTGGGGCGGTTTATTGCCGCTGACGATTCCTGAGGTTTGCCAGGAAGACTTGACCCGACTGATCTGCTGTAGCGTGCATTATCTTCTGTGGTCGCTGCTGCTGGTGGCGGTTTGTGGTCGTACATTCTGTGGAAAGATGTGCTCGTTCAGTTTGTTCCAGCTCCGTTCACTTCTCAAGGCGCAATAGCCGTCAAACCGGCGCACTTGTGCTCTGAAGCAGCACTGTCTATCGTCTGAGAGGCAGTCAATCCGCGTCGTCGGCGTTATCCATTCTGGCAGGTGATCAAAATCTCACTCCTTGACAGCATCAGCAAAAGAGACGCCCGGCTTGACCTCACTGGTGTCAGTTTCTTCCTTGACGGCATCAGCGAAAGAGAGCCCTGGTTTGACTTCGCTCGATGGGCCTTCTTCCTTGCCTTTGTCACCGCCATCGCCACTTGTGTCAACGTCATGATCTCTGACTTCCTGGCTCTCGTCAATGATCTTGTCTTCTTTCTTCTTTTCCTGTTTCGCCTCGTCGCTCTCTTTAGGTTTGGCTGTCTCCTTCTTCTTCGACTGCGCTTGACCAGACGCCTCGCCGGCGCCTGTGCCATTTCCGTTTGGGGCCTTCTCGCCTTTCTTCGCCTTCGGCTTGGACTTCTCCACTTCCTTCTGGACATCTTCAGCGGTTTCCTTTGCTTGTTTGGCTGTTTCAGCTGCTGTTTTGGAAGCTTTGTCGGTCGCTTGCTTGGCGGTTTCAACAGCGCTATCCTTGACATCGCCAGCCTTCTCCGCTGCCTTGTTGGCGGTCGACTTAACCTGCTGCTTTGTTTCATCGCTGGTCGCCTCTGCGGCCCCTTTCTTGGCTGCTTCTGAAGCCTGTGTGACGGCCTGTTTGCCAGACGTGGCGACGCTGTCCTTGACCTCACCCGCCTTTACTGCTGCCTTATTGACAGCCGATTTGACTTGATCTTTCGCTCCGTCACCGGTCAAGTTTGCGGCTCCTTCCTTGACCGTCTCCGCAACAGACTTCACGTTGTCCACAGCCTTTCCTACGGATTTGGCAGCATTGTCTTTGACGGAGCGGGCAGTTGCTTTGGCCTTCTCAATCTGTTCACCATCGACCTTTTCGGCCGCAGCAGCCTTGGCCTTGTCCACGGTATCCTGTATATTCTTCCGGACTTTTTCCATGTCCCGTTGAACTTCCTGTTTCACTTTCTCCGTATCGACGCCGGACAGCGGTTGCTTGAGCTTCTCTGAACCTTTCTGGATTGTGCTCTTTGCTTGGTCAACAACCTCTTTCAATTCGCGCTTCACTTCATCGCCATCAACGATAACAGTGTCGTCTCCGATGTCTTCGGATGTGCGGTGCATCTCTTCCACAGCCTCACTAAGTCTTCTGGAAACACCTTTGGTTGCATCTTGGAAACTTCTCCGGGCAGCGGTGGCCTTCTCACCAGCTGTACTGCTGCGTCTCTCGAGGCGCTTCAAGTAAGCGGTGATGAAGAATTCCACGAATAGATAGATCAAAGGTAGCAGATACAGGCAGTTGAGCAAGATGGCAAAGACTTGACCACTAGTATCAAGACAGTGCACCCACTGCAGTTCGTCCCGGTATCTGGTTTCTTCTCGAGCCACGAATTCCTCAGCGATGTGCACTGCCTCAATACCGAAAGGATGGCCTTCTTCATTCAGCACATTTTCCGCGAGACCTTCATACCCTGCAGCTCGCAGAGCAGCCTTCTTAAGCCATGCTCCCACCCCAGCAGACGCTGTGGCTATTGCAGAGGACAGTGTGGTGGAGGCTTGCGAGGGTACATCCGACAACACCTTCGAGGCCACATCGCCCAAGTGGTAGATGTAGGGGATGCTGACTGGTATCTGATAGGCCACGAAGAGGTTTGCAAAGGCGTACGTAGCGCCGAAAATGAATTGAGCGATTTGAAGAGTGGTCAAGGACTGTTTGAGCCACTTTGGCAGTCGGATGCCGATTGCAGAGAAGAGATAAAATGTGTACTTCCATTCGTTAGCTTTGCCAGAGGAAGGGACGTTATCATATCACAACTTACCATGATAGCGTGGACTCCAGAGTTCACCGTTACGAACATCCATATCGGCGGTGACATGTAACGAATCCCGGCCCACACAGACAGCATGGCTCCAGCATGATGATATGTCTGCAGCACGCTGCTCTTCTTTCCCTTTGCCAGAATGATGCAGGTGTCGATGACTTCGTAAAACTTTGAAAGATAGAAGATCCAACCGTAGAATGCCAGCCCTTCATTCCACAATCTGCCGACATCCGTAGGCTCAGGACCGAGACCGTCAGCGGCCAGATGCAGATTGCGGTTTGTCATTGTCCATGCACTGCTGGTCGCATTGTATGTGGCAGCATTTCCGACTCCGCGGGGCCCATGTAGCTTGCAGAGGGAATCTACCGTCCCTGCCACGCTCCACTGTTCACCCCATGGTGGTAACGAAAGTCGGAGAGCGTTGGCCATTCCAATGCAAGTCCATGCTGAGTATACCGCGAGGAATATGTTGTGTAGGATTACAAAAAGCTTGAAGATTCTCGTTCTGCTGAATGCCCATGGCTTGTACTGGCGTTTTTCATTGACCGAGTTCATGAGAATGACGAATGACATGTAGACCAGGGCGACTGTGAATGGAACCTCTATGGAAAGGAGCGCATTGTAGAGATCGGGAGGGATCGCGAAAGGGTGTGCGATGGTTGGATTGTTTGTGGGAGGAGGAGGTACCGTTGTCGGTTCTGGCGACGGAGGGAAGTTGATGTAGGATGCTGGCAAGGTTGTGAATTTGACTCCAGGTGATGTCTTGCTCAGACCGAGCCAGTCAATGACTTCCGCCGCAGACATGGTGCTCGATCTTTTGAGATCGGTATTTGCGGCTGCGCCTGAAGTAGGTGTCGCGTGGATTGTTGTCGCGTCAGCACCCGAAAGGATGTTGGGCTGAAGGAGTACGAGGTGGAGAGAAGAAGAGCTTGATGTCTGGACTAGCTCTACAACATAGCAGCGCGCCGGATCTAGAGAGTAGAAGCTGTTCGTTTCCCTTGAAGACAATAACCAGTGAAAAGAACAATGTGGTGGGTGGTGCGTTGAGTAGGGAAAAAGCTGGCTGCGAAAGGACAATGCCTGTGAATTTCGGGGCTGTTACGTAGGTAGTTGCACAGTTGGGTGGTTGGGCGGTTACGTAGTTGCCGTTGGCAGCATAGGTGCCCTACCGTAGCCAGCTAGTTTGGGGGACGAGGTGCCTTTTCTACGTAGTGACATTGGTGGGACCTGGGGAGGTGCCTTAGGCAAAGATCATGGCTCTGATCGATCGCCCTAGGTACTTCTTCCTTCCAAGCTCCATCCCCTAGAAGTCTGTGCTGTGTATTCTGTTGGCCCGCACTTACATCATCTGACGGGACACCACTAGTTTCTTTCATCTATCCAAATAATGAATCTGGGGTGGCTGGAGGGGCTTTTGCTTCTGGACGGGAATATTGTACTTGTACCAGGTCGGGTACTAAACCGCGGCGGATGGTAGTTTGACTGCGCATTCAATTGGGACCTTCTCTTTGTCCGGAAGTATCCTCCGCATCACCAGCGCAATAATATAATTCCAGAAGCGGCTGGACGTTGAAACTTAACTTCTGCAATAGGACACGGAGCCTTGTTCCTGGTAATCTAACCAGAAGAAGTGTAGTGCGGCTTAAGCGATGTCTCTACGTCATCATTCACCACACACCTACAGTGCCCGAGGTACCTCCCGTCTGACAACCCGGAATACTTGTATATCGACTTCATCATCATCCCTTTCGCGTTGTGGCTCTCCGAATCCTCTGCCGCCGGCCGGTGATCAATCTGGTCACTACAAGTGAAGCCCATTCATCGGCCCTAGAGGCTCTTCCCCTTGCAGGAAAAGTCCATGGAAACCAAAGCCAACGACACCGTCAACATGGGCTCGCCCAATCTCCTCCATGGTCTTTGCGTCCAAGACTAGGAGATAGCTTTTCCCTTCCTGACCATCCAGTACAACCGACAGAAGAACACCGCCATCTTCCTCGTTGGATTGAGGGTCTGGCACGAAGATAGGCTCTCCAGCCGTCTGGCAATGCCGAGTCCAACGCACCGTCGAATGTGTGAGAGTATCGTACTTTATAAGCCCGTCAAGAAAAGTAGACTTTCCAGTATCACAGACCCCATATATATATCTGTGCTTCTTCGTGACCAGCTTAGAATTGATGATGGGAAGTTCAAACGAATCTTCCATGTTGCCAGCGTGCTCTAAGATGGCTCGTGTACTTGCCGTTGTTGGTGCCTGGGATAGCGATGCCAGCCGATATCGTCGATAGTTGGGACGGATGCTTGGGCCACATGAGTCACGGTAAGCGTGCGCCTGGGGCGAGTCGCTAATCAAGTTGTCCAGATAGAAACTGCCCAACACGTCCATGTTGTCGTAAGCAGCGAGATCAGCAACAATATCCACAGTGCCTTCGTTCGCGCGTGAAGGCTCTTCATATGCATTGATTGTGTGGAACGCATAGAAGGCGTCGGACACGTATCTTGCGATGAGGCCTCGGCCACCTTCTTCTGCGGGACGCTTGTCGACAACGAACCAAGTAGCTGGCCGCGTGCCATCGTAGGTCATGGCGTCCAAAAGATTGCGATGCCACAATATCGAAGCACCACCAGCTTTATAGAAGGAGTTCCATACACAGAGCACCACATAGTTCTCGGTCAAGAAAAGGGAGTGGAGATATGCGGCGGAATGATTGAACTTGGCCAGAATAGTAGTCTTGCCGGAGGATGCAGAGGACCGGAAGATGCGATATGTGCCGGTCCGACCGAAATCCAGGTTATAGTTGAAGACATCTCCTGTCTCTGGATCGGATTTGGCATGGGAACCACTGCCCAAACCCCGGAGTTCCGGGTGAAGCACCGTTTGGTGGGCAATGCCTATGGGCTCCAGGCTTTCAGGGTGAAGCATCTGCATGGTGGCGTTGTCTGTCTTGGTACACAAGGTCATCCCACTGTTGGGATTGTGAGGACCGTCCAGCTTCTCGCCCCTCCTCGACAAACCAGGAAAATTGGCTGACATTGTGACTCCCACATTCACTTCATTCGGCTTCGCCTGTGGAAAGGCATGAAAGACGGATTGGAACTTCTGGAAAAATGACTTGCAAGGGTCATACTTGGCGGCGAATGTGAACCCGTCGAGTTTCCCGGTCTGTCTTATTTTTTCCAACAGGCCATCACTCACCAAGCGTGAGTTGTATGTAACCCGAGGAGGTTGGCCAGCTTGAGGTGTATGGATCTGGAAGCGATGAACCTGAGAGAAGCTGTCGAACCAATGGTTGACCGTAAAGGAGGTTCCTTTGGATGTATTCAATGACCTAGGTCCCAGGCCAGTTCGAAAGATGGTGCCGACCGTATATGAAGGAATGGTGCCTTCTACCCGAAGCTCAACTGGCTCTCTTTCTTCATAGTGAACGTCAAACCCCATGGCATTTGGCCAGTCACTGTAATGGGAATGCGAAAGAGGCTTTTCTGCAAGTACTGCCATTCTTGAAGCAATGCCCCTTTACAGGCAAAGGTAAGTCTCTCGAACGTCAGGCGTTGAACGGCCGATAACTTGGTGATAAGCAGGTTGGTTGCCTTCAAGTTTATCATGACATGCCGTATTATTATACTTGAGGGATCCTGCCTGTGGCCTTATTATGCCGGTCAACCAAATTGCAGAGTGACAAAGTCGTGGACAAAATCTATTCCGCTTGAAATCAGCTAAGCACGTAAGCACCCCGTCATTTACGCCTTGTCACAATATACCCAAGTAAGAACAGGTATGTTGTGTCTGAAAAAGGGAGCATGCGCGAACCTAGTACACAGGCAGAGTCGCCTGAACACTTACGGCCGAAAAGGATCTCTCTCCAAGCTCTTAGTTGGGTATCCCGCGCGGAAATGGCAGCGAAGACAGGATAATAATAAGCCCGATACTGATATCTCCGACTATTCCTTGCTTCGTTTGAGCAATCAGTCGGCAAACATGAGGTGCTTGAGCGCCAGATTATGGATGGCAAAGGAAGAAAGAGGATCGTAGGGCTAGATGTGGCTAGGTAGCCAGAAAGGATAGATCCGGCCAGGCTTCAGGAAGCAAGGATGGGTATCTCTGTGTCCAGAGTTCCAAAGTCCTACCTATAATATGCCAGCAAGCGCATGTAAGTGGCGGACATTCAGGCCGTGACCATGGTAGGCCAAATACCCATATGTGGATTCGATCGCGGCAGGGAGTGAAGTAGTCAGCCGTGGCCAGAGTCTGGGTTCAAAAGACTCCGACGCAGGAGGCAGTGTATCGTGTAACAACCTGGAGGTTGATACTCCAGGAGCAGGCAGTAGCCATGCCTCACCTATCAGGTACCTATATGCATAAAATGCAGTGAGTGCACTGGAACTTGAAGCGGAGAACTCTGGCTTGAGAGATCGTTCAAGTCATAGATCGAAGGGAAGACTGTGCCAAGGCCCCCGCTAAGCGAGATCAGCGGCTTTAACTTCCAGGTTCCTAGTCCGCCACTAACGTACGTAGGTGTGTAGTACTGTATCCTATCGCATATGCCAAACTGCCTCGCTCGACAGCAGTCAATATCCGGCGCGGATCAGTCCATGATTGGTACAACTTCCGAGTATTGTTAATGGCCGTTTGACTCCCATAGCGTATCTACGGCCAAGTACCCTCCGAAGGCTTTCTGCAGACAGTGTCTTCCCAGGCGCAGTGACATGGCCGGCTCTGAAGAGCCCCACGAGACCGTGGACGAGGATTACGACGAGGAGGCGGACAGCGACTTCCAAGGTGACGCTGTGGATGCGGAAGAATCCACCTCTTCCTCCGAAAATGAAGAGCCGACAGGCGACGGCGCGCCTCACAGACCTCGCAAGCGCCGGAAAATTGAGGCCGTTCGTGGAGAAGCTGTTGCTGCGGAGCTAGATTCAGGGGATGAGGCTACAATAAAAGAGCACAAACACTCTCGGCGGAGACAGAAGAAGGAGAAGCAAGAAGGCGAAGCCCACGGCGAGAGCGAGAATGAATCTGATGGATGGAGGGCCCGCACCAGGGCCATGCGCACCAGGGAGAAGGAGGAGCACACCAGAAATAAATTGGCCTCCTGCAAAGGCAGCACAATCGATGTTGACAAGGTATGGGAAGAGATGAATCGCCCTGGCCCTCTTCCTGCACCGCGCATGGAGGATGAACCGTCCGCGCACTTAGACCTGTCAAATAAGCCGGCCGATATCAAAGGAATATCCTCTTTGGCCGGGGACGGTAACAAGGACAACAGGCCTACAGCCGATGCTGAAGAGATGGTCACAATCAAGCGGACGTACAAATTTGCAGGGGAGGTGCATGTTGAAGAAAAGACTGTTCCCAAGTCTTCAGCGGAGGCCCAGTTGTGGCTGTCTCAGCAACCGCAGCCGAAAGCTGGGACACCAGGTCCTGATGGGAGAGTCTTCAACAGACCGTTGCGCAAGATATCACGGTTCGATCCTAACTCCACCAATTTGGAAGCTTTCAAGGCCTCTTGGGCCGCCGGAGGTGTCCATGGGACCGCTTTCAAAGGTCCCAAGCTCAATGTCGTTGAGAAGAGCAAAATGGACTGGGCCGCCCATGTTGATACCGAAGGTTTGAAGGAAGAGCTTGATGTGCACGCAAAGGCAAAGGAAGGCTATCTGAACAGAATGGATTTCCTGAGAGGTGTGGATGAACGTAGGAAAGCCGAAGCCCGGGCAGCCAGATTGAAAGGACATTGATCCAGTATTTCACAACTACGGTGAATACAAGGTCTTCCCATGTGGCGGCGATTGCCAATTGGTGAGTATGTCTACTGTCCACGCCTGCTACGCTTGTTATTGTCATGCTTGCTATGTAGGTACTAGAACTCGCTTGTCATTTTGTACATGAACTTTCTTTCCTGCTCGCGGTGGTCATCATCGGATACATGCACCAGGCTGGCTTTCTTTGCAGCGTGCCTTCCTACAGCCTGATGACAACTGGTGACCGCCCGTACAGCGCCGTGAATTTTTACTGATATCAGCGCAAGAAGGTCGTTGGATGCCAAGCTCCTGCTCATTCGAGTACAGTGAGTGAAGAGGCAGCGTTGCGGACAAGCCTCATCACCTCTATGCTTTCATGGATCTTGGCTTTATACATTTGTTCCTCTTGCGAGCGAAAGCCCTACGTCAAATCTATGCCCAGCGTGTATCATGCGAGAACACCGACCACCACTAGCCGGTCCCGCATCTATCCCAGGCCGATGTCTCTCACCAAATGCCGCTACCGACGTCGAGCGACCACAGTTCAACAGAAGACTGGCATCAGCCTCGCCTTTGGGAAGGCCACCTCTCTCCGCAAGAGGCTCAACCGCATCTAGGAACAGTAGTGTGCCTACGACTCCCCTCGATCACATCCCCGAAAAGCTGTGGCCGCGAGTCCTGCGGACAACGAGTACACCGGAAACAAGCCATCCGGACCTTTCCATCGATGAGATTACCTCCACAAAGCTATCGCTTGATGATCAAGCCATATTGACTGGGCTACCCAGAGAAGGCAAAAACAGAGTGCGAGATGCTGGTAGACCTGTCGCGCGGAAGGGCTTTAGTGGATTATGGGCAGAGAACGGTGATCGGCTGAAGAGGATATCACAAAGGTTCAAGAGGCTCCCTGCAGGCCTGTTCCATCGCAGGGGGCGAGCTCTGGAAGAACCGTGCCCAGAGACAACGGAGCACCAACTCGACACGTCTGTCCCAAGATTGCCTGCGCCAGACCTGCCATTTGAACTGGGTGTGCCGGAATTGCTGCCTGCCTCCGATATTGGAGATTACAGCGAACAAAAAGAGAATCTGAAAGTTATGCGGGTATGCAGCGATCGCTCTTCGGTCTACTGCCACTCATCCGCGGTGCAGATGGACTACGATTGCAAGGCCACGGACTCGACCTCAGCCCAATTCCTCAACCGACGCGAAACGACGCGACTTAGTCGCGCAGACGCAGATCACAACCATATTGAGACTAGTACCGCGGCTCTAGACGCGTAATAAGCAACTTGAACCCGTGTTTAGTACTACCTAGTATGTACTACTAATTAGTACCTTTGCATAACTTGAACGCGTTCTCCTTGGCGTCATACTGTACCTTCAAATTTCTCCCATCACTGCAATTCTTATATCAGATACGTACAGCGACTCTCCCCAGCGGCACTCCAGCATTACGGTCTTCTGTCCCTAGAAGGTACTGACCGGCAACCCAAGCACGAGAACATTTTCGGCGAAGGGCTATTCATCATTCAAAGCATTGCTATGCTCCTGCGAGACATGCTACATAAGCTATCCTACAAACGGTTGACCACATACAAATCCCGGCCCAGAAACTGATACCAAAGTCGCCCCCGCGCCCATGACTTTCCTTCTCGCAGCCTACCATTGACACTTTGGCAGATTTCGTTAACAGCAAGGCCCATACCCGACTTTTCAAGCACGGCACTCATCTCTCAGCAGTGCCCGCACCTTTGTTGATGCGATATTTTCAGCTATCTTACAAATGATCTTGAACACCCGAAACTGGAGACATTTGCTCCAGAGGAAAGGCGGAACTGTCGAAAGGTCCACCGAGGGACCACGATCCTCCCATAGCACGCTGGGTGCCCCGGAGCGGCCGCCCATGTTGTTCGCTATAGGATCGGATATCCGTCCTGGTCCAAGTCACCCACCCACTCTGGATCATAGTACTCACTGCTCTTGTCCAGCGTGGCAACGTATCGATTCCCCCGGACCCCTGGACGCTTGGAGTGAGTATTTCTCAAGTGACTCTTGAGGTTGTCCGTCCTAGAAAATGGCCTGTTACAGTCAGGGACCCAACACCTATAAGCAGAATGCTTTTCTTTCTCATGGACCGTCTTCTCATGTCGCTTTTTGTGCTCTTGTCTTTTGAACCGCTTCTGCTTTCCGGTACTTTTGTCGATGCAGCCAGGGTAGCTGCACGCAAACTCGTTCTGGGTGATCACTAGCTCACAGTTGATGCCACACTTGTTGGTCGCTGGCCTGGGCTTCGAGGATATCCCCGTGAGACGTTTTCGTTCATAACTTCGCCGATGGAGCCGGTCCGGATTGGCACGATGCCTTTTCGTCTCACAGAGCCTCAAAGACTGCTCCAGTGCACCGTATGTCGGTTCGTCGATATCACGCTGCGATGGTACCACCATGGGTGAGACAAATGACAAGGGACTGCTGGACATGAAGCTTGTTGGTGCGGCTACATGTACATGGAGAGGTGTGGATGGTTCGGGCTTGCACGCTGGCGAGCTCGGTAGAACGGGCTGGAAGGTGATGCTGGGCTCGACAGTCTCCGCAGGCGGCTGTAGCTCCATTGAGCCCCATGGCAACAAGTCACGGCCTGTTGTTTGTATGGAGCCGGGCCCTGGAGAGCTGAAGATGGAATCTGTCAATGCTGGGTTTGTGGCAGTCTCGCTAAAACCGGAAGCTCCCACATGACTGAAGGAATGATGGGATGTCAATGGCTCAGGCATCTCAGTCAACAGAGGAAGCCCGTATCCGGAAGTTCCGCTGCTCATCCACATATCGTTTGGGCGGTCTTGCTCCTCATCTTGTAGATGGAATATGGGGTGAGACAAGTGCAGGTAGGCTGTGGGCTTCATATACTGTTTATATGGAAGCTGCAAACCTGCATCAAACATCAACGGCGTTGTGGGACTTGAGGTTCTTGCAGAAGGAGTGAAAAAAACTTCTGGTGACATCGAGCTGCTTGACGACGCCAGAGAAGCCCGACGCGGCCCCTGGAAGCCTGCTGAAGACTGGTCGGAGGACATGAAGCTCGACGAAAGCGAAGGGCAGTCCGTGGTATAACTGAAGGTGGTTTCCTTGTCGAACTCGGTGTCCAGCTGAGTCAACATCTGAAACGGGCTCTCCTCAGTCTTGAGTTGAGCGTGAGCGGCGGCCACTACTCACGATGTTAGCAGATGGTTCCCATCGACACTGGGCTGGGTATCAGACTGACTATTTTTCCAGTGAAGCGTGAGACACTGTGAGTGTTGTATGGGTGTTCAAGGGCGCATTCAGTGCACGAACTTGGAATTGCTGGCCTTTTTGAAAGTCGGACAATTCGGGGCCACAGGCGGATTTCAGCCTTCCCTCCCTTACGAAGACGGTCCATGATGCGCGTTGTCTGAGAGGAGAATGCAAGGTGCCTGGAATGTGCCTCCCAGAGAACGGTTCGTGAGATGTGGCAACTGGATCCACCTGCTCGAACGGAGGAAGCTCAGACACTGGAGTTTCAGACGGGCATACCCATACGGCGTCGGTGAATTCCTTGGAGGAGACACGACCAGGCACGAGGAGCTCGATAGGATAGTTTAGACGGGGTGGGTTTTACGTGCGCCATCTTGCGGCAAGGAGGCCTGCCGCATAAACATCGGAGCTCTCAGCACAGATCGAGGGCAAGTCGCTAAGGTGATCTGCATCTGAGACCCGGTCTCTGCGAACACCCTCAACCCACTTCCACTTGCGGGGCGTCATTGAGTCGCGCAACGGGCGGCAGCGGGAAGTCTAGACATGAAATTTCTCACCTGCGCAAGGGCTCTCAATACTGGTTGCGGACCGAACGCTTAAGCGGCTGTCGCAGGTACGAGGCCACCCTGATTCGCGTGCTCCCTTTCTCTCCGAAAGAGAAAGAAGGTGCAAGTCCAACACGGAAGGACTCAGGTCAAGCAAGACCAGTCTACCCAAGCAGCCTTACAGACCGGTTCGGTAAGTGATAATGCATATGCATGCATCATTAAAGTGCTTGCAGGGCAGGGGGTTGTACTGCTGTGCGTCAACGTCGCCCATTGCTCGAGAAATGCAGCGACATGGAAGGTCCAGCTCCAGTATCCTTGTTCGATTCACACATTCAGAACTTGCAGGGTGTTGTGATCTGGAATACGAGGTCTGGGCGCAACACCAGGACGCGGTACAAATCGAACAGGGGAAGCGCTGTCCAGAGCCTTTCCCCGATAGTCTCGTCTGTTCTCTACCAGGCTAGAGCAAGAATTCACATCAGGTCCGGCTGTCAGACCACCTCCTGGCCTCAAGCTTTTGGGGGAGGACTTTTGAACCAGCTACGACCGAACCAAGCAGTGACAGGTCGGCAACCCGGGGATGTGGACTAGGATCCGAACTTCGCCAGAATCGCGCCATTCCCCAAACTGGCTGACCTAGTATCTTGTATTGGTATGCACTTTGGCCGTCTTCAGCGGCCCGACAGTCAAATCAGGTCACGAAGGGCGAGCCGTTGCCAGTCTGTCTTTTGGATCGGTCGGACCACAGGACGACGGCCCCAGAGCACTGGCCATGCCCGAGACACTCTCGAGTAAGGAAATCTCATCATCAGGTATGTGGCACCTAGGTGTGTGGTATAAGTAAGTGCGGGCTGAAGGTCGAGATCATTGGCTACGCGTCGTCTGAGAAGGTGGCGTTCCGTTCGGTGGAGAGTATTGAGCTCACTGACATCAAAAACTTCAAGGGTCTTCCCTATTCATGTGATGTTCCTCGGTCAGTGCCATTTCACGCTCGATTACTAGCACACCACACGCTATGTCTGGATCGAGCAGCTTGCGGTATCCTTATCCAACGTCCAGCGACCCCTCGAGCCTGCAGTGCGCATATCTTCTCCAATTGAGTCATTGCACAGAAGCAGGTCTGTTTCTACAGATGCCATGTTTGGTTCCCGTGCGCAGACATATTGGTATGCGCCCCGTTACTGTCGAGCGGCCCACAGAAATTGATCTGCAAGGATTCCCTACAGTCGCCGTCTGCATGTGCTAAGGGGAGAGGCCGCCGACAACACTACAAGACCCACAATATCAGATCCTTTGGTTCCTCGCATATGTCAAGATTCGGCTGTTTCTACAACTGCAAAACGATTCGACCAGGTATATCACCCTTCTCCAGCATCTCATACACTTCTGGTAGGTCCCGGAACGGTCTAACCTGGACGTGTGGTTTTACCTTGCCCAGGCGAACCAATTCCACGGCCTCCAGTGTTTCCTTGAGAGAGCCTACCAAATTCCCTTGGATCTTTAACCCTTTGATGACGATGGTGGCTATGGGGGTGTCCAAATGCACATCGCCTGGTGGAATGCCCACTACACACAGGGACCCGCCGATCCTGATCATGTCGGCCAGCTTCTGAAAGGCTTGAGGGTGACCGCTGGTGACAACGACCGCGTGCGTGCCGCCACCTGTGACCTTTCTGACCTCATCCACAAGATCACGACATGTGGTGAAATCCAGGAACTTGGCTCCGAGGGACTCCACGAACTTCTGTTTCTCAGCACCAGCATCGACTCCAAGGACTCGGGCACCCAGAGCAAGGCCGTATTGTACTATTTCCCGTTCAGCTCGACGTCCTTTGGTCTGACTGAGGGAGCGCTCACCTGCGAAATGGCCCAAGCCGCCGCCCGCGCCTATCACGGTAAGCCATTCTCCCCTTTTTCACGTCCGCGTTCTTAACAGCCTAAGGAGGATCAGCAATGGTCTGTCGCAACTCCAATCACGTACTTTGTAGGCCGTCACGCCGGCGCAGAGTGCAGGCCCGACCACCTTCGGGTCGATGTCCTGCGGCAACATGGTCAAATACTTGGTATCAAGGACGCAATACTCTTGAAAGCTTCCATCTTCATGGTGCAAATGGTTTGTCGCCTTTTGACAATGTTGCTCTCGACCGGAGGAACAATACTCGCATTCGTGACATACACGGGAGGCGAAGCGGATCCCCACCAGCGTCCCCAGCTGGAGGCTTTGGGTAGGCTTTAGGTTCGGCCCAAATGCCACAACGCGCCCTACTCCTTCGTGTCCTCCTACATGAGGAAGTTTGATGTTCGTGATCGGGAGACCATCTGCGCCAGTAGCAGTCCCAGCTTTGGTGTGTAGATCTGGCTGCTGATCAATGGTATGGTCGTAAGAAGAACCCTAACCTCACTCACCGCTTTGACAAACACCAGTATATAGGACTTTGACGAGGACTTCGTCTTCTCCAGGCTGTGAGACGGGATATTTGTCGTCGAACTCGACCGGGCCGCCCTGTTTCCGGACTATGGCAGCTACCTGGGTCTTCGGGATGGATAGCTCAGACATGTTGTCAGAATAGCAAGATCGATGCTTTTGCAGTTTCGTCCACGGTCACTACCCAGAAGAGCTATTAAGAGGTTTGGAGGGCCGTTAGTTCACGATGGAAGAGGTTCTTCGTGTCCTTTATGCTCAATGCTACTACAGGCTTCTTGCCCATGAACGCTGCGTGGGATGTGTTGAGATCAGATGTCTGCCACCACGACGATCACTCCCTCTACAAAGTACTGGCAATATCCCCTCAACGGGGGGCTGACTTGGACCGGGGTAAGACAGCAGAGCTCTCCGGAGGAGGGAAAAGTAACACTTACTAGACATGCTCGTCCGCCGGCTGGTCGAATCACTCATGCATCTCTTCTTCCCTGCATGATGCACACCCCGCATCCGCTTGCTGTCATGGTTCTACAAATCGGGTGCTGGTGGCTTGCGAGGCGCTCACTATTGAAGCTACCGTCAAACAGTCCGGTCCAGTCCAGTCGTTCACATGTTGAAAGCAAGCTGTTTGCGGTCCTGACGCAACGAGCGGCTGAACCGTCAGGTGCCTGATCATCACAAATTTTTGCCACTTTGGAATGGGAATCCAACGGCCGCCATCTCCAGTGGCAGAAATGACCAGGGACAAGGGTATCAAGGGATGGCTTGGGAGCACCACATTTCGCCGGGTTCAGCTGTCCAAACCCTGCGCGAGGGCTGTATGTGTCTCAGAATGATAGTTTCTGTTATCTCGGCCATCTTATGAGATGGAGATGCCGCTTGTTTAGGGGACGCCGGGCTCGGATATGGTTCATGATGCATGCAAAACTTCGGATACTGAACTAGGATCGACGCCCCCTGGCTTTACAGCCCTGGGAGTTTGCGTGGGGTCAAGTCAGTCAACCCCATGAGTCCCCGTGAGTTCGACCCCAGACTGGTAGTAGGTATAGCATCCCACAACCCACAGCCCACAGCCCACAGCCCACAGATCGACATGATCATTTTGCGTTCCGGTGGAACAGAGGAGAGAGACCTCAGGTCCTTTTGTATTCGATGGTACGAACGGCATCCCAATGGTTGAGTGGATGACCGAGATGCAATATGTGTGTGTGGCGTCCGAAGGTCTGTGGCGCAGTCAGAGTGTGGCTGGTGTGACTTTGGTGTCACGTGCTGATAGAGGCTGGTGCATATGACGTCGCTGCAGTTTGGCGCATCGACTTCGAACACCAACATCCGCATCAACAACCAGCCCGCCATTTTCAAGACTTGCCAGCCACATCGCTGTCGCGATCTGCCTTAACACTCCATGTCAGGCATATTGCGCCCAGTTCGTTTGCGAATACTTGCCTTCAACGTTTTGCCATCTGGATGAGCTGACCTTAGTTCGACGTCCCTCAATGTCGTCCTACAACCCAGCCTGCTACCTGCCGCAATCCTGGTCCTCCTATATCCCCAGCGCCGTCTCCTGCCCACCACCACCATCATATGCCGCGACCATATACAACTATGCAACGGCGCCATTTTCCTCGACATATAGCACGTTGCGCACCATGTTTGGCGCAGTCGTCGGCCTGCCTGCGCTGTCCTTCCTCCTCATTCCAACCATGACTTCGTATTCGACCTCTCTCAACCTCCTCTTCTTCTACCTTACCTGGTCGACC
Organism: Exophiala sp. LBMH1013; assembly: GCA_024611085.1. Taxonomy (NCBI): domain Eukaryota; kingdom Fungi; phylum Ascomycota; class Eurotiomycetes; order Chaetothyriales; family Herpotrichiellaceae; genus Exophiala; species Exophiala sp. LBMH1013. The sequence continues at coordinate 1,431,463 of JAMFLB010000006.1, read as the reverse complement.
CTCGTACTGTCTCACCCACCTTTGCGCGTCGAAATAGTCGCGACTCTCGCAGTCCGGATCCTATTCTACATCATCCCTTCGGCATTCTTCCTGCTTTTCGATGCCCTGCTTCCTTCCGCGGCCGAGGATTTCAAAACCCTAGGGGCCTCAGCCCTACCGCTGAAAAATGCAAGTCGGCTACGAACACTCCGCATGCTTCGCCTGCTTGGCTGGTCGCTGTTCAACACTCTCATGGGTACAGTGATCCAAGGTCTTGTCGAACTTCTCTTCACCAGAGTTCTTGTCATTCGCTCAGCTCTCCGCGTCACGACTACTCTCCCATTACCGTTTGGGATCGCCAAAGATCTTGCAAAGGGATACCTTGTGCGCGAAGTCATCGCCTACGTTCTCCACCGGTATACTCTGCACGAATCTCACACAACCCTCGCACGCGCTCATCAGGACTGGTATCACTCACTATCCGCCCCCTTCCCTTTGACCGCCAGCTACGACCATCCTCTAGCCTACCTCGTCCGCTCCTTCATCCCGACCTACCTTCCCGCTTTGCTGTTCAGGTTCCACCTCCTCACATACGTCCTGTACCTGACGCTCGTATCGCTGGAGGAAACCTTCGCGTACAGTGGTTACTCTAGCCTTCCGACGAACTTCATTCTCGGCGGCGTGGCCAGACGTACAGACACGCATGTGGTTTGCGGTGGAGAGGGGAATTATGGGCCCTGGGGCCTCGTGGATTGGATTATGGGCACGAGTGTTGGCGCCGATGTCATTGATGACGTGCGGGCTGAGGCTGACAAACATGATGTCCCCGCCAGAGTTGATAAGGCGCGGGAGAAGGCGAAGAAAAAGATCAATGGCAAGCTTGTTGAGGCTAGGAATGGAGGGCCTAGACGACGGACGAGGAACCGGAGTGCCAGCTAGCGGTTGGTCGCGTCAAAGCCTGTCGCAGCGGGAGGCAGGGCTCCAAGGAAGGACTATGCAACATTGTAGCGGCTTGGTGGACTGGATGGCTGGCTAGGCAAGAGCCGCATTGCGGTCGCTTGTTGCTAAACCAGTCGTTCGAGACGGCCTCATGGTTCGCTCTATGAGAGATATGATGCCCAAGGGATACAAGCGAGGATGCTGTTTCATATACCGGCTCTCTGATCCTGTGCAGCGATGTTTCTTAGTACTTGTGTTCATACTTTGATACCCTCTTAGCATGTCGATGTCTGCAAGGCCATCAAACTATAAATTCAGTAATTTCACGCAATCCATTTCCAGTGTGGCAATAACAATCTCCTTCATATTCGGGGAGTGGATGAAGCGGGTAACCGGGTTGGACTGCTCTGGAGGACGCGGCGGAAGTCATGTCGATCGTGGTTTTCAGACCTGGAGTGTCAGTGCGGAAGTAATGGGTAGCAGAAACAGGCAATCTGAACGCAGGGATCCAATGATATGACAAGTTTCATCTTGGTGTTCATTTGTCTAGGCTCGAAAATCAACCCCGAAGGCGCAACGGTGTCCGATGCAATTCTCCTCTGCGCGATGATCTCGTTCGCCCAACCCGTTTGATTGACTTTCGGAGCCCAATCCTGATTTGTGCACATGACTGGCTCAGACTAGGCAAGGTCCATGGAATACTCCCTTCATGGCTATCATGCTTTGGCCCATCATGGTGTCTTTTTGGTAAAAAAGTTGCTTGGTGGTCAACCGTGCAAGCACGCAACAAACGCCCATCCCTCATGCCTGCTCTCCCTCTCTCCACAAGCCTCCAGCCCTCGCCTCCTGTCTCATATGAGAGAAAATCAGAGCTCGTCTAGAAGACCATCTCGTGGGGCTTCTGGCCGTGTCGCAGGGCGAAGCTGGATTTCAAATAGCTGGCAAGGAATTCTTCGTTCTTGATGGCGGAAAGGAGCGGCTTGTCGATAGTCTTCTGGTCGGAAGCGCGTTGAGAAGTAGGCTGCTTCTTCTGCCAAGTTGTTAGTCTCTGAAAGATCCAATGGGTGATCAAGTCCATCCTACCTCTGGCTTCTCTCCCTGCTTGATGAAAGCCTCCTCGCCCTTTTCCTTCTTGCTCTTCTTTTCCCGAGCGAAGTATTCAGGGCTGGCAATCTTTTCTAGCGTTGACTGGTCGAGGCCGCTGATGTCGACCTTTGTTGACGTCGCAATGACGTATCTCGAGTTGACTCGTCGCAAAGGAACTCCATTGATCTTGAATGGGCCGGTGACCAGGAGTGCGCCCTCCTTGAGGTGCTTGAGAAGGACCACACGCTTGCCACGGAAACGACCAGCGAGAAGGATCAGGACAGCGCCAGGTTGAAGCGAGGCTCGGGGCTTGTGTGGGCGAAGTGTCTTGCGGGCCTGTGTAACAGTTCGGTCAGTATGGAATGTCCATGTTTTTCTGACGGTGCCAACTCTGCCCGAGGACATAGGGCACACTCGATGTTCTTTCTCGCATGCCAGGAGTTATGCTCACCTTCTTTGGCTGTTTAACATCCTCCGCCGGATAGAACTTGCGCGCCTTCTGGGAAGGGTGAGGCACGGTTCTCTCGCCGTTACCAAACTTCTTCGTACTGGCCTCCACGGAAGACATCTTGACCACGAGGCTGGAGTGTGTGCTGAGGTTGCTGTCGCCAAATGGTGGTGGAGGGTTGGTTTCGATAGATGGCCGCAGTGTAGTGGACGGTGGGAAGTGCAGTGTGCGATTCATATTCTTGGCAAGCAAGACCCTGAAGGGGAAAGTATGGCGGGAATTTTAACGTGAGGCGGTCGATCATGTGACTCACGTGTGACCGCCAAGGCCTGCCACTCTGCCAAGTGGAGGTGTGGCTTGTTTGCTCGGTTTGCTACGTTTGTCCACAGGCCAGGCTTCTGTCGCTTGACGCAAAGCAAGAGGTGGTGGAATCGCGGAGGATCTTCCAGTATTTGGCTCGCCGTTACCAGCTGTTGACGTGAAGTCCGCTCGCTGTCTTCATTCTGAAAGCCGTTCAGCTCGACTTAGATTTTCCCAACTAGTCGTCTGTTCCACCACTGCTCCCTCTGTTCATTCCTCTCTCATCATCATGTCGATTGCACCCATAATCACGTTCAAGGCAGGACTTTGTGAGCTTGATGTAAGTGCTGAAGCCTTGTCCTTACTGGACAATGTCTTAGTGCCTGCACAAATGTTATAGATACAATTGCTGATACTCTCTTAGACAAGCTCTTCTCCTCCAAAAGTCAAGCCTCTCCCAACTCCCGGATACCTCTATCTCTACGCTGAAGATGAACTCCTGCATCTGTGTTGGCGGCCGCGGACTGCTCCTCTGGACAGACCCGATCTGGATCTGTTGATGCTTCCAGGCGATGGCTCCTTTACCCCCTACCACCCTACCAGTGCGGAAGCCCCTTCGAACTCCAAGACACCAACCAACGGAAGAATATACGTCCTCAAGTTCTCGTCGAGCTCGCAACGATACCTTTTCTGGCTACAGTCACGCAGTCAGCATCCTCAAGGCGACCCCGCATGGTTTAGCGCTCGGGACTTGAAGTTGGGACAAATCGTGAACAACCTTTTGCAAGGGGAAGAAGTGGACGTTCAGCAACAGATGGCCGAGTTGCCTAGAGATCAGAACCCCCCGGACGATGACGATGATGAGCTTATGGAAGAAGTTGAAGGCACGGACCATTCTCTCAACCGACGACCATCTCAAGGGCCCGGTGCAGGGCCTGATGCCACGGGAGGCGACTTTCGTGAGGAGGGCGAAGAATCTAGAGAAGGGGGAGCCGACGGCGGAAGAGCGTAGGTAATGCACCCGCGCCGTGCACTTGTGCCATGTTGAAATCGGCCCACTGACTGCTAGCAGAGCTGCTGGTATGGATGCCAACGCCATAATCCAGAACTTCATTCAATCATTAGGCAGCAACAACAGCAATCAAGGTGGCGAATCAAGCCCACAGGAAAAGCTCTTCACCACTTTGGCAGACTTGCTCACCCCAGCCACAACTATCCCGTGGATTGATTCTGCAAACTCCGAACTAGTTGATCGATTGCTTCAATATCTTCCACCTGCATTGGTCACCTTGGTTCAGGAAGCGGACGATATGTCGGCTCTCAACACGGATCACGCATCAATTGAAGCAGCCGAGCAGGCGCTCAGTCTGGACCAGAAGAAAGATATCCTACGGAGGGTCCTGCGTTCTCCACAGTTCTCCCAGAGTCTGTCGAGTTTGACCATTGCTTTGCGCGACGGTGGCTTGCCTAGTATCAGTGAAGCTCTCAACATCCCTGTCCGTAATGGAGGTTATATGCGGCGCGGTGGTGTACCATTGGGCGGTGGTGAAGCCGTTGAGGTTTTCCTGGAAGGAGTGAAAGACAAAGTCACGAAAGAAAAGGACAATCACGGAGGTGATCAAATGGACACAGAGTAGGACTTCTCGCAGATGTCCAGTTGCCTCTTCGGTTTTCGAAAGGCAGCTTGCCATACCAGTCCAATGCTTCGCTCCAACCTTGGCCTTGTGTAGAAGATGAATGAGCACAAAAACCATCCAAATCCTCTATCGTACCTATACGATTCAATTTTGCCTGATCCGCCCTCGGCAGATTCTGCTTGCGAATGCTGTGCCTGTACCTGTACGGACACCGTTACCTCAGCTGGGGGGAAGTCTTATGAGTTTGTATGGCACAACACCTCAGGACCAATCGCGAACCAGCAAGGCTGGTCTTCCCCAATATAGGTTAGACTGACAGCCTCGTACAACTACGTATGTCCTGAAGCTCATTGAATCCAGGGATGCAATATCTTGAAGCGGTTGGCCAATGCGTAGCATTTCAAGCAAGCCAAATGGTCAGATGTTGCCGTTCATTTGTCATGAGTTCTCTTCGTCTGCACGATCAATAACCGGCTGGCATCACTGTCAAGAACCTACGAGGCCCATTCTCCAAGACCCAACTTGGCCAAGATCAGTATGAACGACGAGAACCAGCGCTTCTTTACGCTACCATCGTCATGCCCGTACACTATCTCATTGATTGATTCAGGCAGCCCAAGCATTTCAAGGACTTGGCTGATCAGGGAACGTGATGAGTATGGCGAGTATCCGCATATCTATGCCAAAGTCTGTCGAGGTACCAGACAGTCTATCTCACAGAACAATCAACTCAATGGGCTCTCTGGATATTACGTTTCTGAGCCTAAGCCGAGACATAAATACGCTGAAAGTAGCACCGAGCAAGATGAAGAACATGCTGAGCTTATCATCCTCAGTGACACAGGTTGTGGCACTGAGAAACCCAACCCGACACCCATCCAGGCCTGTGGTGCAGACCATCTCAATTCTGTTCTACTTTCTTCTCATCCCGAACCGAAGGTCTGGAACCTTTCTACGTTTCTCGAATACACTTTAAATCCGGGCGGTCATATTCCTTATCTAGTCATAACCACACACTGTCACTATGACCATATCATGGGCATCTGGAAGTTACCTCCCACATCAGCTCAAAGCGAAGCAGACGAAGCCACGGGACCACAGTCATCTTGTAAACATGGCACACAAGGTCTCAGTCTGTTGGCCAAGCCCACAACAACAGTTCTCAGCTCATCACACAGCAAGTCGTTCGTCACACCTTACACAAACCTCCAGAACCACAGTCTCTGCGCAACCCTCGGTCTTCAAGCGCCCAGATACGAGGTAGGGATATGGGCACAAGACATGCAGCGTGTTGTCTATAGGTTGCCTACAACGATGAAGTCGGGCCTGGAGCGAGGAAGGGGATCGCACACGTCCATTCCCACGTCTATAACGATCCTCCATATGCCAGGACACACTCCAGACTCGCTGGCCTGGTACGACGCAGAGACTCGAATGATTTGCATTGGCGACAGTTTCTATCTCAAGGAGACGCCGACGACGCGTGGAGCGCCTTGGGAGCCTGAGCCGCCTATGCCGACGATCTTCACTGTCGAAAGTAATCTGGCAGACTGGTGGAAGAGCGTTAAGAAAGTTTTGGCCTTTATACGGGAGAAGAATGCCGAATTTGAGCAGGAATGGCGCAAGGCACTCAAGGAAAAGCATCATTTCTCGCAAGAAAAAGCCGGACTTCTTTCTCTCGCGCGAGCTCCAGAATGGTATAAAAGATTAAATTCGAAACAGACCTCAATGGACGCTCAAACCGGGTTCAATCATTTCTCTCTTAATCCCAATGAAACTTCCACGCTCACTGTACCGGAACCATTCTTCCACACCTTGTCTGGGGCACAGCATCGGCCTGCTGCTCAGCCCTTCAGTACCCTGAACGAAGACGAAGACGAAGATGGAGACGCAAACCAAGAGCGAGAGATTGCAAAAGACTGGATTCTCGTCGACATGGACATAGACGCTCCTCCTCGAGTCAGTCTCTGTGCAGCGCACACTACTGTTTCCGTCGACGCCGAATCCGCGACCCTTGCTATCCTGTCGTTCATCGCTAGTATTCTCCACGACGAAGTGCCACGTCGACGGGTCGGTGATGGATCGAGCGGCGAGGAGCGCTGGCTTTGGGATTATGCGCTCACCGATGATACAAGTTTACCGGATAACCACGAGATGAGCGAACAACCAGGTCAAAACCACTTAGCTGGAAGCTCCAAGGATATAGTCGACATGGACTATGCATCGCGGAAAAGTCGACAGGCACGGAGGCAAAGTCGCCCTCCATCATCATTTGAAAAGTCGCCGGATGGCCAACGAAACAGTCATGGACACGCACAGGGTCTCGACCGCATCTCTAGGTACGAGTATAGCGTGCTCTCGCCACTTTGCGTCATTGAAGAAGGGAGAAGAACAATTCCTAGGTGTGAATGGGACGCTGTGGTTGCCTCTGTTACGGCGTCGGATACGAACACCAAGTCATCTCTGGTGACTGATCATGCATTGTGAACCACTTGATTATGACTGGGTAACGAGTGCAGGACGCAGGCATAATGAACAAACATATAGGGTACATATACGATACAGGAGGAGGGAGGACTATGACAGCGACTAAGATCGCATGAACAGCGGGGATATTTGCATTGTCGTGTATCTGTCGTACTCTGGCGATAGTTGTAGCGTCTTCCAATAATCAAATTGATACATGGTAGTTCCAAGATCACCTCAAGTGATCAGAGTACTTCTAATGGAAGCAAGCTGTGTTGTGTCCGCATCAGCCATGATTCATTGGTATTCACTTCTACCAAGGCATACATGACCATATATTGGACATCCATCCATGGCGTCTCGTGGTCAGCCACCGCCAGTCCTGCACAGAATCCAGATACACACTGCCATAGTTCTTGGGGCCGCGAAACGAGGGCGGAGCAGACTTGGGAGTCAGTCCCTGATATAAGGCAGTGCCGTCCCTTTGTTTCGAATGCATAGTTTGTCTTCGCCTCGTAGTGCAGGTGGCTACTACTGCTTTTTCCGCAGGGTTGGAGGCGGACTGGCTCCGCGAGCATGATCTGTGTTGTATCGCTCGCTGGACTTGCGGGAAATCGTCAGCTAGCGGGCCGCTCACCTCTTGCCGTGGTAGGAATCATTCCCTCAGGGAAGAGCCGATACAGGCACACCCCGATTGAGCGCACGAGCTTGGCTCACGACATCCCCATGTACAAGGGGCTTGAGACAGGCATTCAATCGCTCTCATCCTCGCTGCCGACATCCACGTCCCTTCCGACCATGAGTGGTCTCGCTCGGCCATTTGAGCCTTGTCTTCCGTCGATATCATCAACCTCATCAGTATCGTGATCCTCATGCTCGTCTTCTTCATCCTCATCCTCGTCAGCCTCTTCTTCTTCATCTTCCTCCTCCTCGTCATCCTCTTCATCAGCAGGCTCATCCTCGCCTTCATCTGCCTCCTCAACGTCTGGCTCGTTCGGAAGCGCTCTCGCCTTGCCATTTGCACCAGGTGACGAGTGTCCATTCATGCCGTTACTATTCCTCTTCGCCTTTGGTGTCTGTGCAGATCCTGGACCCAGACTCGTTCCATTGAGCTGCTGCTCGAGCAATCGCTGCTCTTCCCCTTCCTGGTCGACGCCGTCTTCATCATCATCCATTCTCCTGGCTTTCTTACTACTGGGTTCACCCCTCTCCGCTCCATCATTGTCTTCCTCTCCATCCGCATCGCCAGCCAGACTCTCCCTGGCCTTAACTTTGTCTCGGTACCCTTTTCTCTTCTTCTGGATCATTTCCTCATATGCCTCCATTTCTCGCTCCAGCCGTCCACCCAGCCGGCCGTCCGGGCCCACGGCCCCTAATTCCATAACACCAGCCATCTCAATCTCCTTCAGCGCTTTCAGCACGTCTTGTGGCCCAATCGTCTTTTTCGCCGTCTGCTCGTTCGCATGATGTGCCAGGTACGAGATGAACACGGTGGCCGACTTGGCTATGGCTAGAATTGCGTCTTTCTGGATTGATGTGTTGGGAGGAAGCACGCCGCGCGCAAGTCGAGACACCAGCGTCCGTGGTAGGAGAAGGTCCTAGAGCAGGGACCCCTGTTAGTATACCATCACTTGATATCATCGCCACCGGGGGTTTTTCTTAAAATGAATGGAATTCAAAGAAACCCTCGAAAAGTGCAGCATGGTATGCGCAGGATAACGATTTGTGCTTCACGTACATCAATGCTCACACCATCGTCTTGCTTCCCCGCCCCTGATTGTCGTGCCGGTTTGGAATGTGCATGTGTCGACGTAGCAGTCGCGTTGGAAACCATGGATACGTCGCCGTTGGCGTCTGCCGCTGTGGCCGCCGAGGCGTTGCTTTTGCGCGGTGCCATTGCCGGCTACACTGGACTGAACCGATTGAGCTGTCCCTATTTTCCAAGAGCCACCTGTTGCGTCCTCTACCTGGGGAAATGTGTATTGACCAAGGCTGGATTGAACGTGCTGTGAGGCCTGCTTCACGTCCCAGGGCGTGCGATCTGTTGGAACCAGAAAGGGCCAGATAAACCGCCGACCCAAGTCTTCACGGGAGGAGAATTTGACGAGCTTGCGGCTTGTCGTATTGAATTAATAGTCCTTTTATTCTTGCAGCGGCATCGACCGGGGTTTTCGGTGGGTCCTTGACGCTGTAGATTGTTCGTTCACAGTTATGAGCGTGCAGTGCGGGCCTTGGTGACGGACAGTGATGGTGGTGCCTCTTGCGGTCCTAGTAGAAGGGGTTGTTGCGTTGGAGTGCTGGGGTTATGAAGTCTTGCGCGGCCAAAGAACGGCCGTTGAATGCTGATAAGTCTGGGAAGTTCGGCAGGAGACGCGGTCGAGATTTAAACGCGACCGCGCGGGGATCCAGATGGAGCGTGTATCAATCAATCTTTCAATTATCGGGAAATTCCACAGCACCCGGCACTGCGAGTCTTTCCTTCATCTACTACTTCGAACGTTAGGGCTCACTTCTCAGCCTGGTTGGTTCTCAGAGTTCAAGATAACAGTCGCTGCAGGGCACAGTACTTGAAGGCATTCCTCGGAGCCTGGAGGTACAATATTTGAGGAATCTCATTGTCGAACGCATTCATTTTACTTTTCTCATCCTAGACCCCCAACGCCGTGCATCCTCATGACCATCATGACTCTATTTGCATAGCATCGTTTCCAGCCTTATCTCCTCTTCCGTCTTCGCTGTCGCCCCAGAGACCTTCGAGTTTGAACTCGGCCGCCCACTCCTTGACGATCTCCTTTCGATCGGCGCCGACAGCCTGAGGCTTGTCTTCGCCGTCGCCTTCGACCATGTCGGTGTCATCTACCACTTTGAGCACAGGCGGATCAACCCAGCCTTGAATTCTCCCGTCTCTCCAGTCGGTGATGACCGTCATTGCTGCTGCGTTCAGGTTCGGGACGCCGCCTCGACCCAACCGTCCCCGTTTCCGTGCGACTTGCACCAGGAAATCGGTGGTGGTATCTCCATGCGCAAACGGTCCTACTGCAGCAATGCCGTAGTGACTTAGAAGCTTCTCGTAGAGCGCCTCAGACGCAGAAAGGCGTGACATGAGAAGGTTCACCGCAGGAATAGGGTCTGAAATCTGCTTGGGTGGGAGAGCGTTCAAGAGGATCAATCGTGCTTCGTGCTCAGCCCTGCGCCGTTCGCGGTCCTGTTTGTTCTCGCCTTCAACTGTTGATGGAAAAACTATACCCGGTGAATCCAAGATCTTCAGTTTACTGTCAATCTTGACTTCCCGCAGACTTGTGGTCACGCCAGCCTCGGAACCAACAGGACAAGCGAAGCTTTGCGTTCCCTTATTCAAGCGGGACGTCAGGGCATTGATGACAGATGATTTTCCGACGTTAGGATACCCTATGACGCCCACCGAAATGGACCGTTTGAGCTGCTTTGAGGCTGCATAGGACTTCAGGGCGCGAAGCAGTGTTTCCGACGTGCCTTTGACCGTCAGCTGCTTGTGATCGAAGGCCTGGGCGTTGGATGCAGGATTCGACGCGCGCAGAGGGATCGTCGGGAAGTATCGTCTTAAATGTGTCAACCAGCCTTTCAACACTGGCGGCGGCACCAGATCAATCTTGTTCAGGACGAGGATTAGTCGTTTGGAGCCTCCCTCGGCAGACATGATTTGCCGTTCCACTTCTCGCGACCGTGTGCCTTCTGGATCCCGAGCGTCCAACACGTATAATACCACATCTGCAGCGTCTAGGACTTGCTTGAATATCTTGTCGAAAGCCTTTCGCGACGAATCTGGGTTTCTGTGGTCGGCTGCCACCGTTTCGGAGAGTTGGGCCCCGTCATCGTCTTCGTCGTAGTCATCTGAGGCAATGTCGCCTCCGAGCGCCCCGTTGTCGAACTCGGCCGCCCTTGCTTGAGCAGAAGCAACCAAGGCAGCGAGTGGGTTTGCGCCTTCACCAGTCTCGGCCTCCTCCATTTCTTCGTCAAGGACATCATCGTCCTCATCTTCTTCCATCAAGTCGTCCTCATCGTCCTCAGTGGGCTCATTCGTCACCGCATCCTTTCCTGTTCTTTTCTTGTCTTTGGCAGCATCTCTTAGTCTCTGCGCGTTCTCGGCTTTTTGTCTCTTCTTTTCCTCAATTTCCTCAAGGATCTTCTCTTTGAAGGGGAACAAGTTGGGAATGCCGGGATCCTTCTTTAGTCGGGATTTCCATTGAGGATTCTGGACGCCGTCAACATGTGCTATTCTCCAAGCCGTACATCGCGGCCTACCTTTTTGGATTCCTTCCTCAGTTTCCTCTGTTTTGCGGCACTGGCCTTCTCGATTTTATGCCTTAACCGCACTGGGGTGCGCTTTGACTTGGAGACTGCTTACGGTCAGCGTTGGGATAACCAGAGAGAGAGGCAGATCCTACATGATTTCACCATTTTGAGGAGCGCAAGCGAACAGCAACTGCGCTCTGTTTCTGTATAGTACTATGGCGTTCACCAGTTCTACATGTTCTGCAGACCCATTCAAAAAAAGTTGCAGAGGCGGGCAGCGCCAAGACCCATATCGGCGAGTTCTTTGCCGACATTTTAGATAAGCAGCAAACCGTGGTCGAATCACGTGAGTATTCTGTCCTCGGCAGCCGTTCGAATGCGGTAATCTAGCCGACCTCAGCGAGGAGTTAAGAGTGACAACTTCCGCCTTGAACAGGCGAGTTTTCTATACACTACGCAGTATAGACGGTATAAAAGCACTCCTGGCGTTACCATCCTTCAGCAAGCGTTCTCCTTTGGGTTTCTTTCGTCGACGCGCAAATCACACAGGAGCAACAATGGGCTCTGTAGAAGAACCTTCTTTCTCTGCACCACCGGAAGTCGTCTCAGCTAATGGCTTACTGTTCGATTTTGATGGTACGTAGCCCAAGAGGGAATATGTCCTGTTGAAAGACGTCATGGCTAATGCCCCGAGACAGGCACCATCATTGATAGCACAGAAGCAATTGTCAAGCATTGGCATAAGCAGGGCGAACTGATGGGAGTTGATCCCAACGTCATCCTTGCTACTTCTCATGGACGGAGAAGCATCGATACCTTCAAGATTCATGACCCGTCGAGAGCGAATTGGGACTGTATGGTTACCTTTTGACATGTCAGAATCCCAGATCGGCAGCTAATACAGTCCTATAGATATCAGTCACCACGAAGGCTTGATTCCAAAAGAATACGGTCAGAACGCAGTGGAGATTCCTGGTGCTCGCAAACTTCTGGAAAGTCTTGAACGAGTCAATGCGCCCTGGGCAGTTGTCACCTCAGGGACTCGGGCGCTGCTCACTGGCTGGATTGACGTCTTGAAGCTCGCCCACCCCCGATGCGTCGTAGTGGCAGAGGATGTGGAAGAGGGCAAACCTCACCCGGACTGCTATTTGCTCGGTAGGCAAAGGCTTGGATTGGGCCAGGACGCTCACATGATCGTTATCGAGGATGCGCCGTCTGGAGTCCGTGCAGGCAAGGCCGCCGGCTTCAAGGTCATTGCCCTTACCACCACGCATACGATTGGTCAAGTGAAGGAAGCGGGGGCGGATTGGATTGTCCAAGACTTACGAAGTGTCACGCTGAAGGACTTTGCAGACGGCGTCGTACAGATCGAGATCATCAATGCCTTGGCCAGTGCGTAGTTGTCTGACGGATTTCTCACTCACTACCGTGCACATTTCAGCATGGCAAAGAGCAATGGCGTATGGTCGGATACAGAAAATAGAACTTGAGGTAGACGTCCCCCTGTAGTGGACGGATAGGACGGCGATGGGGGAGGAAAGGGCCGCATGACCTTGTCCTCCAGAACAGCCACAGCCGGCCGACCGTGATGGCGACTTCGAAGATCATGTCCACTTTCCTTGGACATTTGTAGAGCTGTTGATCGGCAGCGGCACGCCGTTTGTATCCTAACCTTGGCCGACAAAGTCCCGTTCATCAAGGACATTCTCGTCTAGATGGAGTCCAAAGCCATGTTGATCAACTTAGCGGTACCTGCATGAAGGATCTGTCATCTGAACGCTGTCACACTTATGCAGTTCCCGTGCTGACTGCTGCAGGGACTTGTGTCTGTGGCTGCGCAACGTGGGAAGCAGACCTTCGGTTTTTGGCCGCATGGGCAATTCAGTGCCGCCGTCGAGCGGCAACCAGAATCAAGCAAGCGAGAAGGTGGCCAAGGTGCAAAGCAACATGGTCAAAGCAACATGCCACTCGGCTGGTTGGTGAGGTGATGACCAGGACGCTGTAATGGACAAAGCGCTGACGGGGGTGGTCAATGCTGACTCGGACTGCGGATAAATACTAAACGGATACCATCCAGGCGAGAGACGAAGAGCATCTGTGGGTATGAAGTGCCATGTTATACCCGCGAGTAACGTCACGAAATACGGGCTTTGCTGCCGACTCTTAGGATCACACGGAAGTGTCGTCCAAAGTATAGCAGATGTCCAGACGCAGGTTGCGACAGTGTCAACGAGTGGTACTTACCAAAAGCTCCCCCTGTGTATTCCGTCCGCTGCAGTTTATATCGAGAAACAAGCCTTGGAAACCGCTCTGAGTACAACAGTAACGTGCGTGTAGTTGTGGATGCCCGCGACAGGGGAATCGACCAAACCAGGTAGATAAGCGACTGGTGCGCTTACAGCGAGAAGAAGTCGGGAAACCACAAGCGATTGAGCGATTGAGCGGCAAAGGGGGTAGATTCCATCCCCCGTCGATCGAAGTCGTACTGCTCGTTATCGTATACGAACGTCGCTGACTCGAAATGTGACGGGTGCGCAAGAAGAACTGGAATAATGATACACACAATAGATGCTGCTACAATGGGAGCCTTGCGGTTCATTGCTAGAGGTAGGCTAAGATAAGACAGAATCAGTCGAGTTTGGGTTTGACTAGATCGCGGATAGAAGCTCGAAAAGCGGCAGCCGAAGGGTTAGAAAGAAGTTGGAAGTTCGGAACGATGGGTGTGACTTTCTTTCGCACTTCGGATGCGCTAAAGATGTGTCCCCTGATGGCGCATTTGAAATTGGTGTCTCTGATTTTGTGTAGCCCAGAACCCTTGCGCGCAGTTCTCAATGGTGTTAGTACCACCGATGTTGGGCATTCATTGTGATTGTCTTGTTGTGCAATCAATGGTACATGTTGCCCGACCGCACAACTTGGTTATTTAACCCAAGTCTCCTTGCAGGGGAGCCCCCGACACACCCCCTGCATGATGCAGTTTTTGCGACGGTGTCTTAGACTTGTCTAGAGGGCTGTATCTTGTCGCGCGTCTTGACTGAATGCCAGGAGAAGTGGTGGCAAGGCTGGCTCTCTGGGAGGGCGTGTAACAAGTAGGTATGAATGGCCGAACTTTAGTTGATGGAAGCAGCGTGATGGACTCTGCTACAGCCTGCTCTTGGGGGCAAAGGATGCCGTTGAGTGGACGGCCGTGATCGGGAGTGGCTTGCATCTGTGCATGGGTGGAATGCGCTTTAGCTGTAGCCCGGAGCTGGAATTCCTCCACCTCAGCTGCAGGTACCACAGTCTCTTTTGCGGCGAACTGCTCTCTTCCCGTATTCCAGGTCCAAGGTCCACCAAGCTACAAGGGACAAATCTCGACTAAGACCGGGGTGCAACCGCAGAGGAATCAAGGATCTCGGTATCCTCACCGGCGAGGCTTAAGGGCGAGAAATGGTTCGCGACAGAAAGATGATCAACCAGGATTTGCGAGTGTACGATGGACCGCAGCTGGAGCATCTAAAGGATCGACTCTTCGAGGAATGCGAATCTGACACAGTAAGTGATACATCAGATCTGCACCCAGAGGCTACTTCGCGGCCGGCGGATACGTGATGATATGGTGATGATGATGTGATGATGGTAATAATGAATGTCTGCCCGCCGATGGATGGGTAGTTGGATGGGACAGGTGAGTATAGGCGCCCTCCACTCAGGTAAACCACACGCCCTTACCTACTGTGGTAGATGGTGAGAGGTATTTCTGGTGCCACCTCCACCAGCGCCCAGATTGTACTGCGCGCAAGATCTCTCCATTTTAACATCAACAACGGTCGTCAGACTTTATTTAGGCGCAGATTACCGAGACAGGGCGACACGGTACCTTGTACGTTGGTAGCGACCAGCTGAGGCCTACAACAATTTAACAGGTTTAGAGTTTCGAGCTGGTGGAAATTATCCGCAAGGAGAATTTCAGGCGGAAGGCGCAAGCAAGCGGATTCGCCATTTCCAGCTTTGACATCAGACGGAGACAACGGCACCGCAACGCAACGGCAGTCACTCACTGTCCAAGTCAGTCAATCTCACCCCGTCAGACACAGAGTTTAGCGGGTGATTTGCAGGCCAATCTGAGCTGCTCTTCTGTCTGTCTCAGGCTCGCGCTTCCAGGCAGCAGGCAGCAGGCAAATTTCCTCATGCGTTTCCTCCTCCTCGCATCGCCACATCTCATCTCCTCCAAGCGCCTCTTTGAACAAGGGTTCAGACCTCAAGACCAGGCTGGTTGAATACACTGCAAAGTAACCCCACCAAGCCTTCTCCTTTGGTGTGAAAATGTGCCACAAGACGCTGTTTGGGCTGAGACCCGCGCCAAACCGGTTAGATCTGGTCGACCACCAGGTGGCCTGAGATGGCAAGGATAGTCTGGCCCCGGGCCTCTCCCCATCGCTGGGATCCCCTGGCTGGAAGGCTTCGGCCAATGTGTTCTTGAGCTGATATGCATTGCCAGCTGCATGCTTTACTGGACGCCATGCTTTGTGTTCCTGCATTGGCGCCGAACATCACGACGAAATAATACCCCTTGAATACGGGATGTTCCAATCCACCCTGACGACACTCGAGGGCAGGCTCATTCTCGACAACAGGGTGGAAGACCACCGGCCTCACAACGAAGACATACTAAGGGTGAAAGAGGAGGGCGAAGGATACTGCGACATCGTGAAACTGTGATAGCATACCAAACCAGGGTCTAGGCTTTGGGGACGTTGAAACCGTCGTCGCCGGCGCATTATTCGCTGTTCACACGTCCGTTCCTCGATATCCTCCTCCCTCCCTCGTTTGGTAGCCGAGCGCCTCTTCCGCGGTTCGTTCGGAGGGCGTCTTGGACTTTCCCTTTCAGAGTTCCATCCACCAGAAGGATCACTGGTCTTGTTGCGCTCAGCGCCTCGTCTCCCTCCTCCACCACCATCAGCAAGACGACGTCCACCGCCAACTCCACGCTCCGCCCGGCGCCGATGCAAGTGGCGAGACAAGAGTGAGAGGAGGCTTGACGGAAGCGATTCCTCGGCCAGGCATAGACTAGATAGACTCCACTGTGCAGCGCCAGTGACTGGCCCATCTTCCTCAACCTGCTGCCCTGTTCGCCTCGGTTTTGGCCTCTTTCCACCAGAAAGTGGATGCCCCTGGAGCTCTTCGTGCTGTCAACTGTCAGTCAGTGTACCTGCGCCTGTCCAACTGTCCAATGTCTGTCACGTATTTTCCAGACTCCACTCCCACGACACTTTGTTCGATACCGCGGGCCTAGAGGCCATTATGGAGTGCTGCTGCTGAGGAGGAACCTTGACCCTCTCGATCGCAAGCACCTCCCTCTGGCCCTCATCTCTCTTTCTGCGTACCTCTCTTGACGGCGTACGACGATCCGCGCGCACTGATGTCCTCTTCGCTCATCAAAATCCCCCAAGAAAGAGGACGTGCGTCGCTGTTGCTCCAGCTGTTTCCCTGTCACCCATCTGCATCATCATCGTCAACTTCCAAAGGCCTGTGTCGAAGACTCTGGACCGAACCTTCCTCTCTTGTCCTCCATCTCAACCTCGAGACGGATCCCTTCCTACCTCAACCCCGGTCCTGGAAAGGGCGTTAGTCCTCGCATGATCCCTTGCGACGCCCGCCTCTAAATCTAAAATTCCCGACTTCGCCCACCTAGCTTTACCAGATTCCCATACTACTACTGTTGGTCTGCCGACACTCCATACCTTCGTCCTTGTATCACGGCCATACCATCTTCTATTAGGACGACGACCGGTTGCTTCCTCAGACTGAGGGCTCAACGTTGACCTCGCTGGGCCAGGTCTCTGATCACAGCCCGTGTCATCCGACTCACTCCGTATCATCCGCCGGCCAGATATCGAAGTCGTTCGAACTGATCGCGACATTTCGCTCGCTCCATCCTTGTTGCGCCTGCCGCCTCGAAGTGACAATCAGCACCACTTGCGATCCCGACCCGTCTTTGACTCTCTCCTCATCGCCCTGTATACTGAAAAGAAGCAAATCGATCGGTCGGGCCGTGGGGCCATCGCTACGCAAGAGGCCGGTGATGCTCAGATGTCTCATCGACTGCATACCCGCTCGTTGAGCACGAACAACGACGAACACTCGTTGCAATACTACAACATGGCTTCATACTTGCAGGACTCTCTTGCGTTTCCTATTCAGCATCAGCCACAAATGTTCTATCCAGGCATCGCATACCCAAACTATATTGTCAACCCTCAACAACAGCTGGACGACTACCATGGTTCATATGGTCTTGCCGAGTATGCCGATTTCATGGCGCCTGGGATGCTGCATGACGACTTTGGAGAAGTTGAGGAGGTTTCCACGCGACCAAGACTCACCAAAGAACAAGTCGAGATTCTGGAGGCTCAGTTTCAGGCGAATCACAAGCCCAATTCCCAAGTTAAACGACAACTAGCGATCCAGACAAATCTCAAGTTCCAGAGAGTTGGCGTACGTTGATGAACAAGTGAAGGTGTTGTTGCATGGCTAACCTGAGAACAGAACTGGTTCCAAAACCGTCGAGCAAAGGCGAAGCAGCAAAAGCGACAGGAAGAGTTTGAGGCGCAAACTGCAGCACATGACAAGACAGACTCGAAAGAACCTGCTTCCGCCAGCACGCCAAAGCCTGAGTCTGAAGCACAAGCAAAGTCGGAGAGTGCCTCTCCTGCACGGTCCACTCCTTCTCCGAGCAAACGGTCTCAAGCGAGTGTACAGAATCCGCCATCCCCTGTCAAGCTTATGGACAAGTTCAAAGAGGCAAGTTGGGCATCGCTCCAGCGAGCGCTGGGACAGGCAAAGGCTGCACAAGGTCAGCAGCCGACGCAACCTAAAGTGACCATGCCTCCTCCAGAACTTCCTCCCCAACCCGCACCCATGCAACTTCCACTTCGTACGAACGGCCATCACCCCAGCTTTTCAGCCTCCAACGTGCCAACATGGCCCAATCAGCAGGTAGGTGCGGCGCCCTATCCGTCGCCAATCGCACTACAGGATACGTCTTTCGATTTTGGCTTCGACATGGAACCATCCAACACGTCGAGCCAGGGGACCGACTCGGCCGATGCCATGGCGGACTTCATCCACGACTCTTTTGTTGTGACTCCGGAAGACTGGCAGGAGCCTTTCGCAACTCCCAAAGGCCTGCCCCATCAGCAAAACGACCCTAGCAGCACCCTTCCTTCCCCGGGATTGACAATGCCTTCTTACCCCAGCTCACGGCGCGAATCGGCCGCGGATGACCTGTCTAACAACTTGGGCAATTTTGCGCTGGCAGGCAGCTCGCCGACCACCCTCGCACACCGACGTGCTTCTGAAACCATCCGTTCTCCACAAAACGGTCCTCTGGACATTGCTGCTCGGCGCAAGCGGCCTCGGCCGCCTGCGCTTAATTCGGTCACACTTCGCAGTCGATCCTCTGGTGCTCTGACGTCTGTTTCACCCACATTCCGGGCGGGCGCGATGAATACACCCCAGATGCCGCATACTGTTCGTCATGTCAAATCTGCCGGCCACAGTTTGAATTCGCGATACGCCGGGGTTCGCAAGTCGAGTTCGGCTCAGAGATCGCCCATGTGCGTGTCGAGCTTTGCCGAGGCCGAGGCCTTCAATCAGTTGATGGCACAGCAAGCGATCAATGCGCAGAGACTGGCAGAGCTGCCAGCTCCGTTATTCTCGCCTGACATCGTTTCCGGCTCTCAAATGAACGACCCGGAGAAGAATCCGTTTGGTGCACGCAGCATTGACTCTATGCAAGGATCGCGGAATCATTCTGGGACAGCAAGCTCACCTCCAGACACGCCGATGCTGGCGGATGAGATGATGAGACAGCTCTCCCAACAGTCGCTTTGTCCACCTGCCTCGGCGCCACCTCAGTATGCCTCGTTTCAAGACTACACGCCTCCGTATTCAGCGGGGCCTTTGACCAACAGCAGTTGGTCGGACGCAGCACTGACTTCCCCGGAAATGCCTGCCTTTCCGCCGGTCACATACGTGCCTTCGCTAGGATACCCAGGACAAAGGGACGGGTTCCACGGACAATTCCAGCAAGGGGGCCTGCCCTCGGATCATAAGTCCGACTTTCCATACGATGCTCAATTCGACCGCAAGCAAACCGAGTTTTACATCCAAGAATTCCCCAATCAGAAGGAGGAACACGCCAATATTGCTCAGCAATTGTCTCAGCAGAAACCGAGGAATTATGTGTTTGCCAACACGGCTCCGCAAGACTATGGAGGACCTTGAGAGCGTTGCATTTGTACTTTTTCAAGCCATATTGTAATTGTTTGGTCCAATGTACCGATACCATTTTGCCTTGTTATCCTGAGCGCTTTTGAGGTCCTGATATGGACATTGTGTTGTTTTTGGGGGTTGACAGTGCCCCAGGTTAATGGAAAGGGTGCATGAAAGGCTTTTAGACAGGCCCGGGTTTCGCATCAGACGACGCGGGTCCCTGATGGATCATCTCGGAGGTTATGGAATCACGGCTTGACAGGTTGATGGATTTTTGGGATGTAATGCGAGCCGCCTACGAGAAGTGAATAAGAGAAGAGATCTAGATGATGGACGTGATACCTAGTTTTGCATTCAGCTAAGACCATTCCAGTCATGGAATCAAATACAATGTTAATTCATTGATGGACGGAAGGGTTCACCCTGCCTTGTATTGATGTGGTTGCTGTTGGATGTAGTGGACGTTATGGCGGCCACTCCGCCACCCTCATGGACCAGCCGTCGTAATCTGACAATAAGAGCAAAGCGCCCACGGCTACTAGGTACTGTGAACGTTGACATGGCATGGGTTGATGTCTGTTCTGCCTTCTCCTGCAGCCACATGCGGTGCGTTGTCATCATATGTCCAGCCGGCATGCCATTGGCCGGATCGGCCGAATCCAATGAGGCTGAAAAGTAGCAGTGCATCTCGTCATGACTTCAACACCTTCACGTTCATCACTCCAATTTGAGCGTATGTCTCCAGTCTCCCATACTACCTACTACGGTAAGGTAAGGTACCTACGGTGTGCTTGGCCTTGGTATGGCTATCCACTGCCTTTACCGGCTGCTCGCTTAGGTATGTCGTGCACATTCCGAGCTTGGTAAACA
Organism: Exophiala sp. LBMH1013; assembly: GCA_024611085.1. Taxonomy (NCBI): domain Eukaryota; kingdom Fungi; phylum Ascomycota; class Eurotiomycetes; order Chaetothyriales; family Herpotrichiellaceae; genus Exophiala; species Exophiala sp. LBMH1013. Next base: position 1,411,210 of record JAMFLB010000006.1, on the reverse strand, counting down.
GAGAGACAATATCTCACGCAATCCTCCTCCGCCGAAGAGCAACAATCTGTATCTGCCAGTTGACTTGTTTCCGGCTGCAGCTGTCTGCAAATGTAAAGGTCTCATGACCATATGTGATCCGTCACGTTGCAGCACTGTTGCGTTTTTCCCCCTTTGCTCAGCTCCTTGTTGAAGGTCGAAGCTGTTTCAATGGTGGCCTGACACGACACTTGTCTCAAGCAAACATTCAACCAACGGCCGATTGCAAATGGAACAATCACGACTTTGAATCAGGCAGTTGTGACCTCATCTTTTGGCGATCTCGTCATTTTCATGCTGTGATGACGTTCTCTTCCACACGTAAACATACCAAATACTGATACAATTAGGTACATACCTGCAAAGACGGGAAGTGGCACTTTGGCCATTGAGAGCGGATCGGTTAAGTATCTCATTCCTGGGGATCTCGGCTAAGTTGTGATGGCGATGGCGATGGTGATGGAGACTGGAGATCTTAGTGACTTCGGCTGAGATCGCACTAGCATCTACGATCCGGAAGCTTTCGATGAGCGGGTCAAGTGGTGAATCAATGAAGGGAGGAAGCGGTGAATCATTCAAGCTTCAGCATTCCATCTTACTTTACGATACATTGGTCTCAGCCAGTCAGAGTCAAGTGCTTGCTTCTTTGCCTACCTAGCATCCATTGCAGTGGTTTCCGGGGCGGTGACGGGTGCCAATGTTTGCTGTCTCCAGGAGGTGGGCGCCTCGCGGGGAATCCTGCTTCACTTCATGCAGGAACAACAGGGGCTACGGTACCTTTACCTACCTTACGTCCCTATAGGTACTACCTAGTAGGTACCTAGGTACTGTGCCTAGGGTTCTGCATGATTCAATGATGATTCATGACCATCACTTTTCAGGAACCGACCAGAGCGGAGTGAAGCCTCATTCAATCAATGAGACAAGGGGATGTCGTCTTTACCCATCTACACCTAACTTGGGTATGATTGCAGTATTACCACATACGAGGAAATATTCACTGCCGTGATGCCCAGATGATGGTGGAAGGTAAGGTACAGTACCTGGTATACAGTGAATACGGTCTCAGGTCAGGTAAGGTAGGTACCTTACATTTCTTACCTCTAGTCAAGGTACGTAACGTCTACGATGACGACAGGAAGAGGTACTCCTCTCACACGGACAGCACAACCCTCTCGTCTATATAAACAGGTGCTTCTTCGCCTCTCAACCACGACTTCTCTATCATCTCAATCAATCATCACTTTCAGCAACCACTCAGCCAACACAACTCTTTCCAATCCAACAACTCTACATCAACTAACTTCATCACCATGTCGAACTACCAACCAACTGGTATGACTTCTGACCCAGTTAAGCTTTGATCAATCCAATTCGCTAACATGTCTTTCTCCTAGAGCACGACGGCCTCCGCAAGGATGGCGAACCCGATGGTCGTGTCGGCACCGGCGAATTTGCTCACGGCAAGGTCGATCCTCATGAGGCTGGCAAGCAAGGTGGTCAGACCAGCGGCAGCTCCGGCTCTTCTGAGGGCGGCAGCAGCACCAACCAGGGCGCGGCTCATCAGGGCGGTGACGGTTTGCGCAAGGACGGTCAGCCTGACCAGCGATTGAAGCAGAACCAGTAAATCTGCGAGCAGTTTGAGATCATACGGTCATATCCACTCAATTGTCGATACCGGCACGAAAAGATGACAATGATGGCAAAACAGCAGTGGTGAGGCCGAAGATCGATGCGTCGAATTGTATTATAGGGGGATATGAGCTGAATTTGCTCCAAAGATACTCCCTTGGTGGTAACAGTTGACAGTCTGCTTAGGCGGGACTGAGACTCGGAAGTATTTTGCTGTCCTATGGTTCAGTAGCTCAGATACTTTAGTCTGCGAAACTATCATGCCATCAAACATTCCTCTTGTTTACTGCTATCTATTCTTAAAGTGATGGTAGCGCAATGCTGTCTGGACCAAGTCCTGCCTAGCCAAACTTCGGTGAGGATAGAGCAGTGGGAAATGGGTCAATGATTGAGTACACCGTCAGCGAACACTTCATAGCATGTTAATAGTAACGGTTTCTCAACAAGGACATGTGTCCAATAAATAACGGTTCTGAGCATCGGCGTTGTAAATACTATGTACTAAAGTATCAAACTTGGATTTTGAAATATCTCCGCGCCGACATGAGAACCGTAACAACATGACATTGTAGCTGACACAAGACCTCCGCAATAAGATTCTCCATGTCCAGGGCCGGGGCCTAGGGTCTGTTTCGTGGAAATATATAGGATTCCTGACGATCAGATCAGATCAGATCAGAGCAGATCAGATCGAATAGAGAACCTGATACCTGATACCTAACACCTCACAGGTAAGACAGACAGACAGACAGACAGACAGACAGACAGACAGACAGATAGACAGACATGTATAGATATAGGTATGAGAGGTAGGTATGAGAGTGAGGTAGGTAGGTAACTAGATAGTTGGCTAGATATCTCGACATATCTCTGTAAATATCATACATCATATATAACTGCATGACTGAATCTGATAGCGATATCTCTCTTCGTAAACGTAATTCCACACATGACGGCAGTGAGATTGAGGTATCTGGCTGTCTGGCTGTCTCTGTCTCTGTCTCTCTTCGTAGATGCCTTGGATGATTCAATACCAATATCCCTTTGCGTAGGCTTATTCATGATTGAGACTACTGGTGCTCTGCTGTCTTCAAGGAGCTGAGCTGAGGGTGAGATATAGTGGGAGGGTTGTCGGATTCTGGGCCAGTGATAGATAGGTGGCCTGGTACCCTAGCCAGCTGCGCAGGGATCTGTAAGGTCTGGTGTGGGTGGTGGTGACTGGTTGATCAACCAAAGGCGTGCGTGTATACATATACAAATATGTATGTATGTATGTGTCTGTGTGGGGGGGGTTGCCTGACCGCACGTTCGGAAGTCGAAGTCGGGGCTCCATCGAAGAGGAAACCATAGTTGATGTCTGAATCTTGTTGGGCTTCTCGGGCTGGTGGGTTCTAGACGCCTCTCGATAGGATAGATAAAGATCGCCAAAAAGGACTTGGTAGCGGTAGCGGTGGGGGTCTTGACGGTGCTGATTTAGAGCGGTAGCGTCAGTCTGGCTGGTATATGGAAGAACGCAGAGGACGACATAATATCGTCACAAGCATGCTGGATGAAAGTCGCCGAGGGCAAGATTCGTAAGGTGATGGATGGTGGGGGTACCGAGATGGAAAGGAACGACAGAATCAGACAAACACAGTTCCCAACTCCCAACCATACGTACTGCTTTTTTCTCCTCTCGCTCTCACGTTGGTGCCTTGGAAGCTGCTTTCCTTTCCTTTACTGCGTTTCCGTACCTTGTACTGGTTTCCGCTTGAACAATTTACTCAGACTTCCGGATTTGTCCTTGTCTTTCTCTTTGTCTCGAGGCCGAGCTGGGGCGCCGGTCGCCGACGTTATAGGTGGTGCTGTTGCTGTTGTCGTTGCTGCCATGTCTTCCTCGATATAGTCGTCATGTGCTGGCCAACTTCCTGGGAGACCTTCGATTTCCGCCCGGCCCCGTTCGAGAACTTGTTCGTTGTGGGCGTTGACTCGGGCGGCTTTTTCCGGTTTCTTGGACGGGAACCGCCGGTCGATGGTGGAGTTTAGGGTTCCGCGCAAGGTCTCGCCGACGCCCTATTGTCAGAAGAGTCAGAATTTAGTCAAGTAGAGTGAGTTCAATGTGAGTGATCAGGTAGGGGGTTCAATGTGAGGCGTGTTCCTGTGGTAGGCCAGTCGGTGCGAACCATGGCATTGCAGAGGTCAAAGACAGAGAGTAATTGGTCAGCAAGGGGCAATTGCAATAGCAGGTTGTGAGGTTTGGGGCAAATTGTCAAGACAACCAGGGGCAGGGCAGGTCAAGCAGGTCAGGCAGTCATACATGAATCCCTTTGGCTGCAGCTTTCAAATCGTCAATGGTGCTCTGGTTGTGTCGCATGGGTTGGTCGGCTGTTCGGAGGGACGAGCGGCTGGGATAACTGAAGTTGGGTCTGGATGGGCTGGCTGGGGGCGTGGTGCCTGTGCCCGTGCTCATGCCTGGAGCCGTGGCCGTGCGGGCCGACGATGGCGCGTCGACAATCGGGCTCACGGGCCCATTGTTGTTATAACCTGGTCCGCTGCTCTTATACTGATCAACCCCAGCAGCGTCGATGCCGGTGCCGTTGCTGTTGCCGTCTCGAGGCATGTCTCTCATCATCTCGCCTGATCTGCGTAATGCACTTTTCGCCGGAATCGGTGGGGAATCTGTCTGTAGTCTCCCTGCCGTCTTGGAGGTAGTAGGCACCCTTCCATCCGCCGTGGTATTTGTGGTGGAAGAGGTGGTCGCAGGTTGTGTAGAAGGCACCGGTTCAGCTCCAGGCATTTCCGATAGAGCTGGTCGGCCTGAGCCCGGCTGAACTTCTCGCTTGACATCTTTCTGCACCTCTTGCTGTTGTTGTTTCTTGCCGCCTCTTGTGGTTGTGGTGGTAGTCGTCGTCGTAGTCGTGGTCACTACCGTCACCACTTCGCCGGTGTCTTCGTCAAAGACTTCTCCCGTCGAAGGTCGCAGCGCCAGATTTCGGTCTTGGTCGATATTGGCGATTTCGCTGTTCTTCTCGGCATGCACCATGTCGGGACTGCTTCGGCCTTGGGCGCCATCGGCACTGGTGGCTTCACTACTGCCATAGGCGGAGTCGCTCAGGTTGCTGGGTCTTTCGGGTGTCTTATCGCGTTTCTTGAGTAGACGGCCTAGACCACGGGACTTTTTCTTCTCCTCGGCTGAGGATTGGGGTTGGGCTTGGGAGGTGGCCATGATGAACGCCGAATGGGACATTCCTTGACAAAAAGGAAATCAGAAAACAAAATAATAAGCGGTGTGTCTGTGTCTGAAGTCGAGATAAGGACTCTGGTTACAGCTGAGGGGAGAAGGATGCCCTCCCTTTTACCCATGTAGCCCGCCCCCATGGGCATGCCACGAAACCAGGTTGACGACCAGACAGATAGATATGATGTCATTGGATCGGCTTGTTGATCGAGCGACAAAACGCCACAAACTCGCACAGCCACGAGGTTGATAGATTGAAGAAGGGGGGTTGAGATTGGAGAGAGAGTGAGACGCCGAAGGATCGCTAAACAGGGATCCGGCAGCCAATCAGACACGATCAAGGGGCTGGTGATGGTGATTAGGTTGGAATGATGGCTGCCACCGCGCGTCGACGCACTCGAGCATAAGCGGCTTCTAACGTCAGTTCGATGTCGCAGCGACATCTAAGTTCGCAGATATACGGCCAGGTGCGTCGTTCCCCTCGCACAGTCCATTCTTGCAGCTTGGCTGCTGTGGGGGTGTTGAAGAGACCGAGGAAATCCCAGGGGCGGATTCCCGGAGTGATGGTTATCTTGGACCACGACGCGAAGCTCGGTACCACTTCATCCATCAAGACGCGTTGCAGGAAGGTAGGCAACAGACCGAACACATCCAAGATCTCGAGCCAATGCAATAGCTCGCCCAGGCAAAACCGGACGATGATCCCAAGCGGCTGATGATGATCCGCGGCATTCTGCAACTCGATGAATGGAGCCACATAGGGCCTTGTCTGGGATACAATGAAGTGGTTGACATTGAACAACTCGCCGATCCGTTGCAAAGGCGCCTCAGGATGCACCGAGTCTTGCCTTCTAATGCCTTTCTCCGAACAGTCGGCGGCGACATAGAGTGTAATGGCACCTGTATCACTTTTGCACAGCAGATGGACGGGCGCATACATCTGTTTGGACGTTGCAATGGATGCCACCACTGCCGACCAGACCAAAACGTGGGGAGCGGTAATGTAGTTGAGCAACTGAGGAGTCCCGGCCACCTCCGACATGGCAATGGTGATGTTCAGGATGCGACCGGTTTTGGCATAGGCCTCTTCAAACGTGATATCGCCCAGATTGTCTCGGGCGCATTCTTGAATGATATCGACGTTGAAAAAGTGCTTCTTGCTGCGGTACCGTTTGTACCGTCGTGTGATGGCAGCTAGGAATGAAGACCCAAGCCAGGCGGTCAATCGATTCGTAGAGCGCCGTGCGCGAGCACGAACAAACGCATCCAGGTCGGTGTTTGCTCCTCCAAGAACAGCAAGGAGGTCTTCGTCTCGCGTGGCGCAGACAAGAGCCGCAATCAAAGCCCCCGAACCAGTCCCGGTGATGATCTGAGGAAGCAGACGTTGAAGATAGAGAGCCTTGACGACTCCGAAATGGCACATGCTCACCATGGCTCCGCCTTGCAGGACAAGTGTAGTTCGACCAAGCGCCGTCCTCATGTCATTCAACACTTGTCGCTTCTCTTGCGATGACACTATGGTAGTTCCGCTGCCGAAGGAGTGGCGATCCGCGATATGGGCAATGCACTGACGGACTTCCCGGATGTACTCATGGATCAGACGTTTGGTCTGGACCTGTGACTTCCGGTAGAGGGCGGGCGACAGGATGCGACACATGTTGCGAGAACTCTGTGCACGCAGCTGATTGCAGAGGCCTCGATCATCGCCCAGTCTCCGACAGCGTTCGAGATCTCGTTTCAAAGTCCGGAGGATCTGCCAGTCGTAACTCGGGTCGCGGTCGAGGTTGACCCAGTCGTCCACCCCATGTAGGACATCGTATTCGAGCTGCCAACTATACCATTCTTCATAGGTCGTCGTCGTTGGCTCTCCCTTGACGGACTGTGGCTTGGTCCAGGGTTCGATCCAGATAAACAAGAACAGACAGCGGAACAGACCCAATACCGTGCCGAAGATACTGGACAGGAAATGCATGTCGGAATGGCGAGCTCCAACTCATGATACTGAGGCCGTGCTGATCATATTGCTCTCCTCGAGGAACCCATCAAGGTCGAAGCCATGGCATGTGACCCAATATGACGAGGTACGAGGTTCATATAATATTTTATATAACATCGTGGCTCAAACGATGCATGTGCTTCGACGTTTGTTTGTGGAGAATAATCACGCTGCTTTAGAACGACCCGCAAGGGCGGACACAACCACAAAGCAGCGGGGGAAATGATCATGTTCGATCACTGCCGACACAACGTCAGATATACGATATACGCACCCCCAACGCCCTCTTCTCTCACTACTTACTATCACAATCACACAGTCTCAAGGATGTCCGGCATCGCTTCGGCCAGCGCGCGGACAGACATTGGTAATCCGCATTCGGCTCATTCGCCGTCCCCAATAGCGTAGGTTCCCCAGACTCCCACAGACTCCATGCCTAGGACTCGAGGGCATTGTCCGATATCGGCAGGAATACTACATCAACAACCCCCAACCACGAAGGTATATATGATATACACAACCATCAACGAGCAGTCTAAAAGATCAAGCATCCCAAAGAGTATCAACGCGGGGACTCAGGACATACATACCTTAGCTACCCTACGGCTGCCTCCACAATCCAGAACCAGGCCACCATCACCAACCCATCAACCACCCTCTCCAACGAGACACACCAGACCCAGCCAGACATATCCCATACACAACTAACATCCAAGAGTAAAAGGAAAAGATGCCACCCGAACAAGCGATCTACTCGCACGGCCACCACTCCTCCGTAGTCCAAGACCACGCACGGCGCACAGCCCAAGACTCAGCGCGCTTCCTCCTCCCACACATCCGACCGCGCGACACGATCCTCGACGTCGGCTGCGGGCCCGGCACCATCAGCGCCGACCTAGCAGCCCTCGTCCCCGAAGGCTCTGTAATCGGCGGCGACGCCGTATCCAGCGTCCTCGCACAAGCCGAGGCCTACGCCTCCTCGCGCGGCCTCACGAACATCACATTCGAGCGCATCGACGCCAACGACCTCCCCTACCCCGACAACACCTTCGACATAGTCTACTGCCATCAGGTCCTACAGCATGTCAAAGACCCCGTAGGCATTCTCCGCGAGATGCGCCGCGTCGCCAAACCCGGCGGCCTCGTCGCCGCCCGCGAGGCCGACTACCGCGCTTTCGCGTGGTACCCGGAGCCAAGGGAGCTCCAGCGCTGGGCGGACCTGTATCAGGTAGTTGCGAGGGCTAATGGCGGCGAACCCAATGCCGGGAGGTACGTTCATGTCTGGGCGCGACAGGCGGGGTTTGAAGGCCCTGAGATCGTGGCCTCTTGGGATACGTGGAGATACGCCGGTGAGAGGGTGCGGCAGTTTTCGCTCAGTTGGACGGGCAGGATTTTGCAGCCGGGGTTCAAGGGCACGGCTGTCAGAGAGGGCTTTGCCACCGAGGACGAGATCAAGGAGATCTCCGAGGCTTGGAGGAGTTGGGGGAATCAGGAAGATGCGTTTGTCGCTATTCCCCACGGAGAGATCTTGTGTCGTAAGACATGAACGGAATGGGATAGACGGCGTGCTGTCTCTCCGTTCCTGTCCTCCTCTTCTTGACACTCTCTGCTTTGAAAACGTCTCCTTGGGCTGTCTCTGAAGCGTCTTTTGCTCCGAATTTGTCAGGGACATGTCTAGTCGGTTGGTTCGCTGAATTTCAAACTTGACCACAAATCACATCGGGACCCAAGCATGCAATGAACGAACCGTGAATTGATACCCCAATATCGCTAAAAGATAATATACAAAGAGTCGCTGGGATTGTATCGAGGGCTTTTGCCTCTCCCTGTGCCTGGTTCCCAGTCAGACCAAATCCTGTCCATCATGGCCTTTCCCAGCTTCTCATGCTGCGCCCTCCTATTGAAGCCACGTAGACTGACTGCATATTAAGGCCGAGATGCAGGTGACCTATCAACACCTTTCGTCGAGTGGCCCGTCTCTTGTCCTCGTGTAGTCCATCTGCTTCTTTTTAGACTCCAGTCCCAGTATTGCCGGGTTATAGTGTACATGAGTGCCCAGCACCCTTTTTCTCCATCTGGTTACTCGTCTGCCTTGCTCTGCAAAGCTTGCCCCGGTTGACTAGTGCAGTGTATTCACTTGACCCTCCCAAAACCCAGTTGGCAGTCTGGGGATATTGATCCTTGGGAAACTAATCCCGCCTCCATTAGACGACTGCCGTTTGATATGTCGTTGTTGCCGAGGCGGCGTCGTCGGCGGCGTGCTGGAGCTGCGAGGACTTGTAGCTGTATGATTACTGAGCCTCTTTTCCTTGTAGTTGTCGAACGTGGTCAGACTTTCGTCTAGGCCTTGCTGAAGTTGAAGCTGCGCTGCCTGGTCAGACGTCACTGCATCGGAGTCTGCACCTCCTGCGTCGGGAGTTGACTGTGAAGACGGCTCCGCAGATTGTGGCGGCAGAGCACTGGCCTCGCCATTTGAAGTTCTGTTATCCTTCCCTAGCTCGTCGCCCTCACCCGTTGCAGCATCCATTTTCCCAGCTTCAACCGGCGTTTGCTTAGGCGTTGGCAGGAAGGCAGGGACAACACCACCGGCCATCCGGGCCCAAAATAAACGCTCTCTTAACCGAACCAGCTCTTCCCATGCATCTTCTTCATCCTTTCGATCTCCCACCTTAACTACACCTTCGCGTACCATGCGCACATAGGCGACCAGATCCCCGACTCCACGCACCTTTTCCAAACATAGCGTGCAAATCGACCATTTAGTTGCGCCTTCGCCTTCCCGCAACCTCATGGCATGCGTGCGTGGGTTTTCGCCCTCTTTCCTACTCTCGCCGCAAAGTGCACAAGGAGTGTATCTCCCGTAAAGCTTGTACGAGGCTTCGGGGATGGGTTCGACAATCATCGTCGAATCGCCCAGTGCGGAAAGGATACTGCGGCGATTCAACCAGGAGAGCGTTGGAGACAAGTCCAGGCGGAGGGTGGGTTCGATATCCTCGACCAAAATCCGCTTGTAGAACCGGGTGTCTTTGAGAGGTACAGGCCCCTTGCTGTCAGGGTTGGGACTGAAGGATCCAGGCAGATTCGGCGAGTTTGCCAGTTTCGACGTCGCCGGTTGGGACGTTTGTGATAGGTTTGGAGTCGAGTTGTTGCTTACCGAGCCGAGGCCCATCATGTTTAAACCTCCGTAAGAGCCGGACCCTGCTCGGGATGGGGCGTGTGAGGCATTATGCGAGCGGAAATGTGAGGTCTGAACGAGACTCCTGAAATCTTCGTAGGCAGGAATATCTGTCCGGCAAACTGGGCGGATTAGATGAGTGAGCTGGGTCGAAGGGCTTGGAACGATTTCGCCATGCTCGGCGTCGACAGGGGACAAATTCATAGCCTCCAGAAGACGGACCAGACTGTTGTCTTCCCTTGCGACGCCCGGGCTTGATGGGGCCAGTGATACCCTAGGCGAGTCGAGTTCTCTGCGATAGTCTGAGCTTGGCCCAATCGACTGCATCAGTTCCTTAAGTTCGGCCAACTGCTCGATCTGCGATGCGATCACGGCCTCGCCGTCCTTGATCTGGTCACGGAGCTGCTGGTTCTTCTTCTCGGTCGCATCGCGGTCCCTGTTTGCCGTTGCCACCATTTTATTCGCCTCATCGAACAGCGATGCCGTAAGAGTCTCGAGCTCCGACTCGATGCCGCGCTTTTCTTGCTGAATCTGTGTCTTCTGCTTCCTCTCTTCCAACAGTTCGGCCCATAGCTTGTTGTTTTGTTCTTCGAAGCTCTCCTTTGTGATTAAGTCTCCACGTGCTAGTTTCTCTTCATACTCCCGGGCTTCGGCTTCCAGTTGTGCAATCCTCGCCCTGGAGGCTTCTAATTCTTGTCTCGTCTGCGTCAAGGTATCATCGAGAGTGGTCTGGTGATTGATGGCACTGATGAGCTTGTCACTCAAGGCGGCCACTTCGCTGTTGAGGTCGGGATGTCGTGAGGAAGAAGAGTCAGAAATAGACAGATCGGTTGCGCTCGCGGTTCGTGGATCGGCGATTGTCCGAAAAGACGTCTCGGGCGAGCCTTGCTCACTTGATCGTGGATCGGGAGGCGACGCTTCGACAGTCGCCATTGTGCGCAAGTTGGAGGTGGATTTGGCTTTGGACAGTTGATCACGTTGCGACGGAGCCAGTGGCGGCCCGAGTGATATGGAGCGCGAGTGCGAAGGCGCTCCTGCTCCTAGAAAAGAGCCATGATAAGACCAGGCATGCATCTGAGAAAAAGATGACGTCCAGAATCCGATCTGAGCTCGACCTGTCAACGTCTGGCCTGTGGGACGCCGACGTGTTTCATGCAACTGTCGTGCAATACATGCTTTGGTACCTATCCGCCGTGTCTGTGCAGGCCGGTCGTGGACAAAGCTTGCCGTGTAGGTTGATGCACTTTATACACTTTGTCCCAGTCTCTCAGGGGGTATGCGGAGGACGACGAGAGTAAGTAGTCAGTAAAGAGAGAAGAACCCTGGTTGTATAGTGTACGATGCAGGATAGCAGTCGATCTCCTTAACCTGAGGATGTGGATGAGGTGATATATCGGGTCGCCGTAGTAGGTACCATGTAGTAGTAAGTAATAGTGGCTATCCGGTGAGGCCCCGTGGACATTTCATCGGACTTGGGAGACACCTCCACTACTTTTCTACTCACGGGGAGCGCCTCGACTTGATTTGTTGCTGCGTGGGGTGCACGCCCATCCTACTAGCATCTCTGGGCCGAGAAAACGGGGATCACAGGCTTGCCTCCCGTCTGCCGTGGTCCGCCTGTGGCACAACTGCGCCACGCGGGTTCTTTACCAAACATTATTGTGTGCGAGTGATCAGTGCCCCGCGCAGCATTTTTGAAACGTCCAAACCGCCCAAAGTCTGGAAGGCCCCAAGTACATTCCTCTCATCCAACATGGCGGATGATGACCTAGCCAAGGTGAATTTGGCGACTTTAATCCAAGCCGGACGGTGACTAATGTGTACAGATACGAGCCGCTCGGCTTGCACAGCTCAAGCAGCAACAAGGGGAGATCAGGATCAGCCGACAACGGCGATGATGAAGAACAAAGAAGGTCAGCATATTAATTGAACCAGCGAATTGTTTATCCCAGGACCAACCACAAAACGCAGAAACCAAGAGACAGAAGCACGATCCTCTATCCTCAACCAGATCCTTGAACCTGAGGCCGCCGACCGGCTGGGGGAGAATACGAATGGTCAAAGAGTCACGAGCGACGGATGTGGAAAACAGGTTGATCATGCTGGCAAGATCGGGCCAGCTGCGCTCAAAAGTCACGGAAGCTCAATTAAAAGATATGCTTGCCAGTCTGTCAGAGCATGAGAAGCAGACAGGACACACGGTGGAAAGCGTAAAGGTAGTGCGCAGAGGTGGCTGGGACGACGACGACTTGGACGACTTGCTCAAGGAATCGTGAACGACGAAGGGGAAAAAGCAAAAAAGAGGAAAAAGGAGGCTTTGTGTTATGTACACACGCCAGCCAGGAAAACGAGCCCACGCCTGCCTACAATGCTAAAGATACCCAAATAACTACGCTTGTCTAATGTATAAGAATTGTTGGACCATGATATCAGGCAATTTGCTGGTTGCGCGAAGCATGGGACGCAGCATTGCTGCTACCGATTGTCGCAGCCTCCCTCGCAGCCTTTGCTGCTCTGCGTTCTTCTCTCAACTTTCTCCGGAGAGCGCGCAGATCAGGAGGCTGTTCTATCCCCAGACGGTTCCGCAGTTCTGCAACATCGGTCTCGAGCTCCTCTTCCCAATATACATTGATCAGATCTTTGCTCCGCCAACCATTGGTAAAAGCCCAGGGTAAGAAGATCTGGAACATCCTCTGCCGTTCTTGCGGTTTGAGTCGGACAATGGCAGCCAGACTGAGCCCGGTCATGGGCAAGCCTGTATTGGCGAACTCGAATGCTTTGATGCCAATCTCGCCCTCGACCCAGACAGGCATGCCTGTCACGGCATGATAGAAGTCATGGCACTCGCGGTATCTCTGCATCACGTACGCCTCTTCTTCGTCGTCGATATACCGGACCGGATCTCTCGTGTCGGGCGTAACTCCTTCCCGGTCCAGCCATGCCGCGTACGTTCTTCCCACACTGTTCTCCGGCAACTTGCGTAATTTCTCGAGGGACATGGTCTTCGACGTGATGCGCGGTCGGTCTCGTAGGATTCTCCTGCCCGTAGGATCCGACAGCATCCTGTTCCGCAGCCGTGTAATGAAGAATGGCTGGGCCGTCGCCTCTCCTAACGCCGCTATCATGTCATGTCGGTACGGGTCTAAGAGAGAGGTGACTGCGCTGCCGACCGCTAGCCCGACACGTTCGATGCCGGTCAGCGGGACGTGGCCCGGATAGTTTTGTGGAGGCCGATTGAGAACCGAGAAGGAACGGTGCGACGGTCGGTTCGGAGGTGAGGCCTCTTGCTGTGAGCGACGAGGCGAATGGGGACAACTTGCGCATAGACGTGGTGAGAGTCGAAGAATGGATGATAGGAGGAGCAGGTCCTGTTGTCTGCTTGGAGACACCTTCATGTTCGGCCGAGGGTGCTTGAGAGGTGTCCTTGACACCACTTCTGGCGGACGAGTGCAATCGATGCGACCGGGGGAAGGTTCTCAGTACATGTACATGATATGCTTTCGATTGCGCCCTTCACCTTTGCAGACACTCAAACTACCTATTATTGGTCTCCATATTTCTCAAGCACCAATCCTCAGAGAACTAGGCCAAATTAGGCACACTCAAGTGCGGCTTATATCAAGGGCCAATAAAAAGAATCGGCATTCAACTTGTATCGAGGATTACGTTGATTTACATGACAGTACCGATGGCATTTGTCCTTCAAGGCGTGAAAAGCAGAAACTTGAGAGCAGCAGTCCAATATCCCGCTGAAGAGAACTGGAGCGTCCATCGCCTGACCTTCCCGAAGAAGTCGCCGATGAGCTTGTCGAGGTTATTTTGACGGAGTTCTTTTTGCCTCGACGAGGAAAGCAGAGAACCATCTATTCACTCTTTCGACGATGTTTGATACCGCGGCGGCGGAGAGGAAGGGTAGGAGGAGCAGCCTGTGAAAGTATCACCAACGTGACAACCATAGTGGTCACTCACTATACAGAGCATGATGCAAGACTTCAACGTGGAGCTTGATATATACCAGTGGCAGATTATGGCTGTCCTCCTCCCGCCGGTTCTTCTCCCCTTCGAGATCTCGCAATGCTCCTTCTCCAGACATAGTGGAATTTCAATTTTAGTGCCATCGGCCGCATCTAGGACAAGACTTGTCCAAGTGTAGATTCTTGCGTCGGGAGATTGTGCGCTTGATGACAAGTATTGCACCACAGCTGTTGCAAGTCTCCGGATCGTGCACGTCCGCTATTGCTTGCTCATAACGCTTGAGATCCTCGCGCACCGTTTTCTTCAGGAGATCAACACAGAAGGAATTCATTCCAGTCAGAGACTGATCAAACTCTGGTTGTCGTAGCCAGTACTGAATTTCGGAGTAGACCTTGGCAACAACCATGTCTCGTAAGCCCCGAACATGGTCTGGTGTGGACGAATAGATCTCCTCCACCACTTCGAATAGACGCATGTTGACATCAACAATCTCGAGAGCCCTCTGGAACTTCTCACGGGCAAGGATCATGAGTGCCTTGATTCCATATTCTTCTGCCAGTGCGTACACCTGACAGTGCAGTTTCAATTCGTCGAAGACTCGAGTTTCGACTTTGTCGATCTGATCATTACCTGGTAACTGACTCAGCAAGTCTTTCGCCATCGTATCGATCGTTTCTGGGACGACAGGAGTCGAGCTCTCTGCAACAGGGGTCCCATCATCTCCGATTTCCTGGTTGATCTCGACTTGGTTGGCTACTTCTTCCGTTGTGATTTGCCCATTTTTAAGTATTACATCCAGATCGTAGTCCAGAGTGTACATGTAGCGGATCATGCAGTCCACGGCATCTCTGTCATCTTCCAAAAGTTCAATCGTCCGAGACTCTCCTTCCTGGACCCTGTATCAATTTATTTCTCCCATTGGCGTTTTGTCCCGGCCTACCTTGAAAGGTGACAGACACATGCGTGACAAAACATCAGATTGACAACAGACAATGGCACGGTGGACTTTATACTGTTTCGTTTCGGTACATATGGTGAGGTCGGTGAAATCTCCTGACTCGAAGATTCTGCTCCCATTAGTGAGGCTTCATCTGCCACTGTATGCCACTTTCCTTGAGAGACCACTCAAAAGCTCATCCTTGCACTGCGTTTCGACGCTCATCTTGGTTGCAATGTCAAGGAAGTACGAATCAATCCTCAATCGTTGTAAGCCTGGTCACTATCTCTTTCTTCTTCATGAACGATACAGCGACAAGCCACGACGAATATACAACGACAAACATAAGCTCATGGTTTTCACAAGCAGGCAAGGTGCCCAAGGAACCATTGGCAGCTTCACTTGAGTCTGGTGACCATTACTCGACTCACCTCGTCCAATAGCGATCGTCCACGTCGGGACAGTGACTATCATGCAAGTGGTTGCATATCACGAGAGATTAACCAACTGACCACTGCTCTTGGAAAGGATGCAGACCTACCTTCGGTAGCTATACAGTGCAGGACTGTAGACACTGCATTGACGAAGAAGATTGGGCGATACCGAACCCTGCAGCCACGATTGTACTTGACTTGGACGAATTGAAGCTGCACTGTCAGATGTACGCGTCCAGGCAGGACAGACTATGGTCCTCGGCAGGAAGCCTAAATGGTTGGCAGTCTTGTAGTGACCGTCGGTCGTAGATTGCTGAGCCGTGAAGTAATGGTGAGCTGCGAGCAACTTGAAGGTGTGATTCCAGGTTGTTGCAAGTAGGTAACAGCGCTACCTGTTTTTGGCTAATTCGTTGCCGCTTTTGAGGTCCACTGCCACCGGTTTTGCGGAATACTTCACCGTACTTGAAGCCATGGCCAACGAGGCTGCACTGCAATGCCGTGTTCCACTTCACTTCCCATTTCATTCGAAGGAAGATGATGCTTGCTCCTTAATCATCGTCAGGGTTCTGGCGGCACATTCACAGTATACGACATCCATGACTCAATGCGGCGGCTGGTACACTTCGCCGCCGATTCATAACAGCAGGAGATGCTCTTATTGGTAAAAGGACCAAGCTACACCCATTCAATCTCCGGTTGATCCTCCATCATATGTCACCCTAAGTTTCCACATCTCGTGTTCTCGTGAATACAATGCGGAGGATGATGCGCCGAAAGACACCATCCTGGACTCAATCGTCGCAAACAGATCCACAGTCGACGGACGATCGCTTGTCTTCGTCCTCCAGAATAAGTGAAACTGGGTGAGTTGTGAAGTCGCCGACGTTGCGATACCCTCGCCTTTTCCATTCATGAACCCCGACGCTCATCAAACCAGCCAGTAACGATATACAAACCCAGATATTTCACTACAAGACATAGACCCGCGGCTTTGTCTCTCCATCAAGCACCTTGGCCGTCCCATTCTTGACCTGGCGATTGTGATACCAATAAATCAGTTCCTGGATCAGCGCCAGCACGAACCCCGCCGCCACCAGGGCGATCATGGTACGCAGACCATTTGGATAATGAGCCTTGGTATCATCGGCCTGAAAAAACTGGGTTCCATACATCAATCCGCCAATAGCAAACATGACCCACATGGCGATGGAGATGCTTCTCTCGCCCGGATCCTGGCAATTCAGCTGCACCCAAGTATTGTGCACGGGATGATAGCCAACAGCGAAAGCGTTGACGACGGTCCAGAGTCCCCATTTGGACCATCGGCCCACATCTCCTTGAACCTGGCGACAGATGATCAAGGATACCAGGTAGACGAGCTGGGCCAGCATGACGGTCAAGCCGCGTCGGCCTGTGCGGTCGCTGAGCCAGGCGAAGAAGAAGACGATGACCAGCGCAATCGTGGCGCCGACGGATGCGAGCGCGTTGGCCGCTACCCGGTCGAAGCCCAGCGATACGTAGATCGACGGCGTATACGTGATGAGAGGGCTCCAGGTTGAGAAAACCACTGATGTCGACAGCAGAGACGGCCAGCGCTTCCAGTGCAGAACAGTCTTTCTGACTGTTTTCCAGGGAATAGCTAGGCCTTGCGCACCGCCGCGTTTGTGGACGTCGTCTCGCTCAAGTCGGTCCGCGAGAACGGCTTGGTCTTCAGGTGTGAAGCGTACAAATCCCTTGGATAGGAGAGGCTTGGGATGGTCGGGAGAGCCGGGAAGTAGGAACAGCAGCAGGATTGCCACGGACATGGTAAACACGCCCTCAACTGGTAAGTTGGTGTTAATGAGCTGAAACCAGACAGAACTTCAGAAAGGGGTAGGTAAACGGGCGACTTACGCAAGAAGAGCCACTTCCAACCGGAAAGACCCTGTTTTCCGTCCAGCTTCAAGATTCCCGAAGCAAGAATAGGGCTCAGCGCGTTGCCGCCAAACATTCCGAAGAAGAGGATGGCGACGCGTTTGGCAAGCTCTTTCTTCGTGTACCACGTGGACAAAGTGTAAGATGCACCAGGAATATAGCTGGATGGAAGTTAGTATGACTCCCCATTTCCAACACAGACCAACTCCGACTTACCCTGCTTCGGCGAAACCCAGGAAAGATCTTGACACCAAAAAGCCAGTCCGATTCTTGATGAACACCTGGAGTGTCGCGACCATTCCAAAGATGAATACTTGGCCGGAAATCCATTTGCGGGGACCCAGCTATCACCACCACTATTAGATCGATCTTCTTGGACTGGCTGGTGTGTATATATTGGCGGGACTAACCTTTTGCAGAATCATGTTGGCTGGAATCTCAAACACGACAATGAACAGGAACATCAGCTGGTTGCCCAGATTGATGGTGCTCTGGTTTATTTTGATATCTTTCGCAAATCCCCCAGTCAATGCGCTGGCCAAGTTCATTCGATCGAGTTGGAAGACGAGCAGGCCGAGACAGAGTAACGGCAGAACCGACCGGTCAACCCTGGCCACAAGTCAGCGACTGTTGCTTGCGACAACCAATGTCTGTCGATAACATACTTTGCGCGAGCACGGTGCTCTTGCTCTCGAGACCATTGTGATGAGTGAGACAGGTCCTCAGAGGAGGCTGCCTCGTGTTTCCCGTCGATTTGTTTCTCCATGCTTCCCGATCAGTTGCAAGCGCACAGGAAAACAAGGGTTGCCCTCCACGCAGTCTATGGCATTGCTTTAAACGATTGATCTTTTTTCACTCGCTTCCAGCTGGGAGACATCGCTCGAGCACGTCAGTTCTGGACGGACCTCAGCGTCCACGCCGTGCATCGCGAAAGGACGGATCGAATCCCGATCCCTTGCCAGAACGGGGGGCCTTGCCAAACTACCGTCTATGGCATGGTGCCAGGTCCACCGGTACCCAGAGAATGGTACCGCGTACCTATGTATGGAGAGGAATGTCATAAGACAAGAACGGAGGTCCCATAAGCAAACGTGGTGGGCACGTTCCAGGAGTGCGTGGCGGTGGTTGAGCATGGCCTTCCAGAAAACAATAGACAAATGGCTGTACCACGGAATAGTAAGCAGCAATCCACCGAGTCCATCTATTTGTTGTCAATGGTAGACGAGCCGTTGTTCTGTGGACTTTGCATTGAGATTCGTGATATTAGTCTGATATTGCGTGACCGGGAGGGTCTCATACTAGCGCTGAGTTGTCAATGCCCAAAAGTGGAAACCAGATCTGCTGATGCTGTGCGATCCAGCCAAGGGGAAAGACCTAGAATAACATTGAATAATTTTTCAAAAGAAGGTCTGCTTGTTGATACAAAGTGTAGGGAGAAAGACATCGTTGTTACAAGCGCCCAGAATGGCAGATGTCAAGCCGGCCGTCAAGCGAGTCGCGGTCATTGGTACAGGACCTGCGGGAGCCATCGCCATTGACGCCCTGGCTCAGGAACAAGCTTTTGACGTGATACGGGTATTTGAACGTCGAGAGAATGCCGGCGGATGCTGGTGAGTTGTGGTTCAATGGATGGATGTTCGATAGGGTTCGGAGAATTTACGATTTCGATGTAGGCTGTATGATGAGAACCATCCTCGTCTGGCAGACATCAACCGCTTGGCCAATCGTCAAACAGCAGATCCCCCGGTAGAGGTACCGGCCAAGTTGCCAACGCAAGCGTCCAAACGGAAGCAGAATCGATATGCCGAGACATCGGTATATCCGTATCTGGAAAGCAATGTCGACGCCGAAGCCATGGAGTTCAGCCAAGAACCTCTCCCGGTGGAAAGGAGTCAACGTTCAATCGCCCTCCATGGCTCGGATACCCCTTTTCGCCCATATCAGGTCTTGCAGAGGTATATCCAGGGTCTTGTTAATCGAAAAGGCTACCAAGATTTGGTCGAGTACAATACGACGGTAGAGCGCGCAACCAAGAAGAATGGTGAGTGGGAGCTTATCCTAAGAAGGAATGGCAATGTCACCGATTACTGGTGGACCGAGACTTTCGATGCTGTCGTCGTCGCAAGCGGTCACTACACTGTGCCATATTACCCGTTGATCGAAGGGTTGCAAGAATTCGAAGAAAAGTACCCTGGTTCGGTAATACATACCAAAGCTTACCGCGGCCGGGACAAATTTCGGGGCAAGGTACGTCCTGATTCCCTCCTTGTCTGCTGACGTCGCTCACATCTGAAAAAGAAGGTGATTGTTGTTGGCGCTTCGGTGTCTGGCGCAGATACAGCTGTCGATCTCATAGGCGTGGCGCAATCGCCCGTGTACGCCGTCATCAAGGGCCACAAAGCCAACGGATATTTCGGTGACCACGCTTTCAAACACCCAGCCATCAAGCCTGTCGCCTCGATACGCTTTATTGATGCGACAACAAGGACAGTCTTCTTCGCCGACGGAGAGTCCGTCTCCAACGTTGACGCCGTCATCCTGGCGACCGGGTATACCTGGACGTTGCCGTTTCTGCCGCAAATTCCCATCAGGAACAACCGCGTTCCGGATTTGTACCTGCATGTTTTCCATCAGAGCGACCCTACGTTAGTTTTTGTCGGAGCGGTAAGTCCTCATCTGTACTTATGCTGGTAGGCAGAACTGACGCAGACCTTCCAGATCGGCGCCGGTCTGACATTCAAGGCATTCGAATGGCAAGCAGTGGCCGCTGCCCGCGTCCTTGCCGGTCGCGCGAAGCTCCCTCCTCTAGAAGAGCAGAAGGCATGGGAGAGCGCTCGTATTGCTAAGAAAGGAGATGGTGTCCCATTCACAATCCTGTGGCCGCATTTCGAGGAATATTTCGAGGCACTCCGCAATCTGGCGGGAGAGCCTTCGCCCACACAGCCAGGGAGGAGAATTCCACCTTTTAATCCTCGTTGGGTCAACGCCTTTGCCGAGGGCCACCAGCGAAGGATAAAAATGTGGAAACGGGCGAATGCAGAAGCGGAGGAACGAGTGAAAAATGCCGAGCTGGTACTGGCGAAACTATAGGCAATAGGCCCGGGATCTGTATGCCAGCCTGGTAGATTCGTGCGCATGGTGGGTTGACTGCCGTCATCTACATCAATCTTAGCTTTTGCAGTTGGAAGGGAGCGGTATTTCTCCCATTAGAATGGCGAATGGTCCATCATGTCCAAGGCGTCGGGGTGAATATGTAGGCTAGCCAACTGACAGGCTTCGTCAGGGAGAAGATGTCTGAAGCGAGGGGCGAATCTGATGCGTCATGTCAATCCTGAAACAAAGAACCTAACATGCTCGTCAACCTTGAAGCAAGGAACTCCAGCTTCACTCCCGCGTCAATTGTTCGCAATTGCTGCAATCCACAAGAGGACATTACACATGCCGCTTTATGAGAGCCAGCACAGTGGGCCACTAACCTGTAACAAATTAGCGTAATCCAATGCCGCTATCCGAATCCAGTTAGCAAGGAATCCCGTGTCAATGTCAGCCAATCGCGTGCGGCCCATTTCGCACCGACGTAATCATGAGATAGGAAACTTTGTTGAACGTTCATCACAATCAAACCGTCCAAAAGGTCAATTTGGACCTCGTCTCAGACCTTGGGAAGTCAGAGGTACACAACATACCCGGCTAAAAGCAGAAGGTGTGCAGTTCTTGCCGGTGTCCGATAGCTCGCAGCAACCACTGAAGGTCGACAAGGCTGAGTTTCCAGCAGGATGAGCCTCTCCAAACTCGCCGAATTTGGCACCCGCCATGTCGCGCGAGGAATCGGCCGGCTGGTTCCCGAAGTTATTGAAAGCGGCTCTGGCAGCTATGTGACCATGGCAAGCGGACGCAAGATGCTCGACTTCACCTGCGGCATTGGTGTCGCCAACCTGGGCCATTGCCATCCCGCCGTGACCAAAGCCGCCCAGGCGCAGGTTGGTAAGATAGTGCACGCTCAGGTCAACATTGCCTTCCAAAAGCCATATCTCGATCTCATCCAGTCCCTCTTGCCGGTCATGCCGCACAAGTCACTTGATACCTTCTTCTTCTGGAATTCCGGCTCCGAGGCGGTGGAAGCGGCAGTCAAGCTGGCACGGCATGCCACCAAGAAGCCCAATATCATCGTGATGCAGGGTTCGTACCATGGACGGACATTTGGAGCCATGGCCATGACACGCTCCAAAACAATCTACAGCGAGAACTATTCGCCGCTCATGCCTGGGGTGTTTGCTGTGCCTTTCCCTTATTGTGCACAGTGTTCGATCGCGAAACGGTGTGATGGGAAATACAGTGCCGAAAACTGCTGTATGGATCCCGTTGAGCAGCTGGAACTCCTGTTGAAGCGTGAAAGCGCGCCCTCCGACACCGCCGCAATTTTCATCGAACCTGTGCTCGGAGAAGGCGGATACGTCCCGGTGGTGTCCGCCTATTTGAAACGCCTGCGCGAGATTTGCGACAAGCACAACATTCTTCTTGTGGCAGATGAAGTCCAGTCGGGTTTCGGTCGAACGGGGAAGATGTTTGCCATCGAGCACTATGGCGTGCGACCAGATATCTTGATCATGGCCAAGGGCATCGCAAACGGCTTTCCGCTGTCGGGTATCGTCTCGAGAAAGGAGCTGATGGACACGCAAAAGCCTGGTTCGATGGGCGGCACATACGCTGGCAATGCCGTTTCATGCGCAGCTGGCGTTGCTGTGGCGCAGGCCTTCAAGGACGAAAAGATCCTCGACAATGTCAATGTGCGAGGCAAGGAAATGATGGACATGCTGAAAAAGGCCAAATCCGACTTCCCTCACGTGATCCACGATGTTCGGGGGTTGGGCCTCATGCTGGCTTGTGAGTTCGTAGGAGGCAAGAGCTTCGCTTCGAAAGTACAGGCCAAGTGCATGGAGAAAGATATGTTGATCTTGACCACCTCGATTTACGACACTTTGCGCTTCATTCCACCGCTAAACATTAGCAAAGACGATATGGCCAAGGGTTGCGGTATCATTCGAGAGGCGATCGAGGAGGTCGCGGCGGGTGAAAATCCTTCCGAGACCAAGACCAAAGGGCAAGCTCCAGAATAGTTTGTTCCAGTGGGAAGGATGCTACTAAGTGCTCTTGGCTTTGCCAAATAGAACAGGAGGGACAAGTTGTGACAGGTTCGATGCTGTTGGCGTTCTCGTAACAAATAAGGTTGTAGCAAAGGGCAATCTGGCATTCTCGCTTTTGCACACTTCTCTGACTTGCTTGCTCTGGTCTGAATTAGCCATCGTCGTAGTAAATACATGGTGCGGAAGATGGTATCATCTCGGCGGTGACATGTGGCGCATATCGGAGTTGAGAAAATCATGTGCTATGGCCTCTCCAGAAACAGGCTGCGTTGTGGTGCCGCGCGGTGCTGGTGATGTAACATTATGAGCGTAGGTGTGGTGTGTTTCGATCGAAGACCCTATGGCGGTGACATACTGCGGTTTCAGACATCACATACTTGCCAAAGACAGAGGTGCCTTCGTACTGCCTTGCATGAAAATAGTGACTGTCGGTGCTGGTGCCGAGATGCTCGTTACTCTTCTGATTGTGGTGTTCATGTGGGAGTGGCGAGCATGATGGTTTGTTGACGACAGTGAGTGCTTGCCGGAGACCATCGCAGAAATTCAAAAAGTGGAAGTAGGCAGCACAGCCAGTCGACTGTATGCCCTTTTTGCGGATGAGTGGTCGAGCACAAGACTGCCGGCTCATGGTAGGCAAGTCGACCAGGTTGCACGGTCATCCTAGCTGTCGACGACGAGTGTGTTGAGAATGAGAAGCACGGGGGTCAGCATGGTTGTCATCGTATGAAAGGTCATCATCAACAATCAATGAGACGAGGATAAATGGGTTGATTTCGATCCAGCGAGTGCAAGTCTCTCTAACAAGAAAGGTTGGGATATTGAAGGTCGAAGGATGGAGATGGACTTCTCTCACTCGGGGAAGGTCGAGGTCTTTATACCTGGGTGCTCGGGGAAATGACTCATTCTTCTTGTGCGAACCGTACAGTCATCGCGGTGATCAAATTCCAAATCCATCGAGGTGGCTGACTGGGACAGGGAAGCATCATGCGGTTCGTACGAGATCTTCCTCCAGGCAGCAGTGCAGATGTGGCCGTTGTTGTGTCTATCAAAGACGAACAGAACTCGTAAACAGTGGTACATGCCACAAAAGCTGTTGCCTTGAAAATAGGGTTACCTTGCCCAACGCGAACCGTGTAGCACAACCTTTGCGATAGTTTGGTACGGACGCTGATAGGTGAAGAATCCCCGGCACGGGCAGAAGACTATCAGCAAATTTGCGTCTTCCATTGTTCACATGTGCTGATCGAGTTTGATGTACATTACCGTCTATAGTAGATAGGAAACATTTGCGTTGTCGATCGATGGACTCCCAGCCTCGCGTCAGTTGGTGTAGATGGATCCTCCGATGTCGGTCGATCTCAACAACGCGCCCCCATTCTGCTCCAGGCTCGATTTGTTATTGAACTTTACCAAACGATCAGCGACGAAGGTGTAGATCATTTCTGTAACTCGTTGATATGTCCGGTGGCAAGGAGGGGGAGGAGGAGGAAGAGGAAGAGCAGTCGTAATGAAAGGAAGTGGGTAGTCAGTAGCATTAAAGCGGCAACAATCGACAGATCGAGTAGTCATTATTTAAACCCAGAGGCAACCTCACTTCCATCACAATTCATCATCTCTTTGTTCCATTCGAATCTCCTCCAACACAGGCGCCCTCCCTTGCCCACTTGGTGCACTTATTATTTAAAAAATCAGAATTTCAGCCAACTTCAACAAACAAAAATACAACTCGATTGGTCTGGCTCCTGGTGCATGCGTAGGTGCTCACCCATAGCAGTATCCGCCGAACCCAGGCAGATGCTAGCGAGGACAGGACATCTTCGAGATTGAAGTGACTTGATAAAAACCAGCTTCTCCCACCAAAAGGGTTGATTGCGAGTTTTCACGAGGGTTCGAATCCGGGTCATGGCGATTCGAACTTGAGTTTTTGTTCCCAAGAGGAAACGCTCTTTTTGGCCCTTGCATGTAGGCGCAGGTAGTGAATGTGTGTGAGTGCACGCGGAGATGCAGCACCTTTCCAAATACACATTGACGACTAGCACGGCCTCGTTCACCTCGTGTGAGAGTCACAGTGCCACCGGTAGGCTTTGAGATACTTGACCATGTTTTACTTGCCGCATCCCTGAAGTTCCCAGACTTGCAATTTGCGAGGCTCCCATAGCCAGCGACATTTGCATTTCATCTGCTACTTCTACGACAACCCAACTCCCATGCATACTCGCAATGTCCCATATCATCAATCTCACCTAAGTCGGCAGCTACCGGTACGCTCAACGCAGAAACCGATGACACTTGCAGTTCGCACCATGTCCAGGTTGAGATCCGATCTCACATGCCGACATAAGACACGCGAGAAGTCCTGGAAAAAAGTACCTTCGACCACACGATCTCATCACCCTCCCCCTAGATTCCCTCGAGGAGATATAGCAGTCAGGTGATCTGATCCGACCCACTATATCGCGCGGACAGCCAATCACGACAAGTATCCACATTGAGCCTGAACTCAGGCAACAGCGACATCGAGCTTCACTTGCCTCAAGTATTGCAGTTTCAGGTAATTAATATTAGCAGGCCCTGGAGATGGAGATGGATAGACCCGAAAAGCTACGCTCAGTCGGTACAGTTACCTACTGATCGCTTCCGCGCGCGACTCCGACTAATCCTCAACAGGCAGGCTGGAGCGCTACTCGACAGCTCGGCATGACCTGAAATTCTACTTCAATGCAGCAGTGACAGCGTCCTACCAGTTTCCTGCAACATCCTCCTTGCCGCTGAAGAATTACATCTACGCAGCTTGCAAGACGGTGGTAGCACGTCATCCCACCCTCTCAGCCATCCCAGTGAACGAAAACAGCAATGACCCGCAATTCGTCCGTCTGCCAGAGATAGACCTTGAAGGGTGCGTGTCCTTCCACGAAAGACAGCGTCATGATCCAACGAAACCGCCTCTCGACGGGGTCACCAGCAGCACCCCTGGTCCAGAGGCAACAGGAGACGCGGAACTAGACGAGCTCCTAACCATTCAGCACAACACGCCCTTCGAGCCACCACATCCTTTCTGGCGCCTATGTGTGTTAACGGACGTCACAAACCCTCACCATTTCACCGCGACCTTTGTCTTCCACCATGCTCTCAGTGACGGGACTTCCGGCATGGCCTTCCACAGAACCTTCCATCAAGCATTACTGTCGTCGCAGGCCGAGTCTGACTCCGCCGCCATCATTCCATCACCTTCAACCCCCCTACTGCCCAGCGTGGAGGCCCTGCATCCGATGCCTGTATCAATCTTCCATCTACTCACCATCCTATTCAAAGCGAAAATATGGTCCAGCCACGACCCAGCTCTCTGGACAGGCTCCAAAATCACCGTACCGCTAGAGAACAGAATTCGCCACATCGCATTTCCTCGTTCCCAGACCCGCAACTTCGTCAAAACATGTCGTGCAAACGATACAACCGTCACTGCAGCCCTGCAGACTCTGATAGCTGGGGTTTTATTCCCTCATCTCCCCGAGACATATACTAGTTTGAAATGTGCCGGAGCGATTTCCATGCGCAGATGGCTCCCCGGGGATGTGATCGATGACGATTCCATGGGCGTCTTCGTCCAGGACTATACGGAGGATTACTCGCGGCCGAAATTCCAGACCGACCGCCTGCCGTGGAATGAAGCGCAAAGGTCGCGAGTGCGGATCGAAAACGTGCTGAGCTTGAAGGGCAAGAATGCTGGGCCGAACCTGTTGCGCTACGTCAACGATTATCAGCAGGAGCTGTTTTTGCCGAAAATAGGCAAGGATCGAGACTCGAGCTACGAGGTCTCCAACCTGGGTGTGTTTAAGAGTGAGCGACTTGACCAGGGAGAAGGAGACGGAGAAGAAGACTCATGCGTGCAGATTGGGAGAATGGTATTCACCCAGAGTGCGAATGTCGCGGGTAGTGCGTTCGAGGTGTCGGCCGTTACGGGCGAGGATGGGTGTCTGGTTCTAGGCTTCTCCTGGCAGAAAGGGGTTGTCGACGACAATTTGATGGAGGCGGTGATTAAGGGTGTGGAAGAAGAGGTGACACGTTTGGCACAGAGCTGAAGGGTACGGGTTTTCTGAGATGGAAGCTCAGATGGTGTGTGATCTGGACAAAGAAGGGTTGGGGGCATCCCTATTAATTTTGACAAATATATAGAGCAGGTATAGACAGCCGGTAATAGAGGTGGCATCTAATGTATGCGCCCCGTGTATAATACATATATTTCTACCTCGACATGCACATATACTGTACATGATAATAGCAGTCCCAGGTCTCGACGTATGACCCTATCATTCTTTATATATTCTCGGATAAGCGATGTACACTATGGTACCTTATAGAAGGCTAGTCCTTGGAAAGGGAAAGAAATGCTTTTCCTGGTGCAGTACATTCCCTTGGCCCACGAATGAGATTCCTGGTTTGAAAGCAGCCTTGCAGTCGCTCGAGGCGCGCCGAAAACCAGATTTCGAAGCTTGGCTCGACGAACAGAAACTGGATGCTGTGGTTTGGCCGAGCGCGGGAGACGTTGGTCGCGCCGATGCTGATGTCAATGAAGAGTTGGCGCGAGAAGCCTGGCGAAACGGAGTTTTGTATTCGAAGGAAACTCCGTCATACGCCAATGTGGTATTCCAACTATGAATGTCACCGTAGGCCTTATGGACGATACCAAAATGTCTGTCAATTTGACGTTTGCCACAAAGGCATATCGGGACAATGATATCCTGAGATATGCATACGCATTCGAAGCGGGAGCCAAAGCTAGGGTAACGCCGCCGCGCACGCCTCAACTGGACACAGACAGCGTCCCACTCAAGCCAACAGGTTCCCTGGGTAAAGAGCCACCTTCTCTCACCGCTGAGGATGCCTTTGACCAAAAGCGCGGAGACCGCCTTGGAGGAAAGCGAAAAGACGTGGGCTTGCGATTAGAGATATTGTAGCTGGCCGAATGCCCTGTCTGGTTAGCCCTCTGCTGTCAGTTCGACGTTGCTGTACATGTCGTCGCTTTGAACATTAGTCCGCAGTCCCCAAATGAAAGCGCAAGACCAAGAAGTACGTAGCCATTGCTCCAGCCCACAAATGTCCTTTAGAATGCTTGATTGGTATTGGCGCATAATGTACTCCCTTCCCTTCAAATATGTACAACTCTAGGAGAGGTCGTTCTCGGCCCCTCACATTTTCCTCTCCCACTTGGCTTGTTGAGATGCTTCACGATCACCAGTATGCCCGCGAGTCAATCAGTATCCCTCCTTGCCCCATTTGTTCAACTTGTCATGCACGGCCTAGAAGGGAATTAGCTTTATGGCGCCACGGGAAAAAGCAGCGGATCAGCGCGGCGGACCTTTGGTAGCGTGACATCGGGGATAATAACTGTGTTCAAGGCACTGGGAGCATTCTTAGGAGTCTGGCTTCGATCACCCTTGGGGTGGTATTGGTATTTGAAGTGTTTGGACTCGTCCTCGTCTCCGTGAGCGACTTGCCAGGGCATGGAGCTGTCGGCAACCGAAACGTCGGCTTCTGAGGTAGCGGAGGTAGGCTTGCGACCGAAGTAGAAACCGGCAATAGTGAAGGCACCGCACATGACGGCTCCGAGAATCTAGCATGGTCAGTAAGTGCGCATTTCATTCCCAGGAGCGACCATACGTAAAGCTCGGGATCACGTTTGGCTCCCTTCTTCAATTGCGGGGGGGTGTTGTTTGCTGCGACCTGGCCGGCCTTAGTGGAGGCCCTCCGTGCGAGGGTAGCGACAAAAGCCATTTCTAAGGCGTTGAGTGAAGCAGTTGGACTGAGAGGGAGTCGTTGTCGAGCTGCGAAGAGTTGAGAGTCGGGTGGTGTGAGAGATTCAACTTGTATGATGTTTAGCCAACTGCGGCGGATCCAATTGCAATTCATCGAAGCTCTGGACAACTTGAAGCTTGGCTTTTCACGTGACCAGCAGCCGGCCACCGCTGCACGTGACACTGCGATTGAAATGCGCATGATCGTAATCCCGGATCTTGTTCCTGGCGCGACCCCTAAAACCGGACTATGACTTGCGACGCCTTTCATGATTGTAGCCTCACTTCTTCTACCGCTCAACTCACGCCTCGCCTGGCTTGTCATGGCCGATCCCTTCGTTCGGACACAAGACACACAATCGCCGCTGCAAGCACAGCATTGAAATACCTGATTGCAGCCAACCCTGTGCTTCTGCGGTCTGACCCCAACCTTACGTTGTGAATCCATCATCGCGTCTCCCAGACCCAGCGGTCTCCCTGTCCTACGCATACGAATATGCACCTGATGTCGCACTGCTGACGTTAGCCGGTTGCTTCGAGTGAGAATTGAAGATACCCTCCACAAATGGCTGCCCGGCCTACTACGGCGCGAAGCGAAATATCCTCGGCCATTTCAGAAGATGGATACAGTTCAAGACCGCAGTCGGGAGCGCCATCACTGCCTGCCTTGCCGAATCCACCAAGTTCACAGCACGGATACGCTCATTTAAGAGGCATCACACAGCCTACGAATCGTTCGTTGAGGAGTGATCCCGCTCCCTCAACTGGATCGAGCCGCGCACAAAGTCCTGTCAGCCAGGCAAGCCGCACACATGTTCCTTCATTGACTGCACAAGGCTTTTTCAAGCCGATGAGTTCCCAGCGATTGCAGGCACAACGACTGAGAACACCATTGGGTGCAAAGGGCGTGCAGCCCCCGGCGCCCATTCCTGACCAAGAGGTGGCCGATGACACCCGTAGTATGACATCCAGTCGACAGGGTCCGTTTTATGCAATGCCAAAGAATCACCGCCCGGCACCGTCCATCACCACAGACTACAGTCAGTCAGAAGTACGGGATCCGCCTTTCCCAGACTACAATTCTCATCATGACGTCGAAAACCCGCCTGTCAATGAGCCTGAAGCGCAGAAGGCCCAGAGGCCCTCTCGACTCAACATAGCAAGCACTCGCAGGACCGGAGAACCGGCGCAAAAGTCACCCCTTTCGTTCCGTTCGGGACTGAGTCTCGGAAGTAAACACCGACTTGAAACTGGCCACCAACCTCTCTCCTCGAATGCGACTTCTCCGCGCTATCCTCCAGAGTCCGATGCCGAAATTGCCACGAAGAGTGCTTTGGGTAAGAACTACGAGTATTTTGAGGGAAACACCATCTTCTGGCTGGGTGGTCGTATCCAGAATGCCAGGGACCGGCCCATCAACATAGCAACTGGCGTCATCTTGATTCTTCCAGCCATTTTGTTCTTTGTCTTTTCGTGAGTCGCCCTCTGGAAGCTGTCAGAACCCCGCTAATAAACGTGATATAGGGCCTCATGGCTGTGGCAGCACGTCTCACCAGCGATACCCATTGTTTTTGCATACATCTTTTTCCTTTGTTTGTCTTCTTTTGTGCATGCTTCGCTCGTTGATCCTGGAGTGAGAGACCATCCACATGTGAAATCCGAGCGGTGCTGACAACATGCAGATCTTTCCTCGAAACATTCATCCTTTTCCACCGGACGACAACGATGATCCTCTAGCAATCGGCCCGCCTACCAGTGATTGGGTCATGGTACGACTTGCCGACTCGGAGACAGCGGCCATGGACGTTCCGGTCAAGTACTGTAAGACTTGCAACATTTGGCGGCCACCACGCTGCTATCACTGCCGAGTTTGTGACAACTGTGTCGAGACTCTGGATCACCATTGCGTGTGGCTCAATAATTGCGTGGGAAGACGCAACTACCGGTACTTTTTCACTTTCGTCAGTACAGGAACGATACTGGCCCTTTTGCTGGCATTTTCTAGCTTGGGTCAAGTGATCGCCTACCATAATCAGAGGCACGTCTCATTTTCAACCGCGATAGACAAGAACCGGGTGCCGTTTGCCATGTTCATCTATGGTCTATTGGCATTTCCATATCCTTTTGCGCTTTGGATGTACCACTTGTTGCTCACTGGCAAGGGCGAGACAACTAGAGAGTATCTCGCCTCGCGGAGATTTCCAAAGGGGGAGAGACATCGACCATTCACTCAGGGCAACGTCGTCAAGAATTGGATTGCTGTCTTGGCTCGACCCAAGCCTCCGACTTACCTTCATTTCAAGAAGAAGTACGAAGAGGGAGACCAGCGGTTCGGAACAAGGAAGGCCCGTCGGCAAGCCAAGCTGACCGGAGAGGCACAAGATGGACTGGAGATGAAGCCGGTCCAAGGCGCACAAAAGTCATTTGAAGGCCCGACTGGAAAGAAGATTCCTAAGCAGTAGGCCAGGGGCGCGTGAACATGTACGAATAATAGGATTTGGTGTGAAGCCAATAATGTGTATATCAGCGAGGAGGAAAGAAGGAGTTGTGAAGCAAATACGTTTCAGGGTCTTCTACCTTTTATTATCAGTCTCTGTGAAACAAATTCGTCACATTGCAGGACACTCAGGCCAGCCGAGCATCAGTGTGGGACGAGTTGCCTGGGTGTGCAAGTCTGGAGATGGAGAATGTTGTTGTCTTGGGTCAATCTGTGGTCTGTCCGCTGGCGTGGATCATATCGGGCTGCGTAGAATGGATACGGACATAAATCAGCCTCCGCCTCGCAGTCTCACATCACATCCCTTGTATTCCAGCCTCCTCATCTAACTTCACATTCAAACTGCCGGGACTGCAGCTTGATACCGTTTTCACACGCGTCGCCCTAGTGTTCACTTTTGTTCTGGCCAGCGGGCATTCTGATTTGTGCACATTACACGTTCTATTGGCAGGTGCACGACGCGTCGATTGTTATACGTACTCGCAGTCCACGGCTACTGTTACCATCCAACATGCCTCTCCGGCAGTCCCTCTTGAGTTTCTACAAGGCACACACCTCCAAACCTGAGCAGACTCATACACCTACCTCCTCGATGTCTCGACCAACGTTGACACGCGCCGCCAGCGCCTTGTCGTCAGACACAGACCCGGATACGATTGTGGTAGAGCCATATGTTCCTACACAACTGCCTACCCCGTCAGAAAGTTCCCTCGACGTGTCCATAGAAGATGCTCGTGCCGTGAGTATGAAACAAGTACCTAAGGGCAGAGCACGACGCGTTAGCCGCCGCCTTGCAAAGGACGGAAGCCAACATGGGATTATCGAAGACGCAGAGGATGAGAGCGCCAAAAGCAGAACTGTTAGTGGCGAGACCCTTGTTAATATGGACAATACCAGTCAGTCGACCTTGGTGAAGGAGAGCATTGCTGCCTT
Organism: Exophiala sp. LBMH1013; assembly: GCA_024611085.1. Taxonomy (NCBI): domain Eukaryota; kingdom Fungi; phylum Ascomycota; class Eurotiomycetes; order Chaetothyriales; family Herpotrichiellaceae; genus Exophiala; species Exophiala sp. LBMH1013. Next base: position 1,379,546 of record JAMFLB010000006.1, on the reverse strand, counting down.
GGATCTTACATGGAATATAAGCGAGGTCTTTGCGAAGGATGGCAAGACCGGCTTATTGGATTCGAAAAGCCAGAAAGCCTTGGATCTCTCTGAACATGCGGATACTACACCGGATATTGATTACGAAGATGAACCAGAACTACAAGAACAGAAAGTTGTGGCAAAGAAAGCAAAGATGGCAGAAAACAGCAAGGTCTGGGAAGAACGACGCAAGGCTGCAAAGAAACAAGCCACTCGAAGATCATCGCGTATTCCAGGATTTGACAAAGCCGGGGAGATTGTGTCAAGCATCGCTAATAGCGTGCTGGGCAAGAGAAAAGATAGAGCATCAGAGACAGAGAGTCGATCGAGAAAGAGTACGGGCAGCATCCCTACCGGTTCTGTTAAAGAGCCCGAACGAAAGAAGAGACGCGTCAGCGAAGGTGCCACGCCGCCATCCGAAGAACCTATCCAACAGAAACCTCCCCGGCGACGGGACAAGAAATGGCTGTCATCCGGGCTTTACGTCGGTCAGTCTAGAGCGTTTGATGGTCGACTCAACGAAAGCAAGAACAAACGAAAGAGTGGTCAGGCAGCAGCTCAACCAGTTAAAGAAAATACGGTCTTGCCACTCCCAATGTATGCTGGAGAACGGTTGTTGAAGCAAGGCCGGGACTTTCAACTGCCTTTCGACATCTTCTCCCCTCTTCCAGCCGGGCAACCCAAACCTGACGAATGGAGAAAAGTCAACAGGAACGTGTTTGTGGGTGATGCAGCTCAGTCATGGCGCATTTCGAAATATGAGGACTCGAGCTGCATGTGCAAGCCTGAGACTGGATGTGACCACAACTGCATGAATCGCTGTATGTTCTACGAATGCGACGAGCGGAACTGCAATCTCTCAGCCGAGCAATGCGGGAACCGGCAATTCGACGATCTTCGTCAGCGAGTCAAGAAGGGCGGCAAATACAACGTTGGAGTCGAAGTCATCAAGACCGCGGATCGGGGTTATGGAGTTCGAAGCAACCGAACATTTGAACCGAATCAGATCATCGTCGAATACACGGGAGAAATCATCACTCAAGAAGAATGCGAGCGGAGGATGAAGGCGATGTACAAGGACAACGACGTGAGTGCTTCAGGGGACTAAAACGTGACTTGGCTAACTGGCTGTGTGCAGTGTTACTATCTCATGCTATTTGACCAAAACATGATCATCGACGCCACTCGTGGATCGATTGCACGCTTCGTCAATCACTCCTGTGACCCCAATTGCCGTATGGAGAAATGGACCGTCAATGGCAAACCTCGCATGGCTCTCTTTGCCGGAGATAGGGGGATCATGACCGGAGAGGAACTGTCGTATGATTATAACTTCGACCCATACTCCCAGAAGAATGTCCAAGCATGCCGGTGTGGCGCGGATAACTGTCGTGGTGTGTTGGGGCCTCGACCGAAGGAGGAGCGGAAACAGAAGAGTCCTGAAGAGGAACCCAAGAAGAGCTCAGGTAAATTGGCTGGAGCAAAGAGAAAGATTGCAGAGGTCATCGAGGAGGGCACAAATCGACTTACTAAGAAGGCAAAGGCCGCGCCGAGAGCGAAGGTCTACCGATCAAGGAGCAGCATCAGCAGCCCAGTAAAGGTTCGCAAGATGAAAATGGTGAAGAAGGCGGTTCTTCACAAGAAGAACTCATCATCGCCTTTGGTCGGACTCGCTCGTCAGCCGTCAAAGCTACAAAAGATTGTCGCAGGTGCCAAGGGCAAGACGGTCAAGCAGCGAGTTGTGTCGACGACATCTTCAACAACTTTGATCGAGAAGGATGATCGAACAACGACGGCGAAGCCACTCAGTCGGTCTTCCAGTCTACGAGAGAAAGCATCCAGCGTCAGAAGCCGTGTAGTGAGAACGGTCCGAGGTGCGCAGAGTGGGAGAAGCCGTACCATTCGACCGATCACCGACGACATGGATGAGATGGATGAGTCGTGAACGGAATGGCTGGAAGGGAGGGTGGACCGAATGATACTGGATCTGAGCATTTTGATATATGCTCCACGGCCTAACGACAGACTCCATGATACGAAGTGCTGCTATCAAAGGCAATTGGGGAGATGTGATTTCTAGTATTCATTATCGAAGATCGACGCCGGCGCGATCGATGCTCATGCTTTGAGGTTGAATTGACTGGGCAACTTGACTTCCTGCCTCTTACCTTCGCATTTATCTCAGTCATCCATGCATTGCATCTATAATTCGGCGAGAATTGAGCTGTAGTGAATGCTCAAAAGAGTATAACAACTACCGGCGACAAGGCTCTACGAGGCCCGATGTGGCTGTGTGTCGCGTGACCACAATCTTGATAGTCAGAGAAGTGTATATGAATGTATGACGCGCCATCTGTGACTATTATGGCAGATATGGCGACAGAAATGGAACATTCCAATCCAAACTATCTTTCTAATGCTGTCGGCCCGTTAAATCTGCCCGGACACCCATATGGCGGCGTGGAAGGAAGGCTGAGGGAAGACTTCCGACGACAGGGCTCGCGAGGCTCCCAGATACCTTAGCCCCTGACTCGGTCCCCATTGGCCCCTAAAACCACCAGTGCTTAGTCAGGCTTTGATCTTGCTTGACGAGGCTGACGCGCCCATCCGCGTCTATCCACTCGTTGCCAGCGAAATGAAAGTCCGCAGTCTCTCATCCTCTGAGACCCGGTAACCTCGTAACGTTCTACTGCTGGGCCCTTATCCACCGTCTTGCCAAAGTCGAAATGCGCATTCACTCTCCGTCGGCCTCAGTCCCGCCCTTACAACCTCCTCGCTGTGGAAATGGAGCACCTGATAGAGTCGCCAGGTCGTGATGAGGAAGAAATCGCCAGCGACCACGATGAAGGATACCTTCTCCTGCCTATGCGCAGAAAACGTACCCGTCGAACCCTGCGTTCCGATACCGACGATGAAGAACCGTTGCTACCGGATTTCGTGCGTTCGATCCTCCCGCAGGCGCTACAGAATGTCGGTCGGGCCTTAAACCGGTGGTTGCAAGGACCCCGTCACCCAGAAAAACAGCATATTGCACCATTGCGGTTGGTGCCCCATTGGTTGCAAGATAAGCTTGCTATCAAGCGACAGGCTGCTTTTGTGACGGCGATATTTCTGGCATGGGCGCTTCTCTTCTTCGCTGTCGTCTGGCGATGGTCTCTACTACCTGTCCTCCGCGGATACGGCCAGCCTCGTCCGATACGATGTATGCAACAACTCTGGTGACTTGCCCTCTACATTCTCCGCCGGGATAAGGCCTTCGGTACTGATCAAGGCCAGGTCGATCAAGGACAACTGCGGTCTTGACGCGGTAGACTGCCGCCCCTTCACCAACACAACCCTTGCGTTTCATTGCCCCCCAGGATGTGCGAGCCAGAAAGTCTGGAATCCTCACACAGTGGGTGATCAAGAAATTGTCTACCAGCAGCTGGTTGTCGGAGGCGCCTCAGTCGAGACTTCGTCTTCGCCGATCTATCGCGCCGACTCCAGCATCTGTCAGGCTGCCATTCATGCAGGCTTGCTCACCGAAAGCCATGGAGGCCCTGTGGTCTTGAGATTACTGGGTGAACACACTGGTTTTCAAGCCGTCGACCGCAATGGAGTTCATTCTGTTGGCTTTGACGCCGAGTTCCCAAAAGCTTTCACGTTTACAGCCTTGGACAGCAGCGAGATGGGAACATTCGATATTCGCTGGCCAATGCTCTTCTTCTCAGTCCTCATCACGGCTCTCATCTCCATCTTCACGAGATCTACGGCTGCCTTCTTTACACCAATATTTGTCATCTTATTTATGCACGTCAGTTTTGTCTCTGACAAGCCGGAATTGCCAGACTTTGCGGAGTTGTTGTCTGTCTCTGCGGAACGATTTTTGCCGGCATCGTTCGTCGCATTTGTAATGTATATGTTCTGTGTTCGTCCGCAACTGGCGGACATGACTTCTCATCTGGACAAAACAGTTCTGTGGCTTGGAGCCGCATGGTTTGGAGCGCTGGAAAACTACACACTGGACCACATTCCTATCCGACGGCTAACTCCCAGCGATCTACGTTCACAGCCAGGTGCCGTCCTCGCGCTCGCGATTGTGGTGGTCCTCATCTTATCTATCGCTGTTGGCCAGATATACTACCTCCGCCGTGAGGGGCATCTCATCCGATATCTCAAAATTTACACCTTCATTGCTGGCATGCTGGTCTGTGCTGCGGCCATTCCATCCATCCACCTACGCATTCATCACTACATTTTGGCGCTTATTTTTCTCCCCGGCACGGCTATTCAGACACGACCTAGCCTGCTCTACCAAGGCCTTCTGGTGGGACTGTTCATCAATGGAGTGGCGCGCTGGGGATTCGCATCAATCTTACAGACGGACGCCGCCCTCCGAGACCTCGATGGGCCGTATGGCTCACCACTTCCCAATCTCACCGCGTTGGTGACCTCAGATGCCTCGGCCGTTGATTTCCATTGGTCTTGGCCGCCGGAGCCATACCATGGACTGAGCGTGCTTGTCAATGATGTCGAACGATACAGGTGGTATACCGATATGGACGGACAGAATTATACCTGGAGCAGCAACCAGGCGCGACGCAGTAGAACTTATTTCCGCTTCGCGTATATGACTGATGGTCATGCTGTCGATTATACTAGAGCTGGGATCTGGGAGTTGGATGGCACGTGGAACACTACCCTCTGGGAGCTTCCGCGCCGGCCGTTGCACAGGCGTTATCGGAGAGGCTGGACCAACCCACCGTGGCTGGGAGAGTGGTGAGCACGAGTTGCACTCGTTTGGGCCAGAAGACTCGGAGAATCGTTGCTCGGAAGATGCGATGAACCGCCATGGCTCGGGCGAAGACGACTCAGAAGGACATACGAAATCTCCTTGATATCTGGCACTGGATGTGGCGGGGAAAGCTGTGTTATAGCACAGTTGATGGGGACAACACAGCTTTCCCCGTTAACTACCTCACCAACCACACATCTGACTTTGTGAGTGTGATTCCATACTGTCAGATAGGAGTACTCTCTGATCTCCCGTGACCTGTATGTAGGGTTAGGGTTATACCGTGTTAGTATAACAACTCAGCCTTGCGAGGGGGTCATAGTGGTCAGCGCCATTCCATTGGATGAACTGTCGGCGCCCTATCCGATAGAAAGGCGTCATCCTCTCTCCTCTTTGCCCTTATGGTGGAGCTGATAGCTGTTTCGTCGTTGATGTCGCCATCTATTTACCGTCGGATCTTATGTACATACTACTTACTTAGCTGTCATATGCCTTATACCTAAGTTGAACTGTCTTCTCAAGTAGGTATCTTGACAGTGACCAGTATTGACAGTGATAGTATTGACAGCCACCCAACACCCCCCAAAAACCAACCGCAAAGAGAGAGTATCAACCATGGCTGGCTCATCGTGGTTCTCATCCATCATAGACAAATACCGACCCGACCTACGCCCCTACGAAGACCTCTACAAGCACTGCCACGCCAACGGGGAACTATCAACCCAAGAGAAAGAAACAGCCGCCCTAATCACATCGCATCTGCAAAAGATCTCGCCAGATTTCGACATCCGCACCAACATAGGAGGCCACGGCCAAATCGCCATCCTAGACAACGGACCAGGCAAGACGATCCTGCTCCGCGCCGACATCGACGCTCTACCGATCCTCGAAAAAACAGGCCTACCATACGCCAGCACGAAAACGATGCGCGACACCGACGGGCTCGTCAAACCGACCATGCACGCCTGCGGGCACGATTTCCACATCACGTCGCTCCTCGCTGCCGCCGAGACTTTAGTAGCAGCACGCTCAATCTGGTCAGGGACCATCGTGTTCTTGTTCCAACCGGCCGAAGAACGCGGCAGCGGGGCCCGCGCCATGGTCGACGACGGCCTGTACGACGTCGACAAACACGCATGTCCGATCCCCGACGTGGTGCTAGGCCAGCATGTGTTCCCCCTTGAAGCGGGCACGACAGGCACACGGCCCGGCCAGCTCATGTCCGCAGCCGACAGTTTCCAGATCACGATCCACGGCAGCGGCGGGCACGGGTCGATGCCGCACCGCACGATCGACCCCGTCGTGATCGCCAGCCATATTGTCGTGCGGCTGCAGACGATCGTGGCGCGCGAAGTCCCGCCTGGTCAGCCTGCCGTCGTCACCGTGGGCGCCTTGCAAGCCGGGAGCACCGAGAACGTCATCTCCGACGAAGCCGTGCTGAAAATAAACATCCGCACCGTCAGTGCCGAGTGGCGCGGCAAGATCTTGGCTTCCGTCAAGAGAATCGTCACGGCTGAGTGTCTGGCTGGCAATTGTCCCAGGGACCCGACTTTCCAGCCTACCTCGTCGTTTCCGTTGACTGTGAACGATGAGGCCGTCACTCGCAAGATCAATCAGTCTTTCTCGGACTATTTCGGCGATAGGCATACTCCTGATATGGAGAATGTGTTGGGCAGTGAGGATTTCGGGATCCTCGCGTCTGCGGTCGATAGGCCGTATTGCTTTTGGTTCTTTGGGGGCCATGCTAAGGATAAGCTCGACGAAGCGGCTGGCAAGGGCGAGGAGGACAGGATCCCCGTCAATCATAGTCCGTTTTTCGCGCCCGTGGTGCAGCCTACGTTGACCACGGGCGTGGATGCCATGGTGGTCGCGGCGTTGACGTATCTTGGTAAAGGGAAGGAATGAAGAAAATAACAATGTGAGCCGGATATGGCACGAATTGGGGGAGAGTGTGTTGTTCAACTCTTTGCTAGGGAGAGATTTGGGTCATGGAAGTGACGAAATGATCTCCTACTATCATATGTCGTATGTTCGCTCAGAGAGAGACATATTGGGACATATTGGGTATATATAGTAGACACTTCACGAATTAACAAGCTCGAGGAGTTGCTCAAGCCGTAACTGGTCAAGTCTCTGGCCAAGCTACATGAGTATTCTCGTTCTGCCATTGAGCCATCTTCTCTGTACGACTTTGATGGCTCCGATGAGCATGACGCTCAAGGTCGGTCGAAAGTATTCTAGGTGCGACGGCTATGATACATCCTTTGTGCATGTTTCGGAGATAGTTCTCAACTTAACCAAGACACTGGCAAGTATATAGATATACAGAGAGATGACAACTTGGATTTCCAGTAACCGACTCTTTAACCAATCTCTCGGTCATCTCTGGGCTTGGTCCCGGTCTCATAATCAATATGTTTTCCTTCAACTGAACCATCATGGTGGTGATGCTGATGTTGTTCATGATGCTTAGCATGAAGATCCTCAACCGGCGCATCGACATGATAATTCATAGTTTTCCGCATATTACCCAAAAACAAGCAAGCAACACAAGCCAGGGCCCCAAACGGCGCAGCAATAATAAACACAACCCTCAGTGAATCAGCAAATGCCTGCTTCAGCGCCGCCACCCCCTGCGCAACGATAACAGGCGTCACTCCCGGAATCGCTGCAAGTTGTTGCTCCGTCTCACCGGCCGCCAACGCCTCCACGAACGACGGGATAGACGAGCCAGGAAGACCCGCCTTGGAAGCCGCTCGGGCGATGTATTGGGGCAACTTTTTCGCAAGGTCGGCGTCAAACGCGGCGGCGTAGATAGCAGTAAATACTCCCGCAGCTATTGCTCGTGAAGAGGTCGTCACCGCCGTCGCGGTCGCGATCAGTTCGTGCGGAGTCGAGAGCTGGACGCCTGCGACAATCAGGATCAGGGGAGACCCGTAGCCGATTCCGGATAGGCCTGCGAATATCAGCTGGTTCGTGGATTGATGATCGCCCGGCTGGATTGTGGCGAGCCCGACTGTGCCTGCTGTGTAGATGATGAAGCCGGCGATGAGTGGTTCGCGGATGGTTTGGAGGCGGGTGCTGAGGTAGCCCCATGCTATGGTGGACAGGAGGCCGCAGACCCAGTATGGCATTGCGCGGGCGACGAGGAGGAAGGGGTCGGTTTCGAAGAGAGAAGAACTCCTAATAGGGAGACGACGGAAGAGGTTAGTTGGTGGTATCTTCTTTTTGTCCTTTGGGCTTCTTCTTCTTCTTCAGAAGTTGCTGGGAGTTGGAACGGGGTTGCCTTCAACGGGCAGGGTCCAGAGGTTACTGGAACAGAAGCTGGGTGCAGGGCTTCGCTGGGGGTCGACTTCAGACTTACATGACAGGGTAGAAGATGATAAAGGAGAAGAGCAAGATTCCCTCAATAAAGATAAGGCCGACCAGAATTGCAAAGGTCCGACCTCTTGCTTTTCCGCTCCGAAATAAATCATGATGTAGGATTCCAGTCTTGGTCCCTTTCCATTCATAGATGCCGAACGCAATAAGAACGACAATCCCGACGATCATGGTCGCCAAAGTATGGACGTTGGTCCAGGTATACATGCCTCCACCGAGATTGACACCGACCAGGAACAGAGTCAACCCCGTCGTAAGCAGAGCGAAACCAGGCAGGTCGAGTTGGCCGATTTTCTGCAAGAGGGACAAATGGTCGAGTCTCGTATGTCTCTTGGGCGGTCTGTAGCCGACGAAGATGCCAGCGGCTGTTGCTCCCCAGAGAGCCATTTGGAACCAGTAAAACTTGCGCCAGCCATTTGCTTCGTCTCGTTTGGTGAAAGCGCCGATGATCAGGGGACTGCAAATGGCACCGAAGCTTGCCGTCACATTGATGCAAGCCTGCGCCATAGGCCTCCATTTGCGCGGCAGGATCTCGCTGGGTACACAGTATCCTAGGGGCACGGATGCAAAGCCCACCCCGATCAGGATTTGCGCAACGATGAGTCTGTAGATATTGTGCGATCCTGGCGCAATGGCTGACCCGATGAATGAGATCAGGGGAAGATCCAACGAGCATCGTCTTGCGCGCTTGGAATGTATCTGAGGCTGAGGCGATTACGGGGCCCAGCACTCCTTGCACTAGAGTCAGCGCATTGGGCACCCATGTCTGCTGTTGTGTCCCGTGAAGGTTGGTGCCGATGTACGAGAGCTGGAAAAGGGGGAATCAGTCAGAATCGGTCAAAAGGGGTGCTCCCAAGACAACTAAGTGGGCTGGACAACTTCAAGGGTGTTTCGGTGTTCACTGTTCACTCACAACAGCAGGAGGACCTTGGAGTGCAACAAGCTGAACCATGCTCAGGAGGCACATGGCAGCCAAAGCCACCCAGGTTCGCATGTGAATCTCTGGCTCCTCGGAATCATCATCATACACCAGGTTTCTCGGCGTATCTGACACATCTTCTAGGTGTTCCCCTTCTCCTTGTCCTCCTTGGATCGAGACTGCTGTCTTCATGTCCTGGATTGATTGTGGCTTTGAGGTTGCGATGCCGTCGTCTGGATGATGATGGTCCATCCTGTGCTGGCTCGGCTGTTCCAAGGACCACTAGATAGAGCCCATACTCGGTCGTCGCGGCTTTGGCCTGAGTATTGGCCTTCTTTTTATCTCGACCATGCTTTGGGCCGGGTGTAGTTCGTGTGTAGTTCGGCTACCCGGCCGGGTGTCTTTCCCACCCCCATATGTCGGGGTAGATACATGGGACGTACTTTTGATGTGTGGAGGTCGCGGTCTGGGGTACGCACTGTTTCTGCATCTCCTGAGTACGTAGAGGCTTTTTTGGCGTATCCCAAACCCGCATCATAGAGTTTGCTCTCTTCTGGGAAGGAAAGGGCAGGCAGTAGAGGCGCGCTCGCCCTTGGGGCAAAGTCGGAATGGTTTGGCCCTCGGTTGGAAACCCCCGTAGTTCCTTTCCCCACGGGGAACTTCCAGATCAGGACTTCCAAAAGCAGCACGCATCAGTTGGCGCATTGTGTCGTAAAGACGATCAAGGTACTCAAGGTTCGCTGTTCATTCAAAGCCTGCTTACTGGGTGTTTGCATGGTCCTGGATGAGTAGGTGGCATGGTCAGAATCTGCAGGATGGCTGCGTTGTTCATTATTGCAGTGTTACACGTTGGCAACACTGGTAACTGCCAAGCCAGGCGCCGGGGGAAGGTGCGCGTACGCGCAGGCCGTAAAGGATGTGCACTTAACGCGTTCAACCCCTGACCATATCAGACATGGAAAAGGGAGATACAACCACCTACCGCACGGTCGCTAACATTCATTGTGGCAGCAGCACCGCCCTATGCTGTGGCATGCCAATATCATTTTCTTTGGGATTCTGCTCGGCTTTAGGGGATACGTGTTGGTGTAAGGGTCCGTCAGGCCCCCGAAGACCCGACCGTATCAGTGAAGGAAAGGAAGAATAAGTGACACCCCCGGAGCTATCAACCGAGCTTTCATTATTGCGAAGACTTTCTCACTTGGTGCGGCAATGGCCATGAGGAACCTCGCTAAGCCTGTCCACGGCTGTTTCTGACACGACCAAATTCCTCTATCAACCCTGTATGCCCGAATCCAGCAGACTATCGAGTCGCACGAATCGAGACGGTATAGTCTGCTGTGATTCTGGGGCCCCAGTGTCTCCTCTCCTCCCCCGGCTTTCTCTACCCTATTGCCCCGTTTCCCCGGATGCCTTGCAACAAGCCCCGATACGGATAATTTCACGTGTCCCGAGCCATCTGGAGTCAATCAGCATATGTGCAGTATGGAGCTGCCTCCGCCGGGCCGGTGTCCTGTTATTGGAGACAGATGAAAGTGAGTGATAGAAGCTGTATCAAGTCATCAACTCCCGGGCAAACTTGAAAGCTGCGCAGCCTTACGGTCACACATCAAAAGGACCTCCGCCAAAGAGATCTCTGCTTTCGTCAAGACAAGACCCTCGCCGAGGCGGTTCCTAGGCCCAAGTCAACAATGGAGCATGAGCGGCTTAGGCAAAGTTTTGGCTTGCCTGACGATGTGACCCGGAGTCGTTCGTCTGACGCGGATTGCGTTCTACCGTTTCGACGAGACTTTCAGCTATAGGGACCTACCTCGCCCCTTTCAAGAGGGGCTGACATGATACATGGTATGGATGATCCAGCTGTTAGTACTTGTATACAATGTTCAGTAAACTCGAGGCAAGGTATATTATCGTCAACATCAACCGTTGGTGTGTATGCGCTGCAGTGTGTGCAGTGTGTGCCTGTAAAAGGCTTACATAAGGTAACGCATCTCGCTACTTTAGTGCATCATTGCGACTAACCCAAGCTGGCAAAGTGGACACCGGGAGTATATAAGCCCGCCATTGGTGTCCGGTCCGAACCCCGGAGCTGCATCGACGTCCAACCTTCATGCGAACGTGTACGCTATGCTATAGCTACAGCTACACGGCGCTTTCTTACGTGAGTCACGTCTACTGCCAAATACCGACAATATCGGACTTCATCAACCGCCCTTGTCTTCATCTATACCCTCGAGCCGGAGGTATAGGACAACAGCCCGGCAGGTTTCAGAGACGCCTCCCATCATTGAGCGCCCACACTACCCCGGATACCCAGCAATCCCACCGCGACCTCACACACTCGGCACACACTCTCACTACTGCTCTCGTCTAGGTGCTGGACTTTGATATCTTATGCACGTTGCCTCCGGGTCTACCACCACCAAATATCGTATCAGCTTCCACACAGTGTCTCGAGTCATCGCAGCACATAGACCACACCGGCATCACCACCACCAAACCAGAATCCTCTCAACAATGTCTTCATCCACGCCTTCGTCTCCATCTCCCATCAAACTGGCCATTCTCGACGACTACGCCAACATCGCGCCAGGCCACTTCCGCCAGTTGAGCCAAACCACATCCGGAGTGCAACTAGAGATCGAGTCGTTTCCAGAAACCCTCCATGCGCGTCTCCCAGTCGAGCACGACGCCTTGATCCAGCGCTTAAAGCCATTCACGGTCATATCGTCGATGCGCGAACGCACCCAGTTCCCGCGCTCGATCCTGTCGCAGCTCCCGAACCTGAAACTACTCCTGACGACCGGTGGGCGAAACGCCGCGATCGACACGGCAGCATGCAAAGAACTAGGCATCCGCGTCATCGGCACGGGCCACAAAGCCAATGCCGTGCCCGGCTACGATTCGACGAACGAGCAGACTTGGGCGCTGATTCTAGGGTTGACCCGAAACCTCGTCCAAGGAGATACGAGGTTGAAGCGAACCAGGGACGCATGGCAGGTTGATCCACCTGTTGACGAGGCTGATGAGGCTGAGGCTGAGGCTGAGGCTGAGGCTGACGTTGAAGGCGAAGTCGGAGGTGACATTGCAGCAGAAGAGAGATTCAACCCCGCTCTCGTCTCCGCTCTGGCAGGCAAGACGCTAGGGCTGTTAGGTCTAGGCCGCCTCGGCACCCAAGCCGCAGTGACTGGCAAGTTGGGGTTTGGCATGAAAATCCTCGCCTGGTCAAGCAGTCTCACGCAAGGTAAAGCCGACGAGGCAGCCCAGTCGCGCGGTCTTCCCGCTGGATCGTTCGAGGTCGCTGCATCCAAGGAGGACCTGTTCCGGCGCGCCGATGTCCTAAGCGTGCATTACGTTCTGAGTGATCGGTCACGAGGCATCGTCGGCAAGAAGGAGCTGAGTGTCATGAAACCGACGGCCTACCTTGTTAATACGTCGCGTGGCCCGCTTGTGCAGGAACCGGACTTGTTGGAGGTCTTGGAGAAGGGGGGCATTCGTGGTGTTGGCCTCGATGTCTTTGATACGGAGCCGTTGCCTGGCACTAGTCCGTTTCGGAGGGAGAAGTTCTGGGGCAGACAGGGCAGGAGTCGCGTCTTGCTTAGTCCGCATTTGGGTTATGCTGATGAGGAGACCATGCATGCCTGGTATGCGCAGCAGGCCGAAGTGCTTGGCAGTTGGATTAATGGCGGGGACGTGAAAGGGGGGATTGTTATTGTTTGATTGATTCTACGTGGCATTGAAAGAGAAGGGAGGGAAGGGCAGACCACTCACTACAAACAAGACTTACTGGGATGCTTCCTGTGAATAAGGTGGGGACAGAAGAAGTCACATGCGAGATATATTGGAGAGGTATAAGGTTGACTCTGAGGGTATGTGGTAACAAAAGATATGCATGTCAAAGCAGGAAGAGAAGTCCAAGAGATATTACTGGATGAGAAGAACCACTGGACTTGCAGCTATACCATTCAGCCGCAATTGATATGGTCAAGACAAGGAGCTCTACTATCCTCATATCAGAATACTAAAGTCCCCGAATCTCCCATACATGTTGAAGTTGACCACGACCACGATCTATTCTATAAACTGTCGTCGTTCTTGATCTGGACTTTGATCGCGCCGCTCTTGGGATCGCTGGCTGTTTTGAACGCCTCAGTAGCTTGGCTCAAGTTGAAGCGATGCGTCACCAGTCTGTCCATGTTGATGACTCCACTCTCGACCAGCCTGATGGCTTTCGGCCAGGTGTTGCTGTAGCGGTACTGGTACTGCAGATCAATCTCCATCGTGCTGAGACGCATGAAAGGGATCTTCATTTCGTTCTTGCCCACGCCAATCACAAACACCTTGCCGCCAAACTTGACGCTCCAGATGGCACTGGCCACGCTGGATTCGACACCAGTGCACTCCATGGCCACCCGCGGCCGAATGCCCCCCATTGCATCAATGATACCCTCGGCGCATTCTTCCGCAGACTTGCCCATAGGCACCTGGAAGGTCTTGACGCGCGGTACCAATGATTGCGCAAACTTCAGCCGTCCCGCGTCAATATCAGTGATAAGCAAGGGAGATGCACCGGCAGCTTGGCAACATAGCAGCGTCACCAACCCAATAGGGCCCGCACCGCATATCAGGACAGGATCACCGAGGCGAACTCCCGCGCGGTCCATGCCTGCCAGTGCAACCGACAGCGGCTCCAACAGACTCCCGTTCTCGAAGCTCATATCCCCAATCTTGTGGCACCACATGGCAGGATGTTTGACATAGCGCCTCAACAGACCGTCCACGGGAGGGGTGCTCAGGAATTCGACGCTCTCGCACCCATTGTACCGCCCCGTCAAGCAAGGTTCGCATTTGAAACAAGGAATGTTCGGTTCGATGGCCACACGGTCGCCAGGCTTTAACGTTGTTACGGATGGGTGTACCGACAGCACGACACCAGCAGATTCATGGCCCAGGATATGATCTCCCGTCACAATCATCGGACCTATACATCCGGCGTGCCAGAAGTGTACGTCTGAACCGCAAATGCCTGTCGATTTGACTCCGATGTAGACTTCTCCCTCTTTAAGATCTTTGCCTCCTTGCACTTCCTCGAGTGAAGGGGAAGCTTCGGCAACCCACAGATCATGTTTCGGGTTCGTAAAAACGCCAATATTGGGTTTCGCGACTTCGGTTTCGGTGGCCATGGTCGCGGTGGGGTAGTCCGAAGGGAGATGTCACTGGCTTTCGGGGACTGATATTGGTAGGTACTGCTCAACAAGTCGGTGAGCGTGGTAGCAGTCGGCAGGATTATTCTTATAGGTTGTATGTGCTTTTACAACTCTGTACAACGCACAACTAAATTGGCCGGCGTCGGAGCGCAGCTGTAGTCAATTGCGGGACAAGTCGCGGTGGTGCCGGGTGCCACAATGAGGCCGTGTAAACACTGACGTACCGTACAGGGAAGGTGATCCCCGGAAAGATGAGAAAGATGAGAGAATAGAGAGACACCCTGCGACAGCTGACAGTGCTACCGCGAGAAGTCAAGATACTTATACCACCTCGGCATCTCAGGTGTTTTTTCTACAGTGCAGTCCGGATCGCGCGCTCCGTGCCTGTCACCAACCCTCTCCAATGTTTGAACCTCCGGATAGTCGAGAAACCCCCACCTTATAATCTCTAGTACCCCACAGACTCTGACCGCCGGAACCTTTCTTATTTCGGAAATAATACCGCCCGGTTTCGGATGTCGTTCCGTTTCAAGATTGACCAATCACCACGAGATGGTCACGAGATGGTTCTGACTGGAGAGAATAGGAGGTACTGCAGACCAACAAACAGCGCACCCGAGGAGGATCCTCCAGAAAGACATTGAATTTCAACATTCATACCCGAGAACAATAGACCTGTAGTTGGTATCTGAGATGGTAGCACGCAACAATGTGTCCACCTCATGATGAGATCAAACCGACTTCCAGAACCTCGACTTCACCTTCATTGAAACTGACTCTTATTACGGCACGGGCCATATATCTCTCTCACCTGGGTTTCGATAGTACATGAGGTAGGAGTTGGAGCTCGGTGTTCGCTCTCGGCGTTGTCTTGAGTGACAAACAAGGCTGCGAGGCCGTCAAGACCATAACGCGGCTATGTCATTAGCCGTACCCTTATAGCGGCGATTGACGTTCAAAAGCCGACGCTAGAAAAGTGCGGACAGTCGCCGACGTCGTCGCCGCGAATTACTGTTTTGGACGGCTTTTGAGACCATTTGACCGTAGTTGAAGGTGGGATCCTTCATTCATATTTCATCTCCGAGCCTGGGGAAGACTCTGTTCACTTGAGAAGTAGATTCAAATTCATCCAAGGCAACAAGCTGCTAGAACACTTCTCAGCTCAGGAGTTGGCGCCATTACGCTTCGCATACTTGAGGACTTAGAGGTTCACGAGGAGACATTTACCAAGCATGGCGGACAGTATAACAAAGCTGTTTTCGCTGGCCGGCAAGACGGCAGTGGTCACAGGTGGCACAAGAGGCATTGGTGCTGCTATGACCCTGGCGCTGGCCGAGGCAGGAGCCGATATTATTCTGATACAGGTAAGAAGAGTCACCCAACCGCGAGTGAGCCGTTGTTATACAATGGGCTTTGAACTGACTCTTGCCAAATAGAGAGACGAAAGCAACAAGCAAACGTACAACAAGATCCAAGAGCTGGGTCGAAAAGCCACCATCGTCACAGCCGATCTAGCAGACCAGTCATCCGTCGAGAAGTTGATCCCCAGTCTCGTCCAGGCGGGCCATGACATGCACATTCTGCTGACCTGCGCGGGAATCCAAAAGCGACATCCTGCGCATCAATTTCCTCTGGATGACTGGAACTCCGTGCTACAAGTCAACCTTACAACGGTGTTTACTATGTGCCGTGACTTCGGAGCCTACTTGTTATCCAAACCGGACCCGGCCCCTGGGCGGTCCCGTGGCAGTATCATCAATGTTGCTTCTCTTCTCACATTCCAGGGCGGCCTCACCGTTCCGGCATACGCGGCCTCGAAGGGCGGTGTTGGACAGTTAACCAAAGCCCTGAGCAATGAATGGGCCAGCAAGGGCATTCAAGTTAATGCCATTGCGCCGGGATATATTGAAACGGATATGAATGAGGCTTTGATTGCGAACGAGACGAGAGCCAGGCAGATCATGGAGAGGATTCCGGCTGGACGCTGGGGGAAGCCTGAGGATTTCAAGGGCGCGGTGGTGTTTTTGGCCAGCGAGGCTAGTAAGTATGTTAGTGGAGAGGTGCTGACTATCGATGGAGGTTGGATGGGGCGGTAGAAGAGTCAATTGGTGTTGTTTGAACCACTGACTGGAGCTGGGTACCACACATCTTAGATCTTATGCTGCATGGGACGTTAAGACGGGAGCGATGTGCGCATTCAAAAAGCATCGGAGAGCGAGAATGAAAAGACAGAATCTAGAGGCTGGAGTTGTCATTTAAACATGGTGGCAGGTTTGCCGAGAGCCTGATTCAGCCTCAACGACACCAAATCCAACATTCCTCCTCCATGTGTTTGACTCGACCTCCATCTTTTACATTTGTCAGCTACTCTGGCCAACGGATTGCCGCCGGGAAAGAGAGAAGAGTGGCATATAACGCGGGCATTAATACAGAACTAACATGTGAGGTAGGACTGACTGGTCACGGGCTAGAAGAGCCCTACCTCTGGCCATTGAGTCCGAAATAAGTGGCTTCTCTGAGCTCTGGGAGCTACAAAGGCATCATGACCTCTTGATAGCACACTCTTGGGATGCAGAGGTAGGGGAGATGGTTCTCCAAGCAAGTTCCTACAAGGTTGAGATACTTCAGCTTGCTTCCACCTGCCACTCAGTTCACAATCGGTGACTGACCAACAGTGGCTGTCTACCATCTTCGGTGAAGTTGCCTCCTTCGTTTATTCAAGACTGTTGAATAAACGGTGGATTTTATACAACATGACCCACTGCACTGTTCCCCCTTTTTGGCTATTCAGTAGGTATAGTCACGTGTTATTGTTGTTTATTCAGACGCGGCCTTATTCAGCCATGCTTCTGGATCTTCTATTGGGACAACATGTCCGTAAGGATACAAATACCCTCTGTTCTTTGCTGTTATCTTTGCATGCTCGTTGTCTCACTTTTCTCGAACCTCGTCCTTGTCCAAGAAGAAAGGAAATTCTTTGTTTTGGTTCATTGTTTACAGACCTGATCCAGACAAGGCGTCCTTGTCAACATCAGCATTCATTGTCACAGAGGAGGTTTAATTCTAACCATCTCGACACTTGATACACAGGTACGGCTGCCAAGAATGGATGGCCAGCCAGTTCATGACCCCAGCTTCGGAAACAACCTGGTTGCGACCAAAACTGAAAAAATGAAAACTCTAGTGGCAGCCGTGCAGGACACGGCTGTTAGGACATTGAAGCATGCTGCTCTACATGCCAGAAAGCAAACAGCTCATCACCACCACCGTCATGTGAGAGATCTGGCAGACGGAAACATCCCCCTCAGTAACTTGAGACTTCAACATCCTGGAAACCTTACCTTCGGCAATCTCACATTCTCAAATGTTGCAGGAACTGGCGGCAATGAGACCAATACTCCTCCATACTATACTGGCCTGCATGGAGTCAATCTCAGCATGGACTCCCGGCTAGTTAAGCTGCTGTGGTTGTCGATTTTACTGGCCGTGAGCATAGTGTTGATCTTGCGTTTGGCCCAACTATTTGTGTCATATATCAGAAACATCTACTGCATGACGGTAACTCCATCACAACAGAAGTACTACACCATTGACCGCTTTTGGATCTGGCCATGGCTGAAGAGGCACGTTGTTTACGCGCCACTCTTCAAGAAACGGCATAACCGGGAATTCCAGATGTCAAGCGCAATCAACTACGGCACCCTACCGGGGCGGATTCATTCAATACTCCTCATCATCTATGCGGTGTCAAACCTGGTATACTGCCTGCTGCTAGACTGGAAAGCACCAGAAAAAGGTGCCATGTTTGCAGAACTTCGAGGCCGAAGTGGGATTCTGGCAACAGTCAACCTGATACCTCTTGTGGTTCTGGCATCAAGGAACAACATTGCAATTCCCCTTCTGAGAGTCAGCTTCGACACCTTTAACCTGTTCCACCGTTGGATTGGGAGAATTGTGGCCGTCGAGACCACAATCCACTTCTTTGCCTGGATGGCAGCCTACATTCTCGCAAAAGGGGACGACGCCACACCCAGCATATTCAACAACAACCCCTTCCTTCAGTTTGGTCTGGCGGGTATGGTTGCAGTCATCATCCTCGCCTTCCATTCATTCTCGGTCATACGCCACGCCTTCTACGAAACATTCCTGCATCTTCACCAGTCTCTGGCATTTATCGCTCTTCTGGGCATCTACGTCCACTTGGACGTTAACAAATTACCTGCTTACCCCTCAATTTTGACAGCGGTACTTTTGTGGATGGCGGAGCGGCTTTGGCGGTTAGGAAGGTTGATCTATCTCAACTACTCCCGAAGAGGGGGCATCACAACAGTATTCGTCGAGGCTCTACCAGGGGATGCCTGCCGTGTCACCTTTCAGCTACCTCGACATATCACGATCCGACCTGGCAGCCACGTCTATGCATACATTCCAGCGGTATCGTTGTGGATGTCGCACCCTTTCTCGGTTGCATGGACAAACATCGAATCCGAACCTCCCGTAGGCCCGTCTCCTCTACCACTAAGCCCCAAGACCCCGAACACGATTGAGAGACAATCTTTGGACCGGAGATTTTCTACCTCCATGGCACCCACGAGTGTCTCTCTGATTATGGTGGCCAGGACCGGAATGACCAGACAACTCTACCAGGCTGCCCGACAAAGTCCGAACGCGAAGCTTCATCTCAAAGGCTTCTTGGAGGGACCGTACGCGGGTCACGACTCGCTCGAGAGCTACGGGACTGTCGTCATGTTTGCTGGTGGGGGTGGCATCACTCACCATCTTGTCCAAATCCGACACCTGCTGGCAGGTGCGCAAGCGCAAACAGTGGCCACGCGGAAGATCGTTCTTGTCTGGTCAATCCGAGATGTTGAGGCCATGGAATGGATCAAGCCGTGGATGAACGAGATCCTCCACATGGAGGGTCGGAGAGAGATCCTGAAGGTTATGATCTATGTCAGCAGACCGGTACGCCACATAAATCCTAACAAGAGCAGGCCGACGATGCAACTCATTGAAGGCCGCGCAGACCCTGCTTGCATCCTGGACGAGGTGATTCCTGTGAGGATTGGGGCAGTCATGGTCAGTGTCTGTGGACCAGGCGCATTGGCAGACGAGGTCAGAGCAGCAGTGCGGAACAGAATGCACAAGGCCAACTTGGATATGAATGAGGAGAGTTTTACGTGGTGATGGATTGGCGGGTGGACAGTGCGGGCTTCAGCATTGGGCGGCCCAAGGCGAGCTCAGATATTCGACGATTAGATATTAATGCGACATCTTCGTCGTTGATAACATACTGGCGCCTACCGATGTAGTCGAGTTCTCCTCATGAAATGTTACCAATAGATGCGGCAATTTCTGGTCAAATGCTGTCCAACATCCACGTCGCCAGATGGTCATGTGGGCCAAATTCAACTCTGCTGCACAGCCTCGTCATCCAAGCGGGATGCCGCGCATACAAGGGTGCTGATGACGAGGAAACCATACAGCCCTGTCACTGTCGCCTAGCCTGTGAACTTGGCCTCCCTCGAGTCGTATCGCCAGATCTCAAACTGGTCGACTTGGCTATTCGATGCTGACGAAACGCAGAAGCCAAGAGCATCGGGTGCGTGGCTGACCCAGGCGAGATTCTTTCTTGTGCAGCGCCGAATCGGTTGCCAACGCACTATTTGGCTGCGTGGCGTCGGTCAGCAGTGATGCAGCGATTGTCGGGACACGCCATCTGTGACATTCCCGATTAGACTGATGGAATGGCTTGAAAGAGAATGCTGATTACAATAAAAGGCCTTCCAGCTGTCGCACCCTGCATACTCCTGATTCTAGACCGGAACGAACCCTCCTGACAGACGACAGACGGCCACCACCATCACCTCCACCACCCAGAGAAGCCCAAACCGTGCAGCTGAAACTCTGGTTTGGGACAGCGGGAGATCCCCAGCTCCCGCCCCATATTCGCAAGCCGCCCCCTGTGGTCCCGGCGGTTTCATTTCGTCCGTCCGTCTGCGCCGGTCAGCGCTGTTTACACTTGCGCTCACCTTTCAGAGGTATCCCTGCCTCCTCGGCATCGGTTCACACATCCTATATCTTGGGGACATACACTGCTCCTCCTTTCACGAGGTTGTCAGGATGAAGAGATTTCTGGGGAACATTAAGAAAAAGACCAGCAGTACGTATCGGCCCATTCCGTATGACTGCGCTTGAACAGGCTGACAAAAGCGCAGGTCCCGAACGAAGGGGAAATGCGCCGGTCGAGCTGCCCCAGGGTGACTCCCCTGAAGCTATCATTGTTCGCGAAGTGGTGAGTGCTACATTGGAGAGAGGAACTTCGTAAGGCTGATCGCACTTCCAGACTGCATTTTGTGAATCGGGCGCTCCCAATTCAGCGGCCGCTGGCGATGAATACCTCCACCTCCCAGCCATCGTCGATGCCGCCGAGTCGAGTCCTACCGCGGCCAAAGAAGCCGCCGGGACTATTCGTCGCTACCTGTCAAAAGACCATCATCAACGGGGTTATGCACAATACAATGCCATCATGTTACTACGAATCCTTACGGACAACCCTGGCTATGGATTCACCCAGAACTTTGACCCTAAGTTCGTGGCTACGGTGAAGGAGCTGCTGCGCGATGGGAAAGACTCCAGCGTACAGCAAATCTTGAGAGAAACACTGGATTATTTCGAGGTAGAAAAGGCCCCCCGGCAACGATACTCTAGGCCCTCTCGTCGAAATGTGGAGGAAGGAGAAGGGGAAAGCGAAATACTCTTCGTCAATCGGTAGGTTGGGGGTCTCTCGAAGCCGTCTCTTCCGATCATCCCACTGAGCATCAACAGCAATACCGGGCTCCTCCCGCAGTTGCAGGACAATACCAGCGGCCTAGTCGGCAGGTAGATGTTCTCCCGCCTCCGGAAGAACTGGCCTCACGGATAGAAGAAGCAAGAACTACTGCCCGACTACTCGTTCAGACAGTCCAGTCAACACCACAGTCGGAGCTTTTGGCCAACGATCTGGTGCATGAGTTTGCAGGAAGAGCTCAGTCTGCCCAACACAGCATTCACTCGTATATGAATTGTCAGAACCCGGCTCCGGATCCAGACACGATGCTCACCCTGATCGAAATCAATGATCAATTGAACATTGCCATGTCGAAACATCAGAGAGCAGTCTTGCAGGCGAGAAAGGCCAACGGTACAGGCACCCCTAGTCCCGGACCGCAGACCGAATCATTACCCGATCCAATGTCCATGCCGCAACATAGTCTGGGTCAGAACGTCTATAGTTCTGGTGCTGCACCTAGTCATGCGCCGTACTCAGCATCACCCCCGAAGCGACAAAATATCATTGAGTCGCCGGCGAGGTCCGCCACTCCAGAGCAGCAGGAGGAACAGTATGCTCCACCACCGGGCCCTCCCCCATCCGCTCGCGGAGCAGTCCGAGATCAGCCTACCACAAGCACCTATGATTACTCCAACACATACTCTGCTCCTGAAGCAGCACCTCCGATACCACCACGTGCTCGACCCCAGTCTCAAGCCGCTGCCTATGGAGTCGGGGAGAACCCGTTTGCGGACGAAGCCTATGGCCCAGGATCCCCACAACGGCATGTACAGCCTACATCCTATGACCGCAGGGACTATACACCATCCCCTGAACCCGAAACAGATGCAGGACACCAATACGCTAGCCATTTCAGCAGCGGCCCGGAGAGGTCGAACCCTTATGAATCGTCACAAGGCTATATACAAAGGCAAGATTCTCCTGTTGCACATGGTTCTGATTCCCCGACAAATCATAATGGTCAAGCTGGTAATGGTTATGGAAGTCCAGTCAGCCATATAGACGACACTGGACGCAGAATGAATGATTTACATATTTGATACGGCGGCGTCAAGCAATGTTGGCCGAGGGATTTCAACTTTAGATTTGTGGCAGTTTGAATACAGATATCCTTCCGGTCCCTAGATCTCTCATAGAATGGGACAGTCCGTACCACACATTAATGAAGCAGTCGATCGAACCTCTCAGTCCCCAGTTGGGGCCTCGTGCCTCGGAAGCTCCTGCGGTTGCTCTTATCGATAAGGGCGCCATACTGTATATTACTGTATTTACGTTATACCGAAACAAGTAACGGCTGCCTCGCCTCATCCTCATTCACTTCGACGACACCTTTTCTTGCAAGCCTGGATTCTTCACTCCTGCATTCTTTACCCTGCTCGTCTAACCTAAGAGTTCTTCTTCTACCGTCCGGCTCCTATGATATTTCTCAAAGGGTACCAGTAATCGGCGTGGCACGAATTTCCCAACATGACGTCCATCAACTTTCGGCCTTCCTACTCCCAGGAAGAGCTCGACAAACTCTACCCCAAGGATCTCGAGCTTCGTCTTGTGCAAGTCCTCCTCCGCCACGGTGAACGCGCTCCAGTCTCTGCACGCTTTGGAAATGTAAGTTGTACAAGGTCAGATGCACAGGATATTGCTTATCATGACCTCTCTCTTCAGGCAGGCCTCCCCGCATACTGGCCGTATTGCAATGCCGCCCAACGACTACGATCTGTTGCCTTGACGCCCCAAGACGATCTGCGGTGGAATTCATTACAATGGCGAAGAAGACTAGAACGATTCGGTCACGACGACGGCCCGGTTGTTGCTGCAGGACCTGCGGGTGAGGTGGATGGTATTTGGTAGGCTGAACTCCCAAATGCAGACAAGATGGCATACAAAGACCAACATTATATCTCTTCAGCCAACTAGGCGAGCTCACAGATAAAGGGAGGGAGACAACTTACGAGCTGGGGAAACGTCTGCGCCATCTCTACATCGACCAGTTGAAGTTCATGCCCTCCTTGATTGCCAATGCCGACCTCATCTACCTCCGAGCAACTCCTCTGCCTCGCGCCCTCGAATCCGTCCAAGAGACTTTCTGGGGAATGTATCCCTTGAGTGCTCGCACTGCCGCCTTTCCTGCCCCTACTATTGTCACGAGAACTCCTGCAGACGAGACACTCTTTCCGAATGACGGCAATTGTCGACGTTTTGCTCAGTTGTCCCGAGCATTTGCGCAACGCACTGCCGACAGATGGAATGACACTGACGACATGAAGTACATCACCAAATTGATTGGAAAGTGGATGCCTGAAAATTCCAACAAACAGGTCGCTGTCGACTCACATCCTCGGTTGTCCGGTATAATGGATACGATCAATTCCACGCTCGCTCATGGTCCAGAGACACGCCTACCTAAGGAGTTCTACGACGCAAAGGTGCGTGCCATCATCGATCGTATTGGCGTGGAGGAATGGTTTTCGGGGTATCACGAAAATCGGGAATATCGCATGCTCGGGATAGGAGCCTTGATCGGTGATATTGTCGAACGAATGACCTCGAAGATTGAAGGAGCCGGTCTCAGTATCAATGAGATTGGTGGAGAAAATGGCCGCTTGGGCATTGGTCGCGGGGGAGAGAAGGGTATTCGCTTTGCTTTGTCTGGTTGCCACGATACTACTCTTGCTAGTGTCTTGACGAGTCTCGGAGCATTCCAAGACGAAAAGTGGCCTCCTTACACCAGCCATATTGCCTTCGAGTTGTTCAAGAAACGGGCTCCAGGCGCAACAGAGTCGGGAGCCGACGCAGACTTCCTCACACCGATCAGCCCGGCCTCGACAGAACCGAAATCTGAAACCGATGGGAGTACAAGACCTGGACTCTTGGCCTCTTTCCGCGGTCTACACTCTCCCACGTCCTCGCAATCAGACCTTGACTCTGCCTTGTCGTCCAGCCCAAAGTCATCACCTTCCAAGGCACTCCGCTCGACAATTGCTCCGTCACTGCCTCCAAAGGATCTTATTGCTCGGACGCCGTTCAATGCGCTTTCAGAGTCACAGAAATCACGTCTCGATTCGTACTATGTCCGTATTCGATACAATGATCGTGTCATGAAGGTCCCTGCGTGTGCGAAGCCGGGCAACAATTATGAAGGAGACGAAAGTATCTGCACCTTTGAGGCGTTCAAGCGTGTTGCGGATGGTTATGTGCCCAAGAACTGGAAAGTTCAGTGCGGCGAGAACCTTGATAAACCTATGGTTGCGTTGGACTCTCCTCCACAGATCGCCGGTCAGATCGACGAAGGATACTGAGTGTTGAGTCAAAGCCATGCCACACGGAGGAGCTTCACATGGCATACTATCCATGGAATGCTTCTTGTTAGAGAATGTCGGCAGATCTCGGCGGTTTCTGAAACCACATCAGGGACTCCCCGTTTGACGACCATTTTGGAACCAGTCATCCGCAGTCCCGTATTGCCAGCAATCTCAGCTTTACACGGGAATTCATTTTGTGCCTCTTGAGCACCAAAAGTAATGATTGCGGGTTGTCCTTGGAAGCAAGATTGCTTTCTCAGGATCACCGAGGTTCCGGCATCATGATGATTTGCCTTGCTCGGGGCATGCCAGAGGGCTCCGGAGCGAGACAAAGTAGCAGCTACGATTACGAGTGGCATTGCTCAGCGCAGCACACGCCACCTGATATGTTACACTTCTCTGGTCTTTTCACCAAGACGCATGACTGGGAACGCGGACAACAGAAACATAGCAAAAGATGTGTTTACTTTGCTTGCTGGTCCATGCGGATGGTCTGCCTGCGCACAGCAAGGGCCCCTGGGTTCGGTTTGACAGACCTGAGGAGTCGACGCATATTCGAACCCAGGAAAAACATTTCTGTAGCTGGCTTCTGCCCCAGCACTGGAGGTAAAAATGGTGTCAGCCCGGCCTCCCCAGTCTACAGAGCTATTCTTGCTTGAGTGCTCCTGGATGTGCACGTACCCAAAAGTTTTCAGCCTGAATTGCATTTTTTAGCCAAGAAAATCTGATATTGAGCAATGGTTTCAAAAAGCGGTCGTCAAGCGCTTTTTGCGTGGTTAGGAACGGACTGCAGAGTCGAGCGGCGGAAAGTACCAATCAACCAGGTCCGACTACCAAGGTTCTACTTCAGGGCTTCAAGTTTCGCTTATTAGTTCTCTTAATGAACGTGTCATTATTCCTAGACCTCGGCTTTTCCCTTCATATCACGGACATGACTCTTCTTGACAGTCGGTCTACTAGTGCGATTGGGAGATGGAAGTCGAAGTGATGTCCTCTTGCCTTGTTCTGTCCTACTCTGAAGGTCCTAATTAGTTACTTTCGAGGGGTATGTATCAAACGGTATTTCGTGCCAGTCCATGCGATCTCGTGGGTCTAGGAGGAATCCTTGTCGTCCTGCTGCTGCTCCGAAAGCTGAAAGGATCGGGCCGGAGTCTACCGCATCATCTGCGTGTGGCCTGTCTCTGCCCTAGGACGGCGATGGTATCCCAGTTTCTACCAAGGCTGCTGCAGCAGATGATGTTTCGCCCATGTCTGCGTAGTATCGGTTTGAGCTTGATCCCCCTCGTGGCTTTAGCTTTCAAGTTCAGTATCTATACCGCCGTCGTGCTTTTAGCCCACTCGTACTCGCTCTCACACTCGCACTCTGCTCGGACGAGGACGAGGACGACTAGGTGTGTCAATTGGCATATCTGTCGTATCTTCGCCGTTGCTGTTGCTGTTGTTGGTTCCGTTGTCGTTGTTGTTGTCGTAGCTGAGAGAAGATGAACCGTCTAGGTCTGGAGTATTCAGCCCTGTGTTTTGGTGGCTGTGGTTGTGGTTGTGGTTGTCCGAGCGATCGAGGCTGCTGCTGGGCTCAAATACAATACCCTCGTCCAGACAGGCTAGAGTTCCGACTTTGAACGCCGCTGACGAAGCTATTAGGAAGGGACACCGCTTGTTATTCTTATTCTTATTATTGCTGTTATTGTTGTTGTTGGTTGATGTATAGTCTTCTTCTTCGCCGTCAAGACACTGCGGCAGCCATGTAGCTGAGAAGTTCGTGGTGGCTGTAATGGAGGTGGTCGGCTTCTTTGTGCCTAGTCCGGCGAAAAAGGTTGTTGGTGCCAGGTGCTCGTCGTGCCATGCGTAAAGTCGGGGTTGGGGCTGGGGTGCCGGTTTGGAGTGTACGCCTGCTGTTAGGATCACTAGGACGTTGGGCAGCCATGGGTGGAATAGGACCTGGCGGATTGGGTGAGTGAATAGGAGAACTGTATGTGGCTGTGGCTGTGGCTGTGGAGGTTGCTGTTGTGCATCGAGTCTCCATAGGAACAATGTGCGAGGTGTGCAGCGGAGTCGTGTCGCTGCTAGGGTCTGGTCAGAATTGATGGTGAAGAGGTCGACTTGGTCATCTTTTGGAGATTGAGTAGTTCTTGATTGTGTGGTGGTGTCTTGCTGTGATTGAGATTGAGGATTGGTCGCTTCGAACACGCCTGTATGTCGTGTAAATGTTGGTGGTGATGCTCCATCTGGACCAGCACCAGCAGCAGAACTACCACCACCACCACCACCACGTTCCTGCCAGACAAACGTCTCAGATCCATCAATCAATTCAGGATGAGTAAGAACCCCAAGTCCCCGAGTCGCCAGACTGGACATATCCACATAGCGAACAACCACCCGTTTCTGCCCATCCGCAACAGCCTGAACAGTCAAACTCAAGTTGGCACCCGCACAGTTCAACCATTTCCAAAACGTCACGCCAACTCCTTCGATCTCGAGTGGGAGCGGATCCCCAATATCAAAGCCATTATTGAACACTGACGACGAGATATCGAGCTGTCTCAGCGCGTGGCCCTGTGCAGTGAAGAAACAGACTTTCGTCCCATACGCAGCAGACTCGCATACCGCCACGATCGGCTTTTCAGCGGCAGGACACCACGTCACGCTCTGCGCGTCCAAGGTATGTACGTCGAAAGACTTGGACGTCAGCTTATTGTTGTTGTTGTCGTTGACATCTAGCTCAAACACAGTGATTCGATCTCGGCTCTTGTCTCGTCTGAGCATGGCGAGATAACTCGCGTCGGGAGATGCCGCGAAACTTCGCGAATCTGAGAATTTCACATGTGCGATTTCGTCACGGTGTGGTTTTGTAAGGCTTAGGATGGTAGCGGTCGTGCCGTATTCGAACGTCACTAGTGCGTGGCGGTGGTTGAATGCGAATTCTACGAGATTGAGTTTTCCGTATTGGGTGCCTATTTCGTAATCGGCGAGAATGGTGGTTAGGTTGGTTCCTGTTCGTGTTCCTGGTCCTGTGTTGGTGATGGCGCTTCTGCTGGTGTTGGTGTTGGTGTTGGTGTTGGTGTTGGTGTTGGTGTTGGTGTTGGTGTTGGTGTTGGTGTTGGTGTTGGTGTTGGTGTTGGTGTTGGTGTTGGTGTTGGTGTTGGTGTTGGTGTTGGTGTTGGTGTTGGTGTTGGTGTTGGTGTTGGTGCTGGAATAAGGGAGCCGAGTGCTCAAAGTTATCACCCTGCTGCCATTCGATAGGAGGAGCCATGTCCTTTCTGCTGAGTCGATGTTCGATGAGGTTTCCACAGCTTCATCTTCATCTTCGTCTTCGTCTTCAGTGCTTGGACTGGATGGAGCGACGATGGTCTCCGGCGACCAGCGCACGATATGGCATTCTTTCAGAATTGCTCGTGTCGTTCTAGGTAAGTTGAGAGTGGTGAAGGATCTGTGGCCTTGAATGGCTTCGGCAAGATTGATGACGTGAAGCTGTTCGTCCGCTGATATTACGGCAATGTGTTTGCCGTCTGGTGATAGTACTGGTTTGTGGAGCGCTTGGGACTCGCTGTGCGTTAGTATCATTGATCCATGGCATGAAGACGGGATTTGCAGAAAGAGTAACAATTCCCTGCTGGGTCGAACAGGGTGGTAGGGTCTCACTGTTGCTCATGAGATATCGTATCTCATCGTCCATGGTAGTGGCTTTCGAATCTCCAATATTCACCTGAATTAATCCGATGTCTTCTGTCCTGCTCGGCCGAGTGTTGCAGCATATCAAGGTATATCGTTCATATAACTGCCGTATATCGTGTCATTGCTTTCCGATATCTAAGGTAGGTGTCTTCGGTAGTAGATATGGACCTACCATCGGTTGTCTTGTACATTGGATAGAGTTGGACGACGTGAAATGAAAGGGGAGACGCGTTTGAGGGCAACACGTACTCACGTGATGAGGTGCATAGTCAGGCTGTCCACGTGACACTGGGAGCTATCTTGGTGCGCTTGGTCGTCTGTTCTCCAGTAGCACACTGACATTCGATCTGTGTCTCTGGTTTGGAGGGAGGTAAACCACTTTGTATCTTGGATCAATTCTGCAGGGGAAATCGCTTCTGGTTAAAGGCTTCACTTCCATCTAACCCGGGGGTCAGGGTCTCAGCCTTATCACGTGAAGTGTTCGTATTGCGGCAGCTATCTACATACTTCACAGTAGTGTAACCACATATCGGGGCTCCTCATTCATCAAGCTCGAACTCACTCTTTCACTACTTTCCTACTTACTAGTATGCAAAAATGCTTGTGAAGATAGATCAAGCCAACTGTTGTTGCGTCACTGTCTCGCGACAGTGACTCTCAAATACTCACCTCAGCAGATGTTACAGTTCGCCTGCCTGTTACAGTGCGGCAAGCTATTAGGTAGGTAGGATGCACCAATGCAGCATTAGGGACAAGAAAAGGTATTGCACCGTGAATTCTCCCTTCTTCCTGATCCTTCACATCTGGCCTTGTCTTGTCACCGTCACGATCCGTGGCCCAGTGGCGATTGGGAGTGAATCCCATCCATTCGAAACTATATATATATCCTCTGCCATTTCCACCAAAATGCGTGCTTCTCGCATTGCCCGTCTTCGCAGAGCTCACGGCGGATATCTGGGGCTCTGCACTGCCTTCCCCCATGACATTCCTGAAAACCGGGCACTGTGATCTTCGAGACTGACTCTACTACCCTTTTGTCTGACCTGGGAATGTCTCTGCTGCGATGCTTCGAAACACTCCTTCACCGTCTGGCGATGCCATGGTGTGGGTGTTATGGCCCTTGGACGATGGCTACTTGAACAGAGGTCTCCATCAGGCAGCTCGCGGACGACATATCGTCAGCCTATTCGAATTCAACTTCAAAGCAGGCTTGTGAACACACGACTTGGTTTCACCACGACAGAGGTGTTCTATGGCCTTTGAGTACCTCCGTTTTTCAGAGTTCCAGACAACATAGGGTCATCGCACTGAAAGTCGGTTTCGCCACTGAGCAGTCCTGCAGAAGATCTGCGATTCAATCAGAAGCTGTCGTTGAGAATGCGCTATCGGCCGAGATACCTATGGCACCGTCACGAAGACGAAGTCAGCATTACAGATGTCGGCTTCGCATTCGGACAAGGAAGCTAAATTCTTGCAACTCTACCCGGTATTCTCAAACATCAAAGAGCTACAACATTACATCGATGTGTGTATCATCGCCGACACCGGTCCTGTCACGTCATGCCCCCAAAACGCCTGGCCCAAATGGCATGGGTTCACCACTTACTCCGATGCCACCGGAAAGCGGTCCTTCAAGCAGTCCTCCTGTCTCTCCACCTGACTCCGTCACATTCTACGCGCCGTTGGCAATGCTTTGAGCACTACTGAATGATCTGCCTTGCAAGCTAAGAGCTCAGATATTTGAAAAAGGACACATTCGACAGCCTCAGCAACGATAGAGTTCAAAGAAAACAGCCCCTTTCTCACGACATTGTGTTCAACTTCCGATTTCAACTTGAGCAGATATGCTGAATGCTCTTGCATAGATGCTTACTCTGCTAAGGTGTCGATCCCTATGCCCGGTGTTCCACTTGTCACCGTGAGGGTTTTCGACACCTATATATATATTTCATCCACAGTACCATTGACAGAGGTCCGTTCATCACACCCTCCCTAGCCCATTGTTTCTTCCATCATAACCCTGGTCTACGATCTTTCTGACAAAGCTAAGGTCAAAGCTGAACGACGCCCTCCGCACATCTGCTGTCGCGTGCACCTGTATGAGGCATGGGTGTGGTGAAGTTCGCTCCCATATCTATGGACCTCTTCAGTCATGGTTACTCTCCGTCACAGGGGGTGCGGCAATGCATGGTACGCTCTCCTGTAACTTCCATCACATTATCCTCGTACCGCACCACCCTACCTCTCTCGCTTAGTCGTGAGCAATGCTCCTCGCGCTCTTACTCTTGGCAAACAGCACGATTGAATTCATATTCATTGTTTCAGACTTCTACAATGCCTTCCAGACCTTTATTCAACCAACTAACATCAACGCTCATCAACAGCAAAGAAGACGAAGCAGTCAGAGCCTTGGATACTCTATTTAATCAAGTCCCTGCCATCAGCCTCATCCTGCAGTTTTTGATACCACAGATCCGCAGCCAACAGATCAAAATGCAGAGGTACGCCAGATGTAGAGAAACAGTCCAACAGTTGCTGACCCCAACAGATCCAGCAGCAGCGAGCAAGCCTCGGACTCACCTTCCATGCTTCCCACTGTCCCCTTGTCTGCGCCGCCTCCTGTTTCTGGACCTTCGGCCGCCACTGTTCCCGTTGCCCCTGCGGCCCTACCACCAAACACGTGGTTACAAGAGCTCCTACAGACCCCGCCATTGCAGCAGTTCGTGCGTTTCGGTCTCCAGACGACCACGCTCGACGAAGAAGCAATAGGCCGTCTGGAACGTGTTTTGGCTGTCATGACGGCGCGGGGATGTGTACAAGAGGCGTTATGGTACCTAGAGCACTGTGACTGGGACGTCGGGCAAGCAGTGGCCCAATACCATCAAGACGAAGCAGACCGCATATTGGTCGACAGCTTTCGACACCTGGGCATAAATGGGAGAGCCAATACCATCACTCCGGCCAACTTTCATCCGGACCATCTAACGTTCCAAGCTACGCACAGAATCGGCCAGTCCAACCATGCTGTCAATTTTCGATTTCCGCTGGCAAATGGCTTCAATCATCACGACCCGAGGCAGTTGCGCCAGCTCAACCAATGGGGGGGAGACCTGGTCAGATGGTACCTGGGGCCACCACCTG
Source organism: Exophiala sp. LBMH1013 (assembly GCA_024611085.1). NCBI lineage: Eukaryota > Fungi > Ascomycota > Eurotiomycetes > Chaetothyriales > Herpotrichiellaceae > Exophiala > Exophiala sp. LBMH1013. The sequence goes on along the minus strand of JAMFLB010000006.1, from coordinate 1,348,300 downwards.
CCTCACCAGTTCCGCGCTCTCCTTACACGATTTTTGAGCGACGTTTTATCCGCAATCGTTTCGGGAGCCGTGACTACGCGAACGGTGAAACCCCAGGCTTTCCTCAGATTGTGAGAGAGTTCAACGCTATATTCCAGGCCCGCTACCTGCCAGGCTCGCGTGTCCCATGCGGCCCGCGCATGCAGGGCAGCCTCACCAACCTGGTCGACCTCGCCTGGCGGACGGACCTAATCCCCGGTCGTCGGACCAACGACTCAAACAGATCGGCGGCCAATGCCATTGCGCAGACCCGTTTGGAAGAGCAGCAGAGATACGATGCGCTCGTGGCCACCAGCACCAACAGCAACGACACCGCCTCGGCACTGCCGTTTGCATCGCCACTGTTTGTGCCGCAGGACCCAACTGCTCCGGGAGCCGCAGACAATCCTGACGACCAGCCCGACTTTCGAGAGATAAGCGACCTGCCATTATGGGAGGAGACAGTTGCGGACGAGCTTGGCCCCGCTGGGGCGGCCGGTGCCGGGGACTCTGGTCAAGAGCAATCATCGGAGGAACAACCAAGCCGAAAACGGCAGAGGAGGGAGTGAGGGAGGGTGTTGGTTCATTGGTCCTGACTTCAAAGCCAATGGCTTCTCTCGTCGGTTTGTTCCTTCCTGGTCCCTTTCTTGGGATTGACAGACAGCACGAGCCTCTCAGAGAGCCACGAATTGAACCCAGTACATTTGATCACCTTTCTCATTGCTTCAGTGTTTTACTTGAGATATCGCCCCTTCATACGCCGCTGCTTCTGGAAACATTCGTTCTGCTTTCTTTGTCCAATGCCAGAGTCCAGAGGGTCTCACTGCCAAAGCTGATCAAATGGACATAGCTAAAAGCATCGGGACTACTGCATCATGTTTCTCAGTTTCTTGCTTCTATAACCCCCCTTTCCGGAATGAATGAAGAAAGGCTGTACATCAGGGGCAAGGCTGGCGCCAGGACCCTCTGGTGGCCTGTGCCTCGCATTCCATTCTATGCTGAAAACGGACGGAGACGGAAAGTAATGAGAACGATAGGGAGAAGCCTTCGCAGCATGGAAAATGATGTGGTTGTTAACAAACAAGGTTAGTACCTTCTGTCAATCAAATCCCCAGAAGCTAAACTACTTATGCTGACACAGTCTAAACAAGCTGCTGCTTGCAGTTTGTAGAGATTGGGATGGAACGGATTGTCACTTTGGCATATCAAAAATCTCAGGGGTATGTACTTAAGACACCTTCAGAGCCCCTCTGTGCTTGATGAGGAATTGTGATATATCTGTATATATCAAATAGTGGAGTTATGTGACTGATTTTCAAACTTCTGCTGGCTGATCAACACCCAGCATGACATTACAGAGCGGGAGTCTGGATCTCAACATGAGCCACATCTCCCGGGGGCCTCCCCTTTCCTCTTTGTCGCCGCAAACGGAATTCACGTGGCTCAGGAATGTGAAAGTGGTCCAGGCACAAAGACGCTTCGAGCGCAGTCTACACCATTCACCAACCCTCGACACTTCACTGCAAGCGGGGATCCACTTCCGCAAGCAACATGGTGCTCGCCGATCTATTGTCGCAAATACCTTGCTACAAAATGTCGTTGATGGTGCAATACTCGAGTTACGTTCAAAGGCTTCTCTTTCATGACCTACAAGTGCAGCTTCTTCTCTGACATCGCCACTCCAATATATATTCTTTGTTGGATCCTCCAGAGACGCGTCCCTGACCTGTAAGGATGGCGAACAGCTCGGACAACACCCACTGGCTCAACCGACCTCTGCCGGTCGATAGACTTGCTGCCTACCAGCCAAATCCGCAAGTGCAGAATCGACCCGCGGGAGCGGAGGAGGAGAGACAGCAGCGGATGGAAGCTCTTCGCCGCCAGCTTCGGTACCCGCATGCCCTTGCGGACTCGACCCTGAGGTGGCATCTCAACCGTACAGATTGGAATGTCAATCTCGCCGCTCGATCTTTCTGGGAGGAACAAGCGAACCCTCCCAACCCCAACCCCCCTACTTCAAGCGCCGCGGAATGGAGTGCGCCGGGCTCCCACCGTCGGGCGGGCGCGCCGGAATATGGTTCAAGACAGGTTGACCGCCGAGAGAACTCGAACGGGCTCTTTGCCAACAGGATACACCGAAATGGCAATGCTGCATAACGACAACCAGTGGAATTTCGATGAGGTGACGCAAGAAGTCGCTCGGCGCAATGGAGACTATCATGACTTGACGGAGCGCACCAACGCGCTCAGAGCACCCGGGGAAAGCGCCTCACACGATGAACGACTTGCCCTATTGATCTCAATCACGTCAACCAGCAGTTGGTTCTCGGCCCGAGAGCTCCTCGAAAGGCATGACTGGGACCTGGCGCACGCCGTCGAAGAATGGATGAGGCTTGGAGAAGTGCCCCTTGTTGAGCCTGGGAAGAAAAGAAAGAGGACGGGTGAACAGGTTCCCAGATATGAAAACAACGGAATGAGACTCTGTAACCCGGACCAACCGCGTCGAGTCGTTGGGACCCAATTCGAGGTTCCCGCCACACCCGTTCTCGCTCCGGTAAACGACTATACTCCCGAGGCCGAGTCGCGCCCCATCTCCACGAGGCCGACCGTGGCTACTACCTACAGCGGACCTGTCACACGGCTGCGTGCGGCAGATGTACCTCTCACCACCAATTCGACTCGTCGAGGCTTTCTTCTTGACGATGTCGTCTACGAGCAGGCGTACGTGGGTGTGCCTGACGAGACCAAGCTTCGATTCGAGTTCATTGAAAAAGGCGAGTACCGTACTCGATTGTTCACAGGCTCGCTCCGTGTCAACGGGGCGAACATTCCATTTCGATGGGATGATAATAACGACCCAGCGCTCGCCAACAGCACCGTCGAGTTCGACTGGTACAACTCGACTCATGTTTCCAAGCTGAACAGATGGCGGTCGACAGCCTTCAGATTTATCACCGGGGAGGAACTGAGGGGAGAACTGATCGAATATAACAAATACGAAAACCAATGGCTTCTGGAGCAAGAGTGTGAGCGAAACGAAGAGAAATTCTACGAAGAGGCCGGACAGGACCCTACTGATACCGGCATCACCGACCAAACCCGCTACGATGCGGCCCTGAGGAACTGGGCTTCTCGATCCCACTTCCCCGTGAACCTGACCCAGGCTGAGCTTCTCGATCTGACAGACAGATTCAACCATCAGTTTGCCGGCAAGAGCATGTACCTGAAGCAGATTGAGCGGACGGCCCCTGACTCCTTCAGGGTCGTGCGGACTGACTACCTGGTTAAGGGGATGGGTGGCAAAGTCGGAACCATCCCACGACCGCGGCGAACCTGGTTGTCGATTGGGGCACAGCGCCGTAGGATCAAGGCGTTGGCCAAACACTTCATGCTGGGGGCCGATATGGACGAGGAGGATAGCGAACGCGACTCTGATTTTGACTCAGACGCAAGTGATGACTCGGAGGACTCTGATGACGATGGCACTGATGATGCTGATGAATCCAACGAGGATCAGGAGGACTAAACTGAGTTACTGGAAACTGGGGTCGGTGATGACACAATTCATTGACCCGTTCAGAATGGTATAGATACTACGTCCTCTGGAGTTACGAGCGAGATCAGGTTAGAGATCCGATAACTCGTAATATACAACAGAAGTTCAATTACGCTGCCTCAGGCGCACTCTCTGTATTCAAATGGACATGTTGTGTTGTGGACATGCTTTTTCCTACCTGAAGTATTCCTGGCGTAGACACGGCTGAAGAAATAGGGGTAAGGCTGCCAAGAGTCAGCCTTGCCAAGACTGGGTGCCAACTTCGACTTCATGTCACGGTCAAGTTTCGATTGGACTTCAACATTATAATGTGAAAGTGCACACTTAGGCGGTGCAGGTCGAGCGGTCGCTTACGAACTTCTTAAAATCCTCATCGGCTCAAGACTCAATGTAGTCACCGAAATTATGGCAGGGACTGACCTGTCCAGGATTTGTTCAGTTCAACCCATGGAGAACTCGATTGCAACGAAACAATGAACAAACACAAGCGTCCACCACCCACACCATACCCCTACTCTCTCCTTCCAGCGAGCGACGTAGCAGGCGATGGGGCCAGCCGAAGGTGGCGGGTGTCAGGAGCTAAATCGAGTGAAGATAAAGACCGTGTGGCAGGCGAGGAACAATGATGACAATGCACCGAACAATGAAAAGGCTCGACCAAGACCACACGGCACAGGCGCTTGAGAACAGTAACAGATATAGCACAATGCTCCCGCCGAAGTTGTCTTTGTTGGCCTTTCATTGTCTCCCTCTCGAAATAGGTCGTGGCAGCGCCCTTGCGTGCCAGCTCATTGTTACCGAGATTCATCAATGGCAGGACCGTGCTTCGAACAGAGAGATGTATATATCTCTGACTCCTGCACTCTAGACTCTGGGTCTCCTCAACTCGCATCTTCCAGGAGAATACCTAGGCTTATCCGGTAAGAAATCCGCAAGATAGGTCTACTTACCCTTTCGGTTACAGCATACAATCCCCTTCCCATCCCCTTGCCATTGCAGTGTCTGGCACACTACTAACGATCAAGGAACACGCATAGGCTTCTCAACCCCCTTGAGGATCCTCACACATATATATATATCTACTATGGCGAAGAAACGTGGTCATGACGAGATCTCCGGTAGCGGCAGCAACAACAACGACGGCACCCCTGCCAACGTCGGCGGAACACTTCCTGGTGCGGCTGCCGCACCTCCTGCCCCTGGTGCCATTGTTGCTAAACCCTTGCCAAATAGCCTGGCAACTGCCAGGACTGCTATGGTCCAAGCATTGCTTCCTTATGCGGCGCCAGTCCATGTGATCGACTACTTCCTCATACGGGCCGGTCTTGATGTCACTACTGCTGTTGCCAATTTCCAAGCTCAGAGGAGCACGGTGTTTCCAATCCGAGCAGCCCCATCTGCGCCGGCTGGTCCTACACGGCCAACACAATCAAGAAAACCACAGCCAAAGCCGCAGCCACAGCCAGAGTCAGAGCCAGAGCCAGAGCCATCGAACTCTGGCGACAGCAGTAGCGATAGCGATAGCGATGACAACGGCAACGGCGGTGGCAATGGCAAAAAAAGCGGGTAAAAAAGGTAAGGACAAGAGCGCGGTGGACAGCGAAAAGGAAGATGACAAGCCGGATAAAATCCGCCATCGATACAACAACGAGAGGCAGCGTCGAAGAGTGGCTGGCAAATTGAAAGATCTAGTACATGAGACATTCTCGGAGACTATTAGCCCAGTAGCAGCAATCCTTCTCCTTGTCTACTACAAATGGAATGCCAAGGCCGCGGTGGATATGAACGACAAGACTTACTATATGGCATGGCGGCTTCACCACCGATATGACCGCATGAGACTCGACATTGCCCCCCCAGGCGGGCGACACAGAGGATGAGGAACAGATAAAGAAAAGAGAACGGGATGAGCGTCTCGCACTCTTGGTCGAAGCTACCGGTCGCTCGGACTATGTTAGCCTGTTGGATGAGCTGGAGACAAACCACTGGAATGTCGTCGATGTACTTTCCACCTGGTTCAGTTCAGGCATTGCTCCAGTTTCACAGACCACGTCCACAAGCACGCAACAAGACCCCGACTATGGCCTAAGGAGGGACACGAATGCATGGACCGTCCCAGCTCCGTCCGCGACTGCTTACAAAGCACCAGAGCCGGAAGATGACTGGCAAACCGACCCAAACTCATTCCGCCCGAACGACAACGACTCCGAGCCTGACTACGACTCGGAGGAAGAATACGTGATCAGCCACCCTCCCAAGAGCTACCCTACTCCCCTGATCAATGAGGATCGTGACCCTCTGGTGCTCGGGGAGCGCGACCTGACCAAATTGATTATCCAAGGGTTCAGACATGGCAAGTACATATACCATCGCTTCGAAGGTGGCTACGATTGGCCAGGCATCAACAAAACGCACATCAAGACCAGGGCGAGTACGAAGAAGAAGAAGAGCGTGTTCGACTGGACCAACCGAAAGGATCTTCAAAAACTGAGCAACTGGCGTCGTCAAATGAATCGAAGACTGACAACGCTAGGGAACCGTGCGGCTAGTCAAGAATGGTCCGAGGCAGAAAACCAATTCTTGTATGACTTGAGCCAAGAGGAGGTCGATAGGTTGATCCAGGTGACTGGTAAGACCCAAGCCCAACTCGTCCCCTTGACGGTCTCGCTGGACCTCAAGAAGCAATGGGTCAAGGCCTTCAACCAGAAGTTCTCCGGCACCAAGCCCAAGGGAGCAAAAAAGGCCCGATACGATCGTACCGCAAGTGCCCTGATGACGCAGAGGAACCGACTACCATCTATGAACAACGATTTTAAAACCAAGGCCGACGAATTGTTCTACAAGAAAAAGGCCCAGGCCGATAAAAATAAAAAAGTCGGTGGCGGAAGCGGAGGCGATGGCGGCGACAAATCGGACGCATCTGCTGATGGATCTGACGCTGGCGGGAGCGATGATGGCGGTCCTCCAAAGAAAAAGCGGCGTCAGAACAAGCGCAAGTAAGTCCGTTCCGGCCGACGACGACGATCCCTACGCCACCCTCACAGATCCAAATTACTCTGCTTCTGACGAGGAGTGAATAGGCTATGAGGTAAGTCTCTGCCCGGGATGGGTGGATAGGGGGGATGATGACTGGTGTTAATATGTCCGATTCATGTCCAAGAGTCACTGCAACACTTGTCTAGTCAACATTCGTTGCGGCTGAAGAGGTAGGTGGTCTGAGAACGCGCGGGACGCATTCTACGACTTATACCTGAATCCTTCCTCGCAAGGTTTGAGTCTCAGTTTCGCAAATACCATAATACCAAAGGTAAGTTGTACTGTTATTAATACATTTATTTCGGACTAATACCCGACCTCGTGCTTGGTATGAGACTATCAATCTGTAACATCATAATTGTAATGTATTCTCATTTCAACTCTTTTGTGTCATTCATTCTAACCACATACCAGAGCCGCCTTGGGCAACTGTTGTTCGCTAGAGGCGGGCTCCATAGTATCTGGTGGATTTGGATTGGATGGCGTATCCGTCCTTTGGATGGGATCTTCTATCGTCTCGGTGGCGGCTTGTTTGGCAGCCATTTTGGCCATGGCTTTCTTGCTGAGTTGCAACGAGCCGTTCTTGATCGCCTCCTCCGGCATTGGCCGAAGGTGCGGCTGACACACCCACCATGGTCTCTTGTATTTGGCTTCTGTTTTCTGTCGGGGCGTCAACTCGGCCTCGGGTTCGGGGATATCCTCTTTGGTGATTGGCGTGATTGATTCTGTAGCCTCCTCTTTACTCGACGGCGCAACTGGTGCTCTAGCCTCCTCTTTACTCGACGGCGCAACTGAACCTGCCGACTCGCTCGCCGCATGATTGGCATCCGCCTCCTCGTCAAGACCCTTCCGCACCGCTGCTTCGACCATGGCGAGGATTTTCTCGAAATGGTCTATATCGCCCACCCTCGATCTTGCCAGAGCGTCTCGGATATGCGTGTGCTCGGACAGCATGGGTCTCAGCAGCTGGAATAGATGACCTTGCATCGCTTTAAGATTCGGGTCTTTCTTCTTGGGGTGCGTGTTCGGCTTTTTCTTCTTTCTGGCCGGACCTTCCTCCTGCTCCGGCTCGTCGGGGGCGAAAAGAAGAGCGTCATCTGCAGGTTTGGGGTCGCCAGGGATGTATAAAGGCGCCCGTACAGGCGGGTCTCGCTCGAGACAATACTTGTGGATTATGTCCATGTACCGCCGGAACACTGCGTCGACGCGGTATCCGCCTTTGCCATCGCGGCCGTACCAGTATTCTCGCGGATTGTGTTCTTTGGGTGGCTTGGCAAAGATAGTGGGATCTGAAAGATTGCCTTCGGCGCTCATGACGCCGTCCGCGCCCGTTGCGGCTAGACAGGCTTCAATGTCGCCGGAGTTCAGGATGTTGCCGTTGGCGAAGAGCACGGTTTCCGGCGGCAGATTGTCGCGTAGATACCGAATCATCGACCAATCTGCAACGCCGGTGTTATGGCCCTTTTGTTCACGCCGCCGTCCATGGACCGTCAGAATGCTTGCGCCGGCGGAAAGGATCATCTTGGCGTATTCGAGCGTCTTTTCGCGGGTTTCCAGAATCCGCATCTTCGCCGTCACCGGCACGGACAGCTCCTTGTGTAATGTGTTGATCAGTTTGTAAATCAAATCCCAGTCCTCTTGCAGGAATGCCCCGTAGTGCCCTGCCTTAGCGATTCCCTGGGGACATCCTAGATTCAAGTCGACCGCATCACAGTATGGAGCGACGTACCGGGCCGCTCCGAGGAGTTCGTCGGGCTTGTTTGCGCAGAACTGCACGAACAGCGGTCTGTCAAGCTTGGGGTTGCCATCTAGAAAGGGAGGCGACGAGGACTTTTCTGTCGAAACAAGACTGTCCCTCGTAGGCTGGAAATAGTCGTCACGGGTTCGCGCGGTCTCGTTGAACAGTCGGGCGTGGAGCATCGGCGTATATGCTAATAAAGACTTGGACCTCTCTTCGTCTAGATATGACCGGGTCAGGAGTCTCCAAGCCTAGGGGGGGAACGAGTCAACACATGTGTCGGACAGAGAGAGGGTCGAGGGGAGGGGGGGTAGGACGGACGAATTCTGAGCGGTCGACCATGGGAGCCACGATCATTTTGGGGCTGCCGATGCTCTCATAGAAGGCTCTGCCTGTCAGCTTCGGTCGCGGGGGGTTGGCTTGCGTTTACCACGCCGGATGCTGAGGCTGAGGCTGTCTCTGCCATGGTTCTCGGGGAAAGAATCTGTCGTTGAAGTTGCTCGAATCTTGATCCAAGCCAGTGCGCGATGCGTCTGGACATACGGTCGCAAGGGAATGGAATTGTGTTATTGGACCTTCATCGTGTTCAGATATCTGGGTATCGAGCATACAGTGTGAGAGAGCGTGTTAACTTGGTCAAGTGTTCCTCAAACACATCAACTGCGAATGGGACGCAATATGGAAATATTTCTTGAAAAGTCGCTTGAGACAACTGCGTTCCGCCGGGCTTATCTCCTCGTGACCGGGACCTGGGCTTATCGATATGCTTAGTCATCTCATACTCCACCTCTACCTAACATCAGCCTCGATCCACCATCTTGTGCATCCATCTTCTTCGTATCTTTCTACAGTTACTGTAACTTCCACTTCCACCAGTGTCGACCTCACCAATCGATGATACAAGGCTTCTGCATAACTACATATGTACTCATGGTCCAGGTTAAAAGCCCATCATGATCACCCGAGGATTCCAGAAGCGGGCAGCCATACATAATCAAACCTCGCACAGTGTTACTGATTTCCTGAACGGCCGTTCGGTGTCGAAGCTGCTTCCTTCAGGTCCTAGATTTCCAGCCTGGTAGAGGGCTGCTCTTTGGTAAATGTGCACTATCAAGTTCGACAACTGGGTGTTCTACTACAAACATAACTCCCAAAGGAATCATTAATCCCCAATAAGGACAGGTCGGTCTTCCCGGGATACGAGAGCTCAGTTTGTTTGCCATTTTCCGATTCCCGACATGCAAGCCGGCATCCATCGTCACTGTCGCAACTTTCAGCTTCAGTCCCAAGCATTGGGATATCCGAATCTGTGAAACACGAGCATACCTGAAAAAGGTGCAGTATATTCCCGGGTCTGGACCAATCGAATTGATTGAATGATTCTGTCACGATGTTATGAAAGTCAGCTTGGGGCCCTAGAGACCATGGAGAGCCGTTCGAGGTTATCATCTCATGCATATTGCAACACTTACCCACATGCCTGTGAGTGTGACACAGATACCTGGCGGTGAGAAGTCATGGGCACAGGGTCCTTGCCAGTTTTTTCCAATGCAATAGAACATCTACCGTCATTGTTAGCCCTCAGATCTGATCTCCCGGGGGTCCTGGTAAGGTACCCACGCCGCATCTGTCTCTTGAGATATGAATAGGGTACAACGGGCTGGCAGTGATCAAGGAGGTGTTGATAATTAGGGTAAGCAATGCTTGCACTTTCAACATGCTAAGGAAGATCATTCGCCGCCCCCAGGCATCAAGGCTGGCTCAAGGGCCGAGATATTTGTACGCCTTATGAGGAGGGTTTGTTTGTACTCCCTCAGTTTGCCAGTCCCCGCAGATGTATCTTTCGCATCTTTCAACAGCAGCCTCGACCGTTTCTAGTGGGACTTGTCGGCTAGCTTGACAAATGTTGTCCATGTTGAGCAAAACGACCTTTGATGTCATCTTCAGCGAAGATGGAAATGTCCAAACACGTTGGGCCGCAATGGAAGTTTGACTCCAGGACAAAGCTGCAACCACCTCAATGGATTGGGACCAAGGCGTACCAATGGATTCAGGAGTCATGCAGGCGATGGCCCACCGCCGTCTTCAGGTTTCATACCAACCTCGTCTGTGCTGCTCAGTCCGCTGCCAAAGACCTTGTCCAATCGCTTCTCACGATCCCAGACCACTTCCTGCTCGCCGTTGTCAAGAGTACGTTTGAAGTATTTGATGCGGTGCTGAGGGATCCATTCTTCTTCTGTGGATTCGGCAATCCAGCTGCTGGCAGGCATTTGCTGTATCCCGGAAAATCTTTCCAGATACCCGATCGTGTATTTTGCGATGTCGTGGTCGGCATCCCACTGGAGGCGGCTGAGAACATCTAAAGGAAAGACATGAAGTAAGGAGATTACGGCACAGTCTTTGACCAACATACCTTGAGCTGACCTCATCTTCGGTGTCGGAGTTGCCGATGATGGCGATATTCTTTTTTCTTTCCGCCGCCGTCGATGTTTCGTGTAGCGCTCCACCTCTTCTGACCTCCTCACCTCTTGGACCTCTTCTTGATGTCTCTCCTCTGCGATTTCTTTGAGATGAATCTCTGCAACGCTTCTCAGATGACCAACATCCAAGCGCGTATCCAGACCTACACCATGATCCCCGCAAGCGTCCGCCATCTCCAGAGAATACGACCAAAGAAGTTTTGTTGATAGACTTGAAAGGCGTGGACGTGGCTCAACCAACTTGACTTATGTAGTCTTCATTGGGTAAGCCGTACCGTGGCGCAGCTCCCTTGGGCCGCAATGACTCACGGTTGGATTAGCCTTGCCTGGCTGCAGCATCGCGGATCGACTCTGCAGTTTGAGTTATAGCACCAACAGAGTCAAGGGCGAGATTGGCCATTTGAGATGGTGCGGTATTGTTTGCTCGCCATTAGCTCCCGGCATTGAGTCACCACCCTTCGAGCAGGGGCTGGACCAGATGATATTGGATGGGCTTATTGCATCCAAACCATCTTTGCGTCGTGAAGAGCAAACATGGCGTATGCTTGGATATCATAACGACTTACTCGTATCATTCTAGGCCACGGTCGGTTGACTGCAATTGGGTCTTGGATGATGTTCACAGCCTCAAAGGTATGACAAGCGACATTGCCCGACTAGCCGCATGCCCAACCGTATAGTTATTTGCACTATGCTCACGAGGATGACATCGATCCCGAGCTACGTCCGTCGGGTTTCGGTCAAGAATTAGTAGTGAAGAACAACAACTTTCCGAAAATGGGCTGAAGAGCACCATTTCGCCTCAAGAATTGGAAGCCACTCCCACACTATGCTATTGCCCCAGGGCTGGGGAAAGCCTTCTGTGCTGAAAAGAAGCAATGGACCAATATGGAGCCATCCGTGCAGAGGCTTGTCTCGGTTCCGGGTCGTCGAGCATATCGTCCCGGCACAACACACGCGACATTGGCCACGAGGGACAGAGGTGGGCTATGAGAATGCCTTGAGGCTGGCTGTGAGGCAATACATCCCCTTGAACAACCTCAAGCCACAGCCTGGCGATATCACGTTTATTGCTGCTCAGGGCAATGGTTTCCCCAAGGTCAGGACTGTTCCAGCTCACCGTCACTGGGAGAGGTTCTCAAAATGCATAGGAAATGTACGAGCCCTTGTTCGACGATCTTGAGCAGAAGATGAGTAGCCTTGGAAAGAGGGTCAGGGCCATCTGGATTGCCGACATGGCTCATCAAGGTCAAAGTTTTGTGCTCAACGAAGATGCTGTCGGGAATGATCGTAGGTTCTCAGGCCAGGGATTGACGGCGATTTATTGACACATTGCAACAGCAAGCTGGTGGGATCATGCTAGGGATCTCCTCTTCCTGATCAACCAGAAGCAAGGGGACATGCCCCAACCTCTTGTGGGGATTGGTCATAGTATGGGAGGAACACATCTGTTCGCTTGGTCTCCTACTATCACCCTTCGCAACTGACCCTCCTACAGCGCCCAACTCGCACTTATCCATCCTCGACTGCTGCAGGCACTCATATTGATCGACCCGGTCATTCAAACGGAGAACCCCAGCAAGACGTACGCCCCAGCAGCGACCTACCGTCGTGACCTCTGGCCGTCGAGGCAAGATGCTGCCGAACGAGTCCAGAGTAACAAATTGTATCAATCCTGGGATCCGCGAGTTCTTGACAAGTGGATCGCGTCCGGCCTGAGAGACTTACCCACTGCACTGTACCCCGAGAAAGGAAACGACTCAGACACTCGAGTGACACTGACAACGCCCAAGGCACAAGAAGTCTTTTCATATCTAAGACCGAAATACTATGGACCCCCGGACGTTCCGCCAGAAAGTGATCGCACCGTGTATGGAGACATACATCCGGACGATGTGGAGGACTATCCATTCTATCGACCAGAGCCGGCAGAAACATTCCGGAGGCTTCCTGAATTGAAACCACCAGTCATGTATATATTTGGGAAGAAGTCCGAACTGGCAACGCCGGAATTGAGACGGAAAAAGATCGAGACTACGGGGGTTGGGGTTGGGGGGAGTGGAGGAGAACGGGATGGCCGAGTGAAAGAGGTTGTCCTGGACTGTGGCCATCTAGTCCCGATGGAGAGGGTCACCCAGTGCGCGGACGTTGCGGCCTCGTTTGCTGTCTCTGAGATAAGCCGGTGGGAGAAGATGACTCAGGAGTGGCAACGGCGCTGGTTAGAAAAGCCTCGCCAGGACAGGGTCGGGATAGATGATCAATGGAGGGAGAAGATCGGACCTAGACAAACCAAAAAATAGAGACGTATAGTTCCGTTCACTGCTCATGTGAATAAAGGCTCACAATTATTGTCATATCACCAATCTCTCATCGAAGATTGGAATGACTCGAAGGAGAGAATTCACATGCAGCCTTGCCACGATCCAAGCGACACTATTGGTTGGAATAGTCTAGTACGTAGTGACACGACGCAGGACTATTGTTGTTCCGACTCCGAGGGGCGCCTTCCAATCAAAACACACTAGCCATGCCAAGGTTGCACCTCGCCATCAATCTGCGTGGCTTTACAAAAACTCCGTCACAGCATCGTCGAAGCGCGTTTTGTGTACGGTCGAGCAACGCGTCTACGGCATCATGGTATGATCCCGCTGTGAATGTGAATGCTCTATTCAATGTGACTGACTTGGACAGGTCTACAATTGGGAACCCCACAAAGATGTCTGCTACCGACTCTACATCGAAGAGCGCAAGGTATCTCACTCGCTCCCCTTCCGCTTCAGCTGCAGGCGGGCTAACATCAAGACAGTCGCTCGAGGAGATCATGCAGCATATGCGAGACACGGCCAACTTCACTCCCTCGAAACGTGCCTTCCAGACCCAGTTCAAGCGCTGGGGCTTCCCGTCGAAGCGAAAGCCAGCCTTCCGGGACGAAGACCTGGTCGATCGCGTGAAAGAGCTCTGGGAAGCCAACTACAGCCAGCGCAACATGCTTGCAGTGTTGCATCAAGAAGGCCATGATATCAAAGAACGGGAGCTCATGAGGCTACGCGCAAAGAATCGCTGGTTGATGCGTATTCCGAACGGCGCCAAACAGACACCTGCCGAAGAAGAAGAGGCGCGCATCGAGGCCCAGCTGTTGGATGCTGCGCAGAACGAGGCGAACCTCGAGGAACAAGCCCAACCACAAGTCACAGAAGAGCCTCCGGAAGAGTTCCTTCAAAAACAGAAAGAACGGCTCGAACGACTTCAAGCAATCAGTGACGAAAGATGGCGGGCCAAGAAACGTCGTCGCCGCACCAAGGGGTATGCTGGACTTCCGGCCGACCCTGCAGGGCTTCCACCCAGATTTCCATCGGAAACCACCCTTGAAGAAAGCAGAGAGATTTTATCTCTCAGCACGAAGCAATATCGCGCTCTCCGTGATCAATTCCAAGCCATATGTGAGCAAGAGGACATCAAGCAGAAGACTGTTGCTGGTGCCGAAAAGTGGCAAGCTGCGAAGGATCGTCTTGTTCGCGAGAACTCTTTGCTGCAAGCGGCGCTTTATGCCGACCCAACCAATAGGCAGTCAAAGGAGCTCGCCTTAGATGTCATCTGCACCGATGTCACCAAGCGTATTCGAACCATGGGTCGCCGGCTTACCATTCTGGAGTCTAAGAATGTTCTTGGCCTGAACCCCGAACAAAGCCGACAGATCCGAAGTGGCTTCTACAATATCCTGGACTCGGAGCACTACACAAGCAAGTTGGAGATGGGGCCTGAGATGTGGCAGAAGTTCAAGGACCGTTGGATTGCCGAGACGCCTCTCTTGCAACAGATTCTCGCTCCTGGAAGCGCAGATCCTCTCCATGAGAAGAAAAAGGCGGCTCTTGAGCTCCTTTGCCGCGATGTGATGAAGCGCGTCCGGGATGATCGTGCAAAGAAGAAGGGCATCTTCCGTAAGAAGGCCACGACCGAAAGTCCCTCTCGTGATCTTGACGCGGTTGACACGGCTCACACGGTCAATGCCGTCGAAGCGGCGGTTGAGGCTGTCCAGGCAACGGAGCCGACTCCTCAAGCGCCTACCAGCAGTGCCTATGAGCCGTCGCAGCCTGCAAATCCGTTCGGCGATGTCTCAGCTACTTCTCTGCAGAACACCGATCTGTCCGATCTCCAGATTGATCCGAATCTGCTACAAGTGGCGGATAACCTTGGACCTCCCCAAGTGTCGACCATGACGCCGGTGTACGTTCGGCCTCATCCCAAATCGACCATGTACAACAACACGAAAATGTGGCTGGGGTCACTGTCCGGCCGTACCGTGCAGGAGCTGCATGCCATGCTCTCGATTAAGTATCCGGAAGCCAAATTGACCCGCATTGACGGAGTCGAGAAGGACGCTGGCGGAAATGATATTTCCTATTTGATCGAGGAGGATGACGAGCTGGATGCGTACCTTGAGCATGTCCAAGGTCGCAAAGCCACGTTCGTCGTCTTGCTGACCAAGGAGTGATTGCTTCTGTTGGTCGAGGGGAGTTTGACTTGTGGGTTGGACGGTCGTCACATCGGACATTCTTTATTGCTTCATTCTTGCTTCCTCGTGGCTGGGTTGGGCGGCGCACATAGCTAGTAGTTTATGAGAGTCAATATCGATACCCTTCAAGAATGCTTGTTGCCGAGGATCTTGCTGCAGTGGTTCCAGCAGCTTGTTTTCTTGCTACTAGTAGTCGGTTGACAACACTCCTGAGGTTGCTAACTAGGTGCCTAGATGTATACCTTTCATCATTTACAAGGCTAATGGGGAGCCGGGGCAGCCTTGATGCAATACAGAGCTGTTAGTATCGTACCTCGGTGACCGTCCACACGATAGGGTGTCTGTATGTGGAGAAGATGGATAGATGCACGATAAGGATAACGATAACGATAACGCTAACGATAAGAATGACCTATCTACGATTATTTATCCTCTGCATGTTTGCAAGACATCGTTCTTCTCCGTCGTCTCCATCGTCTCCTTCATCCAGATCCTCCGCCCCGGCGGCATGGAGCCTCAAACCTGGATCTCGGGCTTATCAGACGCGCGGAAAGGCGAGATGGCTCGAGGGACTGATCTCGACCATTTCGTCTGTTTTATGGATTCCCCAGCAAGATGGGCGCTGATCTGCGCAAGACAAAGTCGGTTGAACCGTGAGAAATTTCGTGTCACGACCCCCATCGGGACGTGGCTTGCTCGGTTGATTCGCTTGCCTTCGAGATGTGCGAGGCTGAACGTGATGAGAGCATAGGTAGGTAATGAATAATGGACACGGATACCAGGACAACATTCACACTCTCCTCACGACATTACCGACGGGGCCAGGAAGGAGAAAGACCCGACGAAGCGGGCAACGGGCGCTCTGATCTCGGGCGACGGAGAAGGTAAGATATCTATCTACCTACGTGTGGATAAAGGTCTTTGACACAACCCTCCCTCATATCGAGACCCTCTCTTACTCTATCCCACACCATTTTGCTCTCATTTCCTACTTCTTCTCCTTCCTCTGAGTGCCACAGCAAGCAAAATAGGTCGAGCGAACCTCCAACCATGGCGCCCTCGAAACTCGAAACCATCTCCTTCACCACCTTTTCCAACATTGTCGACGGCCAACCCCGAGGCTCCAAGACGAAATACCACGGCATCGACCCGACGACCAAACAACCCAACTGGGACGTGCCCGTCGCCACCCCTGAAGATGTCGAAGACGCCGTTGCGGCCGCCAACAGAGCCTACAGCGACTGGAGGCTCACGAGCTGGGAATACCGCACGGAGCGGATCGCGCGGTTCAAAGACGTCTTCGAGGCCTACGTGGAAGAAATGACGAATCTGCTACTCAAAGAGACGGGCAAACCTAGACAATTCGGCGCCCGGGAAATCAACGTCTGCTTGCAGCTTTTGGACTGGCATATCAACCTCGAGGAACCGAAGGGCGAATCGTACGATCTTCCGGACAAGACGGTCGTCAATAAATATGTGCCGTTGGGCGTGGCGGCTGCGATTTGTCCCTGGAATTTCCCTGTCATGCTGGCTTTGGCGAAGGTGTTGCCCGCTGTGCAGATGGGGAATGCGGTGATTGTCAAGCCGAGTCCTTTTACTCCGTAAGTCTGGCCTGTTGGTACCTTGTGTTTGTGCCTCGTGTTGGTATATATGTTTTTTCTGTTCGTATGTGGATTAAGGGCAATCGTTGATGAGAAGGATGACAATTCAGATATACCGCGTTGAAACTGGTCGAGATCGCCAGCCTGGTCTTCCCACCCGGTCTGATCCAGGCTCTGGGCGGCGACGACAAACTCGGCCCGGCTCTGGTCGAGCATCCCGACATCCATAAGGTCAGCTTCACGGGCTCGATCGCGACAGGCAAGAAAGTCATGGCCGCGGCATCCAAGACGGTCAAGCGCGTCACATTGGAGATGGGAGGCAACGATCCTTGCATTGTGTTGCCGGATGCAGATATTGCCAAAACAGCGCCATTGGTTGCACTGGTACGTAACGTGATACCCACCCTATTCTGGACTTTGTTGTTACGGCGAAGGAGTCCACACGCACATATATTCCATATGTTCAAGTTCCCAGAGAAACAACAGAGAGAGACGAAGAAGGAAAACTAAACAAAGAGAGACGAAGAAGGAAACTAAACACAGAGGACCATATCAGATTCACTGACTTTAACCCCCTCCTGACAGGGATCCTTCTTCAACACCTCTCAAATCTGCATCGCATCGAAGCGAATCTACGTCCACAGCAGCCACTACGACACCTTCCTCTCCGCACTGGTCGAAGCCACAAAAGCCCTGAAAGTCGGCACGCCCGACGAAGAAGGCGTCATGCTCGGCCCGATCCAGAACAGCATGCAATACGACCGCGTCAAGCAGTTCTTCCACGACGCCAAAACCCGCGGCTACAAATTCGCCCTGGGCGAGCCCGACGTGCCAGAATCCCAGGGATATTTCATCAACCCGACTATCATCGACAACCCGCCTGACGAGAGTATGATCGTTGCCGAGGAGCCGTTTGGGCCGATCGTGCCCGTGCTGAAATACGATGATCTCGACGACGCTATTCGCAGGGCTAATGATACTAAGACGGGCCTGGGGGGAACGGTCTTTGGGACGGATCCGGAACTGCTGCAGAGTGTGGCGGATCGGTTGGATGTCGGTAGTGTTTGGATCAATACTTATGCTGCGGCCGTGCCGGAGGCTCAGCTGGGCGGCGTCAAGGAGTCGGGCATTGGGACGGAGTTTGGCACGTTGGGCGTTCTGGCTTATGCTAATGCTAAGGCTGTGCTTACTATGAAGAATATTTAGAATAACAAGATGGAAGGAGATGAGAGGGGGAGGAGTCTGTCAAGGTATAGAATCGTTCAGGAAGGAGGGATCGGGGGCACTACAGCCGTCAGCCTCGCAGCAGTCAGGAGCCATCAGCCTTATTACAGCAGGCAGGAGCCATCAACCTTACAGCAATCAGGCATAAAAATATCTCCAAGCTGGTCATCTCTATTCTCGCTTCAGTACCCATGCCCATCATGTCTTCTGTGAGTAAAAGTCCCACCTCTCAGCCTAATACACCATCCCCCAAGCATTGTGTGAAAGCCTGGGACGATGGGCAGAACTAAGTTAGGTAGAACTATACCACAGACCGAATAAGTTGGAGTGAACCAGAGCTAACAGAACATATCTATACAGGCCTCCTAATCTACCAGCATTACCTGGCTGCGCCTCCGCCTCGCCTCCGCCATCGCCGATACCGCCGAAGTCAATACCCGTGCCGCCGCCGCCGAAGCTCGCATTTACGAGCTGGAGACCGCCCTGGCCAACAACAGCAACAACAACAACAACAACAGCAGCAGCAGCAACATTTTTGACTGACAACTCACCCAGGGGGCCAAGCTTGCCCAGTTGTGGTCGGTACCCGCGCGGCCGGCCACCCAAAAAGCGGGCGTAAGTCAACAAATATATGCACTGTTCTGAACCATTAAAGCCAATCTTGACTATCAGGCCAGATCATGGAGGCTGCCGCAAAGGCAATCCGCGCCGCCGCCACCATCCAGGCCAACCCGGTGGCCGAGGCCTTGGGGCTGGGTCCGTGTCTTCTGGGGAAGGGGGGTGGATTAGCTCCCTTAGTGAAGGGAGCCGTCCCCGGAAACAGTTGACCGGGCCCATTGGCGCGGGGGGAGCCCGTGTCCAATTTGCCGCCACCGAGTACCACATCACGTGGTGTGCCTGGGCCGCCCCCTCCCCCCCCCCAAACCGCGGCGGAGCCGGGGATGACCTGGTCCCACCGCTGCCATGTCTCCCGCTGCGTCGAGCCGCGCGATGGGCTCTGGGAGCCATGGGCACCCAACCGGGCGCGGGACGCATGCACCATGGTCGGGGCGGGGCGTTTAGAAGGAGGAAGGCACAGACTTGGAGAAGGGAGGCAGAGCATAGAAGAAGGGAAGTAGAGCATAGAAGAAGGGAAGCAGAGTAGAAGGGAAACCGAGGATGGATAAAAAGGGTTTCAGAATGGAGGAATCGCTTCCATGTGCGCGGTCATGGTCGGAGTGCGCTATGTGATGTGATGCGATATGAAATGATATACAGCCTGATGAGATTGAGAATCAGATTGAAATTGAGATTGATTAGGGACGCTCTCTGTCGAAAAAAGGAGATGGTGCTTCCCTTACACAGCTTGTTTCTGGAGACAATGCCGCCCCTCGAGAACCGGGAGACAAATGGAAAACCAAAGCCTCACTGGCCTCTAGGTAGAAGAGGAACAGACTTGGGTACCTGGTTACCTGGGTATGGTATGGTTACCTCCCCTCCCATCTTTGTCCGAGTCTTAGCTCACACAGTACAATCATCCCGGCTGCGCTTGGAGATGTGACGCTTGAAGGGGGTCGATGCTTTCCAACGTCTTTCAAAAGTGTTTCCAATATTGCAAACCTAGGCTTCGTCTCCTTTTTACAATTTCGAATCCCGCCCTTTATTCCCCGTAATACCGCCCATATCATCATCCTTGACCGGATCCTCATCAGCCGTCTCAGCCTTGAGGCTTACCGGATCGCCCAACATGGACCGATTCCCCTTCTTGGCTTCACTGAGATCCTGCTCCGCCATGTCTTTCAGGCTTTTCTTTTGTGGGTTGTCCTGATTCCTGTCCTGTTGGATCTGAGTACGCCCTTCGTTTTGGTTCGGCTGATCGTCCTTCGTGGGTGAGGAGGTGGACGTCTCAGCTTTGAGAGAGACAGCGTCGCCTAGAGCTGTAGGGTTGGATTTGGCTGCGTCTTTGAGTGGCTTGGTCTTGGCCATAGCGGAGGAATGTCGTTGAGTTGAGTTGAGTTGTGTTGGTGAAGGATTGGGCAGTTTATGTTGGACTGTTGGACTGTTGGACTGAGTCGAGTTGAGTGATTCTGTTTAGAGTGAGTGATTCTGTACAGAGATTCAGCTGCACATTCACATGGGATGGGATAGGATGTGATGATATCCTCTCTTGGGCAAAATAGATGGGAAGATATCGTCTCTTAGGCAGGATAGATGGCCGAGGCGGTCTGACAATAGACTCTATGTCCCTAGGCGACCCAGGCTGTATATGATGCAGTCATGTCTACAGCTGACGTCGTTCATTTCCCTGAGCCGGGGATTAAACCTCGTCGTTAGTCTCGTGTTTGTCCATTGATCCGTTTGGACGGTTGCAACATGGGTTGGTTCTCCGGCTCATCGTGGAGATCTTCATCCACCTGGATCGATGGCCGTGGTATGTGTTACTTACCGTGCCGGCTGATGAAGAGATAGTGTACGTAGAGTGCCTGAGAGCCAGTACTGATAAGATGTGGAGGTATCAGTGACGTTGGATAAGGAGTCGGATCAAACATCATCCGCTCCGGCACTGGTTGCGGCAAAGTTGCCGTTTAGGAATCATCAACTTGCGCAGCGAAGCTTGAAGTCATGACATATTGGACCTGAGGTAAGTAGACACCGAGAGATAAGAGACGCATGGGAGAAGAGACACCTCATGGGCGGGATTCTCTCATGTTCTGTTGCCGAAGGTAAGCAAGCATACTTCCAGACGGACGCTACCAGTCGGGATGAGCAACATCGTCCAATACCAGCTTGTCGTCAACCACACTCCTCGTCCAATCGTCTCGATGGTTTCCCGACACGGTGAACAATTCCTCCGAGGTTGGAGTGATTGAGGTTCCCATCCTCGTTAGTCGCGGTCTTCAATCTGTGCGTGTCCGTCCTACGACTAAACTGACGAGTGCTTGCTCCCCAGTGTAGACCCGCAGTGTCTACCAGCATAGCTTCTTACTCAGCTGCTCTATCCTGCCTCGCCTGGAGGCCCTTACAAACCAGCTTCGACAATGGCGACTCTAAGTCCCAGCAACTTCCATGATCTCCTTTACCGGGTCGAGAAGTGGTGTCCGGAGGACGGCCTCTATTCCGCGTCCTACAGTATATCAATGCCAATCGCTCAACGCGCCCAACTCCGAACATGTTCTCTCGCCAGTGTTAGTTGAGACAAGATCAGCCTGCATTCCCGGTCTTCATCTGCTGGACTTGGACCTACTTGTATCACTGTCCTCGACAGCGAGTCTCATCGACAGACTGCTATTTTCTCTACGCTGACCTTACGACACCCACTGCTATAGAACTCGAGTCTGTGAGCTCATTCCTTTGGCAGAACACCAGTTCACGATGGGAAGCACCGCTCCGTCATCGACTCTGCGCATCGCCGCCGCTCAGTATGAACCCGAATGGCTGGATCTTCAGGCCTCGGTGGCCAAGACTTGCGCGATTATCGAGGAAGCGGGCAGAGAAGGAGTCCAGGTCTTGGGATTCTCAGAGGCCTTCATCCCTGGCTATCCCGCGTGGATATGGTTAGTTTTGCCGTCCCATTGAAGTCTTGTACTATGGCCTGCCCGTTTCGAATTCCTTCACCTCTGGTTGCAAAATGAGGAGACGAGGCTAAGAAGGCTGTTAACGGCATATTGATACGGTCGTAAAGGGTACTGTTTTATCAATGTTTCTACAACAATGCTGACTTTCGCACCCATTACAGGCACCGCCCTGTCGACCCCGTCTTGTCGACAAAGTATATCCAGAACTCGTTGGCTGTCGATTCGGATGAGATGCGCAGGATCCAACAGTGTGCGGCTCAAAATGGTGTCGTCGTGGCCTTGGGATTCTCGGAGAACGACAATAACTCCTTGTATATCTCCCAGGCGATCATCGACTCGGACGGCCAGTTGCTCATGAAGCGGCGCAAGCTCAAACCGACGCATATGGAACGAACCATTTTTGGAGACGCCTCAGGTGATAGTCTCAAGAATGTCGTGCCGACTCGCACCGGCAAGCGGGTCGGTGCCCTCGCCTGCTGGGAGCATTGTCAACCTTTGCTCAAGTACCATACCGCGACTCAGAGAGAGGATATTCATTGCGCGGGATGGCCTCCGCTGTCGCCTCACGCTGGTCCTGAGCTGTGGTCACTGTCGATGGAAGGTGAGTTTCGACTTTTCTCGGGCATGCGGACGCGTGCCCTACCGCAGAGTGTCGTGCGTTGAGTTTCTGCTGTAGAGGCTATGCATGGTTTGTTGTATTTCATGGCTACTTTTTCCGTCATGTTTGACAGGGTTTGACTGACTGCGAACCTGTACCTGCTTCTCTAGGCTGTCTCAATCTCGCTCAAACCTACGCTATCGAAACGCAGACATTTGTGATCCACTCCACCACAATTATCGGTGCGAGAGGCATCGAGGCCATGTCGACGGCTCAAGCAATGCTTATGAACAAACCTGACGGCGGCTACTCGGCCATCATTGCACCCGATGGACGCCGACTGTCGGAGCCTCTTGAACCCAGCACCGAAGGGTTGGTCATTGCTGACATCGACCCGACCATGGCTATCATGGCACGCAGCTTCCTCGATATCTGTGGCCACTACAGTAGGCCGGATCTGCTGTGGTTGGGGTGTGATACCAGAGAGCGCAAGCATAGAGTCGACAGGGCAGGCGATGTGCAAGAGCATCAAGAGAAGGAAATGGGGGAAGAGAAGTAACAGAGTGACTGAGGTGGAATGACCAAGGGAGGCTGCCGGAGTGATGCCTTGTAGCGGTTGTTCACTTGGTCTCTTCAGTCCATGTTCTCATATACTGGCAGCAGAATGGTAGGTAGCCTCGATCTGCACTCCCTATCTCCTACCCTACCGATGTTACAAACGTTGGAAACGGCCATGAGCCCAGAATGAACAAGCCACATTGCGGCAACCGACTGTCTACTCTTCCCTTTACAAATACATCAACCCCAATGTCGCAACGACACTGAGTCCCATCCCCAGCCACCCAGAAACCTGCACCTGCCTATTTGTGAGCATAGCCCCAGTATCCCAAATCAGATGCCTAGAACCATGGATGACATGGAACATGAACGGCCAGCCAAACACGGCTTTGATCGCCAGCCTTGCGCCGGCAGGCAACGCGCCGAACCACTCCACCAAGCTCGCCGTGTCGAGATGCCATCCCATCAGTGGCGAGACCAGATACGCCGCCCCAAAGAGGTATACAGGTGCGGCTATCAGCATGGAGCAATTCCGCATCAGGCCGCCGGACACCCATGTGATTTGCGGCCGGTAGATGGAGAGATGTGGACTGACGGGCCGACTGCGCCGCAGTGAGGCAAGGTGGTCGGAGTGTTGGGAGGGTGTGATGGTGTCTAATTGTGGTTTGGGGGCGGGTTTGGAGGAGGTGGTCGATGGTCTGAGGTAAGTTAGTTAGAGGGATGGACGCCGGTTCGAAGGAAGGACCGGCCTGGAGTGCAGAATAAGCGGAGTTCTGAGAGGCGATAGAACGGGACATTTATGTCCACTTTTGAGACAGGACCGCAGCACGCATGGCCCATGGACTATATCGTCAAATGTTGGCTTTGATATATACTTCTAGGGAACAATCATTCGAGGACTTACTGGGGGCCCGGCGAGGCAGGCCAAGTACCCTCGACGCCATTAGCAATGTCTTTCCGGATGGGTCACGTATTAACTGTGTTTAGAACACGCTGGACAGGAACCTGGAGTCCTTAAATTGGACGAACTACACTACAAGAGAGAGCGAGGAAGATATATACCTCTCCCTAGGGTTGACGGGTCTAGTGGAGTCGTTTCCTCTCTAGCCAATCAGAAGGCGGGAATTGCGGAACAACAATTACTCTATCGAGAAATGTTCATCTTCCGAAGTTCCGAAAAGTTGGACACGCCCAAGAGTCCCAATTGCGCAGAACACACGCCTCGGCTTTCCTCTCATTTAATCAGTCTAGTCGACAGGTTTCCTATGGGTATGGTGTTGTGTTGACTGTCAATCGAGGCTGACACTGAGATGGGATGAAAGGCCGCTGTAGGCAAGCATGCGAGGCTTGTCGAGCTCGGAAATCACGCTGCCTACAAGGCACAACCACCGCCATCTGCAAACGGTACGACGGTGACGGTGACGGTGACTGGACTTCCTATACGGCCATTACTGATGTTCCAAGATGTGAAGAGGCAGACATTACCTGTATACCTCACCAAGCGGTGAAGAGGAGGACGCCGGCCAGAAAGTAGGAATATTTAACAACCCAATCCTCTTCCTCTTCCTCTTCCTCTTCCTCTTCCTCTTCCTCTTCCTCTTCCTCTTCCTCTTCCTCTTCCTCTTCCTCTTCCTCTTCCTCTTCCTCTTCCTCTTCCTCTTCCTCTTCCTCTTCCTCTTCCTCTTCCTCTTCCTACCCTCCAGCTCGTTAACTCGATCTTCTATAGGAGACAAGGCTACCGGTTTGTCGACCATGTTGTCCAAGTCCCAAAGTCAACTTCAACTTCGGGAGACATCCAAGTCCTATCTACCGCCAACCCAAACCATACCGGCCCCCCTGGAACATCAACACAACATGACACTACTGGCCAGGACCACTGCACATTCGGCCAGAGATTGCTCGACGAGCTGCACATGCAAGACCACTCCTGCAAGAAGTGGAAGTGGAGCGCCTTTGAGGCCTTGACCGACCAACAATGCGTTACAATCCTAGACCACTACAGACGCCTGGCCCGAGGAGTGCCGTTCGCAGTACTTGTACCTGAATTGCCGCCTAGAGAACTAATCGCCAAGTATCCAATCCTTGCATTATTAATGCTCCTCACCGCGAGCAGCTTCCTTTCCGAATTCCAGAACCAAGCAAACGAGATCTTCCTCCGTGTTCTCGCTGAGCGAGTTATTTTCCAGGGACGGCGCAACGTCGAACTCTTCCAGAGCCTCCTCACCTATTTGACATGGTACCACCACCGCTTCGACATGGAGACGCAGCAATTCTACCAGCTTCTTCAACTTGCCACTGCCATGGCCGCCGATCTGGGTCTTGCGAAAACCTACGCTGCCAGAGACCCGTACGATTCACAGATCCAGACCCAGACCCAGACCCCGACCCAGATCCAGTCGTTAGACGAGCGCAATGAAACCCGAGCCTTCCTGCTCTGCTACTACCTCAACTGCGGCGGTGCTGTTCTGGGATTCGACAGACCCGACCAAATGCAATGTATACGCAGCTTGAGGAATGCCGCTCACCTCCTCGGCCGCTCGCCAACTTCAAGTCACCCGCTCGACGTGGATTCCTTGGCCATCGTCGAATTGATGGATATCGCGGCGCAACATCGCGCGTTTCTCGATACCCTCGAGAATCGGGAGACAAGTAAAAGCAAATCGCAAGTCTGGTGTTCGGGCACAGCATTGCAACTGTGGGCTGAGAAATATCTGCGCCAGGATACTGCTTGCGTGGTGAGGTCCAGCTATAATTTCATATCGACTTATCGACTCCTCAAAACTGCGAGTGTGGCTCCTCCTTCAAGACAAGATCTCGCGATTTGTGCGGAAACTTGTCAGGCTCAGCTGTCTAATATACTCGATCAGGGGGCTGCGTATCTTGTCTGTTTTGGGATCGTCGAATGGACTACTGTACTGACTTATTTGTTTCTTCTTCCTCGTTTGGAGGCTGCCTTGGCCGCCGTGGACTCGGCGACAGTCACTGCTACAACGACAATGAGAGGGACAGGGACAGGGACATATCCAGAGACAGAGAGAGGGACAGGGACAGGCACAGGGACAGAGGCAGCGACAATGACTGCCACAGCAACAGTGCGAGGGACAGGCACAGGCACAGGGACAGAGAGAAACCGACCTCCACCTCCACCTTCCGCCTCAGCTCAACCTTCAGCTTCAATAAGAATGGTGACCCAGTTCCGCCACCAATTCACGCACCTCAAGGCCCAAGCACAGCTCGACACAATCCTCCAAGCTCCCAACTTCTTCGAATGGCTAGACAGGATTCTGTCCGCAGCCGAGCGGCGTGCCGTCGCTGTGCAAAACGCACGTTGTACACCGACCAAAGAAGATCCCGTGGTCGTGGCTGGCGGCTCGGCTTATGAACTGGTGAATTCCTGGACTGATGATCGCGAGGACAAGGACAGCGAGGACTATGGCGACGGTCAGCTTCGTGAGTCAACGCCCAGTATGGATCGGTTATGGGTTGATTTCATGTCGGATTGGCTTCAGTGGTAGCCTGCGTACACAGTGGTAGGTAGGTAGAGTAGACTGGCGGTGGTCTGGTCTGGTCTGGTCTGATCTGCCACTCTAATGATGCAGTGGAGCACTGAAGATACACTTGTATGTTATTCAAGGCAATGATGATAGGTCTTGTCAAACTACGGCCTTCTCGAGGATAAGACGTCTGATGCCGTGGAAAGTGCAGTCTATGTTCTTGGCTGGTATTGAGGTTTTGGTCTTCATATATCCTATTTATAACCATCAATCTCACTATCGTTATCGTTATCATTATCATTATCATCATCGTTGTCTTTATCTATTATCTTGTTATCTTTCCCCGCACTATAACTCTTGGCTCCCTTCTTTCCACCAACAAACACCAGCACCATGATTGGCTACAATTCGACGTCCCTCCCCAGACGGAGTCGGCCGATAATTACCTAAGGTCGGTAGGTAGGTATCTAGTGAAATGGTGAAATCACAAATCACACTGACAAGTTAGACACACGGACGGAGCTCCCGTCGTCCTTCTCTTCTCTTCTCTGTTATTTCTTCGGCAGACTCCCTTCCCTTTCCTTCCTGCTTCTTAGATCGCCAGGCAGGCGGAAAGAGTGTCGGTCTCTGTCGTTGTGGACGTGGTGTTTGTTGGGGGTTGGTCTAGGTCAGTCAAGTGTGTACACCGAGAGAAGAGATAGAGAGAAAAGAGAGAGAAAAGAGAGAGAAAAGAGCCTGGGTGGAGTGTATGTCTGTCTGTCTGTCTCCGTGTTCTTAGCTAGCGAGCGAGCCGAGGCCGACGAGACTTTTATCATTCAAGACGGAGGAGGGAGAAAGAAAAAGTCCAGCGTGGAACGAAAAGAAGAGGAAGAATCAAGAAGAATTGGATTCTGAACCGCACCAGCACCAACACCAGCACCAACACCAGCACCAACACCAGCACCAGCTCTAGAAACAGAACAACAACCAGAACAGCAGGACCAGAATAACATTACAAGTCAGCGGCAAGGATGGACCAAACGACCCCTTTCGCCGACGAGCCAGGGCCATCGCGCTCCAAACGACACCTCCGGCACCTCCTCCAACTCCCCCGCCGAACACACCAACGTCTAACCAGCATACACGCACGAATCCCCTATCTTCGCAAACTACCACTCTCAGCAATCCTAGTTATCACCCTGCTAATCATCATCAATCTCGTCGTATGGGCGATCTGCGGCCTCATCCTCGCCTCGCACACACACCTCCTCTCAACGGCCGCACTGGCATACACGCTCGGCCTCCGCCACGCCCTGGACGCAGACCACATCTCTGCAATCGACCTGATGACCCGCCGCCTGATAGCGACAGGCCAACGGCCCGTCACAGTCGGCACATTCTTCAGTCTAGGACACAGCACGATCGTGATCGTGACGTCGATCGTCGTGGCCGCGACGGCCGCCGGCGTGTCCAGCCGCTTCGACAGTTTCGGCAACGTAGGCGGCATCATCGGCACGTCTGTGTCCGCTGCATTCCTGATCCTCTTGGGCATCATGAACGCTTATATCCTGTATAAGCTCGTCGTGCAGATTCGGAAGATCATCCGCTTGCAGCCTGGTCGCGAAGAGGCCGCGGAGGCATGGAAGATCGAGGGCGGAGGATGTCTGTTCCGCGCCCTGAAGAAGATGTTCCGCCTGATTGATCGCCCGTGGAAAATGTATCCCCTTGGCGTGCTGTTTGGGCTGGGCTTCGATACGAGTTCTGAAATCGCCCTGTTGGGAATCAGCAGTATTCAGGGCGCCAGGGGCACTAGTATGTGGCTGATTCTTGTTTTTCCCGTCTTGTTCACTGCGGGCATGTGTTTGGTTGATACTACTGATGGGGCTTTGATGATGAGTTTATATGTCGCTCCTATGGGTATGGGTGTGGGTACGGGTATGGGGCCTGAAGATGGGGATGGTGACAAGAAGCAGGATCGACTGCAAGGTGATGCTGAGATGGGTCACGGGAATGGTCTTCGAGAGGCACACGTTCAAGGCAATGACCGATATCAGATCCCACATGAAGGTGATGAAGTCCGTGACCGATATCAGATTCAACACGACAGCCCTGGAGTCAATGAGCAACATGCTCACCGGTGTCAACAAGTCTTCACGAACCCTCCTCCTCCTCCTACTACTACTATTAAGACGCCAACGAAGAGAACTGGCCCCTTGGATCTCGGTGATATCGAAAGCCAAACTCTACCTCAACCTCAACCTCAACCTCAACCTCAACCTCAACCTCAACCTCAACCTCAAAGCCAACCTCAAAGCCAACCCTATCCAACAACAACAACCACCACCACACAACCACACCTAAACTCACCACCTATCAAAGACCCCCTAACATTCCTCTACTACTCCATAGTCCTCACGACGCTGACCGTCATCTGCGCCATCATCATCGGCGTGATCCAGCTCTTATCACTGATTCTCAACGTGGCGTCGCCCAAAGGCCGGTTCTGGACCGGCGTCCAAACCGCAGGCGACTACTACGAAGTCATAGGCGGGTCGATCTGTGCTAGTTTTCTGGTGTTTGGCGGCCTCAGTGTCCTGTGCTACAAGCCTTGGCGGAGATGGGTGGACAAGCAGAGACGGGAACAAAGACAGAGAAGAGAGCGCGGCTGTGAGGTGGATGATGATAATCTTGATGGTGATGGTGATGTGTTTGTCTCGAGGCGTGATGGTGATGATTTATTCGTCTTAAGGAGTGATGGCGATGATGTCTTCGTCTCAAAGCCTGATGGTGATGGTGGTGGTGATGGTGATGATGGGAACGCTTCGAGAGTGGTTTGCAGAGAAGATAGGTTCGAGATTGATGATGACGATGATGACGACGAAGCCCAAAACGAAGTTGAAGACGACAATGGTACACGTCGTCGTCGTCGACATGGTGAGGCGGAAGTTGTTCATGGTGAGGCGGAACTTGTTCATGTTATGGGTGAGGGTGAGGGAAAATCTACAGCGTCGACTTGTACGGTGCGGCCTGTTGGGGTCAAGGTCCAGGCTTATGATCTGTATGGGACTGAGGGTGGAAGTGGAAGCGGAAGTCGAGTCAAGGATGCGACTGAGAATCGGTCTGGTGGTACGGCCTGATGGCCTTCTTCCTACTTTAGCTGTTGGTGGGCTTTGTTTAGGCTTGACTTTCGAGGTTTACGATGCATGACGGCGGTATAGTTTTCGGAGGCGATTAGAGAGTGAGAGAGAGCGACAGTGAATGAAAAGAGGACAACGACTGACTACCTACACAGGACATGAGTTATACAAAGAGACGAATTATCATAGCCGAAAGAATTGTGCGTGAGAACGAATACCATGCAATGTGCCAAAGGCTGGATTTTATGATATATTAAGCAGGACAGATATTCATATCAATTCGATCCATATAGCTGTATACAACATGGGTAGTGTAGTGCACTCGCAAAAGTAAAGTACCTTAGGTACTATCCACGGACTCCATCTATGCAATGCAGAATTGGTATTTGACCCCGGTCGGACCCCAATTCGACCGTTACGCAACAAAATATATCGTAAAAGATGACTGAAATACGCCTTCGAGTTCGTACACCAAAGACCACAGGGCCAAGTATCCTATCCGTCATGTCCAATCTCTGCAAACCTTGAAAGACAAAATCTAGCATCCCATCCAGACTGTGTCGCACCGGCATGTCGACAGTCCTAAAAGCCAGCGCCGGTTCCGGAAAGGGAAATCTTCTCCATCCCATTGGTCAAGATACCGTTGACTGCAGCATGGCTGCCGTGTGGGTCGCCTTGCTGGCCTTTGCGAGCCACGGCGGCAGTAACCTCATCCAACAACCCGGCAGATGCAGCCACAAAACCCAAATAAGGCGGGCTCGGTTGAAGGACTCGGCTCAAGTACTCTGGGTGGAATTGGACACCGACGAAAAACGGATGATCTTTGAGCTCGACAATCTCCATACGCTCTCCTTTGTCGTCCTTCCCGATAAACGTCATGCCTGCTTCTGAAAGTCGCTCGATATATTCCGGGTTGACTTCGTATCGGTGGCGGTGTCGCTCGTGCACGCTTGGAGCACTGTTATACAGTTTCCTCAGTCGCGACCACTCGGTGCCTTCTTGGAAAACTGTTGGCCTTAGACCTAGCCGCATGTTCCCACCCATGGTGGTCTTGTCGATTTCCGGCATGAAGACGACGACTGGGTGGGCTGTACGTGCATCCAATTCCTCGGAGTGGGCTTCTTCAAGTCCGCATACATTGCGAGCATACTCGATAACGGCGATTTGCATGCCCAGACAGATTCCGAGGTATGGCTTCGGTTTTGTGCGCGCCCAGTTGGCAGCAGCGATCATGCCTTCGGTACCACGATGGCCAAACCCACCGGGAACCAAGACTCCGTCAGCAGTGCAAAGCTGGTGCCATGCCTTGTGGTATGACTCTGGCGAAGACTCCATGGTTGCCTTTTCCAAATCACTGGCTTCAACCCAAACCAGATCAAGCTTGCGGTGGCAGGCCATGGCGCTGTGTTCGAGAGCTTTGATGGTGGATAAATATGAGTCGTGGAGGTTGGTGTATTTGCCCACGAGGACAATGGTGACTGTTTCGGACTCGAGGAACCGGTTCTGTGACGTCGTCAAGGCTTTCCAGTCGTGCCATAGTCTTTCACCCTTCGTGACCAGCGTCGGGGAAATGGTGTACGCGTCAAGGCGGAAGAGCTCGCGAAGTTGAGTGAGTAGACCTTCTTGCTCGAGCAGGATAGGAACGTGATATGTCGAGTCAACATCATGTACACCAATGACTTGTGCAGGCTCAACCTGACAGAACATGGCGATCTTGTTGATGGTGGCGTCGATCAGTTTGTCCTTGCAACGACAGGCAATCTGAAGATTGTTAGTTGCTATCCACACGGAACACCCCTCAGAGGATATACCAGATCAGGCGCCAGACCAGCTGAGCGCGCATCGCGGATGGCCGCTTGTGTCGGCTTTGTCTTCTGCTCACCGCCTATCACGGGCACCAAAGAGACATGAATCTGGCAGAAATTGTCTCGACCAGCTCTTCTTCGAAGTTGTCGCATGGCTTCAATGAATGGTCCACTCTCGATGTCACCCACTGTACCACCGAGTTCGATAATACAGACATCCGGCTCTTCATTGGAATCATCAACAGGAATCCTGGCCACTCTTTCAATCCAATCCTGGATTGCATTTGTGAGATGCGGGACCACCTGAACTGTCTTTCCAAGATAGTCTCCTCGTCTTTCTCGCTCAATGACATGTTGGTACATCTTTCCTGTTGTGATGCTGTTCTCTCGAGTCAAGGTGATGTTGAGATATCGTTCATAGTTTCCCAGATCCAAATCGACTTCTCCGCCGTCGTCGAGAACGAAGCACTCGCCATGCCTGACAAGGTTAGACAAGGATCAGTGCGCAGCGACATTGCTGACATACTCGGTCGGGTTCATCAATCCAGCATCGATGTTGAGATAGGGATCTATCTTTATGGCAGTAATGTGCTGAGATGGTCAGTCTGGCAGCAAAAATTTCGAGGGGCTTTTTGACATATCTTCAAGCCCAGGCTTTTCAGCAACAGTCCGGTGGAGGAGGCCGTGATGCCCTTCCCGATGCCTGAGATGACACCTCCGGACACAAGAACATACTTCATGTTTGCGGCCGGGAACAATGGAACACAAGGAAAATGTAGGTTGCCGTCGCTGGCTGTCGCCAGGCGGGAAGAAAGAGAAAGTCGGAGGGCGACATGTTTGCACCGTTTTCACAAAAAAGTTTCCTGCGCCAGACAGAGAAGCTTGGCAGGTTTGTGGATACGCGGTCGCGGTTGCGGGTTGCGGGTCGCGTTCCACTTTACGCGTCGACAAACAACACGTCGGCAGCCTTGCACGCTCTCGATGAGGAGAAGATTGCCTAATCATTTCAACTTGGAAGATGGTCTGCAACCATGGCGTTGAAGGTACGGAATGATATGTCTACTTCAAGTGTGCGATATGCTAGACCATGGTATGTGACGCCCTTCACTATAGGCCTTGGTTTGGAACATCCCCAAGCCGACAAAAGTATGGCTGGAGCCTACGATACTACAGGAGGACCATCACTGATGCTTTACTGGACTGGCAACAGGGTTGTCCACCAATATGATAGGCACCTGATAGCGTTATCTTCTTTCATCATGCCAACGGCGCGATTCACCAGTCCATTGAATTGAACATGTGAGAGGGTCACGTGCAACCATTTGGTCACGTGAGGCTATGCGAACCTCAACCTCACCTACTACTGTGTATATGCATCTCCCGCTTCGCTTCCTCATCAATACTGGCATTCATCCAAATGCGACCGGCGTTGTACTCGATATGCCGCAAGATACATACCATATCTCTGCAGTCAGCAAACCAAGGTAGGTCACTTTATGCATCTTGATCACGCCAAAAAGCAATCCGATAGGTACGCATATGCCGACGGACGTCGAGGCCCCGCCTCTCTCGATGTCGTGATCAGCAATATACCCTGAAGCCTCGCTCGCGGTATTTGTAATCATGGGCCATGATACACAAAGTAATCAATCCGGATTGACCATCATGGAGAAGTTCGGATACCTTATTATCCAAGAGCACCGTGATAGTTAGGAAACCTAAGCTGTCAGCGCCGTCACCACCACCACCAGGCTTCCCATCAACCATGTCTGAACCCAAACAACTACACCTCACGGCCTTCATGCGGCCAGTGAGCCTGCACACCGGAGCATGGCGGTACCCCAGCGCCTACCCCGACGCCAACTTCAACCTGAAGCACCTGAAATCATTCATCCAGAAACTGGAGCAAGGCAAATTCGACGCCTTCTTCATGGCGGACCACCTAGCGGTGCTGAACATGCCGGTAGAAGCGCTGAAACACAGTCACACAGTAACATCCTTCGAGCCATTCACCCTGCTCTCGGCCTTGTCGCAAGTAACGGAGAAAATCGGACTAGCAGCGACAGCATCAACGACATACGACGAACCATACCATATTGCACGGCGGTTCGCGTCGCTCGACCACCTCAGCAACGGGCGTGCGGCATGGAACATAGTGACGACAGGGAACCCCGAATCGTCCAAGAACTTCAACCGCGACGAGCACGTCGAGCATGCGGAGCGGTATAAGCGGGCGCGGGAGTTCTACGACGTCGTGACAGGCCTGTGGGACAGTTTCGCCGACGACGCCTTCGTGCGCGACCAGCAGACAGGCGTCTACTTCGACCCAGAGAAAATGCATGTTTTGAATCACGTGGGCGACGAGCTGAAAGTCAAAAGGGCCCTTGAACATCGCCCGGCCAGTCCAAGGGTGGCCCGTCATTGTGCAAGCCGGCCAATCCGAGCCGGGGAGACAATTGGCCGCCGAGACGGCCGAAGTCGTGTTCTGCTCGCCGCGAGACCTGGACTCGGCCAAGGCCTTGTACGCTGATATCAAGGGCCGGGCGGAGGGGGGCGGGCCGCCAGCGGAATCATATCAAGATCCTCCCTGCTGCGCTGGTGATCGTCGGCGATTCCGTCGAGACTGCAAAGGCTAAACGCCTCCAAGTCGACAGCCTAGTCCACTACGATAGTGCGATTGCTTCGCTGTCCGTGGCGCTGGGCACTGATGTCTCGGCCTTTGATCCGGATGGCCCGCTGCCCAAGGATATCCCCGACACGAACGCCAGCAAGACCAGTCGCGAGGGCGTCATCCGGCTCGCCGAGCAGGAGGGGCTGACTGTTCGCCAGCTGGCCCAGCGGTATGGTGGGTATTCCGGCCTTGCGTTTGTCGGCACGCCCGAGTCGATCGCCGATGAAATGGAGGTTTGGTTGAACGAAGAAGCCGCTGATGGATTTACTGTCGTGTTTCCCTTTGTGCCGGAGGGCTTGGATGCTGTCGTCGACAGGCTGGTTCCGGAGTTGCAGCGTCGTGGGGTCTTTCGGAGGGACTATACGGGCACCACGTTACGGGAACATCTGGGTCTTCCGCGGCCGAAGAATCAGTTCTTCGCGACGTAGCCTCGGTTTGGGACTGACTCCTTTCCTTATCGACACCAGCTAAGGTATGATGATGTCTCGGCTGTTGTACCTTAGTTAGACCTGATGCAATACAACACGCATATCTTGCAGGAAGACCGTTCCTCTTTTCATTTCACGAGAATGACGAGTTACTCGAGCATCATCTCTCTAGGACGACTCGGATCACGATGTCGAGACCAGATATGACATATGACAACATTCTGGCTACCTTACCTTACCTGACCTGACCTTACTCACCCTACCTTGGACGAAATCTTCGCTGCTCCGACCGATAGATATCAGGTCTCCACAATTGTGGGACAGAGGTATACAGCATACGGCCATTTCATTCCATCGATACACAGTACACCACAGCCTCGTGGATCTCAGTTCTTCGCCTCGACGGTCTTGATGGTGGCACACATATAGAGAGACCCACTCGCAAGCATGGGGTAGAAACATCACCACCGTAACCATTGTAAAGAGACACAAGAATTTACAGACACAAGAAAGAATGCCTTGACCGTCGTCGCATTTGCGAAGTGTCAAGCAGCAGCCCAGCTCGCCTTCATGTCAATCATGCATGCATATCAGAGAACAGTTCTAACAACCGACCTGGTACACAGCACGTTCGCCTCGTCTCATCCACCTTGCCGTGTAATGACGATGATGATGATGATCATGATCACGCCCATCCATATGCACATAATCCATTGAGACATTCTTCTAAACGAGAAGCAGCCGGCTTCGAGTCTCACTGGGTCTGAGACTCGACAAAATCCAGCGCATTCTCCTTCGTCTCCTCACGAATGGTGCTAACGTTGTTCGCAAACCTCACACCAAAACATTTGTCCGCGACCCTCAGCATTTCCGGCCGGAATGTCGTACAGATAAACTGCCCGCCCTGAGGCCGGTCTTCGCCATCCACGGGGTCCTCGTCGACCCTGTTGGCAAGGTAGAGAAGGTGATCGGCGACGGCCGTTCGGTACTGTGCATCGAGGTTGGCATCGATTTCGTCAAAGATATAAAAGGGAGCTGGGTCGGTGGCTTGAATGGCGAAAATGAGGGCGAGACTGCAAAGACCTGAGAGAATTCATCATGTTAGCCGTCCATCCTACACCCAACACGTACACTTCTGTTGGATTGTGGGCTGTCTTACTCTTCTGTCCACCGCTCAGCTGCTGGATCCGCTGCTGGTCGTCATGCTTGCTGTTGAAACTGACGCTGATGCCGACGCCAGTATAATTCTCCACGCCGCGCTTGTTGGCAGCTTCATGCTCGTCGTCGGATTCGCCGTCATCGGCTGATCGTTTGTCTGTCTTGCGTTGAATGACTAACCTGCCTCGCCCGGCAGGGACAAGTTTCTGGAAGATCTCGGCGAATGCCTTGCTGACTTGTTTGAATGTCCGCTCGATGGCCTCGTCTTTTCTCTGGTCGAGCACTTCAATCAGATTCTGGATCGACCCTCGGGAGGCTTCGAGGTCCTTTCGTCTTGCCTCCAATTCCTCGCGCTGTTTCGCAGATTTGCGGTAATGCTCAAAGGCGTGTTTGTTGACGGACGTGTATTTCTTCAGAGTCTCCTTTGCTTTCTGCAGTCGTTTGACAATCGCATTCGAGTCCATTGTCTGGTACTTTTTCCGCAAGTCTTCTGGGATAGCACCAAGCTCACGAATATTCTCCATCGTTTCCTGTTTGGAAGCGAGCAGCGCAGCCTTCTTTTGGACCGACTTTTCGAGGCGCCGCTGATGTCGCTCAATGGCTTTGGCGAGCTCTTCTTGCTGTCGTTTAGTTTCCGCTGCTTGTGCCTCAAGCTCGGCGACCTCGGTGGCATATGTTTCCAGTCGATCCTCCAGGTCGTTCAGATTGTCCTGGATCGTGTTCAACTCCTTCGTTAGTCGGTTCAGTTCAGCCCGCTTGGCTCGTAAGGTGGCAGAAACACTAGCTTCGGTCTCGACCTCGTCCGATTCCAGGGCTTCAAGCTGAGGTTTGAGACTGGCATTGAGTCTGACCTCCAGATCTGCTTTTCGGGTCTCGATTTCTGCTCTTGACGCCGAAAGATCGTTGTACTCGCGCCTGAGACTCTGTATCGTTGTCGAAAGACTTTCGAGTTGCGCCTCTTCAGCTGCTGTCAGGGCTTTCTTAAAGTCCGACCCCAACTCAGCCTCGTAGGCTTTCTGCTGATCAGTCAGGATTTTGACGTTGGCAGCAATGGCTGCTTCTTGTTTCTGCTTCAACTCCAGATCGTCTCTCGTGCGTTGGAGTAAGTCCATCTTGTTCCTGATTTCCTGTCGGAGGAGTCTTTGATTGCCTTGGAACTGGTTCTTCCGTTGTTCGAGCTTCTGGACTTCGCCCATGGCTTTTGTGATGGTTTGATCCATCTTCTCAATCTTCTTCTTGACATCGTTGCTCTCGGCTTTGATGGCTTCGAACTTTTCTCGCGCGACGATTACTGCTTTGGTAGCCTTCAGTCGGGATGCACGCACGTCATGATAACCACCGGTCAAGGCCCCCTTCTTGTCAGATCGATCACCTTCAGGTGTCACGGCTGTCAAGCCATGAGTTCGGGCGTATTGAGCCGCGATACTGAGGTTCTGGGCAATGATCGCTTTGCCAAACACTTGTTGCACCGCTTTTTCGAACTTGGGTTCGTACTTGATGAGCGACATCATGGGCCTCGCATCCTGGGCGTTTGGAAAATTCGCATTCTTGGGTTTCAACCGATTCAGTGGCATGAAGGTTATACGCCCGGCTCGTTCTCGGTTCAGGATCTCCAGCACCTTGGTGGCGGTGTCATCGTTGTCCACAACATAGTGAAACAAAGAGTTGCCCGCGGTCACCTCCACCGCCGTATGGTGTTGGGGGACATCAATCAATTCGGCTAGAGTGCCATAGCATCCGTCGAGATTGTGTTGTTGTTTTATCCGCCGTACAGCCTCCAAACCGCGGCTGGTGTTGCCATCCATCATATGCGACAGACTTCGCTCAGCCCTCCGCAAGTCGTCTTGTGCCGTTGTGTATTCCGAGTCTAATTGTGCTTCTCGGCGCCACAGAAGTTTTCGTTCATCCATAAGGTTCTCTTTCCGCTCATTGGCCGCCCGAATTTCTTTATCAAGCGACTCATCCGACCCAGTCATTTGTTGTTGCAGACTTTCAATCTCCTTTTCGAGAGTGGCGATCAACTTCTGGTCTTCCTGGATCCCTTCCGTTGTCTGCATACGTGTGGCCTTGAAACGAGACAAGGATTCAAAGGCTTCACTAATCTGTGCCTGTAGCCAATTGTCGCGGTCCTTCTTCGACTTGAACCTTGCGCTCCTCCCTTGTTTTCCATAGATACGTTGCTGTGTAGCCACGGCTTCGTCTAGACGGTCCTTGACTGATTGCTCTTTCGTTCGCTCTGCTTCGAACTGCGGGATGATGGTGCTCAACTCCTTCTCGATCTCCCTTATTTGCGCTCGGACCTGCTTCAATTCTCGGTCATGAGTCTCTTTGGTACGTTGCGCCGTCGCCTGGCCAAGGGTCAAATCTCTCTCCTCCAATTCGACCTGCGCCCTTGCTTTGGCCTTCTCGCGCTTTTCGTCCTCCAACTGTATCTTTTCAAGCCTTGCCGCGTGGATGTGCTGGTTGAGTAATTGGATTTGCTGAGTGATTCTGGCCATCTCGTCCTCGACTTCGGCGTAGCGCTCACGATT
The DNA here is from genome assembly GCA_024611085.1 of Exophiala sp. LBMH1013. Lineage (NCBI taxonomy): Eukaryota > Fungi > Ascomycota > Eurotiomycetes > Chaetothyriales > Herpotrichiellaceae > Exophiala > Exophiala sp. LBMH1013. The sequence goes on along the minus strand of JAMFLB010000006.1, from coordinate 1,310,221 downwards.
CTCATCCGCATCGTCGATACCGCCAGCCCTTCTCTCCTCTAGTTCTGCCAGGGCCTTGTTGATTTCCTCTTGTTCACGCTGGAAAAGGGTATATTCCAAAGCGCGTTTCTCGCGGTCTTTCTCTTGGAAGTCCCGTAATTCTTCCTGTTCTTCTTCGAGTTCGGCAAGACGGTCATTGATCTGCTCAAAGGTCTGATCAATGGCCGCGAGTTTGTTGTTGGTATCATTCATGATTTTGAGCGACTCCTCTTTCTTGGCGACGAACTGTTGTGTCCCAGCCACGCTCTTCAACACATCCAACCGCTCCGAGTCTTTCATGTTGGTGAGCCGCGTAATACGACCTTGAGGTACGATGTAGTATGGGTTTGCGCGCGAGAAGCCCGCGTTCTCCAGTAATTGCATGACATCTTGCTTCGTGGCATTCTTCCGGTCAAGGGAGTACTCGTCCTTCTTGAGGCCAATGGTACGGCGCAGCACCAACTCATCGTTACCCGTAGGGAATCGACCATCTGAGTTGTCGAACACGATCTCGACATACGCGGACATCACTGCGGACCCCGTCCCTTCCTACTGATGGTCAATTGCTGTAGAATGTTATGCGCCAATGATACTGACGTGGATGAGTTGTTGTCTGTCCTCGCGGCCCATCTGTGAATAGGCATCACTAAGGACGAAGCGGATCGCGGCAAAGAAATTACTCTTCCCCGATCCATTGCGACCGACGATAACGTTGAGTTTGGGCGAGAAAGGGTTGACCACGGTCAGGTTTTTGTAGCTGCGGTTTTTGTAGGTTAACTACCGATCGAGCGTTACTGCAGGCGACGAACTTACCTTTTAAAGCCTTGTATGCTTATTTGTTTGATATGCATTTTGCGCGATATTCAGGCGATCGCTCGCCGAAGTTACCACGAAAGTGTGCGCATCAAATCATGCGAGTCGCGGAGGGCAGTGGTGGTTGTTGGCGGGCAGCGAGAGAGGCACGCGCATCGATCCATATTCTGCCCGAGACGCGCTCGCGTTCAATTACAGGCCTTGGCGGGGCTCATGGCACGTGATGGTTACATAATTTGACGGCATAAATATATAGAACTCCGCCCCCCCCCCGGGCACTAAACACGTACGGAAAACTCCGCTCCCACAGCCAGAAATTGACTTATACTATAATAATTTCCATGGCCAAAATTTGCCTTGAAACCAATCAAATTGCCTTGGTGGTCTAGTCGGTTATGACGTCGGTCTCATAACGTATTTATGATCCTGTGCAACACACGGGGGCTATCCGAAGGTCACGAGTTCGATTCTCGTCCGAGGCACATATGTAGCTTTTTTTGCCGCTTATTATGATGCCTGTTTTCTGTCATCTGAGATCCCTATCAATATAGAAATTTCCAAAAGTTTTATTAGCACAGTATGTGGAGGTGAGTTCGCAAAGCGCAAGTCATCCAGACTTTCCTATGCTACCTAGGTGGTAGAGAGGTAGGTCACCCGGCTTTTTTGTTTCAAGCAACAGGTGTCGAACTTCTCAGACCAGTCCGGCCGGTCAAGGCAGAATCGACATCATCTTTTATCGGATACACCAGCCCGAGACCATCTACAGCAGAAACCAAGCCACCGGTTCAAGTTCGCTGGAGCTCCGCACGTTGTTCTTGCTTTTAAAGCCGAGCCCGACACGGCAAATTCGGTGCGGCCATACTCGGGGCCGACGACTGAGATGGAATATCTGACTACGGTATCCATACGTAGTAGCCCACTATATGCCACGATCATGATGGTAAGGCTGGACTCGGGCCTTCATAGGCCAGTCGACCACTCTAAGGTACCTAGGTAGGCACCTACCTAGCTTGAGACCTTGAAAGCGATACGGTATAAATCCGCTATGATACTAACCAACACCATCGGCGAAAAGTCTTATGTCCTTATCCTATCATACCAGTCCTCCCTTCTCTTCAGGTAACGTGCAGGATATTAGTATGCAGGGTACTCTACCTAGACAGGCAAGTCATAGGCCCGACAGCAAAGACCGAAAGCCTTGAGGACGATTGCTCCGAGACCGGAGTTGAGGCAGGCGCCAGCCTCACAGGTACGGTAAGGTAACTCCGTAGCTGCACCGGAGGCTCCGCGGATAGGAGATCTAATCAGATAAAATAAGATGTCTGTCGAGAGGAGGTCTCCCCCCTTTTCCGTCTCTGCCTTGTCAATCGTGCCGTCCAAAATGCTCCAACGACTATATCTGATTCTCAAACTCATCGGTCTTGGTCTTTCCCTGGGCTATCAACACCTCGAACACAAATTGGCCGCTAGGATCCATCGTCTCACATACAAATCCGTAGACAGCCCCAAAAATGTCGTTGTCATTGGGGGATCGTTTGCTGGCTTCTTCCTCGCCAGGAGCCTTGCAGAATTGCTCCCCACGGGATGGAGAGTGATTATGATCGAGAAGAAATCACACTTCCATTTCACCTGGAACTTCCCCACGTATCTCCGTCGTTCCTGGCCACGACCACAAGGCCTTCGTGCCGTATCCGAGACAACTATCAACGGCTCCGGATGGCGTTTATTTGTTTCAGCAGGGCACGGTGGTCGAGATCGATCCGCAAAAGGTTGCATTGGAGGATGGATCGACCATTGAGTACGAATATCTAGCCATCGCGACTGGATCGCAGGCTAGATATCCCGCGAAGCTGGATGCCAACGAGAAGGCCAAATGCATCCAGTTCTTCCAGCAACAACAACGACAGATCGGAACTGCCCAGAACATCGTGGTCGTCGGCGGTGGTGCAGCCGGGGTCGAAGTCGCAGGGGACATCAAGACCAAATATCCATACAAGAATGTCACACTGGTCCACTCCCGCGATCATTTGCTCAACAACTTTGGCGACACGCTCCACGATACTGCGAAGAAGGCTTTGGCTGATATGGGTGTGAACCTGTACTTGGGTGATCGGGTCGTATCAAGAACAGCTTCTGAAGCTCCCGAGCATATCACTTTGCGTAGCGGAAAGGTTTTGGAGTGTGACCACGTGGTGAGCAAGACATGCTGACGGTGTCCTCCAGTAATTGTATACTGACAGTCATGGGCCCCAGATTCAATGCACAGGACAGTCAGCACAGTCGAGTCTTGTCAAGCAGTTTTCCCCAGCTTCCGTGGCTCCTTCGGGGGCAGTCCTCGTCGAAAAGACGCTGCAATTACAGAACGCCCCTTCTCCTAGAGTATTCGCACTCGGGGACGTTGTTGATCTACCCGGTCCAAAACTGGGTCGCGCCGCGTCCTTCCAAGGAATCCACGTGGCAGACAACATCGTGCGCTCGATTAAGCACAGACCATTGAAAGAATACAAGGCGAGCATGATAGACAGATCCATTGATTTGACCGTCGGACTGGTAAGTGACTCGCTTTTTATCATCGCCTGAGCAGCTAGGCTGACAAGTTCTTGTTGTGCAATAGGGAAAGAATGTTTTGTATATAGATGACTTTGGTAGGAGGGACATGACCATCCAACAGAAAACGGCCGAAGAACTGCACGCGGCTCGCGCTTGGGAAGTGATGGACATGAAGCCATATTACGATCCAGAAGAAGAGGTTGCCCAGAAGCTCGTTGCGTAGCACGCAGGTTGAGTTGTGAGGAGCCGGGAATTCCATGATCGGCATAACACTAGATGGATGATGGAGGACCGATGAGGCATTGGGAGGCTGTGACAGGTCTCAATGTTATGTAAGAAATCAAGCTGCCCTCGACCAGAACTGTGGTCTCATCTGTCCATGGTTGATGGGGTGGCGACAAGCATGGCGGCAAGCATGGCGACAAGCGACGCAGAATCCGTGGAGATGGCATTCACTCCTGCTTGACATGCCAGAGACGCAATAGGCGCGACCGGCACGCCTTGGATTGCATTGCTGTCGTCTAATCACAAGTTCGGCGCCGTCAATACCGCCGGTCGTAAGGAGATGCGATACTTGACGACTTCCGGGTCTTCGTACTCCGCCATCCACATTGGATCCATGGCGATTTCCCACTGCTTCATGCGACTGACCAGCTGGGCCTGCGGGTCCTCGAGGGCTTTGTACAATTGCAGGTCCGCTTCTTTCTTCTCAGGCGTTGCCGTGGCAAGCCACTGTTCCATCTTGTGCTCCTTCGCAACATCATCTATCTTCCATATCCCCAATGGGTCCTCGCTGTATCCGGCTCTTTGTATCAACCTCTTGTTTTCAATCGAGAATGCGTTGGTGAAACCCAACCATTTGTCTCGCCTCGACGTGGCCCATGTGTCGAGTAAGGTTTCTGGTGCTCTTCCTGTGATGACTGCAGCCAAAGCTCGACCCAAGGGTCCGGCGTCTAGAAGCCCGGTAGTCAAGCCTAGACCGCCGATGGGATTGTTACTCTAACACATCGGTCTGTCAATGTAGGCCCTTTGGATACTTCTAGATGATCACCTACATGCGCTGCATCTCCAGCTAGCAGTATCCTCCCCTTTCGGAATGTCTGTGCACATCGCTGATGAGGCTTGTACTTGTTCAACTGGACGAGCTCGTAGTCCACCGGCCAGGCAGGAAAGATGTGTTTGTAGTGCTCGTCAAGCTCTGCCCTTATTTCCTCATTCGTTAGACCTGCTCTGATTCCGAATGCACAACGCCAAAGTCCGGTATCATCGAGGACGGTTACAACAGCCCAGTGGACGGGATCCATGATGAAGTTTGCCGTTGTGAAGCCATGCTGGAAGAAATCGTATCGCAGATTGGTGGCGACGAAATCCTCTTTTGGCCACGAGAACCCTTCGAATGGAATCTTGGAGAGTTTGCGCACGCTGGAGCCAGCACCATCTGTCCCAACAAGCCAGTCGCAAATGTACCTTGTCTCCTCATTGGTGGTAGGGTCAATGGCAAGCAGCGTCACCAGGTTTTCGTCCGCATCCTGTTCTATCTCTACAACCTGCTGCTTGAACCTGACCTCCGAGTTGTACTTGGTGGTCAAGTGATGGAGGAGGATCTCAGCCAGTTTCGGCTGAGGACAGTTGATGCCAGCCGGGAAGATGCTGCCTCCTTCCCTTTTCTCGACATGGGCAACTCTCTGGCCCTTGACCCAGAACGAAAGCACATCATTGATGATTGATGCCTTCCTAACGTCTTCAAGGGTCCCAGTCTCAAGGAGTTCGGCTTGGGCACAAGGCTGGTACGACGCAGCACGGGGAGATTGGTCAACCTCATGGTATCTTTCAAGCACTAGAACAGGAACTCCGAGCCTTGCGAGGTTGGTGGCCGTCGTCAACCCTACTGGACCAGCTCCAACGACGATGACTTGGCGACGCTCCGTGACTGATGAGCCCATTTTCTGAATCACGATCTCCAAGAATGATGTGAGTTTAGCTATGCTGGTCAGTTACTCGTCTGGAAGTGAACAACAGACGAACCCAGAGTGATACCTCCATCTATACCCCATGAACCCCACAGCATCTTCCCCACCAAACTCCATGTCCTCATCAACAAGCATTGGACAGGGTGCATGTGCCGGTGAGTGTGTCGGATGAACCCCTACTCCACAGCTGGCCAGCAACCAACTGCTCGGCATGTGAGGAGACTCCCTTCTGTGTAGAAGTACCTCAAAACCCAGTCACCGGACAACTCAAGGGTCACGTTGTCGAAGATGTTCCGTCTGTAAAAGAGAAACACTGACCATGGGTGAATCCGAAGTCCAGGGAGAACGGTTCCTCGGCAACCAACATGACTGCCAATATGCGACAGATCCTCGAGTGAACAAAGAGCTTGCTGCCTCGCTGCAAGGTCAGCATGTTGTTATCGCTGGCGCCGGTCGCGGTATTGGCCGAGCCACGGCCGAGTTCTTTGCGTATACTGCTGCCAAATCACTGAGCCTGATGGCATTGGAGCTGGCAGAAGTTGATGAAACGGCCAAAATATGCAAGAGCATCAATCCAAACCTTTTGACGAAAACGGCTGCTTTTGATGTCAGAGACTATGACCAAGTGCAACGATTCATCAACGACGTCGATCATGATTTCGGCAAGGTCGATATCCTTTTCATGAACGCAGGTCGCCCGCCCCAGTGGTTACCGACTCATGAGTCCGACCCTCAGGTATGGTGGGACACTGTGGCCATATCACTTCAAGGAGCCTTCAACTTCAGTCGAGCTGTAGTTCCGCTCATGCGACGAGAGGAAGGCGGCAGGATTATCTTCACATCCAGCGCAGCTGCACATGTCAGTCAGGGCATGAGTAGCTATGCCATTGGGAAACTAGGCATGATTCGCCTGGCTGAGACTCTTCACAACGAAAACAAGGAGCATGGAATCAAGGCGTTTGCCATCCACCCTGGCGCGATCCGTACCCGATTCTTCACCGACTTCCGAGACGCTGCAGAAGGGAGGATCAATAATGGTAGCTACGTATCCGAAAAGCTTCCCGGCGAGGACAGGTCGGCGCAGACAGCGGTTGATTTTTTCCAGGGCACTCAATGGGACACACCGCAGCTACCTGCTGGCTTGGTGATAGCGCTGGCCAGTGGGCAGCTGGACTTCATGTCAGGCAGGTATGTGGACGCATCTAGGAAGATTGAGCAATATATTGAGGAGAAAGAGAGGATCCGGGAGAGGGATTTGCATCGAGTGAGGCTGGTCGTCGATACCGACTGGTTGATTCCGAAATGCAACGACTGAGAAAGCCTTCCGGGTTACCGTTAATGTAGGAAGCGGAGGCATGAAGTACGCACATAGGACAGAGCATGGCATCCAATTGAACAACTGCACGCGCGTCACTGATAAAGGCAAACACAGAGTGGGATGAGTGAGTGAGTTGTTGATCGCAACGCAGTCGCCGTAAGATGGAAGGCAGAAAAGAAGTTGCACAAGCGGGCTCAGGATCGACCGTATATTGAATCCACACTTGGCATATATTGTATGCGTAGTCCACAGTACACAGCGAGCTGATGACATAATATGCCCGGTCGTGACTCCAGCCAATAAAACTCTGCAGCGTCATATTCATTTGATCCAGCGAAACTTTTCCGTGGCGACGTCGACAACCTCACCGCCACCGCCATTTATATATCCGGCAAGACAACTATTGTGATAGACTCTCGGACAGATCTCGCAAGCATCGACTATGGCAGACGAAACATCCCAATCCGGAGGCATCGCAGATGGCCTGATTCCATCGCATCAATACGTACCAAATCGGGGATACTTGGCAGATGAGTCTAACACCCAGAGGCCTAATCATGGCAATCTTTCTCAAGAAGCAATGGACAAAGAGGCCGAGGATGAAGACTACTCGTCCTCTTCCCTCGACGACGAATTAGAAGACGACCAACTCTTTGACCCGGACTACTTGGCCTCATCGAACCCAGCAGATCTGACCAAGTCATACAACCGGGCAAAACGACTCAATCAAGTCCGTACAGACCCCAGCGTGCCAGCATGGCAATATCCCAAAGCCAATCCTCAGCGACCGCCGGAGCCGGTCTCCGAAGCCGCCCATCATAAGCTAGCCAAGCTCAATATATCAGATTACGACGAATACCAAAAGTCCGGGCGAGGCGACTCTGGCGACGAGCGGCACAAGGACAAAAGCGACAGAGCCACTACCGAGCAAGTCCTTGACCCCAAGACGCGACGGATTCTGTTTCAGATGATCAATTCCGGGATCGTGTCCGAGATCAACGGCACCATCTCTACCGGCAAAGAAGCGAACGTCTACCATGCCCTATGCGCTTCCGAGGACCCCAACACGCCTGACAGGCATGTGGCCGTCAAAGTATACAAGACGAGCATTCTCGTCTTCAAGGACCGGGAGAAGTACGTCACCGGTGAATTCAGGTTTCGGAAAGGCTTCAACAAAGGCGATAACCGGTCGATGGTGAAACTGTGGGCGGAGAAAGAGATGCGGAATCTCAAGCGTATCCATGCTGCTGAAATTCCCTCACCCGACCCACTTTACCTGAAGCGCCATGTTCTGGCGATGACTTTTATCGGCGACAGTAAGGGCAAAGCTGCGCCTCGATTGAAGGACGTCGAGTTTGCAGACGAAGATCCCGTCGCGAGATGGCGCAACGTGTATATTGAGCTAGTTGCGTATATGCGCATGATGCTGCATAAATGTAAGCTCGTGCATGCCGACTTGAGCGAGTACAATATTCTCTGGCACAAGGACCGGCCATACATTATCGACGTCAGCCAGAGCGTGGAGGCCGACCATCCGAGAAGTCTGGATTTCTTACGCATGGACATCAAGAATGTGAACGACTTCTTTAAGAGACAGGGTGTTGCTGTTATTTCGGATCAGAAAGTGTTTCGCTTCATCACGAGACAGACCGATGAAGCGGACGAGCCTCTTGACCAGTTGCGCGCACAGTTGGAGAGGATACTGGCCGAAAGGACGGATGAGGAAGAAGACGAGGTGGCGACCGAGGTCTTCCGCAAGCAATATATCCCACAGACGTTAGATGAAGTTTACGACGCGGAGCTCGATGCAGAGAATCTGAAAGTGACTGGGCGGGACGCGCTGGTATACAAAGACCTCCTGGCGCCGCTGAAGGATGAAAAACCCGCACACACGCCGGCGTCAACTGGGACGGCGCATCCGACGACAAGTCAGGACCAAGAACAGCATGATGAGGTCGACGTCGACGTAGATGAAGGCGTGCCCCTGCCGCAGGATGATGCCAGCGCTTCGAAAGACGCGTCGGGCGACGATGCGAATGGTGACTCTGATGGCGAGGACGATGGTTTTTCAACCGACAGCAATCCACCTCGTGGAAAACGGTTCCAGGACAAAGACGAGAAACGGGAACATAAGCGTAAAGTCAAGGAAGAGAAGCGCGAGAAGCGAGCGACAAAGATGCCGAAGAATGTCAAGAAGAATCTGGTCAAGAATTCAAGTCGGACGAAGCGTTAGATGAGCATGAATGGGACAGATACCGTATCGCGAGCATGGCGTGGACCTTGGGATAGATTTATGTACCCGAATCAGCATCGAGCCCGGCAATGATTGGCAGGAGAGGACTACTAGAAAGTAGTATAGTCGCTCAACGTGGGTCTACGATGCCTTGCATAATGGCATATGCGTGGCTGCGATAGCTGATGTACTTGCAAGGCTGTACCACGTTCAGCTCGGCACCTACTTCGCCATCGTCTACTGCAGCATCATCTGTTTTCCAGGTCAGGAAGATACAGAGCCACTACGCTCTCTGGGCCAAAACGCATTCTAATGATTATAGATCCTGAATAATTCCATCGTAAATCACCTCCCGCCCTTCAATCGTCTCAAAGCATTCTCGACCGTCTTCCTCGGCAAATCTGGCACACTAGCCACGATCCCTTCCTCGTCCGCCTCTGCCCTCGTGATGGCATATCTGGCTGGGAGCGCATTGACTCCGTCCCATATATCGCTGGGAAGATATTCTCCCAGATCATTCTTGAAATCTAATCTCAACCGACGGTCCTGTTCGTAGAGTTGCTCCAGTTGATTGTGAGCGTCGGCGACGATGCGCTCCATCTGCTTCTTGACAGTTCGGCGGCGAGCGACTTCGACAATCAACCCGTCGTAGGCATGCAGAAAGTTGGCGTAGTAGTCGCACAGTTCTTCCATGCCGCCGATCCCGTCTTCGATTTTGGCTTTTTCCTCGTTCCATCGCGCGGAATGTCGTGTCATCTCAGCCACATACCCCGACAAGCGGCCGGAGATTTTGTCAAGCAGCTTGAACGCGGTGGTAACGTCCGCATACGCGTTCTCCTGCCGGTCTCGCCATTGCGCGATCTTGTCAAGGCGCGCTTCCATTTCGGCATGCCGGTCCTGGATCTCCATGACCACCTCGTCCACCTCGGCGGCGTCGTTCTCAAGCACTTGTAGCATCTCAAGACGTTCTTCTTCGTTCATCGGTTGTGCTGGCGCTTGAAGCTCGTCCATGCCCATACCGACGGCCTCAGGGAGGTCTTCAGTGTCGGCGGCCTTCATGGTTTGGACTACGGCTTCGCCGCCGCCTTCAGTATGTTTGATTGCTGTGACGCAGAGGTCGAAGTGTCTGACCAGACTTTCCAGCCCTTGAGCCATTTCCCGCGCATGATTTTCCAACAAGGGGAGGATATCAGGTATAGAAGGTTGTTGGAGGTCACTCTCGGTCTCGGATGTTTCCACTCTGTTGTTGAGCACTTCGTTTATAGACTGCAGATCTTCCTCGAGGGTCTGAATCGACTGGTTCATTTCATGCTGCGAACTTTGCACATTGTCTATCGCCACTTCCATCGCCTGTCGAATATTTTCGACGCCCGTATCGTCGACAAAGTCGTGCAGAGTTTCTTTGCCATCTCCATCCTGAGATTCAGGGGTCGTCGATTTGAAGGCCTCTTCAATCCTTGTCTGCCGCAGCAAATCAATTGCCTCGAGGAGTCTTGCGCCCGTCTCGTCCAACTCTTTGATAACAGCCTGAAATTCCTGTTGGACTCCTTGCGCCGCTGCTTCCAACTCGAATTGTATCGTACGTAACAGTTTCAGCTGAGAGGTCAAGGAACGGCGGAGGTAGGTTGTTTTTGCTAGGAGGGCTGTGGTCGACTCGACGGACGCACGTGCCTCTGAAAGGATCGTTGTGGCGCGATGGACGAGATGTATGCTCCCCAAGGAGCGCTTCGAAGCTACCAGGTATGAGACCAGTGTCTCGACTGAAGAAGGAGGACTAGTGACATGCAGGGATTGCGAAGGAGAAGATCGAGCGGAAGGCTGCTGCGCATGGTATGGAGATTGCGCCATGGCGGAGACTGGTGAGGAAGTATAGAAAGCTGTGATCGTGTCGCGGTTTCAGTCACGCAGGCTGCGTCAGCTCATTGTTAGACCATCTTCTCTGATACTGACGACAGCTGAGAACATCGCAATGATTGGAAGGACAATCTGTTCATGAGGCCAGAAACGGTCAGCCTTGTGTGGACATCAATACCTAGTGCCCTCCTAATGTCACAATTTCGATCCACCCCGACGCGGGGTTGCAATCATCAGCCGGAGTGAGCGGGCTGTAAGGGCTTGGGATACACAAGGAGATGAATGTCTCGGCGATAAGAATGGAGGTTGGACGCAGGAACCAGGATGACGGCGCCGATGATACCAATAGCAGGTTGATGTCTGTACCAGGTTCGGTAAGGTACTTCAGTTGGTCGTTGGTGTTTGGCACGAAATGATTCAAGAGATGATGGAAATGGCATCATTTCGCACGCCATCACGCAAGACTGAGTTCCACTGGGCGGAGTAAGGACTTAAAGCACCGCCGGACGACTTAACAAATTAATGGTAGACCGGCTTCGGGAGACACCGGGTCTAAAAGTTGTCTATTACTCTATCAGCCAACCATAACTCGAGCCTCAGCCAGTGCTCCAACAAATAGGCTCTCTAAGCGAGACGGAATTATCGGATTGTCACTCTTAGTGGCATTCCTTCCTCTCCACTGGTTCCCCTCTGGCGGTCTGACACATTCTCTCTATTCCTCTTCATCTTCTCACTCTCTTCCCAATTTTGCCATCTTGCGCCATACCATCGCCTCTCTGACTCCTCGTCTGGTCTGCTGCTGTTCACCCTTTTCCAAGCTTTCCTGGCCGTATTTCTTTCAGGACCTCAGCTGAGCTCTTGCGCTCCTCCTCTGCACCACAACATCGCTCAATTTCTATTTCTGCTCGCAATATAACCCAGAAATATCGTCGAGACCGCAATCCCGACAACCGACAGCCGACAGCCGAACAGAAGCATCACCCCACAGTTCAGACCAAGAGATGTAAAACTTCTTCTTTCTCGCTTGATGAACCTCAGCATGCCGCTTGATCTGCAAGAGAAACATCAAAGAGAGGATATGGCAGAAATAGACTGGGAAGAGCCAGCTCGAAAGAGGTTACGACCCAATCCACAAGAAGAAGAGGAGGATCACCGCGAACAATCGCTACATACCCAACACCTTTCCGATCCCTCCAAGGACAAAAGCATCACAATCGCCTCAACCGCGAAGCACGCCCGTGAGACAGTAGCGCCATTCCTGGCCAGACACATTCCTTCTCAGTACGCTCCCTTGGGCAAGCCGGGCCAGCCCACCGGCACCTTTGAAGAGACGAAAGACACCAATTCGAAGTTCTGCTACCGCCACAGACCTGACTTGTTGTGTCGTCGGCAAGCAGACGAGCCATCAATGGACAAACTACAAAAAGGGTTGGAAGCCCTGTCACAGGAAGACCGGCAAGGCATCGTCCAGGTCTGGTCCCTGTTCTCGGCGGCTCCCTCCAAACACCGCAACCTCATGCTCCAAGGCATCCTCGCGCAATGCTGCTTTCCCCAACTTTCGTTTCTGTCAGCAAATGTTCGGGAGCTTATCCGAATCGACTTCATCTCGGCACTCCCACCGGAGGTCGCGTTTCGCATCCTCTGCTTTTTGGACACAACCTCGCTGTGCAAGGCTGCACAAGTTTCGCGAAGGTGGAGACAGCTTGCGGACGACGATGTTGTCTGGCACCGAATGTGCGAGCAACACATTGACCGCAAGTGTACCAAGTGCGGATGGGGTCTGCCACTGCTCGAAAGAAAGATGTTGCGTGCTTCCAAACGACAAATCGAACTTCGAGCCGCCGGCAACCTGGCCCTTGACGCCAACCCACCACAGGCGGTTGACGCCGAAACGAACGGCACCGCCCCCTCTGAAAAGGATAGTCTGCATGAACACTCTGATGTTGAGAAGTCTTCGGATGGACGATTGTCTCCAGTCGCTTGCAGGAGAGCAGCATCTGCCACTGGTGACAGTGAATCTAGCAGGAAGACACGCCCTTGGAAAGACGTGTACAAAGACCGATTCAAGGTCGGCACGAATTGGAAATACGGCCGATGCAGCGTCCAAATCCTTCGAGGTCACACCAATGGAGTCATGTCGCTACAATTTGTCGACAACATCCTAGCGACCGGCTCGTACGACGCGACCATCAAGATCTGGAATCTTGATACTGGTGAAGAGCTCCGAACACTGAAAGGCCACGCTATGGGCATACGCTGCCTACAATTCGACGACAACAAGCTGATCAGTGGCAGTCTGGACAAGACGCTCAAGGTGTGGAACTGGAGAACAGGAGAATGCATTGCGACGTACAATGGCCACACCGAAGGCGTCATTGCTCTCCACTTTGACTCGAGCATTCTAGTCTCCGGGTCCATCGACCACACTGCCCGAGTCTGGAACTTCCAGGACCGATCAGTCTTCACCCTTCGCGGACACACGGACTGGGTCAACTCGGTCAAAATCGATACAGCGTCTCGCACCATCTTCACCGCATCTGACGACTGCACTGTCAAGCTGTGGGACCTGGACACCAAGAAATGCATCCACACTTTCGAGGGCCATGTCGGCCAAGTGCAGCAGGTCTTACCACTTCCCGCCGAGTTCGAGGCCGACGAGGAAGAAGACCAAGAAGAATCCGATCCAGGCAGTCCCAATAGTCATTTGACTGTGGACTCTGAGAACGGCGGCTTTCCCACGTCCTTCCATACCGACCATGCCGGTCTGTTCTGTTCGCAACCAGACCGCCCCCAACCGCCACGATATATGCTCACTTCTGCCCTCGACTCGACCATTCGGTTGTGGGACGTCCATTCGGGCCGATGTATCAGGAAGTTCTTTGGGCATGTCGAAGGTGTCTGGGCCATCGCAGCCGATACTTTACGTCTCGTCTCCGGCGCCGAAGATCGCATGGTCAAAGTCTGGGATCCCCGATCCGGTAAATGCGAACGTACCTTCACCGGTCACGCCGGCCCTGTCACTTGTATCGGCTTGAGTGATAGTCGAATGTGCAGTGGTGGTGAAGACGGTGAGGTTCGTGTCTACAATTTCACCGCCTGATTGTTTTTGTTTGCTGCTTTGTTTTCCTGCTTCTATTGTTGCCACTTTCGAGGCTTGTAGCTTGGGTGGTGGCTATTCGGTTTCTCGGGTTCCTTGTTCAACATTCAAAGAAAGCTGTTCAAGGATTGGAGTTGTATTGCGGGTGCGGTTGTTTGAAAGCGTGGCGCCGGGTGTTTCTTTGGCACATCCCTTCTGTCTAGGGCAGGTCACTCATTGGTTGTGATTGTATGGAGGGCCTTTGTGTTCTGGCCCTCGGTGTCTGGTGCAGCCGCTGGTTCACGAAGATCTTTCCAAGGTGTCATGGCTGGTTCCAAGTGTTCAAGTACCTACCTATCTTGGTGTTGACGTCGGTGTTCTCTTGGGTGGTTCGTTGCCTCAGCTTCTTGGGTATCAGTCGCAGTTTCTTTTGAGGTAGACAAAATGCCATCACATCAACAGATGTCTATTCTGATCTGACAAGAAATACACATAAACATAAGAGAATACTATCGTGACATTTCACATTCCCTGTCTATCTTAGATACCCTGTGGTATTCATATGTACGTTACGTACCGAGTGGGAGACATTTTCCTTCTTGAACAGGTAGTGTTTCATCTCGACCTTATATCGTCATCATCCATATTCATGACGGGAGGTAATCATCTATCCAGCACAACATATACGTAGTCCACCCGGCGCCGCATGAACACGTACAACGCCCGTAACAACTCAGAGCCAGAGCCAGACCCAGACCCAAACTCAGACCCAGACATGACCCATTACGCTACATGCCCACCTGCATGTCCAAATCATACACCGGTGATACGTCTCACACTCCGCCTCCCCTCCCTCACCAGTAACCTGGACTTTCCCTTCCTGTTCCAGAGCGCGCAGCGCATCCTGGACCTCGGAGCCATCAATCTCGACCGAACTGCCCTCGGCCACCCGGCGATACAAGTCGGCATACCTGACGGCATTGCCCGATCTGACAGCATTATCTTCATCGATCACGGCCAGCACGGCGCGCTTCAGATCTTCTTTTTCGCCGCCTGTCACTGGCACTGCCGCCTTCCGACAACAGGCCCATATCGATAAGTCCGGTGCGCGAGTCTGTCGCGGAGGCCTTGATGGCGGATTTGATGAGACGCACAGCCTCGGCGACATCGGCTTCCGTAACTGTTGGAGACAGACGCATTTTGGCATGCGCCTCACTAAGGCGGATCATGGATTCGAGCTGCCGTGTTGTCGCAGTGATGCGGCGGTCGGACGCTTGGATTGACGAGCCGAGCGAGCGCATGGCGACATATGCTTCCGTCAGGGCCGATGCTGCTGCTGGAGTCAAGACGGGATGGATGTTGGAGCGAGCATATGAGATGTAAGCTGTCAGAAACTCGACGGGCTACATCACTTGTTAGTACACGGACAGCTTGAACTAAAACGGGAAGACAATCTCACCAAGATTTCTTCACGGGATGCATTCTCCGGGGTGTCTTCGAGGTACATGCCCACCAAATGTTTCGCGAGACGTCGGTCATTGACTTCGTCGATCCGGTCCAGCACAAGGTAGACCAGGTCAAATCGCGATAAAAGTGTCGGAGGGAGATCGATGTTCTGCGGCACAGGTAGGTTGGGGTTGTATTTGCTCCCAATGGGATTCGCGGAAGCAAGGATACTTGTTCGGGCGTTCAAGGTGGTGATGATGCCTGCTTTGGCGATTGAGACCGTCTGCTGTTCCATAACTTCATGCAGAACGGAACGAGTGGATTCATTCATCTTGTCGAACTCGTCAATGCAGCACACACCGCCGTCCGAGAGGACCAATGCGCCAGACTCGAGCACGAGTTGTTTCGACTCCGGATCACGAGTCACGTACGCAGTGAGACCGACCGCCGAGGACCCCTTGCCTGACGTGTACACACCTCTGGGTGCAATCTTATGGACATATTGCAAGAGTTGAGACTTGGACGTGGACGGATCACCACAGAGTAAGACGTTGATGTCGCCCCTGTACTTGGGACTACCGCCTTTCTGAAACGACTTGTTTGTCCCACCAAAGAGTTGCAGGAGAATGCCCTTCTTGACATCGTCAAGCTCGTAGATACTCGGTGCCAGACTTCTTGATAGAAGTTCGTAGATGTCATCACGAGCTGCAGTCTCTTTGATTTTGGCTTCTTCCTCCGCCGAGACCTTTCTGGTCTGTTCGACATCGCCAGCGACTTGTTCAGACAGTTCTTGCTCAATGGTGGAGGGGTCGATGCCCATCTTTCGTTTGTCGATTTTCTGAACGTGTAGCACGTCGACATATGTCTTGAAGAGAGACTTGATGGTGCGTTGGCGGGGATTGACACGGACGGGATTGCTTCTAAAAATCCCGGTCACTTCAACCCGGTCTCCGGCCTTGCACACATCGACAAGCTCGTCATATACACAGAGGGATACGCTATGAGGCGTCTGCCCGTCCGGCACAGAGTCTGGCATTTCTTGAAGCTTGATGACCTGCTTGTCCGCAAAGACGCATCGGTTGTGGACAATCTGCATGCTGTCTTTGGATTTGCAGGCCGTGCGTGGACATTCTGTTGGTTCTGCAATTTTCCCACGGTCGATCGACACATACGTCGTATGATTGCAGACTGCACATTTGAAGAAGGCTTCCTTCATATCTGGAATGACAGGTGTAGCTCGAATGACCATGCCTTTCACGGCGATAAGCTTGTCAATGTCCTTTGGGTCAAGGTCTCGCATATTGACTGCTTGATCCAGTCCAAATGGCAAGATCTTCCAAGGGCGAATCTCAGCCTCTTCAACAAGGTCGGGAAGTTCATCGGCCGCTGGAGCCGGAGTAGCGACGGGGGTTGCTGCACTTCCCAGATCAGAAGAGGGTAATGGAGGCACTGAGCTACCATTTCGTGCTCGTGAAGGGGCCGCGGCATGGTGAGATCGTTGCAGTTCCTGCATTTCCTTTTGCGCCAATTCCACCATCACCTCTTTGACCGTCTGATCCATCAGTGGGATGATTTCTTGGGGATACGCTTGCAGCTGATGCCACAGTTTCAAGGTCGGAGGGTACGCCTTTAGGTTGCGCGCATCCAGGTTGAGCCCGTGAATACCGAGCTTGCGCATGTTTTGCAACATTTCGAGGTATTCCTTTTCGTCAGCGGCAGGCCCTAACCCTCGTGTCTCCTCCTCAGTTGCCCCATCAGCCCACATGCGGTACTTCTTGGTAAAGTTATAGAGAAAGTTCTTAAACGACGACATGGAGTCCTGAATGGAGATGTTCGTCCCCCAGATGACTCTAGTGGAGTCACCTCCCATGGCATCCGCCTCTGATGTATCGGGATTGAGGTTGGAGAAGGTTGCCTCAGACGGCGGGTCTTGCGCATCTCTGACTGGCATGCCATCCTCGCCAACATAGATACGACGTCTCTGGGCGGGTGAGGAAGCAAATGCATCGGAATGAATGTCACCTCTGCGAGTGGAAATGCGAGGATGGCGGTCCTGACGAACAAACAGACCACTACTGCTGCTTGGGATATCAGATTGGACGCGACCGGACGTTCTCATGGGGCTCGAGCTCGGGTCATATCTGACAGGGGATGAGTCTGCGGTCATTAGTAAGGATAGTTTTCGCATGATTTACGAGAGGACTATCAAACCTGCAGGAGGCCGAGCAGAAGCTCGAGGGGTAGTTTCGCGGTCCCCAGCATTTGAAGATTGTCTCGGAGGTGAACTGATGATCAGCCCGTCGCTTGCTGGCTGAGATGGAGGTGCGGGCGTCGATCGAATAGGCGACGATTGGAAAAACAATGGTGATGAAGAGGGCACTGCGGCACCTCCATTCGGCGCTTGCCTTGAACTTCGAGGAGTTGCTTGTGACTGTCGAGCGGGTGTGGAGGACTGCGAGTTACGTGAGGAATGACCTCGACGACGCGAGGAGGGTGTCGACGACATTGTTCTGGTCGTGGTCGTGGGCGAAAGGGACTGTGGTCAAGATGGATTGTCGAGATATTGATTCTTGAATAAGGAGAAACGAGGGGAGAAAGGAGAACTTTCACGACCGACGCGTCTCAACGCGCCTCACGCGTCCGACCATGGACCGCGTAAAGTGGTTTCTTGGCAACTAAATCTGTCTTGAGGTCACGTGCAACTCTGCCTCTTTCTCACCGTCGCTGTCACAACTTCGAGGCCGCGAACCGCGAACACTTGTTCTTCTCCTATCAGTTTGCTGCCTACAGCCTACCCTGTTGATGCTGCACCTCCTACACAGATGCTATCTGCCTCGAGTGGTAAGTGCTTCATGATACGATGTTAAACATAGCTATGAGCACATGTCTCATGGCAGCTTGTATCTGATGCATGCCTCTTACAGCACTGGTGGCTCTGACAGCGCTCACCATAGGACATACATGGTCAACACGACCGAGGAAAGCTGCATTGTGCCAAAGCTGGATTGTGGCGTCAATCGGGACTTCGGTATCTCTACGGAAGCTCATGCCGTATCCGTAACAGATAATTCGGGATCTATACTTGCATTCAGCGACGGACAGTGAAACACTCGAAGTCGCAGTATCGGAAGATGACCGCCAATTGTTCGGACATCCTAATGGATCGAACTGCAGATTTGATATCTGTTTCGTCGGACCTTCTTGGCAGTGCACATAGACTGAAGGCGGTGATGGACTTGTGGGAGGTCCGAACAGTTGAACGTTCCCTCGGGGCAGTATATCACAGTATTAGACGATTTCCCAATCATGACTTACTGACATTCGAAAGCGAGAACCACAGACTGGCCTGTATTGGCTCTGGCAGCGGGTGTCCCTGTTGTGAAGGTTGTTTGACGACACATTGATCGTCGGACCATACAGTAGCAATGGGAGATGCCAGAAGTGTTCAAGCACGACAAGAGCCCATGTAGCGCAAGACGCGGAAGTAGATGGTCTGGCGTCTTGACCGCAAAGAACCAAGGCACAAATCGAAGAACGCAGTTAGTACGTAGTCATTTAGCAGTCCCTTGTAGTTCGGTGAGCAGCTGATGTCTCCCGCGCCTCTTCATAATCTCTGAAATGCAAGCACTTGTGGCAAGAAGCCATCGGACTGGAGCGTAAGGTTGGCATAGGAGGATCACACCTTCATCAAGAGCGGTCTGGCCACAACTGCGGACGAGGTGAGCGGTGTGGCCTGGACACATTGACAGGTCCGGCGGCATCCACGTTTGCGTCTCCAGTTTCGTGTCCACTTGACCCTGCGTTCTGCTGCTCTGGGGAAATTGAGAGATGTACTCGAATCTTCCATCTTCTTACAGTGTTCACAGCGTGCCTGATTCCTTTGCACTCATGAACACAGGTAGTAGCTCTTCCTACGCCTTGTCCTTTTTCATTGCTGAAATATATGTTGCTGGGCTGGCGGAGGCAACAGAGCCGTGCTGTCGGGTGAGGCATGTTCGGACTATAAGACACTGTCGGGCATTCCAAGGTAAACGTCGGACCGAACGTTGCGATGGGACTCAATCTGCCGAGATGAGTGGCCGAGGTTGAGGAGTCAGCTTCATCAAGAGGCTCGTGAAGCTGAGAATAGCGAAACTGTGGATAACAAACGGAGGAGAGATGGCCTCTTGGTTGATCACGCGGGCAGTGAGTGGAAAAGGCGGAGGAGAGAAAACGGAGAACAGATGCGGGTAGAGGTTGGAGGATTGGCTGCAAGTGTCTACAGGTGGACTCTAGGCGGCAGTAAGTATCTCCAGGTACTGTCCGGGCATAGTTTCGGGGCAGTGGTACTTTGAAGTGACTTGTATCTCATAGGCTGTTTAGGCTGCGGACGGTGCCTAATGGAGCCTGACTGGGGTTCCCTCCACCTACGGAAATAAGCGATACGGGTGGAATTCCAGATCGTCAGGCACCGGGAAGCACACCTCGGCTCTGAGATTGATGGTGATTTGTTCGTTCTACGAATATGCAGTGGGAATAATGGTATATTAGTACTAGTAGGAGCCGGCCAAAAGCATTTAATTTACTTTTGGGTCACGCGGAGTCCGTCTGCAGAGAGTTGTTGCTAGTACCTGGTAGAAAGCAGCTGGAGAAGGCAGTTTTAATATAGGTACAGTACATACGGTGTGTGGTACAAAAGAATGCTACAAGTCAGGCTGCGCCCCGAATCACATCCATCCATCTCGCCCTCTCTCACCGCGCAGTCTCAATTTACCACACCACCACCACACCATCGCAGCAAAGCACCCAATCTCAGACACCCCTTTCCTCTGCATGCTTGTGAGTCGTCCCATTCCTTGTCTTGTCCTTTCCCATGCGGCTGGGTAGCAAGGGGCTGACATCTGATCAAGAATTGGCTCCTTTATCTCATACAGACCCTGTTCAGCCCTGTTCAGCCATCAACCATGTCAACTCGGCTGGCTTCGACCCAACCCTGAGCATTCCTCATTCCACCGGCCACATTGGGCACTAGCACTCAGTTTCAGCCCCTGTGCCTGGAGCCAGCGCAGAACGTGAACAGCCGGTGTGCGATGTGTCAGATCCAGGGCGCCAGCTTCGTCCAGCATCCCCCTTTGAAGACACATCCCAGGGTCCTCAATCCAGACTAACGGCCTTATTCTGGGCTTCCCCGGCCACTGACAGGTCCATCAAATGTATCGGACCCTTCAGCGACCATCCTCCCATCCGATCCGATCCTCCATCAGGCATTGCCATCTCTGGGGACTTCTGGCTTTGCTGGCATCTGCCAACTGGTGCACAGGGGTCTCTGAGCGCTTCAGCCTTCAACCCTTGCAGGGATGGCGAGGTCCATGCCAGAGAAGAGGGCAGCGACTCGCAGCCCTGAGTATTCTACATCATGCACGCAAAACCCACGACCCCCTTAACACAGACCTGCGACCCTCCTCTTTTTCAACTCTTCTCACCTCTTGACTTCTTGTGTGCGCGCGCATACTTTTTCCCTACTATGCACTGAGACTCATATCCTGCTGCAGAAGAAGGCATCCAGTCCGGTCCGATAATAGAAAGGCAGACCGCGCGTCGGAAATTTGCAGTATTGCGCCGCCTTGTTTCGCCCGGCCTTTCAGGAGATCATATAACAACAGCTTAGACAGCCGCGTCAAGCTATGAATGGTGCGCTCCAAAGCTGTCGCATACCTACGCAGCGCTTGACCATATTACTCAACTATGGCGACTTGCAACTCGATCTATACGACAACTCTCATGAGCAACCGGATCTATCTTCCCCTCATAAGCTTGGGTGAGGTAAGGCCCGCATCGCTCCGTACCGCAACTTTCCTCAATCGGGTCGTCTGCGACATGTACGGTCTACCCACGAACCATGCAATCAGCACAACACGGACGACCACATAGCAGAGGTCGAACGGATACTACGATGCGCGCATGATGAGCAAGGACATGGCGTCGTCTTCGATCACCTCCTTGACTTCTCTCAGCACCATAATCTGCTCCTCCTCGCCGGCGCAACCAACACCTTTACGGGAATTCTCATAGCCGATCCCGAGTCAGTATTGCACCATCACCGTCCGAGGCTACAAACTATCCACGAGATGAAATGGCCGGGTAGCCGCCCATACGGTGCATCTCGCCTCGGCCATACAAGAGATGTACTAGGGCTTATATCCAAGCAGCTGGGCAAACTCGTCTCTCATCACGAATGATGTGTGCTGGTATCGGTGTTTAACATCGAGGATTCCAATTCTCCCACCGCCGCCATGTAACAAGTATTGACTGCGTGTGTTGTCAATCCGCTGCTACATCTGTCCCTGTTGGCATCATCCATATTTCCCTTGGCGAATCAGACTGGGGGTTTGACCAGAGCGCACGGTATTTATGACCAGATGCAAGGCTGGGAATAGGCGGGATGGCAGATGATTCTTCATCTGACTCGACAACCTTCGGCAATGCAGATCCACCAATATCTTTGCGCCCAATTCAGCACTCTGGCAGGCTCCGGCAGGGAAAGCGGAAGGGAAAAGCGCAACGCGTCTATCATCAGTCTTCAATTGCTATCTATGTACTCGTCTCATTGCATGACTGACGCACCGACGGAATAATGTACGGTGGAGAAGAATAGGAGTGTCAACTTCTTGAGGACCTGTTCAATCCCAGACTTCACAACTTTGACCCTCGCACTCGGCCAGAGCTCGAACTTTCATACATGTCGGAACCAAAGCCGGCCCACCATCTTGATCCGTGCCAAAGGACCGAGTCCTTCCGGCTGTGCTTGGATCAATCGACGCAATAAAACCCTCATCCAGTGCTCAGATGAGCATTTGTCGCCAAATAATGCCGCTGGAAGTCTGAGCCGGAAAGCCAGGCCATTGGAATGCCATGATCGACATCCCTGCCAGGCCACCATGCCGCCGAACAGACGAACTGGGGGACCAGCACGGATCTTCGAACTTCTGACAAGAGAATCCACGGCCCCAAACCGCAACAAAATGATTCGTCTTCAGATCCCCATTCCTCGCAAAACCCAAAGGTACAAGAAACCCTCATCCCGTCAAAAACTTTTTCTCTTGGTCCTGCTTGCATAACACCTCCATCTAGGGTCGTGGCTCGCATCCCGTCATAAACAACCATTTGAAGTCATTCTTCCGGGATCTGCGTTGTCCGTGCCACCCATACATGGGGAGGACGGCCAAATGACCGCCCCCCGAAAAGAAAAGAGCCATGTCTATTAACAATATGTTAGGAAAAAAACACCAACCCCTTCAAAAACGCCGTCCGTGAGTGAGCCCTGAAAACCTGATAATGCTGCTGAACGTGGTTTGGGTGAGAGCAGACATGTCCGAACGCTGAGCGAAAGAACAGCAAACAAAACGACAACGATTTCAAACCACCTGCAATCAAAGATACCGACGGTTCGTTAAACAACGAAATGTCTCCTGTGTACCATCTTCCGGAGTGGTGCATTGGGGCATGGAGAGCAGTGTCGGAGTGTGAGACCATGCCAGTTTGATCTGCCAACATCGACAGTGAGGTTGCCCAGTCTGATGGTTCGACTTCGTACAGAAACAAAATGGATTATTAGCCTCGAATTGCGGTCGGCGTCGGCGCTTCGGACATTAGTGTGTGGGATGCGGATGAGTGATACGGGTATCCGAATGATGACGGCGACTGAGATCGAGACCCGAAATATGGACCTGACGTCTTGATCGAGTGAGAGGCCGGTGTCGGAGACATGCTTCGAGGTGGTGCTGGAGTGGATGAGCCCGAAGAATTCGTGGACCGAGGACTGCCGCCAGCACTCAGATCCGACGTGTCCACATAATCAGCAGCACCATCCACCATTCCCAAAGCAGTCTTCGTCAATGGTTCAGGCGACCTGACTGACCCAAACTGCAACAACAGTTAGCTCTTCAGTGTGTCTTGACTTCCTCGCCGGTTCCTCGGGCACCTACAAAGCAGTACTTGTCCACTAGTTCCTGGTAAGACTGAGAGGTGAGTGGTGGCTTTTCTGACACCAAGGCGGAGGGCTTGTATGTCATTGGTGCGGCAGAGGAAGTTCCATCTGCCGCTCCATTGACGCCAGCGTCAGGCCTGGGAGAAGCAATGGCTACGCTCTTCGCAGGAGTCGCGGCAGGAACTTCGTGGGAAGACTGCTTTGTATCTGTCCTCGAAGAAAAGCCAGATTGTTCACCCAAGGCTGCGTAGGCGATGTTCTTGGCGGCTGTCAGTGACGAGTTGAAGTCATATCTATTCCCAAAAGCATTGCCTCCGCCTTGTCGCCGGCGAGAAGTTGCATTTGGCACGAGCTCGGCCTTTGACTTTGGGCTTCTAAGCTTGAGCTTGGGTTCGCCCATCAGAAAGCCTGCAGACTGGCCAGAGCTTGAAAAGGCGTCGAATCCGGCTGAGAAATCATCAAACGAAGTGGGCAAAGACTTGGGACGACCAGAAGAGGTAGGTGGTGATGGTCGACTGCGGGGTAAGGCATTGACAGGCGGCGTACCCAGTCCGGTCATCCCGTCCTTACTTTGCGGTTGAGCCTTTGGCTTCTTGGCGAAGTCAACTTGGTAGTTGAAGCTGCCATTGTTGTCCCAGTAATCCTGACCATTGACCGTATAGCGAACACAGAAGAAGAGTGTCTTATTCTCCAGGTTTGCTTGATCCGCAAGTCTGATGGTGAAGCTGAACCGGTCAAGGCCGTCGTTGTTTTGCTTGCGGCGAACATCATTGTTATATTCGGCAACCACCTCAGACGTGGTCTTCCAATAGTCAAAGGTGAATCGAGCAACGACCAGTTTGTGGAACGCGAGATTTTGCACAGCAACAGTGCCGATTAGGTTCTTGTGGTCGGAGGACAGGAAGACTCGTTCCACGAATACAGGTTGTGACTTTCGTGCTTCCGACTCTGCAGGGAAGTTTGCCAGCCTCAGTTCCCACTCATATTGAGATCCGCGGGACCGTGCGGAGGACTCATCCGAACCAAAAGGAAACTCATTTTCACTTTCATAATTTTCGACGGGTGATGAACCCGCACTGACGGCCAAAGGTTTGTCGACTTGAAGAAAATGTCTGACATGCTCAAGATGTGAGTCGAAATGGACGGCCTTGGAGTAGGTGGGTGTGCCAGGCATGCTAGAGGGCCGCCGCCGAGAAGATGGTCGTAGAGCTGGGCGAACCAGTTCGCCAGACTTCTTCCTTACCATTGGAGGGCGATCGGCAGGAGGGCCATCGCTGTCACTGTCGTCAGGCTCCACGGGGATTTGGAGAGGAGGAGGTGTATGAACGGTCGGTGGCTCAAAGACGATGCTTGAATCGGTGGAAGATCGTGAATGTGAGATCTTCCGAGCCTCCTGCGACAGAGGAGGTCGCCGCGTCTCTGATCCTTGAGGCTGGGAAGGATCTTGCTCCCTTTCGGAAACAGCAGAGTCGTCTTTGGCGGTTGAAGAGGCGTTCTTGTTGCTCCGATTGGGCGACCCTTCCTTTCTTTGTTCTATGGACCTGATGGCTGCATGCAAAGCTTCTAAGTTCTCCAGTTCAAGGTCTCTTGATCGTCCTCGTGCCGGCTCTTCTTCATCGCTGGAGTTGTGGGAAGATTCGGGAGGGGACATGGTCATTCCTGCGGGTATCAACGCGTTGCTCACAGGCGGAGGTGACTTGCGTATGCTACCATGGGGGTCAAAGGTCCCGTTTTCTTGGAAAGCCTCGCCATTGTAGACCACGTCACTCTTGGTCTCGTTCAAAGAAGGACTTCGACGATGTCTGTTGAGATATGAGGATGAGGCGCTGGAACGAGGGAGGTTCGGTCGACCGGGTGATGTCGGCAGCTCCGGAGAGAGGAATTGTCCTTTGATGTAAGAATGAGACCGGCTCGGGGTGGGGCTGGGTTGTTTCGAAGCTGCAGGCGAGAGCTGAGCAGGAGGTGTGTAAGGCATTCGGTCAGTTGTGAGGTCAAAACACCCAAACCGGGAGCTGCAGGGTAGAGCACGCTACGAGGCTCATCAAGAGCAGCCCGAGGAAGGGCTGAAGACAGATTGTGGGGGAGAAGACAGTCTAATATAGAAGATCAAGGTCAGTGAGACGGTCAAACCATTGTGACAATAAAAATAAGGGCAGTGGTAGGAGCGTTGTAGGCGGAGAAACGGGTGTGGGATGCAATGTGAGGATGGAAAGTTGGCAGACTTTCGTCAGAGCGCGCAGCCACGTCCCATCCGCTACCAACGCCTTTTCCGGACTTTGAAATTGGACGGGTCTCTGCCTGGGCTAACAAGGATATCGGATAGGAAGGCACTTACAATTGACTTAAAGCAGGAGCGAGTTCAGATGGTGAGTGCTAACAAGGCTTCGAGAATAGAAGCTCGAGGTATGTCAAGCCGCCCGTCACTGTACGAATGCAGGAAATGAAATCACGCCACGGGACCAGAGATCAACCGTACAGCGTATGCTTCGATCCTTCTGCACAAAACGGTGACGGTGCGTGTGTAAAAGTCGTGAGGAACAAAGTGCAGTGATGACAATGCACTTGTTGCTGTCCTTCTCTTGGTTTCTTTGTCGAGTGTGAGGGATTTCCTGGCTGATCCGGGCTGTTCGCTTATCGGCGACCAACTCTGCAGACCAATGGACTCGGGGTGATATCCCAATTATCCTGCCTTTCAGGTATTCCAGCTCTTGTCTCTGGAATGTGGTGAGGCAGGCTGGCAGAGGCCTAGAGGATGGTTCAATTGGGAGAAGGGGTGGTTGAATGTCGAAGGTTGTAGAGGAAAAGGATGGATTTGGCGGATAGATAATGGGTGGGCAGAGGAAAAGCTGGCGTGCCGGGCGCCAAAGGTGTTGAGCAGTAGTCTCCAGCGACCCAGGGAAGCAACGCAGCTCCGGGATCTGCGGTGAACGGTGGGCGACTGAGGGATGCTGGGATGGGCGAGGGTAGGGATCGGGGACTGAGCGAAAGATGGCGAGGGCGTGGGTCGAGCGCAGGGCAGAGGCGAAGAGTTGGGTCGACCTGAAGCGAGCAGGGGGGGGTACAGGATGCTCTGGTAAGCTGCAGTATGCAGTAGTGCACCTGAGAAGTGGGCAAGGCGGTGGCGCAAGGATCAAGCGTCAATGACCCAACAGGACTTGTGCAAACCAATGATGCACCTAACAAGATGGTATGGGCACTAATGGCGGGAGAACATGGGGCAGACTCATGGACGTGGTTAGAGATCAAAAAGTCAAGCTGCCAGGCGGAGTTGTCCAAGAGCGCACGGGTGGGAACGCGATTGATATCAGGAGTACTGTGTACATAGCACGAATTGTGCAGTAGGTAGGTAGTAATGGCGCGGTATACAAGTATGAGGTGGTGATGATCAACGATAATAGACCATGTGAATCCTGGTACAGCCGTTGTGATTCTAGAATTGTATGAAGAGAAGAGTACCTAAGGTAACAGGCTGCTTAAGTGTTGTGATGTGCGCCTTCACTGTGTCCCGTATCCGACCACTTCCTGTCGTCTTCCTCTTTCCTCGTCCGGCACGGTGGTTGCAAGCGAACTGCTTCCCACACAAAATATGCATAAGTGGATGGAATTCGTGTGGCGAGGGAATCGGAAAATTGGGGTGAAACGGTTTATGGTTATGGGACTGATTAGTCGGTAGCAATCGTATGATGACGGGGCAATTCGCTCCACTGGAGATGGCCGCATCCGGGTGACTTTAGACGACGAGTGCCAGTGCGACGCAACTGGTATTGGCGATAATCATGCCTATAGGCGCCCTACTAAGTACTCCCCGCCGTCTATGGCACTGTCATCTTCTCCAGACTCGGCGCTGGTACCTGAGAATTCTTTCGTCAGAATTACTCTGTGCGGACACAGTCATCGACCGGCCGAAAGCGGAAATCCGGTTGCGGGAGCAGGCGGGAATGTTGGTGTGTGCGTGCGTGGGAGGGAGGGAGAGTGTGAGAGCGCGAGGTCGGGGTTGGTCTGAGCACCATTTCATGCTTTGGGGCCAGTGGTTGCCAGGTGCGGACAGGTCTTGCTAGGGGCTCCTTAGGCCCTTGTTAGCTGCTAGAACTTGGTACTTGTCCAGCCTAAGCAATAATGGTCAACTAATGAATGTCCAGCCTGATAATGCTGCTCTCTCAATTATATTCGCGACGTACCTCTAGGTAGGTACGTATGCCTTATCAGCTCTTAAACTTGAATGTTGTTGTAGATCCCTTTGATCTCTATCACAGCCATCAACAAGAGACGAAATATGCCTGGCAAAAAGACCCCCCACCCCCAGCATCCATTCACCACACTGTCGTGTACGGAGTAGAGGTGGTGGGCCTGCCCCGTGGCTGCTACGGTCCACTGTTCAACAGGAGTAGTAGCAGGTGTACGTGGGCAGTGGCTTGTAGCCAGGTACCTGAGGTACGTAGTTACCTGGTAGTAATAATAAGGTACACGATATCATTCTGTAGGTTCAGTAGTGACCATGATTAAGGGTATGATACTTTGGCCTTCCGCGGTAGCTGCCCGTGTCATCTCCCAAAATAAAATGAATCCCAGCCGGTGTTGTGGGCTGTAAAAAAATCAAATCACAAAAACACAGTCAGCAAATCCTGGGACTACGTACCTACCTTAGGTAAAGCTGAAGCCCAGTTCCTTGGTACAGTGCCAGTACCTCTGGGTACCTCCGTCATCAATCACGATCTCGATATAATTTTTAGTCTGTGCCTCTGCGGCCTCCGTGCGTTTCAACATCGTCATTATTATAGATTTTCTCCTTCGCCCAACTCCTTTTACATCGTCCGTGCTTTTCTTGCCTTATGGTTATTCATTGCCAGGCGCTTCCCCAAACTCTCCTCCAGGCCGCTCCTTTCCCCCTGCCTAAGCTTCCATTTTGATTCATGCTGTGACACGAACCTCACTGGCCCGGATGTCACCCCGTCATGTGGCTACCCCGCCTGCGCTGCCCTTAACCAATCTCTCATCATGATAGAACTCCCTGTCAGGGCAAGCCACCACGGTCGCTTATTCCCCCAGATATACCGTCCAGTTTTTCAGCTTCTCCTCGGACGAACAATCCGGACAGCTCACCGCCAGTACCACTCCGTGTTCTGACACCTCGTTTCCCCCGCAAACAGCGGAGTCTCCGCCGCATAACTACGACGTCGTCGAGACTATAGCCTACTACGAGGTTTGATGCCGCAGCCTAGCACTTCTCTGGAGAGCAAGTGTGTGCTGTGCCATTCTTGGGAGAATATGACAGTGGACAACAAGCAATGTGTACCAGAGATGAAACAGTAAGGATGTTTACACAAGACCCATGACATTACTAGCACATCCACCTCTCGTGTCACCCACCACCCACGCCGTTCAGTTTGTTTATGGACGACGTTGAGGAGGCGTTTGGGGGATGTTGTTGGTGGCTGATGTCCGGACTCTTTAAGTGGACGCGCTATTGGTCGGTCACTGGGCTGGGTGAGGTATGCTTCCAAGTCCTGGTGTCTGCTAACAGTGCCACAGATGCCGGGATCAAAAGTCTAGTTGGCGCTTCTTGCTGGAAGCTGGCCGAATTGTCAACAGTCAATTTCAGCTAATGGTTGACAATGTACAGAACTTCCAGATTGATGAGCATCTCACGAGCGCGGCCATGAGCTTGGAGCACTTGTTGTAGTAACAACCTTAACATCTCGATTTGCGACTGAATCGAATCATGTCCCTCCTCCTACATGTCACAAAGTTACCCTGGACTTTGGGATTCGTATACGATGATGTGTTGCATAGGACCAACCCCTTCGTAAGAACTTGGCAATGAGTGTTCAAAGTTATTGGAGACTTTATGGCACAGCTTATGGAATATCGTACCGGATACATGCGGGCCAATACTAGCTCGCAGACAAGTGGCGGTCCCTAGGTGCGCCTCATGCGGTTTATCAGGGCCCTAAAGTCGCTTGCTGAAGGTGGTGAGGATGCTTGCTTCCCAATCACAGGTCGCTATGTAACTTATCAGGCATCGTTGCTGGATGATCAAGATTTGAACGGCGCCAATGTTGTTACCAGGTATCTGCCTGTTCCAGACCTGGAATTGGTGGGCAGGCATATCTTTGGTTTCATCTATCGCCCACCCTTGCTATCGGATCTCCCGGCAACAGGAGGTTTACGAGAAGGTCAATTCAGACACCATCGATCCGGATCTTCGCGGTACGTACCTTTATCATGGGAGAGTGAGAGTGAAGCCTGCAAGTATGCGTCTGTGCTGCCAGTCATATCTCTGGTCTGATCAGTTGACGACGTAGGACTCGAATCATGCTCGATCGCAGACTGATCGCTCTCCAGAACCGCTGTTGTCGTCCGTGGTTTACCAATCAGTCATTATTGTTAACGATAACAGGGACGAGGTCGATGGAAGTGGCCAACAACCCCTCACAAGAAAGGCGGTCAAGCCGTCAAGCGGTCAAGATAGAAGGATCACCAATCATGTCAAAGCATGGCAATATCAGAGACAGTTACTGTGGCAAAAGGTTCGTATTCTACGGAAGTGACCAAGAACCTCCCCAAACTACCTTACCTTTCTGTACTGTGTTACGAATGGTCCATTGCAACCGTTGGCCACTCCCACATGCTTCTACCTGCATGCTGCTGGCTGCCTGGATGATTGAGTTGTTGGTCTAGAAGAGCACGCAACGTCTCTAGCCACAAGCTTCTGAAGAGGCTTTCAAAAGTGGTCTGATCCCAAGCATATCCGGCAACCCAACCCGAGCCACAAAGATGGAACTCCTCAGACCACGCCATATTTCGACCTTTCAGAGCCCTCTTTTAGCCTTTGCACAGGCTCTCTTTTTCTTCAACTTTGGACGCAGCTCCACATTGTCCACAGTTCATGAGGCCGTGCCGGAGAGATCAGGGGCTTCGAATTTATGTTTGCCGGGTGCAGTCGCAATTGAAAGAGCCCCTAGTCAAGATACAGTTTGCTATTGTTTCTGTGCCAGGTACTTACTACTCTTGACTCCTATGTCTGTCATCATGCTTTCACAGACACTTTTTGTACAACTCACGTTCTTTCGAGCTGGTGGTACCGAGCTGCAAAAGTTCCTTTCGGATCATCACTGCGTGCGCTAGCCTAGAGCCACTCTTCGCGGGAGGTCAGTGAAAGTGATGTCTAGGATCAATCACCGGGCAGCGGCACCGTTGGAGGCACTACCTACTGCTCCATTGACGATACATTGAGCGCGTTTCTTCTCGGTGACCCAAGACGACGGTCTTTTACGGGCCCGGAAAGCCTAGAGATGGCGGCTGAGTGGGTACTGATGCTCTATCTACTCCTCCTGTGTGCTTTGGGAGGGATCTGGCCATTATGCACAACTATGTACCAGGTATGCTGCGCCCTCTCATGCTCAATTACAGCCAGCAGCAACACCTTGCGCAATGACAGCAAGTTCATCACAAGTGCCATGTTGACAAGGCGGACGTCCCCGCGATGTTTGTGCAGCTGCACCGCGAGTTCAGAATCCTGGTTTCTCTCGAAGCCGATGACGAAGATGGACCACTGCACCCCAGTCATGCTCGGTCCCTGCGAACGATGAAGCACACTCATACCGACGACTACTGCGCCTTACCCCAACGTAGATTGTCCGACCCTGTACATGATCATCGAACATTCGAGGCGCGCAAAGTCTCCCTGTTCAGGGTCTACTGATCGACTGAACCTGGTAGCAATTCCTGACGGGGGCGAAAAGGTTATCTGGAGTCCCTGCGCCGGAGGGATGTGAAGGTGGTGTGAGGAACGTGGGTCTCCCATACCCTTCCTTCTGGGCTCAACTGAACCGAGCCTTGGACTGTCCCACCTGCTCCCTCGTCGCGCTCATATCCTTGTGCTACGTAACTACAGTGCGTCGAAATTTGTTGTCCGCCAAATCAAAGCATGTGTTGAAGTGATGTCGTTAGACTCGTAACCACGGCTCCATGTCGGCCAGCACAGCAGTGGCACATTGTTCTCATAATCAAAGCCAGCATCAAACGCCTGGCACATGTGAAACTGTCGTCATTCATACATTAGGCCAGGAGGATATGTTCATCGTGCATCGTTCATCGCAGTAATCGAGTCCGTTGCTGGACGTCGTACCGTGTATATATGCATGTGATGGATCGTCTGCCATATGCTGACTCATCGTCCGCCTGCATGACATAACCAACGGAATAACTAAAATTCCGGGTGTCGGCGAAACTGCGCATCCCGAAAACTCAGTTCTACGTACAGTAATAAATAAAATCTCACCAACATCAAGGTTTTCAGATCTCGATCGTTGAATTTCTGACTGTGCTTTCAGCAACAGCCCGATGCAGCAAGACTCTCGCTTGTGGCTTCTCAGCTCTGAGACACGACTCGAGCACAATCTCAAGCAATGCGGTGGCAAATCTCATTCTATTACGGCATATCCAATGTTCAATTCAAGGAGACATCCCCAACGTCCATTTTCCCTTCTCCATCCTTCTCCTGATACTCCAGTCTCCAGGATCCTCCTCGTATCGGCGGCAATAATCTCTGATGCAACCTTACACAGTACACCCGCATCTCCACAGCGGCGAGTCTCGTCTCGTCTCGGCTCTGTTTCCCTGTGCTGCCAGGTTCGGTTGCAAGAGGCGGTGTATGCACTCCGCAAAATGTGAGGATGTGACAGAAACTGGCAAATGCCCAACACAAGCACGAGACGAACACTTCAGTGGATACCTGATGCCTCAAGCGTCTTGACAGAACTCAGTTGTTGACCTATGAATTCCAGTGCATGGACTGGGCAAAACTCAGCGTTCAGTTTTCTCCACCCATGGGGTCTTTTGCACACGTTGGCCGCTATAATTTCAATGGTGGTTGTTTGATAGCAAGGCTTAGTGCAACCGGTCGACAAGCCACAACTCGCGCCATCGCTCGCTCGCTGATATTTAGACCGGGAAACCAACAGGAACCATTCGTGCTCAGCGTGGACCTGCAGTCCGAAATATGCCCCCTGTCGCAAACCAACCGCCACTTGAATTCGGCGACACACCGACTGTCTGAAAGTTGCAGTTGACCCCTCTCAGACTTGCAGGAGGAACGACCACAAGGGTTAAATGAGACAGGTCGGCATGGGGGCGCCATATCCAACTGTCTCCCATGAAAGTGTTGGGACGAGATCGCTTGCTGACTACTGCAGACAAGATGGCGGGGTGCAGCATTTGCATGTCGCTTAAGCCATGGCGCTGTCGAGGTCTTCTTTGATTTGATGACCGGGGGACTTTTATATGAATGCTATTGTTTGACATGTGACAGTGAGAGCATTCTGTGCTCCTGGCCAACGCACACACGACATGTCACCCACCCTGCGATGCCATCTTCCCCGGCAGCGGCGAGATTTGTGGAGGTTCTAGACACGCGTCTACAAGCCCTTGTGCTCCCTCGACATTCTGCAGGATCCCTCATTTGGGGACCGGACATTCTCAACCATACACGACATGCACACACACACACACCGACCCTCGAACCCAGCATGCACGACATGGGCTCATTCTGGCCCTTCTCCAGGTCTCACACCGCTTGATATCCAGTCTTGAATTGTCCAGGGTCGCAACCCATCTCATCCCATTTGAGGTGATCGGCGCTCTCCTGGTGGCTGATATGCCCTGCCTTTGGACGACCATATTGCGTCGTCGGGCTTCATCCGTTTTAGAGCAGGGTTGAGGTGTTTGATGATATGCGTTAGTGGCACCGCTCCTAAACACTCTCGGGCACAGGTTACCGTCAGAAACATGG
Source organism: Exophiala sp. LBMH1013 (assembly GCA_024611085.1). Classification (NCBI taxonomy): domain Eukaryota; kingdom Fungi; phylum Ascomycota; class Eurotiomycetes; order Chaetothyriales; family Herpotrichiellaceae; genus Exophiala; species Exophiala sp. LBMH1013. Next base: position 1,277,187 of record JAMFLB010000006.1, on the reverse strand, counting down.
TTACGCCACCCGCATCACTGCGGTGGCCTACACTCGCACGCCGCCAGCAACCTAAGGCTCCAATCTTCAACTCAACGTTTATCAATCGACGCCATGCTGAGGAGTGGTGTGCTCCGCGTTAATCGAGGTCTGTACCCGACCGACATCATGATATGGAAAATCGTGCTTCGTTCGGGCATTTCAACGAGAAAGTCTGTGATTCTTTTCAAGCTCCAGGGTCATTGCATACAGCATCGTCCGATTTCATCATTTTTCTCATCCCTTGCTGCACTCACCAGACAAACGGTCATCCAGTCCACCGAAACAGTATGATCTCCCTGTGATACTACCCTTAATTGTTCGTCCATTCGACCTTCCCTCATAGCCACTCCAACTGCTTCCACCCCTTCTGGCAGGTAACACAAACGCGGAGTCGACGCTTGCATCAGGCAGGAATGTGTTGAGGGTTGTCTATGAGTGGTCGCACGACATTCCCACCCTCCACAGTTGAGCCGGATGATATCCATTATGTTCTACCCTTCTAGAGCGTTCGAAAGGTTGAGGCGTGGCCAACGCTTTTTGTCAGCTCATGTCGATAAGATTGGTTAGGATGTGGCCAGGAGTAGCTGATTTGGCAACGAGGGGTACTCTATCGCCACAAGTCTATGTTACTGTTACCATGGGAGGGAACCAAATGACACCAGCTCCCTTATGGACTCCAACGTAGTTACAGAACACTGATAGACTGACTCTTTCCTTGATTAAAGAATATCATAGACTTGACTCCCTCCTGACTCTAAAGAACTGGAAGAATTTCGGCAGACTCGACTCCCTCCTAACTCCAAAGTAGTTATAGTAGATTATATAGACAAAACGCCCTCCTCAACTTTATTAAATAGTTAAATGAAACCTTGATAGACTTGACTCCATCCTGGACTATAATATAGCTGGAGAACTAAACTAAGACCGACTCCCCTCCTCAACTATAAGAGATAGATATATATCAAACCCAAAATAAGACCGACTCCCTCCCGACTCAAAAGTAGTCAAAGTAAGTCACTACCGGCAGGACCCCAACCGTGTAAATGAATATAATACATTTTCAATCCAGAGGGCCGCCAAACGCAGAGGGAAAAGGAAAAGGAAAGGAAAAAGGCAAAAGGCAAAGAAAAAGTAGACTCGATTACCTATGGTTATATACATTGATGGGATGCAAGATCCATAAGCTAGGTAACGAAAAACCACGCCCCCAACGCCCCCCCCCAAACCGAGAACCAACTTCCATGCAATAAGGTAAAAAGAGAGCAATGAGCACCAGTTTCTTTCCAATTTCCAAATTTCCAATTTCAATTTCACCTTCAATTCCAATTCCAATTCCACCTTCACCTTCACTTTTCAATTCCCCGGTCCAAAGACCTCGGCTCTCCGGACCCAGACCTTGAAGGTCTCTTGGACTTTCATTCCGACGTCCCCATCCGCCTTGGCCCGTTCAAACGACTCTTCGCGGCTCCAGAGACCCCAGGAGTCGAGAGTCCTCAAGGATTCTTCGACCGCGTCGTCTTCCAGGCGGCGGTATCCTTCGTTGCGCGCGCCGGGGAGAAAACTGGCGTACCATGCCATGTAGATGTCTTTGGCGTGGCGGTTTGCTAAGACTGGAGTGCTGAAGTATTGGACTTCATAGGCCGGAATCGAGGTGGTAGTAGTAGTCATAGTTGTCGTGGTTGTGGTTTGTGCTGTGGGAGAGACAGGAGAAGGAGGAGGAGGAGCTGGTGGATCTTCGCCGAAGAGATCAATGTCCATTTCATCCTGCTGTGTTTGAGGGGGAATGGACACGGAGACGGAGACTTGCTGCTGGTTTCCCTGCTGTTCGTTGGCCTCGTCGTCAGAAACAGGAGTCATGGTCTTGACCCAGTACACGGCGTACAGGAACTGTTGCTGGACGATCTTGCGTGCTTTGGCAGACCGGTAGGCTTTCTCGTCTAGGTCGACGAGTTCCTTTTCGACCCACACTCGAGCTTCGACAGTCACATCTTCGCCGACCATTAGGTGCTGCTCAATCAGGCCGTTGCGGTACATCACGTCCAGTGACCAGTGACCGGCATCGACGCCTCCGGCTGGGGGAAACTCTTTAAGCACGCTTTCGATGATCCTGGCCACCGTGGCTTTGGCGGTTGCAGGTTTATACGTCTTCTTGAAAACGTAGGTATCTGCATCTTTGTAGATGTCGATGCCGGCGAAGGCGCCCATGACAGTGTATTTGAAGACTTGTCGACTGGTCTCGGAATCGTCGTCGTCTGAAGACGCGACCGAGGATGTTTCGGACGAATCGGTGGCCGAGTCTCCAGCGTCAACATCAACATCAGCTCCATCTGTATCGACTGCTCGCTCTGTTGGAACGAGGGTCGTCGACTTTGGGGTTCTTTGCGCTTGCTTGTTCTGCATGCGCTTCAACAGCTCCGGGTCAAAGCGTTGGCCTCCGGACGGAGTAGGCGGCGGTTCTTTCCTTGCTTCAGAGCGTTGTAAAACGTGTGTGCCATCCTCAATCTGTCGTGCGTCTTCCAGACGGTTGATCTCGTCGATGTTCTGGTCGATATGGGTTTCATGATTTGATTGCGGGAAAGACGACGGGGCCGTGAACAGTGATGCCGACGACGGTGCCGTTGTCGGTGCTGTTGCCGAAGAAATCTGCGCCGCGCCGTACACATACTGAGCACCGTCGTCCTCTTCGCTCTCGCTGTCGCTGTTGCTGCGGCTGCGGCTGCGGTCATATTGTCCGGCTTGTGGAACATTGTGACCGCCACTGTCGGGCAAGTCGATGATCTGACCGTCCTGCTGGGCGGCGTGGTCGTCGAAAAGCTTCAGTCTGGCCTTGAGAGTTTCATGAAGGTGGTCTTGGTGCGCATATTGAGCTAGCCGGCGGTTTTCAGTGGGATTGTTGCCCCTCTGGGGAACAGGTTTGCTGGGTTGACGTGCCGGACCGGCGGTGTCATCTGCTGCATTCTGATCACCCCCTGCAAACCGGACTTTTTTGGCGGCCCTTTTACTTCTCTTGTCTTTCCTGGTCCTCGAGTTGTGTCTTTTGGCCGAGTACGCATTACGCAGTGTGCCGAATTCCGTAACCCTCGCATCCACCTTGACCAGCTCATCTTTGACGAATTGCAAGGGTGCTTGACCAAAGATGCGCTTCTTCCACATCGTGACCTGGGCATCGCTTGGCTCAACATATCCCGACGCTCGGCGTCTCATGTTGTCGCGAATATGTTGGATACGAGGTCGTTTCAACTTGCCGCATAAGCCCTGGTCGAGCACGACAGACAGGAACTTCCGAACTTCAGCAAGCTCTTTCTCATCCGTTTCGGCGAATTCTCCATGGCAGCGGAGCTGAGCAATAGCCAGAGTCACGCGTTCAATCATCTCCAAGTCTCTCTTTCTTTCCTTTGCGATCTCATGCTCCACGATTGCTTTCTTTTCCTCTTCCTCATATGAATCAAAGTGCACTGGCAACGTCAATCCTCTCTTGGGGGTTGATGCGGGCTGTGTTGTGGTTGCAGCTGGGGTTCGCCGTTGCGGCGGTCTAGCGGTGGCTTGTACATCATTCTGCCGATAGAGATTGAGTCTTTGTTTGGCTGACAGTGTCTCTAGTCCCGATGGACGTCCCGGTGCTTCTGAGGGTCTTGTGGCCGTGCTTGAAGATTGGTGTGATGATGTTGCTGCAGTTGTTTCCCCCGAGTTGCCAGAGTCACCTAGGTCGATCTCCCTTTGTCGCCTCGCAGAAAGCATTTCAAGACCAGATAAACGTTTGCTAGCGGTTGGCTGCATCGCCTCCGTGCGCGAGAATGGTTGTGGTGATCTTGCTCTTCTTTCGTCATGGTATGGGTTGACGTCGGCTCCTTGTTGTGCAGAAAGCACTTCCACCCCAGACACATGGTTGTTAGCAGCCGGAATAGACTGTACCGTTTCTGCGCGAGAGAAGGGCTGTAGTGGCCTTGTTGCTATTCCATCGTCAATGTCTGGGTTGACGTTGGTTTCTCGTTTTGCAGAAAGCATTTCAAGACCAGACAAACGGTGGCTAGCGGTAGACTGTGTACCTTCTGTGCGAGACAATGGTTGTGGTGGTATTCTTGCTTTTCTTTCCTCACCGTCACCGCGCGGGCCGGCATTGCCTCCTTGTGCAGAAAACAGGTTACTAGTAGTGGACTGTATCCCATCCGCACGCTGAAATGGTTGTGGTGGTATTCTTGCTGTTCTTCCCTCAACGCCTGGTCTGGCATTGTCATTTCGGTTTGCAGAGAGCATATCCTGCCCTAGAAAATAGTTGCTCGTAGTGGACTGTATATTTTCTGCACGCGGCAATGACTGTGGTGGTATTCTTGCTTTTCTTTCATCTGCTGTAATATTGTCTCTTCGGTCTGCTGAAAGCATCATCTCGCGCCCAGACAGATGCGATGTGACCCGGGGCTCTTGGAGTACATAAGGGCCTTCCGAGCTCTCAGACACTGTCAGCTTGGGTGCTATAGGGATGTGCCGGCTTTCTGGAGGGCTTTCTTCATGCAGTCTATGTCGAAAGTCATTGCCAGCGAACTGGTTGTCCGGCCTTGGTGATCTCACATCTGATATGACTTCTTTTGCGCTGTAGTTTGCCTCTGATATGACTTCTTCTACGCCGTAGTTTGCCTCTGTGAGTACGCGAAGTTGTGACTCCGTTTCCTCTAGGCTGGCTTCACGAGGTGTGCTTGGTGAAATTGGCGGCGGAGGTGGAGGAGAAGGGGAAGCTGGAGGCGATGGTGATGGTGTGGGTTGGTGATCTGGAGTGCTCGCGTAGTGGCTTTGGGTTCCATATCCTTCAGCTGCATTGTGTGCAGCAGGATTGCTAGCATTTGGATTTGATTCGTCTCGATGCATACTGTTGTAACTTGTGGTTAGCTAATTCCGTTGGCTAGGTTGTGGGTAGCCTACTTGGATGTGTCTCCATACTCTGGTATGGGGGACTTGAAGTCTTCTGTAATGTGTTGGTCCGCAACATCTGGCAGGTCTTCGATGTAGAAATGGTCTTGCATATCGTCTGAGAACGTATCTGGGATACCATCGTGACCAGAACTGTCGACCGGCAAGGCCAGCTCCTGCTGTGGCGGTTCATCAATTGGTTCTGCAATTGCCATCACAGGGCTGTACTCTGAAGAATAGAGCATATGGTTTCGTGCCAAGTTTCGTTCACGAAGCATTCTGCTCCGCTCAGATGCTTCTAGTTGTTCACGCATCATGTATTCCCTGGCTTCCTCAAGGATATCGTCTTCTTCTTCAAACCCTTGTGTCGATCCGAATGGTTCGCCTGGTGCTGCAAAGGTCTTTGTCAAATCGATGTTTGATCGCTGAAGTGCCGCCAAAGTCTTGACCAGCTGTTCTTCCTTTTCATCTTCAGTGAGGTCCTTGTCTTCAGATGGCGAACTCATGACATATGAGCAATATCCTTCATCTTCCCAAAATAGATTCTCATTCTGGAACAGACTGAAACAGCTTGAGGACTGCATATGAGCACCTTGTCCTGAACGTCCTCCATCTTCTTGAGTGCCTACCGCAAGGCTGGTGTGTGTAGCTGCTATCTGAATAGCTTGGGGAGTTGCAATCAAGCGCCGCTTTTTGGGTGCCGGTAAAATTGGTGGAGAAGGTGCACGCTTCGCGACAGGCGGGTCAGCAACCTGAGCAACCGTAGGAGTCTGAGCAACCGTAGGAGTCTGAGTAACTGTAGGAGCCTGAGCAGCCTGAGCAGAATGGATAGGCTTTCGGACTGAGGTCGACTCGTAGAGATCGTTGTCTGCATCAACCAGTCGCCATGCTTGGACTCTGCCCACCTGAGACCGGACGGTCTCTCTGCTCTCTACAGGAGGAAGGCGCTGATACTTCGCTCTTGGCTTTGGCAAAGGGAGTCGATTTTGTAGGTTGACATGTGGTTGTGGAAGGGTGTTGGTATGACTGGCATCAGGCGTGGACACGTTTGCACCCATGTTTATGCTGTTGTGCATGTAGCTCATCGTCTGCACACCAAACTCGCGCGGCAGGTGAGCGGAATCTGAGTGTAGTCAGAAGATCGGCAGGGACGGACGCGCAGACTGTCCAAGGACAAAGAATAAGTCTCCAGAAGTTGCGATGCGAGTTGTGATAGTCAGATCGGTTATCAGAGGAGACAAGGACTGCCTTGAGGAGAACTGGATGTTCTCAGTTGTATACGGCAGTAGCCGTCGATGGACCGGACCGCGAAGTGATGCGCGAAGTGATGCGCGAAGTGATGCTTGTGTGAGAGAAGAAATCCTGACTTGATGTCGGGCTCAGATGTTGTCTTGGGGAAGACGGCCAGATCGGCCAGATGACGAGAGGTTGGCGCGAAGGTTTAGTAGCGAGGGTGTGAACAGGCCAGGAGGGTATCGGCTCGAGGTATGCCAAAGAGATTGACCATTGTGGATATGAGGGTGTAGAAGCTGGAAAGGTTGATCGGTTGGAGTCGTAAAAGTCAGAAAGGTTGATCGGTTGTGAGTTGTAAAAGTCGGAAAGGTTGTTCAGTTGTGAGTTGTAAAAGTCGGAAAGGTTGTTCGGTTGTAGTCGTAGAAGTCAGAAAGATTGTTCGGTTGTGAGTTGTAAAAGTCGGAAAGGTTGTTCGGTTGTAGTCGTAGAAGTTGGAAAGGTTGATCGGTTGTGAGTTGGAAAGGTAGGAAAGGTAGGAAAGGTAGGAAAGGTAGGAAAGGTAGGAAAGGTAGGAAAGGTAGGAAAGGTAGGAAAGGTAGGAAAGGTAGATCGGTTGTGAGTTGTAGAAGTTGGAAAGGTTGATCGAGTCGTGAACTGTAGAGGCTGTAGAAGTCGGTAATGTTGATAGGGTGTGAAATTTGGTGGAAGAATCAATATATCAGGAGAACATTTGGCGCTAGACCAGAAGTGAAGAATCACAGAACTGCCGTGTTAGTGAAGTCCAAAGAGCGCCAGCGACCAAACAAGGCGAGGTGACGTCCAGAGTGTATCTCATACGCAAGGCATGAGGAAGACTTACAATTCATGTTGGATCCACCGAGCCAGTCTCTGCACAGTCTTGCACGCTGCCAATCTCCAAGTAGGTTCTGCTTCTGGAGGAAGATCAAAGAGCCTCAGAAAGACATTGAGCTGAGCGCTCTAAAAGGCAGACGATCGAGCTAGTCTTCGGTTTGATAGCAGAGGATGAGAGGTTGTGCAATGGATGAGTAGACTAGGGGGATGTCTGATGATAGAACTAGTAGGTATGCACTATGTACAGCCTCCACCAAGTACCAATACCGGAAGTGTGCAGAAGTTTGAGTTGGCGGAGACACCTTCGAAGCCCACAAAGAAAATGTAATCGAGCTGGTAGCCGAGAGCAGACCTGAAGAGTTCCGTATGGTAGACAGTATATGAACCGAGTACAGCGGAGTTACCGCCGTGGAACGGTGCTCCTCGAAGTTTCCGTGCAATCGCGCAGTGACATATGTGGAAAATGTAGAAGCCGAAAGTGAGTTGTCATTGTGCCAAAGTGCGCCAACACGGCGATATAGGAGCATAAGGCTGCGAATGGAAAGGAGGTAAGGAGGATTGTAAACAAAGTCAAACTACCACCGAACTCAAGAGAGAATGTCAAACGGATAGCAAGCTCTTCAGACCGATGAAAGAGGCTGATCTGGCATCATCTGAGAACCGCCGAGACAATATCCCTCAATGTTTACCAGCTCTCCCTCCCGGCTGATATCGTCCACATAGCAAATGCCTTACCGGACTGACACTCCATTTTCCTACCTTGCAAATGCAGAACGCGGCCGGGTAGTAAGACTCACTATCAACGCCAAGACCGCTGAAGATGGATGGTTGTGGAGGGCGAGGAATGGCTATTCAGATGGTGATATCTAGCCCTTTCGATGCCGCTCACCCTGCAGTTGGTATCGAATACCATTTAGCAGCCCTCTCTCTGCACGGACATGCTTGACGATCGCCTTGTGGTTCAAATATGAAGCGGGATGTAGCAAGCGGACAGTAGCGATACATGAGCATCATAGAATCGAAGGTCACAACAAATCTAGAGGCCAACAATCATGACGCGTGGTGTTGTGGTCGTTGTAATAAAGATATTCATGGCTTACATAATATATATGCTAGTACGGACTCGGCAGACTTTCCTCCTTCACGTAGATTAAGCCTTCGAGACGCGTTTAATGGCGAGAACGCGTCGTTAGGATGCCAACGTCAATCCTCTACAAGCATACACACCACAATATTTGTGCCGACACTCATACAACCATTCCAAACCCCAGCACCAACCCACCGGAAGAGTCAGACCGGTGCAAGACCGCTGGATGACAAATCCAAAATGGCATCCGCGTCCTTCGAGCCCCAGCCTCTCAGCGCACCACTTACCGACCGCGCCCTTGCCTCTCTGGAGAATCTTGCGAACGGAGACAGGACTTTAGGCATCCACGACAAGAAACTGCGCGACCACCTCGCCGCGGCCATTGACCAATTGACCGAACTAACCGGCCGACTGAATGACCGAGCATATGAGCGTAGAGTCAGACACGAGCGAGAACAGGCACGGCGACGCCAACAACAAGAAGAACAAGATGGAGACGCAGAGGCAGACGCACAGGCCGAAGATGCAGAAGCGGACCAGATACACCAACAGTTCCAGGAGAAAGTCGACACACTGACGAAAAAGATGGACTTGAGCATTCGCGCCATCATCGACGACCAGACCTGGCTCGAAGATCTCCCTGCTGCGCTTCGCCATGCCGCAACAGCAGCACGCAATACGCAACCGACACAGACACAACAAACAGAAGGTCCTACACCCATTCAGTCAACTCGCCAGAGTACCGGCAGTGCCAACAACGAAGACGATGAAGATGAAGACGAGGAAGCAGGCCAACGTGACCGTAAACCCGCGACGCAAGTCCAACCCCCTGGAAACACCACACATGCTATTAGCAGCAGCCCTAGAGGAACAAACCCGAGCATGGTCCTCCAAGACCCTGACAGAAAGGTACGCCCACCACAACGACTACAAAGGCTTCTACCGCGTGCTATACGACGCCAAACACCCCGGCGAATCCGCACCACCGATGCCCGACGAACGGCTATGGTTCGCCGCGGAAGAAGGGCGCGAACTGATCTCGACTCAACGCCAACGCCAACGACATCACCATACAACCACCACCCGCCGCCACCACCAACAAGAATCTGCCGATCAAGATAATGAAGAAGGAGAAGAAGAGGACGAGGAAGACGACGAGATCGAAATCGCCCGCGAATCCACCCGGATCAAATGTCCCATCACGCTCCTGCCCTACGTCGACCCCGTAACATCGGTGAAATGCAACCATTCGTACGAGAAATCCGCAATCCAATCCATGCTGAACACAACGCAAGACCACGTGCCCTTTACGAGCGACCAGCTCGCCGAACTGAATCGCTTGGATCCTCGGCGCGGCGACCGCGCCCGACGCGAACGCGAACTCCGCGTCCCGCAGGTCAAATGCCCCGAATGTAATGTCCCTTTGACCGCCGCCGACTTGAAACCAAACGCTGCGTTGAAGAGACGCGTCCAGCGCCTCTTGGAGCGAGCTAGACGGGAAAAAGACCACGACATTGCTGCGACTAGCGATGTCGAAGCCGATGGAGAGGAAGATGTGGATGATGGAGATGGAGACGGGGATCTCATCCCAGGGACGCAGCGCCGGCCCGTGGGCTTGGGCTCGAGTCCTCTGCCGCCTTCGTCGGTGGGGACTACTGCTAAGAAGGAATTAAAGGGGGGTCAAGAGCGAGAGAATGGCTTCCGTGGTGCCGCAGACGCAGTTGTCTGGACTGGCGTCTCCGTCACGTAGAAGGCGTGGGGGCGCTACTCAGGCTGGACATGGGGCGGCAAGTTCGAGGTCGCGGTCTGCCATCCTTGACGTGGATGAGGATGACTTTGCTTGACCTGCTCGAGGCTCAATCATAGAGGGACGTAGGTTACCAGGATAGCTAGGGGAGAGTCAATGTACCTGCCACAAAGCAAACGAGGATCGTGAGAGACTTGAGATTGCCGGACCAAGTATCTTCATGTGAGAGGATACGTATTAGTATAACGGCCGGTTTCGATCGGCGTTATTGGTAAATCTTTCCTCTGCGTGAACGACTTAGAGCCCAAGAGAAGGGGACCTTGAAGATGAGTAAGAGTTCAAATTTTGTGGATTTCAGACTTCAAAGAGGAGAAGCTCGGTCTTCTATCTGCAGCCTGCTTGCATTCCTCAGATACACAATGGTCGGACAGCCACGTCTTTACTCATCCGAGTCGTAGTCATCGTCTGGTAAGAGACTCCTGTAACGGCGACTGGCCAGGTCTTCCTCCAGACCTCCTTCGCTCTCGGGATCGATGTACCCTATGATCCAGACGTCAGCACCATCGTCACCATATCAAGGATCAAATCCCAAGGTCACAACTTACCGTCTCCGCCAAAGAAACTTAGAGCCACTGGTAAGAAGACCAATGCATGCGAACTGGCAAAGATCACCAGCGCCAACCATATGCGGAAGTAGTAGATCTCAAAGATTTTGCTCCGGGTGAATGCGAGCACCGCTACCCCGAGAAACTTGGTGATAGTGATACCACTGAAGACACTCCCGCCAACATTGACCAATGCAGTCCAAGCCCGAAGATCCTTTCCACGGAACTTATGCCTGGCTCGCTCCATGACCGATTTGCTAGGAAACATGAATGCACGGGCAATATGGGCGCAGAATTCCACTCCAATGCCCACGCAGATGACCAGGTTGACCAAAGACACGGCGTTGAGGGAGACATTGGCGACCGCCATGACGCCGATGATGTCTACCACAATCATGACCACAGTGACGGCCACGATTGCCCCGGTCAGCAACGAGCCGAGTAACAATGAACTAAGAACGAAGATGATTGCGACTGCCACAGAGAGCAGAGTCGCAGTTAAGCGGATGATGCTGCTGTACTGATCAAAAAAAGATATAGTGTTTGCTGTAAGGGAAAACATCGATATTGTGTCGCTTGGAAATATCATTCGAGATTCTCCTAGCCGCGGCATAAGAGTTGATAAAATCGTCTTGGCCTTGTAAAGGGGGTGTGGAAAGTCCGGAAATGGCTGGCTGGGGTGTCGGTATGATTCCTGTCAATGACCAGAGCGTTCGAGTACGCTGCTTGTCCACCATTGGGACACTCTTCGTCGGTTGGCGCATGAAGCCACTTTGTCGCATAGTGAACGAATTCTTCGCCTTCAGGCATCCCGGCAAGTGTGATGTTCCATTCGCCTTCACCAAAGCAAGTCTTCCCGTTTTCTTGACAGCAATCCGAGATGGGGTTGAGCCAATAGAAGAAGTCATCGATCCAGCTGGCAGTGGCCGAGTCAATGTAGCTCACGTTGGGTCGCTTTGACTCTTGCTCAAGGATGAAAGACAGAGAGTACTCGTCACAGGTTGTAAACCGGCCACAGAGTTGTTGCTGATGTTGTCTCTCCGTCACATTGACATTGCGGGTGACAAAGTAGACCGGCGGTCCCGATCCAAAGTAGTCGTAAAGATCGTTGAAATATTGGATCATGTACGAGTCGGACGGGATCGCAATTCTCTGGTCCAGCCCAAGCTGCACCTTAGGGATAAGGGCAATGCCGGCAGCAAAGAGTGTGACAAAGAAAGTCATGACGAAAGTCTTCACCTTCTTGTCCAGCAAGCTGGGCGCATAAGTCTTGCGGATGAAACGTTGCAACCAACCCTCCTCGTCGCTGCCAAAAAAGTGCCCGCCAGGCATGCTGACAGAGTTGGCTCCCCTGACCGTCACAAATGGAAAGCAATCCGCTCGAAGACTCTCGACCCGGCGTTGGTTGAGCGCCAGCACAGAGACAAACATGGTCACCTGCAGCACTGCGTTGATGAACACTGCGCCGGCAGCATATGCTGCGAAATTCTTGACTGCAGGCATCCCCACAAATGCGCCCATCGCGAACGCGACAGTCTCGGTCGAGGCCGACAACAGAATACTGGGGCCCATCCGGCCCAGGGCTTTCGCGACACGTTCATCAATCTCTTCGTCGGGGTGGCTGACGTTGACGCGTTCAAACTCGTGGACAATCAGGAATATGTTGTCCACCCCGACAGCAAGGACCAAGAACGGAATGACTTCTGCAATGATCAAAGTGACCTTGACTCCGGCGGCAGAGAAAAGACCCACGGATCCAGACACTGACATCAAGACAATCAAGATACCGGCCACACCTAAGGTGAATTTGGACTGCACGAACGCATTTGCGGGGTTGCTGAGGAAGGACGAGATAGAGAGGCTGGCTGATCCTAATGCCAGCGATGCGTAGATGAACATGACCACATAGCTGATGGCCACAATCTTTGCATCTGTGTTGGTCGACTTGTTCAGTTCTTCTTCCAGACTGATCTCTGTGTTGAAAGACAGCCGTAGACCTCGGGCTCTAGCGGCTTCTTGATATATCAGCAGATCATGTTTGAGCGAACGCTCCCATTCCTCTGCTCTGGCTTCCGTCTCCGTGCCAGGCTGAGCATTGTTGACAACCCAAGTTGTAATCAGCGCTTTCGAATTGAGGATATTGTCAATGCTGTCGTACCCGCCTAGAATGCGGCCGGGTGGAAGGGGGGTCCATGAATTCCGGCAAGCATCTCTGATCTCCAGGGTGGGCTGCGCATAGCTTGATCTGCTCTTTCCAATCGCTGGTCAAACCAGCTCCAAACCATCCACTGACTGACTGGACCACACACACGCCGTCCCGGTGGGTTGAAAGCAGACGTCTCCCAGGGTAATGCCGTTCTCGGCCGTCATCATGCGTGATATGCGGTCCTCCACGTCAAACCACCAGTCGAGTGTCTCATAGCTAAGCACCGAGCTGTTCGCTGCGGCCGAGTCGTTGACCAGGAAGGCTTGCTCTGTTCTGTAGAACGGACCAAAGTTGGCGTCGAAGAAAGCCTTCTGTTGGGCTGCGTCCGAGGTCGGGCTAACCCAGAGGCGGACGGGATCTTTTTCGACTTCGAACCGTAGCCAGCCAAGGCTTAGCAGGCCGATGAAGACAATGTTGGTGCCGATTGTCAATCCGGGATAACGAGCACAGAAACCACCCAGTTTGTTGAAAGCTCGATCGAGTATTTGGTTTAGGTAGTAGTTCCGTTGGGGTCTTTCCAGAAGTCCGGCATTGTGAACAAGATCACCCTCATCTTCGCTGTCGCTCGGTGCTGCATCTTGCAATAACTGAAGTCTCTCCGTCTTCCTCTGTTTGTGCCGGCGGTACGCCACATGCCCCGATATCGCGGTTATGAGCAGCAACAGGAATACTGAGTAGACGATGATGATAGAAAACGACAGGCAAGGAAGTTTTCCGACATGGCAGTATTCGGCCGAGCTGACTGGCTCCAACGTTGGACATACTTCCGGGCAATCAACGCAGCTACAGCGGAAGTTGGGATCGGTATCGTTGCAGGCGTAGACTCGGGGGTCGCTGGCCTGCATGCCTTGACTGTCCGGATACCTGGGCTCTTCCAAGAAATTGATCTGAAAGGGACTTCCCAGCAGCTTCTTGTCGCCCAGAAACTTGAGAAACTCGGTATAGTTTTTGGCCCCGCCTCCGATGAATGCCATTGCCTTGCCACCGCTTGCTCCATTTTTGACTTCTTTGCAACTGTCATAGAAGCCGCTCTGGTAATGTTGGGACCAGATATTGTCTAATTCCGTGACGACATCTTTGCCGTTGGAAGCTTTGCCTGTGTTCGTGACGTTGACAAACAAAGACTGATCCGGAGAGCAGGTGAAGGTGCAGAAGGTGTTGAAGAAATTCTCTTTACATGCCGGGCATGATGCAATGATCCTCTCCGCAAGCTTCAAGTTCTTGTTCAGTGCATCTACTTGCTCCTCTTCGCAGCATACGTCAGAGTCTTCCCATTTCGGTCCGCAAAGGCCAACTAGCTTCTCACGAAGGCCATCAGAGGGTGTCGTGGCCTTCCCATTGTCCGGACAAGGTAGATCAGATCCGAAGAAGCCCTGTTTTCCACAATGACCACGGATCGCGCATCGGCCAGCTTCATGGAGAGGAGTAGGAACGGAGGATGCTGCAAGCGGGACGCAGGACAGGGCCGCTAGGGCCACTAGGAGCCTCGAAGGGAAGTACATCGACTGTAGACGTGGCTGAGGAGGAAGGACGGACTGCAAGTTCTTGTGATGATCGTGGTTTGTCGCGAGGTGGACGTTGCTTTATTGCATCATGCGGAATGACTCTAGGCAGCGACGGTCGGTTCAACGTCGATACAGTAGGTCAGGTCAGGGTATGGATCGAAAGATTGAGCGAATCTAAGAGCCGAGAGCTACAAGACGAAGCTGAGCCGAGAGAATAGTAGGCAGGTCGTTGTGGTAGACAGATTTGTTTGTAGACTGCCAAAGCAGGCAAAAGCGAAGCAAGTGGCTGGAGGTTGAAGTCGGAGTCGGAGCCAACCATCCCAATCCTCCCACGTCACCATTATCAATCTGCAGGCCAGCCTTTTAGTCCCCGTCTTTGGGCCTCAGGCTCCAAGCTTTAACTAGGCGTCAAGCTTCCGATGCAAGCTTGATCTGTCCGCATCTTTCCCCGGTCTTGTTTGGTGTCTGAGGTGCCACCCGCCTACGTCGCCCATTCCCCATACGAGGCACCCCAGATTATGTACCTACCTACTGTAACATCTCACGACACAGCATACGATCGCCTACCTAAGGTAGATTTCTTCCTACTCGTCGATCTCCAAACGCAGCCAGGACATGGACGAACGCTTCTCCGGCGTATGGTGAGGAACACTCAACCCACATACCGGCTTTGCTGTTCTGGCGGACACTCTGTAAAGCATGTAAAGCACGATAAGCATGTTAAGCACGTTTGGGTATCAAAGTGTCTTTTTCTTTCCTCTGTCCCCCAGCAGGCATTTGTCTTTTTCTAGCAAGGGTAAAATACACACGGTCGAAGGAAAAGCCTTCGATACCGAAGCTCCAAGTCTTTCCCATGTCGCATTGGGCCTTAAGCCTGTTCAACTCCAGCGCAGATTGCCTATTTTGACATCCTATGGCGCCTCCCATAATGCACAACCCATTTCCCGTCGCTGAAACCTCCGCTGTCAAGGTTCAATTGCTCTCCGCAAAAATATGCTGAGCTCAAAAGCAAGCTTTTCAACTATCACCAGAGGTGGCTGCTGGCGCTGGCGCAGGTGCTGACTCGGCAGCTTTCGACTCACTGGGCTTCGCCTCTGACGTCCCTTCAGCAGTCTTGTTCTGGAAACTGCCTCGACCGCCTCCTCGACCGCCACGGCCGCCTCGATCCTCACCTCGCCCGCGACCACGGCCTCGGAATCCTCCTCGACCACGTCCACCTTCGCTGTCGCTGGCTCCGGCACTTTGGTAGCCTCCACGAGACGGACCGCCGGCGTTTGCTGCCGCACCACGGTTGCTGCCTTGCCACGTCCCTGCACCACCTTGGCTGTGATTGTCACGATGGTGGAACGCCCCACCTCGATCTTCGAACCATGTAATCTTGGGGCCCTTGTTGCCAGGACTCTTAAACTTCTGAATCTCGGTCTGAGCTCGAGTCAAGGCAGCTTGAGCAATTTCATGGCTCTCGAATTGCACCTTCCAATTGAGGAATTTGTTGCCCATTCTCTGGATGGACTTGACCTTGTCTCGGTCTTCCTCGGCAAGACATTCCTTAACGTGTTGTTCGTTGTCCGCGAAGGAGACATAGAGAGCAGCCGGTGGTTTGACTGGAGGGGTACTACCGACCTTTGCCTTAGCTGTCTCGTTCTCAACCGACTTATCTGCGCCAGTTCCGTTGGTCGCTGGAGTAGTCGGTTTGGCCGAGGCAGATGATGTTGTAACCGGGCCGGCAGATGACGGTTGCGGCGTTATTGGTTTTCCTTGTGTCACCGGCGGCGCTGGAGAACCGGCAGTAGGTGGAGTAGCAGACTTGGGAGCCGCAGCTGGTACCCCTTGCCCTGCTTGACCCGATCTCGGCTGTTGTTGCGCAGGCTTCTGTTGTTGGGGGAAAGGCTGGCTAGTTGCTGGGAAGGCTGGTGTGCGATTCTGAGCGGGGCCAGTAGGTACAGTTGCAGGCGGAGCGGCAGATGGCGCAGCAGCTGGCTGGGAGTGAGAAGGACTTGGGCCGGGTTTGCCGCGATGAGCAAAGTTGAAACCTTGTGCACGCATTTCGGTCCCAATGCGGCCACCTTCAATCTCTAGAACCAGATAGCCAAAAGCAGCATCGGCGAGGTTGAAATTCCACATGTTCTTGAACGCGCTTTCGTCCACTTGACCAGCAGCCGGCCCACCACCAACAGGTCCGCCGAACGGGTTTCCTCCGTTTGCGGTACTGGGCATCTTCTCGACGATCTCAAGCGCGCTGTGCAAGAGAGCTTTGTGACTGGTGTTGGACTCGATTGCCTGCTCAACGTCCATCTTGACCGTCTCCCACACATCTTGGAAGGACGCCTTGGAGGCAGCTAGCTTGCCGCGGTAGTGGTCCAAGGATGGATTGACCGAGAATTCGTTGTACGAACTGCCATATCGGAAATGTAGACCGGCAGATATCGAGAAATCCGCTTTCAACGTTACCGATAGTTGGTTCAATATGCCGTCCCGTGCCGGCGAGGCGTGGGTCAAGAAAATCCGCGTTTCTGAAGGGTCGTAGACGCGAGTTGCCGTATCAATCAAAGCACCGATCTGTAGCAACGTCGTCCACATTGTGCCTTGACCTCCCGCGATGTATGTCTTGCCTTCGCCGTTGTCGAAAAGCTTGTGTATGACGACCGCGCCACCCAATCCCAGTAGGCGCAGCTTCACTCCGCCAATGTCAAGTAAGCGGGAGTTGACCTCGTCAATAATGTGTAGATTGTCGACTTTGTATTCACCCGACCGAAAACGCTCCAGTACTCTGACATCTTCACAAGCTCCCCATACAGTGTAGACCGGGACATCCAGAGTTATCTGCTTGTTCAGGAGAAGAGGCAGCTCGGAGAGAGGAAGTTGATCGGGAGAAAACATCTGTTTGATGGGTCGCGGCGGCGCGGGCTGGATGATCTGACGCTTGACGTTTTCGCTGAGAAGAGGAGAATACTGGGCGACATGTTTCAAGGTCCTGAAATAAAGGTAAGCCATGGTCCCGATCGGTTGATGCTAGATATCTCCCTACTTCTCAGCTATTCTCTCCAAGGATGTGTTGTCATAGAAACCAAAGTCGCCGGTGTGCAAGATGTAGTCGGCTTTCGCAGTTTTGGCGAGTTCGTTTAGAGATTTGAGGTTGCCTTGAGAGTTGCACGTTAGACCTTCGTCTGGTGGAGCAAGCCACGGACTTACCTCGAACATCTGCAATGCAGAGAACCCGAACAGGACCGGACTGAATGATGCGACCATGGTTGGGAAGAAGAGCCTGGGCTCCAGGAGCAGGTCCAGCGTTCGTTCCGTTCGGTAGGTATCCTTGGTTCGGGAACTGGGGTCGTGGCTGCTGGTAGGTTAGCGGGAGTGTGAACTGTGTCATGACTTTGATTGTGCGCTGTAACATGCTAGGATGACTTCAAGAGCACAAGGCACTCGGGGCAGATGATATGCGCGAAACTTACTGAAGCCATGGGTCAAGAGAGTCCGGGTGCGGGCGTGACGGCGTTGATTCTGTGGTCAAGGCGCAGGAAAGTACTGGTTTGAAGTCCGCAGGCAAAACACACAGCAATCGGAGAGTATTAGAATTAAAACAGGCTTCAATCAGAGTCCGGATAAAGTGGCAGCGACCTGTCAAAGCAGTCAAGCGCAGAGAAGGTCTGGCGATGGGCAGAAGTCGAAAGGTAGAAGGTTGAAATGGACGGGATGAATGAAACGTCTAGTCGAGATGGTACGTGAATTTCACCTGCTGGGGAACTTGATGAAGGGAAAGCAACCTGCTCGCTGCCTCTGCCACCGCCATTCCTATTTCGGTTTAGCTCCCCTGCCCCTTTCGCCGCCGACTATCCAGCTTCCCAAGGCTGAGCATCAGCTGCTTGTTACTCCTGGGGACGAGCAAAGATGAATGAGAGAGGCCGGTGAATGTGTGAATTGAGTTTGTTTAATATCTGATCCATCCGATTATCTGGTATATTTGATAGATGGTGGTTGAGACTCCTCCGGGATAGTCCCACCCGGCCTGTTCAGACAGCCTGAATGAGCGTTGTCTCATGATATATGAGCGCGGGCGCAGAATGATAGTACATGGAAAGAGAAGACTCGCACGTCCGGCAACCAGAAACTCCTCGTGACCATCTACGTAGTCTCATGAGTGCATGTCAGCTACATTGATGCCCATCCGTCCCATTTTGGAGAAATCATAAATCCTTGGAAAGTTCCGTCCACGGGCCACTGGAGAGGCGACTTCATGCCATTGACTCCATCTCAGGCGACTGTTGTCTTGGGAGCCCCCAATATCTTGTCCACATCTTTCGCGTCAACCACAGCTCCGCCTTCAGAGCACTTCGCTTTCGACCGCAACTCGCTACAGAGGTTGTCGATATCAATTTCGCCATTTCTGAACTTCTCCATTGATTGGAGTCGATCCCTGAAGAGCACGTTAGCCGGGAGTGTATTGTCTAGAAGATTAGTCACTGACCATATTTTATTGCATGTCATGGGCTGATCGTTATCGGGCACCACCTCATCAAAGCCATTCTTGCTCTTCTCCACCTGTTGCATCAGATCATGCTTGGGAGCCTGGTCGACTGCAAGGTCGTTGTAATTGTGCAACGGACTGCCCAAATCAGGCAGTGGATAGGCATCGTTGAAGAACGACCCAAAGTCTTGCGAGAGAACATTGTCTTGGGTCTCCCGATAGTCGCCGAATAATATCGGATCGAAGGTGTTGTTATTTTGCTGAGCCAGCCAGTTGATGCCGTTGACATCGAAGCCTGGGTCTGCGGCGTATCCTAACGATTTGACGTTAGACATGTTCAGGATGGGAGGCACTGGGTCCTCTGCGCAGCCACAAGCCTGCTGTATTTGCCTGCAAAGATATTCCTTACCGCCAAGCGCGAGGTTGCCTTCCTCAGTGATAGGATTGAGGCTGTAGTCCGTATGCTTATTGGCGGGAGAGTGCAGACTTGGCTCAGGCGACGTGCCGATGGATGAAATGGCGTTTTGAGACTCCGTGGACGAACTCGGAGAGTCGGAATTAGAGAAGCTAGAGTTCGAGTAGGCTGCAGGAGCATTGCCTGGATTGCTGTTCTCGAGGCTAGCAGAGTTGTTTTGAGTAGAAGGCTCATGTGTACTTCCAGGAAAGTATCCTCCTAGAGAGGCGTGCCGACTAGCTTCCAAAATGGAAGGACTGAAAAGCCCAGAGAGACTATCCACACTTCCCTGTTGGTCTTTCTGTTGATTTTGAGGTTGTGGAGACGCCGATAACCCATTAGTCAAAGGCGATTGACTCAATGATCCGAGTCGCGCAGCTTGGTTCTGCGAACTAGAGGTAGAACGGCGAGAAGCAATGTGCTGAGTCGCAGGAGCGGGACTAGCGCTGGGGAGGCTTGCTGTCCTGTTGGCATTTGTGCTCTGCTGTGTCTGCTGGTTGGGACTGTTGAACAGACTGGTTGTGGACATCGGTGTGAGATCGCCAAACCTAGGGAATTCGAACTGGAAGTCATTGTGGTTGTTGACAGTAGAGCTTCGTGACTGTTGCGGCAAGGCTGGCTGCGGCCTGTTCAAGCCGTTGCTACTGATCCAAGAAAGCCGTTTTCGGTATTCCTTCAGCTCGACCTGAAGCCGCTCGACTTGCGCCCGTAGAAGACCATTTTCATGATTGGCTGACTCCGAGGCTTTTTCCAAATCCTCTACCTTCGTCTCTAGATCTCGGAGATGCTTCTCCTTGCGTTCACGAAAGGCGCGCTGTGCCGCACGATTCTGGGCTTTGCGTTTCTGGACCCTGTTAGACAAGTACTCAGGACGGTCTCAGTCGACTTACAGAAGTGGGTTCGGAAGTCAATGGCTTCCGACCTGGCTTTTTAGCCGCCTTGTCCTCACTTTCCCGTCGCTTCCCTCCTCCCTCAGCATCATCGTCCTTGCCCCCAACGCTCTTTCGCTTCTCGTGCAATTCGCCAGGGATATCGCCGATCATGCGGCTGTTTTCGTCATAGTCAAAATTGTCATCGCCGAGATCGATGTCAGGATCAAAATCGAGGAAGGGGCTATCATCACTGAAGTCCAAGTTTCCAGAACCTGGAGCACTCGACATTGTCGGGGTGGAGTTGGGATCCTGTAGGTTGAGTTTCCGATTGCCTGAGAACGATCTCTGAGGAGGAGATTGATTGGAGTTGAGCGCCGCCATGAGGAGTTCTTCTTGATCAGGGGATAGGAATAAACCTTCAGCAGACTGAAGCGACATCAGATGTAGGATATCGAGTGTCGGAATGCGGATGTGTAGTCAACGATTGATGAAGTCAGCAAGCAACCGATCAACCGAAGCGGGAGCAGCGCCAGCGGCCGGCTCGATTGGAGCGACCAGAAGCAATAATGCCTCCGTCTACTGCGTCGAACTTAGCAGTAGGAAGAGGCAAGAAAGCGGTCTTCAGTATCCGGTTGGTGATAAAGCGCTGGGAGACAAATATGAGTTGACGACGACAAGAGCGTAGATGATAGGGAGGGTGCGGAATCGGCCAGGCGGGGCGATCACCTACAACCGGGCGAGGAGCGCACGCTGCTGGGCACGGTTTGGGTGCGAGAATGGGGGTGCGAAGGACAAGAAGAATCCGCCTGAGCAGGAATTGATAACTGAAGTTCTGTAGGTGAACGGCGCAGACCCCAATGTGAGTGAGTATTGAACGAAGGGTGTAGTAGGAGAGTAGGTTGTTAGAATGAGATCAGAGTACCATTGTCGAGGATTATCTGCGGGTGCACTGCCCGCCAAGCGGCACGCTGAAAAGTCCAGCTTGAAGTTCCAGTTGAACTGAGCGCCTATAACGAGGGAAGTAACCTTGAGCGTTTGAGCCCTATGGCCCCTTGGCCTACGCCTCAATGCCCCCCGGGAGCCCCGCTACCTTTCATCCGGAACGCCCTACAAAGAGGATCTCAACGCCTGAGGCAGCCCCCCGATTCAGGTCCATGGCGTGCCATCTCCCCTTTCATTTTTCAGGTCAGTCCGCCTAATTTGCTCTTCAGACGAAATCCTACCTCTGAACCGAAGCCATCCGTGACTCTGTGACCTGAATATACAACTTCCATTCCACTGGGCCCCGTGCGGATCTGAAATCCTCTCTCGGAGTGTCGTTTGTCCGCCGAGTACGGTGACAATCTTAACGCGGATGTTTTCGCTGGCAATGGCGGTGCGATCTCAGTGGAGGAAAACCGCTCGTGGGCCAGGACAAGACTCGAACAAAGTGGCAACGCTGCCAGATCGGGAGCAGCTTTGACTTGCTTGAGGTTGATTTATAAGCGCATTGAGGCGCGACTGGTCCATGCCCGCCCATGCTCACACCAATACCACTGGAGCTGCCTATCTTCAATCAGGCATCCTCCCGCCCGTCATCTGTTGTCCTCCAATAATGTCGGCTCGCTCCCAGGATCCGGACTGCAATGTTCTCTTCAGCATTCCCCCTTGCAAGGGATATTTTGCTCTCACTCGACTCCTTGCCTAGGTACCTGGCTGAAGCTGCTGGTCGTGGCGACGTCACTCTTCTAGATTCGCTGCTGAGTCAGCTAAGACGAGGTTGTGAAGGCAACATGGGTGGAAGGACATTCGTTTTCACGTCGCAAGGACAGCCTGTATCTGGCCAGGTGTACCGACCAACTTCAATGCTCATCCCAGACTGTTTCGGTATGTACATAGAATGTCCATGTTCTGTAGGTAGGTAAGTAGGTACCATTGACCTTGTACTGTGTCTTGGTGGAAGATGATCGCACGTGATCACCTTGCAAGTGCAGTCATATCCTTGGCATCCAGTAAGCGCAGGCGGAGTTGGAGAGACTGACTTTCATCAACGGTTCAGCGCATTCGTGTCTGCGCTTGACATATTGACTTTACTTCCATCCTTATAGTATCTACTTTTGAGCTGCTGGATAACGGTGGACCAACTGGTCTTTGACTTAACAAACGGTTTGCCGCCGCCGCCACGCTCTTGACTTCGCGATGAGTTCCGCCGATATAGTCGCCTTGGAGAATGAAGTCAAAGAGTACAAGCTACAACTTGAGACAGTTCAGCTGGGTCTCCAAAATGATCCTGAAAACAACGAACTACAGAGTCTCAAAGCAGAACTTGAAGAAGTTATTTCCCTTACCGAATCTGCAATTGCAGAACTAAAGCCTGCTTCAGAACCAGGACCGACTGCGACTTCGCCCATAGCGCCGGGAAAAGAGAAGTGGTCTAGAGAGAACCATCCTGCCTATCAAGCAGGCTACCGGAGACCCGAGGTCGAAACAGAAGAAGCCAGCCCTCCGGTGACATTCTCCGTCAACGACACTGTATCCGCCAGATGGAAGTCCGGAGACGGAGGGTTTTATACTGCTAGAATTACCTCGATCACAGGTTCATCGAGTGATCCGGTCTACATCGTCACCTTCAAGAACTATGGAAACACCGAGACCTTGAAAGCTAAAGACATCAAGCCTCTCCCCAACGACCCCAGGAAGCGCAAGGCTGACACCATGTCCGGGTCGTCCACCCCAGTTGCGCCGCCGTCCAATCCTAGCGTCATCTCCGCCGCAGCCAGTGTAGATCCTACATTGGCCCAGCAAGCCCGTCGTGAGCCGAGCAAAGTCGGTGATGGGCCGGTCCGACCCGCTAAGATTCCTCGAAAAGTGAAGGCCAACAAGGAGCTTGAAGCAGGCAAAGCCAAATGGCAAGATTTCGCCTCAAAGTCAAAAGCTGCTAAATTTACCAAGAAGGAGAGTATGTTTAGGACAGGAGAGGGCGTCAAGGCCAGAGGTAAGCATGTGTCCGATGCGCCACAGACTACAGTACGCTGATTTGCTTCTAGTTGGCTTTACCGGGAGTGGCAACGCAATGCGCAAAGATCCTTCAAGGACACGACACATTTACGAGCAGAATAGTCAAGATGACCAGACTTGAGGGGAGGAACATTGTGGTTTTCGTTCTGCGCATTCAGTAATTTGGTGATTGAGCGTTTATGGGTTGAGACGCAACGCTGACCGTCTGGTAATGCAGATCCAGCACCACATCGAAGAACATGTGCAGCAGCGCCCGAAACTAGCTTTTGTCCAGACAAGTATCTTCCTGAATTTTGGCAGTGCCGCGCTCTGACATCTTACCATTCCCTCCGCAGGATCTGAGTTGAGATCTAGGCTCAAAAAGCGCGCGTCTGATAGCCCATGCTGCCACTCTGACCGTGCAAATACGGCGAAATCCGTTCACTGATGCACCCGGTGCCTCGAATCAAGCTGGGCTTTCCGTCTTTCTCTCCCTGAACCTGTGCAGGAGGAAAAATGCAGCCCTGTGGAGTCCAACGAAGGTACGCATCACAGTGCTTGGCTCGACCTTGATCAGCCTGCGAGCTTCTCGAGGCAGGACATGCATCCCTTCTCTCCATCCCACAAGAAAGGTGGCTCTCTGCGCTGCACATTCGACACATGTCGGGCAGCATGCATGGGCATACCGCGATTAGCTTCGCCCTCAGTAGCCTGCACGCTCCAAGTGCTCTCCTCGCCGGCTAGCTTCTTATAGACCGCCTTGTATTCTGAAACTGCTCACGACCAGTACCAGCATATTGATAACTCCCCACAACAGCGGTGTCCACGTACTCATTCTGAAATAGCCAGCGTTGTACACAGCGCCCAAGATTAGCCCGACGATACTGCCTGCGAGCAATGCCTCCAGTCCACCCATGACAATGTAGATCACGGGCACGAGCCAGACCCAGCTAAGGGTCTCGCTGAAAGGATACTCTCCCAATAGTTTCCTATTTTTCGCACTGAGGCGTTTACCAGCCGGCGTAGAGAGATACTTCCGCCGCTGGGAGGCCGAATTGAACTGCATCAGTACAGCCCATGCGGCGACACAAATGTGCGCGGCTACAATGGTGAGTAAGGTCCAGTATAATGTGTAACGGTAGATGTCGGATAGATAATAGAGGTACTGGGCCTCCCCGGGTGAGGCGTGGACGGGCCAGTACAGTGCTGGGAATTTCGGAGTCTTGTAGGAGAGAGGCACGCCGGCGCCGTACGTGGACATGTCGTCGGGAGTCTAGGAGGCGGCGCGATGTTCATTTGGATTTCATCGGGCGTTGCACCAACTCATTCAAAATGGCTTTTGGGCGAGGAAGTCGATGCCCAAAGGTAGCTGACTGGCAGTTGGATTGGGTCTTTCTACATGAATCTTGGATTCGGGTGTGATGCACAGGTTGTCACCGAGGAAAAGGCGGGAACGGGATGGATCCTATGAGGTTTGTAGAAGTCGTATTCATTTGCATGAGGTGAATCGGACTGTCGTCGTACGTATTAAGGAATCGAATCTGGCCGTCGACGCGCGAGAGCAGGAGTTGAGAATAGGGCGGCGTAACCCTCGTCCCAAAGCAGGCTCGGGTGGGCTCTATCCAAAGCACTCTAATGAATCACACACCTCAGCCTCGAGACATAATAGTAAGTTCTACTACATAGGAATAAGGCCCATCGTTGTCGAACTGGATAGAAAAGGTCCCGATTGATTGCCACTAATAAGCTTCAATCATGATGGCTCTAGAACAGAGCAGTTATAACGGACCTGTGCAGAGTAAGTAGCGGACAACAAATCCGTGTGTGCAAGTGTTGTGGTTCATTTCATCATCGCAGCGTCATATGTGGTATAGATGTTGACTTGACGTAACGGCTGCGCGACCACCTACATTGCACATCATTTGAGGGTCATAGGCACCTCTCGATGGCAAAGAAGTGTTGAAGTCAGGCGTGTTAAGGTGAGGTTCGCAGCTTCACTATATTAATCTTCACCCATCTCCTCTCTACATAACTTCCCAATGCCCCCCAAGCTCCCAACTCGAACCTTCAAACCCACTCAACTCACCCAACGTGCTTTAATCACAACAGCCTCAACTCATACGTTTCCCCGACCGCAACTGTCTTCAGTCACGGCTCAGTCTCGTCTCTCTATTCTCAAACAGCAGTTTTCCATGTCACACGCCATGTCAGTCAATCCTCACAACGAATCCTTCAAGCTTGACAAGCTCTTCGATGTCTCGGGCAAGGTGGCCCTGATCACGGGCGGCGGTAGCGGCATCGGATTGATGGCTACCCAAGCATTGGCGACCAACGGGGCCAAAGTTTACATCTGCGGACGCACCGAAGAGAAGCTGGAGCGTGTGGCTGAGGTTTACGGCAAAGACATTCCAGGCTCCATCATCCCCATCACAGCCGATGTGAGCAAGAAGGAGGATATCAAGAAACTGGTTGACTTCATCTCGGAACGCGAGAGCTCCCTGAGCATCCTGATCAACAATGCCGGCATCTCACTGAACACTCAGCAGACGGAGGCCAAGTCAGCCGAAGAGATGAAGCAGAACCTGTTCGACGACCCGAACGAGACGTTTGAGATGTGGACAGACACCTACCGCACCAACGTCCCACAGTTGTTTTTCATGACCACCGCTTTCCTGCCCCTCCTACAGGCCGCACATAAGCAGAACGACAATTTCTCCGGCACAGTCATCAACATCTCGAGCATCAGCGGCATCGTCAAGACTTCCCAGCACCATTTCGCTTACAATGCCTCGAAGGCCGCCGCAATTCATCTTACCTCGATGCTCGCCAACGAAGTCACTCAGAACGGTCTCAGAATTCGCATCAACAGCATCGCCCCTGGTGTCTTCCCCAGTGAAATGACGGCTTCAGAGAGTGATGACAAGCAGAAGTCACATATTCCTCGAGAGAAGTACGAGTCGAAGGTTCCAGCAAGTCGACCGGGTGAGGATCGGGACATGGCCAATGCGATCTTGTTCGCTGCTACGAACCAATACCTCAACGGCCAGACCGTTGCAGTTGACGGTGGCTACATTCTCAGCGCAGGCAGTGGCCCATAAACAACACGACTGGGATCAGAGCATGGCGTTATCGGGAGGTGTAATGCAAGTCCTGAGTGTACGATTTAGCAGGGAAGACTTGATTCTGCACCTCTATCGGCCGAATCGCATTGAAAGTTGATACGTATTAAGCTGGGGCAGAAAGGTTCCTCCCTAAGGTACTTAGTTAAATAGACAAAAGTCAATATCATGGGATGAACGATATGAGAACTGTTGCATGGTTATTTATTCTGTCATCTTGTAGAGTATTACTGATGTTCTCATGTCGGTCGACAACCTCCATCCCACGGTTGACCACTTTTCATCGCTCTTGCATAAAAATTGTCTCCAACAACGTCCAGGTAGCCTGCTATGATCGTAAAAGCTCTAGAAGACTTGTCGCGAGGAGGTCGTTGTCCAATTCAACCATTTATTGTCCATCAAATGTGAGAGGTGACTTGGTACAGATTGCAAAAGTGGATTAGGAAAGGTAGACCTGACACGATCAAACATCCTCACCCTTCCTCTCGTCTGTGGTCTGTTGCCCGGAAGGTTCCTCAGCTCCGAACGAAGGGCCAGGCTTGTCTCCCAGTTGAGCCGCAGACGCCGCCTTAGCCGCCGCCTCCTGCTCTGCGGCAACGACCTTCAGGTTCTTCCATTCCATAGCCAAGCTTCCAACGACAGTGGCAGCACTGACAGCAACGCCAACATAGAAGGCCTGCCGCAACGCCGCGTTATACGCAACCAACACACTCTCGAGGAACTGCTTTGGAACGACATGTCGGAGGTCGGTGGCGCCGACATTGCGGACAAGATGCGCATTGATGCCAGGGATAGCCTGCAATGCTCGAGCCAGCTTATTGTCGAAGATATTGTTAGCGACGCTGACGAAGATGGAGCCGCCGAGAGTCTGGGCAAAGAACATGAGCGACGCGCCTACGGGAACATCTTTCCTCGCGAGCACCGTCTGCGCCGCCACACTAGGCTGCTGCATGCCCAAGCCGAGACCGACGCCCCAAAGCACCTGGTACCCGATCCACTTGGGGTGTGCGGTGGTCGTGGTAAACGTGGAGATCAGGCCGGCGCCGACGGGAGTCAGAACCGACGAAATCCACATCCACAGCGTAAAGTATCCGAGCTTTCTGGTGCCGAATCCGGCAAATATGCCTGCCACAGTGATGCCCAGGATGGCAGGCAAGTTCATGATGCCCGAATGCACGGCCGAGGCGCCCTTGATGGCTTGGAACCAGATCGGCAGGAAATAAACCAGCGTCATCATTCCGGCGCCGGACATGAACGCGTAAGTCACGCCTGCTGCGACGCATCGGTTCTTGACGATTCGCGGTGGGATCGTGGCGTTTTCCTGCCTCCAGATTTGAATGGCGACGAAGACCATGAGCAGGAGACCCGCCAGAACAAGCAATACGATGATCCGCGCACTCGACCAGGCGTACTCTGTGCCGCCCCATTGCAGGGCTAACAGCAGGCATATGATGGCAGGCATGAAGACCAGCGTGCCCAAGGGGTCGAGTTGGATGAACTGCTGCTTCAGCGGTACTGGCGTTCTCTTGCGATCAGGCAGTTTCAGGATGACCGCGAGGATGATCATCGTGGATCCCCCGATAGGCAGGTTGATGAAGAAACACCATCTCCAGCTGACTTTGTCGGTGAAGACGCCACCTAGCAGCGGGCCAGCTACCGATGCGATCGCGAATACGGCTCCAAACATGCCCGTCCAGGCGGGCCGTTTGCGCAGCGGAACGAGAAAGACAACCATGGTGATTGCCCCGGAGAAGATCCCTGCGCTTCCCATGCCGGCAATGGCGCGCCCGACGATGAGCGTGGTGGAATTCGGGGCGACGCCGCACACTAGTGAGCCTAGTTCGAATACCGCCACGCAGCCAATGTATACCCATTTTGGGTTGTAGAAGGTGTATACTCGGCCCAAGAGGAGCTGGAACGCTGATTGCGTTAGGAGGTACGCCGAGGCGTACCAGCCTACATCGTCGAGAGAGTTGAAGTGGTTCGTGATTACCGGAATGGCTGTAGCGATGATGGTTCGGTCCTGACCTGATAATTAGTGGAAAGGGCTCGTTGTAGAGGGGAGAGGAAGAATGGGGAACAGAGTAGGGGGATATAGAACGGTATAGAGTGACATACCAATGCAACCAAGAATGCTGCTAACATCATTGCCATCATTGAGATGAGGACGGTCGTTTGCGGTGGATATTCATTTTGTTCGTGAGAAGGAGCTGCAGCCTTTGCAAGTGAGTCTCTTGTATCATTGCTTGTGTGAGATACCAAGTTCCGATCTGTGCTTCGTACCGCCATTGTTGCTCTGAGGAGATACGGTGTGTTTGTAAAATCAATGGTATATTTCTTCAAGCAGGGTGAGAGATGTGAAATAACGAAACAGACATAGACAGGGGAGGCCAACAAGGCCTTTTCAATGCGCTGGAAGATTGCTAGTCGTTAGTATGTAGTCCTACATTGATTGTCAGAAAGCATCATTCTTGACCAGACTCCGAGTGGAACTGGACCGGACCGCGTCTCGGGCGCGAGAACAACAGTGGTCAATGGCAATCTCCTTGGATCGGACGCATACATTGTCGCCAGGAGTTCGGACATGGTCAAGTTCACAATTCAGTAGTGGACGGCCGTTAGGGTTCTGAAGGAACGAGGAAGTTGATACAAGGCTCGGGGCCGAAAAGATGGTTTGAGTCCGGCCCCAGCAAGGCTAATAACACGGTCAAGCATAACTGCAGCAGCCGCTTATGCAAGATAATCTTGTGATTCCCCGTAGAGCACATTCTCCGCCTTTCCTATTCGGGGCTGGTCGCAGAGGTCTCATTGCGCTTCGCTTCGTCTGCGCCATCATGCTTTACAACACGATAGAGCAGATGTTCCCAAGGTCAGACTCGGCCTCATCGAAGCGCTGATGATGGATGTGACTGCCGCCGCTCGCTTGCTTTACTGGATGGAATACAGTGTCTCCTGGATCGTAGTGATTTGCATGTCCTCAACGGAGCGACGCCCCGTTGCCAATTGTCTCCAGAGCTCGAGTGACATCAGTGTCGAGTTATGACGTTCGCTTGACAACAACGTTTTTGAAGCATCTAGGTATTAAAAAAGGTTGCCTTGACATGGCCTTCTGTTTCGTTCCTTGACCACAAATTCTTTTCTCTTTACCCTCATCCTACCCTGTGACCACTGACTACCTACCTACACAATCCATACCTGAACAGACCCCACTTACCATGGAAGACGTCAAGAAAGCCACCGACTTCGACTCTCCCTTCCAACAGGGTTTCCAAGTCCCCGTGTCCCACCAAGATACTCCCGGCAAACAAGGTGATCTGCCTTTTGAGCCTATCAATGACAAGCTCCCAACAGAAGATGGTGGATGGCAGACATACAAGGCGGCTGGAAAGCTGCAAGATAAGAAGGCCTTGATCACGGGCGGTGACAGCGGCATTGGACGGGCCATTGCCATTCTTTATGCAATGGAAGGCGCCGACAGCTTCATTGCATACCTGCCGGAAGAAGAAGAAGACGCTCAAGAGACGAAACGCCAAGTTGAGAAGCACGGCCGAAAATGCTATCTGTTAGCTACCGACCTGCGGAAGCCGGAGAACTGTCAGAAGGTGGTTGATGAAGCTTTGCAGAAGTTGGGCGGAATCAACATCTTGGTAGGCAATCTTCAATGTCCAGTACTCTAACCGTGGCGAAGGCTAACCTCTCCGTCCCAGGTGAACAACGCTGGATATCAGATGATGCAGCAAGACATCCAAGACATCTCCATCGATCAATGGCAGAAGACGTTTGAGACCAACATCTATTCGTTCTTCTACCTGTCGAAGTTCGTTCTTCCGCATATGAAGAGAGGTGACACCATCATCAACTGCGCTTCGATCAATGCATACATCGGCCGACCTGATCTTCTCGACTACACTTCAACCAAAGGAGGTGAGTCTCTGACCTGCCCCTACGGCCAATCGATCTTTCTACTGACATGATGAACAGCCATCGTCTCTTTCACTCGAGGTCTTGCCAACCAACAGATGAGCAAAGGCATCCGTGTCAACGCAGTCTGTCCTGGTCCTGTGTGGACTCCATTGATCCCGGCCACCATGTCGGAGGACGCGCAGAAGCAATTCACTTCACCTCTTGGGCGACCCGCACAGCCAAGTGAGATTGCAACATGCTTTGTGTTCCTGGCCAGTGCAGACAGCAGCATGATCAGCGGCCAGAGTCTGCATCCTAACGGAGGAGTTGTTGTCAATGGTTAAGCATGCGGCCCATCTGAAGAAAACGCCGACGATTCAATGAGCATTCCAAAAGATGAAAGGCCTTCACCTCACTTGTATAGTGCATGACGGGGGATACTCCGGGTTCTCACAGATGATAGTATCTATTAATGATGATATCTGTTACCACGTTGCAGCCTCGTCGATAGCGGTGTGAACAATTCGAGCTCCCTAGTACCATTTATTGTGCCGTGAAGATGAGAGACCCGCAGCCTTGTAGCTTTGCATCCTGGTCCACCGCAATTCTTAATGCACTGATTACTACCACACCTTCCAGCCTGTGTAGGTGTCGGTCTGCTTATACGATCCACGGCATAGACCCTTGAACGACAGCCTCGTATTTTGACGGGTTTCAGGCAGCGACCAGATGCCAAGACCGTAATCCTGAGCTGGTGCCTGAATTCGGGGGATTGACATCTCCCACTCCAACAGTTGGGTCTGAGATGCTGTCCTGGCATGAATAATGATAGACGCTTCTCAAGGTAAGCTACAGACCATTGTCTGTAGTCTCCTTCTCCATCCGCATCACGCCCCAGGTTCCATAGACGCCACGACGGGCCCCAGGTACAAATCCCCCCAGAATAGCAGAGGGGCCATTGCATTGGACATCTTCCCATTGTACGATACAAAGCAAGCCATGATCTGAGGCACAGCGGCAGCGCGAGCGTTCCGGCCTGTCAAACATGAGTGCGAGTGCTCCCGGCGATCGCCCTCCCAAGGCCTTCTCCTGCATCCGTTGTTTCGAGCGCAAGGTGAAATGCGACAAACAGAACCCCTGCTCCAATTGTGTCAAGTCCAAGGTCGAATGCGTCTTCCGTGTGCCCGCTGCACCTCGTCGGAGGAAGAAACGCGCTCCAGAGGAGATTCTGCTTGCTAGGTTGAAGAGATGCGAGGAACTCCTCAAAACCATGGGCGTCGAGGTGGACGGCAGCAGCACCCCGACGTTGTCGCCCACCGCTGGGACAGAAGCCCCGACGAGCGCTGCACAACCCAATCCAGAGAACACCTTCCAACGGACTGAGTTCTATGCGTCCACAGGCTCCAAGACAGGCCAGTTGATTGTCGACCATGGCAAATCACGGTTCATCGAGAACAATCTATGGACAAGCGTGTCGACCGAGGTAAGCGATGCCTTTGCATGACTTCCTGGTATTCTATGGTTTGGAGCAACGACAACTAATGCCTCGTGAACATGCAGTTCCAGCCGAAAGAGGCGATTGCCGAGTATTCAGACGATGAGGACGAGGCGGGCTCTCCTCTCGAGGAAACCTCCGAGTTCGTACTCGGCTACACTCCGTCTAGCAACTCATTCCAACAATTGCATCCGCCGCCGGACCAGATCTTTTCGCTGTGGCAGATATTCCTGGACAACATCAATCCCATGACCAAATTTGTGCACCAGCCCTCTTTCCATGAGACGCTCGTTCATGCGACCAGCAATCTGGACAATCTGCCCAAGGGTCTGGAAGCACTACTGTTCTCCATCTACAGCGCCGCAGTATTCTCCATGGAGGATGACGAATGCGAAATCAAATTCGGCGAGACTCGGAAGACGCTGCTCACGAGATACCGGTATGCGGTTCGGAAAGCGCTGGCCCGAGCCCGATTTATGGGAACGGGGGATATCATGGTCTTGCAGGCATTCGTCCTCTACATATTGACCATGCGTGAAGTGTACGATTCAAGGACGACGTGGACGCTGGCAGGGGTGGCGAGCCGTGTCGCCCAAGGCATGGGCATCCATCGAGACGGCACACATCTTGGAGTATCGCCATTTGAAACCGAGATGCGCCGTCGTCTATGGTGGCAGATTGCCATTCTGGATTTCCGATCAGCCGAACTTAGTGGGTCAGGGAGATTCGGCGATTTCAATCTCTCAGACTGCCAACCACCGAGTAACGTCAACGATGCTGACATCTACCCGGGCATGACGAGTCCACCGGTGGCCCAGACCAGACCTACCGAGATGATAGCCTGTCTGCTCCGGTGCGAGTTCGGGCAGTTCTGGAAGGAGAAGACGATGCAGAAATCCACCATTGCTTTCGAAAACGTCCGACTCACATCGCCATGGACGACGTCGCTGGAAGAAAGGGACGCCAACATCAACGAACTAGAGCAGCGTCTGGAAGAGAAGTTCTTGAGATACTGTGATCCCGCGAACCCACTGCAGTTCATGGCTATTATCATTGGCCGGGCCGCCGTCAACAGTATGCGACTCATGGCCCATCACCCGCGGAAATATCGCCACGCCGAAGACATCCCGGCTTCTGAGCGAGAATACATGTTCAATCTATCCATCAAGCTTCTTGAGTCGGACAACCTGGCTCACGCCTCCAAGGGATTGCGACGGTTCCTGTGGCATACCAATGTCTACTTCGTCTGGCAATCCCTGATATACCTACTGGACGAGCTACGGACACGCACTCTGGGCGATGAAGTCGACCGCGCGTGGCAGCAGGTCGACGAGGTCTTCCACCACCATGCCAACTTCGTCACCGACAACAAGAAACCGCTCCACGTCGCCGTCGGCAGCTTATGCCTGAAAGCATATAGTGCAAGGGAGAAGGCGCTGCGTGCAACCACCAACGGCGTCTTCCCGAAAGTCGTCCCTGAATATATCAAAACACTACGCGCACAGCGTCAGACTACAGCTGCATTGGCCCCGTCATCGTCAACAACCACCACAACCACTACAACCACAACCGCCACCACCTCACAAACAGACCCTGAACACCCCACTAGCAGCTCGTCTTCCGTGCCTCCTATCAAGGCCGACACCGCATATCCAGTGGACCTTGCCACCTCTGCGGCCTACGACCCGCAACTAACCACTCAACATCCTCCTGCTAGAGCAGCTCAACTTCCTCTCCCACCCTTTCAGCCAGCGTACTTGCAGAGCAGTAGTACTCCTCCCGACAATCTCATGTTCGCCTCCGATCCTACTCTGGCTCAGGATCTCGCTATGGCCGATATGCCTCTGGACTGGGCTCAATGGGATTATATGATGCAAGACTTTGAAGAGACGAGTTGATTGAATTCGCTGGGCGAACGAGAGGAGAGCCCCGAACCGAAGACACGCGAAGCATCACTTTCACCGATAGGGTGCGTCCGTTATCACAACCAACAACACCGCAGAAAAACAAGCCTGGCTTTTCCCAAGCAAAGACACAGTCTCCTATGTCGTACCCACCTCTGACGCAATGGCAGTTATCAAGATGACACGCACGAACCCTGACCTGCTGGTCGGGCTTAACGTGTATATGGACTTGAAATGAATCAATCAATCTTACATCGACTCCAACCAGACGTGAAGATACGAGAACAAGAAAGAGAAGAGAGAGCGACAGAGGACGAAAGTGTTTACGTGTGTTATACAGGCGAGTTTGAACCAACAATCTCAGCTCAGGCAGTGAAGTGACGGAGCAGGATTAACGTAGTGTATATATATGATATATATTTGACTCCGGCCGACCGTCATATGTATAGTACTATATCATACGAATCTGAATCCCTATCTCAATCCAGTATCAGCTAGTACTAGGACTAAAGACAATCATCACCCGCAGGAACATCCAGACCGAAGTGGGAAACAATCTAAACCACTCTCAGCTCTCAGCACTCAGTCTTCCCCTCAGGCTTGATCATCTTTGGTATTGACATTACGCCTTCCAAGCTACCTAATTAAAGCTTACCTATGTAGCGAGTCTGCCTATGCCTATATAGTAGGGAACCCTCTGGGGAAGGAACCCTCTTTTTTTTTAGAATAATTATATTTTTAGCATCTTTGGTATTTATATTCATATTCATATTCATATATACCTGTGAATCTCACAGCTATGGTCCCTGTAGAAGTGCACTGTGCATACATACATACCTAACGCGTCAACCCAACCAACGCCGAACATATATGCCGCTTCTACCTAGCATCAACCGGCTTAGGATCCTCAGTGCGATACTACTCGCCGAACAAACTGTATATACCGCCTCTAAGTTCTACCTAGCATCAACCGGCTTCGGATCCTCAGTGCGATACCACTCGCCATTAAAGGCATTAACCAACCATTTCGCCAACTTGTCATAAACGATATGGTTAGCATTATGGAAGAAAATGGAGTGATCGGAATCCGGGAAGAAATGGACATCATAGTTCTCGACGCCCGCGAGATCGAATTTATCCAGCAACGTCAGCGTGTTCTGCATATGCACGTTATCATCGGCGACGCCGTGCATGATGAGAAACCGCACGTTCTGCGCCATGGCCGTGACATTGGAGACAGCCGAGGCGTCGTAGCCCGCCCGGTTGTGCTGCGGCGTGCGCATATACCGTTCCGTGTAGATGGAGTCGTAGAAGCGCCAGTCGGTGACGGGGGCGACGGCCATGCCGTATTTGAATGTCTGGCCGGCGTCGGTCTCGAGGACTTTGAGCGTCATGAAGCCGCCGAACGACCAGCCCCAGATGGCCATGCGGGAGGCGTCGACGTAGGGTTTTTGTTGCCAGAGCTTCGCGGCGGCGATTTGGTCCGCTGCTTCGTATTTGCCGAGCTGGTTGCGGACTATTGTGCGCGCTTGGCGGCCGATGTAGCCTGTTCCGCGCCCGTCCAGCGTTACGACTATGTAGCCTAGCGAGCTGGCCAGGTAGGATTGGAAGTCGATGTGGAATTTGCGGTTGACTGTCTGCGACCCGGGCCCGCCGTAGAGGTAGAACAGCACGGGGTATTTCTTTTTCATGTCGAAGTGCGGAGGCCGCCGTTCGACCACCTGCAGTGTCTGCCCTTCTATCGTGATGTTTTGGAAGATCTGATGCGGTAGTTCGTGCGACGAGGCCATTTGTGCGAGAGCCTTGTTGTCCGCTAGCATTTGGTCGATCTTCTCCGTGTTGGCGGGCGTGGAGATGACCTTTTGGTATGGGATCCCGGGCCCTTCGTAGTAGAGGTTGATGTAGCCTGCTCCGGTGGAGAATTTGGACGACCAATACCCGGCCTCGTTGGTCGGTACGAGTGACTCGGTTCCTGTTCCGTCCAGCTTCACGCTGTATAGGTGGCGTTGTGTCGGGGCGTTCTTGGTCGCGATGTAGTAGACCAAGTTGTTCTGCAGATCGATACCG
This sequence comes from Exophiala sp. LBMH1013, assembly GCA_024611085.1. NCBI lineage: Eukaryota > Fungi > Ascomycota > Eurotiomycetes > Chaetothyriales > Herpotrichiellaceae > Exophiala > Exophiala sp. LBMH1013. Next base: position 1,241,771 of record JAMFLB010000006.1, on the reverse strand, counting down.
GCAGGTCCGCCGTCTACTTCCCAATTTCCCTGTGTGAGCATGATGGGAATGGAACTGTTAAGCGGGGAGAAGTAAGCCAGGTGGTTGCCATTGTCGGAGACCACGGCGTCGACATAACCGTCAAAAAGTCTGCCAGCAGCCGGATCCGCGGGGATATATCGAGCATGCTGGGTAGGCTCGATCCAACCTCCATCGACGTCCCTCAGGTCCACAGTTCTGACAGTTTCGCCAGTCTGTGTGACAACGTCGACCAGAACCACTCTGACACGGTCGCTTTCGCGATTCGACTCCGACACCAAGACTTTGCCATCATCTGCCCATAAGACGTTGAAGATGATTCGGTCGTCATCCGGGAATCCGCCAGCAATATCGACGGTGAAGACCTGTCCTTTGGAAATGTCGTAGAACAGCATATCGACAACAGGGTTCGGAGCTCCCGCTTTGGGATACTTGATCTCCCTGACTTCGGGATAGTTCTCCAGGCCTTCAAGCGGCTTCTTCCCGCTAGGCCTGGAGAGAAAGTACTGAACAGGATATTCCGGAACCACGGTTTCGTTGGTGCGCAAGAAGGCCAAATACTGACCATCTCTTGCCCACCAAGTGGCACTATTGGTGCCAAAGACTTCCTCCTCGTACGCCCAGTCGGGTATGCCGTAAAAGTATTCCGGGCCTCCGTCATCGGTGATGGCGGTCACTTTCCCGGAAGCCAGCGACCTCAGATACAAGTTATTGTCTCTGGTGAACACGATCGAGTCACTCTGAGGAGACCACTTGGCCAATTGGATGCGGTTGTCGGGAAACGCAGGATCCAGGGGCTGAATGGTCTGGGACTCGACGTCGAGAATATAATAAAGCCCGACGAAGGAATGGCGAAACACCTTTTCCCTTTTCCCCATGAGAAGAACATGCTTCATGTCCGGACTGACCCAGAAATCATCCGTCCACACCTGCTGTCCATTGACCTGGAACCAACCGCTTTTGATCAGAGTCCTGCTCTTGAAGTCGCTGGAGGTTGAGGTTGAGGTTGAGTTGCGGCTACGTATGTCTTCCACGACCAGATAATCCTTCCCAGGCTGATTGATCTCCAACAGCAAACCGTCCTCGCCGTCCGGACCAGCCGTCCACGCGACAGAGGCGAACTTAGGCTGCCATTGCCCCGTCTGGACTTGTTCCAAGGTGATCTTCTTCCCCGAACCAGTCATGGGCGTCTCATGGTCATAATCCAGCGTAGACGCATGTTTATACCGCCCAGCCGCAAGGAACACGAACAGCGCAAACGCCCACCCTACAACCGCGACGATCGACAGTATCCACAAAGTCCGCCGCAGCCCTCTAGACATGCGCTGTCCGCTGATGGTGTAATTCTTGTCATTGAACCTCGGTATCTCCGGATCACTGTCGTCGTCGCGGTATTGCGACGGGCGTAAGGGCTCTTTCGCCGCCTCCGCCTCCGCCTCCATCCTGTTCAAGGTCTCTAGAACCATTGAGGTTGTGGACACGCTTGAGACGCTGTCTTGCGAACTAGACGGTCTAGACTTGGGCGACGGATCTCTTTCTTTGATGAAGGCTTCCCCTTCCCTCTCTTCGGCCGAGGCGCCACTGATGCGAGTCATGGTGGGCGTGGGCGGTACCCGTCGCGGAGAACTTCCGTCGGAGACGTCGTTGTTGAGAGCGAACGAGGTCGACTTGGACTGCGATGGAGAGTCGTTATCTGGGCATTGCTGAGGCTTGTGGTTGGCACCGTCGATGTGGCGGATGCTGGCAGGGATCCTCCTGCGCGGCGAGAGAAGAGGGAGTTCTTTGGCGCGTAGGTCGGTGATTACTGTCAAGGGCGGGCTGTGAGATGCTGATGCTGATGTTGACATTGACGTTGCCCGCCGCCTTGAGGTCGCATTCTCCATTCTGTCCAATCAGGATGCGTCGCTGGGATGGCTGGGTCACGTGGAAGATTATGTCAGATTGTGCCGCCGCTTTTAAAGTGGAGCGGAGCGACGTATGGTTCCGCAGCCTCGACAAACAAAACACATCTGCTTCTTGCTTGTCTTCACTTATGTTGTCTTGACTATTGCTTTATGCTACACTATTCTGTCGACAGGGCAAGCACCATTAAACGAACATCTGAAAACAGCCGACGTCAAGGCCTGGAATTGATCGGTTCCAAATGAATCGTTCTCTTTCCGCTTTCGGCCATCTTCCGTTTCCGGACAGAACCAGTTCAACTGAACTGATCCACTGCGAATTCTCCAGCCAGCTCACGTATATCCCACAATCCTTGTAGATGCACTCAGCTAGCGCAGGTGCACTATATCCCAGAGTGGTGTCATGCCTGGCTGAAGGCGCGACAGTACCAATCCTGGAGGGTCAACTCGGCCGAAGCACTCCTTGTCCGTTCCCTTATCGAGGTGGGCGGGAATAAGGGGTCAGTGTATCTCTCGGGCACCGAGACGCCATGTTCATGCAGGAAGCAGAGCATCCACTTGTCCATACCGAAAGAATGCTCGGCCGAGACCTTACAAGCGTTGTGGAAGGCTCTGAGACGAGACAGCGACGCATCGAGCTTCACCCAGAACGACTGCAGATGCATCAGAGTCTGGAAGTTCCTCTCGAGCCGCGTCCGGGCCACTGCGATCTCGTCTTCCCGGTCACTGAACACTAAAGTGTGGATGTAGATTGTAGATGTCACGACCAACATATGGCCGACCATGATGTAGAGGCACTCGCACCGCGGGGTCTCCTGACACATGTAGAGCAGGTCACAGAACTGTTTGGCGTGCTCTTTACATCTTTCGGCATACTCGCTGCACGCTGTGTAGGTTCTTTGCCTTTGCGCGCCGGCGGGGTCCTCGGCCAGGAACTGATAGCACAGCACTTCGGTGTAGTAGTGGTAGCCGAGATGGAGGGCGGCAAAGGCCGATCCGAGGCCTACTGACCCCCAGTATTCCAGGTTGGAGCGGGTCTTGCGAAGATGGAGGGGAAGTGACGCCGACCATAATTCGAGTCTTCGGAGGAGCGTCTCGACCGCTTCCTCGAGAGCCGCTGGGTCTTTGGTCTCATGGATCACGCTTTGGTTGAGGTCGAAGATCTCCACCCAGATATGCGCGAGATTGACCATCTCGGCCCAGATGCCGCTGCTGGTAGACTTGGGCAGTGTCCTTGGCTCGAGTGCTAGGAAGACGGTCTCGCTGACTGGAAGTTCCACCCTCTGAGTCGGTTGCAGCTGGCGAGGCAGGTGAAGACCGGTCGAGCACCAGATGTCAATCATGTAGAGAGTCCACCAGACTATACATCTTCCGTCAGTATGTATTGTTGCTCACTTTCAGCTTTTTTTTCCCTGGACAAGGAAACCAACTCACTTCTGAGGTTGACCTGTCTCTCGGTCTCACTGTCTGTGGCCATGTGCACGAGATCCAGGATCTGTGCGAGCCTGTTCGCGACCGAATAGTATAGAGCTTCGGCTTCGGTTTCGGACTCGGCAAAGCAGATGGTGCCCAAGAGAACACTTGCTTGGATCGTCGTCACCGAAATGTCGGTCATGTCGAACAGCTCTTTTGCCTTTCTAGCCGCGGACGATGCACGACTCCGTCGTTCCACAAAGGTCAAACAAGGAGCATCTGAAAACCTAAGTATATCAGCATCAACCATGGAGGAAAAGATGCTTGATGGGATGGGTTTCACACCTTGAGCCCAATGCTATCATCCCATAGAGAAGGACCTTCGGCAACCTGCAATCTCGCAGCTGCGATATAATGGTCGGCTGGTGGAACAGCGAGTGGTGCTTGTCATGGATATGGGCGAAGTAAAGCTGGACCAATTCCTCTTGGAGGGCAGGAGACTCGAGGCCATTCCCTTGGTCTTCGAACTCTCCTTGCTCCGTCGATACGGGAGTTGTAGCAGTGAGCTCAGACGATGAATCTCGGGCGTAAAGCGTTGGCAGCGGCCGCTTCAGCGACTGCCGCTCGACACGCTGTAGAGAAGAGGATGATGATGCATTAGTGCACTCGATGTTGAAGTCATGGCACCTCTGGCAAGGCTCGCCCGCCTTACCGGGTCGACATTTCCTTCGATGAAACCTGTACAACAGCCACGCATCAGCTGATGTTGAAGGCAACCTCATTTCATGGTGGAGACAAGATAGAACCCATTTTCAGGCCGTCCGGCACAATTCCGCTGTTCTGGGTCTCATAGCACGGTTGGTACGCGTGTGCCACGAGGGTCTTACCTGCATGATTTACATGCGTTCGCAGGCCTCATCTCAGTCGGTGTTCATGGCAGTAGTAGTACTTAGGCGTGGTGCTGCGTGGACGGGGACCGAGATGGTGCAGTAGCAGGTCCCACGGTGTATGCGTCTTTCCTGACATACATATAGCGATGGCGACAAAGACGCATGAGTGGTGGAAAACGCTGCAGAAGCCTTGAGGGGAGTAGGACAGGAGGATGATACAGATGTACATACTGGGGCCCCGCTTCTCCAGTAAATGGCACAATTACCCGGTAGGTTGATGAAAGCTTTTCATAGTCGGCTGACTGTTCCAGACCCACAAGGCTAGAGGTTAAAGGGGTTAAGGGGCAACCCCATCGACCCCCATCGACCCCCCGCAACCCCCGAGGGCTTTCACTGCCTGTCGAGTCCATATCAATTGTTTTCCACCACTCAGACATCACCATCTCCGCAAGTTGGGAGCTGAATTGCGCAGTATAGACATGCATCATGGGTTGACGATAGAAAGCGTCGTGGATATGGAGATCAAGCACAAAGTCTTCCGCGTTGAAAAAGGCATCTTCTCTTCCTTTAGACACTCGGCAGTGATCCCTGATTCTCTGCTCTGGCCATCATCGATCTGACTTGTTAACTCACCTGGTCGTCCTCAAGATCGAAATGGCTGCCACCAAGGAAATTGTCTGGCGCCCTGGGCCCATCGACGTGGTTTTCCAAGTCGATAAGGATGAGATTCCTCGGATCAAAGCTATTCACAGCCCTTCGTCCAGCGAAAGCTCCCCTCTTCAGACCGGCGAATCCGCCGTGCCTTTGTTTGCTGTTCGACTGGTCGGTGAGGGCAACCAGAGTCATAAAAGCTCGCGGTCGATGATTGGAAGCTATGTCTCCCACCGGATCAAGTACCAGAGCCACGAAGAAGGACAGAACGGCGTGCAGAAGATATTCACTCTCAAAGCCCACGACAGTCAATCGGGTCTTACTGCCGTGGCCCATCTTTCCGTCTACCCCGGAATCCCCGTCATCAGGTCAACGGTGACGCTGGAAAACGAGTCCCAGCAAGACATCATCGTGACCCAAGTTGCCTCGATTGTCATAGGCGGCGTGACGGCCAAATCGGACAAGTACTGGGAGGAATATGTGCTTTCGAGTGCCAACAATTCGTGGTTCCGCGAGGCACAATGGCACGACAGCAGTCTGAACAGCGTCGGCCTGGACGACTATGGGAGTCTTCAGTTCGACCACAATGCAGCGACATTGGGCTCTTACTCGTTGAGCAGTCGCGGTAGTTTCTCCACAGGCACATACTTGCCCATGGGGATGTTGAAGCGAAAAGACGGCGCCGAGACATGGCTCTGGCAGGTCGAGCACAATGGATCCTGGAAGTGGGAGTTGGGCGACTACAATGGCCAGCTGTACCTCGCTGCCAGCGGGCCCAGAGGCACCGACCATGACTGGAAGCACCAGCTGACGCCTGGAGCATCGTTCACCAGTGTGCCTGTTGCCGTTACGCTGGTGGCGGGCAATCAGGACCAGGCATTTTCCGCCCTGACCGCATACCGACGCAGGATGCGACGCAAGCACAAGGACAACGAGACGCTCGCGCTGATCTTCAACGACTACATGAACTGTCTCATGGGCGACCCGGACGAGGCCAAGGTGACTGCTCTGATCGAGCCCGCTCGCAAGGCTGGCTCCGAGTACTTTGTCATTGATGCCGGATGGTACTCGGATGACAACAGCTGGTGGGACGACGTCGGCTTGTGGGAGCCCTCTACAGTCCGGTTCCCATCGGGCTTCAAGAAACTCCTCGACAACATTCGCGCACATGACATGGTGCCGGGAGTCTGGCTGGAACCTGAAGTCATTGGCGTGCGTAGCGTCGTGGCCCATCAGTTGCCAGAAGAAGCCTTCTTTCAAGAGAATGGACGCCGAGTAGTCGAGAAGGGTCGGTACCAGCTTGATTTCCGCCATCCCGCCGTGCGCGAGAGACTGGATCGTGTCGTCGACAACCTCGTCCTGAACTATGGCGTCGGCTACTTCAAATTCGACTACAACATCGAAGTCGTCCAGGGCACTGATGCCAATGCCTTCAGCACCGGTGACGCCCACTTGGCCCACCACCGAGCTTACCTGGAATGGGTCAACAAGCTGTACGATCGACACCCGGACCTGGTGATCGAGAGCTGCTCGTCCGGTGCGCAGCGTCTGGACTATGCCATGCTGGGCACGCATTCTCTGCAATCGACCAGTGACCAACAAGACCCTGTGCGATATGGCTCGATTGCCGCCGCTGCCCCCACGGCAGTCACTCCAGAGCAGAGTGCCGTATGGGCATATCCTCAACCTTCTTGGGATGACGAAACCAATGCCTTGACCGTGGTCAACAGTCTGCTTGGACGCATCCATCTGAGCGGCCGACTGGATTTGTTGTCACCTTCCCAGCTGGATCTCATCACCAGCGGTATGAAGGTCTACAAGGACATTCGAGGTCAACTCGCTGATGCTCTTCCCTTCTGGCCCATTGGCTTGCCGTCATGGGAGGATGACTGGCATGCATTGGGTCTTCTCACTATAGAGGGCGACGTCTTGCTTTCAGTCTGGCACATCAAGGGTGCTCAAACTCGTTCTCTACCAATTGCGCCATTGAAAGGAGCATCCAATGTCTGCGTGGATCTGCTGTACCCTACCAACCTCCAGACCGAGGCCAAGTGGAACACCAAAGATGGTACCTTGGATGTTCAGTTCCCTGGCGTCGTGTCTGCAAGACTATTCCGTCTTCACTCTTCAGGCGGGACAACAGACAGTCCTTGATATGCTATTTAACAGTGATAGTGTCAAATGATTGCTAGCTACCAACGGCTGTCAAAGACGCTAGAATTGGAAGAACCATAAGACCCGAGGGTAAAATAGATAAAGTATTGGAAGAAACAAATCAAATTTGGTCCGGATGACACCGGGGCTCCTTTGTTTTTTCTTCTATTGTAGACATATGGTTCTTCAGCCTAAATTGGCCTCCAGATTCATATATCCTTGCAGAGTTGACCGGCCCCCATCGGATTTGAATCATGACTAATGTCCTATATGCTAGTCAGTCAATACCAGGTGTAGAACTGCGTGAGGGAAAGGGAGAACAGAGCGACTGACTGCCTCATTTCGTCCCCCCAGACAGACACATGTATGTACGGTGCTGTCAGGACAAAAGAAAGCATGATCGCAGACAAGATGACAGGTGAGACAGCACACAAACACACACACATCTCATTTGACCACTCTTGCAGTGCACTCAGGTATAGAGTGTTACTCCAGAGTGTTACTCCAGAGTGGACCCCACAGTATACGTAGCATGAACCTCGGGACAATGCCCCCTGCTACTACCGTATCGGGAATAGGGGCACCCAGCCTTGGCCGTCCGTCAGTTATTAGTCATATGATCACGCCTTATTTATTATTTTTAATTTCACCCCGTCTATAACCACCGAGTGAGGAACTGGAGGGTGTTACCCATGGGGACTGTGGAACCGGACCATCTCGTAGCGAGGCACTGATGAGGGGCCCCAGCCGGGCCACAGCTCTTGCATTCTTCCACGCGAGCAACATCTGAATCCCACCAGACCCGGAGGCCCAATGCCCATGGGGTAGAAAGATGGCGGGGACATCGTCCACCGGCTTCTAACCTGATTCCGAAACCGAAACATCTTACTACGTACTGTCAATCCAGCTATTCCTATTTCCATAGGCAGGCATGAGTGGCGTGGCGTCAAAGGATGGCGTGAGAAAAGGCAAAAGTGGCCAAAGCTAACTAAAAAGAATCGGACCGGTAGCGCACAGTAATAAGAAGGATCAAGAAAAGACACTCGCACCACCCTCCTGATCCATCCCGGTTCCCCACAAACACCAGAAATATAGGCTAAAGAGCAGTTTTCTGGGGATCCACGGGGGGCATTCTTTAGCCTCACTGCTGGGTAACAACCCCGTGAAATATGTTATTGAATATGGGGAACCTCGGAAAAGCCAGCACTAGCCGAGAGAGAGAGAGAGAGCCACATGAAATCCTCATTTCCACCAATTATACAACGGGAGCTCCGTTGGTGGAGCGGGTCAATATCGTTCGTTCCACAGGAGCGAGATCGGTGCTTCGCAGCAGAACGAGTGTGATGGCCATGTCTGGGTTTGGGTCTAGGAAACAAGGTGCTTCAAAGACAGCATTGCATGTGAGTATATAACACTCTTACTCGCCCGCGTCTGGTTCTCCAGGAAAGTTGAAATCCCCAGACAGCGATCATCAAACAGCCACAGACAGACCTCGGGTCGAATCGAGACAGCCAGACAGACAGAGCAAGCAATACCTACTATACCTCATTCACGGGGGCTCTCCTGAACCACCCCGAACCAGCACGGCAAGAAGCACGGTATAGAGGCCATTCAGGACGACTGATACCTGTGGTGTGCGTGAGCCATGGCGTCCAAAACGAATGATCTGGCGCACATCGAGGCCCGTGGCAGCGAACATATAGAAAAGGAGGACGACCATGACCATCATGCCGCAGACGGACAGAAAGGGTCAGTGGGTGATGCCCACCTGGCCAACTTGAACGAACACCAGACCACGGTGCGGAAAGCCATCCGGGCTTATCCCTGGGCAGTCATGTGGACGCTGCTGGTGTCCATGTCTATCATCATGGAAGGCTACGATACGCAGCTCATGCCTTCGTTCTTCGGCTTCACTTCCTTCCGCAACCAGTTTGGCGAGTATTCCAAGGTCTCTAAGGACTATCAGATCGCCGGGCGATGGCAGTCTGCGCTGGGCAGCGGTGCTCAGGCGGGCTGCATTGTGGGTGCGACTGTCAATGGCTGGATGATCTATCGCTTTGGGTATAAGGTTGTCTTTATGTTTGGACTGGCTCTGATGAACGGCTTCATCTTTATCAGTTTCTTCGGCAAGACTATTGAAGTCCAGACCGTGGGTCAAGTGTTGTCTGGGTAAGTTGACGAGCTCCCCCGTATCCCCCGTTCCCTCTTTGCCCTCTCGCTTTGTTTCTGTGTTTCTGTCTGTTTGCCATCTTCAACAAGCCCCCCAAAAAGACGAATACTGAACCACACCCCCTAATACAGTTTTTGCTGGGGAATCTTCGCCACCATAGGCCCGGCATACGCATCCGAGTTGTGTCCCATGGCCTTCCGGCCCTACATGACAGCCTACACCAACATGTGTTTTGCGATCGGACAGTTCATCAGCGCCGGAGTGCTGCAAAGTCTCCTGTCGCGCACCGATGAATGGTCGTACCGCATCGCGTACGCGATCCAATGGATCTGGCCGGCACCCCTGATGCTAGTGGCATGGCTGATGCCGGAATCGCCATGGTGGCTAGTGCGCAAAGGCAAACTCGAGCAAGCGGAGCACAGTCTACGCCGGTTGATGGCGGAGCATGAGAAGCCACAGGCGAAAAACGTGCTGGCGATGATGGTGCACACCAACGAGATCGAGCTAGAGACGACCAGCGGCAGCAACTACCTCGACTGCTTCAAGGGGTATGATTTGCGGCGCACGGAGATCGCGTGTGTCGTCTTTGCGGGCCAGGTGCTGAGCGGCTCGTCGTTCGCGTACAGCGGCACCTATTTCTTCGAGCAGGCCGGCATGAGCGCCAACGACGCCTACAAGCTGGGTCTGGGAGGCACGGCGGTCGCCTTCGTCGGCACCGTTCTGTCGTGGTTCCTGATGCGCGTCGCGGGCCGGCGCATCATCTACCTCGGCGGCATGACTTCCATGTGCATCTGTCTGTTGATCATTGGCTTCTTGACCCTCGACAAGGGCTCGGCGTCGCCCATGTGGGCCCAGTCGGCCTTCTGTATCTTGTGGCTCTTCTCCTTCTCGCTGTCCGCCGGCCCTATTGGCTGGGCTATCCCCGCCGAAGTCAGCTCGACTCGTCTGCGCTCCAAGACCATCAGTCTCGCCCGCAATTCTTACTACGTCGTCCAGATCATCGCCAATGTCATCGAGCCCTACTTTATGAATCCCGACGAGCTGAACTGGAAAGGCTATACCGGCTTCTTCTGGTTTGGTACCGCCTTCTTGACTCTGGTCTGGGCTTTCTTCCGCCTGCCTGAAACCAGAGGCAGGACTTATGAAGAGCTGGATCTCATGTTCGCCGCAAAGGTCCCCACCAGGAAATTCGGAAAATACACCGTCGATGCGTATGATGAGTCGAGGGATGTCGCCGACAGGGTCAAGGAGGGTTAGGCCTTTTGTCCTTGATGAGCATATTGTGGGTGACAAGCTGTCAGTCAATCCCTGGAGCTGGAAGATGTGGGCAAGAAAGCCTTCGGAAGCAAACACCTGCCATGTACCAGGTACAAGATACGATACCATAGTGCCTATTCCATGTTCCATATGCCATGTCAAATATATTTCATCAAGGAGGCCTCAGCCTCGCTGCTTATCTAATCCAACAAGGCTTCGCACATAACCCTAACCCTAAGCTTTTAGATACCTGTGGCACTACTTTACCTCGTCAAGCTCCCTTGCCTAGGCCCCTTAATAGAGAACAAGGGGAATATATTCACTCTCACAATGAGCAGCTTACCCAACAGAGTAGACCGACAGTTGAACTGCTCAAGCCCCATAATAGAGAACAAGGGGAATAGATAGACTTCCGATGTAGTGCTGGAGAGAGCTCTGATCTGACCAAATAAAACACCTGAGACAGAGCCTCTCCAAGTAAAAGGAGAAGACTGGACAACATCCAGCTGGATAAGCGTGATATCCATAAACAAGCCGGCAAACACGTACGTTCATGGTCTGAAACGAAACGAAAAGCGTCCCACGATATGTCGAGTTACCCGATATAAAAGAATACAAATGCTCGCAAGGCTGCTATGAGATGAGATAATAACAAGAATATACTGTATACGATGATGGACGTCTATAGCATGGAACAAAACAAATTCTACAAAAGAGAGTGAAATGCCCCCCCCCCCAAGTTGGTTCTTACCAAGACTAAGCGGTGAGCACCCTGAAGGCGGTCAGTTTGTTGGTTTGTTCATACGGTACACTCTATTACAGGCAATAGGAAAGACTCGGATTGCCTTGGCTAGCTCTGACATACATACAAGTGTTAGATGTTGTTGTCGGGAAGAGATGATTGGCCTAGCCTGGGTACAACATCCCTCCTAGTATAGAATGTTGGGCCTGGGATGTAAGACTGATCGGGTGGCTGTGAATCTGATCAATAGACACCCTATAAAGACATGTACTGAGAATATTAGGGTATGGTATAGACAATATGATTCTGTCGATATCTACTATTAGGTATTCGTGCACCGATCGTACAGACAGACGTAGTCCTAACCCATTGTTGGCTGCTGGCCTTCTCTGCTGGCCTTCTCTGCTGGCCTTCTTCTTCGCTGTTGGTAAACCCGGACATCAAGGTGTAGTCCCCCCCACGCAGTGCAATATTTCAATTCACAGCTGTAATCCACAACGTGCGTATGCTACGCCTCAGAAAGAAACGCCTTGTCACTCCTAGAAGTCTTATGCTCGAGTTTCTGTGGTCCATGATCCTTCCTGTTGCTGCTTCTCCTGAGCTGGATGACCAGACCTCAGTCGTCAGAAACTGCTGTTCTTTCGTCTCATCTCCCTTCACCCGGTTGCCCGGCAAAATCTTGAGAGCTTCCCAGAACACTCATCATCCACGATGTTGCGAGTGTTCCAAAGCTTTGACATATCTGACAAACGCCTTCTTATGCACCATGCCCCTGTATTCACCTTCATTCAAGACGCAAATATACCTCAGGCCCAGCTTCACAAAACACTGATACACAAGGTTCATTGGCGAGTGGATATCCAAAGCCACGGGTGCAGGGTCAATATATGGTGTGAGGTCAACTGGATTCGCGCTTTCCGGTTCCTCGCCGTCCGATTCTCGTCCAGAGTCGTACCCAGCCTCTTGAAAGGCATCCCAATACCGCTGATGGGTGTTATGGATGTGATTGGTGGTAGACAGCAGACAGACCGCGGTGTCCTCGTCCTCGATCCTGTCCAAGGCAAACTCCAGATCGGGAGCTGGAATGAGGCCGACCAGAATTTTGTCCCGGATGATCGGCAGCCCGCCGTCGAGTTCGCCCAGTTGTTGCGTTCGACGAAGTTTGGTTCGAAGGTCGCTGGCCTTGACCAAGGGAGACATGGTAATGTCAATCACTTTATCCCGTCGAAAGCGCGGAGTGATGTCACCCAGCTCCGAATCAAAGACGGGGCTGCCCTTGTTGTCGAGGAACGGGTACGAATTCATATCGGTCAAAAGGTCATAGATGCTCAGTGGCTCAACTGCGTCGGCAGTCCACTTCGCACATAAGACGCCAAGTGAAAACGGTAGGACATGATCCAGGCTTCCAGTCAACTCAAAAAGTATGACCGCCAAGGTTACCGAAAGGCGTGTGACACCACACATGACGGCCCCGGCAGCAACCAGGGCGTACACGCCAGGTGTAACACACGCCTCCATGTCCTCAGACGCCTGACATTCGCTCCACAAGAATACGCCAGGATAAGTCAGGACGAGGTACTGCATAAAGTGACCGACCATGCGCCCCATTAGACCACCCACGACCATGGAAGGGACGTAGATGCCTGCAGGAACCTTCAAACCAAAGGTCATAATGGTGAGGATGTATTTGACAACCAAGGCCCATCCCAGATACCCGATGACTGGCAGAACTTCGTCCTTTTTGGGGCAAAGTCCAGTGCTGGTGTCTTGGTCGCAAGGGCTGGCCAATTCAAAAAGGAGCTGGGACACAGAAAGTCGAGTGTACCGGTTCCAAAAGCCAACCAGGCCAGTGACCAGGGCTACAAGCAGAACCTCCAACAGGGGATGCTTCTTGATCATGGGTATTCGACGAAACGTGGTGGCCCAAAACCGAGACGCCTTGATGAACAGGGCCCCGGCAACTCCACCAACCATACCTAAAAATACAAAGCTGATAAGTTCAAAATATCGCCAGTCCGAGAAATACCGGACTTCGAAAAGAACGATTTTGTTGGTGCCATATGGATTGAGGAATTTCAGGGACAGTGCTGCCACGATGCAGCAGCAGAATGTGCGAAACAGTGTCTTCGGAGGAAAGTAGTAGCTGACTTCCTCCAAGCTGAACAGGACTCCCCCCAGAGGTGATCCAAAGGCAACCGCCACACCGCTTGCCGCACTCGCCGATAAAACTTCTCTTCTCTTCGCGTCGTTCAGGTCGTACTTAGAAAACAGACGGCAGGCGATGTTGCCGACACAAGTCGCGATGTGAACATATGGCCCTTCCTTTCCCAGGCTCATACCAGATGCCACACTGAGGATGAGACCAATGGTCTTCAGGGCGAGCACCCGGAATCCAAGGTATCCATGGAGGACAAAACCACTCAGAATGACCCTCACTTCGGCAACGCCACTGCCCGCGGCCGAATAGTAGACGTTGGGGGGATGAGGGTCCTGGCCATCGACCGTTTGGACCCCATCAGATTTACCCTCCTCAGCGCCTCCAGGGACATCCCTTCTGACGGCACCGAGATCTTCGTCCAACGTCGAGGCAATGTTCGATGGCACTATTGTCTTCGAATATAAAGTGATATAGCAGGACAACCCTGCCAATGTCATGGATCCAATTATGAAAGCGATATAGTCGACGGATGTCTCACTGACTCCGGAAGGAGAGAAGAGCTGCGACCAGGTGCTCCAACCTTCACAAGGTTGCTTCCCCGAGCAGCATCTTTCCCGCCCACGGTACCAAGCGTTCCGACAGACGCCACGCTTGATGTCGAAGATTGCAGACTCGGTTACATCGACAAAGTAGGCCAGACACGCAGTAGCAACACCAATGAGAACCATCAGAATCCAGCCTTGGGTGGAATCGAAAAAGCGCCATAGACGTCCCCGAAAGCCTTTCATCTTCCTCAACTCCAACACTCGGTACCCATCGGCAATACTATCGTGGACCCAGTCGGTCGAGGTGAATTGATCGTACCACAGCCTATCATCTCTTGCCAGTGATCCCATGATGGATTGATGTAGTTTGGGAGTCCGAAAGCCAGAGCTTCGCGTCCATAGTGGGCTGCTCTCTCCCGACTGCCTGCCACTCTGCGATTTCCGCCTACGCAGGCTTCCTGTGGCACTGTTTACCCTAGACAATTGCCTCGAGCGTGGAGACTCGTGTGTATTCTCGGAGTATTTGCGTATCAACCCAGGGCGTGCCGCCAGCAACCCAGTGACCTCCGTGGGCATGGAAGACATGTTCAACGGTGGTGGCAATCGAGTTCTCAGGTCACTAGAAGAGAGCGAGGGTGATCTGGTTTTGCGCATCGTATCTGGCGAAGAAGCAGTAGAGGCCGGGGGACGCGACATGCTCTTGGAGCCGTCCTGTTCGTTGGGGTCGTGGAAAGATACGTAGGATTTAGGCATATTGAGGGTTTGATCTCGGAGTAGCACAAGAGCAGCAATAAAGGGGAAGAGCGAAGGATAGACGGCAGGCAACGAGGCCTCCTACAGGCAAGAGACGCCTCGAAATCGTATCGTCATCCGGCCATCGAACGAGGACAATGGCTTTTAGGTGCTGCAGCAGACAATATTGATACTGCTCGTCAAGTCAGGTGTCGGCATCAAGCGGAATGACCCTTAGCAGGTGAATTGCACGCCCTGCGGATTCGGTGCACTTCCGCCAACCTCCAAAGCGAAGGGCTCTTAGTTATTCAAGGGTCTTGAAGAAGAGGGTGTGACCGACTCTCACATACGCGATCAGGCGTGTCAACTATGCCGTAATGGTGGTTATCTGATATCATCTGACCCAAGCCCAGCGGCAGATGGCGTGTGTCGTGTGTCGCGTCGATGAGGTTGAGGATGGAAAAGGAGGATTTTAGCACTGGAACAAGTCATGGTGATCACCCACAGCCATAACCGCAGGCGCAGGCGCAGGCGCTGGAATGCTCCGCCAACAGAGGCTTCCGCAAACGATCGCACGCCTGGCACTTCCTCATTGTAGCTTCATTAGGCGATGTGGAGTTTTTGTTGGACTACGTTGGAAGAAAGACGAATCTCAGAAGCAGATAGCACTTTAGCGACATGCTTGGCTGGAAACCGTCATGGTCAATTGACAAGTTACCTAGGTATAATGGAGTCAATTCGAAGAGCACGTCCGCGGCATGGGCTGCGTTTCAGTGACGATGACTTGCAGCTGGCCGACCGAAGAGGAACCTTGAACTGATGGCGACGCCCGCATATGCCGTTTGCAGTCCAAAGGATTGGACGTATAGAAACACCAACGATCCGTTCAGGTCGTCTAATACTCACGCTATGTGATACGACTCATCAGTAACTGCATCTCCGCCGGATGTTGTTATGGCCAGGGAGCGGACGACTGTGCTCTGTCATTCCCTCTCTGCATTTGTCCCCAGAACACGGACGGGAGATGATAGACGCCAACAGAGGGGCCCCTGCGCCTCCTGAGATGTCTAAAGAAACGTACCTGCTACTGTATCCTCCATCGCTGCGGTGCCTTGCATGGGCACCTTTCCCACTGATTTCCAGTGCCATTGAAATTGAGATCTACTCCCACGTCGCTTACCATACAGATCTCCTCCATCGACCCAACCTACCGAACAATGTCTCACTCGCCTGATCTGGCTGCCTCTCCTCGCTCATTGGCCCCTCACCCCAAGACATATCCTCAATTCGTTCTCTTTGGAGACAGCATTACCCAAGGCGCGAGCCATGTCTTTCAGTCCTCGCTCGCAGACTGGTACATGAGACGAGTCGACGTCCTTAACCGAGGATTCAGTGGATATACAGCCCCTGCCGGCTACGACAATCTCCTGCAATTCTTCCCCGCCGTGCCAGCCTCGTCCTATATCCCCCGAGTACAGCTCATGACCGTCTTCTTTGGCGCGAATGATGCTTGCCTGCCAGGCAAGCCGCAGCATGTCCCTATCGAGGACTATAAACAGTCTCTGAGAGACATCGTCAACTATGAAGGGGTCAAGCTTCATGATACAAAGATCATCCTCATAGTGCCCGCCCCGGTAGATGAATGGCAGCTGGGGACCGGCGAAAGAACGGCAGCAACAACAGCCAAGTATGCGGCCGCGTGTCGAGAAGTGGGACAAGAGTTGGATCTTCCTATACTTGATCTATGGACCATCTTCATGCTCAAAGCAGGTTGGACGGAGGACTCGACGGGCCCACTGATCGGGAGCGAGACTGCGCCAAAGAACCAGGTTCTTGCCGAGTTGCTGTCGGATGGCCTACACTTCACGCCTACCGCATATCAACTGGTCTTCGAACAGTTGGTCCAAGTCATTCGAGAAAAGCTGCCAGATCACGTTCCGGAAAGGCTACCGTCTATCTTCCCAGATTGGCGAGCAAAACTGGGCGTAGACCGTTGAATCAAATTAGAGCAAAGGAAAGCAACATCACTAGGAGTCGTGTTTTTATGCAAGAGATGGACATTTTTTGCAGAGTCTAGTTACATGCTGGACTGGCAAAAGACAGCCATAGCCCCGACCGTAGAGGACGGTGTGATTGCTGATACCAATGAAAGAGTGACCAAAAAGCATTGCAGGCATGACCGGTCGCGCCCGAGAGTGGAGTGTTTAGGATATGTTGCATGTGCGCTGGGAAATCGAGAATGCGTCAAGAGTGTCTGATAAGTAGAGCAAAGGTCTATTCATCATCACTCTCTTCATCACTCTCGGCCTCATCGAGCCATTGCAGAAACTTGTCGGCAGCTTGACGGACCTTTCGGCTCGTAGCAATGTCGAC
This sequence comes from Exophiala sp. LBMH1013, assembly GCA_024611085.1. Classification (NCBI taxonomy): domain Eukaryota; kingdom Fungi; phylum Ascomycota; class Eurotiomycetes; order Chaetothyriales; family Herpotrichiellaceae; genus Exophiala; species Exophiala sp. LBMH1013. The sequence goes on along the minus strand of JAMFLB010000006.1, from coordinate 1,224,767 downwards.
GTATTTCTTACTGGCCTTCTGACCCCAAGCTTTGGCAACCTCCTCGCTGAGAAGGTCATGCTGGTAGTAGCCCATGAGGATGGCAGGAACCTGAGGGATAAGTTCCGGATGGTCGTTGCCAACAAAGCGTTCGGTGCCACCAAGGAAGGCCTTCATGTGCTTCTCAGACTCGCCAATTAGGGTCCTCAGCATCTCGGCACGAGCGGGAATCTGCTTGACAATGTTCTCGTCGAAGATGGTCTGAGCCAAAACTGTGAGCGTTTTGTGCTTGGTCTCGATTCCCAGTTCCTTGGCCTTCTTGTAGATTTCCACATCGTCAACTTTGCTGACAGATCCCTTGACCTTGGCTTCATCAATGATCCAGGTTCCAAGTTGGTCGTAGACGTTGACGCCAGCCTCTTCGCCCTCATCCTCTTCATCAAAAGCGAGAGAGCGCTTCAAGTCGGATGGCAGTTCTTTGGCACGCGCGGCAATTGCTTCGGCCGAAGTGTCAATAGCCCACTCATCGTCGTTGACCTCTCCATTAGCCTTGGCTGCAATGCTCTTGGCCTCGGCTGTGATCTGTTTGGTGAACTCGTCGTCACTGCCAGCCTCCAATTCGTAGTCACCTTCCTCGGCATCTCCCTTGTCGGAGTTGGAATCATGCGGGCTGCCACCGTTGGCGGAACCGTTCTCCTGGGTGCCAGCCTTGGCCCTGTCACGGCGTGTCATCTTCTCCTTCTTGGTCCTCTTCCCACCCTTTGGTTCGTTCTTGAGGATGAATCCACTCAATTTGTGGCGGATGTCGACTTCAGTACGCTGACCACAGGCTTTGCAGTCCAGCAAGATTCGACCATCTTTAACGTTGATGGTGGTTTCGGGGTTCTTGCATGACTTGCAAAGCACGAACCTGGAGATGAAGCCATCCAGCGAGTCTTGCAGCTTGCTCGCTTCGTGGGCTCCGTTGATGATCCAGCGGTCATCCTTCGGGTTGGTGTTTGTCTGAGCTCCAAGCTCGAAACCGAAGTACTTGATGACATAGGATGGAGGACGAGCCAGAGAAGCAGAGACACTTGGGAGATTCGCGACGACAGTTCTGCAAAGATCATTAGCATACATATTCTCCAAATCAATGTTTCTCTATACTTACTTGATGCCGTTCCCTTTGCCTTCTATCTTGGACTGGAGACGTTCCATCTTATAGCGATAGAAGGGATCAGTGACATCCCGACGAATGTTGACGGTAGCCATTTTGACGGATGCTGTTGGACTTTCCTGAAAAGGTATCTGACTGAACAACCGATTTTTCCCTTAATATTTGAAGTGGATGCAAAGAAACAAAGAGGCGTAAGCGGCTCTTTCAAAGCGACCAGACATGCGTGGATATCACCACCGGGTTGTAAGATGTAACATGAAGGATACGACTGAAATTCGGCGTATCAACCATATGATGACCTTGTAGGACTACAAGACTGTTTGCTGGCCGGAAATATGTCCAGCTTCTGCTTGGTTTTGGTTTTGGAGGAGTGAAAGTCTGCCCGATACATGAACAATCGAGGCTGCGTTTGACCGAGAACGTGGGTTCTGTAGGTGGAATGAGAACCAGCGTTGGGAAGCGCGGTTTTCGAAGAGTGTGCTGAGCTGGCCGTATGCCGCAGTCGTAGTTTGATAGAGGAAGACTCGGCGGTGGTGTTGATGATGATGAGAATGCCTGGTGAAACAGGAGAATTCTCAGATTCTTCACTCGGGTGAAAGTGATGATGGTAGGAGAAAGAAGAAAGTCACGGGAAGGAGGCAAAGACAAAAGTGAGCAGAGGACGGAGTTAGGGCAAAGCCAACAAACTGCGCTAGGGCGGACGACCAAAGTCGCCGAGGACGGATAGAGCCTGAGGGCAGCAAAAAATTTCAACCGCCTAGCGGAGGGCGAAGAGGGTCAAGCTGATTAAGATTGATGCCTGGGATTTGCTGCCTTCGAGGGCGGTTTCGGGCTTGCGGGGGCTGTTGAGGCTTTTTCCTTTACCTGTAAACAGCGTACAGTCGCCCCGTGATGAGCCATAATAGGCACAATAATAATAACAATGGAATTGTACACAAGGGAGTTATCCGCAGTCAGCCAAAAAGTCTTGTCCGGCCCATTCTTTGTTGTCCCAGTCCCTCAGATTCACACAGACAACAACTACTTGGTATGCTTGTCCACAAGGCCAGATGATCGAATCGAGTGGTGGCACCAGGTCATACAGACACCATATCGGTAAGTCATCGGCGCTCATGGTCATGCTGATTCCAAGACTACCTAGCACCTAGGTGCCTAGCAGACCAGTCTGTCTTTACCGGGCCTCTATCGAGCGCTTTACCTGTAACAGCCATCTCCAGTAAATGACACAATCGATGCTTGGTCTCTCTGCTTTCTGTCCTTGACGCTAAAACTCTCCTCCATATTCCGCTTGTCGAGTGAAAGAGCACGTACATTCTGTATAGTCCGGCCATTTTGCTACATCCATGGGCCATTAGGGGGTGGGTTATATTTGCTTTTGGCCTTTACGAAGAGGAATCATATGCTATTACATATGACCTTCGTATGAATGGCAGCAGATCGAAGCTCAATTAGCAGAATCAAACTAAGGATACACATCACACGATGGCGCAAAAGTCAAGAACGAAGACCCCCATCGACTGGTCTCTGTACCTGGTGACGGATTCGACGCCCGCAATTCTCGGCAGCAAGGACATTGTGCAGGTCGTCGACGAAGCTATACAAGGCGGAGTCACCATTGTGCAGTATCGTGAAAAACACGCCGACACTGGCGTAATGGTGGACACTGCCTCCAGACTTCATACAGTTACTCGGAAATACAACATCCCTCTGTTGATCAATGATCGACTTGATGTGTGCCAGGCTGTGGGCGCCGAAGGTGTGCACATAGGACAAGACGACATGAGCTGTGTTGAAGCCAGAAAGATCCTAGGACCAGATGCCATCATAGGGGTGACAGCCTCGTCCGTCCAGGAAGCTCAGAAAGCAATCGACGACGGCGCGGACTATCTCGGCATCGGGACTACCTTTGCGACGCCCACAAAGACAGACACCAAATCCATCATCGGCACACGAGGCCTTCAGGAGATTCTGGCCACTTGCTCTACCGGCACGGAGAAGTCTATACCGTGTGTGGCAATTGGCAGTATCAATGCATCTAATGTCCAGCGCGTGCTACACCAGTCTGCCCACGGCTCCAACCGACTGAATGGAGTCGCCGTGGTCAGCGCTATTATGGCATCAACGGATCCTCGAGCCTCAGCCAGGTCACTTCTCGGTTTGATCAAGACCGCTCCGGAGACTTTCTACGCTGCCGTGCCCCCGAATGCAGCACGTATCACCGACCTCCCCAGCCTGATTAAACAGATCCCAAACATCATCCGAAAACACGTCACGTCCTCTGTTCTATGCCATAACATGACCAACACGGTTGTCCAAAACTTCGCAGCAAACGTCTGCCTAGCAACTGGCTCTTCACCTATCATGTCCGAGAATGGACCCGAAGCCCCAGATCTGGCCCAACTAGGCGGTGCCCTAGTCATCAACATGGGCACAGCGACCCCTGAAAAATTGAATGCGTTCACGGCTGGGATGAGAGCATACAATGCTGTCGGAGCGCCCGTGCTACTCGATCCGGTTGGCGGCGGCGCGACGACTATCCGTCGGAACGCTATCAAAACACTCCTGGCGGCCGGATTCTTCAGCGTCATCAAAGGCAATGAGGGAGAAATCGGTGCGGTAGCTGGGACGTCTAAGACGCAGCAAAGGGGCGTCGATTCCGGTCCATCGGCCTCCACGGCGGAAGAAAAAGCCAATCTCGTCAAGACTCTCGCCCTTCGGGAACATTGTATCGTGCTTATGACGGGCAAGACAGACTACCTCTCGGATGGGGTACGGACCCTTGCTATTAACAACGGTTCACACTACCTAGGCAAGATCACTGGTTCTGGCTGTGCCCTGGGATCCGTTATTGCGAGTTATGTAGCGTCATATCGACAGGATAAGCTCCTGGCGGCGTTGGCTGGAATCTTGCATTACGAGATTGCCGCCGAAAGGGCAGAGGTCAGACAGGACTGTAAGGGTCCAGGAACCTTCATCCCAGCATTTCTCGATGAGCTGTACTTGCTGGGACAAGAAATCAACGACGGTCGAGGAATTGGCAGTCCTGGAGAGTTTGAGAAACATATCAAAGTAGAAGTGGTTGCTTTTGGTTAAGATAGGACCAGGCGGATGGGAATGAATGTTTGTGTATGTAGAAGTCTAATAAAACCCCCGATAATCTATCAGTATCGTTACTGCAATACAAGGTGAAACGAGAAAGGGAAAAGAGCAAGAAACCAGCCAGTCTAATCGTCCTCCATCTCAATGCATGGCTTGACTGCCAGATTCAGTGGGTCGCTCCAAACAGCAACATCTTCCTTCTGCGCAAGGCCTGATGTCCTCCTCGATATCCAGCTTCAGCCACCGCTTGTACCGAGATTGATCGTCTGGTCGGTCGCCAGGCTGCCGTTCCTTGACGCCACGTATAGCTGTGGCGAGGATAAAGTCTTCATCGTAGGCGACTAATTCTATTTCGACGTCTTCCACTCTTTTGCCGTATAGGAGAGTCGTAATTCCGCGTTCGGCTTTTTCCGGTGGCGTCCATTTGCTAGATTCACGTTGGCGCATTGATTTCGCCTGGTGGATATGGGCGGCGACAATCGGTTCCGCGTCTGATGGGCCTTTGCTCGACGGCGATAAAGCACGAGAGGAGCTGAGCTTGTGATGACGTCCATAGAAATGTACAGACGAAGGCGGCGCAACAACATTCAGAAACTCAAGTTCTCTTAGCCAGCTCGCCAGCAAACCTTCACCGACCATCTTGATATACGCCTCTTTGAGGCTCCAGTAAGCATAGAACCGGCGCAGTTTGAGACTGACCAGCCTTGCCTCACTGTCCTGCGTGGACATTCCATTCGCCGTGTCCACCGACGAGCTATCACTGTCCCAGTAGTCGCCTTCATCACGCTCAACCACGGGTGCATGAATCGGGGCATAGCGCATATCCCACCGCTCGCGGTCCGAGAACATCTCATCAAATATCTCCACCCACTCGTCGAACTTTGCTTGCGTCGTCACGTCCTGTGGTGTGCGCTTGTCTTCGTGGGTGCATGCAATGTCGACGCCAAGTCTAATCAGATCCGTAGCGAGAAGGGGTGTGTCTTGACCCGTAAGATCTTGATGATCGAGGGAGCGACTCAGGGAAGAAACACCAGATTCGTAAGAAGATGTATATGGAGTAGACACTTGAACTGTAGGCGTGCTGCAGCCGATGATGGCAACAAGGCCAGCCTGATGCGAGACATTGAATTCCAGGCCCCCAATCCTGTGATCAGAGCCGTCTTCCTCAGGAGCCTCCCATCCTTCGAAAGGTGCCCAGTATGGTCGGCGATGAGGTGCAGGAGTCCGTAAAATGTGGATTTGCGACCAAGGAACTTTGGCTCGTCTGTGAATGAATGTATACTTCAGTAGTGCGCTGGCCAGCGACATGAAACGATCCGCTGGACGGATGAAGCGGGTGACAGCTTCCTGATCGGAGAATTGTAGAGTAGACAATAAGGGGAGAAGCTGGGTTGATCTCGTACTTGATGAACCTGGGACAAGTGGCCGCGTATCAATATAATAGCGGTCAATAGTCGCTGTGTATCCAGGCTGAGGGTGTGAAGCCATTGTGGCAAGGGCCGGTCAGCTTCGTTGGGTGAGCGGAAGCGTGCAGTAATAGTCAACGGACAAGGCTCCTTAGAGAGCTGACTATGTGATATGCTGAAGCCTTTCAAGGCCTCAGTACACCTCGAAGTTGGTCATCAGCAGCGTCCAGGTCTCAACAGAAGAGGAGTACAGTCCGATCATGAACGCTGGCCTCTTCAAACACCTGACTGTAACCAGACTGAAGGATGCGACAAATTCGCCGAGGATTCTTGCCCGGGAACACTGCCCGACAGTGGGACTATGTACTTGAAGTCTCAGCAAGCATAACGTAGATGTGGTGTTAGAGGAGTTGCCATAGGATCCGAGGTTGTGTCGAAGGCTGACCGATGTAGCTTAATATAGCACGTCTAGGATTCCCACCGGCGGACGAAAGAATAGGCCGCTTCGGGTTCCACAAGGCTGACAGCGAGGGTTTGCCTGATTTGCTACATCACATCCTGATTCATGAAGGTGCACGATATCTCTTACCTTACACTCTATTCGGCCATCGGACAGCGCATAGGGAGGCACGCAGAGTTGTCAACTACTATACCATGAGTGACGGCGGAGGAGAGAAGCAGTTGAAAGGGCGCAGCGCAGGTAACAACCCCGCGATGCCACATCAACCAATAAGAAGTGTTACAAATCAGGCGGTGGCAGAACATTTTCTGCGAACTTCGCCGATGGCAAAACGCCGTATATCTGACTCCCATATTGAACTGTGACGGTGATATAGAGCCTTGAATCTCGTTTGTCGCAGTTCATTACCTTACATTCCTTTTTAGCGTCAATGACTATCACTGTGGGCGTCTTGGCCCTACAAGGCGCTTTCCTCGAGCATCTAGTCCTATTAAAAAGAGCCGCGAATTACCTCCAGCAGCACGAGGGTGTGTCAGAGTCATTCCATTTCGTCGAAGTCAGAAATGCAGAACAATTGGGCCGTTGTGATGCTTTAATTATTCCCGGAGGGGAGAGCACAACCATATCCTTGGTCGCTGCCCAGTCCGGCCTACTTGAACCACTGCGAGAATTTGTAAAGTATGCGCTGGCCGTCCTCTCCTCCTTGCGTCGTAGGAACTGACAAAGATATCTTTAGGGTCTCTCGCAAACCAACCTGGGGCACATGTGCCGGCTTGATTCTTCTTGCGGAAGCAGCTAATGCCACCAAGAAAGGAGGCCAGGAACTCATCGGAGGTCTGGACGTGCGTGTGCATCGCAACTATTTTGGGAGACAGATCGAAAGCTTTCAAGCCGACCTGGATCTGCCCTTTCTGAAAGCAGGAGGCTCAAGCTCGGACGAGCCGTTCCCTGGCGTCTTTATCCGGGCGCCTGTTGTGGAGAAAATCCTTCCCAACGTCGACGGCATCCAAAAGGCAGAGCAAGAAAGCGCCCAGACCATAGTTGCTCCGGCCAAAGCGGCCAAGGACGAACAAGCAAAGTCGGCAATGAGCTCTCATGTTGATGTTATGGGCAAGCTCCCTGGTCGTCTGAAGAAAGCTGCAGAAATGGGAGCCGAGGTAAATGCTGAAGAAGAGGTTGGCGATATCATCGCAGTCAAGCAAGGCAACGTCTTCGGGACCAGCTTCCATCCTGAACTAACCTCAGATATTCGGATACATGTTTGGTGGTTGAGGCAAGTCCTACAAACCGTAAGAGATCGAGCTCAAGTTCGGTGACCCAGGTACACAGGCAAGGGTATGGCGTTGTATAGACGAGGTAGAGCGTTGGATCGGTCGTAAAACGAGACTGCGCGTGTATGGATTGATCATTTCCCAGCTCCGTACTCCTCTTCTTCCTTGCGTCGCTCGGCATCAATCGCTCGTCCATAACCGCCTCTTCCGGGGTCAAATTCGTCTCGGTACTCGTCGCGAACCTGGCCACCGGATTTGCCCCGGCCATATTGTCGTCCCTCCTGGAATCCCACATCAAGATCAGTCCTGATGACACGTTCGTCCAGTTTTGTTCCACCAATGTATTTCATGCAATCGAGGGCGTCCTGATGAGTGTAGTATTCGACGAAACAGAATCCGCAAGGCGTCTTTTGGAATCGGTCCAAGCCCATCACCAGTCGCTTGATTTCGCCGCATCTGATGCCTGTCAATGAAGAACAATAAAGTCATGCGGAGGATTCGTACTTGGAAAACAGCTCATGTATTTGTTCTTCAGTCGTGTAGAATGACCTTTTGAGAGTTAGCCAGGGCCAGTCATATAGATGCGTGCCGGACGTACAAATTGCCTACATAGAGTGTCGTGGCATCTTTAAGAGAGTCGTCTTCCTCCACCTTGTTGGAAGCGCCATCTCTGTCGTCCGGCTGGTCTCGTCCGTACTTACGCTTCTTCTGCAGCAACACATTAGCTTTCAGACATTCGCGCAAACTGAGGGACAAACAAACCTTTGCGGTGTAGTAAGTGCTAGGCCTATCTAGCCGCTCAACCGTAGAAATGGCCTGCATTGTACTGGTGGGATTGGTTAGATGGTTGTTTGATACAGAAAGGAGGAAAATGTTAGTGGTGGTGGATTAATTGCGAGGCGCGTCTTTCAGAACGCGGCTTGCGGGAGACAACCTCAACCTCAGCTTAGTATGTGTTTGCGATCTGAACAACTACTTATTATCAGACACTCCCCTCACGACCTACTGGTGGGCACTCTTTTATTCTTCTAGATTTTCACCATTGGAAGCTGTTGAGTATCCTCAACATGCCGAAAGTCATTGGTTATACTCCTCCCTGGCTGTCTCGCCCTTCGCCAGGTGCGAAAATATTCTCAGACCCAGCACCTCAGTCACCTCCTTCTCCTTCGAAACGCTCCTCATACCTTAATACCCCATCCTCTACGCAGTATCAAGGCCCTCGGCGACTTGTTGCCTGTAGGGGAACAGAAGTATTCACCGTGGTTGGCAACAAAATCCGATGGGCAGACCTTGCGACTGTCAGCGATGAGTGGGAGGAGAATACTCAAGCAAGGAGCAATCGGCTTAGTTCTGCGAGAGATGGAACTGTCCAGACTGGGGAAGATAATGTCTACAGGGTAAACAAGCATTAAGACGTTGTTTGGACATTTGCTGACAACTCTCAGACTCTTGACGTGTCGATATACTACCAAATTCGACAAATCACAATATCACCCTCGGGCATATTCCTCGCGGTTTGCACGGAGCATACAGTCCATATTGCAGTCCTCCCTCCCTCGTCACGGTTGAGAGACCACGACCGCTCACCACTGAAACTCAAAACATACCAACTTGGCCCTACGATCCATGTGATTCCAGAATCTCCTCTGTCTGCCGTGTTGTGGCATCCATTGGCCGCGGCTAGTGTATCAACAGACTCTATCGTTACTGTCACTGCAGAAGCTGCTGTGCGAGTATGGGAATTGGACCGGTCTAACAAATGGTCATTCGAACGGCCGTCTCTCGCGATTGATCTGCGAAAGCTGGCGGATGGTGTTTCATGCGACCAGGACTTTGAGCCATCGGGCTTTGGAAAGGCTCGTGGTTTCTCAGTCGACGACTTTGACATGGAGGTGTCTGCTGCTAGCTTTGGCGGCCGCGGTCGAGATGACGAGGATGCATGGGCAAGCATGACCCTCTGGGTGGCCATGAGAAACGGAGACATATACGCTCTGTGTCCCTTGCTTCCATCGAAATGGAAACCGACGGCAACAACTATCCCCTCCTTATCTACAACCGCTGTTTCTCGTATGGCCTCGATTGCAGGAGAGGAGGCAGACATGGATGAACGACGGGCGGCCGACCAGCAGTATGAATGGGTCCAAGAGATCGACAACGACGAGCCGCTATTGATGGAGTCGATCGATGGTCTCGGAGAAATCGAGATACGACTAAGGCCGCAGAATCCAAGCGCAATCCCTCGTCTTCAAGGTCCATTCGCCATTCAACCAGAGGATGATGACGACGATATTGAGATCTCGGACATCTTGGTGCTCCCGGCAAAACTTGATGGCGAAGACTTGCTGGCTGGAGAAGACCTGTACGACGACGACTTTGACCTTGCGGCATACACTGGCGTTCCATTCACCACACTGTGTGTCGCGACACCTCAAAATGAGGTTTGGTTTGCTATTGACCTTGATGGTGTCTCCGGGCAGTGGCTTCCAAAGAAAGGCAAAAGCGCTTTCAGCGTGCCGACATCCGACGCAAAAGGACTCACACTCATTGACACATTCACTGTGGGCAGTTCGTCAACCGGCCCAGCCACCAACTGGCCAATGTTCACTGGTGATGTCGTCCACAGTTATTCCGTGTTCTTGACCACCTCGCAACAAATCTACTCAATCTCTCTGAACGAATGGGTTACCCGACTTGCAGCCGAACTGACCGGAACAGAACCTGTCGATCCCGGATTGAAGACGCGGCTCGAAACCAGTTGTGAAAGTCAGGTATGCCACGTGGACAAACTGATTGACATTGCAGAGCCAACGGAGGTCCTCTCTGCTCCGACCATCATCGATGATATGTCTTTAGGATACTTTCTCCTAACGACAACTCCCTCATCAGTATACGCTGTTTTCTTTGACCAGACACATCTCCAGGCGTCTTTTGTCGCGCCATCCTCTCCTGAGCTCGCAGCTACCTCTCCGACACATCTAAACACCCAACTAAGCAGAATAACCGGAGGTGAAGAATTGAATGAATTGGAAACTCTCCCGACACGATCGCCGTATGCCCCAGCTAAGATCTTCTATGCCAATCACCTCTATCCTCTCGAGCATATGCGTCAACGGCTACCACCCAACCTCAAGAGAGCAATTGTGGAGAAACCGATGCGCCTAAGCCCGGCCATGCTGCAGGTAATGACAAACGCTCATCGCACGATTGGCGGTCAATCTGCCGAATTGGAAAAGGCAGCAGCGGAACTCTTCCGCCGTTGCGATCGGCTAAGAGAAGAACTCGGTGACCAAGTCAAGCAAATGGCCGAATTGGCGCAGAGATTACAAAACCTTCGACCGAGCGCAGAAGAGGACGAGGACGGAAACGTCAAAGAGAAAAAGAGCCATGACGCTAGACTCAAAGAAGCCCAAGAGAAACAGGCCAAGCTGATGGCCCGATATGAGGCTTTACGACGAAAGGTCGGACGCGTTGGATCTGCCAAGCGAGAACTCACTTCGAAAGAGAAAGCTTGGATCGAGGAGGTCCATGTTCTAGGCAAGAATGTGGGCGTTGAGGCTACTGACGAGGATGTCAAGGAGCGTGACGACGACAGTGCCGGACTCGACAAGAGATTGAATATGGTACGTTTTACTCTCTGCTCCCAACTCCCCGAGGACCACGACAAAGTAATACTAATCACGCATTATGCATATTGCAGGTCAAGCAACTTGCCCATGAGCTACTTCAGGAAAGCAAGCAGTTGGAAAAGCAACAGCAAGAATCCCAACAACTCACACCAACCTTGGAGCAAGGCGATTCAATGTCCGCGTCTATCATGTCCACCACGTCGAGGTCCTCCATCTCTGGCTCAGCCTCTGCCAACCCATTCGGCGTATCCAGTCGGCTTCAGAAAGAGAGGGTTGCGGATGTCATGGCCATGGTGGAACGTGAGGGTGCCGTCATCGATGCGGCTATGAAGAGGCTCGAGCGACTTAAGGCCGAGTATTAGAGGTATTCGCGACAACGGTACCGTGATGCACAGGGGAAGGGGAGGGTGGAGACTGTTATGGTGCCAGAGATGACAATGGTCTGAGGGACTCGGTGTAGTTGGCCGACAAGAACTGCATTGAATCAGGAGTGTGACCTTCAGCGTGACGATTAGCCCCTTGGTATCTGGCTTGTTTACCGTCCCTGGACAACGGGATTACGAAACTATGACCAGACAGCAGCGCAGCGAGTTGTACTTGAGAAATGAATGAATGTACAACGGAAGACAGAAGGGCCGGTACATTCATACTGAATCTGGAAATATGGCTCTGGCCTGCTTTTGACCACATACAGTAGGTAGTAAGCATCCATTCAGCGCGCCATGATCCAACACTACCTAAAGGTCATGTATCAACTTTCCGAGTTTTACCAGCCGGACGTTCGTTTGAAATTTTTTGACTGGGATTTCCTCGCCGATCAGCATAGCAACAGACAAAGCCATCAATCATCATGAATCGTTCTCGAAAAGCTTGCCTTGATCGCTCAAGCATGCGTATTAAGGCAGGGCAGGCGAGCAAGGTACAGTATACGAACCAATACCAAAAACCAAAAAACCACTTCTGTGTCCTAGAACCTCACTTCTCTACACTCTCCTTTCCTCGTCTTAACATCGTATTCCATCCACCTCCCTACTCCCGCCCCTCTAGCCGCAGCTCGACTCATCGCCAAATCATCAACCACCCTCCCGGGATTCATAACATGGCAGCCCTCATACGTGATTGCGAAAGCGGGTGTTTCCGCATCAGCGAGCACCAGTGCCGTGGGCAAAGGGTATAACGACAGCGCGGACGCGTGGTCCCAGAAGACAGGACGGATAGAGTGCGGAAAGGGCGCGAGATGAGATTGATCGAGGACGGTTTTGATCAGTTTCCGCGCGGCGTGGAGGGTGTAGGTATTTGGTTTTGAGGGCTCCGACACAGCAGAGGGGAGGTGGGAAGTTGCTTCGTGCACGCGTTTGTCAAGGCCATCTTGGTCTTTGTCGTTGTCAACGTCACTCAGTCCCTCAGTGTCTGCTGCTGGTGCTGGTTGCTCAAGGCCACCATCGGCTGCTATGGTGGTTTGGACCATTTCTTCATCTTCCTCGTCATCATCTAGTTTGGGAAAGGTGATAGCATTCCTCCGGAGTCGGCTCGTAATGTCGTCCCGAAACAGAACAATCTCTTCTAATGGCCCGAATAAACTGATGCGAGCAGGATTCGTGGCCCATACGGCCTCTCCGGGCGGCGTCACGTTTTTGTCTTTGTCTTTCTTGTGGTGGTTGGTGCTACTGCTATTGCTACTGCTATTGCGTTCAGCGTTAGCAGTTGCAATGGCTCTTCGGATGCGGGATGTGAAGATCTCAGGAACGCCCTGGCGCGGAAGCACACAAGCCGCGCCCGCGGAGAAGGAGCTGGCCCACGGGTCATTGTCGCCTGGGACGAAAATGAGCGTGGTGTTGGCTAGCAGGCTAGGAAATTCCGATAGGACAGATGCCAGGGCGTCAAAGTGTTCTTTGTATTCCACGCTGCCGCCACCTTTCGCGGAGCCAGCCATACAAGCTGCTGAGGCGAAGTTGCCCATCATCACGATCGAGAGAGGCAGGTCTGCCACGTCGCTGCCGGACGTGCTGTATGATGATAGAATGGCCCGGATGGCTTCCAATGTCCGCGGGCTATCGAGATTGCATTCGCCTATGATGGCGATCTTGGTTCGTGGGGGCTGTGCTTCTTCTTCTTCTGCCTCTTCGTCGCCGGTGGTTCTGCCAGCGTTGTTGCTGTCTTGGAGCGAAGTTGAAGGTGGGCCAAATACTCGTTTCTGGATTCTTCGCATTTGTGGTCCGATTCCTTTTTCACTTCCTACTCCGAGGAAGTCGATCCAGCCGAATCCCGCGCCCACATTTGTATGGCTGTTGGGGTTGGAGTTGGCGTTTGAGTCAGGTCCGTTCGATGCCCCGATGGTCAAGGCCCGTCGTTCCGCTGGTGGTCCAGCCATCGTGTCAGCAACGAAGTGGCCTTTGATCTGGCCGCCTACTCCTCCGGCCGACCCCAGATTTGAATTGTGAGACCCATCCTCTTCGTACGTTCCCTCGACCAGCACTATCATCCCCGGACAGAACCATGCCCCGTCCTCGGGAATAGGTCGTGCAATTGAAAGATCGAGGACAACGCTGCCCGACAGGTCTGCCAGTGCGAGGTCTCCTGCTGCTGAATGGACGAGCATGCCGAGTAGAAGATGGGACGTTCCTGACCGACCTAGCAAGTTCGAGATAGGAGTGATTTTGTAAGCTCTCTGGAGGGTGGCCACACTGCTCCCGGAATGCATGAGGCTCGGGGGTCGCGTGATTGTCGAGAACGATGGTGCTTGGAAGGATTCATTCCTCAGCAGTCGTTGGTGGATGAGGTGATATCGGTTTCTGAACATCGAGATTTTGTGTTGTATGGGCGGCAGGAGACTCGGTGGGCCACCCATCGGCTCGAAGCACTTCTTCGATGTCGAGTACATCATTCGGGGCTGGTCAAATGCCGAAACGACTTTCAAATATGAGCGTGAACTCAGTTGCACTTCATCGTCTTCCTCTTCCTCTTGCTCGCCGTGCTCGGAGAGACGCAAGTCGGATCCACCCAAACCAGTTTGGCTGTCGCCTCTGCTCGTGCCAGTCCGGTCAACGAGCGACGTTGTTCTGGATAGATTTGGGCTGTTCACGGTACTGTTGGTCCGTGACAGTTTGGCCATATCGAGCCGGCCTCCGGACATGCATGGTTCTAATATCTTCAAGATATTAGACAGTTTTTGGTCCGGTCCGTCCTGAATGATGGGCCCGCCTCCGTTCCTTTTCCATAGCTTTGCCACCTCGTCGAGAACCAGTTCTGCCAGGCCGTCTTCTCGCCAGCCGCTGCCACAGAATTTGCCTACGAACGTAGAAAGGAGACGGAGGCCGGACGTTGCTAAAGTCAGGCCGTGCTTCTTGTCCAGAACGATGAAGGCGACTCGTCTAAGAGCCTGTGGCGGGAGCAAAATGGGAAGCACGGTAGACACATTCTCCGTTGTAGTGTTGGACCTCGCTGCAAATGGCTGTTTGAGTCCCGACGGTCGATTGACAATAGGGTACGCAGGCGTTCCGAATCCGGGTGACGAGGAGAGAATTGGGTCTTTCGTGAATTGAGGGTTGGCTTTGGATCTTGGTGCTGGTAGCCTTGGAGTCGATAGCGGTTCTTCCATGATCATTGGTTCGTTATCTTTCAATTTGCTATCCCATCCAGGTGTCCATGTCGTGGCTGTTGGAAGTCGCAGAGACAAAAACACGCCGAACCGCGTCGAGACGCGTAAAGTGGTTGCTAGAGATCTCGCGTTTTAAGTGGTGCAAAAGTCACGGTACCAATATGTCAGTACTATGTCAGGTCACCTCAGTGATCATCTTCAGCCATTCCCTCACCTTTCTCCGCGTCTTTGTAACTCAAACAACCACACCTCAACAAGACCTCGTCGACAAAATCTTCGCTACAAACCTTCACAATCATCAACATGTCCGCGACAGATTCTCAAGAGCCAGATCCACCCGCCGCCGCGCCACAAGCCGATGAACCCTCAAATCAATCGCCCAAAGACCAATTGGCCGAACTAGTAGCCAAAGCCACCGCCGAATATGCCGTCAAACACTATCAAGAGGCTGCTGAGCTGTACTCGCAGGCGTCTGAACTGCAAGCAGAACTCAATGGAGAAATGGCGCTAGAAAATGCAGACCTGTACTACGCCTACGGAAAATGCCTATTCTATGTCGCGCAACAGACAAGTTCGGTCTTGGGCGGCACCGCTGCATCCGCTAAATTGTCACGCAGCAAGGACAAAAAGGCACCTAAAAAGAAGCAGACAACTACTGTCGCGAAAGGCACGGATTCAACAGACGGCCCCGCTACCGCTACCGGTGAGGGCTCTAGCTCGCTTGCGACTGTCCCAGAAGAGCCAGTGTCAAACGTGGGGGATGTCGTTCCGGAGGAAGATGTGAAGCCAGAACCGCCGGCTACTGATACTGATAAACCTTTGTTTCAAATCATGGGCGATGACGAGAATTGGGACGATTCGGACGACGATGACGAACCAGACGAAGGCCCAGAGGGTGAAGAAGAGGAAGATGACGATTTCGCAAATGCATACGAACTTTTGGATCTAGCCCGGGTGCTGTACCTGAGAAAATTGGATCAGACGCAGGAAGAAGTCCTGGAGGAGTCGGAGAAAGGAAAGTACGTTCCCTCGATAGATCTCACTCCCGAAGTCAAGAGTCTCAAAACCCGCGTGGCCGACATCTACGATTTGCAAGCAGAAGTGTCACTGGAAGGGGAGAAATATTCCGCCGCTGTGACCGATCTCCAGGCTTGTCTTGCGCTGCGCGAAGAACTGGAGCCTCCGGAGTCTAGCATTCTGGCCGAATGCCATTACAAGCTCAGTCTGGCGCTGGAGTTCGCTTCCCAGAGCCAACAGCGTGACGCGGATGGTAACCCCATCGGTGAAATCGAGGTCGACTGGGATATCCGGAACCAGGCAATCGCTCAACAAGAAAAGGCTATCGAGTGTTGCGAGGCACGAATCCACAAAGAATCAGCGGCGCTTGACAAGATGGAACCAGGACCCCAGAAAGACAAGGCTATGGCGCAAATTGAGGACGTGCAGGACATGGTCGGCGAAATGGAAGTGCGACTCTCGGAGCTGCGCAACCCCCCTGTCAGTGTCAAGGCCGAGACGGAATCTGAAATGAAACAGCAGATCTCTGGAGTCCTTGGAGACCTCTTTGGCAGTGGCGCTTCTGAAGAGGAAAAGAAGGCAAAACTGGCCCAGGTTTCAGAGACCGCCACCGATTTAACCGGGCTGGTGAAGAGGAAGAAGCCTAAGACTGCACAAGCAAATGGAGGCGATAGTGGTTTCGGATCTGCTGCCTCTACTCCTGCACCCGTTGCCGAAGCGTCAGGATCGGGCTCGACGAAGAGTAACGGCAAGCGCAAAGTGGAATTTGTCGATGAGGTTGAAGACCTTGAAAGTGGCAAGAAGGCGAAGGTGGAGGGCACTGAGGGTTCCAGCACCTAGTAGCAACGAAACAGAGCCAGCTTCTACTTTGTACAAGAATCATGTATAACCACCATCCGACCATCTTCCTGGATCACGGGGTGCGTGGAAGGCTGGGACCTCAATCGATAGGAGACGTCCACCCGGCCTTTGCCAATAGCTAGGACAGAAGGCTATGACTTCTGCATTACAGCGATTGCTCCAGCCTAATAGTGATGAAAACATTTCTATGTAATATGTGACAGCCGATCTCCGGGAAAATGAGGTTGAAGCCTGGTCGGAGCGGGAATACTCTTTTCCGGAGCCTGCGCTTCGAAGGCCTGACTTTCTCCATACTTCAAAAGTATTTTGTACTTCTCCGTAGTAAACGCTCCCGCACCAGTTGCACGACATATGCAGCCCACCGACAACAACCAGCGGGAATCATCCCATTCGACTCTGTGCGGCAGAAGAAGCTTGTCCTAGTCTCGTGGAGTGTCGACAATATCAATCAGCAGATTCAATTGCTAGCCCTCGTGGATTGCTGTCGCACAAGCCCATCCCATTCTTACTGCGCCAGCGCGTGCCCACCCGTCACTCCTTGACCGGGCAATCGGGAACGTACCTAGGTAAAATTTGGAGGGGAAATCGTGGGTGGCAGCTGTGGGGTGGACACTGACACTGGACACAGAGCACAAGACACATTTAACCGAACGGACGGACGAGCTGGAGCTGGCGCCACCCACGACCGATCCAGATCACTTTTCTCAAAGCTTCTAACCCAGAATTCCCCCCCAGCTCGGTGCCTCGGTGTTTCTCTACCTAACGTCCCTTCATGATTGTCCTGGATCGTTGTGTTATCGTCACTTCACAACGCGTCGGTCTCCACCTGAAAGGGTGCCAGTGACAACTACAATCGAGTTAAATCTGTGGCCTCTGAAATGACAACATTCCACCCTGTCCAGACTTCTCCAACGGAGGCCTCCGAGGACAGAAACTCGTCTGTGTCAGGTAGTGATGCCGAAAATGACAATCCCGAGAACACGCCGGACGTGGGAAATGGCAGCAAGAAGAGGAAGAGGTCTTTGAAAATCTCGTGAGTACTAAGCAAACCAGTCGTCGTCCGAAAGAACCAACCATTGAGTGCGAGTTGTAGATGCGAGCTGTGCAAGGCCAGAAAGGTGAAATGTGACAGAGTTGAACCGGCCTGCGGCTGGTGCGCACGCAACAATCGAGTATGTGTCTACAAGGAGAGACAAAAGCCTGGGCTCCGAGTAGGCTATGGCCGCGAACTTGAGGAGAAGATCAATCGACTAGAAGCTCTTCTGCAGGTGATGGGTCGTCGACTGGAGGATCATATCGTCGAACATGGCGATTACACTCCGCACCGACCAGGCTCGGTTCGGATGAGCATATCTCAACCGCCCCAATATCCCCCATACTCCCAGAACGACCCTCGACCATCAAATGCAAGCATCATCTCTCAAGATACTCCCGGCTCAGATCCGAGATGGTCTGCGGGAAATGCCTACGAACGTATGCAATACCCTCGACCTCAAGATGCCATGTCTATTCGATCTGTCGTGGACAACACCAACCATGAACTCATGTCACAAAGTGATCGAGCCACTTCGGCAGCTTGGTTTCCAACATCAACTCCTGCGCCATCGTCAATGCCTGATTCGGAGCTTCCTCCATATGACCTGCTGTACACCCTGGTCGACTTGTATTTCAAGCATGTCAATCCCTGGTCACCAATTCTTGACCGCAAGGCAACATTCGACGCCTTCTTTGGCTCCCAGTCAATGGATGAATCTGATCGCATACTGCTACATGCCATCGTGGCGACAACCCTGCGCTTTTCCAAGGATCCCCGTTTGACCCCGGAGTCGAGAAGTCAGTTCCACGAGATTTCGCGCCAGAAAATCATGCTGTACGCGCTGGATCACCCAACTGTCAGAGCCATGCAAGCCCTAACCATCCTGGCGGTGGATGTTCTCGGGACGTCAAATGGTCAACAAGGCTGGAATTTGTTGGCTCTAATGGCGCACAATATCGTCCAGCTCGGCCTCGATGTGGAAAAGGGCGCCTACCTGGAATCCACTTCCTATCCATCAGCCACACTGCTTCAAGCTCAACAGCCCAAGTCATGGATTGAAAACGAAGAGCGGCGGCGGTTGTGCTGGATGACATTCGTCTTGGATAGGTACGCCACTGTTGCTACAGCGGAAGCATTCATGTTGGACGAAAGAGAAATGGACAGGTGTCTTCCATGTCGGTACGACCTATTGTCGCGAAACCAACCCGTCGAAACGCGGTGGTATCGCCGGGGTGCGCCACCCCAAATGATTGTCGACAGGCCCGAAAACCTAGGGAGTTTCTCCTACCACTGTGAAGTGCTGGGCATTCTCAGCCGCATCCACCGATTCCTCCATCAACCGCTTGATATCACTCGACATCCGGACATCCAGAGATGGCGCGAAACGTACAGGGAGCTCGACGGCGAACTCAACAGCTGGCTACAAAATCTGCCTGGCGAATATGGCAAGATTTCACAGTTATGCCATTCTGATCCAGGAAGCCGGATTTCCAATTGGATCATGCTCCACGCAGCCTTCGTCACGTCTGTCATACGGCTTCACTCGTCCGCGGCGTATCCAACCATCAAGTCGCCTGTTTTCACACCTTCCAACCACGCTATACAGCGCTGTCTCGGGGCCGTCGAGAGTCTGCGCGAGATTGCCCAAGATGTGTTGAACACGGGCATGCTCGCTCTACTGGGTCACCCCTTTGCCTTTTCTCTGTGGGTTTCAGCGAGGCTTCTCCTCGTCCACGCCGCAACCATGGAATGCGACGTCGATCCCAAAATCACTTTTTTCATATCCACCTTGGAACAGATGGGCCAACACTGGCAAGTCGCGAGAGAATATGCTCGGATTCTGAACGATGTCGTGCAGGAGGGCAAGACCGGGTCTGGCCGAACCTTTACAGCCATGAGGAGGTAAGTATTCTTGTTTCCCCAACAACGTCTCGCATGCTTCTCGAAGGCGTATACTTGACGAGCAAAGCCGGCGAGTTCTGACTGACTGACATTGCTTTCCGGTTTTAGACATGCCTACGAACTGAACCTTTTGATTTCCAAACGTCCTCGCTCCATCCTCGAACCTGCGACCACGCATAACTCGTCACAGAGCGAGCTGGAGTATCTCGAAATCTTCGACTTCTTCAACTACCCGCGCCTTGATGCCATTGCCGGCTACGGCTTCGATCCGTCTTCGGTCCCCATCGGCCCTGCGCTCAGTACTAGTGGTGTGCCGGTCCAGAACAACACCGCCACTACCACCACTACTACAGCCACTACGACCCCTACGGCGACGCCTGGCCAACCGCAGGCATCGCATACGCCATCCTATCGAGCCACACCGGCGTTTGTGATTCCGAATCCGGAGTCGGATTGGCTGATTTTCAAGCCGCCTTACGAATAGCGACCGATTGATACCGTCCTGACATATATCTCTTACATGGTCATTCTACGAACACCTGGTACACACGTGTATCTATACGACATGCGAGCAAGCTTTGATACGGTGGAGGGATCCATCTGACGAACCAAAAGTAGTCATATAGCGGGTGAAATGGAGAGACGAGACCAATCCTGCTGGCTAACGCGCTGTTGACTGGGACCGAGTCTATGACCCAGGTAGCGACTTGGATTGGGTTAGGTGTCGAATCTACAGTCCTTCCGTGCTATTGCTTTTGCTGGATGCCAGCCTGTATTCACCAAGCTACAGTGCAAGGGCTCTCGCAGGCAATCATGTCCAGATATCCATATATTGAGTTCGTTCTGAGACATCCGCTTCCCTCACTGTACCATGCTATGCTATGCCAAAACATTTCCGAATCGGCAAAGGTAGTAAGGTATATGAAGATGTATATATACAATTTGCTCCCCTTCTCTTCCTGTTCCTATTCCACAGCCTGAGAAACGAGAAATGCCAACATGCGACATCATGCATGCATATCCTCCGTTCCGTTAACGCCATGCTCCGTGGTGTGAAGGGTATGAAAACAAAAAACTCAGGTTTGATGATGATATACTTTTTTCTTTCCTCCCATGCCAAACATACCATACCAATCCCAGATACCAATCCCGGATCCAATCAAACCAACCTGTCCTGACTGACCAGACAGAGATGCATGATGCGACAATATGACGAATAGCTTGATTGACTAGCCCTGTACCAATCACGGGGTGATCAGTTACAAGAAAGTCGGACAACGCTCTGTATGTCGTGCGGATATTCTTCAAGGAAGCGGCGCATTAGCCTCTGCAGCAGGCTCAGACGACGGCTTCAGCGGCTGGACGACCTTGGACGAACCCTGGGCGGGAGCGTGGCTGGTGGAATCGGTCAGGCCCTTCTCGACCTCGGCGCGGGTGATGTTGAGGAGGTCGCTGGGCAGACCCATGCTGAGCAGGTACTGGACGGAAGACTTCCACTCGACGTCCTTGCGCTGCTCGCTCCACTTCAGCTCGGCGCCCATGATGTCAATGACTTTGGGCAGAGCATGTAGTGCGGCCTGGGCATTCAGGAAACTCAGTCGGGTGCGGCGGCCGAGCACGTCGACTGCGGTCTGGGCGTATTCGCTGCGCACGGCATAGCGCACCTCGCCGTCGATGAAGGGGTACAGGGACGACAGACGCTGGCCGCGGAGAGGGTAGTGCTCGCTGTTGTCGTTGGGCGAAGCCAGTGCCGCCACGTCCCATGCGCGATCACCGTAGTCCGACGCCAGATGTTTGGCAACGTCGACGTCCAGCCCGAAGTGCTGGATCAGATTGATGAACAGCGTCGTCGAGTAGCCGTGCGCTCCGATCAGGCGCACATGGTGTGTTTGGCAGCTTCCATTCAGAAGGTTCACTGTTGGGTCGATGCCGTTCACGCCGCTAATGTCCGGCACATAGCTGACTGGTTTGGTTTGCAGCTTGAACACTTCGATTGCTTTGTCTACTGCGTCTTCGGCCATTTGTCGGTACGTCGTCCATTTGCCGCCGGCGCAGGTCAACAGGCCAGAGTCGGACACCGTGACGAGATGGCTTCGGACCAGGGATTCGGTGTTCTTCGACTTCGGATCACGCACGAGCGGTCGGATACCTGCAAACACTCACGTTAGCTTATGATTTATGACGGAAATGGATGTAGAGGGTCTAGACGTACCTGACCATGCAGCGAGGATGTCGGATCTGCGAACATCGATGTCGGGGGTCAAATAAGTTCGGATCTCGTCGAGGATCCATTGGATGTCTTTCTCGCCAGCCACCGGGTTGTCCTCAATAGCACAAGGCGAGTCTGTCGTTCCGGCAATGGTGTTACCCTGCCAAGGGAGGAAGAAGATGACTCGGCCGTCGGAAGTGGACGGGTCGATCAAACCCATGTTCTGAGGGCTCAAGTAACCGGGGAGGACGACGTGCACGCCCACACTCGGGGCAACGATTTCCTTGATGCTAGGCTTGTCCATTTGCTGGATGGCATCGCAGAAAGGACCGGTGGCATTGACGATACCCTTGGCTCTAACGACGAAGTCTTCAGTTGGTTGTCCGTCTCTCTCAGCAATGCGGTCGCGCACAACAGCACCCGTAAGTTTGCCGCTGGCGTCCTTCTCGAGACCAGTGACCTCAAGGTGGTTGACTGTGGTGGCTCCGTACAGGGTAGCCGTCATGGCCAACGAGACGTTCATCCGGGAATCGTTGTGTTGACCGTCATAGTAGACCAAGGCTCCGACCAAGTTGTCCTTCTTCAGCATAGGGAAGGCATCCAGGGCCTTACTTCTCGACAAGAAATAAGAGCTCTCGATTCCTTCAGACCCAGCCAGCAGGTCGTAGCACTTGGTTCCAGCCCAGAAATAGGGCAGTTGATACCATTTCTGCACCGGCAGCATGATCGGGAGCCATGACGACAGATGCGGCGCGGTGTACAGGAAGCTTTTTCTTTCTCGGAGAGCCTCCTTGACCAATTGGTATTGGTTGTAGTCCAAGTTCCAGACTGCCTTTTCCAGATAACGCACACCACCGTGCACAAGCTTGGTGGACTTGCTACTTGTTCCACTGCTGAAATCGTCTCTTTCCACAATGGCGACTTTCAAGCCTCTTGTGGCTGCGTCAAGCGCGATACCAGTACCCGTGGCTCCTCCGCCGATGATCAGGAGGTCGTAAATTTCAGACGAGGGAGAAGAGGAGGATTTCTTCAAGTCGGCAATCTGTTCGGCTCGAGATTTGATGTAGGGGAACTTGGGAGGGATAATGTTTCCGTTGGCGTCTCTTTTGGGTGGTTTCGGAGCGAGCGTCTCTGCGCCGGGGACGTTGCGAGGGCGGTAGATCAAGTACATGACCGTGGTACCAGCCACGGCAACACCGGTGCCATGAGCCAAAGGCTTCAGCAGCCGGCGGGAAGCAAATCGTGAAGCCATGATCGTTAAGCGAAGATTAGGATGTGATCAGTTTCAACGGCCTAGACGGCCGAAGGAAGGGGGTTCAGGATGAGGAGGGAATGGTAGGGATGTGTTTCCAAAGTCCAGTTGGAATTGAAACTGCATTTATCGAAATGATGAATACGATCTCAATGGGCCTCCGGAACAGGAGGAGACGAAAGCTTCAGACAACGTGACCCAGAGAAGAGATTTGCCTTCGATCGATTGACAGAGAGATTAGTCGGGACATGTAGAGGACCGAGCTTATGGGCCACGATTGGATCACTTGCTGGGTCTCATGAGGCTCGACGTGCGTATCCCCGGATCTGCTGGATCACGCGGTGATGCTGGCAGCTGGATGACCAGAGACTCTTTTCTCTGTCTTCTCTGCCGCAGGGGAAACCAAACTTCTGCGGCCGGTGGTACCGAGCTGCGGAGTTTGGTGGCAGGGAACAGGAAGGAGAATGGAGGCGGATAGCGGAGATTCTGCGTCTCGGGCTCTACACACCGAGATGCCAAGAGAAAAGTAGCTCGGGTGAGGCACACCGAGGTGCAGGTGTCACGTGGAAGGTTATACTGTACGGTGGAGCGTGTGGCGCTCCTCTTTTTCGCCTTTTCTTCCATACAAAGTGCCAGACTGAATTGTCAGATATCCACTGACCCGCCAATGTTGGACTGATGACGGGTCTCAGGCCAGGCTGGTCGCACAGTGGTCAGTCTCTGGTATTGCAGGTACGTTGGCGGTAATTTTCAGTCAGTGGCGACAGCCTCACGAATACACAACAACATTGCCTTGGTCCGGCATCAGGTAGGTAGATACCTTGAATAAGTTGAGAGAAAGCAACGACAGGGAGTCTGCTTCTCGTCTGTCATAACATCTGAGAAACGATGCAGATTCTTCTGATCTGATCGATATGAAACACCTACCTTATCAGCTCGGCTGTAAGCCTTTCACACCAGGATTCAGGTGTCTTCTTGCGCCTGAGAAAAGGCTATCAGGGGCGTGAAGTCTTTGGGTAAAAGTCCACAGCTGACCCAAGCAGCTGCCCTGCCATAGGAAATTGTGGTCTGAGACGAGAAAAGAGAAGAAGTCGAGTGGATGTTGCTTCAGGGGCGACCCGCTGGTTCTTATAGAGCATTCTGCCCCTATGCTGGTTGATGGTAGGCCGTTCTCAGGCCCTTTTCACATGTGCTCTGGGCGTAGCCTCGAAAATTGATGATGTAGAGACATCTTCCTAGCCCAATCTGATATCAATAGGCGGCGCTCGGATCTCATGTTGAGAGGAGAGCCAAGTTCGTCGCTGAGGGCGATACACAAGCTGAACAGATGACGAGGGGGTGAAGGCTCGCGACACTCGTTTGCATGCCTTATCATGCTGCGAATCCGCCTTGTGGGTATTCATGTGCGCCTATTTGCTTGTCTACGCTCATCTGATCATGTCTTTACGTAGGGACCGCCGGTGGGTGAGTCTTGTAGGAACCAGCTATGCGGCGTTGAAAGGCACGTCTTGTGCACGATGGCTTGAAGCAAAAGCAAGACAAAAAAAGAGACAAGTCATGGACAGAACATTCATATAAACACTCAGCTGAATCAACTGAGATGTGATTGATGATGCTATATACAGATAACGAACTCATCCGCTCGAATGTCCGAGCTGTCCAATTCGTCACCATTGCTTCCGATAGAACATGTCACACCCTGAAATCTCTTCCAGATATCCACTCCACAATAATGGTCGTAATTCCCTCAAAACGCCGCCGCTGGCTCTTGCTGCTGTTTCTCGAGTTTCTTTTTTATCTCTTTGATTTCCTCTTGGGTGTCTTTGCCTATTTACACCTGGCTATCATGATTGTAGGTGTTTGACCACACGGACTTCTTGGGTTCGAAAAAGCGC